>JARPMR010000003.1:21997686-24397686 GCA_029955525.1 Oeneis ivallda
TTCAACATCCATCCATTATTTTTTTATATTACTTACTATATGGTATTTAATACCATCTAAACCTTTCTCTTCTGTCTCCTCATATCCCTTCACCGCCAATACACCAATAATTCCTAACAGCCTTGTCCCTAAAGCTTTTAGAGCCTGTCCTCTATTAGCAGTTTCAATTGTAATAATTATTTGGAATTTAACCTATAAAATATGTATCAAGCTCAAAGTACACCAATACACACCTTTTTCGCTTTGTGTGGAGTCTTATGTACCCCACCGCCAACTGAATTAAGGAGATTTGTTTGATAACTCCTGCCACAAACGATCGGCTCTAATTCCACCTGCACCAGACTGAGGGCTGATGCTCAAACAAGTCACCGTGGCTGAAATATGAGTTAACAAAGAGCTCTTTAATTACGTTAAAATGTTATTATTGTTCATTCACGTCATTGCTTACATTACGAGTACCATTCCGTCGACTGTACCTATAGCGTTTAAACTTTCGTAAACTTAATATGTATTGAACAATTATTCATATTTAACCTTTCCATAAACTCTAAAAGAGCCGAAAATTGCTCAGAAAACAAACATTTTACAAGATTAGTACGTTATTTAGTTGTATTTATGGAAACTCGAAATCTTTACTTGCCTAGCTGAAATCTAGGTTAGGTTAACTTAATTGTTTTT
Source organism: Oeneis ivallda (assembly GCA_029955525.1). Classification (NCBI taxonomy): domain Eukaryota; kingdom Metazoa; phylum Arthropoda; class Insecta; order Lepidoptera; family Nymphalidae; genus Oeneis; species Oeneis ivallda. Next base: position 21,998,365 of record JARPMR010000003.1, read on the forward strand.
AAAACACACAAAATCACTTTGTTACTTACCTCTGAATATTACGAGTAAGTAGTTATAAATTAATTTACATAAACTTTACATTCACACTGAATATCCGTGAAAAACAACTCAAAACGAATAAAATAAAAAATTACTCTTAGGAATTTGACGTTTCATAACGCTCAGACCATAGACAAAAGTTAATTTTTATCGAAAAGATTAATGGACTAGGCGATCGCTAATCGCAGGTAACTTTGTCTAGCTGTCCAACTTCGCTTTCGATAAAGCGATGGCGAATCAAGGTATCGAATCGCTCCGAATCGAATGCTGTTTGTCTAGGGCTGCTGAACCGATTTGGAAAGTTCGTTTTTGTTTGAAAGTTGTTTGGTACTTCCCAGGTAACTCCTTTAAACCTCCATTTAAAGGAAGCTGGCGAATTTTGACCCAGCATTTTTAAAAACCGTTCAGATTCAGAAAACATTTAATTTAAATTAATATTTTTCAGTATTTTTCTGTGTAAACCCCATATTTTTAAAAGGTCAAAAATATAATTATTCACAAGTACACATTATAAATAACCGTTACTAGTACTATTATATATTCTGTGCCGTTACGTGGTAATACAAGTGAATATATTTTTTCTCCCAACTTTATTTGATAGACTTTGATTAATTAGGGTTCCGTACCAAAATGGTAAAAATGGAACCCTTATGGTGAGACTTTCTCCGTCCGTCCGTCCGTCTGTCACAGTCGATTATTTCAGTAACTATTAAAGCTATCGACATGAAATTTGGCATAGTTGTGTAAAATAGTGGCCCAACATCATTGGAATAAAGAAAAATCGAAAATTATTTTTAGTTTTATTAAAAAAGGGGGAAAATCGGGGGTTTGAAATTTCAAAGTAAAATAACTATACCGAGTGGCGTATCATATGAAAGGCCTTTACTTGTGCATTCTAAATCAGTTTTTTATTTATTTCTGTATATAGGTAATAGTTTTTGAGTAATCGGCCAAAATGTCGAAAAAAATACCGTTCCCCCCCCCTTATCTCCGAAGTTTACCAATCGAAAAATCTGAAATAATTATGGTCAATAGACGTTTATGTATATTTTATAGGAAAAATAAAAGCAACGCGAAAATTATTTAAGTTTGATTAAAAAAGGGGGAAAATCGGGGGTTTGAAATTTAAAAGTAAGATAACTATACCGAGTGGGGTATCATATGAAAGGCCTTTACTTGTGCATTCTGAAACAGTTTTATTTATTTCTATATATAATAGTTTTTGAGTAATCGGCCAAAATGTCGAAAAAAATACCGTCCCCCCCCCCCCCCCTTATCTCCGTAGTTTACCAATCGAAAAATCTGAAATAATTATGGTCAATAGAGGTTTATGTATATTTTACAGGAAAAATAAAATCAACGCGAAAATTATTTTAGTTTAATTAAAAGAGGGGCAAAATCAGGGGTTTCAAATTTCAAAGTAAGATAATTATACCGAGTGGGGTATCATATGAAAAATAAAATCAACGCGAAAATTATTTTAGTTTAATTAAAAAATCGGCCAAGTGCGAGTCGGGCCTCGCTCTTTTAGGGTTCCGTTAAAAAAAATTAAATAAAAATATTTCCATGTACCCATGGAAAGATTTTAATTTAATTTTTTTAATTTAATTTAATTTTTATTATTTGTTGTTATAGCGGCAATAGAAATACATAATATGTGAAAATTTCATCTGTCTATCTATTACCGTTTACGAGATACAGCCCGCTGACAGACGGACGGACGGACGGACGGACGGACGGACGGACGGACGGACAGCGTAGGCTTAGTAATAGGGTCCCGTTGGTACCCTTTGGGTACGGAACCCTAAAAAGGGGGAAAATCAGGGGTTTGAAATTTCAAAGTAAGATAATTATACCGAGTGGGGTATCATATGAAAGGCCTTTACTTGTGCATTCTAAAACAGTTTTTTATTTATTTCTATATATAATAGTTTTTGAGTAATCGGCCAAAATGTCGAAAAAAATACCGTTCCCCCCCCCCCCCCCCCTTATCTCCGAAGTTTACCAATCGAAAAATCTGAAATAATTATGGTCAATAGAGGTTTATGTATATTTTACAGGAAAAATAAAACCAACGCTCTATCATAGTTTTTTTTATATTAACAATAAACCTCTACAAACAAAGTTAACGATAAATAAGCAAATTAATATAATATTATCTTTTTACTTTTACTTTTGGAGTACGGAACCCTCGGTGCGCGAGTCCGACTCGCACTTGGCCGGTTTTTTTTGTTAGTCTGGCTTACTAGAACAAGTATGAGAAGTTTGATTCGTGAACATGGGCGTTCAGTGTTCAGTTCAGTTCGTCTGGGTCAGAAACTCTATGGAATTCGCCAATCTCCTTTTATCAAAATCGGTCGAGCGGTTTTTATAAAATCAACAATAACTTACTTTGTAGTAGCGCGGGTGTTAGAAGTCGGTTTTTTAAAATGAATTTTTTATATTAAATTATTCATTTTAAATAATTTTAATGAATGAATATTAGCCAGAACACGACCATTTGAATCTTCAAAGAATTTCACAAAGCACGCAATTCACTAAACATAATATTACCTACTTTGACTATTAGTTTATTCTTTATTTACCTGAAAGCTTCTAAGATTCTAAGAATTTTAAGTATGGTCGGTATTAGACAGGTACAATAAGGTAACTTTATTCAGATATAAATAATGTCAGTCGACCTTCGCCTGCGTGACAATAGTCAGCTCGATTGCGCGATTGATTTTAGAGAGCCGTTCGCTTTTTACGTCGTCGAGCTATTTGATTTATTAATTTAGACACTTTTTATGCGTCTCTTATAATTGATAGGCATTCTGAAGGCGTCGAAATAGGCAGAGATGTGCGCCACGCTTAAAGAATTGAAGAAAATTGCCCGCACATGGTACTCCACACCTTAAAAGTACTCTAGCCCCTACCTAGACATATTCATAAATAAATAAATAAATAAAATAATAAAATTCGTGTAGGCCAACCTGTTGCTCTTACTTATGGCACGTCAAGACGCTACCAGTGCAGTGCAGCGTTTCGGAAAGGGGATTTACTAGCACTCTCTATTCCCTCACTCTCATAGTCGGATGAGACGGCGATCGAACACGAGATAGAAAACAGGTGTAGCTAAAAAACTAATATAAAATAACTGATAATATTTATCGTAGTATAACAGTTTGTCCATACTCCATACTTATACCAACTCATGAGATAGCCTAGTCTTAAAAAAAGAATGTTTGCCTGCTTATATTAATACGTGTTAATAGGTGACCACGAATTGCTCGTGCCAAAACACAGCAATCAGTGAGATAAATTTCTAGGCTGGGGTTACAATGTCAATTGAGGCGACTTAGCCATAGCCGGCACTAAAACGATCATTAATCGTCACACAGATTCTAAATATAGGCACTTATGCTATCGGCTGATGCGCTGATGTCAGCGGAATTACTCCGTAAATTGGTGTGTCAAAGGGCCACAACCGTGCGGACTAGGCTGAGATTTGTTTACACGTTTAATTCCGTATGACAATAATTGGGTATTTGACTTTAGTCAAAATGTTGATGTTATTATTGTTTTGTAATCGAAAATGTAACTTGTAAGAATAACATATTTGTAAAGACAGAAAATAAATCGGTCCAAAAACAAATAAGTTATAGAGCATTAAAGTTTCCTGTTTCTTGACAGAGAGAGCGCTACTGAAGTGTGATGTCACAATTCAGCAGCTCCATACACGCTGCATAGATCCGAAACCAACCGCTCCATGAAACCGTAACGCTAGCCCAACTTATTAGACCAGGGTAGAAGCCTTAAAAAATAATAAAAAGTGAAAAATAATAATAGTAGGATGAAACCCATTGGAAAAGGAAGAGAATGCAACAAAAATTAAAGGAAAAATAAATTACGGGCGATCTGAAGTCGGGAAGTGGGAGAGAGGGGGGGTTTAAGGATAAAAAACAGTTTATCTCAATTCCTGGAAAAACTAAAAGTCCTATGGAAAAAAGTTAAATGGCAAAGTTGTAGGTAATAAAAAGATCTACAACTTTTGTATTTAGACTTTTTTCACATAACCTCAAAATGTATGTGATATGTGAAAAATTCAAATAACCAAGTTTTTGGTTTTTTATTTTTATCTTTTACAAAAAAAAAATTTTTTTCACGAAATTTGGTAAAAACTTACCTTTTTATGTCCCAAACACACTGTAATTTTTCTGATTTAAAATATTTATTTTTTCACCTTTTTTTTTGACTTAATATTGAAAAAGCACCTAATTTTCAATCGAAAATTCTCCCGTCAAAATATCTGCTTTTTTAAAAAAGTCGGTGAGCTTTTTGTTCGCTGAAATGTCTACTTTCTGATGGTGTAAAAAAAATATACTTACATTGCTATGGTAAATGCTCTCAGAATATGCAGAAACGAAATACGAAATAACAGGTAGTAAGGCCCAGACCCTCCTAGCCCCTATGAAATACCTCTGAAATTACATGCGTAGATGGCTATTTATTGCTATTTTAAGATAACTTATATACCTGAGTGACCTACGGAAAAATTTTGCCCATCAAAAGGTATTTCATAGAGAAGTGGGGAAGGGGCTAGGAGGGTCTGGGCCTTACTACCTGTTATTTCGTATTTCGTTTCTGCATTTTCTGTAAAACAAACTACAAAGTTTGTACTTTGAAGTCGGTTTTTTTAAAGAATTTTTATATAATATTATTATTCTCAAGGAAAATAAATAGTCTGATCTGGGGGCATGGCAGTGTCCCCGCCACGACGAGCCAAGCGAAGCGCAAGGGCACTACCTACCTTTTCTTGAAGCGCTTCGTCGTTTTTTTGAAACCTCATAACTTGGGTTTGGATTATAGCAGAAACAAAATTCTCGGGATATGTCAATAGTAGACTTATTAAACATATAAAGTTTCAAATTGCATAGCTCTTATACTTTAGATTTTATTGGTATCTAAAAAGCCCCGATTTCGTCACTGACTCACTGATGATCACCAAAAAATTCTTAGGGTACTTCCTGAAGTCCTAGAAATTTTGATACTAGAAGTCTGAAAATTGACATAAGGACTTCTTGTTATAAATAATAATAATTAACAAAATATAAAAAAATAGTGTCATATGCAACTTACAAAAAGAAGTGACATTTCAACTAAACTAGCGGCACGTTATGATGGCCGGTTTGACACATTACAATAGTGATGTGGAATGTCAATTTATTCTCGAACAAAAAACAATTAAGTTTTGTTTTTGTACCTGATTAAATAGGTTTAATAAAACAAAAATGTATATGTTTATTTAATTTATTTGAACGAACTGAATATTTGAATGAAAATGAATATACATACTTTATATGCACACAAGAAACATATGAATACAAAAGATACCAAAAAAGGTGCCACAAAAGGCCATAATTAATCAGATTCGTCCATACTACTATTTTCACTGTCGTCACTGCTATCATCAACTACATTAATAATTATATGTTCGTTTTCTATAATATTATCTATTTTCACATCTCTTTCATAATCTTTCCCTAAAGAACTTTCCCCACCGAAGAATAATCCAGCTTCCTTCAGTGAATGCACCAACTTTTTTCTTGTTGGATACTCCTTCTGTAAATAGTAGCCGTAAACATGTCTTCGGATAGCATCGGCATCAAAGCTATCGATGCCTACGACTGGTTTTGCTCGTTTTCTCATTTTTGGTGTGTGAAGTTTATTTTCTTCTGTGCCAGTCTCGCCATATTTTTTTTTAGTTATCCGTCTAACAGTTCGTTGTCCAATATTAAGCGCATCAGCTACGCGTTCAACCACTGACGTTATAGGTAAAATTGGCCCTCCATTTTGAGCTTCACGATCGAAATAGTTACGATGGCGTATTACGAACTCACGTGTCTGACTATTTAGAACAGTTCTCTGCGTACGTTCGGTCATATCGACGAAATCCACAACAAAGGGCTTGAACAGAGTCCAAATTAACGAGCAAGGGTCAACAGTAATGCAGTATCAATATTTGAAATCCAAAGCCAGGTCAAAACTATATCACAATCGCATTGCACTGACAGTTTATACTTTTCGAAGCAACGTCAATTCGAAACTGCTTTGTTTTGCATTGAGCATTGACGCGAGTTTGCCGGAGGTAGTAGTTGTGCTAGCCAGCGATCCTATGTGACGATCGTATTAGATTCCATTTTTAAAAATTTTCAATTTAGAAAACCAAATGCCGAGTTGTGGTATATCATATAAAAATAAAAATTTTACCTTTTGTATGAAACAGCTGATATTTTTTTGCGATTTCAGAGGTTTGTCCACATAGTGAAAATTGTTCGTATTCACAAGTACATTCACCCCTTAAATGGTGCAAACTGATTTTTCTACACTTGTATACATTTTAGAAATCAATTTAATAAATAAATTTTGAGTCCTAAACCTAAAACTACATTCGATAAAATTTATGAATCTCTGCACATCACTATCGTCAATAAAGTAATACAATTATTTCCTTCAAAGTCGTTATCAATTAATACGGAACTTCATGAGCGGACAAACGTCAAACCGGCCATCATAGCGTGCCGCTAGTTTAAACTAGCGGCACGCTATGATGGCCGGTTTGACACATTACAATAGTGATGTGGAATGTCAATTTATTCTCGAACAAAAAACAATTAAGTTTTGTTTTTGTACCTGATTAAATAGGTTTAATAAAACAAAAATGTATATGTTTATTTAATTTATTTGAACGAACTGAATATTTGAATGAAAATGAATATACATACTTTATATGCACACAAGAAACATATGAATACAAAAGATACCAAAAAAGGTGCCACAAAAGGCCATAATTAATCAGATTCGTCCATACTACTATTTTCACTGTCGTCACTGCTATCATCACCTACATTAATAATTATATGTTCGTTTTCTATAATATTATCTATTTTCACATCTCTTTCATAATCTTCCCTTATTTCAGATTTCAGAGGTTTGTCCACATAGTGAAAATTGTTCATATTCACAAGTACATTCACCCCTTAAATGGTGCAAACTGATTTTTCTACACTTGTATACATTTTAGAAATCAATTTAATAAATAAATTTTGAGTCCTAAACCTAAAACTACATTCGATAAAATTTATGAATCTCTGCACATCACTATCGTCAATAAAGTAATACAATTATTTCCTTCAAAGTCGTTATCAATTAATACGGAACTTCATGAGCGGACAAACGTCAAACCGGCCATCATAGCGTGCCGCTAGTGTAAAACATTTTCATGGCCGGAAAATGTTTTCGGTGGGATATATTATGGGAGCTTAGAGGTTCTTAATTACAACTATAGTCCTACATGAAAAAATAAAAAGGAATGGATGAAGAGGTGGGAGACTATTGCCCAACTTTGGGTTAGTATATTTATAATAAATAAATAAATAAATAATAATAATAAACTAAATAAAGACTTATCAAACAAAATAAATTAACCCCACATACACTTGTTCCCGATTATCTTGTTTTATACTATCAATGCGCGTAATCAGCCTGTAATTAGGCGTACGCATCCAGTAGCAAGGTGCGTGTAATTGAGGTATCGTCCATCGATATCGATATAATTGCATAGTTTATACAGGGCTCATTTTCACTTACGAGCAAATTACTGCTCATTACGGTGGCCTCACGGCGTCGTCGGTGTGCTTTTTTACCCGACTGCAGAAAAGCCAAATGGAAGGCTTATGATTTTAGCAGTAGTACTAGCTGATGCCCGCGACTTCGCCCGCATGGATTTAGTTTTTAAAAATCCCGCGGGAACTTTCACTATCCGAGATAAAAAGTAGCTCTCCCGGTCTGAGGAACCACTACTATATCCATTACTATACCCATGAAAAAAATCGCATCAATCCGCTGTTCTGTTGCGAAGTGATTGAAGGACAAACCAACAAAAAAAACACACTTTCGCATTTATAATATCACTAAAGTAATGCTTTATTATAACACTTTTTATAATTGTCAAATTTTTTACCATTCTTAACCAAAGACAAAATTACGTTTAGCTGTCATTTACGTTTTGTTATTCCACTGTCATTTGCGTTTTGTTATTCCATGTCAGATGCGTTTTTGTTATACCACGTTTTATAGTGACATGACGGAAACGCGGTCGAACGGGATAAAAAGTATCCTATGTCCGTCTCTGGTTCTAAGCTACCTCTCCACCAATTTTCAGCCAAATCGGTTCATCCGTTCTTGAGTTATAAATAGCGTAACTAACACCACTTTCTTTTATATAGTCTTTTATATAGATGTATGTACCTATATGTAGGTATGTGACTGTACGAAAATAAACTACTGATACAATTTGGTCAATGAGGTGTCCATCGATTCGTTAAGTTGATCCAGGCGCATAGACTACATTTTTACAAGCTTTTGATTTAACTTGCAATGTTTGTTTGGGTCAAATCTTGCAAGATCAATTAGACCCACTTCCCGGTTTCTGATCGAGCTGAATGCATGTATATGTAAATCGGATGACAATGCAATATTATTGTGACATGGAGCTGATCTGATGATGGAGACGGAAGATGGCTAACGGAACTCTGTAATAAAACGACGTAACCCCATCGAGTTTGGGCTCGTTTGATTCGTCTTAACAAGTACTCTGATCCTAGATGATATCCAGAGTCTAATGATGTAGCTACTAAAAGCTTGCATTTAAGAATTTTTTTTTTAAATTTACACTTGTTAGTATACAAATATATCAAATCAATGTGACTGATGTAACATTCAATTTTCCGTAGTAGGGTAAATTAGTTTAAAAGCAAAGATTTACAAGATGGAGCCTAAAGGCTGTGAACGCGTCGAAAATTTGTGCTGCCACATGTGGTTCACGCCCTTTTCCCGCGCTCAGTTTGAATTAGGTCATCACCAGATATGGAGCTCGCGAGCCAATATTTTGTTTTTTCTAAATGGCGGTTTTGGTCAATAAAATGTGAAAAAACTAAACAGGACGATCTAAAATAACCAATAACATCACCTACCATAAGTAAATAACATTAATTCACATCAGTTAAAATAAGAAATTGAAATTTTTCGAAAATAATTAAATTATGCTTTGTCAAATTTAGGATAATTTTGGCAGATCACGCACATGAAGTTTCGTATTTTTTTGTTCGGTAGATGTACTACAGTTAATTTCGTACTTCATTGATGGGTACCGCCCACTTAGTAAAGTGCCATACCTCTCGAATAACCACAGACAATAGAAAATCGATTTTGAAATGAAATAAATCGATAAACATTGTTTAGGTTGTGCACCGTTGTACTAGTATTAAGTAGCCTTAAATATTTATTCCTTATTTCATTTCACCCTAAAGGCCCTCTCACAGCAACAATTTCGACTTACGCGTATTCAGTGCTACAAGGTTGACTGATGAAACAAAAATACGCACAAATCGAAATCGTCGTTGTGGGAGGACTTTTATAGTCATATTAATTAATAAATTATATAAATTTAATAGAAAAAAACTTGAGAGGTGTCAAGGGACACCCGGGTGGAACGTAGTTCCTTTCGATTAATTTTAGTGAAGGAATTGTAATAAACTAGTGGTGTCATCTAGTATTAAATTGATTAACTACGATGAATTATATTTTTTAGTTTATTTCTATTGCACTGTTACAAAACCAAAGAGTTACTCTGGTTTTTAACAGATGGCGTTAGTAGTACAATAACATTTTATCCAATTTATACAATAAAAAATTAGGGAAAAATTCCACATGTAGAAATTATTTAAAACTAGCGGACACGGCGAACTTCGTACCGCCAACTTATCTATTATAAAATGTTTTTGTTTGTTTGTTTTTTTTTTAAAAACCTTCCGTGGACCTTAAGGAACATACAAAAAAATAAATTAACCGAATTGGTCCATCCATTCTTGAGTTATGCGCTTACCAACATTCATTTTTATTTATATAGATAAAATTGAAAACAGAAAATTCAGTCTGTCGAGCTGGGATTCGAACCATCGACGTTGAACTTTTAGGCGACTGCCGGAACCACTAGGCCATGCAGACGCCGTGTTGAATGGCGAAAATACTGAACACAATGCAAAATTCACATTCAACAAAAAAGTGTCGGTTTCAAAAATGTGTCGAGTGTCGGTTCCTTAATGTTTTCCGTCTAGCCCCCTTCCGTACCGCGCGATAAGGAACTAGTTTCAAAAAATAGTTTGATTTATTATCTGACTATACAACATAATATCGAATATCCATGCGACTATCGATTCTAAGTTCTATGGAAATATTAATCGATAATCGAATAAGTTCGGTAACGATTACACACGCCGCGCATGCGCGGCACTCACGTCACGCACACTAGCATATTCTCATTGGCCTGTTTTTTTTCGTTCTTTAGTAGCGCGATACTCCTTCTAGACATATAAGTATTCATAGTTTAAAAGATCTTATTAGTATTAACTATTGGGTATAGGTTTGCGTGTCACCCTCCATTGTTGAATTTATCACTTAGTTAGTTAAAAAAAAGTAAAAAGTTTCATATACTTCTCCGGGGTGTAGGCTATCTATGTTCCAAATTTCATCAATTCCGGCTTGCGAGTGATTTTGACATCATATCTCTACTCGATCTCCATTGTTATAACATGCATATATTAAACTTGTACACCTTCCGGAACAAATACTCTCAACGATATTTAAAACTGTATCAAAAACCAAAATCCGTTACGTAGTTTAGAAGACCTAAGCGCACAAATATACTAGATAGACCCGGATAGTGACTTTTTTATGCTATTAGGAAAGAAATAGAGAACATAATCATTCACCAAGGTTAGTAGTCAAGGGCTTAGTTCTCACTGAATAAAATAAAACATCAACCCTATATCCTACTGCAGTCCATTTCTGAGGTACCGGGTCCCGCATGTGATTATTATTGGGAGTAAATTTTAGTGTTTAGTCCGTCATGTTGTCCACCCGGCGTGTATCCATCTGTGTCGCCGGACACAGGGCAGGACTTTATGTTTTGCAGACTATTTTTTTAAAACTTTTTTAACCATCCATGTTTTCAGAGAAACATTTGGAACGTAGTTCCTTGTCGCGCAATGCGGAAGGGGCCTAGACGGATCGACACTTTTTTGAAACCGACACTTTTTTGAATGTGAATTGGGCATTGTGTTCGGTATTTTCGCGGTACAATATTTGGTCTCCGTAGCCTTGTGGTTTCTGCAGTCGCTAAACAGTTAAAAGTCGATGGTTCGAATCCCAACTCGACAGACCGAATTTTCCATTTTTAAATTTTATTTTAAACAATTTCTACATGTGGAACCTTTCCCTAATTTTTTTTATATAATTTTTAATATATACAGTTTTTAATTCGAAGGATTCGAACCATCGACCTTTGGCTGTTTGGCGACTGTGGAAACCACAAGGCTACGAAGATCTAATATTGTAGTGTGAAAATATTGAACACAAAGCCAAATTAATTAATCGAAAGGAACTTCGTTCCATCCGGGTGTCCCTTGACACCTCTCAAGTTTTTTTTTTTTATCATTTCGAAACAATGTAGTTTAGATAGTAGCCTTCATCTATATTTAGAAATTAAATCAAAATTATGATCTTACGTCACTTTTTTGACTCGATTACGGCAAAGCCAAAAGGAAGGAATGTGTCTTTTTGCGTAAATGTTTCGTATTTACCGAACCGATTTTGATGAATATGTCAATCGATTCTTTATTATGGTCCGGATGACATTGGCTATATTTTATACGAACAAAATCAATGTCGGATGTTACATTCAATTTCCGTAGCCAGGTTACAGTTTACTTTACTCAATAATATATTGTTAGACAGTATTTTTCATTTTCAAAATAATACAATTTTATTTAATTGAAAGATGTTTTTAGGTCAACATCTTTAAAATTTCGAAGTAAGTATTTAAGTTTAAACAACAACTTTAAATTTAAACAACCTTCAAATCTTTTTAAATACAGCTATTGAAATTCAATTTTGATTTTGTGTATTTTTTTCTGTATTATACATTACACGTACATCCACTTGATTTAAAATAATGCCTACTTTACAAGACTATAAATTATTATTAATGTCGCCGATTTGTGTACCTATTTATTTATCATTTATAATGTCATATCATATCTCTCTTTTTACAATGAAATTCCTACGTACCTACGTTTTAAATACAACCTATTTATTTGGCCTGATTGTGTCAATTAACTTTAGCTTCTTGGAACTTTCTGGAGCAGCCCGCACACAGTCAATAATATTGTCGAAAATATTGACGAAAATATTGACAATATTTTCGTCAATATTTAGACCCCGCACACTACGCAGTAATATTGTCAATATTTCTAACAAAAAGTGATTTCAGAAAGGCTCTTTTAGGGTTCCGTTAAAAAAAAATTATTATATTTCCATGTACCCATAGAAATATTTTAATTTAATTTTTTTTTTTAATTTAATTTTTATTATTTGTTGTTATAGCGGCAATAGAAATACATAATTATGTGAAAATTTCATCTGTCTATCTATTACGGTTTACGAGATACAGCCCGCTGACAGACGGACGGACGGACGGACGGACGGACAGCGTAGGCTTAGTAATAGGGTTCCGTTGGTACCCTTTGGGTACGGAACCCTAAAAATAATTTTCGATTTTTCTTTATTCCAATGATGTTGGGCCACTATTATACATTATTATATATTATATATTATTATATACAATGCCCAATTTCATGTCGATAGCTTTAATAGTTACTGAAATAATCGACTGTGACAGACGGACGGACGGACGGAGAAAGTCTCACCATAAGGGTTCCATTTTTACCATTAATGATGGCTTAAATACTGGATGACAAAGTGGAAAAGTGGAATTAAATCATTTAAATCTAATAAAAGAACTTCGAAATACAGAAAAAGATGATTTTAAAAATTACATGAGAATAAAAGGTAGTAGCTTTCAAAAAATACTATCTTTAGTAACCCCTTACTTAAAAAAACAAGATATACTGATGCGAAAATCGTTACGTCTCCCACATTCTAATAAATTCTATTAAATATTCTTTTTCATTGCTTGTTGCACTGGGGATGTCCTCCATTTTTGGTTGCGAGCGCACGTCCGCCTGCCTTGAAATCTTTTTTCAACTAAAATATTGACGCGCGCCCGCACACTGTCAATATTATTGTCAATATCCCTGCCTCCCCCCGATATTGACGAAATTTCCGGACTTCGACAATAATATTGATCAAACCCCGCACACAGTCAATAATATTGTCAATATTCGTAAATATTGACAATAATATTGACTGTGTGCGGGGTGCCTAAGTGTTATACGGTTTAAACCCTTCTACCTACTAAGAGGTAGAGACAGTATACGCACTTACCTATTCCAACTCCAAGACAATAATTATAGAAAGGAAAAAATTACGAATACTGCATCCATAATAATAATATATGTAGATTTGATGCGATAAAACACGCGTAATCTTTTTATGGATTGATCTAATCTTTATTTATTTTTACGAGTAAGAAAAATAAGCAATTAATAAAAAAATACCAGACTGCTTTAAAAAATATCAACTAAAAATTAGAATAGATCACATCGTTTCTATTTTTCGCGGTCACCATATTATTTAAACTTTATACCATATATCACTCCTACAATTAAGACATCAATATAATTCGCCAAACCGTTTAAACTACAGAGCGAGATCAAAATCCAAAAAATATACTTGCAGTTCGAAAAACATAACCCTCCTTAATGGTAGTCGGGTAAAAAGCGTATCAAGACAGCTTACGTATTTAAATAAAAAACAAGGTCCTATAATCCGTCCCACGCACACACAGAGCGATTCGCGTAACCCGCACAGTGTACAACACACGGCTACTTCTCGCATGTGGGGGTGATCCATGTGGGTAGGTAGTACCTAATGATAGTGCGCTTCCGCCGCGTCACACCTGAGAGCCCCTAACCGCCATCGGGTTATAGATAACCCCTCACCCCTTAATTCAGTGAACGCACTTTGCGTGCCGGATTTACATAGAGCTGTTGCGTAATGCGTGATAGCATTTTTTTTTTCATTCTTTATGCTGCACTTTTTATATAATTGGCATGTTGCTTGTGTTAAAAATAATTTATTTCTTACCGATTATTAAATAGAGATTCTTCCAAAATAAGTAAAATACACGTCCGCTGTTAGTTTTGTAGTGCGAAAACTTTAATTTTATAGATTAAACTACAAAAAGTTGATCAGAATGGTAGTATACAAACGCATTTAGGTACATTATTAGAAACGCGCATGAATTCAGTAGCAAGGCTCAGCCGCATTAGACGCATCCTTATGACATTAGAAGAGGTCGGTGCCGGCAGTAGCATAACCCCTCACCACGCGTTTTCACGACCTGATATCAAAAAAATACGCTTCTTTCAACATAGAACTGTCGCAACTTTTGGAACGTAGTTCCTTATCGCGCGGTGCGGAAGGGGGCTAGACGGAAAAAATTAAGGAACCGACACTCGACACTTTTTTGAAACCGACACTCGACACTTTTTTGAAACCGACACTTTTTTGTTGAATGTGAATGTTGCATTGTGTTCGGTATTTTCGCTGTACAATATTGGATCTCCGTAGCCTTGTGGCTTCGGCAATCGCCTAACAGTTAATAGTCGATGGTTCGAATCCCAGCTCGACAGACTGAATTTTCTATGTTCAATTTTATTTTAAATAATTTCTACATGTGGAATTTTTCCCTAATTTTTTATAACTTTTAAGTTATAAAAAATTAGGGAAAGGTTCCACATGTAGAAATTGTTTAAAATAAGATTGAAAATGAAAAATTCGGTCTGTCGAGCTGGGATTCGAACCATCGACCTTTGGCTGTTAGGCGACTGCAGAAGCCACAAGGCTACGGAGACCCACTATTGTACCGCGAAAATACCGAACACAATGTAATCGAAAGGAACTACGTTCCATCCGGGTGTCCCTTGACACCTCTCAAGTTTTTTGTTTGTCTTTCATCAATTCATCTTTTTTTCCTTTTGGATGTGCCATTTCAAATACCTAGAAACATTAAAGTACAATTTAAAATAGTTTCTGATATTTATTTATGATGAAAATCGGAGTACAACCAACATATTATAATTATGTGTTATACATATAAAAGTTAACCGAAATTGAATACAGGGAACGAAGCTTATATCAAACGTTGGTGTGTATTGAACTTGAACAAGCCTGTGCGAATCAGTAATCAATATTTTTTGCACGTATATTAGTTAATCACTTCGGTATTAGTTAATTTCTATATATGGAGACATAATACCACGCTTAATTACGTCGGTTTTTGTGAAAAGAATTAACTTAGCGATTCAGCGTGGAAACGTAGCTCGCATTCCGGGTAACATTCCGTCATGACGGGAATTCATATAATTTTATCTTAATATTTAGATTGCTACCTCTCTTAAATAAAACCAAATTATTGCAATCTGCATTTTTATATGTAGGTACTAAAAAGTCAAGTATTAAAAATAATTATTACTTATTGTCCATCTTTTTTGGAACTTTGTCAACTTATGATTAATGTCTATACAACTAAATCATAAATAAATGAAGTGATTTCGTAATAACTGTCATTGTTTATGGTTATTTCAACAATACCAAGACGTAAACACACGTTTTAATAAAAATTCTTTTCAAAAAACGACTTCAAACACCACTTCAAATTAGTATAAAAATAAAATTTTGATTTGTTCACGATTGTTCAAGTCGGACGGGCTTAAATAGAAACGATGAAACTGATACACGATGCTTGTTATTATTTAACCTTTTTTTTATTGAAAAACTAAAATAGAGTATAAGTATTATGAATGTTTTTGCATTATTTCATCCAAAAATGTTCATAATCACCTGCGACAGCAAATACTCTGCTTATCACTGAATTTTATAAGAAATCTTATCCGACTTAACGAGTTCTCAGTCTATTTGGGTAAATTACCAATTTTACACTTGTATGTCTGAGTTTTTATCAGATTTGGGCCATAGATTTACATATTATTTGTGAATTTGAAGCAATTATGTTAATTAATTCAGGAGATAAGCTTTAAGATGACAAACTAGTCAGACAAGTCGCAGGGAGCTGCTGGGTACAGGCAACGCAAAATGGAGGCCTGTGGAAGACTGTGCAAGACAATTACTTTGTTCAACAATGGACGTCGGAAGTCGTTATCGATTGATAAAGAACACAGACAGACAGACAGACAGACAGACAAAAACAGACGGACGGACATGTTCAAATTCACCCAAGTCATCGATGTATCCAAGTAGACTCGAAGACCTCGCTTCACTCGATCAATAGGACATTATTGTGTAATAATAATTTCATAGTTCTTTGTCCATTGTTAACCACTGGATCAACCAATGAAACATCATGCTAATGACTGTCTGCAGACTATAATAACTGATATTAGGTACATATTTATTCTATTATTCAGCAACACTTAATTAACCTGTTATACTTACAATCAATTTAGCTATCAGCAAATAATTTTAATTACCTACTCTAAATGATTTCCAGATTATAATTAGGCGTATATCTGGTTCAAGCTTTATCTCGGTTTCTACCTGATATTGACCGTAATACAAGGCGTATAATATTGTACATTGATGGAAGAAAAAAAAGAAAATACGAGATAACATTTTCTGTAAGGTAAATTATGAAATAACTGATTAATTACTTATCCTTTTAAGTAACTTCGAATTGAGTCTGTATTTGAGTTGAGGCAAATTAGAGGCTGCTGAAATCGATGCGGGCGTTCAACTAAATGTACACTAAAAGCGCTAGTAAATATTGCATAGTGATTGCCTCAAAGTGCGGCGTGCCTCAGGTTGTGGTAAAGCCTATACTTGAGCTGCCGAGGGACGAAGTGCTGTTTTTTTATTCATGACAAGATATCCCTTGACTGCGATCTCACCTGATGGCAAGTGGCTTGTATAGTTCTTGCCATTCATGAGGGACGCGCGCTCATGAATTGCAAGAACTATACAAGCCACTCATGGTTGTGTGTGTGTCGTATATGCATAAGTGTGAGCGAGCAAAATGTTCGCTCCTTTCCGCTTCCACCAACTGGCTCACACACTTACGCAATGTGCATGTACACGACGTAACCACAAGTAAAGCTCACACGCGCTCGTGATTTGCAAGAATTGTAATGGCGGCGAAACTTTACGGTTGTAGGCACTCTACATAAATCTACCAGTGACATGTTGAAGGAATTACGGTTATAAAGACGCTCAGAGCTAAAAAAGTTCAATTAATCCTAATTTGCTCGCTAAGATTAAGCTGGCGATATGGCGTTCTATAGAACCCTTTCCTTCCATTCCCATTCTCCTTTAAGCCGCTTTAAAAAGAGTTCGACAAACAAAGGGCTTATAATGCGTAACGGACTAAGAAATTGTTAGAGGGCACAGCGACAACTACCCCCAAGTATTTATTCATTATTTTGATATCGATATGATCGAGAGCTCATTTTTCTGTTCATAGTTAAAAGTAAGTTTTACTACGTGAGCAAAGGCAATTGATTTACCAACTTAACTCTTAAATGTATCGATATCGGTAGACACTTAAGTATGGTATGACTTTGTTGCGATAGATTAAAATCTATAAGTTAAACTTAACTCATGATTAACACATTGCTACAATTCCTGAATTATTATTTTCCGAAATAAAAAGTTATCTATGTCACTCTCCAAAAAATTAAGTCGATTCGTAGCTCTGTTACTGTGTGACAAATAGAATTACTAACAAGCAAATACAATTTTACAATATATTATAATAATATAAGTAAAATACAATGGAATTTAATTTTTTTTTTATTCGATGACAAGATAGTCGTTGACTGCGATCTCACCCGATGGTAAGTGACGATGCAGTCTAAGATAGTAGCGGACTAACTTGGAAGGGGTATGGCAGTGAAAATTCAACCCATACCCCTAATCGGTTTCTATATGCCATCGTGCCGGAACGCTAAATCGCTTAGCGGCACGTCTTTGACGGTAGGGTGACTACCCACGGACGGTGACTAGCCACGGCCAACGAAAGCCTCCCACGAGATCAGACCAGAGACAATTCAGAAATTATAAATTCCCAAATTAACCCCGCTGGGAATCGAACCCGAGACCTCCCATTTATAAGACCTACAACGCTCTTCGAGGTCATCAAAATGGGATTTTAATAAATCAATCAACTTTGCGCATTCGTAAACCAATGACAATGAACCTCATACAATATAAGCATATAAGGTTTTTCTCCCCGCGATTCCACAATATGCAAACATTGAAAATAATTTCCTTCCTAATTAGTCCGTAGTATTTGCATAAACAAGCTGGCATCCCATACTAGGGCGATCATTATTATAATTGTGCTTTTTTACGCGAAAAACTTACGCTGTGTAACGGTTAGGCCGAGCGATGGATATCGAGTCACATCCGCCGATAAATCGATAAAACGCGCGACTGTGACGCGTTTCCCAACTACCCGCAAATTAGCGAATTACTCAATTGCTCGCAAATCATAACAATCGCGATCGCCTATCCAAGCAACATGTACACTCGAACACGATAAGAGCCTACACAAATTAATTACTTTTAAAGAGTGTAAGGCAAAAGAGCATCATTGTTATTTTGTTGATTCAAACGATTGGTGTCAAAACCTGCCAAAACCAAAAAAAAATTGGATTATACAGAACTGCTTTAATTTCGCTTCTCAATTTCATATTATCTACATGGAAAAATTTATATGACTTGATAAAAAAGCTCGACTTTTCTCCATTTTCTATAGACACCTAAGCATGTATTTTACAATATATAATTCAATAATCAATAAATCTTAAATAAATCTTTCAATTGCCTCATCTGGTGACAGGAGGGCTGGCTCATTTTTTGCGCAAAGGATCAACCTGGCTGTCCAGCGCAGAAATGCAGCCTATCTCCTTGGCACCATGCCACGCGGGCATGATATGTATAGTAATTAGATTAGTTTAGCTATAAGTTATTTTGTAACATTTTAATAAAAAAAAATCGGCCAAGTGCGAGTCGGACCTCGCTCTTTTAGGGTTCCGTTAAAAAAAATTAAATTAAAATATTTCCATGTACCCATGGAAATATTTTAATTTCATTTTTTAAAATTTAATTTAATTTTTATTATTTGCTGTTATATAGCGGCAATAGAAATAAAAAATATGTGAAAATTTCAGCTGTCTATCTATTACGGTTTACGAGATACAGGCCGCTGACAGACGGACGGACGGACAGCGGAGGCTTAGTAATAGGGTCCCGTTGGCACCCTTTGGGTACGGAACCCTAAAAAAATCAATAAATTGATTGTTAAATAAATTAATTGAATTTAACTTAATGAAAAGTTAACTTGGCGATGGTAAAATGGGCCCTTAGTAATCTAGCAGCGTATAAAGTAACAAACCGACTCGTAATAATCGCACGGCTTGTTTTTTCACGGCTAACATCGCTTGATCGTTCGATGAGAGTTTTATAGATCGTCGGGCGATATGTCCGGGGGCGCATTAATTAGTTAATTCCGATGCGTGAGCAAATGTGCGATTTCTAACGCAACGCGGCAATTATGTATTTTTTTAACGCACTAGATAATATAATTTTTCGAAGGCTTATCT
The DNA here is from genome assembly GCA_029955525.1 of Oeneis ivallda. Lineage (NCBI taxonomy): Eukaryota > Metazoa > Arthropoda > Insecta > Lepidoptera > Nymphalidae > Oeneis > Oeneis ivallda. Next base: position 22,018,083 of record JARPMR010000003.1, read on the forward strand.
ACACAGTGCTCGTGAATCGTGACGGTATTTACACGTTCGTTCAAATTACTACGCTTTGAGGCGCACTGACATCGCTTGTATCGTCAACCCTTTGTTATTCAAAAGAAGTTATCATCGCCTCAACTCAACGGCCAGTGGGCCAGCACTGACTGACCACTGTTTTCCTCTAAGAATTAGCAGGATACAGTAGCTTAGTGGTTAAGAATTCTGACTCCATTTAAGGTGGTCAAGTGCTTGAATTACAGGCACGCATCTCTGATTTTACGGAGTAATGTAGGTGTATGGTGCGTTTGAAGCAATTAATTAATATCACTTGCTTTAATGGTGAAGGAAAACATTATGAGGATACTTACATGCCCGAGAAATAATGTCCGTAACGTTCTCAAACGTGTGTGAAGTTATTCCATTGGCCAGTGTGTTGGACATTGAAATAATATTATTATGACTAAACCTTTCTCATTCTGATGCGTGAATCCCGTAGCCAGTGAGTATAGGCCCGTGATATGTTGAGATGATGAAAATGATAGATATTATTATGCTATCACCAATGGGCAATGTCTATTATTATTATAATGATTTATAAGGGTTGAGCAGCGGCTGAGTTTTCGCGATTTTTTCGAAATCGTGGAATTATATGGGTATGCAGATGTTAGAACCTCATTATCTCGTTATAATTATAAAATTAAGGCCAGTAAAAAGTCAAAGTATTATAGTATAAAGGGTTGGTTAAGGCATTTCGTTCGATAGCGCGTATTTTAGCTATATATTACTGTTTTACAAAGAGATCGTTGGTAAAATTTTAAATTAGTCAAATTGTGCGTGTTTTAAAACGTTATGCCGAAACAACTTCCTTTGCGAGGTGATTATTTAATATACGAAAGTAATATACCTGTTGTGTGTGCGTGACAAGTGTGCAGACGCGAAACAGTCGCGGGGTTTGTTTTTTTTTTTATTAAAACACATGTCGCACTTTCGCATAGATCTTATCGGATTCAATACTATTATATATATTCGTTCGCCTACAATGTTTTGTAATTCGATGTAGAGCCCCACCTACTCGGTTTCTGTAGAAATAAATTCTTTTCGAAATTATCACTTAACAATTACTCATTTCGTTCGCAAAAACAGCAAACCTAGTGTAATTAATAGTGTTAAATAAATCATCAATATTTTGCTTTTGAAAAATTTGATAGCTTTTGATTGAAGAAATGATTTTTCTCTCTCTTTTCCACATATTGTGCGATACCCGACAAAAATTGGATACAAAAAAGTTTCAACATTCCAATTGAACAACTAATTGTTGTAGGTATAGCTAGGTATACACGATAGCTATCTATAGTAATACTTTAGGTATGTTAGCTATAAGTTATATTGGAACATTAAAAAAGAAAAGACGGATATATAGAAACAGATAACAATGATATTACAACAAGAACTACTATTATAAAAGGGTACTAAGCATACAGAGTAACAGAACCGCAGATGTTTCCCCAGCCTTAATAAATGCTAGTAAAAACGGAAAAGCTCACTTGCATACATAACGCAAAGCTAGTGATGTATAAATTTATTTGCATACCCGCGTTTTTAACAATGGATTACTAATATCTTTGCATTAACGTTGGCTGACGTTCAGTTGGTCACAGCGGTGTGGTTTAGAGTGACGCACTCAATCACACTTTAAGGATATTCCCGTTTATAAAAAGCCCTCATTCAATAAAGCTTGGGTAAAACCTTTTTGCAGATATCATTTGTATTTATTTTTTTATTTTATTTTTAGAATAGAATAGAAAATTATTTAATGCACAACAAGAAATTACTATAGGTTGATACACAAGAGGAAGAAAATAAATACAGGGTGCCAAGGCGGTCTTGTTGCAAAGGCAATCTCTTCCAGTCCAGGTAACCCTTGCCTGGAGAGATGAACGTCAAAGAAGAAAATGGGATAGTGCAAGTTGAGATCGAGGAAAGTTAAAACATGCTATTGTAATATATATCAATACTGATACCAATAACTATTATATATTTTATTATTTTTTGTATGCAAAAATAACAGTAAGTATTAAAAATAATACTCATTAAATTTTTTAATAAATATAATACTATTACAAACTTTAAATAAAATATAGCTATTAGATCTTAAAATCATAGGGACGCTCATTAGAGTGGGAAGTAAAAATTAACCTTAAACATACGACAAGTTATGGTTGCTCTAATTGTACCTACTATGGTACTTAGTTATTAAAATGCCATATTAATTAATAGCGTGAACTATCACAATTTTTGCACATTTCAAAATATACATGATTCTATATCTATAATATAATTAAAAGCTACAAAATACAAATCATTATTACTTAACTACTAAGCAAAATTTTTTATTAATAGAATAAAATGCGTTTGCTTATAGTGGCTGTTTAAATTAAAGATGTAAAATATAGTACTTAATTCTTATTATATCAGTAGATTAGGCAATAAATTGTTTAAACAATTAAAACGTAAATATCTTTTGGACATGTTGGAAAATTACTGATCAAAACTTCAAACACCTGGCTACCCTATCAGTGTAGGTATGAGAACGTAAATACAATGTAAGCGTGTGTGCGTTTCCGTCATTTCCCTGCGCAGGAGTCGTCGCTCGCACAATGATTGCCCACACGTTGCGCATCACTCACCCCCACCCTCACGACAACTCGTTCATCCACCATTTACATACTCATAAGTCATAACGCATTTTTACCACATTTTTTAATACGAGCCTTAATCTAGAAATAATTCCCGTGATCCATTATTGTTATTCAACTGTTAGGAACGCTTTGCATATCTCACTTAACGTTCTGAGTATTGACTACATTTTAACTGAAAAATTATGTTTGCAATTATGGCTTAGTTAGAATATTCAAATAGCAGTATACCTAGTATGTATAAATATACTGTTGGTTAATACGTGTGAAAAACCGACATTAATTATTACTTGATGCTAATTTTAACAATGAACAGTTAATGACTCCCTAAAGTATAAGTGTTATCTTATGCCTACCTAGCCTTTAAAAAAATCAGAAATATCCATGTAGATTATACACATATTTTTTTGATCCTTATGTGGACATCTAAACAAATTAAAGTAAGCTCAAGCTTTGGCAGGATTAAGTTAATTTTGCTACAGCAAAACATGACGGATACGTATTATTATCTGTGTCATAAAATTTGAATATGTACATAAATAATTAATTAAGTATATGAAGTTAGTAGGTACTTAGGTACTTCGGTACGTCATAGCAATAATTACGTTTAAATTATTCAAATTCAAATTTTTATGTCCTATATCTCATTACTACAGTGAAGTCAAGCTACAGTCAGAATGATATGGTGCATGCCGCTATCATAGTGTTTCAACTTTTTAGGGTTCCGTACCCAAAGGGTGCCAACAGGGACCTAACACTAAGCCTCCGCTGTCCGTCCGCCCGTCCGTATAATTATGTGTCTGTCCGTCTGTCAGCGGGATGTATCTCGCACACCGTAATAGGTAGACAGTTTGAATTTTCACAGTGTGTATTTCTATTGCCGCAGTAACAAAAAATAATACGAAAAAGGGGGCTCCCATACATGAAAGGGGTCGAAATAAAATTTTATTTTTTTACCCTGGCATTATATTAGATAGTTTATTTAAACAAAAAATACTGAAAACGCTGATTTATTATGTGGCTTATAAGTTGTGACAAAAACAAACGAGCATCCCCCATAATGTGCTAATTTAGTATCTACTACTTATTTTTTTATTATTTTATCTAAGAACTTGTATATCTCTAAATATCTAGTTTTACATACATTCATACTCACATACATACATACATACATTGCAAGTTAAATAAAAGCTTGTAAAAACGGTTTGTCTAGACACCGCGCGCCCGTATTATTCAATTATTATTCTTTACATTTTAATAACCACAATACGAACTCAACAAGTAGGTACCGCGAACACTGGATGGGTGTGTCGCTGCACCCCATTGTTTATCCCACGATTAAAACCAATTCAAATACTAACCTCGCACTCGAAAATTAAGCTGGAGCACCACTAAAGGCACCTTTTGTTTTAGGGACAATGCACACTTGGTGCGCGAATGCGAAAACTGTGAACAGTCCACAGCAAGGAATAAAATAATACCGTGACCACAGCCCGAATATCCTGTGGAGTTATTCTTCAAGCAGTTAAATCATAGAAGTTTTGTATTAATGTTTTATCTGGCTATGGAAAAGCCAAGAGAAAGGGTTATGACTTTATGAGTTATGATTTTAGCAGTCTACGTATAGGCACAGAATATATAATAGTACTATACGTACACTAGCGGCACGCTATGATGGCCGGTTTGACACATTACAATAGTGATGTGGAATGTCAATTTATTCTCGAACAAAAAACAATTAAGTTTTGTTTTTGTACCTGATTAAATAGGTTTAATAAAACAAAAATGTATATGTTTATTTAATTTATTTGAACGAACTGAATATTTGAATGAAAATGAATATACATACTTTATATGCACACAAGAAACATATGAATACAAAAGATACCAAAAAAGGTGCCACAAAAGGCCATAATTAATCAGATTCGTCCATACTACTATTTTCACTGTCGTCACTGCTATCATCACCTACATTAATAATTATATGTTCGTTTTCTATAATATTATCTATTTTCACATCTCTTTCATAATCTTCCCTTATTAATTTAACAGTTCTATTCACAACCTTTTCCCAGTCTCCTTTAGTCACATGTTCACAAGCTTCTTCTAATAATTTTAGCATTTTTTTTGTGGTAAATGGGGGTTCTGTATTGTGTCTTGCAGCATATCCCTTAATTTGAGCCCACACCAACTCAATCGCATTATACTCACAATGGTAAGGCGGTAACCGTATAACTCTGTGCCCATGTTCTAATGCTATTTCGTCAATGACGTATCGGATCTTGGTTGGTTTGTTTTCTTTTAAAAGACGTACTAATTCCGCTTTTAACATATTCATGTTTGCATCTACGCCATTTTTACGAAGCCATGCGACGATATCAGCTTTCTTTTGGGATTGGGCAGGTGGCTTGTCAATTTGCATCGAGTGGTATGGGGCGTTGTCCATAATTATAATAGATGGTTCAGGGAGGCTACACAACATTGAGGTAAACCATTCAGTAAACTTTTCTCCATTCATGTCTTCATGATAGTCTCCAGTGGTTTTTGACGCAAAAGCCATGAGAGAACCTTCGACAAACCCGTTGATGGTTCCGGCGTGACAAATTATAAGTCGCGATCCTTTTCCTACAGGAACTTTGGAAGTAGATGCTGCTGTGTCATCGTTCCAAGAACGGCCTACAGTATGGTTAGCATTAAGCCATGTTTCATCCAAGAACACAACATTTTGCCAATTTTTGATTGCTTTCACTTGCCGTAAAAAAGTATACCTTGCCATCGCTATATCAAATCTTTCCATCAATATTTTGCGTTTGTTACATTTTTTGTATCGAAATCCAATGGTCTTCAAAATCTTCGTTAAAGAACTTTCCCCACCGAAGAATAATCCAGCTTCCTTCAGTGAATGCACCAACTTTTTTCTTGTTGGATACTCCTTCTGTAAATAGTAGCCGTAAACATGTCTTCGGATAGCATCGGCATCAAAGCTATCGATGCCTACGACTGGTTTTGCTCGTTTTCTCTTTTTTGGTGTGTGAAGTTTATTTTCTTCTGTGCCAGTCTCGCCATATTTTTTTTTAGTTACCCGTCTAACAGTTCGTTGTCCAATATTAAGCGCATCAGCTACGCGTTCAACCACTGACGTTATAGGTAAAATTGGCCCTCCATTTTGAGCTACACGATCGAAATAGTTACGAAGGCGTATTACGAACTCACGTGTCTGACTATTTAGAACAGTTCTCTGCGTACGTTCGGTCATATCGACGAAATCCACAACAAAGGGCTTGAACAGAGTCCAAATTAACGAGCAAGGGTCAACAGTAATGCAGTATCAATATTTGAAATCCAAAGCCAGGTCAAAACTATATCACAATCGCATTGCACTGACAGTTTATACTTTTCGAAGCAACGTCAATTCGAAACTGCTTTGTTTTGCATTGAGCATTGACGCGAGTTTGCCGGAGGTAGTAGTTGTGCTAGCCAGCGATCCTATGTGACGATCGTATTAGATTCCATTTTTAAAAATTTTCAATTTAGAAAACCAAATGCCGAGTTGTGGTATATATCATATAAAAATAAAAATTTTACCTTTTGTATGAAACAGCTGATATTTTTTTGCGATTTCAGAGGTTTGTCCACATAGTGAAAATTGTTCATATTCACAAGTACATTCACCCCTTAAATGGTGCAAACTGATTTTTCTACACTTGTATACATTTTAGAAATCAATTTAATAAATAAATTTTGAGTCCTAAACCTAAAACTACATTCGATAAAATTTATGAATCTCTGCACATCACTATCGTCAATAAAGTAATACAATTATTTCCTTCAAAGTCGTTATCAATTAATACGGAACTTCATGAGCGGACAAACGTCAAACCGGCCATCATAGCGTGCCGCTAGTATAGTATAGGTATGTCCCACGGTTGCACCGAAGCTACTAAGCCGATTTTGATGAATGATTAATGAAGCGTCAATCGATTCGTTATTAGGGTTTGGGTAACATAGGCTATATTTTATACGAAAACAAAATTGGTTGTCTGTAAAGTCGGTTTACGGACGATAGTTTTACGTGATAACGTCATAGTGACATTGACGATGACTGGCGGGCGGCACAAGCCAACGCTTGGGCCGATCGTGCCTCTCTATCGCTTGTTCCGATGTTCATCGATTTATAAGACGTTATCACGTCAAATATCGATATGACGGATGTAATTATCCAATTTTCCTTTACCTACCTACCTACTTTAAATTAAAAGTATTTAACAAGTTTTTATAATAGTACTGGATTAAGATAGAAGCATAACCTGTGAATATATCGTGACTAAAATATATCTTTCGCCACATTAACTATGGTAGAACATAAAAAATGCAGAGCAAAATAATATGATTGCTGTTTTCATTACGCTAAACCGATAAAGTCACAAAAACTTGCTATTTGGTAATTAACAGTATGTTGAAATAGATTAAGTTAGGCGTAAATGCATTTTTATTATAATAATCACTTCCGATGGCATTTGTACATTTTAGATTAATAAATTAGATATGACATTAAAAAACGATTATTGTGATTACTGTTTAATCGCTAATTTTCTCATTATATCCGCCGACTGTTGTAATATTACTAGCTGTTGCCCTCGCGACTTCGTCCGCGTGGAATTAGGATGTTAGAATATCAACTAATTTGTGAGTAACTCATGTCGAACTCGATTTTCTGACTAATTTCTTAAACTGGACACATTCAAGTAAAGATTTTTATAATTTATAAACCTGTGAAGATGATACTGCCATTGGCGCAATTAGAATGCCATTTATAAGCCTTCTTTGTCATATTAGTTTACAAATTGCGAAAAACCTAATTAAATTTGAATTTCGCGGGCAGACCTGTATAATCCACCTTAAGCTAATGGGTAATATTCTTTATAAAATGCGATCTTCTTTTTATAATGGAAAAAAATTTGAAGAAAAAAGTCATAGCGATAAGCGCATGTTGATGTCATACTAAAAATTAAAGGGGTTCAGAGCGTCAGTGGTTGCCCATAGAACAGTTTGCTAAGCGAGGATTAAATAGGGCGGTCGCGGTGTTTGTACGAACCGTTCAGGCTGCGCCGGCGCAGGCGACAGCTGACGGCTTTCGACTCGAGAGCCGATTTTTAGCAATTAAATAGCCTTTGTGTCTCATAGAAAGATCCTTATCGAACTGTTTAAACTGTTTGCATTGTTAGCGAATGATTTCGTAACTTAGTCGGACTTTAAGACTGGTTTTTTTTCTTTCACTACTATCGACATGCGTATCGCTGTTGCAGCTTAAATGCCTTAGATAAAAGAGTATAAAAAATTGTTTAGGAACTTTAACCGCGATACTTTTGTCTTTAATACTCTACATGTCTACTGAGTCTACATAAATCAGAAGCAAGTAAGCAGTGTAACAAACTGTGATATATTATACCTACATATAATGCATTGTATTGTAGGTGCACTGCAAAAAAACGCCAATTTCTTAACCATAATTATATAAAGGAGTAGGTAGCACATAAGATTATTTTGTCATGATTTTATAAAAATGACTGTTTAAATGAATTTTTTAAGTGGCAATCTTTCAGTGTGGCAACGCTTGTTTTATTTTGGTGATTGTTACTTGTTGGCAGGCATGGTTGCGTTGGCCAATCAGGAATGAGCGCGCGAGGCCCCAACAAAATGACGCAAAGAGTGGGGAAAATGGGGGTAGTTAAGACACGGCCGGACGGTCGAGAGCTCAGCTAGTGTTCGAAGTTTGAATGGCTCGGTTATAAAGTGTAAATTATCGCTGTTTGTGACAACTTCAGAAGTGGGATTCGAACCCACGCCCACAAAGTGACAATTTTAAGTTTTAAGTTTCATAAAAATGTCGCCCTAAAAATTTTCGACACACATACTTGCAAGAAAGTCACGCAAAAACCAATATTTCTGGCTAACAATCTAATGTCCGGTAATTACGTACCACAGAACCGTCTGTATCGTGTTACGGAGTAATGGAAAAAGCGGTTTATAATCATAGCCGGCATACAATATTTACGCATACTTTATCGACAATCAATAATTAATATCTGGAGGCTGGACGGCTCAGACGCTCCCGAATTTCGCCAAGAATGATGAGGAGATCGCGTTCGAGTAATCGAACCGACAAAAAATAAAAATGAAACAAATACGAAATACTCCATTACCGGCACGTGGGCGGCTATGGAGTCGAATTGCGATATTTTTTGGGTGGCCGACTCTGGGCCGATTGACAGGCAGTCTGCCAGGTGGTCCGGCAACATCGTGGCAGGAAAAACTTGTACCGTGTAATATTTTAGTGAAAAAGATATACGACGGCTTTTCTCATGAATTCATAACATGAAAACTCGTAGAAGAGATCGTTGGTTCCACTAGTAATAATATTTCTCGTCGTTTTTATAGCTTATGGAATATTCAACCGTCATTATTCAAATAAACACGTATTTATTTCGAGATTATAAATGTTCGTTTACATCCGACTCAAAAGTGGGTAGGTATATTGCACAATGTTTTTTCCAAATAAATGTTAATTTATTTTGGAGCGTATAAAAGAGTATAAAAAAATAATGAATTTCAAAATATTCAAGCACATGTTTCTCGCTATATAGAAAAATAATAATTTAATGTCCTAATCCACTTATTCAAATAGATAACGTTTTCAATTTTATTGATATTTAATACCTCATATATATTCATAGTATGCATTTAATGTAAAATGTTTTTGTTCTTTAAGTTGACCATTAAAAGTTTTATCATAAAAACTTGTCTTTGAATGTGTTTTTTCAGTATATTTTCGACAAAAAGCATCATCATTTATTCATTGATTAGGTTAGGTAGCTGATAAGTACATAACGCAAAAACTGCATGTCTCAATATTTCATTACTAGATGATGCTCGCGACTTCGTCCGCGTGGACGAAGCGAACGAAGGGACGAATGGCGTGGGTTTTTTAATTCCCGCCGGAACTCTGTAATTTTTCGGGATAAAATGTAGCCTATGTGCTAATCCTGGATATGAGCTGTCTCCATTCTAAATTTCAGCTAAATCGGTTCATTCGTTGTGGCGTTAAAGAGTAACAAACATCCATCCATCCATCCATCTATACATCCTCACAAACTTTTGCATTTAAAATAAGGATAAGTAGGACGATAATAACAAAGTTTTTTATTCGATAACAAGATAACCCTGCCTGCGATGTCACCTGGCGACTACGTGACAATGCAGACTAAGATGGAAGCGGTGACGAAGGATGGGTTTTAATTAAATTAATAACCCCTAATCGGTATCTACGCGGCATCGTACCAGAACGCTTAGCTTGCACATCTTTATTGGTAACTAGACGACCCCCTGGCTCAACACTGTGCCAGGAAGGTCGTCAAAATGTGAAAATAAGACCGAAAAATGCTTAGTTAACATATAGGTAACGTCGACTCCACGCCGCCCTTGTGCGTCTGCGCACATTATGTATGCAGGGCGCGGCTGGCCGCGGGCCACGTCAGCTATTTGCTCGTGACCAGAGGGCTAAGCCATTCAAGGCTAAGACGCGGGGGCCAGTTTTTGGCCGACTTTGGCCGACTTGATCCACGACACCCCTGCTCCCGCGACGTGCCAACACACCTCACACGTTTGTCTCCCGAGTTTAATATGACAAAACCCATCAAACCAGTGTAAGATACCACGCTTGCCATCTTTAAAAATATATGACCGTTTTTGCGGTTATTCAGAGATTGCACGTGAGCATTTGACATGTATCGCATCTGTAAACAGCCATCTCATATTTGACCAGATCTCCTTCATGAATTCTACTACTCAGAATCAATGATACATATTTTTTGAATGGTAGTGCAAAAATTTTCTGCTCCAAATGTCAGATATGTCTCAATAAGGAGTTTCAAGAGCGAGTGGTGACCATAGACCAAGCCAACGCGCAAGTGAAAATCTATGAAGAATTTAACGTCCGAGTTACGTATAAATTATCACTGCCTTACCGTACCTCATTATAATGACTAGCTGATGCGACGACTTCGTCGGTGTGGATGAAAAATGATTTTTCAAAGAAACCCTTTTGATCCCCTTGTGAAGAGAATTTCAAAAAATTCCTATTTGCCCTCAAGAACATTTCCTCTAAACAAATTTCTAAATCTACCGATACAGGTTGTGCGTTGTAGTCTTTGAGTATATAGTGTTGGTTATATACTCAAGGTTATAGTATATTATGAATCAAACTACTAGTGTAGCCTAATCTAATAATTGCTTGAATGCTTGCTAGTTGCTGCATTCCCAAGCTTAAAAGCCAGGGTGGTTCTTTGTACAAAAAATTGAGGCAGCGTTTCTGTCGCCAGATATAAGAAAAGACCAATTACCAAAGAACTATGCGATAGATATGGTAGTTGAGGTTGCGTGTTATGTACTTAGTTTCAAATTCCAACACCGCTTATCAATTCCACCTTGTACGTAAATCAGTAGCAGGTAATCTCACATGCCCTATCCATTAGAATGTAAACAGTAAACATAATTCCGCAGCCCCTTATGATAATCTCTCAGTATTTGCGCGGGCCTTGAGTAAACTTGTCCATTATTAATTGCACTCCTCAGGTGTGAAGATGATCCTTATTAAGGTACCGCAAGGCAGAGTAAGACATGCATCTCTCATTCGAGACAATCTTATCGAAACGGTATGTTGCTCGTTCGACTAAGTACCTATTTTAGTGGCAAGTAAGCCGATTGAGGAAATCCCATATTAGGATTGCTTAGGTGGTCTCTTACGCTATTTGTTAACTCTGCTTGCAAGCCGATATGAAAAGATAGATGTCACAATATAAAAAAAAATTATAAGCTACTATCAAGTCATAATTTTTTTATATACTATATACGCGACAACTTGAAACCTTTTTTTTAAAGGTACAAACATTTTCTACATAAAAAAGTTTTTCGCAAACGGTAAATAATTAATTATAGTGTAATTTTTTTAATTATCTTAGTTTGTCCACTTTAAGAACAAACTAAGATAATTAAAAAAATTACACTTTGGTTGAAAATACTCAAAGTTAAAAGGATATAAGTAATTTAATTTTTTTTGTTTACTTCTTTGGTCTTTCTTCTTTTGGTCATCTCTTTCTACAGATTTTATAAGACAGTTAATAAATCTGTCCGTCTCACATATTTTTCCTTATCATCAGGATCATTGAAATCCTATTAAAAACGCAGATAGGTATTAGAAATACCTAATATATATTATAGATACTATAGATTATATTTTCCAGAATTTATAGATATCTATAAATTCTGGAAAATATAATGTCAATAAAATACTTATAGTTTATACTGAAAAAACTTGTGAAGCTGATTTTAGGTTTATACCGTACAATATACCCATATAGGTACCTTGTAATTTCATACCAATAGGTATTATATACCTCTTACTTAACCAATGTACCGACATAGCCTCGAGTTATTGTGATTAATTAATCACAGTTACCAAACCTGAATGTACACATCATTACAGAGCACATTTTCCTCAAGTAGGTAGGTACGATAAATATATATAACAAGCGATGTCATAGCAGAGTTATCGATTTGATAACACCATAGTATTTTTCTTCCTACTTTTTCATACAACACAGTAGTATTGACAAAAAACGTTGTCACGACTTTTATACGACAACGAATAGTTACTTGGGATATGAAAGGTTATAAAATCAAAAAATCGGATGCGGAATAAGTATCGGGAAAAGATGGCTAGAGTATACCCATGGGAAAATGGATTCCATCTAGTGGGATAACGATAAGTCGAACAAGATTTAACTGCTAGAAGTAGTAGACCATATATTAGTATTTATTATTCCAAAACCATATTCCTCAGTTAATCTGATTTTGTATTAAACTAAAAATTTACCACTGCTTAAATATTCATCAAAATTACACTTATGGAAGACAAAGATCGCCTTTCTCCAGCGCGACGTGCAATCTAGCGATTACGTGCCTTTTTTGCCCCCCTCATTATGCAGATTCCGGCGAAAAAGGAATAAATTTAATAACATGCGTTCGTGGGCATGCGTTATCGAACGCACTTGCTTCTGATAATCTGCTCGCGCGTCGACCGCAATTACAGCGGGACGGGAGGTGAGGGGACGCTTGAACATGGCTGGACTGACTAGGGTTGAATGAATACGAAAGACTAAAATGAACTACATCACTCAGCCGAGTGACAGCTGGTGGATTGCGGAAAAACTGCATCAATCATTGCTACAATCTCAGTTGTGATGATTGGCTGAATTAAGGATTCTTTGGTAAAAAAAAAAAATATTTTAACCAATATCGAGAGAATATAATGTACTCCAATCAGAAATGATAGCAATCCTCACGCTGTATCAATCATTTTAAGACAATCCTGCGGCTGCTACGATTAAGGATTGAAATTTGGCAGCCGTAAGTGAGACGAAAAATAATTGCCAAGTATGATAATCCTTTAAATTCTAACGAAATACTCTATCGATTAGGAACACTTACAACAATTAAAATTCTAAAACGATCTTGTGGAATGTAATGGTTTTTAGAGAAATCCTTACACCTTGATCGCCTTGTCTCGTTTTTACCTTGCTTGCTAATCTTTGAGTATTAAACCATTGCTAATCTATCATCCGATATCTAGCTAACTCGTCTCACACTTTAAGAAAAACATGATAATGTAGTATCTAGGTTGAGCAGCTGTGACTATGAGCGCTAAATAAAGATACGAACACGGTACCAGACCAGTGTACTAATTTTGTACGTACTACATAGTTGGCTTCTGAGTTACAGAACTGAATGAGTAGTTCTTTTCAGTGAGCTGCTTTGTACACCTCTAGTGAGCAAGCACGGGTGTAACGCCACCGCCGCACCAAAAGCCAATTCGATTTTTAATTTGCCTTTCGCAATCTATAGCAGTTTTGCAATCTTTGACCACTTTAATACTTATTACTTAATCCGGTCTATTAAGTTCCGTTGTAGTGGCAAAACTTATTTGTTATTCTGTTGAGAAAAATATAACACAGTACCTAATTGGAATGGCACACTTTCTGTCGATATGACATTGCTTAACAATTGTTTGTTAACGACAATGTTTATTTATATTTTGTATGCAGTATATAGTTGGTTGTTATTTTTTTAATGCAATAGTCTACTACGTAGTGCACCTATTACGTCTGAATTGTATGGTATCAAACGCATGGCAGTATGTACCTCTTAGCTGTATAAAATCATACTAACATTCATTTGAATTAAGGCAATTGAAATAATTTCAAATATCAAAGTGAACACTTTTTATCGAGCAATTTCACAAAAATAGGTAAAATTCCTTATCGTAAATAAGAGTCATTTTCGAATCATCATCGACTCAACCCATCGTCCATCCACAACTAAGCATGGGTCTCCTCTCAGAATAAGAAGGGTTTTGGCCATAGTCCACCACGCTGGGCCAGTGCGACACCGCTAGGCTTATTTGATAAGTAGATATGGAAAGCTGGCGAGAAAATATGGTCACAGAGAAAGTCAAACATACTGTTTGGAGAATTTTTAGAGAGGACGTATTGGTATTTGGCATCATTATAAATTAATGAGGATATCATGACCGCCCACAGCGAAACGGATGCTCTCACGTCAACATGACGTTAAAAATGAACAATCGCATTCATTTTCGCGCAATTACCCTTAGCTAAAGCTAAGAAGGAGCCTTTCAATAGAAGTTGTAAAGGAACTTCTATTGAATTTTGAATTTGAATTTTGATTAGTTTATAAGTACTAGTATTTAAACGTCAAACGACGTTTTACTACATGTATAATATACTTATAAAAGTAATCAAAACTAGCATCCGACTGCAGGGTTTTGATGTAACGAAGGGTTAGGTTAAGGGAGTTTAGCAGTCTATGTGTGTATGTGACTATTTACGAACGTTGCACCTTAGCGAATAAACTAGTACCTAATTACTGAGCCAATTTTGATGAATGAGGTGAAAACCGATCACGACGGTCCGGGTGGCATAGGCTACATTATATACGAACATAATTTAATAAATAAAAATAATTTTTAAAAACCGTCCTCAAACGGCCCGCGCAAATACAAAGTATATTTTATTGTTCATACTTTAAAAACCGCTCGACCGATTTCGATAAAATTTCAATGGGACTACCTGGGAAATTTACCTTATGACCTATTGAAACCTTTAAACCCTTATTATCTTTATTATACCTTTGAAACAAAAATAAATTCCAAATCGGGTTAGGCGTCTTCGAGTAATCGGTGAACATACATAAAAAAAGATTCTGATGAATTGAGAACCTTTTTTGAAGTTGGTTAAAAATCAATATTAAATGATGTTACATCGAATTTTCCGTAAGAGGGATACAACTTTTAAACTTTTAGACTTTCTCCTTGTTAGGTATCTAAATTATATTTTACAATTTTCCCTAATCATCATTGATATATTAAGGTAGAGAACGCATAAAATTAGAGTAAAAAAGATGAAGTTATGCCTTATTGTATGATTGTGTGTTTTCTTTGAACTTGCGTTAGACACATAAACGTACGTAACGTACTCGTATGCCTCATGACGTTTGCTGTCAATAGCTCATGTTGGCTGGCAGTTGGTACACGTCAATGCATGCGCTATTGCATGCATTGCTGCGGCATCTTATCTCTACGCAAGGTGAAATATAAGCGCACCAGTGATAGTGACGACACCAAGTGGATGGGAGACGCTACAATATATTTTTGCCCCTTTCAACGTACATGTAACATTTTTAAGCATGTTTGCCTTTCTGTCACCTTTAAGTTTATTTTTAGTAAGTACAGATTAAATAAATAAATCATTAACTTGTGGTTTGTGGCAAACAAAAGTTCTGAATTTTGTAACACAGGAAAATAATTAAAGAGCGGATGAGCGGACCTATGACTCTTAAGATCGTGTAAAGAGTTCCTGAAAATCTTAGACCTTAGACCTAAAGATGTATCATGGATCTAATATTCTATCGAGGTCTGTTTTTTTTTTCAGTATGGTAGAGATTTAAGTTTTTAAGTTTTATTAATAAATATATATTTTATCATTAATTTCAGGTTTTGATTATAACATACAGTACAAATTCAAATCCGGCCCCGTTCAGCCGGGGGCTACCTAAATTCCGTACACCGCACCGGGTTTTTTGTACCACTCCTTATCTTCCGTCATTATGTAAAAAAGTTCATACTCATTTATAACTTGCATTAACTCCGTCAGTAGTTACAGGGTCCGAGTTTGTACGAAAAATTGACAATACTTAAGGAGAACTCGCTCGAAATATTATCAGAAAACGGATCGTGGCCGCTCTTAATTTTCCACCGTCATTAACGCGCAATTCCGCAAAGATGTGCGCTCTGATGTTCGTGAGAAATTTACTTTGTAACAGGATCAGGGTGCTGCAAAAAAGTACCGCGCGTGTCGTCGGCTGCCGTCCTGACTACTTGTCCGTAAATTATGGTTAGTTTTTGGGCACGCTCGCGCAATGCAGCCTCGCGGCTTTTCACCTCCCCCTCCCCTCCCTCTCGCCCCCGCCCCCCGCATGCACCGACCCGGTCACAGACCTCGCATCATTCCGTCAATCTCAACTACTTATCCGTCCGCGCCGATCCCTTATATTAATCATTTTTACCAAAAAACGGACCGCAATAAAGATCCTATCTTTCCGCCTGGGAGCGGGGCGACCCGACGCTTTCATAAGTTTAGAATTGACAACGCAACCTTATATTTATCGAAACATGCATTTTGACTACGAACGGTTCATTGTCCCGCCAAAATTAATCTCGAGGGTTTAGCCTTGTCACAAAGGCGACTCGCCGGCGCGTACGGTGGCTATTACGGGCACCACGTTATAATTACCTTTTTAAATAGTTTTTTCGGCCACTCAACATATTAAAACGTCAATGTAAATAACTTGTTAGCCGCAATCTCATTTCTGGGCGATTGGATATTACAATAGTGTACGTGATTTGAGAAAGGTAACGGTGCGACACTTTATCCGCGAGATGGAGCCTATTAGCGGGTACGGCCGCGGCCGGCCCGCGCGATCGCGCGTGTCTACTCTGACACCCGACCGGCCGACACTTACGATGCAGGTATATCGAAATCGATTTGTTAATCGAAATGTAGATTAATCTTCCCGACTCTATTACACAGCAATTCAAATATTCATGCTCACTTTGAACAGATGATCGGGCGGCCCCGCAAAAAACGGCATATTACAATATCTTTAACTCAATCGAGCCCGGAGCAACAAGAGCAAGAGTAGCTTATTGCTGTTCGTGGGGCAAAAAGTATGATACTTCACTTGAAAACCATGAAAAAATGATCCGCGTCAAATATAGATCGATTATATTATCACAATGGATGCCGGCGCGCGTGGCCGGTAATTAGATCTGACTGGGCGCATTGTGCCCGAATCCAAGGCAAATTGAACCACGCAATATCTCACCTGACACAGAGGCAGTACGTGTGTAATTGCACGGATTAATCCACTATAAACTCCGCCTTTTTGTGCCACCAGGGCTAGCATGACGGACACGAAAAATCTTGTGGCGAAGCTCGAGAAAACGAGTTCGAGCTCGAGTTTGACACGTTGAAGATAACAAACCATTAATCTAAATCTAAACACCTATATAAAAGCAAAAGGTGACTGACTGACTGATCTATCAACGCAGAGCTTAAAGCACTAGACGGATCTGGCTGAAATTTGGCATACAGATAGCAATTATGACGTGGCATTAGCTATGAAAGGATTTTTGAAAATTCAACCCCGGGGGTAAATAGGGTTTTGAAAAATCTTACTTAACGTGAGCGAAGCCGCGGGCATAAGCTAGTTTATTGTAAATTACTTGGTCAAAACTCGGTAAAGCATCGACTATAGTTACCAAGCCAGTAAACACTTGTGTCGTATCGCAGCATTTTAGTTATTAAGATAAGGTTAAGACTTAAGATTGTCGATTGCAAACGCGATTTTGACGACCTCCCTGGCTCAGTGGTGAGCGCTGTTGTCTTATAACTGGGAGGTCTCGAGTTCGATTCCCGGCGGGGTCAATTTGGAAATTTATAATTTCTGAATTGTCTTTGGTCTGGTCTGGTGGGAGGCTTTGACCGTGGCTAGTTACCACCCTACCGTCAAAGACGTGCCGCCAAGCGATTTAGCGTTCCGGCACAATGACGTGTAGAAACCAATTAGGGGTATGGGTTGAATGTTCACTGCCATACCCCTTCCAAGTTAGCCCGCTACCATCTTAGACTGCATCGTCACTTGCCATCAGGTGGGATCGCAGTCAAGGACTAGCTTGTCATCGAATAAAAAAAAATGTATCATAATCCGCGCTATAGCGTTCTCGCATCAGTTGTACTTGCCTGCTGGCACGCGTCCACTTTCTATGTACCTACCGACGAGATGTAATTTGTGGACGGTTTTTTGTCGAAATGATCCGAGTCATCGTCACCTCCCGTAACGGTGCTCGATAAGTAAGGTACAGATTGTCGTTTCGTATTTACACAAACATTTCGAGGCTCTGATTTGCATTTGCAATGGTGAAACTGAAACATTTAGCGTTTCTACTATGGAAATTCTAGATGGGCCGCCCGGCTTCGCTTGAGTGGAGTTTTTGCAAATTTAGGGGTTAGGGTGCGGGGAATACCTAAATATCCAAAATTCCTGAAATACTTATTCCTTAATTTTTAACTCAAATTCTATCAATAAATAAATTATCCTCCTTAGAACCGTAGTGAACATCCTTACTCGAAAAGATTTGGTTAAAGCCTTAGGTCAAAGCTCATTTAGATTTACCTGAAACTTCACTTACAGCGGGCGATGGAGAGATTTTACTTGAAGCGTTCGTAAAAAGAACATAAATGCACGTCATTCACTAAACAAAACATTATTTATCGGCAGAATGTAGGTAATATTAAACTCGAGTTATCGCTGGAACAATAATCCACGATAATGGATTACCACAAGCGAATTAAAATTTATAAACACACTTATCGCTTTGATCTGAGAGAATCGAATCGGGTTATGTGATTAGTTATTATTATTACGTTTCTGTTATTTTCATAAGCCTGCCGTTTTTTGACGTATATTGGTATTGTTCAATTTTAATTTGGTTTCTTTCATATTTTAGGAGTTTCGCAAGCTGTATTTTAATATTATTTTTTGTGAACAAGTTGAAATCTTTTATGAATAGAGTTATACTCAATTAAATCGATGTTATTTTTATTACGACCTTACATTAAATGGTAAGCGGATACAACTCCAATTATAAATTTAAATTAGATACTCAATGGATATAATTATTATCTGCTCCAGTTAATTTCTTTCAGCATCTAATACTTTTCTTTCACTAATCCGTTTCTGAATACGTACTATCGTTTTAATCTATCGGACATATTCATTTACTAATCACATACTGTGCCTACAGTAATCAAAAGCTTATCTTTGATAATTTATTATCTGAACCACGTGGAGTACGTGACGTGCTAATTATTTTGTAACCGACTGAATATAGTCATTAATTTATTACTAGACCCTAGACTTAAAAATATGTGTAAGTAATTAAACGATTATTTATTATTATGTGTATGTGCCGTGTTGTGTCTACAGATCAGAGGTATAGTCCAAATTTATTCCATTGATCGTAATCGTATTCGATGACATTAGCGTAAAAGTAAAATAAACCATAACAGCATTTAATTAGAGCTCAATTTCGTGTATTCATTCTTATACGTTTACGTATGTACGAAACACTCCATAACGCTCCATATTTAAATCGGTTGTACCTAGTGAAATTGTGACTTTAAATCAATACCATCAAGGATTATTTTACTTTGACGCTAATGTAATCGAATACGAATACAATCAATGGAATAACTGTTAGACAATAAGTACCCAGAATATTGTTGTCACCACCCCTCCTCTTACCACGAGAACGGAGAAAGGGTAGCAGCGTCTTCTGTGCTACTACTATCATCTACTACGATCACCAACCCGTCTGCCCAGCGTGGTGATTATGGGCAAACCCTCCCCTTGGGAGAGGTCTTCAGTCCAGCAGTGGACTGTTATAGGCTATTGATGATGATGAAACGATCAGATCTACTGTAGATAGATAGATACACGGCCTTTCTTTAAACAGTTATGCTTTGGCACGAATGATAACCTCTTTAGCACAGTGGTGAACTTTGTGGTTTTATAAGTGTGAGGTCTCAGTTTCGAATCAAGGTAGGAGCAACTTTTGATTTTATAATGCCTAAAATATTTTCTCTGCTCTGCCCTGCGAATGTCGAGTTATTCCAATGATCGTTATCGTATTCGAGTACATTAGCGTCAAAGTAGAATAAACCACAACGCATTGAGCTAGAGCTCAATGTCGTGTATGCATTCTTGCACGTTTACGTATGAACGATACGCTCCATAACGCTCTATACCTATTAGAATCGGTTGTACTGAATTTGTGACTTAATCAATACATTCAAGGATTATTTTACTTTGACGCTAATGTCATCGAATACGAATACGATCAATGGAATAACCTTTAGCGTTTAGACAATCGCGCCTCTAGTCGGGTGGGCTAATTCGACCATAGCAAAATAATCGACCTGTGACAGTCAGACGGACGGACGAACGGTGAAAGATTCACCATAAGGGTTCCATTTTTACCATTTTGGTATTGTACCCTAATTACCACCTTACTGGCAAAGCCGTACAATGTGATTAATCGTTCCGGTACGACGCGGTGTAGATACAGGTACCTACAGATACGGGTATGGGTTTAGTAACAAGTGTCTTTAGTTGCCACGTTAGCCCGCTTCCAGGTTTTATAAGGCTTTACGGCACTGCCTGCGATCCAGAGTTCTGCATGTGCAGTATAAAGAGCCTTGTATGAATCTACGGTCATATTTTTTTTATTAGGCCAACACAGTCGGCCAATGCTCTTGGTAGGTAAAGTGCATCGTCAGAATCAGAACTGCACGAAGAATCCTGGACTTAGCTTTTGCTGTTGGCCCTGTGGGTTAATAATACCTGTTCATAGGGTTAATTGTAAAATGCCAACAACCTTCTACCAGGCCACTTCTATGCATCAAAGTAAATAACTTTTGTTCCACGACTTTTTAAAATTCCTAAAAATAAAAAAATTTCATACAAAAATAAATAATATTTATTTTTCAGTTCTATAATTTTAAAAACTCTACGTGACACGTGTCAAAGGGAATGTGGCGTATTTGACGCGCCGTCACTCGATATTCGGTACTTTAATGCCTGTCCGATACTTGCGTCTCTCGTGGCGGAAAGCTTTTTTGGTGTTCGCGATAAACGTGAAATTATGATCTTGCAGACGATAGGTCAGCCTGATGTTAGTAATACAAATCACAAAGCATTTATAAATACAAAGCGATAACTTCGGACGTTAATAATTGATGCGCGGTTAGTAGTCGACACTTCACGCAGATGCGGAAGAGACATTACGTAAAATGAACATAGAGTTAAAAAAATGACAGACTCTTCAACAAAATCTTAGAACTTTTTTTTTTTGGTGAATTTATTGAGTTATGTGAAAAGTCGTTGGACGTAAATGTTGTTCAGTATTATGCTCAGAAATTACATGTGGGAGGTTTTTGGTAAATTAAAATTACCTAACCCTGTATAATTCTCGACAAGTATTGTAACACTATAAACGTCACATTGAAGTGGATCTTAAATACCTTGTTTTAATGCTCAAGTTTAGCCACACAACATCCAGCGCTCCAAGAGGATTATTTGCGGAAATGCATGACTTTAAAACATGAACCTTTGGGTTCAATTTACTCTGACGTTATTGTATCGATGCTCAAAAACTATCAGCGCTTGCAAGCCGTGAAAATTCGAACCAAGTTCGGTCTAATTCACCATCGCAGAGTTATTTTATTAAGGAGTAAATTTGACGTCTGTCAAAACGTCAAATTTATTCGTCGGTCAAAGTTTACTTGGAAATTGAGAAACAGGCCCTAAGCTAACTTTACTATTAAGGCTACTTCGACGGCGAACTCAACGACGCGTGACGAACAAACCGTTTAGGGAATAATACCTACATAATACGGCAGGTAGGTAAGTCACATTGCGATTTTTTAGCCATTTACTACAAATTAGGCACAAAATTAAATCATAGTTTTAATCGTCTAAGTAATTTCATCTTCAGTTCAAGCTGGATTCGCCATACTCTGTGTGAAATGAATCCTGTACACAAGTTATACGCGTCTGTGGAGTACAACCTCCTCCACAGAGTAGAGAAAACTATAGATAGCAATTGGATCGCTAAAATATGAAGAGGTGCCGATTTAAAAGTCCAACCTTCTATTTACATTACGTATTCATTAATTATTGCATAAATATAAATAAGCAGTGATAGCTTAGTGGTTAGGACTTTGGTCTCCTAATCGGGGGGTCGCAGGTTTGATCCCGGGTACGCATCTCTGACTTTTCGAAGTTAAGTGCGTTTAAGTAATTAAATATCACTTGCTTCAACGGTGAAGGAAAACATCGTGAGGCAACCTGCACACCTGAGAGTTCTTCATAATGTTCTTGAAGGTGTGTAAAGTCCGCTAATTCGCATTGGGCCAGCGTGGTGGACTATGGCCTAAAACCCTTCTCTGAGAGGAGACCTGCGCTCAGTAGTGAGCCATTAATGGGTTGCTAATGATGATGATGATTCATTAATTATCACATCATAGCAAATGCATGACACCATCCGCTTGGATAACTACAGGTTTTTTCAGAAATGGTTTTTCAGTCAGTCATGGTACCTACTCACGGTGATATACAATTTTTTTTTAGCCCTTGCCTGTGATTATGGTAAGTGACGATGCAGTCTGAGATAGTAGTGGGTTAACTTTGAAGGTTACATAATATCTACCCCTTCTAAATTAGTCGCAATGTAAATTAAACCCATACCGCTAAACACTGAATCTCCTGGCGTCAAGTCTTTGACGTTACAGTGGAATATATAAGGCACAATCTGAGACAATTCAGTTTTTCAGAATAATTAAATTTGTAAAATAAAAAACAACTTTTTGTCTTCAACTTTATATATTTTATTTACTACTTACATTGGTTACGTTTATCTCTAGTCTATGACCTCATATTATTGCCAGCGAAACCGATCACAGTTTTTCTATTCCCCGCTGGATATTGTAGTTCTTGCCACTCACGCTTCCCGGTATTATTAATTCTTTTTATGATACAAATTTGGAACGTTACACAATCATTTTTGGGTTTTGTGCTAAACTAACAGCACGTCTGCGGCACGGGTCGCTTGCATTATTAAATTTTGAATTTGTCGTCTTTTCAAACTAATAATGAATTATGAACATGCTAAAGAATATTATTGGCTGCTTTATGGTATTGTAAAAAATATAACAAAGTTCTGACATCGTTGACGAACTTCATAAAGTCTGTACATGATGACACGTTGTTAGTAATTTTTTTAACAATGAAATGGTAAACCTTAGAGATTTAAAAAAAATGTTGTGTAGGTGCTCTCCTTTATTTATTTTTTAAGACTATATTATTATATCCTCCAACAATTTTCATTGGAAAATGTTTAGGTATAAGGTTCATTACATTCATTACAATTTTTTTTGTCACTAACTATAAAACTTTGTCTAGTTCATTTAATAATAAGTTTAATACGGTTTTTGTACAAGAATTTTTTTTAATTTAAAATTTAAAAATACATTAATTTAAACACTAAATGGAATGTAGTTAGGTTAGGTTTAATACTCAAAGGTATAAATTATGTCCATAACTCCGTATTAGAACCGAACCTGAGCCAATGTAACAATTATAAATTGACTGATAGACCCTATCCGTCATTTAGTAGAGTAGGTAAACACATGATTTTAGATCCCAAACAAGGATAAAATTTTAAAAACTGTAACCCGAATTTGAAAAATTCTTTTTTTAAAAAATCGGCCAAGTGCGAGTCGGTTCCGTTCCGTTAAAAAAATTAAATTAAAATATTTCCATGTACCCATGGAAATAACCGAATTGAATTTAATGGAATTTAATTTTTTTAATTAAATTTAATTTTTATTATTTTTTGGTATAGCGGCAATAGAAATACAAAATATGTGAAAAATTCAACTGTCTACCTATTACGGTTTACGAGATACAGGCCGCTGACAGACGGACGGACGGACGGACAGCGGAGGCTTAGTAATAGGGTCCCGCTGGCACCCTTTGGATACAGAACCTTAAAAACCGACTTCAAACGCCCGTACCACTAAAAAGTATATAATTTATTGCTGATTTTTTAAAAACCGCTTGACTAATTTCGATAAAATTTAAATGGAAACCCCTGGGAAGTAAACCCTTTGAAACAAAAAAGATTTTTTCAAATCGGTTCAGGCGTCTTCGAGTATTCGGTGAACATACATAAAAAAAAAGATTCCGTCGAATTGATAACTTTTTGAAGTCGGTTAAAATAATAATAAAAATTAGTTTAAATTTGACTGAGTTAAGGAGTAAACAGTCAAAATAGTTCAACCCCTATCTCAGAGAACATACATCCATCCATCCATCCATATACATCCAAACATCCATCCGTCCATACATCCACACAAATTTTCGCATTTATAATATAAGTAGGTATATTGGATATAGGATATATAAACGTAACACGAGACTATTTTCAGTTTTTTTATATGAAAGTTACCTCAGGGTATAGGGCTTATTTTATACCTTAAAAAGTATTAGGTATTCCAATACTGTTTTGACTTTACAATTTCAACATCAAAATAATTACTTTAAGGTTGTACAATGTATAATTACATCGTGCATCGTGTCATGATAATAAAATATAAAAATTGAAATAATACTGTTTCAAGCGTTGGTAGTATTAATACGCTCCATTAGCATAAGGTGCGAGTTGGTAGACCTTCTGGTTTAATCAAACAGTTAATTTTACCATCTGTAGAACGATCATCAAAATCATGTAATACAAGATGTTTTAAGATAAAATGACTGATAAACTATAGATTTGTCGCCAGATAAAATGATCCGTCAGAACCAGTTCGTTATCTGATTGATTAGCAAATAAACATAATTGGGTAACAATTTTACAGCCTACTTTGGCTTATCTTCATTTACTATCAGTTGAACATAACTTTGCATATGAAATCCTATAAATAAATTTAAAACCTTATAAAATATTCATTGACACTTCAACACATGATAAACATCACATAACGCAATTAAGTACACAAACTCCGAAATAAGCTGACCAAGCTTTGCTTCCGTTAAAAATACCAACCATATGAAAGATAAGTTGAAAGACGCAGAGCTAAACTAAGTATAAGCTTAGACCACATTTTAAAATGCGCTTATTTTTTTATTTCTCAAAATTAGCGTAGAGTTAGCACCGAGACGGCCAGCACCATAATAAATGTTGCTCCAAACAATACTGAATTAATCCTTACTATCATCTATTTCATATCATACTAATATTATAAATGCGAAAGTGAGTTTGTTTGTTGGTTTGTCCTTCAATCGCGCAGCAACAGAGCTACGGATCGAATGTTTTTTGCATTGGTATAGTTGAGGACCAGGAGAGTGACTAACGTTACTTTTTATCTCGGAAAGGATTTTAAAAACTAATTCCACGCGGACGAAGTCAAGGGCATCAGCTAATAATATTATAAATGCTAAAGTGTGTTTGCTTGTTGGTTTGTCCTTCAATCACACGGCAACGGAGCAACAGATCGACGTGATTTTTTGCATGGGTATAATTGAGGATTTGGACAGTGATGTAGGCTACTTTTTATCCCGAAAAACAGAGGTTCCCGCGGAATTTTTTAATCTAACTCCACGTGAATCCACTAGCTCGCACGTCGTACGACGTGCGAGCTAGTAGGTGCTTCTGCTTACATAAATTTGATCAGAGTGTGGCCGCGTTTTCCAATTAAAAGATGCAGCGCTAATTTCTTCTGCAACATTCAACGCAGTGGCGTTGCGGTGCCGCAAGGGCTCATTGACAAAGGTCATGTCTCAGCGTCTTGCTACATAAACAGACTTAAAGATAATGCGTCTGAACTATATCAAGGGCAGTGGCATCGTAAAAAATACCGCTTTGTATTCAATTTTTCCATTCAAATCTATGCTAATCTACGATCACTAATAAATGCTAATAGATTCCTACTATCATCTTAAATGTGTCTGACTGTGGTCTGTCCGGTTCAATTGCTGTAGGTAACTAGGTACCGTGGTAAGTATTGGAACACAGATCGTACCTACCTATAACACGGTCACAATATCTGTGCACCTCGCTGGAATGCGATGACCCTCCCACTTCCCCGTTCACCTTCCCGCGCTCGCCCCATTGCATCAGTATTACTACTCGTGTGGTATTACCACAGTATTACACCGTACACCGACCACCGTACTAGAGCGCCGACGAGACGTCATCAACGCCAGGTGCACAGATAATGTGATCGGGTAGCATGCATCTAACTTTCATCCTAGAGATGGGCAAACGTAGGTATACCTTTTTTCTTCCTAAAAATAAAGGATTCCAACCTAAACCCACATGAATGAAGTTCAGGCATTAAGAACGCGTATAACACCAAAAAAATCTGATTTCGCGATGAGATAAAACATAGCCGCAACCTCATGTGAGGCGCGACAAAAGAAAGCGTTTTGCGCGGAATAGGAGTGTAGTAAGCGCCAAATACTTTGTAACTCGTAAAATATTCATTTTCTTTTCAATTCACTAGGCTACTCTCTTGATAATATCAATCGGAATTTAAAAAAATTTTGGCTCTGTAATATGCAACACATTGAAAATAAATGAATATTGGTTAAAAATTAGACCTAACTTCGCGATTTTTTATTATCGAACAAATTTCATCATTTTACGTTTTTGCCCAAGCGCGTCCCTTGGCAGTATGATGTAATTTTTGCGTGTTTTTTTTCGGATAATTGAAACTTGATCTACTACTGTAAAAATAAAATCTGTTTACTGTTAACGAGTGTACACCCACTCTTAACTCATACTTTAATCATTTATTAATCGTCATCATCATTGTCTTTCAGAGAAGGGTTCACCACGCCGCTGGCCCCATGCTAATCGGCGGATTTCACACACCTTTGAGAACATTATGGAGAACTATCAGGCATGCAGGTTTCCTCACGATGTTTTCCTTCACCGTTGAAGCAGGTGATAGATATTAATTATTTAAACGTACATAACTCCGAAAAGTCAGAATTAGGTAATAATTGATAGTAAACACAGCAAGCGTCTTCTATACGCCACTATCCAAAGTACTAAGGCACGTACCTATAGTACCTACCTACCAGCTAATATCGACCCTATTATATCACGGATGGTGTCACTTAGTCACGGTTAAAATCTTCACACAAAACGCGCGCTTTTAATGGACTTTTTCTTCTCTAGTTTAATGAACTATAAAATCGAAGAGAGCATTTCACATTAAATTAAACAGCAAATTACTACTTACATTAAATACAGTCGCCATTCTACTCTAATCGCATGGATGCGCGAGTAATATTAAAGCGCTGCGCAAACGTGGACACTTTTGAGTCCTGTGTCGGATACAAGCCATCCTTGAATATTTTATTTTCATACACTTATATGAAATCAACCAGCAACTGTGCAAACGTACCAAGCCACTTTTTGTGTCCAGTTGCTTCCACTCCATATTGTATGAAAATAAGTGGTTTGTATCCGACACAGGACACAAAAGTGTCCACGTTTGCGCAGCGCCTAACGAACTAATTTTTCTGTATGCCCACTTGCGCAATTATTATTTACACTTTAGAAAAATAATTGTGTCAGTAGGTAGGTACAATTGAAAACATAAAATTCACGCGCACATATAAATACGTTAATGATCGAAGGAGAATGCATTATTCACGTCAGTTTCCATTGCCTAAGGCACGGTAATATTATATACATAATATTACCGTGCCTAAGGCAAGGCATATTTAATTATAAAGAAATACTACGAACCTAAAACTTATTGGACAGTAGGTAGGACCTAGGTGGTACTTAGGTATGTACCTACTAGGTAAACTTAAAACTAAAGGTGAAAACTGTCTAGACCCTAGGCATAGTTTTCGACCAATATATCAGCATAATTCACTTGTTGATCAAGAGCAAACTTTGCATAAAAATAATATAATAATGAGACCTATAATGAAGAATTATTGACACGAAAGAATAGAGAACAGTTTATTTCTTAGAATAAAATATAATCTAAGGTTATTGCTTTTTTGCCTCCAAGACAGTTTTCTCGACTCTGCTTCCGCTTTCCCTATGCTGTCCCACGCTGCCAAATAATACCGTAAATCAATAAATTGAACCATTTTATAATAATTTGTCGTATTTGTCGGAATAAATAAGATAATTAATCCTTTATATACTTTACTTTTTAATTAGGAACCTACTTACCCACAAAAATATAGCATATTTAACTAAGTGTTTGAATAATTACCTACGTAAGTAGATAATGCTTTTTGAGAGTTTCATCTAAATTCGTTGAAAAATGATTGAAAACTATTTTTCCAAACATTGCTCTAGAATCTGAAACATTGATTTCAACTTTTTAATTTTAGCTATAAAGTTTTACTGCCGCACTCAGAGTCATTCATTAAATTAAGATTAATTAATCATTGACTTGTGATTAACTGCCGCACTCAGCCGCATGTATTAAATTATATTATTTAATGATTAATTTATGAATTATCATTAAATCTATTACTGTATTGTCATAAATGTACAAACGAAGCGTTAGCTCCTGAGAATGAAACTTTTTAAAATCCAAAATTAAGTCGTTAAGTAACGATTTGCGACTCTGAGTGCGGCAGTAAGTAAAAGATCAAGTTTTGTGTCAATTATCATAACTTATTTATTTTTATATCGTTTAAGAATTTGAATGTTTGGCTGTGGTACGGTCAACTTGCATTTGGTATCAAAGCCATGACTTTCTAACGAAACGACAGGAAAATTACGCACATTTTTGCAAAAATTCAGTTTCTATGTTGTGCAGAGCGCTACGAACATGCACAATCTTGGTATAATCACAGTATAAGAAGGAGATATAATTATTATCTTGATGGTTAGGTAGGTGCCCATAGAGTTATGAACATAAAACATATATATTATTATATAGGTACTTAATATAAATGTGCATACCTACCTGCTGTTCTTTTCAGTTAGCTAAATAAACCTAACAAACTTCGTATTACCTTTTATGTAAAATTTCAAGTTACCAATAATTCTCTTATATTTATCTAAATAACAAATGAACTAAGCGACCTCTAGAATGTAGATGATCTACATAAAACCCGAAACAAGGTTTCTAATAACAAAATCAAAAAATCCTCAATAAGTAAGTACCTATACTGTTTTAATTGCCTATAAAATTTACATAATATATTATGTCAAATTATTTAATTTATTTTGTCAAATTCAATTAACGACGCCGCACTGTACCGCTTCAATTAGTTTCGGAAAATATTTTAATTATTCAAACTTTGGTTTTATAGCAGTAGCATACTATGAGTAGGTTACCTACCAGTATATTTAAACAGGTATGTAATTTTATTATTATTTCAAATTACCTACTCTAGAATATTTTCCTATGAACTCATCTCGACTTTAAACTATCGAACTATCTAATCTAGATTAGATAAATAGATAATTATCTATACATTATTATATCACTAATCTACGTTACCACTAGTTTACCTTAGCTATTAGGTACAAACAAGGTACAATAATAAATTATAACACCCTCTAGTCTAGCGGATACCCGTGACTTCGTCCACGTGATTAAGGTTTTCTTAAATCCTGTACGCCCTATTTTTTTCTATTTTCCGTCATAAAAAGACACAATTTCTATCTTCAGGATTCGAGCTTTATCCACCGTGAATAGGTGACAGACGAATAGACCTTTTTACAATAATAAGTACCTACAATAGTAGTATAATCTTTATCAGTACCTACCTTTAAATGCTATTAGCTATACTCATAATACCTATACATATTACCTAATAATTTTAATGATAGCTACATACCTACCTGTCAGGATACAAAAAAATTAAATTTTTATTTATTTTAACTACAATTTATCATGTAGGTAAGTAGTACCTACCTACACAAAAAGTGGATCTTAACACAGAGCTGAAATTGTTAGAGTTATTGTCCCTAACTATAAAAATTGTTTTGCTAATTATGTAGGTTGCTAATTTAATAAATTCTAGTACTTAACTGTATTCATTATCTTCAAAGAAATAAAAAATTATACCAATTTATTTAGGTAAGTAGGTACCTACGCCAAGTATTTACCTGAAATCTTAATGTAAGGAGATACTACCTATCTATTTATTTAGTAAATATTATTGGTAGGTAACCAATCAGTAAACAATGGGTTAACAATAAAGACTGATAAATAATTTCATCAGCCTGAATTTTTCAAATGACCGCGACCTTGCCAAAATATCGATCACTATTGTTCAAATTAATAACTCAATTATGTATGCATTTAATATGTGTTTCATTATATTTATGCAAATTTCATTTATCAAGATGAACTTGGCAAAGAGCTTTATTGTCCAAGTTAAACAATTAGACCAGTCATAGATACCTATTTCGATAATTAATAAGAGAACTTTAGTTTAGTTTATTTCTTTAAGATTTGTTTATTTTGAACTTAGTGTTTAGTGATTTTGCAGTAAAATCTCGCATATTTTTTTTATACAACTACTTTTATTGCTTACTTGACAAATACGAAGAAAAGACATGGAGTGAAAAATATGAAGAATAAACACCAATAAAACTTAATCCAAAAGTAATCCTAAAATCTGACCTGTGACAGATCGCTCGGAGCCTCCGACTTGGCGGTGTTGGCCGCAGCCCATGCCTCAGCAAACGTCTCCATAGCACTCTGAAAGTCCATCTTGTCAATTCACGACATCAACATGCCGAAATTTCACACATGGGCCCGTTACGGCGACGGAAACTAGTCCTCAACACATCCACTCCAGCCGGCCGGCGGCGCGCTACTGGCGGCCGGCCCCGCCCAGCGAACCGCCCGCGTCGAGAAAAACCGATACGATCCGAGCCTCCCGTTTCAGCGCTTTTCTTTTTTAAGCCGCTATTTTAACGAGTTTTTTTTTCACCTAAAGCCCGGCCCACGGTGGTGGTTGGGCGGCCTTCGGATTATTTACACTTGTAATTCACAGATTGCTACACTGATACTTAATTTGTTGTGCCGAGAGGGTGTTAGGCGTTATCTTGTTACGTGATTACGCGGCGCGCCGAGATAGGCGTCTTTACGTCGGATCTCGTTACGTGTAAGACAATGCGCTCATTGTTATGATTTATCGCGGTGCCTCGTTTAATTTGCACTAAATGGGTAGGTAAATTATAAGACATCGGCGAAATTAGGTTAAATTTTTGTCGTTCATTACGTAGAATACGGTGGTAGCAATTTAAAAGGCTATAAAGGAGGCTAATTGCAATATCCTAGCGAATGGGCGATGCTAGGAGGCATTTTTATTCATTAAATAAATCACGCCGGCTTTCTTTCAGCGATGTAAGAAAAAATTGTCACGGCTTCGTATAATTTTGTACGTGCAGGTCGTTTAAGCAGCATTACCTTCCGGGGAAGCGGCATTTTATCTTAATTTCTATAGCTTTCAGGATATTAACTGCGCGCTATGACAAATTGTACCTAATGATCGGCGTAGCGCTTTCGGTGGCTGGGTAGGTACGTATCTACCTATGACTTTCATTAGGATAGTTTACTTTTATGTTTTCTTTACGATGTTCAACTTCTTAATTTTTTATGATAAATTAATTTCCGTAGATATTCGTAGATAACTCTAGTTTAAAAACCGAAATGTCTACAGTTCAATCCCCAACTCTATATTGCACTATTTTGTCATCTGATAACACAAACTTTATGCTTAAGTAGGCGTTTGTAAGGGAAAAGGGGAATACTTAGTCATAGGATGAGTACCTATAGGTTAGGTTAGGTTATAGGTTGTAGTATAGGTAGGTAGGTACCTCACCTCAGGTCACCCTAGAAGAGAATTTTACCCGGCTTTGCTACCGCCATCTATCAAAAGTATTCCGAAGTTGTAATTCCTATAAAAAATTACCAATTTGGATTTTTCCAATATTCCAGCCAGAAATAATCCGAAGTAACAGTAGGTAGGTACACCAAACAAATCTATCCTACCAGTGTAAGTCTGTGATCGAGTAGGAAATGTGCTGATGATCTTCAAACGCCTGAACAGAACTTCATAAATTATAAGTAATAGCTAAAATCCACCTCGATTTCGTTAGCTTTCAAACAGAAAAAATCGCATCAAAATCTGTCCATTGGTTAGGGAGCTAAGAGGGAATAGACAGTCACACAGATACATAGACACGCACGTCAAACTTATAACACTCATCTTTTTTATCGGGGGTTAAAAAAGCTCTTGATAAATAGCACCGTCGGCGTCGTCTGTAGCACCGGTAAGTGGGTCGCTGGAGGCTTTGTATCGAGCGACTTCTTTGAGAGAGAGAGGGAGGTATAAAAATAACTCTTTACGGCTTAGGTACTGCCGCACTCAGAGTCATTCATTAAATTATGATTAATTAATCATTGACTTGTGATTAACTGCCGCACTCAGCCGCATGTATTAAATCATATTATTGGAACGTAGTTCCTTATCGCGCGGTGCGGAAGGGGGCTAGACAGATCGACACTTTTTTGAAACCGACACTTTTTTGAAAGTGAATTTGGCATTGTGTTCGGTATTTTCGCGGTACAATATTGGGTCTCCGTAGCCTTGTGGTTTCTGCAGTCGCTAAACAGTTAAAAGTCGATGGTTCGAATCCCAGCTCGACAGACTGAATTTTCTATTTACAATTTTATTTTAAATAATTTCTAGATACATGTGGAATTTTTTCCTAATTTTTTATAACTTATTTTTAAGTTATAAAAAATTAGGGAAAGGGTCTACATGTTGAAATTGTTTAAAATAAAATTGAAAATGGAAAATTCGGTCTGTCGAGCTGGGATTCGAGCCATCGACCAATGGCTGTTTGGCGACTGTGGAAACCACAAGGCTACGGAGATCTAATATTGTAGTGTGAAAATGTTGAACACAATGCCAAATTAAGTAATCGAAAGGAACTTCGTTCCATCCGGGTGTCCCTAAGTTTTTTTTAATGATTAATTAATTAATTATTATTAAATCTATTACTGAATTGTCATTAGTGTACCTACAAACGAAGCGTTAACTTCTGAGAATAACTTTTTAAAATCCACGATTAAGTCGTTAAGTAACGATTAGCGACTCTGAGTGCGGCAGTTAAATCCACTAACCTCTATAGATAATCTAAGATTAACACTGGACTGGCTGTCCTTATGCAAATGACAGCTTTAGGTAAATAACGGATCAATTTGAAACACCACATTTGAGATACGAGTGTCTCTGGAATTAAATCATATAGGGATGCATACGTCGATCACTTACTCCGTTGCTGCATAATTGAAGGGCAAACCAACAAACGAACACACTTTCAGAATAATTATAATACATACTTATAAGTAAGGATACTGGACAAAATAACGCTTGTAAGTGTTTAACTGTAAAACCCACCCGTGCGAAGTCGTCCATACAGAAGGACAAGTATAGAATTAGAAATCCCAACTGAGTAAATCCAAATTCTAACATGGACCGCCTATTAACACCCACTCGCAAGTTGCATGGATCTATGTGACACTTCCAAAGATTTACACAATTAGCACATTTTTTATAGAAATCATGACAAGCCTATTCTGATGTAGGGGAGAGGTCGACGGAACCGATCGTGACACTTGTTGTGAAACATTGGGATTGTCTAAAAATGTGTGCTACAGTGTACCGATCGCAATCACCTCTGATTGGCTGGTAAGTACTCTCTCTCTATCCTACTAATACTATAAATGCGACAGAAAGCTTGTGAGGATGGATGTTTATTACTCCTTCACGCCATTAAAGAATGAACCGATTTGGCTGGAGTGGAAATAGCTTATACCCAGGATTAACACGAAGAAGAGTTCCCCGGAAATTAAAAAGCTTAATCCATGCGGACGAAGTCACGGGCTTCATCTAGTCATACTTAATATTATAAATGCGAAAGAGTGTTTGTTGGTTTGTCCTTCAATCACGCCGCAACAAAGCCACGGATCGACGTGATTTTTTGCATGGGTAGGTATAGTTGAGGCTCTGGAAAGTGACATATAGGCTACCTTTTATGAAACACCAGAAGGATCTTAAAAACCTAACACCACGCGGAAAAATTCGCGTGAAGAAGCTGGTATATGGAGGCTTTGGCCTTGGCTAGACTTACTACCCAATGCCATCGTGCCTCTAGGCACGATGGCATTTAGCAACCGATTAAGGTATAGATATAAATACTAATCATGGATTTGGGCTAAATTGAAACTGCTTACCCTCTTCTAAGCTAGCGGGCTACCATCTTAGCCTGCATCGTTAATTTGTTACTAAGGTACCATCAGAGACCTGGAGAGTGACATAGGCTTTTTATCCCGGAAAATCAAAGAGTTCCCGAGGGATTTTAAAAAGTTAAATTCACGCGGACGAAGTCGCGGGCATCAGCTAGTTGGTTATAAACACTGACCTCTTTAATTTTTTATGATTAACACTGAGACTGGCTTTTCTTAGCCAAATGACAGCTTAAAATATGGATCAATTTGAAGCGCCAAATTTTAGACACACGAGTGTCGCTGGAACTAATAAGTAATAGGGATGCAAGAAATGCCAAAAACTATCAACTATCGGCTGTTGTCACCTGGTGCGTTCACTAATTTTAGTTCCTTGGACACTCGTTACTGTTTACAGCGCCAAAATGGCGTCAATCAATGAATATGACTGCAGTCTGCAGCCTCCCAGTGTTAATCATAGATAAATTGATGCAGCAAGAACGCGCGCCTTTAATTCAGTCACGGCCTACAAACGGATAGGTAGGTGCTTACCAACAGGTCTCTCGAGTGAGAAGGGTCCATCCAGGTCATGGTCCACCACGCTGGTCAACTGCGGATTGGTAGACTTCACACACCTTTGCAGATGGAGCAACTATTGCAGGAACTGGAAACAAGCTGTTTACATATTATACTTACCTAATTAATGCGTGTGCATAGCAACTTAATTTATTAAAATAACTTGGAAAAGTCAGAATTGCGTGTCTGGAATCGAAATCCATTACCAAGCAGACCTATTGGAAAGTACTTAGGCCGATGTACTAACCACTGGGCTATTTCTAAACTATTGTGAATCGAATCCTTACACCGTTTTCTTGAAAAACCCGAAAGCATGTAAGCTTTCTGCTTTAATCTCGTCAAGGCTTACCTTGTACTTACACCTGAAATTATTATTAGGTACATATTTACTTACGACCTTATTTTAACACCAATAAAGTTGACAATACTTCATCGTGGCTTGGGTTAAGTGTAAACATATTATCTTGGTAAAGAAATATTTATTTACTAAAATATAAACTGGGAGTCGCTAAAAAGATACGAGATTTCGTTCAAGTGATAATTTGTGGACAGTTAGGTACAGCGCTCATAAAAGTAGGTAGATAGGCATCTTGTAGAGGATTGTGATTTTGGATCGTGATTCATATTTTGTGATGGAAAATACGATCTAAGTACGTGACTAAGTAAGTATACCTAACTATACCTACTTATACGAAACTAATTAATCTTAGATATCTATACTTACCTATAATAAAACTGTAAATGGATGATTTCTGTAGTTCAGTACATTGAATAAATTATATTAGGTACTTGTATAATGAAAATTTTACGCTTAATTACGCTAATATCGATGCTGAGCCCAAAACAGATTTTTATTTAATTTGGGTCCGTCTGTCTATCCGTCTGTCTGCTTGCCTGTGAATCCGCGCATCATGCGAAAACTACTGAACGGATTTGAATGAAATTTGGTATAGTGGTAGCCGATACTCCGGGTCAACATAAAGGATAGTTTTTAACTTGATAAAAAACAAGTGTAAATTAAAAATTATTTTTTAAAAAAACAAGCTGTTAGTAGCTGGCTACATCGTCAGACCCTGGCTATCATCTAGAACCAGACTACTTGTCAAGACGAATCAAACGAACCCAAACTCGATGGGGTTACGTCGTTTTATTACAGCTAGTTGTCAAAACCACCTTCCGGCTTCATCATGAGACCCTGAATATTATCTAGGACCAGACTACTTGTCAACACTAATCAAACAAGTCTAAACTCGATGGTATTACGTCATTTTATTAGTGAGTTAACAAAACCACCTTTCGGTTTCATCATCAGACCCTGATGAGATCAGACCCTGGTAACCATCTAAAAACCAAGCACTAGGTGAGACAAATCAAACGAGCCGAAACTCGATGGGGATTGCGTCTTTTCATTACAGAGTTCCTATGACCACCTTCCAGCTCCATCATCAGATCAGCACCATGTCAGCATACCTAATAGGTATTGTATTGTCACGCGATTTACATATGTATGCAAAAAATTCAGCTAATCGGTAACCGCGAAGTGGATGAAATTTAATTTGCAAAATTTGATGACAAACATCGTTGATGAGTGATGACTGATGACAAACATCGTTGATGTCAAATATTGGGACAGGTGAAACTAAATAAAAGCTTGTAATAAAGCTTCTCTGGGATAGGGGATGATATAAAGAAACGAAATTACACTAGCGGCACGCTATGATGGCCGGTTTGACGTTTGTCCGCTCATGAAGTTCCGTATTAATTGATAACGACTTTGAAGGAAATAATTGTATTACTTTATTGACGATAGTGATGTGCAGAGATTCATAAATTTTATCGAATGTAGTTTTAGGTTTAGGACTCAAAATTTATTTATTAAATTGATTTCTAAAATGTATACAAGTGTAGAAAAATCAGTTTGCACCATTTAAGGGGTGAATGTACTTGTGAATATGAACAATTTTCACTATGTGGACAAACCTCTGAAATCGCAAAAAAATATCAGCTGTTTCATACAAAAGGTAAAATTTTTATTTTTATATGATATATACCACAACTCGGCATTTGGTTTTCTAAATTGAAAATTTTTAAAAATGGAATCTAATACGATCGTCACATAGGATCGCTGGCTAGCACAACTACTACCTCCGGCAAACTCGCGTCAATGCTCAATGCAAAACAAAGCAGTTTCGAATTGACGTTGCTTCGAAAAGTATAAACTGTCAGTGCAATGCGATTGTGATATAGTTTTGACCTGGCTTTGGATTTCAAATATTGATACTGCATTACTGTTGACCCTTGCTCGTTAATTTGGACTCTGTTCAAGCCCTTTGTTGTGGATTTCGTCGATATGACCGAACGTACGCAGAGAACTGTTCTAAATAGTCAGACACGTGAGTTCGTAATACGCCTTCGTAACTATTTCGATCGTGAAGCTCAAAATGGAGGGCCAATTTTACCTATAACGTCAGTGGTTGAACGCGTAGCTGATGCGCTTAATATTGGACAACGAACTGTTAGACGGATAACTAAAAAAAAATATGGCGAGACTGACACAGAAGAAAATAAACTTCACACACCAAAAAAGAGAAAACGAGCAAAACCAGTCGTAGGCATCGATAGCTTTGATGCCGATGCTATCCGAAGACATGTTTACGGCTACTATTTACAGAAGGAGTATCCAACAAGAAAAAAGTTGGTGCATTCACTGAAGGAAGCTGGATTATTCTTCGGTGGGGAAAGTTCTTTAACGAAGATTTTGAAGACCATTGGATTTCGATACAAAAAATGTAACAAACGCAAAATATTGATGGAAAGATTTGATATAGCGATGGCAAGGTATACTTTTTTACGGCAAGTGAAAGAAATCAAAAATTGGCAAAATGTTGTGTTCTTGGATGAAACATGGCTTAATGCTAACCATACTGTAGGCCGTTCTTGGAACGATGACACAGCAGCATCTACTTCCAAAGTTCCTGTAGGAAAAGGATCGCGACTTATAATTTGTCACGCCGGAACCATCAACGGGTTTGTCGAAGGTTCTCTCATGGCTTTTGCGTCAAAAACCACTGGAGACTATCATGAAGACATGAATGGAGAAAAGTTTACTGAATGGTTTACCTCAATGTTG
This sequence comes from Oeneis ivallda, assembly GCA_029955525.1. Lineage (NCBI taxonomy): Eukaryota > Metazoa > Arthropoda > Insecta > Lepidoptera > Nymphalidae > Oeneis > Oeneis ivallda. The sequence goes on from JARPMR010000003.1 coordinate 22,056,023, forward strand.
TGTAGCCTCCCTGAACCATCTATTATAATTATGGACAACGCCCCATACCACTCGATGCAAATTGACAAGCCACCTGCCCAATCCCAAAAGAAAGCTGATATCGTCGCATGGCTTCGTAAAAATGGCGTAGATGCAAACATGAATATGTTAAAAGCGGAATTAGTACGTCTTTTAAAAGAAAACAAACCAACCAAGATCCGATACGTCATTGACGAAATAGCATTAGAACATGGGCACAGAGTTATACGGTTACCGCCTTACCATTGTGAGTATAATGCGATTGAGTTGGTGTGGGCTCAAATTAAGGGATATGCTGCAAGACACAATACAGAACCCCCATTTACCACAAAAAAATGCTAAAATTATTAGAAGAAGCTTGTGAACATGTGACTAAAGGAGACTGGGAAAAGGTTGTGAATAGAACTGTTAAATTAATAAGGGAAGATTATGAAAGAGATGTGAAAATAGATAATATTATAGAAAACGAACATATAATTATTAATGTAGGTGATGATAGCAGTGACGACAGTGAAAATAGTAGTATGGACGAATCTGATTAATTATGGCCTTTTGTGGCACCTTTTTTGGTATCTTTTGTATTCATATGTTTCTTGTGTGCATATAAAGTATGTATATTCATTTTCATTCAAATATTCAGTTCGTTCAAATAAATTAAATAAACATATACATTTTTGTTTTATTAAACCTATTTAATCAGGTACAAAAACAAAACTTAATTGTTTTTTGTTCGAGAATAAATTGACATTCCACATCACTATTGTAATGTGTCAAACCGGCCATCATAGCGTGCCGCTAGTGTAATTCATTTTAAATGAGCTTCAGTTATTTTAACAGAACTTCACAATAATGTTATTAGATGGCTCTCTCATTAACTATTGCAAAAACAGTTTTACGTCAACTATTATTATTTTGTATAACATAATATTATAATAAGATGCGAATATATAATGCGAAATAATAGATTGACTTGGCCATCACAGGAAAACACAATGTATCTCACAAGTAATAGATACATAGGTAAATAGATTGTTTAGTGCGATTGCCAAGTACTTAGATCTATTTATTTAAAACAAAAGATTTTTAATATTGATATGGTAAATGAAGAAGATAAGATGAAAAATAAAATGAAATGAAAATATTCTTTTCATCTAACCATCTCGGAAAGAGTATTTTTGCCCTTCGATATCGGAGTGCAAAAGCCGTTTTTATTTTAGAACATTGTGTGCACTAAGTTTGTGAATTCAAAACATCATTAAACCTATTTACTTCTACCTCCATGGTGCCAAATTTATCATACAACCTTTTTTAATTTGTTAAAAATTGACTTGGAACCTTCTTGGTGTACTTTTTTTTAATTTGCTTTGCGCGTGCCATTTTCTTTTCACGTCATAGTGTTTGAATGGGGAGATGAAAAGTTACGTGTTGCACTCGAGTGCAAAGATTTTTCACGAGTGCTCTTCTGATTCCCTCGCTAACGCTCAGGATTCTAATTTTTGAATCACTCGCTGCGCTCGTGATTCAATTTTAGAATCCTAACGCTTGCTCGGTCATCAAAACTGAGCACGCGGTTAAAAAGCAACTTTGCACTCTTGTATAACAAATAACTATTATTGTACACCACAGGATAACAGCTTACATGACTAATACATACATAAAAGAAAACACAGAGTACAAAGGCGACCTTATCGCTGAAAAGCGATCTCTTCCAGAAGATGTTGTTAGGTTAGCTAATTACGTTATAACTTGAGACTGAAGACCCTTAAGTAGGGACTGTATAAATTAACCGCTTGGTATTTCATGGATCTCACAACTTTTTACGGTAGAAGAACTGAGTTGCGAGACTTGGTGTTTTTTACAAGTTATGTTTTTTATGGCACTGAGTTTTCCACACATATCCTAATCAACCTACGTACCTATCCCAGATACCTACTTACCAGTAGAATCGTCGGATGCAACATTCTGCGCGACTTTTTCCAATAGGGGGGTTAGGTTTATCCTTTATCCTCATAAAGTTGTAAGTGAAACGTACTTAATTATCTATAAAAACATTTTTAAAGCAGCCCAATGTTCCCTAAAGATTTTCTTCAACTTAAACAGAAGTAGCATCGGAAAATGATGAAAAATACACCTACATAGGTTCCTTCAGTTCCTTCCTTAGGAGTTCTCGAACATAAGGAAAATACTCTATTATGCTGGAAGCGGATTTTACATAGAGTTTTCCGCACATATCCTAATCCGCCTATATCCCAGATACCAATAGAATCGCCGGATTCAGCATTCGGCGCGACCTCCTCCAATAGGGGGGGTTAGGTTTATCCTTTATCCGGCAGATTAGGTGCTCTCTGTCTGGCGGGGGGCGGGGCGCGACCACGCCCACCGGTCGATGCGACCACGGCCAGACTTGCCTCATTGTACCGTTATCTATCGGAGACGCAGCACGCTCATCCGGCCGTCACAGATAAGCACCGGTAACTCTGGTTTGTGACGTCATCGCCTCGCCGCACAGACAATCGATCTACGAGACAACTGCCGTGTAACGTGAATGAACAGGAATACTATTGCAGTATGGAAATCGTAGTGAATGTAGGTATATAGGTTACTGAGTTAAACTTTGCTGGTCTAATTGATGGAGCAGGTAGCTATAGCCACCTGCTCCATCAATTAGACCCTGATCACCCCTACTCATTTCTAACTAATATCATAAATGCAAAAGTGTATTTGTTTGTTAGTTTGTACTGCAATCACGCTGCAACAGAGATATCGACGTGATTTTTTGCATGGGTAATAGTTGAGGACCTGGAGAGTGACATAGGCTTGCCTACTATACCTATTTATCCCGAAAAAGCAAAGAGTTTCCGCGGGATTTTAAAACTAAATCCATGTGGATGACCAAGCAAATACCTATATACAACGTTGAGCTTACGCCTAGCGGCCTGTAATTAAACTCTTTAAATAAAAAAAATATGTATTGGATAGAACTTAGAAGCAGGCGCTTCAATTGCGGAAATCCATCATATACTTACAAAGAAAAATTAATATTCCTTTGCCACAATCCGCCAAACCAGAATAAATCTTTTAAACACTCGACATAAGTATCTACGTTTCGCTTCGATACCGGAGCGGAGCATCATCAGGAGATGTTGACTCCACAATGCACAATTGCAGTCTTTGCAATTGTTATTGTGGAGTAATTGTGAACATACATCGAGTGTTTAAAAGATTTATTCTGTTTTGGCGGACTATAGCAAAGGAATATTAATTTTTCTTTGAAAAAAAAAAAGGTTTAAAATTAGGTTTGCGTAATAAATTATTATTAAAGCGATCTCTTCACAGGCTCACAGCATCTATCATGTCGCAGGAATTAATCTGCCATCGTATTACTTTGTCGAGATAACAAATTCCCTATCGGGCGGTGGGGTCCGGGGGTTTCCTCCACCGCCCACACTTGATACGGCAAAGCTAAATTCATACATTAGCTAAATATAACTTTGTAAACGAAGTTGCTTGGCTGCCTCTTTTGATTATTAATTGGGATAAAAAGGAAAGTTTCGATTACCTCCCTGGTGGCAAAAGTCTGAGCAGTGCGAGGCATGAGAATGGTGGTAAGAACCCTAGAATTTTTAAGAATTAAGAAACCAGTATCCTCGTATTTCCACTGACTATATGAAAACAAGTTAAAATTCAAAATGATTTAATTCACGACTTCTTGTGATTCAGTATGACAAGTCGAGGCTCTACTTACCCGTAGGTATGCTAAACATACCCGTATGCTCAGATTAAATACCTACTCTTAGATAGATCCGGAAGTTTCTAACAAAGTTCCGCTCCAAACGTCAAAACAAGCACTGAATGTGTGAGTGCCATGTAATTATGGTGCTGTTAATTACGTTTTTGATGGTCATTGTGATGAATTATGACACCGTATCACAGCACAGTAGGTACGTTATTTTTAATAATTTTCTGCGTGCTCGTCGTACTAACGCGACGATACTGCGTAAGAATATGCTTACGGCATAATATAATTTAATATAAAAAAATATTTTTAAAAAACCGATTTCAAACCCCCGCACCACTATACAAAATGTATAATTTATTGTTGATATTTAAAAAACCGCTCGACCGATTTCGATGAAAGGGGTTGTTTCATCTTAGGCCAGGTATCTACTTGTACGCTATACTTACCAAAAAATAGTATTAAATCATAGAAATTAAAATAAAATATTTTTTTTGTAGTATTACAGTGAATAAGAGGTACAAATATAAAATTGATAATTGGGTAGGTACATCTGTAGAATGGCACCTATCCCGGAGTGCATCCATCTATTTTTGTTGTCTATGTAATGACGTTACATCATCTTAATGTCATTTCAATTGTCAAACGTCAATTGCTGGTAGGTATGTCAAATGTCAATTGTGGTTATTTTTATGTCAAATGTCATCATGACTCGTGTAAGTACGTGTCATTGTCAAAAAGAAAGCCATAATGTTGTTGCGCTTTTATTTTGCAAGATATGTTCGCATTGTACCTCGTAAAAAGGACCTTTTAATGAGAAATGAAGAAAAAATAATCACTATTTCATGACCCCAAACATTTTGAAAGACTGGCCCAGGCTCCATATATTTTTGAAACAACCCCTTTATATGGGACCATCTGGAAAGTATACCCTTTCAAACAAAAAAAAGAATTTTCCAAATCGGTTCAGTCAGTTCAAGCGTCTTCGAGTAATCGGTGGACATAAAAAAAAATACATTCCGACGCATTGATCACCTCCTCCTTTTTTTGAAGTCGGTTAAAAAATGCCCTATCACCGCATCGACTAATACGTTTCTAGGAGTATTTATTCCCGTATGCTTATTTCCCGCCAACAATATATGAAAACAAATCCCAAAATAACGTCGAGTAATGGAATATCCATCAATAATCCAAAAAAATATCCGTAAACGGATAACTATCTGCGGTATTCATAATTCATACCGCACTCTCTTACTTTTACTAAGAAATTTTGGACTTTATAGAAGGATATAAATAAAGTTTAATGTTAGACTTTAACGAATAAGGGTTCTACAAGATTGCAACCCGCTGTGAATTCGAGATAATCGTAAAGAAGAATGATTTTAGGATTATTATTAATGAAATGTCACTCATTTTGGAGGTTTACCTGTGTTGGTGGTTTATGGGTGTGAAATAAAAATGGTTAGGTATTTAGTTTTTGGTGGCCTGCTTTCGGGGAGTCCAGGGTTCAAATCCTTGTGGACGGACTAAACCTTCTCATACTGAGAAGAGACCCGTGTTCAGAAGTGGGCCGTCGCCTTTGGATTGAGATGATGAACTTGATGTACTTTTCGAAGTTATGTGCGTTTAAGAAATTAAATATCACATGCTTAAACGGCTTTTTAACGGTGAAGGAAAATCGTGAGGAAACATGTTATTATTATTATTAGCCTTTATTTCCTTATTTCACTAATTACAGTTAAATTCTAAATCTAATGTTAGTAACAGTTACATATTTAATCGTAATATTTAACATAATATTATTAATTATTTACGAACTATTATGTAACTCTGTTTTTTTTATAGGGATCCCTCTAATTGGGTATAGGCCTCCTCCAGTTTCTGCCATTTTAGTCTATCCTTTGCAGACTCTAACCATCGTTTTCCAGCTATGGGTATTAAGTCATCACGCTAGCGTGAGTTTGGTCTACCGACTCGTCTCAAACGAGACAAGGAAACATGTACACCTGAAAAACCTCCTTAATGATCTCGAAGGTGAGTGAAGTCCGCCAATTCGCATTGGGCCAGCGTGGTGAACTAAGATAACCCTCCTCTGAGAGGAGACCTGCGCTCAGTAGTGAGCCGTTGATGGGTTGATGATGATGATGATGATTCCCACCAGATGCACTATCATCGTACCCACTCCTAGGTGATACAAGCTTTTCGCTTATTTGGAGGGCAGAGGAGAATATTAGTCAAGTTCAGCTTGGCTAAAATTCTTTGCAAGTATGACCGACGATTTTTAAGCTAAGATTATTGATTTATTTTTGAAACCCTGGGGCCATGGGGCGAGGATGCTAAATCTTGTTCATCCCGTTTCATAGAGTCCACTGTTATTGGAGGGCGGGAAATTACGTCGGCCAACATATATTAAGTTTGACCATTCAGCGGGGTAGCGCAACCAGCGTTCTGGGTTAGGTACATTTTCTCATTCCAATTCCATTTTCTCATTCCATTTTTTGTGATATCTTTTATTTATTTTTTGATTTTATTTTAATTTAGATTTTAGTTATAATAATATTATACATAATTTGCAACCAAATACTATAGGTATAATAGGTATAATATTTGGTTGCAATTAATGTTGTTAATCATTCAATAAAGTTGTTTTGATTCACCACTTCCGCAACTTCGTCCGCGTGGATTAAGGTTTTTAAACTCTTTTATTTTCCGGGATAAAAAGCCAAATTTCAGCCAAATCGGTTCATTCGTTGTGGCGTTAAATAGTAACAAAACATCCGTCCATCCATACATCCTCACAAACTTTCGCATTTATAATATTATAAAAGTAGGATAAACCACGTAAATGAAACGTATTGTCTGTCCCAGGAAATCTTCTGAACGACCGAATCGATTTGGACGTCACTTTCACAGGCAGGTACTAAATTGTACATCCTTGTACAATTTTGTACCTGCCTGTGAAAGTCACGTCCAACCTGGAGAGATCTAGAAGAACATTAATCCCAGAAAATCATAGATTTTTCCACTTGGCTTTAAAAGCGGCAGGTTAGCGGAAATAATAAAATCTATCATCATCATGATCATCATTATCAACCCAATAAAATCTATACAAATAAATAAAATTGAAGTGTCTTTGTAATGTACAGCTTTTTAATTAAAATTAAAATGTATATGAAAGTATATTTGGTACATATAACAAAACATTTACATATTTTAAATTTTTTATCTGTCTGTCTGCTTAGGCTAATCTGGATCGGCTGGACCGATTTTGACGGGACTTTCACTGACTGATAGCAGATGTTATACGGAGTAACATAGGCTACTTTTTTAACCGACTTTTAAAAAAGGAGTTGTTTGCTACCAATGTATATCGATATTTCCGTGATTTTTAGGGTTCCGTACCCAAAGGGTACCAACGGGACCCTATTACTAAGCCTACACTGTCCGTCCATCCGTCCGTCCGTCTGTCAGCGGGCTGTATCTCGTAAACCGTAATAGATAGACAGATGAAATTTTCACATATTATGTATTTCTATTGCCGCTATAACAACAAATAATAAAAATTAAATTAAATTGAAAAAATTAAATTAAAATATTTCCATGGGTATACATGGAAATATTTTTATTTAATTTTTTTAACGGAACCCTAAAAGAGCGAGGCCCGACTCGCACTTGGCCGATTTTTGAACCGATTTTCGTGAATCTTCGAATTTCAAAATAGATACAGAAACTGCCCACGCGGTTCTGCCCACGCGGGCAAAGTTCCTGGCATCAGCTAGTCATAAATAAATTCAAACAACAAAAATATTAAAGTAGGTACTTAGGTATAAAAATTAAGTTAAATCGTAATTCTTAAGAATGCAACTAAAAATAGTATCGAATCCTTTTTTATAAAATCTTAGTATATATAAATTACGTGTCACGTTGTTTGTCCGCGATGGACTCCTAAACTACTTAACCGATTTTGATCAAACTTCGTAACTATCTGTAATTTGGTCCAACTTAAAAGATAGGATAGTTTTAGTAGTTATTTGTTTTATTTATGTATGTAAGTTGGCGGTACGAAGTTCGCCGAGTCAGCTAGTATTTTATATAATATAACTTTACTTTTAATCTTACGAGTAACTCGCCCATACCCAATATTACATCTCCGGTTAATCTAAAATCAAGTAGAATGCGACGAATTTGACAAGTCATTGATTTTTTTATCCCAGTCAGATTATCTGGTCTTACCCCACTCGATCAATCTTATCAAACTTAACTATGACATTCGAAATTTCAAACGGCATACGTGTAATATAAAATTTAATTTTGATTTTATACTTTACGGTGTGTAGTTTAAGGTATAAATTGGAATGTGTTAGGATATGAGCGATGGCAGAGTGATGGCTGAACGCCGGGATCATCATCGGATTCCGGGAAATTCGCCCCGCGTGAATACCTGCCTTTACAGGTAAGTGACAACAGACTGTGAATGTTTTAGAACCGACAGTGAAAATTATTATTGTGTCATTATGATGAACATATTTTCACAGTTGGTTTCCTATTTCATGGTGATTTCAGCGAGCAAGTACGTTTTGTATCATTACTAACATTATAAATGCGAAAGTGAGGTTGTTCGTTGGTTTGTCCTTCAATTACGCAGCAACAGATCGAGACGATTTTTTGCATGGGTATTTCGGATTTTTTTGAGAATAGTGGCATGGTTACCTTTCAACCCGGAAAAACAAAGACATGATCAAACTCCACACGGACTAGGTCGCGAGCAAAAGCTAGTATGTTATCATGTCGTCTCTAGACAAGTCTCCAAATTACTCCAAGTCCTCAACTGTACCTACCCATGTAAAAATTAACGTTAATCAGTTGTTCCATAGCTGCGTGTTTGAAGGACAAACCAACAAACAAACACACTTTCGCGACTATAATATTAGTGAGGATTGCCATCAAAGCAGCACTGGTACGCTTCAAATTAATACTACGTTAGAATGAGGTACAAGTACATAGTAAGATTCTCTTGCCTACTGGAAATTGGTGAAACTATCACACTAATAATCACACTATCACATCACACTAATATTATAAAGGCGAAAGTTTGTATGTGTGTATGTATGTTTGTTTGTTACACGCAAAAACTACTGGACGGATTTGGCTGAAACTTGGAATGGAGATAGACTATACCCTGGAATAACACATAGGCTACATTTTATCCCGGAAAATTAAATGGTTCCCGTGGGAATCAAAAACCTTAATCCACGGGGATGATGTCGCGGGCATTCCTTAAAGTTTAGGTACCCTGATACCGATGTCTGACAAACCTCACTGTCCCCACTGTTTTTATTATTACTCATGGTGAATGTCTAAATTTACACAGCTCTATGGCAATTATGACTTGCTGTTTGACCGGCTCGGCCGCGCTGCCTTTACTTTATCCCATCCCATCCCAAACTACCCTTAAGCAAATACGCAGTGACCGCGCGAATCTCTCCACCGACCAATTAATATCGCTCCATAAACTGTGAAGAGGGATTATGACTTCGTGGAAAGTGTTACCTAAACTAATGGTCTGTTGTTTAACGCCATTTCTATTTTAGTAAAATAATCCCGCGACTTCGTTCGCGTAGATCATGTATTAGCCCTTAGGAGCTTTTTATTTTCAGGATAAGAATTAGTGAGATCATTTTTTTTGTTTATTCAATGACAAGATAGTCCTTGACTGCGATATCACCTGATGGTAAGTGACGATGCAGTCTAAGATGGTAGCGGACTAACTTGGAAGGGGTATGGCAGTGAAAATTCAACCCATACCCCTAATCGGTTTCTACAGTTCATCGTGCCGGAACGCTAAATCGCTTGGCGGTACGTCTTTGATGGTAATAGGGTGGTAACTAGCCACGGCCAACGAAAGCCTCCCACCAGACCAGACCAGGACAATTCAGAAATTATAAATTCCCAAATTGACCCTGCCGGGAATCGAACCCGAGACCTCCCAGTAATAAGACCACAGCGCTCACCACTGCGCCAGGGAGGTCGTCGAATTCTTGTACCAGTTCAAATTCTGTGTTCTCAAAGGTATGTGAAGTCTGCCAATCGACGGCACTCGGCCAGCGTGGTGGACTTGAGAGAAGACCCGTACCATGGAACTAGGAATTATTACGACTATAGTCTTCCTACTTCCATGATACCCGTACCTATCAGTAGCGAGTTGACGGTTGAAATGAATGTTTGATTTTTTCAACTGACTTCAAAAAAAGGAGGAGGTTATCAATTCGTCGGAATCTTTTTTAAGCTATTGCATAGCTATTATCGCGGGCTTTGAACTAGGACAAACAGTTTGAGCGCGGCGACCGAATCAAGAAATTCCGTAACGATAATAAACCTAACACCGTCGTTCAGTAAGCGTTCAACATTTTAGAGGTTCACATGTACCTAGGTCTGTTTGGCGCAGTGGGCGAGTGGCCGCTTTCTTTACCGTATATTGTATGATGTCGCAGGTTCGAATCTCACTCGCGAAGTAGAGACAGTGCGCTTTTCTTGTTTGTTTGTTTTTTAATTTTTTTTTTGCATAATTTTTACAATGCAAAAAAAATATTGCATAAATATTATAATTGCATAAGCTGATAAAAAATGCTATGCAATAGCTTTACCGCGGCAGTCCTCGAGTGCCACTTATTTTTTTTTATGTATGTTCACAGATTACTCGAAGACGCCTGAACCGATTTGGAAAATTCTTTTTTTGTTTGAAAGTATATACTTCCCAGGTGGTCCCATTTAAAATTCAAAAAATTCAAAATTCAAAATTATTTATTCACGTAGGCCAACCTGTGGCTCTCATGACAAGCCATGAATCTACCACCGGTTCGGAAAGCGGATGCTGCTTTAAATTTTACTGAAATCGGTTGAGCGGTTTTAAAAAAAATTACAATAAATTATATACTTTGTAGTGGTGCGGGCGTTTGAAACCGGTTTATTAAAAACAATTTCTTATATTAAATTATTCAAGAAGAAAAACCAGTAGTGTGATTGTCTAAAAATGATTGCTACAGTGTGACGCGATACAGAGGCTATTGCAATCAAGGGATTGCAATAGCCTTTGATTAGCTGATAGTGATACTCACTCGTAATTTTTAAAGAAAGCGATATATTATTATACTACCTGCTCAGCCAGTAACAACTATTCAGACTCGGCCTGCCGTTTCACGTCTTTATTACTCTTATTACCTATAAGATAACTCTTATATGGGTATCTCTATTTATACCGTATATTAACAAAATAAATAAGGGAGCTATGCTTATACGAAAATAAATATAATAAAACATGCTCCAATACCAATTCACTTGAATTATCTCGAATGCTCTAAGAAAACTCACCGCGTACGTAGGTACTTACAAGTACTTATTTCAAATTTCATGAACGTAAATATTTTTCTATTTGCAATATGTTCCTCTAATACATTTTATTACGCCTCATTCGGCGTATCACATACGAATGGCGTTTAAGCGAAGACTTTATTATTTTTATTATTTTCCACATTGAGTTGCTATAATATTTTAATGGAATAGCAAACTTCATCCGTCAGGTGTAAAAAAACGCCCCCACTTTACGACTAAAAAGACGTAAGCATGGCACTAAAAGTAGTATAACCTTCGATCAGTTAATATGCACAAAAAAAGCGGACTCCGTGAAAAATAAGTTTTAACCATATTAGGAATCAATTTCAGAGGGATACCTACGTGAAGAAGCTTAAACTGAGCACGCCTAAAGAAAATAAAGATGCTGTAAATGTAAAAAGTGTACAAAACAAGTTTCAAGGAACTCAAAGTATAATATACTTTTGCTCAGTAGGTATTAATTGCTGTTTTTTTTGTTTTTCATTTTATTTTATATTTTTTATGAGGATTACCTTATTCATTATTGAGCTTATATTCTTATCTTAATAATGTATAAGGTAATCAATAATAATAGTAAAATAGATGGATATATTGCATCCACCCATTATGATAAAGACAGTGATAATAATGATAGACAGAGTAATCATATAAAGCGAAATGAAAGAAATATTTCATCCCTTTCATTGCGCTCAGCTGTTAGTTTGTGGATAATAATATGATTTGAAGCATAATATGATAAGAAGAAGTGATAGCCTAGTGGTTAGGACTGTGGTCTCCTATTCGGGGGGTCGCAGGTTCGATCCCGGGCACGCACCTCTGACTTTTCGGAGTCAAGTGCGTTTAAGCAATTACTTAAATATCACTTGCTTCAACGGTGAAGGAAAACATCGTGAGGAAACCTGCACATCTGAGAGTTCTTCATAATATTCTCGAAGGTGTGTGAAGTCCGCCAATTCGTATTGGGCCAGCGTGGTGGACTATGGCCTATAACCCTTCTCTGAGAGGAGACCTGCGTTCAGTAGTGAGCCGTTGATGGGTTGCTGATGATGATGATGATATGATTTGCGATCTTTTTGGGGGCATTGCAGGCTCTATTACAATGATATCTCCCTGATTTTCCAAGCGGTACGGGCGCAGATGTGAGCGTTGAATAATTTTCAGATACGATGCCACGGACCGATACGCTCGCAATAAGAATTTTCTTACTCTTAATAAAGTACTCCTGCGTCTCGTTTAATGTATGTAAAGCGGAGACGTGATACAAAGAGATATAGGCTCGGCGTGTTCGTATGTATTGACGCTCGCTCTTGGAGTAATTCTTCAGCAATATTAATACTTAGTTGAATATGAATACGTCTAGCTGATGATTGCGACTTCATACGCGTAGATTTATGTTTTTTAGTTTTTAAAAATTCCAATGGGAATTGATTCCTTTGATGTTCCGGTAAGGGTGTATGCAAAAATAATTTTGAAAATCACAGACACTTAAATTTTTTTCCGCTGTCAGTCGGTCAGTCCGTCCGGCTGTCTGTCAGCGGCTTGTACCGTGATCGTACATCATGAACCGTGATAGTTAGATAGACAGTCACAGAGTGTTTTTTTTTCTATTACTGATGTAACTACAAATAATAAAAATAAAAAAATAACTTTAAAAAGTAAGTAAGTACCTACATAGCGTTAAACCTTGTGCGATGGTAAGGAACCCTTCTTGTGCGAGATCGACTCGCACTTGGCCGGTCTTATTTATTTGTCTCATGTATTTAATGAATTACATATTGTATACCTATTATTTAAAATAAATATGTAGTTTTAAGCACCTGCCTTACATAAATACCATATACTTTTTACAAGCTTTTTTTGACTTGCAATGTATGTATGTATGTATATAGGTATGTTGAATTAGAACCACTTCCCGGTTTCCGATTGAGCTGAAATTTTGTATGTATGGGTGAATAGATGACAATGCAATATTATTGTAACTTGGAGCTGATCTGATGATGGAGCTGGAAGATGGCTATCGGGATTCTGCAATAGAACGACGTAACCGCATCGAGTTTGGACTCGTTTGATTCGTCTTGACAAACACTCTGGTCCTTTATGATATATCCAGGGTATGATGAGTACTAAAAGCTTGTATTTTAAAAATTTTTTTTTTAATTTACACTCTTGTTTTAGGTATTAGCCTTTTGTTATAGTCTAAGATCCGAACATAACATCGACCTTCACCCATCTGTTTACCGAATGAAACATTTTTTTTATAAAATTCCATACATAGACAAATACGTCTTGTATGTATTGCCTATCAAAATATGTTCATGACTATCATTTATTAAAAAAATATTAATTAAATATTTTTTTTAGCGAGTTTCAACGAAGGCGTCGCTCGCAGCCACTATGCTCTATCCTTCTTTATTACACTAAATAAGCTCGGATTTCTCTTTTGCGCAACTTTACTTGCTTTGATTTTTAAACTTTAAATCCTGGCAATAGTGTTTCATGAACGGTTTATTGCAGGCAATACTATACCATCGCGTTTGTTATTAAATAATCTTTTTTTTGATATATATTTTGATTTTTAAACAAGTGGGTGAAACTCGCTAAAAAAATTTAATTAATATTTTTTTTTAATTAATGATAGTCATGAACATATTTTGATAGGCAATACATACAAGACGTATTTGTCTATGTATGGAATTTTATAAAAAAAATGTTTCATTCGGTAAACAGATGGGTGAAGGTCGATGTTATGTTCGGATCTCGTAGTATTAGCACCTGTTCGAACAAAGCCTTTCACTTAAATACGAATAAGCTAATCTAACACTTATATACTTCTGATAAAGGCTATGTTGCAATGTTGCAATCCGTAAGAAGACGTCGCAATTTTATATGACGCTCTTCGCTATGCGTAGAAATTCAATCTTACTTTTACATGTCAGTATGTGCGGCTCGTTGGTCTAGGGGTATGATTCTCGCTTTGGGTGCGAGAGGTCCCGGGTTCAAATCCCGGACGAGCCCAATCTATTTTTTTAATTATTACTTGATACCAAAATATTGTTAACTCAGATTTATGATCTTGTTAAACAACTTAAACAATTAATAATAAATAGAATATTCACTTTTTATGTATTTTTTTACAGTTGGCATTTTTTTTTCACGACTTCTTTGTCAAGATAAAATAGTCTAAATACATTATTATAGGCTACATATCGCGTTTTATTTTCTTTGTCATTACTATTAAATACAAGAAACAAAGCTGTGAATATTATGAATGCGAAAGTGTGTATGGTGGTGATTTGTCCATCAATCACGCAGCAACGGAACAACGAACCGACATGAGTTTTACAAGAGTATAATCACAGATTTAATCTGTGACTATAGTTGAGGGCCTTGAAACTGTATAGACTGGTACCTACTGGCTTTTAGAAAACAATGGGTTCCCGCGGAATTTAAAACCTACCTTTACTTGAGCGAAGTCGCGGGCGAAAGCTAGTATTATCTCTCATACTAATATTGTCAAATGCGGAAGTGTGTTTGTTTGTTGGTTTGTCCTTCAGCCACGCCGCAACAGAGCTACGGATTGACGAGACTTTTTGCATGGCTAGGATACTTAGGCCCGCTTGCAGAGACGCCGGGTTAATTAACCCAGGATTAAATATGTAATTTTGACAGAAGCTTTATACGCCAAATCTGTCTTACAGATTGTCAGAGTTAGCTGCTAACTCTGGGTTAAAGGGATAACTCGACGTTTCTGCAAGCGCGCCTTAGTTGTTGAGTGACGTATAGGATACTTTTGTCCTGGAAAATCAAAAAGTTCCCGAGGGATTCTAAAAACTAAATCCACGCGGACAAAGTCGCGGGCATCAGCTATTTTTTAATAATTTAATAAAATAAATAATTGACGACTAATTTATAACTAAAGATCTTACCAATATGCCTGAAAGGGTTTGTTGAATAAAAAATATTAAAAATATAAAGACCGTCATAGTAAAGCTCAAAGATAGAAGCAATCTGCTTTGCATTCAGCGGCCCAGAAGAAACAATAATGCTTTGTTGCATTCTCTTTCAGTAGAATTTCAGAAATGAAAGTAAAGTAAAAAATTAGATTCTACACTTCAGTAGCCTGGTAGCCTGACATCCTGTTTAAACAAATGCAAAAAACCGACGGACCCGCACACGACGAGTTCCGTATAAAATGGCACTCTCTGGTTAAATACCTATTTACTCTATGGCTAAAAAATATTATATACTCTTAATTTCGGTTTCAAATAAATAAAATGTTTGCACTGGAAGGCAATAATTTGGAAGGGAGATACAGATTCACAAATGGGAAAGCGACAACCCGTATCCCACAATATCAGCGATCGAATGCCCTCAAAGGAAATAATCTGTTACGTCGCTTGCATTAAAAAATAAACATGGTCGTTAGCAAATCATTAGCCGGTACATTTTTCCTCTGAAGGATCGCTCGGGCTGCTATCAATCGCTACAGTTCCGCTCAACTAATGTCGGTGGAGACATCTTCAATTTTAATGATCTGATGTTTGGGAAATGGATCGATAATGAAAATATTATGGCGATAGACTATAAATACTAGTAATTAGCTACGTAAAATAACAGCTGACTTCGTAGCAGCTAGACTATGAGAGTGAGGGGATAGAGGAAAATATAGAGGCACACACACATTTGTTGGGCATAAGACGTAAGGTCTCTTTCAATTGTTGGCTAGTTGAGATTGGCCTCCGTGGCCGAAATTCGGAAAGGAAGATATATTATTACTAATAAAACCATCTATATATATATCCCCCTATATCCCTACTAATATGATAAATACGCAAGTATGTTTGTCTGTATGTTCTTAAATCACGCAGCAATAGAGCAACGGGTCGACGTAATTTTTGCATGGATGGGTTGACATATAGTTTTTACTGACGCGTTTACCACTTGAAAGCTGAATAAATTTTACGTACGAGGTCGGCGGGTATCGAACTTCGCATGATTATTAATGCTCTCTGTTAGGCAATTTTTTATTCGGGAAATACAAAAGGTTCTCATGGGGTTCTGAAAACCCTAATTCCACGCTAACTCTATGTATTACACGATCCGTAGCTCCGTTGCTGCGTGATTGAAGGGCAAACCAACGATCAAACACACATAGGAATTTATAGACCAACAGAGGCCAATCCGACCCATATTTTTGTTTCACTTCACGATTCTTGATTTTCTCTCTTACTCAGTAGCTATAGTTATTTCACGTTATCTGATTGAAAGTTCTTTATCAAATACCGCCCTGAAGCCATTACATAACCAGCCCGAATCAAAAACAAAAGCACTGAAGCAATCCCTTCTACGACGGCAAGTACTGGTGGGTGTCTTAGTGAATACAAAACATAATTTACAACCAGTTTCCCAACTCGACTTTGCATTCGGACATTTGAATGTTTTAACATTACTTACTTAAAATATCTAAGTTGCCATCTCGCCTTTTATGATCCAAGAGCGAGTGCAAAATTTTGAGGAAGTCCTATTAATATGTAGATATGAATACTCAAGAAAAATCTAAAAGGTAGTAAGGAACAACTGACCCTTTATCACAAAGAACAAAAGCGAGAATAATAATAATATCATCATAATATTGTAGTCATAAGTTGCAACTTGCAGATGATAATAATGACTTAAGTAACTACAATTCATGTTTAAAAGGAGATTGGCGAATTCCATAGAGTTTCTGACCCAAACGAACTGAACCGTAGGCCTCAAGCCCAAGTTCACGAATCAAACTTCTCATGCTTGTTCTAGTAGTCTATGAAATAAAGTTGGGAGAAAAAAGATATTCACTTGTATTGCCAAGTAATGGATAGTTATAATGTGTACTTGTGAATATTTTTGATCCCCATGTTCTAAAAATATATACACAGAAAAATACTCTGAAATATAATATAATACTTCTGAATCTGAACGGTTTTTAAAAATGCCAAAATTCGCCAACCTCCTATAAGAAATGTGAATGGATTTAACTCGAGAGTTAACTCGCTATTTCGGATTGCCGTTATGACGAATTTCACCTTTCGTAGATTTTATTAAAAGGTCAGTTTATAATAGCAAAATGCCACACAAAGTGACAAAAATATTGAATTCTGGACGAGTCACAAGTTATGGGTCATTTAAGAATGAGATAAAACTTAAAGAAGATATTAAATCTGTTCTGCTTCTAACCATTTTATTCGTAGCATTATTTGTTACCTCCTCATCCACCAGCTCTCGTGCAGTTGCTTTTGTTGGAGGGAAACGGAATCATCTTAATGCCTGTAATTATACGGATTCTGCGAATTACTCGGCCATAAGTAAACAAATGAAATGCCCTATTTACCATCGTAAATTTCACGAGCAACTCTCCGGCAAAGTGGGCTTTGGCTCGGTTTTTATTTCCCCTTGTGTCTTTATACACCCAAAGAGCGTGCGCCTGTCATTGCTATTATAATATTGCCTATTGTACCTACTGCCTTTATGGACAAAGTAGCACTTACCTCATCATCATCATTAGCAACCCATCAACGGCTCACTACTGAGCGCAGGTTTCCTCTCAGAGAAGGGTTATAGGCCATAGTCCACCACGCTGGCCCAATGCGAATTGGCGGACTTGACTCACCTTCGAGAATAATATTTTCCTTTACCGTTGAAGCATGATAACTTCGAAAAGAGGTGCGTGCCGGGATCGAACCTGCGACCCCCGAATAGGAGACCACAGTGCTGACCAATAGGCTATCACTGCTTCATCTTACACTTATCTAACAAGTGAAATAATTAAAAGAAATAAAGCCCGGTTGTAGAAGAATTTATTAGAAATACCTAAGAGATTATGACTGTAAAATAATCTAGAAAACAATCTTTGATCTTGATTTCCAAAGACAGATGATTCAGTGATAGCCAGGTACACCTATAATTTTTTTTAACGCTACTGCTGCTTTGATTTTACAAAAACATAACTTAGCCATTGCACAGTTTCTAGACGAATTGATAGACACCTGATCAAAAATTTAAAAAATCAAAGTACAAAATTATTATTTTCATGTATCTAGGCCAACTTGTGACTCGAATCGGCTCTTATAACAAGTCATTTTTTTTTCATTTCATTGTCATGTTATGATAAAGTCAAGACTCTACCACACTGGCTTGGAAAGTAGATTAAAAGGCTCTTTTATCTCAAAAAATGGACTGCCGCCTGCAACTAAAAATCGATTGCAACAAAAAAGCTGTATAAAGTTGTATTAAGTAGTAATTATGAAGTAAATCAGTGATGAAATGTATGCAGGCTTAGATTTCTATGACCTTAAGTAAAGGAACCGCCTTCTATACTTACAGTTAACAGTTTCTCACGTATTCTGTGGTAAAGTAAACTGCTTTGAAATTACTAGAGAAACTATTCAGCAAGGCATGCAATAGCTTAATATCTAGCCTTCAAATATTTATTAAAATTAGAGATTCTAGCGTAATTTTTTAAGTTAATTACTGAAAAGACACAATGTCGAAGAGATAACCTTGGATTAGGATAGGATTATATGTCATTATCTATTATAGGACAATTTACAAAAAAAGGGCTCGTCCGGGATTTGAACCCGGGACCTCTCGCACCCGAAGCGAGAATCATACCCCTAGACCAACGAGCCGACGATGAAAATAAAGAAAAATTTCTAGTACGTGATTCATATAAAATGTTATACCTACCTATGCAATCTATGCTCAGATTTAATTTCAATTAGATTCGCTGACTTTACATGTGGTGGAAAACCTACTTCGCAGCTGGCCGCTTTGCTGACACTGGCCGCTCGTTCAAACTACAACAAATTCTACTTCGATGAATGTTATTTTTGTATAAAGAACATGCTCGTAATTTGAATCGTGTGATAGACTGATGCGTGATTCGATGTGCGCGCTGGTCATTCACATTCTAGATTTCTATCAAGAAGGTCGTGCGAGCTTAGACCTATTATTGTATATATTTATATCAGTCAACCTCCGAACCTTGAAGCGAAAGCACCTCCTGACCTTTGACACGCTAAGGCAATAATTTCAGTCTATCACGCAAGTCCGATCTGAAACCCTAGTTCCGCGAATCGTTTTACAGTGCGATGTAACATTATAAATAGTAATTATAAAGTGAAATATACAAACGATCTTTCATTGACGAGGAACCTGAAGACTCTAACAGAATTAAGCATTTATTGTGGTGGTTTATAGCCATAATTTGGTGACCCCGCACAAGGAGATTTAAGGTCAGTACAGTGGCCCCGCGCGTAGGGGGTCCGCATTATATGATGAATTTTCATTAAAGCGTTTGAAGAAATTTTTACAAATTTTTTTTTACGAAGTATGTTGAGGAGTTGGAGGTCCCATTCCCAACAGTGACCCCGCGCGTGGAGGGGGTCCTTGTTATATGTGAATTTAAATAATGAAGAAACAAATTGAAAATAATATTCGGGAAAATAATTCAAAGTGACAACTCAATTTCAATTCGGACATTTTGGAATAAATATCAACTTCGGAAAATAACACCAAAAGGAAATAAATATTTTTGAAGAGGACAACTGTCAACAAATAATTTTCAGAAGAATTTTCACTCCGCCATTTTATATTGAAAATATTTTCACCGTGAACCATGAGAGTTATGAAGCAAACATGAAAATTTTAAAGACTATAATCTAATTATAATGTGATATTATTAGGAAATAAACATTCAAATTGTTAAATATTATTAACTATAATATTTATTTATTTTTTTCAACAGGAATTTTAGGTAATATATTTTAAATTAATAGGTTCATTTTAAATTAATTTTTACAATGTGTATTAATACGATTAAACATGGAAGCAATCGCCTCACGTAATCCCTCACGGAGATTATTTATTTCCAAAATTTTCTTGCAATTATTCATGCTTATTTTTCTAAAATTTTTACATTTTTAGCAATTTTTATTTAGCATGACGGAAGCAATACTCGCCCGCATTGAAGAGCTGAGCCAGGAGGTCTCGGCCTTCAAAAGGAGCAAAGAATTTCAAAGATCGCGTAATTTTTCGCGAAATTCACATAGGCCGAGAGATGGTCGCAATTTTAATATATGCTGGTATCATCATAGGTTTGCATCGCGCGCTGCTAAATGCGTGATGCCTTGTAAATATTTCAACCAACCGGATCGTTTTCAGCGTCACAATTCGCGACGGTCCAACAACAACAACAACAGCAACAATGTAAAGGCGGTGCCCAGCGCGAATCCCGCGCGCAGCCGTCGTTTGTTTGTTGGCGATTGGAATTCTGGTAAACGTTTTTTGATAGATACAGGGTCTGATGTATCGTGTTTCCCCGTTTCGTGGCTAAGTCATCGTCCTAAAGTAGCGGATTATTGCATGCGCGCCGCTAACGGCAGCGACATTAAAACGTTCGGGACAGTTTTATTATCGCTTGATTTTAAGTTAAGGCGCGATTTCAGGTGGAATTTTATTATATGCGATGTTACAACTGCGATTATTGGTGCAGATTTTCTCGCCTATTTTAATTTATTGCCGGATTGCAGATCAGGTCGAATTATAGATAATTCCACTGGTCTCACATGTGTTGCGTTGATTCATTCGCACGAGCAAGTGAGCGTTAAAACTATAGCTTCGAGGAACGAAATTTTATCAGAATTTCCTGCGCTTACTCGTCCACCTGGTCCGGATAGGGAAATAAAACATAACACCGTGCATTACATTCGGACTACTGATGGTCCTCCGGTGTGCTGCCGACCACGTCGCCTTGGTCCGCTCAAGTTGGCCATCGCTAAGAAGGAATTCAACAACATGATAGCTTGCGGTTATGCTAGGCCGTCTGATAGTCCGTGGTCTTCCCCTTTGCATTTAGCTCCAAAAGGTGAATCGGATTGGCGCCCGTGCGGTGATTATCGCGCATTAAACGCGAGGACAATCCCAGACCGCTACCCGGTAAGGCATATTGGTGATTTTAACCAAAATTTGGTTGGTTCATCGGTATTCAGCACCATAGATCTTGTAAAAGCATATCACCAGATCCCAGTAGCAAAAGAGGATATATGTAAAACCGCGGTGGCGACAACTTTCGGTTTATATGAGTTCCCTTTTATGGCTTTCGGTTTGAGAAACGCTGGTCAGACGTTCCAGAGGTTCATCGACGAGGTTGTCCGCGGTTTGGATTTTTGTTTCGCGTATGTTGATGATATTTTAATTTTTTCAAAAGACAGCGAACAACATGCAGAGCATTTACGTATTCTTTTCAAACGCTTGGAAGAATACGGCATTGTTATTAACGAGAAAAAATGTCATTTTAATGTTCCAGAAGTTCGTTTCCTGGGATACAAGATAAGCGCTGCGGGGATTTGCCCTCCTGCTGACCGCATTAAAAGTCTGCAGGATTTTCCGCTACCCAAAACCGTTCAAGGTGTAAGGCGTTTCTTGGGTATGATAAATTTTTATCGTAAATTTCTCCCCAGTATAGCGCGATTCCAAGCTCCTTTAATAGATGCTTTATCAGAGATTCAAGGTAAAGGCGCTAAACCTTTTACTTGGACCCCTGACCTAGAGCAGTGTTTTTCGGATTGCAAAAATAGCTTAGCTAATGCAACTCTTTTAGCTCACCCAGTCTCAACAGCTAGATTAGGCTTGTTCACAGATGCGTCGAGCTCTCATGTCGGTGCATGCCTGCAACAAGAGATTAAACAGGGCTGGCAACCTATCGCATTTTTCAGTAAAAAGCTGACTACCAAGCAATCGACTTGGCCGGCTTATTACCGTGAGCTCCTAGCGATTTATGAAAGTGTCCAACATTTTAGACACATTCTAGAAGCTCAGCACGCAACGATCTATACAGATCACAAACCTCTCCTTTACGTTTTTACACAAAAACGTGACAAGCTTCCGCCCGTACAGCTTAACCAAATAGTTTTCATTTCGCAGTTCACTACGGACATCCAACATGTCAAGGGTGCGGAGAACATTGTTGCCGACACGTTCTCTCGTGTCGAGGCCGTCACTGCCGAAGGAATACTCTTGGCACTGGCGAAGTCGCAAGCATCCGATGAGGAATTGAAAACGTTGGGCGATTCGACGTCGTTAGAATTAACCCGTATCACTATTCCGGGTACCAGAGTAAGAATTACATGTGACGTTTCGACAGGTAAACCACGTCCTTACGTGACTCCGTCTTTCAGAAAAAGTGTCTTTGAAAATTTTCATAATTTAAGTCATCCTGGTTCTCGCGCTAGTTATAAGTTGATTTCAGAACGTTTTGTATGGCCGTCTATGAGAAGGGATTGCCGTGTTTGGACACGCGCGTGTCAAGCGTGTCAGTCATCTAAGGTGGTACGTCATACTAGTGCCCCTTTTTCTAAATTTCCCTGTCCCTCTGAAAGATTCGCAGATATTCATATGGATATTATAGGCCCGTTACCCATTTCAGCTGGCATGAAATATTGTCTAACTATCATCGACAGGTTCACACGTTGGCCTGAGGTTCTTCCTATGCCAGACATTACTGCTGAGACTTGTGTATCAACCTACATTTCTGGTTGGCAGAGTCGCTTTGGCCAAGCTAGGTCTATTCAAACTGATCGAGGATCTCAATTTGGTTCGCATCTGTTTCAGAAGGTGTTTGAGTTGACTGGCACCAAGCATCAGTCGACCACCGCATATCATCCCCAAGCGAATGGGATGGTAGAGAGACTCCACCGGCAGCTGAAGGCAGCTATCATGTGCCACGCTAGCCCGAGGTGGACCGAGGTGCTGCCATGGGTACTCTTGGGCATCAGGAGTGCGTGGAAGGAGGACCTCGGAGCATCATGCGCAGAGCTCGTGTATGGTGAGCCCCTACGATTACCGGGTGAGTTTTTTAACCCTATAGTAGATCGTGTAGTTGACTATTCTTCCTTTGTAGATAGACTGTCTATCTCCAGTACCCGCTTCTAATCACAATAGTAAAAAAATTTTTCATTTTCCTAAGGATCTTTTATCCTCGGATTTTGTTTTCGTTCGTAGAGGCCCATTCTGTAAGGCATTAGAGCCTCCTTATGTTGGCCCATTTAAAGTATTGGAGAGAGGTGATAAGTATTTTAGTTTAGATTTTAACGGTAGAATAGAAAAAGTTTCAGTAGATAGGCTGAAACCAGCTTTTATATTAGGCACTACCGAATTAGACCACTTGGACAGACCGGTCGTTAGGACCCGGTCGGGTCGAAGGGTACATTTCACTGTATAGAATTTACTAACATTTTTCTTTTTCTTTCCTTGCATTTCCAATCTCCGTGGGGGAGCGATGTGGTGGAAAACCTACTTCGCAGCTGGCCGCTTTGCTGACACTGGCCGCTCGTTCAAACTACAACAAATTCTACTTCGATGAATGTTATTTTTGTATAAAGAACATGCTCGTAATTTGAATCGTGTGATAGACTGATGCGTGATTCGATGTGCGCGCTGGTCATTCACATTCTAGATTTCTATCAAGAAGGTCGTGCGAGCTTAGACCTATTATTGTATATATTTATATCAGTCAACCTCCGAACCTTGAAGCGAAAGCACCTCCTGACCTTTGACACGCTAAGGCAATAATTTCAGTCTATCACGCAAGTCCGATCTGAAACCCTAGTTCCGCGAATCGTTTTACAGTGCGATGTAACATTATAAATAGTAATTATAAAGTGAAATATACAAACGATCTTTCATTGACGAGGAACCTGAAGACTCTAACAGAATTAAGCATTTATTGTGGTGGTTTATAGCCATATACATTGTGATTTGTTTACAAGTGCCATGGATATATGGCATGGACTTTATTAGTATGGTTGTATATATGTATAACCATACTAACTGATGCCCGATCTATTTACTTCGTTAGCGTGGGTTCAGGTTTAAAAAATATTATAAAAAGAATACTAGCTACGTCGGTCTTCAAAATGAAATGTATCTCAGTACCAAGATCCATCAATTTTATATGTTAGCAGTTGAGCCAATTTCAGAAGGCTCAGGGTCACTCAGAGGGCGATGCAGAGTGCTTTATGCTTGGAGTGTCCCTGCGAGATCAAACATAATATCAGGCAACATATCCAGTTGCGTAGCTGAAGTGGAAGTGGGCGGGGTACATAGTTCGAAGAGCTGATGGTCGGTGGGGTCCCAAGGTGCTGGAGTGGCGACTCCGCACCGGAAAGTGCAGCATTGCCCCTCACTAGGTGAACCGACAATATCACACAAGTCACAGGGAGCCGCTGGGTACAGGCGGCAAAAAAACTGAGACCGTTGGAAGCCCATGCAAGAGTCCTTTGTCCAGCAGTGGACGTCCATCGTGATGTGTCGTATCGAAGTGGTGAGTGCTGTGGTCTTATAACTGGGAGGTCTTGGGTTCGATTCTCGGCGGGGTCACTTTGGGAATTTATAATTTCTGAATTGTCTCTGGTCTGGGTACCAATTGTCTAAAAGTTATTCCGTTATTCCGTATATTATATCCGTTCCATATTCCGACATTAGCGTCAAAGTAAAATAATCCTTGATTGTATTGATTTAAAGTCACAAATTCAGTACAACCCATTTTAACATGGAGCGTTATGGAGCGCATCGTATATCCCTAAACGTATAAGAATGCATAGCTACATGAAATTGAGCTCTAATTTAATGCTGTGTATGGTTTATTTTACTTGTTAATGTCATCGAATACGATTACGATCAATGGAATAACTTTAGACAATCACACCTCTTGTCTCGTGGGAGGCTTTGGCCGTGGCTATTACCACCCTACCGTCAAAGACGTGCCGCCAAGCGATTTAGCGTTCCGGCACGATGGCGTGTAGAAACCGATTAGGGGTATGGGTTTAATTTTCAATGCTACCCCTTCTAGACTTCTTAGACTGCATCGTCACTTACCATCAGGTGAGATCGCAGGACTATCTTATTGAATTAAAAAAAACTTGCCTCTACCGAGAATCGTACCTACCAAGGTTCTTCACACTTATAAAACCAAAGCGCTCACTACTACGCCAGGTATCTATCTAACTATCTGCAAATAGCATCGTAGTTAGCTTTCTAGCCAAACGGCACAGTCGGCTAATGAAATAAGATCCCGCTCGCAGCTAAGGAATGGCGGAATTAAAACTACATAAATGAACCGCCCCCGCGACAAACGGAAAGCTTAAATAGAAGTCTGTACGGCGCTGAGACGTTCATAATAAATTCCGAAACCGTTTCGGTACTGGTTTTAAAAGCAGTGGACTAATTAAATAACACAAACGGTACTAGTAGAAAGTAGGTGTCACTTTGCGGAATTTTGTGACAATATTTCTACCTATACCTCCTTCACATCCAAAGATGAATTAATGAAACCCAGTTTTTCTAAGTTAGTCATTACCAACCAGTTACTAACCTATAGCAACAGATATATCACATCTATACCTACTACTGAGCCGATTTCCCTAACATAAAATAAGTCTTATCCAAGCGTTTTGATATTTTGGCAGATTTTCAATACAAAAACTATCAGAACGCCCAATTTATTGCTCGGTTAAACGTCCCTCGACGTTGGTGAAATCAGTCCTAGTAAAAAAGAAAAATCTTCGCTAGATCCGCTGACCAAACCACGTCGTAAAATCGTAATATCGGTAAAATCTGTCCCGTCGTTGGTCACAGAAAAACCGCTAGTTGTAGCATCCGACCTGTACGATACACATAACTTATTTTGTACATTTTGCATGTTGAACATTTTGTAATAGGTATAGGATCCTGTCTTATTACCAAGAAATATACAATACTAGATGATACCCGCGACTTCGTCCACTTGGATTAACGGTTTTTAATTCCCGCGGGAAATCTTTGATTTTCCGAGCTATCTCTAGGTTCCCAACTCAAGCAAAACCGTCACAACCACGTCGACAGATCCCGCCGATCCGTAGCTCTGTTGCAACATGCAGCATACTTGAAGGACAAACAAACACAATTTCGCATTTATAATATTAGTAAGTTAATATTAGTTAGATATACAATATCATGAAGCAGATCTTCACTAAACAGCACTGCACTAACTTGTAAGCTCCGAGTCTCGTAGCAAGCGTAGCTCGAAGGAAGTCACTTTCGAGCCCGAACCGTATTAAATTCACCTCAACAGAAACGACAAAATAATAAAACAAAACCGTCCCGTTGCATAAAACTTCCTCACTGTACCTATAGGTTCAAATATTAAAGTCCAGCGGGATTGTCTAAAAATGATTACTATATTGTGACGATCGCAATCACCTTTTACTGGCTGGTACTCTCTCGCTTTTGCTTCAAATGCATGCAGCAAGAACGCCATAAATTAAACATTCAATCATCTTTACACGACTGCCCAAAAAAAAGATGTGCAATGTTTTCAGGGTTTTTCAGGGAGTTTTTTATTCCACCATGACTTCCAAATGCCTGAACAGATTTGGATGTACGGAGTGTTGACTGTTGTTAGCATCGTCACATCATCCCGCGTGACGCTGTCTTTAATACTCTTTAAAAGCAGTCGGGGTTTTTTATTATTCCATTTAAATAATTTGCTGGTTAGGCGATCCCACAGCAGGTACTCGTAAGTAGGAGCATCGGTCCCAGCGGGGTTTTAATTTACGAAGTTATAGAACCACGTCGATTGCCAATAAGTAAACACTGACAAAGTCGGAGTATTTAACTTAATTTTTGAGTCTCCAGCCAGGGTTAATTGGACGAGGCGTAGCGGAATGTCGTCACAAAAGAAGCACTTAAAGCGTAGCACTCGACCGGCTCAAAATAAACTTATCTCCGGCGGGCAAGGGTTAAAATGATTTGAAAGGAGAGGCAATTCAGGTGGGCGCCACGAGGGTTGTGCAGATGATTGAATCAGGAGCTACTGTTCCGCTAATAACGTTACTTATTGAGTTTTTGAACGGATGCGAGCATGTTTCGCGACGCGACATTGTTATGGATGCCTTCTAACGTGGTGCTAAGAATAGGGAGCGGTGTGTTCTTATTGTGAATAAAAGATTTTTAATTTCAAAATAAACTGTAGGTATGTTTGTGGTGACGGATGTTTATATACGGAGGTTGCATGGCTGCAATTTGTTTTTTGTTTCCTTCACTGGCAGTCACATGCAAAGAGAATTTAAGTTTAAGCATAGAATATATGCGCTGTGTCATTTTGCTTCCTGCAACGTAGTCGTAATTCCTAGTTCCTTGCTGCGTCCACTCAAATTGGTGGGCTTCGAAATTCTTATTATATTCATGCTATTGTTTACCGAGCAGCATGTGTTAAGAAGTACCGAACAATGTCCTAATTTTTATACTAATAACCTTTGACCTAATAGAGATTCCTTGAATACCAAGAAGTCTTTTATTTGGAGTGATCACGCATAACTAATAAAGATGAAAGGTGTGGCATAGAAGCTACATATCTATACATACTTTCTGAAAGTCAAAAAATCTATGTATTATAATGACGTACCTATAGCTTTCCTAAAAAGTAAAAAATTCGCAGAAAACGTTTCAGAGAAACGATTATCCGACGATGACGTTCTTATGTTTCCATATCACTTGTAGGCTGTAGCACTAGCACGGCGTCATTAATAGCTGAAGAAAGTCCTATACATATATGCGCTCTGCTTGCTTAGCGCTTCGCTTACGCATTTTTCGAGAAAACACTTGTTTACCATTTAAAACAGCAAAGATAAAATAACTCAGTTCAAAATAACTTCTCAGTACAGTCCCCATCATTACAGAGCTAATAGAATTAAGAATACACAAAGAGATATTTATTTCAGCAGTGTATGTGTGTGTGTATATCTAACTTTAACTTTTGGAGTAGGTATAAGAAACCGCTTGGCTATTAAAATAAGGAATCACTGTCAAAATACCTCGAGTAATTATAAAACGAAATAAATGAAGTCCTCTTTTGTGGAAAATCGCCTTTGTTTGGGTGACAATGATATTTTTTTTATATACTCAGCAGTAGACCGTACTTACCGCAGAATTCATTAAAAATATCCTTCAGAGAGACGTCAAAGAATTAACATAATAAATCTGCGGCGCCATCAATCAAGCGGGTCAGATGACTTCTTTTAAAGGGCTTCTTAAGCCCTCACTTTCATCTGTACCTACGCCTACTCTTAACTTTGATGAACGTTTAAATTCCGATGAATGTCATAATCATAATTTGATATCCCGATTCTTTTCATTTGGATCCAAGAAGACGTGTCTAACTGCGATCTGCGAACGGATCGTGACGACAGCTCTAGTCTTGATTTACATAAAGCAGAAAATCTTCGCTATGTTAGATTGTCTTCGGTATTCTAACAAAGCATCATTATAGTTGTCCATAATCCAAATTCCAAACTCAATAGCCCATCAATGGTTGAAGGTGCATAATTGTCGTACTCACTCCTGACACAAGCTCTCCGCTTATTTGGATTTTGGAGGGGAGATGAACATATTATTTAAGTACAGCTTGAAATTTACAATCAGAATTTTACTTACCTACATAGATACCTAGTTACCAAACTCTATAATTTTCTGAATCTCATAATGCTACTCAATCCTAGTCTATTTTTCCATCGCAGAAAATGATGAAGAAGCATGTACCACTTTACCTCTATCCCTTCATACTCGTATTTAAGTATTTAACTTAGTATTTAAAGGCCTTCCGGTGTAAACTTAAGGCGAGCTTACACAACATAAAGTAGCTACATATTTCACGTGCTCTACCTGAGTCCAAAACAATCAAACACACACTTGCCGAACTTAAACTTAGCGGTGCTCAGCTTAACTTAAGCCTCTGTTAGATAAATTAGTGTGAACTAACATGAGCTTAAAACGCTTAAAACGTTATACGTGAGTAGGTACAAGGTATAGTTGCCAATCAAATAAATCCTTGTTAGGTTTAATAGGTTAGGTAGGTATCAATATTGGTTTGTCTTTCAATCACGCGACAACGGAGCAACGGAACAACATGAGGCTTTGATGCGATTTACTCAGACATCATTGCAGCTCAAAGCTTGAAATCTTTCAACGTTGGCGAGTTGTCTAAACTTAGGGTAGTTTTTTTACCAAACAACTTCGTTTTAATTCGAAAATTATGCGCTTTAATTCGAGTGGGTGATAATCCTTAGAATAAATTAATAGTACATTAAGCATCAATCGCAGCATTCGCATTAATAAGTTTACACACCGGGCGAGCCGTGTTAACTGCGTCCCCAGCCTTCCCGCAATTTATTTAAGAATGTTATGTAAATTTGAACACAAGTCTTTGATCGTCCGCATCGAAAGTCCAGGCGAAAAAACTTCCACTAGAGCGGTAAAAAAACGAGACGAGCTTAAGAAAAATAATGATTTAATCTTACTTTTCGCTGTCTCGCATATAAAAGCGGGGGAGGCTGGGGCGGCTGGGGTGAGAATCGTTTTTAATCTTTGCTTTGTAAAGGTGATTATGAGGGATTATAGGTTTGAAAGTATGGCTGAAATTTCGCGGCTGAAGAGGCGCGGCCCTTCGATTCATTTATGCGATATTTTCGGGAGCCAGGTGGGGTTGTGGTCGTGGCCCCTCCACTCAACTTTTCCTTACTCACCTCTCCAAGTGTTCAAAGGAAAGCTTTCATTTAGTTTTGTTTTTGTGCTGAACACTGTGTTCTTCGCGAAAATCTAATTTTGAATCAAATCTGCTTTTTATACAGTTTTAGGTCACTACTAGGTGATATATTTTGTGAGGATGAGTTGAGCGAGCTTAGCTCTAGTGGTATTAAAAAAAAACCTCATTGGATCTCGGTAGATTTCGCACATTTCATAGGATCACATCCATGTATAATGTACACATGTGTTGTGATTTTGTGAAGTAGGAGCGTGCGTAGGCAATATTGAACCACACGCTGTTCCATGTTCAAGTCAGAGAAAGAAAGAAAAATATAAGCAGACTTAATTATACTGCTTGATCTTCGCAATGGGGGTGGGGGGTGGTCTCATCTCAATCGCAAATCGGCCATCTTGCGCCCCCGGGATCGCCGTCCACCGCCCCCTCGTCCATTATACTTTTTAAGCTCCAATCTCGTTCATTTAAACGGTTGGCTTTAGATGGCAATCGCATTTTTCCACTGCAGGTCACGTCTCCCGTCTCCTTGGTACGGGCTTAAATCAACAAAAGAAAATAATAAGATTCGTTCAAATTAAAAGTGTAATGTCGTCACAGTGCGCGGGCGGGGCGTAATCCTCCGGCGCTCTTCATTAGACGTCGCTTTGCCGCTTTGGAAACGTCTCCGGCGAATTTTTCTTTATTCATAACGAAGATTAAGAGAAATGCAAATGAAGCGTGGCGTCGCGTGGTTACTTAGCTGTGTCAACAGAAACGCTCGGGCTCGTCTTAAACGCTTCTTTCGTTTTGGGGATTATGTACTTAAAAGTTGAGGGTAGGGCCAATATTTTTGTTAGTTTAAAGCCCGTACATGAATATTTTTAAAACGTTTTCGGATATGAAAGTACATTTTTTTAATATAAGCAAGTGTTACTCTGTGGAAATACATGGCACACTAGGTATAGTGTAAGAACTAACTTTGTAGCAAAGTCAGTTCTTAGTAGGTATCTGTAGGGTGCAGCGTGTAGCACGCGCTATACACCGCCTGCTCTCTTGCTACTTAACAATAATTGCAAAGTCTTTGCGATTGTGCAATGTAGAGTCAACATTTCACAATGATGCTCCAGTGTCCCGAGTGAAATGTGCGTAGTGAGCTTGTATGGGGTTGCGGGTTGTTAGTGCGTTCCTACATTCCTGCTTTGTTGCTTTTCTTCCTGCGTTTCTACCACCTGCGTATCCGCTACGGAGGGCAGATCTTGGAGTAACTACTTTTAAAGATATGGGACATTAGATACGTATTTTGTACTTTAATATTATGATGATACGTAGCAATGCGAACTAACTTGTGTTACCTACTCACAGTATAGGTATTATGCAGACTTTCTTGATAATTTTAGTAAACTTATATGATAAATATAGATTGATCTTACCACATCAGCTTGTTAAAAAGATACCTCCTCGTGCTTATTACAGAAAATAAATTTCCCTAATAAAATTTTAAAACAAAAGCAAAATAACAATATAAAATGCTTTCTTAGCATTAAGATCGATCGGTCGGTTCATTTATTTGTTCATCCAGTCTTAACGTTCATGCTCCTCGCAACTCTTTCGTTGGCGGTCGCCCCGAATAGTGAAGGGACACAAATGGGGAAACGAGAACGAAAAAAAAAACAAAATTATTTAGTGGTAGACAAATAGTAGGTACCTAACAAGTCACTGAAAGCCTATAATAATATAACCACGGGCATTCCGAACCAGTGGTAGACTCATCGACGATTCAAAAGCACTTGTAAAAAAGTTTATTTGAATAAAAAACATTTCTATTCTATTCTATTGTATTCTATTCTACTGATATAGTACAATTATCCATAGTTTGTAAGATATACGTTAAAACAAATACTTAGTTTCAAAGTGACATGCTGAATTGCTGATGCGGCGTCGTGCTCTTCCATACAAACAAATTACGAACTGAACAACGCAGCGAGTCATCATAACAATAATTGACCGAGCGAAGCGAGGTCTCTGAGTTTACTAGAGCGATTTGCACTTGTCCGTCCGTCCGTCCGTCCGTCCGTCCGTCTGTCAGAGCCTTATAACTTTTGAATTACTGAACGTAATTACTTCAAATTTAGATATAATATGTAAACCGATGGCCTCCAGCCGAAAATGGCTTAAAAAGTTATAAAAATCTTTATTTCAGGGGGGCTCTCATAGAAGCGAATGCGAAGAAATTTTTTTTTATTTGCGATTCATAGGTTTTCTGTGTATCATTTTAAAGACAATTTGGAACAGAGTACAACCGTATTTTTTTTAATATTTTTCCTAAAATTGACGAAATGGGGGGCTTCCAAAGTGGCGATTTAATACGCTCGCTCGAAGACGCTCTCTGGGAAAATTTTCTATATATTTTCAAGTTGTACTTATTTTCTTACTTCACTTGTATCCTGTACTTGAACAACAAATACTAAAATTATATGAATATTATAAAGAAACGAGATTATTTAATTTTTAATGAGCATCAGTAAATTTCACATAGCTTCACAATAATGCCAATAGATGGCGCAGTCATTAACTATTCCATTGAACTAGGAGTTACGACAACGATTTATCCCAAAAATAGTTTTGCGTCGACCATTATTATTTAGGTACATAATATAATAACATATTATTCAATTAAAATTATTCTTTAGTTAAATATCATTTTGTATATTTTCTATTCGCGTCGATAGATGACGATTTGTACAGATGCCCCTAACCCGTTTTCACTCGTTAGTACCTACATAATAATTCAATGTTTTCACTGACGTTCCCTAACCTTTACGGGCTACCTATGATAAGTTATGTGATGATTACTGTCAACTTCTTTATCACGATCCTGTACGGGACACCTAAAAGGACATTGGGACGGATGTTAGGACTTAGGATTGTGTTTTGGAGCTACCTACGTAAAGAGACTCCTACATAGGGGATGATTTAGGTATGTTTGGTGAAAACGGGCATAATAATAATAATGTCAGTTTAGGTCGTCATGTATCGATTGAATGAATAATCATGGGATACCGTTACCGCGAGGTCTCAGTTCGGGGCGAACCACTAGTATTATTGTGTCAGCAACGCGCGACGCACAACGCGCCATCACGAAGTGGTTTGGCCATTTGACATCACTCATAATAATATTACATGGAACTAGGAATTACGACTAAGTATAGTCTTCCTAGAAGCAGTGATAGCCTCGTGGTTAGGACTGTGGTCTCCTATTCGGGGGGTCGCAGGTTTGATCCCGGGTACGCACCTCTGATTTTTCGGAGTCATGTGCGTTTAAGCAATTAAATATCACTTGCTTCAACGGTGAAGGAAAACATCGTGAAGAAACCTACACACCTGAGAGTTCTTCATAATGTTCTTGAAGGTGTGTGAAGTCCGCCAATTCGCATTGGGCCAGCGTGGTGGACTAAGTATGACCTATAACCCTTCTCTGAGAGACCTGCGCTCAATAGTGAGCCGTTGATGGGTCGCTAATGATGATGATGATAGTCTTCCTAGTGCCATGGTAAAAACGTTAAAACGCAAAAAAACTCATGGAACTAGGAAAACGACTACGTAAAACTAAATTAACTTGTCGAAATCCTGTAAAGTTTTTGTTTTATTTTTAGTTGTAGTACTCTTAGATACGAGTAAGATTGAGTTTCCACGGCGCGGTTCGCACCCGCGCCCGCAGCGGTTGCGGTACCGCTGTTACCGCGCCCGCCGCGGGCGTAAACCGCGCCGTGGAAATTGCTGCTTCATTTTCCATACAAATCTGCATTCTACGGAGGCCGCGAGCCCGCAACCGCTACGGGCGCGGGCCGCGAACCGCGCTGTGGAAACTCAGTCTATGAGTTTTCCATAAAGTTACACCTTAGTTTACAGGGCCGATTTCACCAAAGGTCAATGGAATTAATTGGGCGTTCTGACAGTTTTTATATTATAAAAACTGTCAGAACGCCCAATTAATTCCTCGATTAAACGTTGCTCAACATTGGGTTGGTGAAATGGACTTTTAGTTGTGAATAGTGTTGTTAACTGTATATTAATCAATGTAATCTTATTTCACATAGACTTTAACTAATATTCTATGGCATATGCAATTTTTTGCTGTCCCTAATAAAAAAAAACTAAACAGGTTTAAATATTATAAAGGAAACGACTGAAGGGACTCCCTGAGCGTCACAACACTAGAAAGTACCTACCCACTCAACTCGGCGAGGAGCATTTTTATTCGGAATTTATATCTGCCAACGAATCCCACATTATTGTCCCCGAGCATTTATTTTCTGATGGGCATTAAAACGAAAACCCCTTTTTCTCCAAGGCGATTTCATTTTAGCTGGGTTTAGGAAATTTAAGGCCCGTCTTAAATAGTCCCCGATATTGTTGGGCTCTCGAATGGCGGCACGAATAATTAATTAAGGTTATTATTCCGTTCGCTCATTCAGATGATATTGCGAACGGGTTAGATTTTATTACGTGACCAGATTTTGCACGCGATTTCATCCGCGTGGGTTTCAAAAACTCCGCGGAAACTGCTTTTTTCCGGGATACAAATATGAAGCCTAAGTCGCCGTCCAAGTCCTCAACTACATCCATGAACAAAATAACGTCGATTAGTTGCTGCCTTTTTGCATGATTGAAGGACAAACCAACAAACAAACACACTTTCGCATAACATAATATTAGAAAGGTTAGCTATTTGATGTAAAGTTTTTCTTTTTACAAGCTTTTTACTTGATTTCACCTGTCCCGATGTTTGTCATCAGCGATGTTTTTTCATCAAATCTTTCAAATTTAATTTGATCCACTTCCCGGTAACTGATTGAGCTGAAATTTTGCATACATGTGTAAATCGCGTGACAATGCTATATTAGGCCACGTTTTCGCATAGGCGTGGCGTTGCGCTTCGCGCGGCGCGTCGAGTCGCGTGAGCGGTCGCGCGATATGGCCAAGGTATGAGGGCGAGCGAGAGCGAGCGAGCGACGCGCCGCGCGACGCGCAACGCCACGCCTATGCGAAAACGTGGCCTTATGATGACATGGTGCTGATCTGATGATGGAGCTGGAAGGTGGCCATAGGAACTTCGCAATGAAACGACACAACCTCATCGAGTTTGGGCTCGGTTGAATCGTCTTGACAAGTAGTTTGTCTTTCAATGGTAACTAGGGTCTGATGATGGAGCTGGAAGGTGGTCATAGGAACTCTGTAATGAAACGACGCAACCCCATCGAGTTTCGGCTCGTTTGATTCGTCTTGACTTTTTTTTAGATGGTTACCAGGGTCTGATCTGATCAGGGTCTGATGATGAAGCCGGAAGGCGGCTTTGGCAACTGTGTAATAAAATGACGTTATACCATTTTAATTTGCTCTTGTTTGTAAATAATTGTAAATATCGAATTAATTAACAAAGCTTGTTAAAAAAGGTAGTTTCACTTTTGGCTGGCACGACCCTTTGACGATTGGTACTGAGCGCACGCAAACGAGCCGCATGTTTGCTCACTCGTTCATATCCCGCCGATATGAAATCGCTTGAATATCCCATGGATAGGCTACTGTGAAGAGAGCTTTTTAAGCTATCCTTACTTAATATGAAAATAATATTATTTGTTTGCTGATTTCTCCTCGCAACAGATCAAAGGATGTACGTCCTTGGATTTTTTACTATAGGAAGGACATGGAGAGTGACATATAGGCTGCTTTAAATTTTCAGAAAACAGGGTTCCCACGAGATTCTTTAAATTGAAACCAAACTCCTAAATTCGCGGGCAAAAGCTAGACGAGTAGTTATATTAATAATTATTAAAAAATTAAAGCATAACGGGCTCAAAGCATACAAATCTTTTAGCCCAGATAATAAACATACTTTTACCAAAATCTTACATCAGAGATTCGAAGAGTACCTGCAAAAAAAATATAAGCTTTAAGTTTCAAATCTACATATATTTTCAGCCAACGAAAAAAAGGAGGAGGCTCGCAATTCGTCGCACAACTTTTTTGTATACATAATTAAAATAAAACTGTATTTACGTACCTACCTAAAATACCATTATTTATTCGGTGGTAGATACTAAACGAAATCTGTAAACACACTAAATAATATTTTTTAAATTTCAATCGTAGGAAGCTTTATTATCGATATGAAAGGTACTAAGTATATGGTAAATTTTCTAGCTCCTCAACTACTAGCATTAAAGTAAGAATCAAACTTTTCTTGTAGGGGCACACATGACTTGTGATAAACTCCATTTAAACGAAATCTGAGACTGTAAATCCGTCTCCACACTGGCATAGCCGTAGTATCAGCTTAATTTGATTAGCAACCGCAAGCCGTGAGTGCGCTCTTCACCGTTCCGGACGGAAAACTTTGACTCTACTATTTTACTTACTTGTTTAATCTCAATCAATTTGATTGCTGTCACTGAAACATTGTCGGTGGAGATTAAAGTAAAGCATTTCGTTATTATAAGTCGAGGCGAAGTGACGTTCCCGAGTGAGCCTCATACAAATGATGTTTTATTCACGCTGGACAGGCTGCAGTCTCACTTATCATAACGTTACGTTTTTGGAACGAAGTTCCTTTTCGGACGGTTTGGCGGTCGGAGGCTAGGCGAAAAAAAGGGTAAAAATTTTCAGTCACGACACTTGTTGCCTTTATTTATTACACACGTTCCATTATAGCTTTGGTGCCGTAGCGGCTAAAGGAAGTAGTGAAACTATCGGTTCGGGGGTTCGAAACCTGACTTCAGATTATTATTTTTTATTTTTATTATTATTTTATTATTTTAAAGCACTTCGTTCCAAACGAGTGTTCACGACACTCACGTATTAAAACAATAAATATAACATACAAGGGATTACAATACAATGCAAAAAGTATGCCACACGCACGAAGCAAAGTCATACTATTATATATTCTGTGGCAAAGTGCCTGGCCCCCAAACTAGGATCTCTGCGCCACGGGAAATCATACAAAAAGACTCAAGTAGGTATTTTGATTCTTATGCCAATTTGAAGCCTTCCCTAAGACCGTTCACATTTCCCGATATATTATCTAATACATATATGACGTTCACATAGGTTCCTATTATAGCAATCACCGCCAAAATTGCGGACGGCATTTGCGATGCACTAATAATATCTCTATTCTGCAATACATCATCCACACTTGCTATTTTACAGTCGGCCTGTGCGTCTGTGTAGACTGTAGGCACACAGTATAGATTTATGGAAATGATATTTTTCTTATTTTCTTTTAACGAATGAGCAACTAACTCCGATCTTCCGTTCTAACTTGTTCCGTTCTGC
Source organism: Oeneis ivallda (assembly GCA_029955525.1). Taxonomy (NCBI): domain Eukaryota; kingdom Metazoa; phylum Arthropoda; class Insecta; order Lepidoptera; family Nymphalidae; genus Oeneis; species Oeneis ivallda. The sequence goes on from JARPMR010000003.1 coordinate 22,093,090, forward strand.
GAACCTGCACCGTGTGACTTGTGAGTAATCTTATCTATTGAAACAGAGATTCAAAAAGCAACGAACCATAGGTACAGTAGCTAGCTACTAAAGCGTGTGCGGTGAGTGTTGCACACATAAATCTATGGTGGCTCCTTAAGTCAGCTGTCACTCTATTGTGTTTATTTGTGAGTCTAGGTCTAGAACTCTACACTATCGGGGTCTTTGAGATCGCTCCGCATGAGCACTTGATTACGCCTCGCGGAATATAGCGCCTGACGACACATGACACTCCTCTGAAGTAAACCGACCAGGCAGGTGTAGGCGTCCACTCAGTCCATCGAAGCTATTCCGGCCATAGATAATACACGATTCCGGCTCCGGGCGTTTGACGAAACCAGGGGGTCTTACGCGTAACTTTTTCTCAGTCCATAAAAGACTGCATCAATGTCAAAATATGATTTTAGGCTTCTCCTATTGGCCAAAACCATGTTTTGACATTGAAATAGTCCTTTATGGACAGCGATAAAAGTTACGCGATCGCCAGGCTGAATAAAAATCCATCATAATTTGCTACTTATACCGCCATCTAGTATGATTATAGAAAATTATTTTTTTATGCCATCTACCGGGTATTGTAAAGCTTACGAGGGAAGTTACACAGCGCGGTCTTACTTTTTATGAAGTGCGTCAATAGATGGCAGTAAAGAGACGACATCACATTTTTTTATGTGTTAATAGATGTCACTGTGTGTTTTTAAATACCCTTAAAATGAATATATTAAATAAATAAAATTATCCGCTGCCCGCTACGGTTAGCTCCTAATAAATCTATGGAATATTTTTTTTTGCTCTTAGAATTTGTTCTAAGTATTGTGATATGTACCAAAATTTCACCTAAGCTACTTCAGTTCAGTGTTTTCTACAGATTATGAAAAAAGAGATATTTTTATTTAAAAAAGCTTCCACCAAGAAATTAGTATTGTGAAGTACCTAGGTACTCGTGAGGTACTCATATAAGAGCTCTCGACTGTAATACTTTTGCCAATATCAACTTGCCCCCCTCTTGGCCCTCTGCTTGCTGTTTCTATTTCTTACAACTTGTTCTCTTGAAGATTTTTAAGCTACCTATAGAAATAAATTAAGTATTACTGTAATATTATTAGTGCAATTTTTATCTACTATTCATCAAATAGATATCTAATGTAGACGTATCATATTATGATTAAACACTTCGACCCATCGATGTATAAGTAATTATTATTTATTATCATAAAGGAGTGAAACATAGGAATCCATATCATGACGAATAACAAACAGAACAATCCAAATTCAATGTCGGTTTGATTAATTAAGATGTTATCGAGAAGACATAGCAAGACGAAGCCTTCTAGAGATACAATTTGTAGGTATATAAACAGTTATCTGGGTAGCTGGGTAGGTAGTAGTAGGTACCCTGTAGAACTGGATAGTTACTTAAGTACCTTTTTTTTTAATTATGCAGGGTGTAAAAAGGTTTCCTTTCGTTTCCCTTTCCTAAAAAGGTTCCTTTTTAGGGTTCCGTACCCAAAGGGTACCAACGGGACCCTATTACTAAGCCTACGCTGTCCGTCCGTCCGTCCGTCCGTCCGTCCGTCCGTCTGTCAGCGGGCTGTATCTCGTAAACCGTAATAGATAGACAGATGAAATTTTCACATATTATGTATTTCTATTGCCGCTATAACAACAAATAATAAAAATTAAATTAAAATGGGTAGGTGGGTAGATAGAAATCTTTTAATTTAATTTTTTTTAACGGAACCCTAAAAGAGCGAGGCCCGACTCGCACTTGGCCGATTTTTTGCTTTGTTTTTATTTTCTGTAATTTATATTCAGTAATAATTTAATTTATTATTCGTGTTTCTTAAGTCTAGGAATAGGTGTGTTCGTACTTTATAGGTCGGAGCCCGGAGTGCGCAATTCGCAAAATGGGAGAATCGCGGATGAAGTCGCGGGCATCGTCTAGTTTATTATATTACCGCGGTTAGAGACCTTAGTTTTAAAATGAAAGGATAAGACTGAAAAACTCGGTTTCGTGCCATCGTAAAAAAATATTATTGCACCAGTGCACGACGATGTGACAAACGCAGTCACCTCTGCCTGAATTTATAGCGTTCTTGCTGCCTCAAATGCATTTTAATTAATAGCGAGAGTACCAACCAATCAGAGATGATTGCGATCGCCCCACTGTACCAATCATTAGACAATCCCACAGCAGGTTTAAAAACTGGCGACCAGTGTAAAGCCAGTTTTTCGATTTCGGCGAAACCGGTTAGATTTAGCGAGCCCTACTCGCAGGGTTATTGTCCTTTTGTACAGGAAATGCTTAAATCTTTACGTCCTAAAGCCGGTCCCGGGTCCCTCACACTCGCCGAATACGCGAACCACCAACGCGAACGCTCTGTTATGGTTTATATCATTACCTACTATGAAAAAAATTGCACTATGCACGAATGTTTTCCGCGCATGATAATTTTTGGCAAAAGCCATTATAAATGTAGTAGCCATATGTAGTAGCCTAGGTACTTACCTAAAATAAAGAGTTCCAAATTCCAATAAGAATTTAGGTAATATTTTGAATCTGCGCTTGTTTTTTCTGAACCTTAGTAAAGTCGTTAAATAGGTGGGTTAGTCAGTATCCAATATCTAGTTTTACGAGAGATAGGTATACGTCGATTAATTTTTCTGTTAATTGTAGGTATTTAATTATTTTTAATTCAATGTGCTCAGTGAAATTATAATGTAAGGAACAAAAGTTCGTGCAGTTACAATACCTACCTACCTACCAGAAGTAAAATTATAATAACATCACGGCTTTTACTATAACCCTGTGACGAGACATAATCAAAGCCTGTGACAGATACATACTATGTATACCTACCTATAAAATCAAAGCGAGAATCCAAGCAAAATTGCGTGTGCTACTAGGTAGGTAGGTAACTCTCAGTTCATGACCGTAAACGGGTTGCCAACAAACATGTTTTCAAGTTAACCTTAAGAACGCGTATTAACACCAAAAAAATCAGATTTCGCGATGAAATAAAACAAAGCCGCAACCTCATGTGAGGCGCGACAAAAGAAAGCGTTTTGCGCGGAATAGGAGTGTAGTAAGCGCCAAATACTTTGTAACTTGTAAAATATTCATTTTCTTTTCAATTCACTAGGCTACTCTCTTGATAATATCAATCGGAATTTAATGTAAAAATTTTGGCTCTGTAATATGCAACACATTGAAAATAAATGAATATTGGTTAAAATTAGATCTAACTTCGCGATTTTTTATTATCGAACAAATTTCATCATTTTATGTTTTTGCCCAAGCACGTTCCTTGGCAGTATGATGTAATTTTTGCGTGTTTTTTTTTTCAGATAGTTGAAATTGATCTACTACTGTAAAAATCAAATCTGTTTACTGTTAACGAACGTACACCCACTCTACATAACTATTATACTACTACTGGGTATATTAAGAATGACGCCAGCAGATGTCTCCAAAATGCGAAAGCGTAAAGTAGGTAGATAAAAGTACAAAAGTTATTGTTTTTGTTGTTGTCTATAAAATGATTGATGATGATTATGATAACATATTTGCAGTAGCAGGTAGTAGTAGGTAGCAACAACCAACCTTTTACGACATACCTACCTATCGATTTAAAATTTAAAGGAGATTGGCGAGCTCCATAGAGTTTCTGACCCAGACTTGAGGCCCACGTTCACGAAACAAACTTCTGATACTTGTACTAGTAAACCAGACTAACAAAAAAGTTATCAAAGTCAATCAAATAAAGTTGGGAGAAAAAAGATATTCAATAGTAAATTATTAAAAATGAGGTTAGATACCATGATAACATTTAATGGCTTTGAAAAATCTAAAGGTACAGAAGATCATCGTCTGAATATACCAAAGAAAACACGCTTTCTTTTAAACATTAAAACAGCTAACCTCCTTAGTATGTAATTCATAGTCCTGCCATCATATGTCTATAGCCACAACAAAACGAAAGAATTACGAAATAAACCGCCGTAATTCCTTGTTCCATGAAATAAACTGACCAGGAATGACATTAATTGATCGAGTTGACAATAACCGTTCTAATGGCAATACATATCATTTTACGGAGTAAAGAATCTAAGAAACTAACTTGTCAAAATAATTATGTCAAAATTCGCCATCCTCCTTTGCACCCCTTTAACCTCCCACAGCCAGTGAATAAAAAAAGCATTTCCTATGCTGGCTCTAAAAGCATTTCCTAGGCTGGCTTTCACCATAGTTGACAGACTTTTGATAAATAAAACTTTTGAGAAGGTAAGAAGGTACCTTCTAGTTCTACTACCCGTCCACTTCAAGTTGACCGTCGGTGACCGTTACAAAATGACGTCATACCTACTGTATACCGTTGACAAAAAAATGATGAGGTATATTTTTTACTGTTACCACAACTGTGATGGAAGTTTTCTTTTTTGGCAATGATTTTCATGACAATGACGTCTTTAATGTCGAAGCGCGTGATTTTTAATTAAAAATCATTTGAAAAAAGCGCACTGTCACGTTTCGTGAGTGAGATTCGAACCTGCAACATAGGTACATACATTAAGCGGTAAGGAAGGCGGATGCTGCAGCTGGCCGATTGCGCTGTACAAGGTTGCTTGAGAACCTCTAAAATGTTGAACGTTTACTGAAATCTCCAGGTGACGATGGTGACGGTGACGATTTCGCGAAATCCATGTTTTTGCTCACCCAAAAAAGTGCTCAACGTGCCTAAAGAATTTTTCACTTCAAAAAACTAACAATAACAAAAAGTAACAATAAAAAAAGTTTACAAAACATGGTAACTACTGACAATCGCGAGAGGTCACGTTACGTTGCTATCTGTACTAAGTGGGCCTGACTTGAGGTGCGATGCGAGGTAACGACCAACTTGGATTGGAAGGTAGTAATGTGTCGAATCACAATTAGTGCACTCCATAAAAATAGGCCAAGTGCAAGTCGGGCCTCGCTCTTTTAGGGTTCTGTACATATGACCAAATCATTTTTTAAAACTAGATACATTCACTGGACAGCAAATAAACCGGGCCACCCGCTACCTTGGAACTCTGATTCGATTTTCTCAAAAAGTATAAACTGACAACTATCAAAAATATCGAGTCGAATCTGCGACCCCCCGAATAGGAGACCACAGTCGTAACCACTAGGCTATCACTGCTTCCAATAGGATAGGATAGAATAAGAAGTTATAGTTTTTATCTCTCCCCAGAATAACAACATAATATTTTGATGGTCGGTAGGTTAATATACAAAGGAATGTTGAAATTATTCAAAATTAATGATTATTTATTTAAACTACCTGTTTAATTCGGGTATTAATTCTACTGACGTCCGAATAATAAGTAAAATATAAACAAATGGATCGGTATTCGGTACCGATTTGCATACAAAGCAACTTGGGAATGTATTCATGATCTTTCACCTTAATTACCACTTGCTGAAAGAAAGCTTTTTATAATAACATAGGTAGTACCTACTTACCTACCTAATTAACTGTTACATACCTCTGTCTATTATTTAACCTATTTAAATTAACTACTTCTAATCTGTATTCCGAGAGGCTCTACCCATAAGCAGAAAATTAATCGAAGTCCGTGCCATAATTTTTTAGGGTTCCGTACCCAAAGGGTGCCAACGGGACCCTATTACTAAGCCTCCGCTGTCCGTCCGTCCGTCCGTCCGTCCGTCTGTCAGCGGGCTGTATGATGTATCTCGTAAACCGTAATAGATAGACAGTTGAAATTTTCACATATTGTGTATTTCTATTGCCGCTATAACAACAAATAATAAAAATTAAATTAAATTAAAAAATAAAGGGGGCTCCCATACATGGAAAAGGAGTCGAAATAAAATTTTATTTTTTTACTCTGGCATGTGGGGTGTTACTGTCTAGAACTACTACTTTTTTTATTTTTTAGCTACAATAATGAAGAAATGGGGGGCCGTCAAAGTTTTCGGTTTTATACCACTTGCACTTTTGTTACGGGGTCTATCTCAAAAACTAAACTAGTTAGGAATTTGAAATTTTGGTAGGTATATTATGCACTATATAGTGCATAATATACCTACCAAAATTTCAAATCGGTGTTTTCAGTATTTGTTTTTTAAATACAACAAATACTGAAAACACCGATTTATAAAGCGGTTTGAAGTTGTGACCAAAACAAACGGGCATTTTTTCCCCATATGCTAATTTAGTACTTTCTAAGAACTAAGATATATCTAAATATGTATCTAGTTTTAAAAAAATGATTTGGTCATATGTACGGTTTATTTTTTTACTCTGGCATGTGGGGTGTTACTGTCTAGAACTACTACTTTTTTTATTTTTTAGCTACAATAATGAAGAAATGGGGGGCCGTCAAAGTTTTCGGTTTTATACCACTTGCACTTTTGTTACGGGGTCTATCTCAAAAACTAAACTAGTTAGGAATTTGAAATTTTGGTAGGTATATTATGCACTATATAGTGCATAATATACCTACCAAAATTTCAAATCGGTGTTTTCAGTATTTGTTTTTTAAATACAACAAATACTGAAAACACCGATTTATAAAGCGGTTTGAAGTTGTGACCAAAACAAACGGGCATTTTTTCCCCATATGCTAATTTAGTACTTTCTAAGAACTAAGATATATCTAAATATGTATCTAGTTTTAAAAAAATGATTTGGTCATATGTACGGAACCCTATAAAAGAGCGAGGCCCGACTCGCACTTGGCCGATTTTTTAAATTAGATAAGCACTAGGTACTTACCTATGTACATAATTATATTCCCTTAACATAAGGATGGCTCCTTTTTGTACTTAGGTACTGGCTCTATAATGGCTGATTTAGGTGTTCGAGCCTATGCTTGAACCACAGGTGAGATTACCCTTCCAATATTCGTCATCAACATCTTCTATCTCTTTCTTGTACTAGCTAAACTCGTAATGTCGCAACTATACCTGTCCTTGTCTGGATTCCGACACCTAGCCAGGCAGCGCGTGGCGGCCATCTTCTTCAGTACGCTTTCAATATTCGTGGAGTCAACACGTCAATTATTACTTTTGCTCTGCACTAGCGTTGATAATACTTTACCGCTCGGCGCCCGTAGGCCCAGCGACGAACGAGCCACATTAAGCACTCGTAGCTTCCGAAAAAATCGAGACGACGAGTGCCGCCTGAACCGAGACGACTGTCACCTCGACGCCGGGCGTCTGGCGTCTCAGCCGGGGCGACTCGTTACAGCAGGCGTAGTCTCGATCGGAAGGACGTCTCCTCGTTTGGGACGACAGTCGCATCAAATGGGAAGACGGTGCAGTGTCGTCTTATTTGAGACGACGACTGTAGTTCCGACTGCGACGCGTTTTTCTCTTTGAATGTGACGACCGTTGTCTCACGCGCTAAAACTAAAATTGTTATATCAATTGATGCGATCATGAAATTGCGCATTCATTTCCAGAAACATGGCAGAGCTGACTACAATGGGAGCCCTTGCCGCAGTACCGTGCGCAGATTGGGGAGAAGGTTTATCAGCGATCATCGCTTCACTAGATGAAAACTTCCCAAGTGACTAGAGGGATTGGAAGGTATACAATTACTCCTTCGAAGAGCTGTTTGGAGGCGACGAAGTTCCCTCAACAATAGAGTCTAAACTTAGATTTGCAATCCCTACAGTGGATCTAGCACGAGCCTTCAACCCAACTACTACATGTCTGTCGGAGCGTTCATATAGAGCAATAAGGGCAACTATTTTGAAATGGCCGCTAGGAAGAGCTCTTCTCTATGCGCCTCACAGCTTAATGGAGAAAATTCATTCTCCTTCCTATAACAACTTTATGGACACTGTTAGAGAGCTAAAACCGAAGCTCACTAAAAGACGGGAAGCTTCCTTGGAGTTGGAGCGTATCAGTCCACAAATACAATCACTTCCTACGGGTACGAAGCGAACGATAGAGATTTCTGACGAGGAGCATCATTGTGAAGCGAAGCGTAGTTCACAGTATCGTGTCGCACCAGCGCAGGGCAGTAGCGAACATCTACTAGCTTCCGTGCTGAATCAGCAAATGTTGCTATTCAACAAAATGCTTAGCATGCAGTCAGAGCAAAATAAAAATATCCAAACTGTGATTCAAAACCAGCAGCGAAGCGCTGCATTGGACACAAACCAGCCCTCTGACGATCTAAATCGATCATACGACTCTCTTCCGGACAGCACGCAATCTGAAGACGACCTAGTCCTGGAAAATGAATCATCTCCCCATAGGTCCGACCCTCGGGAAACTAAAGAAGATAATCTCCGGAAAAAGATTGCCGAAGCGCAGAGGGAACTGGCGAACTTGGGGGAGGGGCAAAATGTCACCGTTTTCGATTTCACGCCAACCACCACAGAACAAGAGCCCAAAATCTCACGAGCAGATCCCCTGGCTGTAAAGCACGGCTTGCAGTGTCAGAGACTAGGTGAGAGCAGCTGGTGTAATGTGAGATACGCCGACGTTCAAAAACAATTCCAAGCAACTCCAATGTTTACCCACCTAAAGCCTAATAATCTTCTGGCAGAAATAACTCCAAATTGGAAATCGATAGAAGTTCTAGAGAAGTCTGATTTGACCCTAGGGGCTATCACAAACGGACTTATCCAGCAGAGGATGATTTTCCAAAAGCTTTTGGACAGCCTTCCAGCGGACATTAAAGATGCCGTCGGTAGGGATTTTGTAGCAGCAAATTCAGAATTTAGAAAGAACTCTGACGCCCTCCTCAATACGTCTGCGGTCGACGGGCAGAGGTAATTAAACAAAGAAGAGAGGTCTACAAACCTCCTAATAAAGCATTTAAGGCTGCCCTACATGATATTCCACCATCGGGAACCCATCTATTTGAAGATAAATCACTAGCAGAGGTGGTAAAAGAGTTGGGAGGTATACGGAAAATGTTTCCTAACGGAAGGAAGCCTTACACGTACAAAAAAAAAATTTTACCACAGGCGGCCGAAAATGACTGCTTCACCGCGGGATGCCTAGCCGACTTTGTGATTCAGTGGAAAGGGGCGCCGATAAATCTTTTAAAAATATTAAAGGGCTACAGAATCCCATTCAAGAATACTCCCCCAATAACGAAATTTTCTCGAATAAACGCCCAGAGATATGGGACACGTGCATCTGCAGAAATGACAGCAGAAATAAAGAAAATGTTACAATCCCGGGCTTTGCAAGCCAGCACACATCAATCGCGTTTCCTATCATCGATGTTTTTGAGAAAAACGTCGGATGGGGGACATCGGCCGACATTCAGTGGTAGACTCATTGACGATTTAAAAGTACTTGTAAAAGTTTATTTGAATAAAAAACATTTCTATTCTATTCTATTCTATTCTATTCAATTTAAAAAGGCTCAACGATTATGTATTTGCCCCAGAGTTTCACTTGATAACACATCAACAGATTCCTTTACATCTGAGGGAAAAGGACTTCATGATGAAAATCGACCTTTCACAGGCGTATTTTCACGTACCTATCAATCAGAATCATCGTCGGTACCTGTCACTTTCATACCAAGGGAAAATATACGAGATGACGTGCTTACCTTTCGGATTAGCGAGTGCCCCATCAGCGTTTGCCAAAATTACGAATTGGGTGGCGCACCAACTTCGACAAGAGGGCATCCGGGTGGTAGTGTATCTCGACGATTTTCTTTTTATGCACGCAGACCCAGTAACTCTAGAGCAACAAATGATTTTTGCTACGGAATATCTAAGGGGCCTAGGATGGCAGATCAATCAAGCGAAATCTTCAACCATGGCATCGAACACCATAGAATATCTGGGTATCACATGGGACACCCGTCGAAACACAAAGGGCTTGTCGGCGGTGAAAATTCAACAGCTATTCAGGATCTCCAGAGGAGAGCTCGATGGAGTTGGCACGATGCCAAGGTAATTCTGGGCAAATTAAATTTCGCATCATTCACAGTCCCTCTGGGTCGACTTCACTGCCGCCCAATTCAGAAATTATCACGTTCGCTCAAACAAACTCGGCCACATCAGAAACATCCAATTCCAGAGGCTGTGCAAGTACAACTGGAATGGTGGCTGCGACATCTAGACAGATCATCGCCAATCCATTATCCAGATCCATCTATCTTCATCACCACAGATGCAGCAGAGAAAGGGTGGGGTGCCATAGCGAACAGTCGTCACCTGTGCGGGAAATGGTCACCCTCACAAAGAAAATGGCACAGCAATCTGAGGGAATTATGGGCTGTATACGAAGTCCTCCGAGCATTAGGGCCCGAAATTTCTCACAAAACGATAATGATACAATCGGACAATCGGACAACCGTGGCTTATATAAACAAACAAGGCGGCACGAGATCGATGAGGTTGTTGAATGCCACAATACAAATTCTAGAATTATGCGATCTGATAAATTGTCACCTCGTAGCTCGGTATATTCCCGGGTTATACAACGGAATAGCGGACAGGCTGTCGAGGGTGAAGGCTTTACCAGAATGGCACCTCAACAAAAGGATTCTCTCGTGGATATTCAAGGAATACGGGGTACCAGAGATAGATCTCTTTGCCTCGAGAATGTCAGCAGTTGTTCCTATGTATGTCAGCGAAGATTCGACCGACACAAAGAGCCAATTTTGCGATGCGTTCAGCAGGAAATGGAGATACAACCTGGGATGGATATTTCCGCCACCAGCTTTAATCCCACGGATTCTACGCCACTTACAAAAGTCGGAGGGACGGTATGTCCTGATAGCGCCCAACTGGAACATAGTCTTCTGGCAACCAGAGCTGGACCGATTGAAAGAGAGACCACCCCTCTTGATTCCGAATCTTCGCGAAAACCTAACGGATCTTCGCACGAATTGTGCTCCTCAAGGAGTAGAACACATGGAGTTGGGGGCTTGGTTGGTACGGGCTGGTCCAAACAAATAGCAAACTGGTCTGAGGAAGAGGTGAAGCTGCTGGAATCATCTTGGAGACTATCGTCTCAAAAACCTATAAACCAATCTGGCTAAGATGGCGTAGGTGGGCTCAAACAAACGCCGTTGCCGAAGATGCCCTCAAGATTTGGCTAAGTACCTGATCTACCTTTATAAAGAAGTAAAGCTAGCACCCAGGACCATAGCAGTTCACAAGTCGGTCGTAGCAAACTTTGGAAATCCGTTAAGATCCGCTGAGCTCGGATCTCATCCCCTTGTTAAACAAGTCCTAAAAGGTATATTTGCAGAGAATCCTCCAGTAAAAAAATCTATATCGTGGACATTAGAGGACTTACTGACCTTTTTACAGTCATACCAATTTGATAACAACAGCCTTTTCGCGATATCAAGACACACTTGCGCGCTCCTTCTGTTAGCTACGGGAAGAAGAGTCCATGATTTAACTCTTCTATCAATAGGAGGGAGTGACTTCGAAGATAAAGGAGACGAAATTATATTCTGGCCTAAGTTCGGCTCTAAAACTGATTCAGCAACATATAGACAATCAGGTTGGTTATTAAGAAAGGGGGAAATCAATTCAGATAATCGATTAGACCTAGTCTTTTGGGTTAAGAAAACCATCTCCGTTTCAAAGATACGCCGTAATACATCATGTAAGGATAGTTTATTCATCACTACAAGGGGAAGAGTCAAGAACGCCTCTCGAACTGTGATCGCAGGATGGATCAAAACATTATTTAAAGAAGCGGGCTTATCAGCAAGTGCAGGAAGCTTTAGGGCAGCAGTTGCGACTAATAACTGGATTGGTAATCATTGTAATATTGATGAAGTTCTAAAGAGAGGAAATTGGCGATCCAAAAATACTTTCTTTCGACATTATTTCAGAGAGATAAAGCCAAACCGTAGTTGCAATACAAATATTCTAAGTAAATACTTTTCACCTATAGTGTAGCTGGATTATAGATCACGTTAATTTTGTGACAGTTTATTTTTCTTTTTTTCTTAATGTTATTGGTCATAAGTTCTTGTTGATTTTGTGAATTATTTTTGTAATTTTGTAAACATACTTCCATCGATACCCTAATAAATTTATGTTATAATTTCTTTCTAGCTTTTGTCCTTTTCTTTCATTTCTTTTACTCATAAAATAGGACTAATATTCACAGTACGCTTAGTACTAGTCACAGATCAAGTGTCGAGCACCAAGACTAGTCAGGCAGCGCCGGCAGATAATAAACACGTCTCACCTGTGGTTCAAGCATAGGCTCGAACACCTAAATAGAACCGTTTTTCCCCCGAAGGGTAAAAAACGGATATTTAGGTTTCAGCCGTAGCTTGAACCACACCTAAGGGCCTTGCCGGCTCAAAGTACTGAAGAAGATGGCCGCCACGCGCTGCCTGGCTAGGTGTCGGAATCCAGACAAGGACAGGTATAGTTGCGACATTACGAGTTTAGCTAGTACAAGAAAGAGATAGAAGATGTTGATGACGAATATTGGAAGGGTAATCTCACCTGTGGTTCAAGCTACGGCTGAAACCTAAATATCCGTTTTTTACCCTTCGGGGGAAAAACGGTTCTATTAATGACCTATGTTCATTTTGTAAATATCAAATCATTTATTTAGTTATTTAGATATATTGGCCGACATTTATATACAATGGCAGTATTTTTTTTGTATTATTTGGTAGCTGACTACAACAAACTGATCGGCAAACCCCTACCTACAAGGTAGGTACTATTAATACTTACACTGATAAACGCGAATCAATTATTGATACACTTTTCTGATAGTGTACCTTCTTCTTCTTCTTCTTTAACAACCGATAGACGTCCACTGCTGGACAAAGGTCTCTTGCATGGACTTCCACAGGCCTCGGTCTTGTGCCGCCTGGATCCAGCGGCTCCCTGCGACTCGTTTGATGTCGTCGGTCCACCTGGTGGGGGTCTGCCAACAATGCGCTTCCCGGTGCGGGGTCGCCACTCCCTCCACCACCAAGGGACCCCAACGACCATCAGCTCTTCGAACTATGTGCCCCGCCCATTTCCACTTCAGTTTCGCGATACCTACACGGCCTACACCTACCTAAATCGGGACTCGGGCTCTGGTAATCATCATCATTAGCAACCCATCAACGGCTCACTTGACTACTGAGCGCAGGTCTCCTCTCAGTGACGGGTTATAGGCCATAGTCCACCACGCTGGCCCGATGCGAATTGGTGGACTTCACAACACACCTTCGAGAACATTATGAAGAACTCTCAGATGTGCAGGTTTCCTCACGATGTTTTCCTTCACCGTTGAAGCAAGTGATAGTTAAATGCTTAAACGCACTTGACTCCGAAAAGTCAGAGGTGCGTAACCGGGATCGAACCTGCGACCCCCCGAATATGAGACCACAGTCCTAACCACTAGGCTATCACTGCTTCTGGCTTTGCTTCTGGTAATATAATATAAGTATTACTTATTACATATTACATATTATTATCCTTATGCGGAATAATTGTGCAGAAAGTTTTACAACTGGCGCCACCGATATAAATTTAAATTAGCCAATGAATTGAAACAATAATCTCAAATAGCCAATCAGGGAGCCGGCAGGTGGTGTGACTCTAGTGGGACGCACCCAGACTATGACCGCGATTACTTCGTTAAATTCAACTTTCATGAAATAAACTCATAACAAATTAAAGTTAAGAAGATATGAATTTCTTTCATCATAAACGTCCTAAATACATCATTCAATGGAATATAACAATTCCTTAGACATACTATACCTACAGTAATGATAAAATCATTCACAGTTCGCGCCCCCCCGCATCGTATGATCCAGTCATATTTAAATACTCGAGGACGCTCCCCACTTCTCGTCAAACGTCAAATCTCGTGTTCGCGGATGGTCGTTCGTACTCTGTGAAAATTAAAAAATCAGTTCGCGTCGTTTCGCAAGCTCTTTTATTAACGTCAAGTGAAAAATTAGGGCGTGTGTGTTCAGTGATATTTAAGATCTTTAAATAATACATGAAGATGTCTTTCAACACCGACATATCGACCAAATTGGAGAACAGCAGGTTCGTACCTATTTAAATCAAGAGGATAATGGCTACCTACTTCGGCCTTTAAGTTTCATGGGCTTGAGGCCTGAATCCCGATCCCTATGCATTTAAATGAGTTTTTGGACCTGATCAATTGATTTGTTCTAGAAGAAAAGTAGTTTAAGTAGACAGTAAGATTTGAGTTGTACATGTTGACGAAATCTTGAATTCCTTTCACATTAACAGTCTACATCGTATAAAATGTCGCAACTTATGCATCATATTGGATGGCTAGAGCCGTGGCGTTACTCAAATGATTAGTGTCGATGTTTGATCCACTTTATCGTCAATGAGGTTATCCTGCATTGAGACGTCTCTAATGGGCGTGCGCAAAGCCTGTCTAGTGGCTCACGTAACAATCATGATTCATGATAGAGCACTCGAATCTCTTACCAAATTGCCTTTTTAGTAGGCACCTATGAAAATTTGTTACCATGTAACTTTACACAGCTCTAAAAAGTATATGTGGAAGGTAAAAGCCTAAAAATTTAGTATTACTTATTATTTTTCCCGCTGCCATTGGATTTATCATATTTGTGATTAATATAGATCTTATCTTATTTCATATACGTAGCTTGGGATATTATTAGTTATTTCATATTTGGGTGATGTTAATTTCGATCTCTTTATCTTTCAATCAGTCAATATGAAAAGGTTTTATATACATATACATGTATAATATGAACATATAAATCCAGTCCAATGAATAATTTAACATCAGGGTCAATTAATTTATACTTGACCCTAAAACTTAACAATTAACTTGACTCCTTATATGTTTAGTGTTTACATTTTTATGCAAAATAGAATTGCATAAGCGAAGTACCTAGAATCATAAATGGATAAGGTATTCATTTGCCTACTCTCCTCTCCTCTCATCACATGATTATTCTTTGTATCTCAGAAACTAGTTTTTAACTAAGTAATATCACTGTCAATCTAGTAAGAAATGGTTTTAATAATTTAAGAACTATATTTACCTGTGCAAGTATTTGTACTTAATATTACAAATGCGAAAGGGTATTTGTGTGTTGATTTTTCCTTCAATCATGCAGCAACACCCTTACCTATGTTTTTATTTCAATATTTCTCAACCAAGGGTTGCCTGGAAGAAATCGCTTCTTAGGGATAAGGCCGCCTGTTGTACTCTGTCTATTTTTTTCTTCTAAGTTACTTCTATATTGTTTTCTTTTTTTTGTGGTGTACTAATTAGTAGGAACTAATATTATAAATGCAAAAGTTTGTGAGGATGGATGTATGGATGGATGCTTGTTACTCTTTAACACCACAACGAATGAACTGATTTGGCTGAAATTTGAAAAGAAGATAGCTCATACCCAGTATTAACACATACCTAGTCTACTTTTTATCCCAGAAAATTACAAAGTTTCCATGAGAATTAAAAAACCTTAATCCATGTGGATGAAGTCGCGGGCATCATCTACTAAAGAATATTTCATTTAATTTTTTTCAACAGATATATAATGCTTTTTACCTTGGGAAAAAGAAGTTCATATGGGATTTTTTAATTTCAAACTTCATTCACAGGTCTAAACCCAGTGCTATACTTTTCTGCAACAGAGTATTATGAAATGGGCAGCATGAAATCCTGTCAGTTTAGTTTAGTCCAGTGATTGTATACAACAGAATTAGTCACATTTTAGAGAAGCCCCTAGGAAAACAGAAAAGAAATTGTATGTGTGTGTTGTCAACCTACTTTTGTTTGTAGGTACCATAGTTTGGTACCCAATATTGTTAATTCTTGCTCCATAATATATGTATCTATACAGTATATGATACAAGTACCTACATGTGAAAGAAAGATTTTTAGCAAAATTTAATGCATGTGAATACAAAAGCCTTGATCTGACAACCTGTAGGGAATGCTGCCTTTATGTAATAAGGTACCTACTTGCATAAAACACAACTCACAAGGCCAGTTTGAGATAAAATTCGAAAGATCTGCTGATAATACATTTAATTAATGTGCTTTATCTTTGCTATTTAAAATGAAGGCATCTTGAGCATGTGTAAAAAACAACAGTTAGTAGGTAGTTCATCATCATCACCTAGAATCTAAATGAAGTTTGTAGTTGTGATCACCTGTATTATACCTGCATATATAAATTATTATGAGCTAGATGATGCCCGCGACTTCATCCACATGGATTAAGGTTACTTAATTCCCACAGGAACTCTTTAATTTTCCGGGATAAAATAAAGTAGCCTATGTGCTAATCCTGAGCATGAGCTATCTCCATTCCAAATTTCAGCCAAATCGGTTCATTTGTTATGGTATTAAAGAGTAGCAAATATCCATCCATCCATCCTCACAAACTTTCGCATTTATCTTCGTTACTCTGTGATAATAGTAGGATAATAATTATTTGTTTGTTACTTTTTTATTTGCTGTCAAGATACCTAGTCCTTGACTGTGAACTCTCCTGATGGTGAATGACGAATGACAATGCAGTCTAAGATGGTACAAGGCTAACTAGGAAGGGGGAACACCATTGTACCAGAAAGCTAACGTTGCTTGCCTGGTAAACACTAATCAACTTTAAATTTTGTAAATTGTATTCAATCAATAATAAACTAAAATAGGTTTTTTACAAATGAATTTTATTTGCATTTTTAGATTGGCATTGTACACATTTAAAGCTTTAGATTTTTTATAGTAAATAGTTTTGTTATTTACTTATTTGACACCTTCATTATTTAACTAATGTTTTCGGTCTGGCTGTGTAAGAGTGAACATTAGTTTTAGTTACTGTAGTGTGACTTAATTTTAATATTATTATATCTCTTCCATCTTAGTGAAGGAGTGAAACTATTGGTTCGGAGTTTAAACCCCTGACTTCAGATTATTATTTTTTATTTTATTTATTTTTGTAAGTAATTTATTATTAAAAGGAACTTCATTGCAACCGAGTGTTCCACAACACACACATTTTTTTTATCAATATATTATGTATGTTATCAAAGCAGCAACACTCAATTTATGAAACAGATTAAATTGTCCTTGACTTCTACAATGTCAATTGTTATTAGTTTTTGGCTTCCATGCAAAATGCAGTCTTATTGAATGATAAGTAACTTTTTGTGTTGCTAGTTGATAGGGTTACAATCTAACATGTACCTAATAAAGACTACAAAGCTCCAATCTACTCTTCATTGGATCATCTACAACAAAGTTCATTTATTAAGGTTTATTAAGGTTATTTCTTCACTTATTTATACTAGCGGCACGCTATGATGGCCGGTTTGACGTTTGTCCGCTCATGAAGTTCCGTTAATTGATAACGACTTTGAAGGAAATAATTGTATTACGTTATTGACGATAGTGATGTGCAGAGATTCATAAATTTTATCGAATGTAGTTTTAGGTTTAGGACTCAAAATTTATTAATTTATAAATTTTAAACCGGCCATCATAGCGTGCCGCTAGTATAGTAGTTAATTTCCTTACATTTTTCTTACATTTCTTCTGCTCGGCATTTTGGTTCCTCTCTGAGATCCTAACTCAACCTCCCCCCATATGCTGCCATCTTCAACATTCCTTGGCATAAATAATAATTATATACATCATCTTCTTTGTCAACCGATAGACGTCCACTGCTGGACAAAGGTCTCATGGACTTCTACAGGCCTCGATCTTGTGCCGCCTGAATCCAGCGGCTCCCTGTGACTCGTTTGATGTTGTCGGTCCACCTGGTGGGGGTCTGCCAACAATGCGCTTCCCGGTGCGGGGTCGCCACTCCCTCCACCACCAAGGGACCCCAACGACCATCAGCTCTTCGTTTTTTTTTTATAAAGAATATCAGCCAAGTTGAAGTTGACTTATATCCTCCTCTCCCCTCCAAATAAGCGGAAAGCTTGTGTTAGGAGTGGGTACGACACCGCACCTTTAACTGTTGGGCTATTGAGACTTGATATATTATATACATAGGCCGTGGTAAATATCTATATATATAAAAGAAAGTGGTGTTAGTTACACTATTTATAACTCAAGAACCGATGAACCGATTTGGCTGAAAATTGGTGGAGAGGTAGCTTAGAACCAGGAGACGGACATAGGATACTTTTTATCCCGTTCCACCACGTTTCCGTCAAGTCACTATAAAACGTGGTATAACAAAAACGCATCTGACATGGAATAACAAAACGCAAATGACAGTGGAATAACAAAACGTAAATGACAGCTAAACGTAATTTTGTCTTTGGTTAAGTATGGTAAAAAATTTGACAATTATAAAAAGTGTTATAAATATAATAAAGCATTACTGATATTATAAATGCGAAAGTGTGTTTGTTTGTTGGTTTGTCCTTCAATCACGTCGCAACAAAACAGCGGATTGATGCGATTTTTGCATGGGTATAGTAATGGATGTAGTAGTGGTTCCTCAGACCGGGAGAGCTACTTTTTATCTCGGATAATGAAAGAGTTCCCGCGGGACTTTTAAAAACTAAATCCATGCGGACGAAGTCGCGGGCATCAGCTAGTTATGTCTAAATTTTACTCTCCATTGTTACAGGAACAGCTTAAAGAAAATCGCACGCAATGACAACACCGAGTTCTCGAAGCAGAGCGTTATGAACGACATGGAGAAGTTCGTCAAAACGGTGACCGTCATGGACGAGACTGTTCTGGTGCCGAGTCGCTTGATGAACATCGAGCAAGATGGTGACGATGATCCGTTCAGCCTATTCGCCATGCTGAACGACTTGAAGACTGAACTGCTGTGGGCGGGAGAGGCTGAGGAGCACGTGGAGAGAGGAAGGCGTATGTGTGACATAAGCGATACGGAGAGCGACGCTTCCAGTGCGGCTGGGGATTCGGGCATAGAGGGGGAGGATGAAAGGGAGTCCGCCGCGAGGTCCGCCGCCGCCTGCCGCCATCACCTAAGGGGCCTGCGCCACTGCCTGCGCCACCTCACCGCCGCCGCCGCCCAGCTAACAAGATCCTACCAAGAAGAAGTAGGAGCTCCCGTGTAAACTTTAAAACGCTTTTCGACCTGTGATTGAAGCCTGTCCCGCACGTTTGTACATATAGCATAGCGGCCCACACTGTAAATATAGGTTATAGGGCTGGGGCGTGTATGGGAATCTCAGTAAGTTATGTGGTTATTATTTAAAATAAACTTAATTTTGAATAATTCTATTTGTTTCATTTTGTTCTTCAGTTCTGTGGTGATTGCCGTGTCCAAATGCTAATAGAATGATCTTCACAGCTTCTGCTTACTTCATTTGCATAAGATAAAATAATATTGACAACAGACGTAATTTCTACTTAACATGGAATGAAGTTACAGAAACTGTCAAAATTATCCTGTCAGAATTTGGATGAGGTGGAGTAGGTACACGACGTAATAGTAGGTAATGCTGAATGCTGATCATGCAATGCGTGCGGCATTTTTTGAAACTAAATGTAGACTTGATTGGATGACGACTGAAATCCTTTGGTTGGTTTAATCAAGAGCTGAAATCCAAAATGCAAGTGTCTTTCTGTACTTTTTTCTCTGAAGTAGGTACTTAGTTCTTCCTACCTACTATAGTCTATAGATAGATGAAAACTTTATTGCACACAAGAAACAAAATATAAAATGAATGAACACAAGTACTTAACTTACTTTTTTTGATTCAACCGTTGAATCGATCTTCGTTTGTTGCATTAGGATCCTTTCATCCCGAGAGGATAGAAGAGCTTCAAGATTCTTGTACTACAAACATCCATTTATCTAGTAAATTTAGTAAATCAATTACTATAAATCTTACACGCATCTATAATGCGTGTACCTACGTGGTTACTTCAGAAGAAGGCTGAGCAGTAAAAAACTGCGGGCGTCGCGACGTCGTTGTGGAGAGCTATCGCAGCTGAGCTGAATAGTTTTACAAGTGCTTTTGAGTCGTCGATGAGTCTACCACTGGTTCGGAATGCCCTTCCTGTCGAGAAGAGCCAGCGAGAAACTCTGCAGTTGCTCCAAATTTACAAAAGAATAGATACTATGCTATGTAGGTACCTATGCAGTGTTTCCACAATGATGAGAAGTTCCAAAAATGCATACTATGTACTTACAATTCAATATATGTATATTTATATGTTAAGATGGGCAGACAGAAAGTAGCCCCATTCCCGCCGGTGGAACCCGTTCACGAGCATTACGCATGACCCACTCCGTTGCTTCGCTCAACCATTCTGACATCCTCATTCCTCCGAGGCTGATATCTTTAGATCGCACTCTCCCTCTTCTCAGGGTCAAGATGGAGTTAGAACGAGGTAGATGTGTCAGGAATCGGGAACATATTTGTCTCGTTATAACTCTCAACTCTTCAAGTCAGAGCTCGCAGATTTCGTTCGCGTGTTCGGTGATCGGTGTGTTGCGCGTTGTTGTATAACTAGCTATGGTAGCAACAAAATCTGCGAAATCCATCGCAAACTAGTTAAAAATGAAGATTCCACACAAACTATCTACCTCAGCAAAAAGATTACCTATGCATAGCACGAAATTGAAATGCTCATAAAAACATCCATGCAATTTTAGGTGGTAGGTATATACCAGATACCTACCTACTTACCTACCTAACCAAATCTTGCATAATTTACCATATTATTATTATGAATTTGCGAACTAGGTAAATGGAATTCAGGTGCAAATAAAACAAACAAACCTTTAATCATGCCGTACTGAAAAGTAAACTGTACTATATTATACGTCCGATTCAAGTTGGCCGCTACCTCCCTCGCGCTTCCCCGCACCGCACCTCGTCAGACCCACTTAGTACAGATAGCAACGTACCGCTTGCGATTGTCACTTGTCAGTACAGTGTTTTGTTACATTTTAAATTTTTACTATTGTTCGCGTGTAATTTTCTACGATGAGTAAAAAAGGAAAAGTTTTGCATAGCGTAGACTATTTTATTATATTGCCATGAAAAGCATTGCCAGAAAAGAAAGCTTTCACAATCGTGGTAAACAGAAAAAATACAATCATTTTTATGTCAACGGTAGAGTATGACGCCATTTTGTAACGGTTGTCGACGGCCAACTTGAATCGGACGGATAGTAGGTACCTGCAGAATTCCCTTCTGCAGGCATGGAACTATTATAGCATGAAAAAATGGTTAAAATCGGTCCAGTATTTACAGAGCCTATTCGGTACAAAAAAACAAACAAACAAAAAATCTTTCCTCTTTATAATATTGAATATAGATAAATATAGATTAAACATACCTTTTAGGTACTATTACCTATATTATTGATTTTTAGTTCAAGCCTTCGTTCGTGTGACCGTGAAGAACTTGCTATTCTAGAAAAACTTGCTTCTTGAACTAGAAATTAATTAACTACCTATTATGTATTTGCAAATTATAGTAGGTACCTACCTATCTACCTAAATCGTATGCATTAGGTGGATATTATAGTCAACAGGTGTGTGTTATTTATTTTTTATTTAATTTAATAGTAGGTATAATATAACTATTAAATAACAATCCAATCACCAAGACAAAAAATTACTTCACTTCAAAGCTCCAATCACTAATGTGAGAGTTCCGACGCGACGTCCACTATTGGTCTTTCGCTAGCGTTTCCAAAAGTTAAGAAAGTGACCACGGTCTTGTGTCGTTTATGTCCTGCGACCTGTTTTCGATCGTACTGCTGGACAACGGACATGTAGGGATTTCTAATCGGCCTATTGATGTCCACCTAATGACCTAAGGGGTAGGTTTAGGTTTACCTATCTCAAAGCTGCGTGTTCAGGGCGACGATTACAATCGCCTCTGATTGGCTGATACTCACTCGTTATTGGCTAAAATGCATTGTTGCAGAAAGAACACGATTATTTCAGCCAATCAATTGATGCAGCTTTTCTAGAATCGGTTGCGCGGATTTCTCATACACCTTGGAATGAGATGGGACCTCTCCTTATACCTGTAGGTTAGGTTCTCCGAGTTATATTGATTATTGACTACTTACATATCTATGGTATTCTCTAAAATTGGTTGAATCAGTGTAACGATCGTACTGACCTACTGATTGGCTGGTACTCACCCACTAAAGGTTAAATTGATACGATCTTGTGCCGCTGTATCCAGCGACTCGCCTGAATAAATATTATAATATTTACTCAAGCGAGGTGTACCTAATAATTTTTAACCGACTTCAAAAAAGGGGAGGATCTCAATTCGCCAAATATTTTTTTTATGTATGTTCACCGATTACTCGAAGACGTGTGAACCGATCTGAAAAATTCTTTTTTTGTTTCAAAGGGCATACTTCCCAGGTAGTCCCATATAAATATCGAAATCGACCGAGTAGTTTTTAAAATATCAACAATAAATAAAATACTTTGAATACTTTGTATAGTGTGTGTTTGTGTGTGTGTGTAATGTATCTAGTAAAGCGGGAGTTCGAAGTCCGTTGTTTAAAAATATTTTTTTATATTAAAATTTAAATTATATTATTTTACTATGTAAATGAGAATTATGTATTTAGCATGGAATTATTTTAACTGAAATATGCTGGCTCGTAATTCGTATGATAAAAATTGCATTAAAATAATAGATACCTATTATAAGTGGTTCTCGAGATATAAACTGATCGATAAATTATCTACTTTTAAATATGTAACCTGTATTACAAGAAATAAAAGTAGGACCACCGGTAGTAGCACGGGTAAGCAAAGAAATAAAATTAGTAGTACTGTAGATGTAGGTAGGTAGGTAGGTACTTAAATACCGGTCAAACATGACGCGTAACGGCAGCGAGGCGGCTCCCAGGGTGGACCACATTAAAATTGGTAAATCTACTTGGCAACTTATGAAAATCTACCGCAGCCTAGGTTAAAAAACTGTCACAGATCTCTTTCATAAAATATACCTAGATCTAATGAAACTTATCATAATATAAACAAAACAAGACTACTTATAGGCTACGGAAACCAATCTAAACCAGCCAAAAGATTTCTGTGTAGGCACTAGGCTAGGCACCTACTAGATTCAAAATGTGCCGAGGAAAAAAAAACAAAAATCGGAAAAGTTCTTTGTATACAACATCTTTTAGGTATTAGAAGCTGTTAGGTCCCGGCCACAGAGAGCAGTCACGTGTTCGATGTATTTATTATTTTTTATTTTTTTCATTTATTAAAAACATGACCGTAATAATCCGAAGCGGAGTCCTTACATAAGTTATATTTAGGCCATATGCATGGGTCTGGTCTGTCACCTAACTAGGGAACCTGTATTTAGGTTGACATTCCTAATTCTCGCGGGTATTGTGGCTTATAAATGTGTATCCCAGTCTTCCACATGTAACTTTATTACTTACGAGTTTACGACTGTCGCAGTCATGACGCTGCCTTCAGGCACTATGTCTGACCAAGTCTTTAACTTCTTTTGTGTTGATTTTATAGACCTATCTTCAGCTTCTGTACAGATCCAAACCTTGTACATGCGAGTACTACAGACCTTTTTGAAGAATTTTAATTTTAATTTTCTTTTTGTTATTTGCATTGCAAAGGTGTAGGTCTCTTGCGCTTATCTGAAGGTTAACTTGTAGCTCTTGACGGAAAAGGAATGGAAACATTCTCCGTCCATACTAAATGAAACATTGTATCTTCTTTAACCATCCGAACAACGGTCTCTTGCATGGCTTCCACAATGCACAATCTTGCGCCGTCTGTATCCAGTGGCTCTCTGCGACTAGTCTGATGTCGTCAGTCCACCTAGTGGGGGGTCTACCAACCAACACTACGCTTTCAGGTGCCAGGTCGAAGGCGTTCATTTTTACACAAACACTAAAAATGCACCGTACAGTTAATAGGTATGCTATGCTCGAAGTTTCACGATTCTGACTGTGTTTTCACTAATTTAAAAGTTACCGAGATACGCACAGGCGAGATCGTAGGTAGTCAAGGGGTAACTCGTCATCGAATAAAAATATATCTCCTGAAGATTCCTTTTGTAACATCTTTAGCCAGTGAATAGCGAGTGAATTTCAGCCACACTGTACTGTAGCGAACAATTTAGACGATTCCGCAAGTCGCAGCGGACTTCTAATACCTACCTACGTAAAAGGATTGCTGAACGCTGATCGATCAATCACCAAAAATGTAAAACTATCGCGGTAAAAGCATGTGGTAAGACATATTTATATAAAACTGCTGTAAATGCACAATATTGGCAATTTGCCAAAATTTTGTCTTTGAATTTCACTTTACGGATAAAATGAAAATGAGTCTCACTTCTAATGTTGCCAACCGCACAATTTACATTACACCTATATTGGTACATACTGTAAGTACCTACTTTATTCTAATTAAATTAAATTCTAATCTGCGTATTAAGTATTTACTGTTGAAGTAAAATACTAGGTCTGTATGTTTTTGCAGTTATATTACAGTTTCTTTTTGCATCAACAAATATAATAAAACAAAAATACCTGTTCATTTCCTTAAATTTATTCAAAGATGCGATGCGATAAAGCATTACACATAATTTATTGATGACAAAGTTGTTAAAAATGCAAAAAATAGTAGTATTTTAAAAAATCAATTAAAATATGAAACATTCGTCCATTGTAATCTTTCCAGAGAATACCAAGTATACTTGAATTTTTTTAGTGATGTAGCTTTAGCTAGTGAAGATTATTATTATTATGTACAATTACCTAAGTATTTAACCGACAAAAAGTTGGCAACCCTATAATCGCTACTCATGTGCTAATCGTGTCACAGCTACAGAAATGGGTCATGAACTCATGACTACTCAGGAAACAACAGATCTGAAAAAAATACATGCCTCGACCTACAGTGCCACAAGTATAAGTTGGCGGTGGCGTTTTGAGGAACTAATTCGGTCATCCAGTTTTTATACTTTTTGTGAACTGAACTATGGCTCACTTATGGCGCTGAAACGTGGACACTAACAAAAGGCTTGATCCACAAATTTAAAGTCACTCAGAGGGCTATGGAGAGGGCTATGTTAGGAGTTTCTCTTAAGGACAGGATTCGGAATGAAGAGATCCGTAAGAGAACCAAGGTCGCCAACATAGCTCAAACAATTAGCAAGCTGAAATGGCAGTGGGCAGGCCATGCTTGTCGCAGAAGCGATGGCCGTTGGGGCCGAAAAGTCCTAGAGTGGAGACTGGAGACCGCGAACAAGTAAGCGTAGTGTGGGGCGCCCTCCAGCACGTTGGACTGACGATATAAAGCGGGTGGCGGGAAGTGGCTGGATGAGGAAGGCTGAGGACCGGGTGTGGTGGCGTTCTCTGGGAAAGGCCTATGTTCAGCAGTGGACGTCCGCAGGCTGAGATGATGAACTGAACTATGAAAGACAACATTATCATTTAGGCTACGATAACGCAAATAATTGATTATAAAAATGATTTTTCGCCACAATGTTGAGCACAGTGGCGCACAGCCGCGCCAAGTTATACTTGTCGCACTCCACATATAGACCGTGCACTAACTTGTCCTTTGCCGTCATGTTGGCACCATCGATGTATTGGCACCATTGCTTAATCTCAAGCCGTTGTCAGGGTTTTCATTGTGTGAAGCAAGGGTGCCAACATGGCGGCAAGGGACAAGTTATAGTGAACAGTCCGTGTCTTGGATGTCCCACACCGCATGCCAACATCACAGGAATTTATTTAAAAATGCAGCGGCGAAAATGCACCTCCTACTGGTGATTTGTATCGTGATGCGTAATTTTAATTCGGAAAATGAAATTAATGTACATACGGAGAGGAGACTGGGGCTGGTTGTGAAATGTCAACCCTATTAGTCCGATACATAAAATTTATTTTTAAATTAAAATCATGAATAGTTACTTAATCAAATGAAACTATATTCAGGTAAAACAATCGAACAAACAAAAATTGTGAGACTATAAAACAATGTCACAACCAGCCTCAGTCTCCCCTATGATGCAGCTGATCTGAGGGACTATTCCCTATCTCAATAGCTATGAAAACAATGAAAAGTTACTGACTAAAGAACTTCTAACCCGCATTTCGTGTAGGATTGTCTAAAAATGATTGCTACAGCTAATGTAACGATCGCAATCACCTCTGATTGTGGCTGACTTTATGGCGTTTTTGCTGCAGTTATGAATGTTTAGCAATAGCGAGAGAGTACCAGCCAATCAGAGGGAGATATTCCTACAGGGGGTTTGACAGTTCTTAGTTAGCAACTTTCGATAGTCACTGAGATATAGAGAAAAGCTTGGATTCTTGGTGTTGTCACATCGATGCCGAACTACTTATTATTGACCGAGCGAAGCGAGGTCTCTGAGTCTACTAGGTGAATTTGCTCTTGTCCGTCCGTCCGTCCGTCCGTCCGTCCGTCCGTCTGTCAGAGCCTTATAACTTTTGAATTACTAAACGTAATTACTTCAAATTTAGATATAATATGTGAACTGATGGCCTTCAGCCGAATATTGCTTAAAAAATTATAAAAACCTTTATTTCAGGGGGGCTCTCATAGAAGTGAATGCGAAGTAAAAAAAAAATTATCGCATTATATAAAATTGTAACATATCATGTTAAAGATAATTTCGAACCGAGTACAAAAATATTATTTTTTTTATTTTTTCCTTTAAAATTGACGAAATGGGGGGCTTTCAAAGTGGCGATTTTATACGCTCGCTTGAAGACGCTCTCTAGCAAAATCCGCTACGTATTTTCAACCTGTTTTATTTTTATTATTTCACTTATATCCTGTACTTGAACAACAAATACTAAAATTATATGAATATTATAAAGAAACGAGATTATTTAATTTTTAATGGGCATCAGTAATTCATATAGCATCAACATAGCTTCACAATAATGCTAATAGATGGCGCAGTCATTACATTAGGCACTATTCCATGGAACTAGGAGATTACGACTACGACCTATCCTAAAAACAGTTTTGCGTCGACCATTATTATTTAGTTACATAATAATATAATTGACCGAGCGAAGCGAGGTCTCTGAGTCTACTAGGTGAATTTGCTCATGTCCGTCCGTCCGTCTGTCAGAGCCTTATAACTTTTGAACGACTGAACGTAATTACTTCAAATTTAGATATAATATGTAAACTGATGGCCTTCAGCCGAATATTGCATAAAAAATTATAAAAATCTTTATTTCAGGGGGGCTCTCATAGAAGTGAATGCGAAGTAAAAATAATTTTATCGCGTTATATAAAATTGTAACATATCATGTTAAAGATAATTTCAAACCGAGTACAAAAATATTTTTTTTTTTAATTTTTCCCTTAAAATTGACGAAATGGGGGGCTTTCAAAGTGGAGATTTAATACGCTCTCTTGAAGACACTCTCTAAGAGAATTGACTATATGTATTTTCAAGCTGATTTTAGTTTTTTGTTTCACTTGTATCCTGTACTTGAACAACAAATACTAAAATTATATGAATATTATAAAGAAATGAGATTATTTAATTTTTAATGGGCATCAGTAATTCATATAGCATCAACATAGCTTCACATTAATGCTAATAGATGGCGCAGTCATTAACTATTCCATGGAACTAGGGAGTTACGACTATCCCAAAAACAGTTATTGCGTCGAACATTATTATTTAGTTACATAAAATAATAACTTATTATTCAATTAAAATTATTGTTTAGTTAAATATCAAACTTCAATAAACTAACTATTAATTACTGCATTTTGTATATTTTCTATTCGCGTCGATAGATAACGATTTGTACAGATGCCCGTAACCCTTTTTCACTCGTTAGTACTTATTAATTCAATGTTTTCATTAATGTTGCCTAACCTTACGGGCTATGATAAGTTAGGTGATGATTTCTGTCAACTTCTTTATCACGATCCTGTACGGGACACCTAAAAGGACATTGGGACGGATGTTAGGACTTAGGATTGTATTTAGGAGCTACCTACGTAAAGAGACTCCTACTTAGGGGATGATATAGGTATGTTAGGTGAAAACGGGCATAATAATAATGTCAGGTTTGGTCGTCATGTATCGATTGAATGAATAATCATGGGATACCGTTACCGCGAGGTCTCAGTTCGGGGCGAACCACTAGTACCATATTATTCAATTAAAATTATTTTTTAGTTAAATATCAAACTTATTGAAGTTTGATATTTAACTAAACAATAATTTGATGATTTAGATATGTTTGGTGAAAACGGGCATAATAATAATGTCAGGTTTGGTCGTCATGTATCGATTGAATGAATAATCATGGGATATCGTTACCGCGAGGTCTCAGTTCGGGGCGAACCACTAGTTATTGACCGAGCGAAGCGAGGTCTCTGAGTTTACTAGAGCGATTTGCACTTGTCCGTCCGTCCGTCCGTCCGTCTGTAAAGTCAGAGCCTTATAACTTTTGAATTACTGAACGTAATTACTTCAAATTTAGATATAATATGTAAACAGATGGCCTCCAGCCGAAAATGGCTTAAAAAGTTATAAAAATCTTTATTTCAGGGGGGCTCTCATAGAAGCGAATGCGAAGAAATTTTTTTTTATTTGCGATTCATAGGTTTTCTGTGTATCATTTTAAAGACAATTTGGAACAGAGTACAACCGTATTTTTTTTTAATTTTTTTCCTAAAATTGACGAAATGGGGGGCTTCCAAAGTGGCGATTTAATACGCTCGCTTGAAGACGCTCTCTGGGAAAATTTTCTATATATTTTCAAGTTGTACTTATTTTCTTAATTCACTTGTATCCTGTACTTGAACAACAAATACTAAAATTATATGAATATTATAAAGAAACGAGATTATTTAATTTTTAATGAGCAGCAGTAAATTTCACATAGCTTCACAATAATGCTAATAGATGGCGCAGTCATTAACTATTCCATTGAACTAGGAATTACGACTACGATTTATCCCAAAAACAGTTTTGCGTCGACCATTATTATTTAGGTACATAATATAATAACATATTATTCAATTAAAATTATTCTTTAGTTAAATATCATTTTGTATATTTTCTATTCGCGTCGATAGATGACGATTTGTACAGATGCCCCTAACCCGTTTTCACTCGTTAGTACCTACATAATAATTCAATGTTTTCACTGACGTTCCCTAACCTTTACGGGCTTACCTATGATAAGTTATGTGATGATTACTGTCAACTTCTTTATCACGATCCTGTACGGGACACCTAAAAGGACATTGGGACGGATGTTAGGACTTAGGATTGTGTTTTGGAGCTACCTACGTAAAGAGACTCCTACATAGGGGATGATTTAGGTATGTTTGGTGAAAACGGGCATAATAATAATAATGTCAGTTTTGGTCGTCATGTATCGATTGAATGAATAATCATGGGATACCGTTACCGCGAGGTCTCAGTTCGGGGCGAACCACTAGTTTATTTAAGTATATTACTAGATGATGCCCGCGACGTCTTCCGCGTGTAATTCTGCGAGATAAAAGTAGCCTATGTGATTATCCGGGGTATGAGTTATCTCCATTCCAAATTTCAGCCAAATCGGTTCATTCGAATTTGATGCGGCGTGAAAGAGTAACAAACATCCATTCATCCAAACATCTATCATCACAAACTTTCGCATTTATATGATTTAAAATACTACATAAGTACTAAAGTCTACATAGCAGGACTAGTAGGAATAGTGGGATTAGTAGGATAGTAGGATTGAGGACTCTAATAAAATTTAGCACTGGTGACAAATGACTGGTGGCAAATGGTTTTCCCACACCCACAATATTTTTGAAAGACCCATTCAATGACACCCCACACTATGGGATAGACGAGAAAAAAAAATCACCCCCACTTTACATGTAGGGGAGGTACCCTAAAAAAAAATTATTTTTCACAATTTTATTTCACCACTTTGTTGGCGTATACCCTTGTCAAATTACAGATTTCTAGTACCAATAGTATCTGACCTAAACCGCGGACGGACAGACAGACGGACGGACATGGCGAAACTATAAGGGTTCCTTGTTTACTAAGGAACCCTAAAAATAGAGGTAATTTTTAGCACTAAATTTTATTGTAATTTTTAATATTTTTCATGAAAATAAATTATATTAAAAACACATTACATTTGAAGCCTTATACACTACTCTATAATAATTGCAAAATTTCACACAATAATCTGTAGTAATAAAAAATTTATCGATTTTTGATCCGAAAACATACCTCGATTTTCCACAGTGCAACGTACCTACTCCTAGCCACCTTGTTACATATTATAATATTATGTATTATAATGCCTTAAAATACCTGAGTATACCATGATAGTCATAATTATTATTGAAACACTTTATAATACCTACCTAAAGTTATCGACGTCACTAAACTATAGGTATCTAGTACCACAAGTAACTCAACACGACACATTCGGGAAGGAAAACCACAGGGAAATCATCATTGAATGGGATTTCTTCTTCGTCAGCTGCTGAAATAATGGAGTCTGCGGTGTGGAATCCTTAGCGGTTTAATGCTATATGATTCAGCTTTGGTTCATTCATGGTTGGATTAATTTTTTTTTAAATATATTTTTAAAGTTAGAGTCAATCTGTAGGTATCCAATTAATCAATGGTACAAACAGGGTACAAAGATACGTTACATAATAAGGAATAAGAAAGAAGGGAGAAATCATCAATCATCCTGTTGATCCTCGTTCATAATTTTTACGTAAATTGGATGTCCTCTTCTAAATAAACAATTATTATTATACATTAATTTTTATTTATGGTCAATTTAATTAATATGGTAAATTATCATGACTAGATATAGTTAGACAAATGTCTATCGAGTAGGAACCTCTGATCTACCCTTAATTTGGGTTTAATGATTTTCGAATGTGACCCCCTGTGCACACGGACGACCTCTTATAATTTCCTTACGTCCGTACTTATCGACTGATAATGGATATTATACCTAATCAATAAATATCAACCATATTTTATAATCTTAAACTTCTAGAAGTCCGATAAATCAGCTTAAAATTACTTTTATCAACATTCTGGGGTGTAAACTAATTCAATTATCGTCATCACATTAAGCTTAGCAACAAAACATTATGACCGATTAATTAAAAGATAAAAACAATAATATTTACTTGGCTATGTTGTTGTCATATTACGTTATAACCAAGTACATTAAAGGCAAGCACACACTAATTCTTTCTTCAGTAAATTATTTATTTTATTTATTAGGTAAGCTTATGATATACATAATAATTCTAATAAAGTAATATTCAAATCTAAACAATTACTCTTAGTAGAATTTCAACTTTTAGGGCCTATTTCATCGAACTTTCTAAACCTAAAAATTATAAGTGCGAGAATTGAGAAGAAAACCGAAAATAGCAAAGCTGAATTTTGATCAACAACAAAAATGATGCAATACCTAACTATTCAAAATTAGTTACACGGAGACATCGCGACTATGCGTGGATCACGTCGTAAATGCCATCAGCTGTGAAGGTTGTCTGGCAGAAAATGCCCCGCCTTTTGTAGATCGTCGTTTTGGTTAAGCAATAAAAAGAAAAAATCGATAGGCACGTCGCGATCCTATCCTATCCCACGAACATAATAAACGCGAAAGCACAGAATATAATAATAGTACATTTTGTGGATTTGTCCTTCAATCACGCGCAGCAATAGAGCATCGGATCGAGGTTGTTTTTTTGTATGGTGTCCGTACAGTTGTGGACCTATATAGTGAGTGACATAGACTTCCCGGTAAAACAAAAGGTGTCTGCGTGATTGTTGAATTTCGCTTTCGATTCGCGATTGTGAAGTCGCGGGCAATAGGTAGGTACTAGGTAGGTAGTCCGTAGTACCTAAGTCCTAATGATTTGAAATAAAGATTCAATTAAGTCATACTTTAATGTTACGTGAAATAAATTAATGTTCTTATTTACGTAACATAATATTTCACAACCGAAGTCAAAGAGAAAGGTGACGAATGTAGAGATCATTCGTAGTTCATTTGGATCGATCATGACCCAATTTTTTTAAGCTCAAGAAAACAGTTGAATCAAGTTGACTGTTAAGTGTTAATTAAAAATTAATTCGCGCTCAGGATTAATCAGTGCTATAAAGTTTATAGTATATAGTATGGAAGAGCAGTCCCTATAAGTACCTAATGTAGTTGGGATGCGGGCGATTTCATAGTTCAAATATGGGGTCTATGCTGCAAATAGACCGGCTGGTCGAATGCGGAAAATCTGCATTTATAATGCTACACTAGCGGCACGCTATGATGGCCGGTTTGACGTTTGTCCGCTCATGAAGTTCCGTATTAATTGATAACGACTTTGAAGGAAATAATTGTATTACTTTATTGACGATAGTGATGTGCAGAGATTCATAAATTTTATCGAATGTAGTTTTAGGTTTAGGACTCAAAATTTATTTATTAAATTGATTTCTAAAATGTATACAAGTGTAGAAAAATCAGTTTGCACCATTTAAGGGGTGAATGTACTTGTGAATATGAACAATTTTCACTATGTGGACAAACCTCTGAAATCGCAAAAAAATATCAGCTGTTTCATACAAAAGGTAAAATTTTTATTTTTATATGATATATACCACAACTCGGCATTTGGTTTTCTAAATTGAAAATTTTTAAAAATGGAATCTAATACGATCGTCACATAGGATCGCTGGCTAGCACAACTACTACCTCCGGCAAACTCGCGTCAATGCTCAATGCAAAACAAAGCAGTTTCGAATTGACGTTGCTTCGAAAAGTATAAACTGTCAGTGCAATGCGATTGTGATATAGTTTTGACCTGGCTTTGGATTTCAAATATTGATACTGCATTACTGTTGACCCTTGCTCGTTAATTTGGACTCTGTTCAAGCCCTTTGTTGTGGATTTCGTCGATATGACCGAACGTACGCAGAGAACTGTTCTAAATAGTCAGACACGTGAGTTCGTAATACGCCTTCGTAACTATTTCGATCGTGAAGCTCAAAATGGAGGGCCAATTTTACCTATAACGTCAGTGGTTGAACGCGTAGCTGATGCGCTTAATATTGGACAACCAACTGTTAGACGGATAACTAAAAAAAAATATGGCGAGACTGGCACAGAAGAAAATAAACTTCACACACCAAAAAAGAGAAAACGAGCAAAACCAGTCGTAGGCATCGATAGCTTTGATGCCGATGCTATCCGAAGACATGTTTACGGCTACTATTTACAGAAGGAGTATCCAACAAGAAAAAAGTTGGTGCATTCACTGAAGGAAGCTGGATTATTCTTCGGTGGGGAAAGTTCTTTAACGAAGATTTTGAAGACCATTGGATTTCGATACAAAAAATGTAACAAACGCAAAATATTGATGGAAAGATTTGATATAGCGATGGCAAGGTATACTTTTTTACGGCAAGTGAAAGAAATCAAAAATTGGCAAAATGTTGTGTTCTTGGATGAAACATGGCTTAATGCTAACCATACTGTAGGCCGTTCTTGGAACGATGACACAGCAGCATCTACTTCCAAAGTTCCTGTAGGAAAAGGATCGCGACTTATAATTTGTCACGCCGGAACCATCAACGGGTTTGTCGAAGGTTCTCTCATGGCTTTGCGTCAAAAACCACTGGAGACTATCATGAAGACATGAATGGAGAAAAGTTTACTGAATGGTTTACCTCAATGTTGTGTAGCCTCCCTGAACCATCTATTATAATTATGGACAACGCCCCATACCACTCGATGCAAATTGACAAGCCACCTGCCCAATCCCAAAAGAAAGCTGATATCGTCGCATGGCTTCGTAAAAATGGCGTAGATGCAAACATGAATATGTTAAAAGCGGAATTAGTACGTCTTTTAAAAGAAAACAAACCAACCAAGATCCGATACGTCATTGACGAAATAGCATTAGAACATGGGCACAGAGTTATACGGTTACCGCCTTACCATTGTGAGTATAATGCGATTGAGTTGGTGTGGGCTCAAATTAAGGGATATGCTGCAAGACACAATACAGAACCCCCATTTACCACAAAAAAAATGCTAAAATTATTAGAAGAAGCTTGTGAACATGTGACTAAAGGAGACTGGGAAAAGGTTGTGAATAGAACTGTTAAATTAATAAGGGAAGATTATGAAAGAGATGTGAAAATAGATAATATTATAGAAAACGAACATATAATTATTAATGTAGGTGATGATAGCAGTGACGACAGTGAAAATAGTAGTATGGACGAATCTGATTAATTATGGCCTTTTGTGGCACCTTTTTTGGTATCTTTTGTATTCATATGTTTCTTGTGTGCATATAAAGTATGTATATTCATTTTCATTCAAATATTCAGTTCGTTCAAATAAATTAAATAAACATATACATTTTTGTTTTATTAAACCTATTTAATCAGGTACAAAAACAAAACTTAATTGTTTTTTGTTCGAGAATAAATTGACATTCCACATCACTATTGTAATGTGTCAAACCGGCCATCATAGCGTGCCGCTAGTGTAGTGCCTAGTTCATTTGTGGTGATTGATTGAATTTATGGTATTCTTGTATGACAACAATGCATTTTGGGCGGTGTTTACGATCCTTACATTTTTAAACAATCCCGCGGCTGCTGCCGGTCCGATTTCACTAGTCCTTATCCCGTCTGCAGGGACTCCCCTGATGTGCCTCGAGGCTTTTGCACCTCTTGCGGGCCTTATCGTATGCGATCAGCTTAATATGGCGACAAATCTGATGCAATATATTATATTGAATATAATATTATCTGCGTCCCGATGTATCAGAGGTCAGGGCACGCGGAGGCTCGGCATGTTTACACTCGATGATGTAAAGCCAAGAATCGATCGGCTGTCATGCGAAATAGCGTTTACGTCAACGAGTGAAGGCAAACAGTGCAACATCAATACGGCGAATGTGTGTAGGCACTAACTTCGAAGGTATTGACTATTGATTTTTAGCCGTGTGTTAATTTTTTGCATTATGAACTTTGTACAAGCCTATTAAGTAGGTATGTGTACGTATAGTATTTTTATTGTATGTCACTATAAGTACTATAACATCTTTTAATTTCGCTGATTCAAAATTAAAGCGTTGACCTCTCAGAATGATGTGGTGAGTTGGTGACCCCAGTAAGTACCTACATCACGCTTGCACTTCACAATTCATACATCTTTAAGAACATTATAGGTATGTAGAGAACTATTAGGCATGCAGTTTTCCTCACGATGTTTTCGGTTGCTTAAAAGTTAAAACTTATAGCTAACTCCCAATGCTTACAGATTCGATCATTGGAATTCGAACCCTGGACAACCTTATTCGGAGTTCGAAGTCTTCACAAATCACTAAGCTCTTATCTATATATATAAAAGAAAGTGGTGTTAGTTACACTATTTATAACTCAAGAACGGATGAACCGATATGGCTGAAAATTGGTGGAGAGGTAGCTTAGAACCAGGAGACGGACATAGGATACTTTTTATCCCGTTCGACCGCGTTTCCGTCATGTTACTATAAAACGTGGTATAAGAAAAACGCATCTGACATGGAATAACAAAACGCAAATGACAGTGGAATAACAAAACGTAAATGACAGCTAAACGTAAGTTGTCTTTGGTTAAGTATGGTAAATTTGACAATAATTATAAAAAGTGTTATATTAGAGCATTACTGATATTATAAATGCGAAAATGTGTTTGTTTGTCCTTCAATCACGTCGCAACAGAACAGCGGATTGATGCGATTTTTTGCATGGGTATAGTAATGGATGTAGTAGTGGTTCCTCAGACCGGGAGAGCTACTTTTTATCTCGGATGATGAAAGAGTTCCCGCGGGATTTTTAAAAACTAAATCCATGCGGACGAAGTCGCGGGCATCAGCTAGTATATATATAATATAGTATAACTATCTTATATTGCGTAATTACTAATAACATACTTACAGTTACACGAGCTAGAGGTAATTAATATAATTTATTTCAGCCATATTTTTTATTTTATTTTCTTTGATATCATGTACCTAATAATAAAAATAATAGAGTAAAATAGTATCTTAATTGATTCTGGAATATTTACAATTATCTTATCTAGAATAAGTAGGTAAACAAATCGATCGATGCAGTCGATTGAAGTTCGACTGCCGGATTCCTATAGTTACATAAAAATTACCTGAAACAAGTAGTTACACTTGTCTTTGTGAAAAGGCTATTCTGATAGGTCCTAGATGACCACACACTTTTTACAGAATACCTGCTTGGAATATTTAAATGAATAGTCGGTAGCAAATTGGATTTGAAAATTGGACGGGCGGACTCAAATAAGTCTTAATTTGGCTGCTCCTGGGGAAGTGCAGTGTCGGCAGACCCCCGCACTAGGTGGACCGGCGACATCAAACGAGTTGCAGGGAGCCGATGGATGCAGGCGGCGTAAGACCGAGCCCCGTGGATATTCCTGTAAGAGACCTTAATTGTTTAACAGTGGACGTCTATCGGTTGATAAAGAAGAAGAGTTTTGGGCCAGACGGTTAAAATCAGCTCGTCAGTCGTCACTATCATAAAAATGCGATTATATTTTATGCAATTTAGTACTTCACACATCTACATTCTGTATGCGCGTTTCCGATTACTAACTGCCTCAGAAGGCGATGTATGAACGTCCTTAGCCTACAAACAGGTGTATATTTGCTAACTTTCTATCGTGTTCATGTATTAGTAACAATATTTTTTTATACATTTTCTATGAAGGTCACGATATGTCTACTGCTTTGTACTCAAAGGTCTACTGTGTATCTTCGTTGATGTATTTTATAATTATGAATCCATTACCTACTTACCTAAGTAATAATTTAAAAAATCCATTGTATTATAAATACATCTTCGTGCATGTTTTGCAGTGCTCTTTGAATAATTTATGTAATAAATAAATAATCTAAGGCAGTGCTATTTTCTTCGCTTCCAACGCTAACAGTTTTACATTGGCAATGTCAATAATGCTACTTCGGGGTTCGATTGTAGTACCCGAAACTAAAATGGTGTCAAAATAGTGTAGGTATCTTTTCCAAAATGTTCCGCGAGGAAAAGGAGAGCACTATTTTCAATAGAGTGTGTACAACTATGCAATATGAATGTGGTAGACAGGTAACGATGCAGTCTAAAATGGTAGCGTGCTAACTTGCGAGGTTGTTTGGCAGTTTTAGTTAAACCCATAAACCATAATCGAATTCAACTGTGCCCGAACGCTAAAAAGGTTAGCGGCACGTCATTGGCGGTAGGGTGGTAACTGGTAACTAGCCACAATATGACGTGTCAAGTAAGGACGAGGAGGAAAAAACCCTACGTAAGTAGGTGCTCCTCTGTCCTGGTGTTTCCTGGTGTGTCCTGGTGTCTCGCACTCGCACGGACTAAAACAATATTAGTACCTTAATCAATGACTAAAACCAACTCGCACGGACTAAAACCATATTAGTAATTAAATCAATGGCAAAAACCAACTCGCACGGACTAAAACCATATTAGTACTTACCTAAATCAATGACTAAAACCAACTCGCACAGACTAAATCAATATTAGTACCTAAATCAATGACTAAAACCAACTCGCACAGACTAAAACCATAATTAGTACCTAAATCTATGACTAAAACCAACTCGCACAGACTAAAACCACAATTAGTACCTAAATCAATGACTAACACCAACTCGCACAGACTAAAACCATATTAGTACGTAAATCAATAACTAAAACCAACTCTTACGGACTAAAACAACCTTCTCAAAACTCCCGGGTCAGCAGTAGCACGGAACTGCTTTTCATTACTTCGTGCAGAAGGTCTTTTGATTAATATTCCCTTTAATCAGAAGTTTCGATCCATTTAAAATGCGATGTCCTCACTCGCCATTGTCTATTCAAGCGAAGCGACGCGACTTTGCGAAATAGGTTACGACTTGCGAGGTACACCAATGTCAAGTGTACGAGGCAAAATTAGGTAACTGCCGAATGAATAACACGTACCAAATTAAAGGCTCAAAACAAAGAGATAATAATAAGTCTAAAGCATCAAAAGGCTAACAATTAACATTTATGGGCCTGTGTCACCAAAGGCACACGCTTGACCACTATCACACCTGTGGAAAGTGATGATGTGGCCTAAGGTGGAACGCGTTTGCCTAGAAGATGCCTATCCGTTTTAGTGTCTGATATATATCTAACAGATAAAATATCTGTCAGATTAATCTGTTTGATAATTAGTCAGAGTTTATCTGCTAGCAAAGATATACAAGATGGAGTCTAAAGGCTGTGAACGCGTCGAAAATTTGTGCTGCCACCTGTGGCACACGCCCTTTTCCCACGCTCAGTTTGAATTAGGTCATCACCAGATATGGAGCTCGCGAGCCAATATTTTGTTTTTTTAAATGGCGGTTTTGGTAAATAAAATGTGAAAAAACTAAACAGGACGATCTAAAATAACCAATAACATCACCTACCATAAGTAAATAACATTAATTCACATCAGTTCCTGCAAAATAAGAAATTGAAATTTTTCGAAAATAATTAAATTATGCTTTGTCAAATTTAGGATGATAATTTTGGCAGATCACGCACATGAAGTTTCGTATTTTTTTGTTCGGTAGATGTACTACAGTTAATTTCGTACTTCATTGATGGGTACCGCCCACTTAGTAAAGTGCCATACCTCTCGAACAACCACAGACAATAGAAAATCGATTTTGAAATGAAATAAATCGATAAACATTGTTTAGGTTGTGCACCGTTGTACTAGTATTAAATAGCCTTAAATATTTATTCCTTATTTCATTTCACCCTAAAGGCCCTCTCACAGCAACAATTTCGACTTACGCGTATTCCGCGCTACAAGGTTGACTGATGAAACAAAAATACGCACGAATCGAGGTTGTCATTCATTAGCCACGACGAACAGACAGGTTCACAACCACCTAATGACAAAGAAAAAAAAACTGTTAGGAAAATGAATGCCTGAGTCATACTAGAAGGCTTTTTTAATTTATTTATTTATTTATTTTTATATTATTTATAATTTTCTTTAGTTCTTAATTAGTTCTTTCGATATCACAGATTGACACTTCAACATTTCATTATCAATGATGGATAGAATGATTCTATAGAATGTATTCTTAGGCCGAATTCTATAGATTACACTCTCACTCCAATCAGACTCAAAACAGAGTTGAAATCAGACGTAATATTGTCAGGACATTTAATTCGGGTCTCATTTCATCTCTATCTCAAGTCTGAACGAAGTCAGCGGCCAGTACCTAGGTCTTAGCCTTGTGCGATATTTAGTACAATATTTTCATACTATATGCTCTGTATTCATTTGAAATTATATCTCGATGTTGGAATGTAGCGAATCTATTAAAAATTAGCAGCAATTTGTGCGTGAATTTCCGTATATATCGGCCTTCGTTTGTCTCTTTGCGCAACGCATTGCATATACCTACCTACCTACGACGTTGATTCTCAGCTACACGTTTGACTACATAATATAATAGTAGGTATGCAGCACGCGATTTAAATAAAATATTATATTCTCAGACATAACCTATTATAATAAGTACCAGTTAATCTCGTCATCAGTGCAAGTGGACGGATCACGGAGCTCTTTTGGTTGTTTTTTTCTTTACCATAATGTTCGTCCTTTTCTTTACCATAGGTACTTACTTCACAGTATCATAAGGGTAGTATTAACCTTTTTCTAATTATATATTTTTATTGATTTATACTTTGACTAAGTTTATCCATCCTTCAACCTGCATGCTGTTTGCTGCATGTCCTTTTAGACTGAGGCCATTGCGAGTGATTTTGGCTTTGTAATTTTGAAACATTTCGAAAAGTTTTTTTTTTCTAATTTCAGAACCACGACTACAATCTAATTTCTGAGTTATTTAGTAAAACTGTGTCTGCATTAATACTTTTTGCCTTTTACAGGACGTTTCTTTTAATTAATTTAATTTCAAGGTGGCCGGCTGTCTTTTTTATTTATTTTTTTAAGTAACTGGTATGTAAGATATTTTTTCATTTCCATTGCATATCTGTGTTTAAAATAGAGATAATTAAACGTGTTTTACTTTTCAAAAGTTACATGCCGACTGCCATGACGTCCACCGTGATAGAAGTAGAACTCATCGAGAATGCGGCACGCTAAGGAGGGGCTCCTTAGTGAAGTTTAAGAAATTAATCAAAATATCGACTAATTTGTGAGTAACTCACGTCCAACTCAGTATTTTGATTAATTTCTTAAACTGGTCGCTTTCAAGTAAAGATTTTTATGTAAACCTGTGAAGATGATAATTCCACTGGCGCAATTAGAAGGCCATAAGCCTACTTTGTCGTATTAGTTTACAAATTGCGAAAAACCAAATTAAATTTGAATTTCGCGGGCAGACCCTTGTCTTCCACCTTAAGGTTATTTAGATATGGCCCGATACGGGCTTTTGTAGATACGACTGCGATAGTGATACAGGTTCAACAGTGTAAGTGAAATACCTATAAGGGCCGATTCACACCGGGATGGCAGCGGCCGGCAGCGGCGCGGCGAACACTTTCAGTGTGAAATAATTTTAAACTTTATCTACATAATTTTACAGACCAGTATTACTTGAAAAGGGCACGCGGCCGCTTGCGGCACCGCGCGGCCGCGAGCGGCCTCGCGGCCACGCGGCCACGCGCGTCTTGTCAGCGGTACTGCTCGCGGCGCCGCGCGGCACCTCGCGGTGCGCGGCGCCTCGAGGCCGCGTAGACGGCGGCCGCGCGCTCCCCGCTCTGCACACCTCTTCTACTTTTCCTTTTTTTGGTTCTTTCTTTTTCTTCAGAAATAAGTGCTATAATAACTAATTCTATTATTTTCACTTCAAACACACGAGTTTCCTCGCCAAATGTAGAAACTAAACGCGGGCTAACGCTAGGCGCGCGGTGCCGGGAGGCCGCGAGCGACCGCCAGCGGCTTTGAGCGGCCGCCGGCGGCGACGCGAGCCTTCCGCGGCCGACCTCCTCGCGCATCTCCATCTGCCGGCCGCTTCCGGCCGCTGCCGGCCGCTGACGGTCGCTGCCGGCCGCTGCCATTCCGGTGTGAATCGGCCTTTATGCTCGTATCTACGTAAACTTTATTACATCGACATAAATCTTCTAAATCGTTAAATTCTCGCCAACAGGACGATCCACACAATTTTTTAAGCACATACCAATTTTAATA
Source organism: Oeneis ivallda (assembly GCA_029955525.1). Classification (NCBI taxonomy): domain Eukaryota; kingdom Metazoa; phylum Arthropoda; class Insecta; order Lepidoptera; family Nymphalidae; genus Oeneis; species Oeneis ivallda. The sequence continues at coordinate 22,134,371 of JARPMR010000003.1, forward strand.
AATCTGCGCGGGCAATTTATTCCAGCCAGCAAGGTCATAACGACCGATTAGCAGATTAATATAAAATAACACTTCGTTGTCTATAAATACTAAGTATCTAGGTAGCATCAAGAGATGTTACATCGAAATCTGAAAGTACGTTGAAGAGAAAGGTGCCAGTGGAGACTGGAGAGTGGAGGCTAACGACGGCTAAATCGAACCATCTTGCGATCTCACGGACTGCATTTCCCACCGCTTGTTTATATTTACAAAAGCATTATCGTTAGGTTTAGAAACTTTGTTACCTATTTCTAAGAATAAACATATAGATACATGTCACTTTGTAAACAAAGTACCTACCTAGGTACACTCGATCCAAAAAGAATTAAATGCAATATTGATGAAATGATGAAGATGCAGCTGTTAATTGATTTGTCAACGTTTTCTTAACTAAAAAGATAAGATAAGATTCCATTGAAAGATAAAGATAAAAATAGTTAAGAAATATATACATATACCTATATTATTATCAACTTTTTGAATTTGAACATCTTAGTTTGGATCTTATCATAGGTAGTACATTACATGTATTATGGTCCAAACTAAGATGTTCAAATTATCCATAGATTGATCACTCGGTTTGGAGTTTCGGAATGCCCTTTCTTCAGGGAGAAGTTATATTTGGAATAATTTATCTTTGTATACAAAATGTATTAATTAATTATCAATAAAGTAAATGGTAGTAATAACTGTGCGAAGTTGAGTAGATGGTACGAGTTTCTGTCAAAAGTATTCCCAGCAATCTACAACGTTCATAGTGGACTGGGAGTCGAGACCTTTCAGACCTTCGTTATTTTATAAAAGCTGAAATTTTCGCTGCGTATGTCCCCAATAGAGATAAGAACGATCCCCGACTATGAAGTTTAGATCATGGTGGCTTTGGGAGATATCAGGTAGTAAAGGTGCATAAATTCTGAGGATACTTTCGTCATAGTATAAAAGCTGAGTTTTATATATGTTACTTGGGGAGCTATCAGAAGATGTTTCCTCAGCAGTCAGACACTTCCGATGACCGATTTCCGACACTTTGAATATCTGGCGTAGGTAGGTATAGATAGGCGAACTTTGAGGAAACCATGGACTTTTACGGGATATAAAGTAGCCTGCGTGTTAATCCACGCTAGAATCTATCTTCAACGTACGATCCAAACTTCATAGTCGGGGATCGTTCTTATCTCTATTGGGGACATACGCAGAGAAACATTCAGCTTTTATAAAATAACGAAGGTCTGAACGGTCTTGGCTCTCTCTCTATAGACTTAATATATTTACCTACTAAGGTAAAGTTGCGTAATCTTTAAGTAGGTAAGTAGTTTTAGGAGAATTTTTATTACGGTGAATCTTTTGGGTACAAATGAGAGAGTAGGTAATAAATAAGATTAATAGGTACAGATAAGAATATCTTCAAAAATTATATAATTCTCTATAATAATGAGGCAGACAGCACTAATCTCAATTCTCAAAAGACCTCGATTCTGCATGTTTTCCGGCTTATCCGTAATAACGGCTAACAGTACGTCATAATAAGGCAGGTACTTGTTGTGACGTAATTGACGTCGGCTCTTCTCGAACGTTCAAAGATTATGCGCGATGGCCAACACTTACTGCGCAACTCTGCATAAAGGTGTTTGTCTACTGGCCAGCGATTTATAGAAGCGAGCAAGGAAAAAAAAAATTATGCTGCGCTTGTGCGACGTATTTAACACAATAGGAAAATTTTCGATTCGATAGACGTCCGCTTGGATCAGTCAGAAATGAAATGAATTGAGTCAGTTATTGTTACAGCCACACTGTTATATTTGTTGAAAAGCAGAAAAACGTAAGAATAAAATATTTTCATTCCGAGAATCTGTGTAGGCTCAGAATAATAAATTTTTTCTTATACAAAAATATAATAATAACTGACAAAGTTATAACTAAGCTAGTCCGCCGTCCGCGCAAAATTATTAGAGGCATTGTTAAACTCAGTTGTACTCTTTTCATACTGCAATTTATCGCAGGTCTACGCTCAGAGAAGGGTTATAGCAAATCTCTGGTTATAGCCGGCCGGTTATATATAGGCCGTAGTCTACCATGCAAGCCCAATGCATATGGCAAACTTCGCACACCTTTGAAAACATGAAGAACTCTCAGGCATGTTGAAGCATGTGATATTTGCTTAAACGCCCATAACTCCGAAAGGTCAGAGGTGCGCGGGACCGAACCTGCGACCTCCCGAATAGAAGACCGCAGTCCTAAGTTCCTAACCAATAAGCTATCATAGTAGGAGCATTAGATAAGCGCAATATGAGAGCAATAAAGGTAACCAATGCTAATAATATTATGACACCGCTCCACATAAACTGCGGCAACCCAACAGCTAACGTTCAGGTGATATCTATGTAAAGTTCTACTGGATTACAATATCGCCCAGAATGCGGTGTTGTGGTCAGCGAAATATTGGAACACAATATTTCTAATGAGTATAACAATGACAGTTGCGTTAATTTAAACGAAAGGCAAATAGGAACGAAGATTATTATTTAATACTTAATGATATTAATTATTATCTAATGCTTTTATCACTCTGTTCAAAGCGATAAAAGAGAGATTCCGATACCTACTTTGTGCTCTCATCTCGATGTCCACGGCTGGACAAAAGTTTAGCCTGTTGTGATTTCCGCACTCCAAGGTCTTGAGCCATTTGTGTTTTATAATTATCCTTTTTGGATAGGTATATACTTATTAGGAATTTTGACAAGCAGGGGGTTAATACTAGGGGGTAAGATAATCTTCTATACTTATAACAAGACTTGTCCTGACTGACTGACTGACTGACTGATCTATCAATAATCAACGCACAGCCTAAACCATAAAGCTAGAAACTTGAAATTTTGACAGTAGGTTCCTTTTATGACGTAGGCAAGCACTAAGAAAGGATTTTATGAAACTCCACCCCCAAGGGGGTTAAATGGGGGTTAAAAGTTTGTATGAAAGTCCGTCATTTTTCAAGTTATGTTTATGAAACTTTGTATTTTGGCTCTTGATTAAAAATAAATAAGTACGTATTTTACCTTTTTTGAAAATTCTATCCTCAAAGAGGTGAAATAAGTGGTTGAATGTTTGTATGAAAGTCCATAATTTTTCGAGTTAGTTATATCGAGCAACGGATCAACGTGATTCTATCATGGGTATGGTTGTAGACCTGCAGTGTTACAGGTTACTTCTATCCCGATAAAACCAGGAGTTCCACGGGATCTTTAAAGAACCTAATTCCACGCGGACGAAGTCGCGAGGGCAACAGCTAGTATAGCCATATTTTACTAAACAGTAGGTAGATGATAGTATTTTCTCGTTCAACGGTTTTTAGGAATAATAAATAAATGTAATAAGTCTTTTGTTATGATATAAGCAATCTTAAACTGACTAGGTAACATTTTGTATGTTCCTTCATTCTACATATTATTAGGTAAGCGTAAGTACTTGGAGTTTTAGTTCCTTTTATGAAGCCTGAAGTTAGCAATTTTAAATAAACGTGCACCGTTAATAAAATTTAAATTATGATCTAAAATGCTAGGTGAATTAATTCTTATTAGATTAGACCTTGGCCTTCGTCTGATCTTTGGTATCGAATCTACCACCGTACGAAATGCATTTATTTTAATTAAGAATTTGATTTTTATACTATTTTACTAAGCACGTATATTGAAAGATTTATGTTCACCTGGAATGCTAATAGACAGGTTTCAAATGGGTTGATAATTATTTTGATCAAAAATTTGCGGTTTCAGAATTCGCGAATAAATGTTGTGACTTGTGACTTGCGACCTCTATCTAATGGTATCTATAGGATTCAAACAAAAAAGGGGGTCACTCTAGTGACTTCTTCTTTATCAACCGATAGACGTCCACTGCTGGACAAAGGTCTCTTGCATGGAGTTCCACAGGCCTCGGTCTTTCGCCGCCTGAATCCAGCGGCTCCCTGCGACTCGTGTGATGTCGTCGGTAACTAGGGGCCATGGTCTTGTGCGAATGGCCCATAATGACCACGCTGGGCAGGCGTGTTGGTCATCGCAGGGCTAGACTGATCGCACCGGTGTGGCTGCTGCCCGACACCGGCCTGTGCCATTTGCTCAGTTTAGCCAGTATGAAATGGTTATACCGCCATTTGTCGGTCGTCAGAGCCTCGTCAGTAGACTAGCAGGGGGCACCGCGGGCAGGTGAGGTCAACCTCACCTGCCCAAAAGTCAACTTTTGGAGCGCTAGATGGAGGTGAGCTCCCTTACCCCCCTCCACTCTAGTAACTAGGTATTGTAAACTGCTTTTACACTCCCTACTATCGAAATAAATAAAAAGTTCCCTACATTTAAAAATCAAGTGGTATTTTCACGATTTGGGCCCTTGTAAAAGTTGTTTAATTTGGTTTTGGATCCTCTTGCCGCTCATATGCATGTTCAGAACGCACTTGACCTGTTATTTATTTTATTTTTTCAGGTCAACGTGAGCATTTATTTGTGTTAAGTACCTACGCCAGCTGAAACTAGGTCATGCTCAAGCTCAAGGCAAGATATAAATATTTTGTCGCATTTTATATTTAAACCCATATCGTTTTTGATAGATATTTTTATCGATGAATCTTATAATAAACGGTTTTAATGAAATCTTATCATTATAATACATATTCGAGGTTAACTGTGTTGATATTTTGAGGACCTTTAGGTATATATATAGTCTACCTAACATAGTAAACAAGAAATCTAAAATGATCCAATCTCATTTAAGAGGGGACTCTATTGAGCCCTCTCGATACAAATGCATTCTGCTATTTTCTTTGTAGATAATGCCTCTAGCCAAAGAGTTCTACGTACTACATTTCATTTATATCAGTGCCTCTAGCTAGAGCAATGATTTTTTTCAAAAAAACTAGGTCTGATTAATACATGCCCCTAACGTAGTACTATTATATATTCTGTGCCCCTACTACCATATCCTTTCTTCTAAAACATAATCACTAAAAATCCAAAAACCCGAAAAAAAACCCCGTTTTTACGCCATATTCAGACGACTATGAGACAAATTTGATAAGTTTTTGACGTGATAACGTCTTATAAATCGATAAACACCGGCTGCACGCACGAAAAAGTGCCACGTTCCGCCTGAGCCTGAGGGTGCAAGCGAGAGCGCGGAACAAGCGATAGAAAGGCACGATCGGCCCAAGCGTTGGCTTGTGCCGCCCGCCATCATCGTCAATGTTTCTTTATGACGTTATCACGTAAAACTATCGTCCGTAAACCGACTTTACAGATAACCAATTTTTAACAAAAAAGAAAATAATAGAAGCATAGATATACCTTTATACTGGTGAGACTAAAGGTTTAGGCATGTAGATCTACGAGATAAGCTAGGGTAGGGTATCGATGGTCACTCACGGAGAAAGATAAATCCGAGCAAACTATTTATTCATCTGTTTTTTAATAGTATAAAATTTAAAAGTTCATATATTTATTACTCACGTTTTATGTCTTATTAGATAACCCTTATATGAACATGAAACTTTCCAGCGACGATGTGATTATGCCTGTCTATGGTACACTGCTGACTGCATACCTAGCTATGATTGTAATAATTGCTATCAAGTGTTTCTGTTCATTCACTTATAGGTATGCTCTACTGAGTCTACATATAACCAGTAATGGGTGAGCTCTTTATATTATGCGATAGATAATATTTATGTCTAGTAAAAAAAAAATTTAATTCTTGTACATATTGGTAAGGGGGTCTATAAAAAAATAATCCTGCGGTCTACGATAACAAGCATAAAATGGGCATAAGTCGGGTATGTATGTCAAAATATAATTAATGTTTTTTTACAAGCTGTCCCGATGATTATGTTTGAAGATTTCATATTTGATCCACTTCCCGGTTACCGATTGAGCTGAAATTTTGCATAGGTACATGTGTAAATCGCGTGACAATGTAATATTATGATAACATGGTACTGATCTGATGATGGAGCTGTAAGGTGGCCATAGGAACTTCGCAATGAAACGAAAAAACTCATCGAGTTTGGGCTCGTTTGAATCGTCTTGACGAGTAGTTTGTCGTTCAAAAGTAACCAGGGTCTGATGATGGAGCTGGAAGGTGGTCATAGGAACTCTGTAATGAAACGAAGCTTAACCCCATCGAGTTTCGGCTCGTTTGAATCGTCTTGACGAGTACTTTGTTTTTAGATGGTTACCAGGTTTTGATCTGATGATGGAGCTGGAAAGTGGTCATAGGAACTCAGTAAAGAAACGACGTGCTCTGGTCCTAGATGATATCCAGGTCTGACGATGAATCCAGCTACTAAAAGCTTGTTTTTTAAAAATAAATTTTTAATTACATATCATCTTGAATTTTAAAGGTTGACGTCACTGACCCGTTAGAAGTGCGCATCAACTTTGAAATCCGGTTACAAAATGAAAGGATTCTTATGGCTGTAAGCACAGCACCGCGATTTGGATTTCATTAGGTATTTCAATAGGTTTCGTTGCTCCTCAACGAAAGGCGAATAGCCAGATGAACTTTTTTCCACGGCGCTTTTTATTAATTGGATTCAAATTGGAATAAAAATACCTACATCACGGTTTACGGTACTTTTGTAATTTAAGTTTTACTACAGCCTGAATTTATGCTACCTAGGTACCTATTCCAAAAGTTACGTTTTTTATTTAAAAACAGATAGAGGAATTACCTACTATCCTACAACTGATAAAGAACTCAATGATGCTTTTATAATCGATATCAAGTCTTATTTTTTATCGAACAATACTAAGACGATTCAGTAGATAACTGCTATATTATTTAGACCTTACTCCATCATAATATTCCTTTTTCCAGATATTTCTCGGTAAACAGGCTATTGTTGCGCTTGAGAATTCGAATGTTCACATAAACTAATTTATAATCGTTTTAGATCTATCAATATTGCTCAGGTGGAAAAAATTGGAACTGAGGCAGCTATTTTATAATATCATTCCACTCAATTTCGCTGTCCAAGTGGTCATTGCTGCTGGTAGTTCTTTCTATAATAATTTTTATAGTGCGAGTGCTGTACAATGTTATGAAAATGCAGTACCGATTTCCTCGTAATCAGTAGCAATACTAAACGCTCCACTAGCGACCCAGTCACCTGACCAGATAAATTGGTGGATCTATAGAGATTTTTATACAGGCGAGGTTTTTACCTAAGTAGTGTAAGTACCTATATCTAAAGTAGGTACTTACATAAAACCGTAATTAGGAACAAAATAAGAAAAAAAACTTGAGAGGTGTCAAGGGACACCCGGATGGAACGTAGTTCCTTTCGATTACATTGTGTTCGGTATTTTCGCGATACAACATTAGGTCTCCGTAGCCTAGTGACTCCGGCAGTCGCCTAAAAGTTCAACGTCGATGGTTCGAATCCCAGCTCGACAGACCGAATTTTTCCATTTTCAATTTTATTTTAAATAATTTCTACATGTGTAATTTTTCCCTAATTTTTTATAACTTTTAAGTTATAAAAAATTAGGGAAAAATTCCACATTCAGAAATTATTTAAAATAAAATTGAAAATGGAAAATTCGGTCTGTCGAGCTGGGATTCGAACCATCGACGACGTTACAAAATTCACATTCAACAAAAAAGTGTCGGTTTTCTAAAATATGTCGAGTGTCGGTTCCTTAATTTTTTCCGTCTAGCCCCCTTCCGTACCGCGCGATAAGGAACTTACGTTCCAACACGTGCTTCTCTCACCCCCCACTTGACGTGGCTTTAGTCATGTGCTACAATGTAGCTGTCCTCAAATTTGGCCTACAAAATTTTTGATTGATTGCATGTAGAACGTAGATATAATAGACATATCTGGACAAAATAACTATTAAGAATTATCACCTTACATATGATATGACACAAGAATCAAGACAGCGACTTCTTAAATTTATATTTCATGTTCGGTATATTTCTCTCCTTTGATTCAGTGAAATCTAAGCTACCATTGCAAACCATTGCAAATAAAATAAACAAACTCTGGCGACTCAAAAATGAAGACAGTGACCTTTTATTCGAAGAAATCGAAATTGCGATGGTAAATACCTATATTGAAGCAAACTCTGGGCCCTATTCAAGAAGCTTAAATACCTAGTATTTAAGCTTCTTGGCCCTATTTCATAAAACCCGACCGGTTGACAATTTGTAAAAAATCGGCCAAGTGCGAGTCGGGCCTCGCTCTTTTAGGGTTCCGTACATATGACCAAATATTTTTTTTTAAACTAGATACATATTTAGATATCTTAGTTCTTAGAAAGTACTAAATTAGCATATGGGGAAAAAATGCTCGTTTGTTTTGGTCACATCTTACAAACAGCTTTATAAATCGATGTTCTCAGTATTTGTTGTTCAAATACACTATATAGTACATAATATACCAAAATTTCAAATTCCTAACTAGTTTAGTTTTTGAGATAGACCCCGTAACAAAAGTGGTCTAAAACCGAAAACTTTGACGACCCCCCATTTCTTCATTTTTGTAGCTAAAAAATAAAAAAGTCGGCCAAGTGCGAGTCGGACTCGCGCACCGAGGGTTCCGTACTCCAAAAGTAAAAGTAAAACGATAATATTATATTAATTTGCTTACTTATCGTTAACTTTGTTTGTAGAGGTTTATTGTTAATATAAAAAAAAACTATGCTAGTTACAGCGTTGGTTTTATTTTTTCTGTAAAATATACATAAACCTCTATTGACCATAATTATTTCAGATTTTTCGATTGGTAAACTTCGGAGATAAGGGGGGGAACGGTATTTTTTTCGACATTTTGGCCGATTACTCAAAAACTATTATATATAGAAATAAATGAAAAACTGTTTTAGAATGCATAAGTAAAGGCCTTTCATATGATACCCCACTCGGTATAATTATCTTATTTTGAAATTTCAAACTCCTGATTTTCCCCCTTTTTTAATTAAACTAAAATAATTTTCGCGTTGATTTTATTTTTCCTGTAAAATATACATAAAGCTCTATTGACCATAATTATTTCAGATTTTTCTATTGGTAAACTTCGGAGATAAGGGGGGGGAACGGTATTTTTTTCGACATTTTGGCCGATTACTCAAAAACTATTATATATAGAAATAAATAAAAAACTGTTTTAGAATGCACAAGTAAAGGCCTTTCATATCATACCCCACTCGGTATAATTTTCTTACTTTGAAATTTCAAACCCCCGATTTTCCCCCTTTTTTAATCAAACTAAAATAAATTTCGCGTTGCTTTTATTTTTCCTGTAAAATATACATAAACCTCTATTGACCATAATTATTTCAGATTTTTCGATTGGTAAACTTCGGAGATATAGGGGGGGGGAACGGTATTTTTTTCGACATTTTGGCCGATTACTCAAAAACTATTATATATAGAAATAAATGAAAATCTGTTTTGGAATGCACAAGTAAAGGCCTTTCATATGATACCCCACTCGGTATAATTATCTTACTTTGAAATTTCAAACCCTCGATTTTCCCCCTTTTTTAATAAAACTAAAAATAATTTTCGATTTTTCTTTATTCCAATGGTGGTGGGCCACTATTAATCACAACTATGCCAAATTTCATGTCGATAGCTTTAATAGTTACTGAAATAATCGACTGTGACAGACGGACGGACGGACGGACGGACGGACGGACGGACGGACGGAGAAAGTCTCACCATAAGGGTTCCATTTTTACCATTTTGGTACGGAACCCTAAAAATATATATATATTTGAACTCCACTTAATGAGCTCTAGACAATGACACGCCACATGCCTGGGTAAAAAGATAAAATTTTATTTCGACTCCTTTTCTATGTATGGGAGCCCCCTTTATTTTTTAATTTAATTTTATTTTTATTATTTGTTGTTATAGCGGCAATAGAAATACACAAAAAACTTGAGAGGTGTCAAAGGACACCCGGATGGAACGTAGCTCCTTCCGATTAATTTTAGTGAAGGAATTGTAATAAACTAGTGGTGTCATCTAGTATTAAATTGATTAACTACGATGAATTATAATATTTTTTTATTTCTATTGCACTGTTACAAAACCAAAGAGTTACTCTGGTGGAGTTACTGTTTTTTCACAGATGGCGTTAGCATTTTATCCAATTTATACAATAAAAAATTAGGGAAAAATTCCACATTTAGAAATTATTTAAAATAAAATTGAAAATAGAAAATTCAGTCTGTCGAGCTGGGATTCGAACCATCGACGTTGAATATATAGGCGACTGCCCTAACAACTAGGCCATGCAGACGCCGTGTTCTAAGGCGAAAATACCGAATACAATGCAAAATTCACATTCAACAAAAAGGTGTCGGTTTCAAAAATGTGTCGAGGTCGAGTGTCGGTTCCTTAATTTTTTCCGTCTAGCCCCCTTCCGTACCGCGCGATAAGGAACTACGTTCCAATATGTGACAATTTTAACTGCCTATCTATTACGGTTTACGAGATACAGCACGCTGACAGACGGACGGACGTACGGACGGACGGACGGACAGCGGAAGCTTAGTAATAGGGTCCCCTTGGTACCCTTTGGGTACGGAACCCTAAAAATGACGTAATTTGTCGGATTGTCATGACAATTGTGGGTTCATAAAACTTGAGAATTCTGTAGCCTGAGTACCTCCAAAGTAGCCCGCGTACCACCAAAGTAGCCAGAGTACCACTAATTACACATGCCAAGGCCTGTGTCAAAAATTTGCGACAATTCGACATGTTGTGTCGACAATGCTTGTTGACATTTGACCGTTTCATAAATGACAACTGTCTGAAAATCGTTGACATTTTTGTTGTTGAAGATTTTCCTTGTCGCCTGTAAATGTTTGTGAAACCCAGAAATGAAGCCAGTGTCATCTCTACTACTTATTTCAGGTTAGGCATGTTTCTCTCCTTATCATTCTTTTCAAAAATATCCAAATTGCTATGGTAAATATAATGGAGAAAAATCTGGTGACTTAAAAATGAAGACAGAGTCATCTCAAACGATTCATATTTGGTGTGTTTTTCTCCTTTGTAGCAAACTCATAGTATGACCACAGGTATGAAAATGACTGATGATGATGAAAGAATGATGAATGTAAAAAGGTTTCAACATCTCCGTCAGTATAAAATATAAATGCTGTAGAGAAGCGGAACAAAAGAGTAAGATGCATAGTAAATTATTTTAGGTAGGTATTAATTTAATGAAATATGTAATATTCCTGTATTTCTCCATTAAAAACCTATTAAATTTAATAAGCGCCAGTTGACTGTTGAGTCATTTAGAATCACTATGGGTGCTATCACCGAGCATTGATAAAATATCAAAGGTCGATTAACTAAAGTAGGTAAGTAACTAATTTATATCACTACATATTATATAACAAAGTCCCCCGCCGCGTCTGTCTGTCTGTTCGCGATAAACTCAAAAACTACCGAACGGATTTTCATGCAGTTTTCACCAATAGATAGAGTGATTCACGAGGATGGTTTTAGTGTAGGTTTTGTAGGTTTTTGTGTAATTGTTGGCAATGTCGGAAAAATTCAAGCCGCCTGGAAGCTTTCATCGAAAACGCTGCCTAATCCCTTTGAGATATAACAAAACAATTTATAGTGGTGGTATGGTGGGATAAGTCTTTACAGAAAAGTCTGCGATAGCATATATTATCTATCTTTTAAGGATAGCTCACTATACCCATTTTAACTTCTAAAAAAATAGTCACATCCTATGCGGTACCTAATTGGAAATCTATTTAGTGCTGATTTAGCCAACGTACAATAAGTCTTATCCGAGCTTAAATTTGATATTTTGACAGCATTTTCAATACAAAAACTGTCAGAACGCTCAATTTATTCCTCGGATAAACGTGACTCGATGTTGCGCGTTGGTGAAATCGGCACTGAAACGGATAGAGTATTAATCCTTATCAACTTAAATACGTTATTTACCATAAGCATTTCATGCACATTATGATAATCCTTTACACCATACAATTTAAATGAATATCTTAGGAGTTATCGCAAAATAAAAACGAACGCGCGCCAATATAAATACGCGGATTTCAACCCGACGATTGCCACCACCACAGCGCGCGCCGCTTTGTTGCTATATTATAAGCCGAGCGATACTTCTTTTATAAGCCTACGTAACAGTACGTACAATATGCTGTTCAATATAACTTATGGAACATTTCAAAGAGTTTGCAAAGCATAGGCGTAATATGCTCTACTTCCCGTGCGAAGCCGGGGCGGGTCGCTTGTAAATTAATAATTAGTAATTTATGCCTTAAATATCATCACTATCTTAAAACATATATTACTGAGATATAATTCTTTACATACAACGACAACGAAATGGTAACGTAACGATATTCTGATTTTAGATTTTATTAGAGGAATAGGGAATTAGTATTCATACCTTTGAAGGTTTGGCCCATCGAAATCCCTATGGCAGTGATGCTTGACTAATAGAAAAACGCATTTATTGGAACGTAGTTCCTTATCGCGCGGTACGGAAGGGGGATAGACGGAAAAAATCGGCCAAGTGCGAGTCGGGCCTCGCTCTTTTGTTAAAAAAATTTACATAAAAATATTTCCATGTACCCATGGAAATATTTTATTTAATTTTTTTAATTTAATTTAATTTTTATTATTTGTTGTTGTAGCGGCAATAGAAATACACAATCTGTGAAAATTTCAACTGTCTACCTATTACGGTTACCGAGATACAGCCCGCTGACAGACGGACGGACGGACGGACGGACGGACAGCGTAGGCTTAGTAATAGGGTCCCGTTGGTACCCTTTGGGTACGGAACCCTAAAAATTAAGGAACCGACACTCGACACATTTTTGAAACCGACACTTTTTTGTTGAATGTGAATTTTGCATTGTGTTCGGTATTTTCGCGATACAACACGACGTCTCCGATTCGAACTATCGACTGTGAACTATTAGGCGACTGCCGGAGCCACTAGGCTACGAAGACGCCGTGTTGTATCGCGAAAATACCGAACAAAATGTAATCGAAAGGAACTACGTTCCATCCGGGTGTCACTTGACACCTCTCAAGCTTTTTTATCGCTATACAAACTCGTAGACGATGCAATAATAAATTGAAAATTCCTAATAAACTGGGTAAGAATGTACCGTACCTTACTGTTGTTTTAATTTTTTGTAAGAGCGAACGTATTTATTTTGAACTCAAATATAAATAGCTCTACGTTTTTTACATAATAATATATGGCGCCCAGTCGTCTAGTCGTATTTCTGTCGTGTAATATAAAAATAGGTGTAGGTCAGAAAAGCGCGCACGAGACATGCGCGTGCGCCATGTTACATCACCCACGTGTGGTAATAATGATCTGTCGCTAGAAAAAAAACGAAAATGATAACTGTTAGTCGATTGCGGTACAATTGCACCAATCATTGTTACAATCTTCTTTGCGGTGATTGGCTGAATTTATGCTCATATTATTGCAACAATGCATTAAAACCAATAGGTAGCGAGAGATTTTTGTAATGGTCCCGCAGCTGATTATACTTAAGAAGCATTGAATTCAACGACTTGAAGACTTGACTTTGAATTGACGCAATTGATTATACAAACTTAAGGAAGCTCGGCACATTTACCACTTCTGTTTGTTTACAAAAATATTCAAGTCTAATTTAACACGTGGATTCAAAGCAGAGCTTTTACAAAAAAAACCGGCCAAGTGCGTGTCGGGCCACGTGCAGTGTAGGGTTCCGTAGTTGCAAGTCATAAATATTATTGCTGACCTAGGATAGTGCTTTAATTTTATTTATGAATATTGAATATATTTTAAGTTCCATGGCTTAAATACTATAATATACTAAAAAATATGCAACTTACACTACGTGTAATACCTAACCTAGAAAGAACAGATACAACTCCTTAACTTATGAACCCTACTTAGCCGTGATAGTTTTCCTATAAAATTCATTATATATACTATTGCTGTGAATTTTTTCATGTATCCTATAAGCAACCATGTAGCTGGCAGAAGGGGACGACGACGACGACACCTGACTCTAATAAAATTTAGCACTTTAAAATATCATATTTCACAAACGGACACCTGAATCGAAAAATGGTATTCCCACACCCACAATATTTTTGAAAAACATATTCAACGACATCCCACACTAGGGGATAGACGAGAAAAATAAATCATCACCACTTTACATGTAGGGGAGATACACCAAAAAAAAAAAATTTTTCACAATTTTATTTCACCACTTTATTGGCATGGTTTTTATTTATACCCTTGTCAAATTACAGTTTTCTATAGTACCAAATACCAATAGCCTCTGAGCTAAACCGCGGAAGGACGGACGGACGGATGGACAGACAGACGGACATGGCGAAACTATAAGGTTTCCTTATTTACTACGGAACCCTAAAAAGCACAAAATTCTATCGAGATAGAACGGTTATAACAACTGTTTTAACGGATTCATATGTACCTATTTCAGAAAAAAACAACGTGTTAAGTATGAAACCTACTCGTACCTATGAAATTATTGTTGTAATTGAAAATAAGCACTACCTGTTAAAAGAAAACTTCGAACATCGATGTAGAGCTTTTATTTTCTTTCATTGGAACAAGGTTCCAAGTGAAGAAATTACTTAATATTATTTTGTGAAATTGGAATTAGTGTAACATATAATGGAATTTTATTTTTATTGTGTTTGAAATTTATATTAAGTATAATGCAAATCGTTGACACGAATGTTCCCTCAGTGTTCCATTCCTCTTCTTCTTTTTGCTCGCCCACTTCTCCTTTCTACCTTGTTCTATGTTTCTTTATTACCTCTATTGGCCCAAATTCACGATAGTCATACTATCGTCTAATTCCATAAAATAGGTAGGTAATAGGTACGCTAAGAAACATCGGGACCTTCGTCAGAGTTTGGTGATAAGGTCGTTTACTAATCAGTCAGAAGATTGAATCCAAATTGTAAATTGTAAGAAACCTCTTAATATATTTAAACGAAGTATATAAACAGATACCTATTATGTACTTATTTTATTTAAATTTTGTTTATCATTTTAAAATTTTAATGATTGATTGATTTAGCATTGATCAAGAACACCCGTATTAATTAATCATAATGTACCGTTACCTATCCTTATTATTTTTTTGTGTAGATTTTTTAACTTGGACCTTGAGAGTATCTAAAAATATAATATAATGTCCAGTGTAATGTATTTTTATTAAAATGTTTACACTTGACGAAAAACGAATACAAATAAAATGGTATCAAGAATTGAGACGTTTTGAAAAATAAATAGATTGATGAGTGCACAGCATGTCTATTACAACAGCATTATTGATTGAAAGTAATAATATATTTTGATGAATAATATATTAATGAAACAGTGATAGCCTAGTGGTCTAGCCTAACTTTTCGGAGTCAAGTGCGTTTAAGCAATTAAATATCACTTGCTTCAACGGTGAAGGAAAACATCGTGAGGAAACCTGCACATCTGAGAGTTCTTCATAATGTTCTCGAAGGTATGTGAAGTCCGCCAATTCGCATTGGGCCAGCGTGGTGGACTATGGCCTATAACCCTTCTCTGAGAGGAGACCTGCGCTCAGTAGTGAGCCGTTGATGGGTTGCTAATGAATAATATATTTTATCACTGATTTCGACGGGCAGTTCGACCTGGCTGTATTTTAAATGATCAACACGCTCAGGACGCCCGAGATTTCTGAGATATAATTTCTGAAATTGCCTCTCTGAAACTTATTTTATTTGAACCTAGTTTATTTAAGTATTATAGTCATAATCATCATGTGCATTCCTCGAATCGAAGTTTTGCGGTCATCACTCGACAAGCATCTGTAAAGCCGCATCTTATAATTTTGGGGAACCCAGCTTTGTCCAACCCATCGTTTAGCCACTTGCGTCTTTGGCGACCTGGACCTCCTGACCTGGAGCTGGACCTGGAGCTCTATTACCTGCAATTCTTCCTTCCAACACTAGTTTTGAGAATGAAAATAGGGCTCCTCTCTGTAGATGACCAAAGAAACCTAGTTTATTTATCCTTATGATCTACTAGTAACTACTTAGATGATGCCCGCGACATCGTCCGCGTGGATTGAGGTTTTTTGATTCCCGCGAGAACTCTGTGATTTTCGGGATAAAAAGTAGCCTTTGTTTTAATCCTGGGTATGAGCTATCTCCATTCCAAATTTCAGCCAAATCGGTTCATTCGTTGTGGCGTTAAAGAGTACTATACATACATCCATACATCTATACATCCATCCTCACAAACTTTCGCATTTATAATATTAGTAGGGTATTACCCTGATGGTAATTGGTACCTAATCTATATTTGTATACTTCTTCTTCTTCGTTTGTTTAGTATGGCTCCGCGCGTCGAGCGTTTGAGCCATAGTCCATAGTTTTTCTGATCCTTTCCAAAATTCCGTTTCTTCAAATCCCAATTGCACCACCACAAAACAAGCCCCTCCGCTTCAAACAAAAATCCATTCCATCAGTTCAATAGCTTCCACAAAACGTAGTCCATCTCATCCATTTCAGGCATCAATCTTCAATTCAAAATCAATCCTCCAAAATTATTCATATTGAAATGATGTATAAAATCTATAGCAAAAATATTTTAAGTTTTTCAATCTTTGACTTTGACCATTTGTATACTTACCTAATAGCTAATAGGTTTATTAATAGCGGCATATAAGTATGACAACTAATCAGGAACGACGCAGAGTCAGAGAATAGATAAGAGTACTGACAACGCTCCTAAATTAATAGCACTCGCTGAATATAAAATTATAAATTATTATTATCGTAAAATTAACTGATGTAAAATATAATTTCGTTTGCATAAGCTTCTTGAAAACATCTATAATAAGAAGACACGAGTACATTGCAAGATTATTGTCAAGACATTATATATAATTATACATACCTATTTATGTTAATGTATATTAAAGTGTTGTTTTTCATCATCGGAAACGTTGAAAAATAATTATGTAGATTGTCGACCGAGCGAAGCGAAGGTCTCTGAGTTTACTAGAGCGATTTGCACTTGTCCGTCCGTCCGTCTGTCCGTCCGTCCGTCTGTCAGAGCCTTATAACTTCTGAATTACTGAACGTAATTACTTCAATTTTAGATATGATATGTAAACCGATGGCCTCCAGCCGAAAATGGCTTAAAAAGTTATAAAAATCTTTATTTCAGGGGGGCTCTCATAGAAGCGAATGCGAAGTAAAATAAAATTTTTTGCATTTCATAGGGTTGCAGTACCTCATTTTAAAGATAATTTGGAACAGAGTAAATAAGTATTTTTTTTTATTTTATTTTCCTAAAATTGACGAAATGGGGGGGCTTTCAAAGTGGAGATTTTATTCGAGGCTAGATCTCTAAAACCACTTTATTTTAAAAATTGAAACTTACACATAATTTGAGTTATATTCTGTACTTGAACAACAAATACTAAGATTAGATAAATATTATAAAGAAACGAAATTATTTAAGTTTTAATGGGCATCAATGTTTTTAACAAAACTTCACTATACTGTTACTAGATGGCGCTGTCTTTAATATTGTAAATACGCATCCCATCCACGAAAGCAGATGACGATTGACGTCATCAGATTCGGCGCGTTGTAATTACAATATAATATAGTTAAAACTACCTTATGGGAATTATGGGATACCGCGAGGTCTCAGTTCGGGGCGAACCACTAGTATTTGTAGATATGCTGCATTAACAGAATTTGCTTATTTTAATAAATACCTACATTGAATAATAAATAATTGAGACTTTTCTAGTCAAAAAATAACAAAACCGCTTTTGTCAAAATATGAAATTATGCCCAAAATACATAATGAACCGATTTTGTGTGAATTTTCACAGGCAGAGAAATAAGTATAAGTAAAGGAGTGATATTTAAGCTACTAAAATGTAATATTAATATTAAATAATATTATATATTAATATTTTTTGAAGATTCAAAAAAATTTTTTTTATGTTAATTTTTTTTAATGAAAATAACGTTATAATTTAATACAACTAATTATAATTATATATACAGGAAAGAAATAAAAAACCTAAATTTACTCTAAAATAAAAACTAATTAAAATCTAAAACCCCATCCAAGTCACCGCAGTGTGGCATAGTACCCAAGATGCTGGCAGCATTACCTCTTTGTATGGCCAAGCTAATCCTTTGGCCAAGGTAGCTGCCAGCTCTTGGATCCCCGGTAGACTCGATCACTCTTTTCGATATCTCTAAAAAAAGTGCTCGAGCCTCCGGGCTCCACGGCCCCAGGGTCTCCACACCAAAAAGCGCAAATATGAAACCACTGTCAAGTTTTTCATATTTGCGCCTCTTAGCCTGTTCGGCGCTAGTAGCCGCTGCACCCGCCACAGAGGAGGTCGCATGGATGTGGGAAGCAGCTAGAGTATCTACACAGGTGGCATCCCACACAAGCGACCTCCCTGTCCTCCAAGGAACAAGTGTCATACCATCAGGTCTCTTGCCATCACTACGTGCCAAACCAATAGGTTCTAATACAGCTGGCACGTGAGCAGTAGCAAGAGACCTGCGGATGATGTCGTTGAGGGCATTGTGGCGGGAGAAACGACCAGCGCTCTACGAACAGGAGAACCCGTGATGACCGTAAGCGTCGACGTGGTCACCGCAGTGGCAACGGTGAGGCTGGGTTATTTTGGCGCCGAGCCTAAGACAAACTACCACTGCAAGAGTGGCGTGGTTTAAAAGAGTGCCCAGATTAGCAGAAGGGATAGCATGGAGCCAGTGTCCGGATTCTTTCGCAGAGACAGCGAGAAGACGAGCACGGTCTTTAGAATTTGCTTGCATTAACATTGCGTCAAAAGTTTTTTTACAAATAATGTTATCCCACTGTCTCTGGGAAGGAAGAGAAACCGGCAATTGATTTGGGCTAATCGCTGACCATCCATTTCTTGCCTCTGCCAAGTACGACACCTCAATTGATCCCAATGACTGGGATATAATTTTTTCAAAGAGAGTGTGTGTACTATAAGCAGAGGAAAGAAATGCTGGCAGAGAGACACTAGAAATTTTGCGGAAAATTATTGTTCAGTTATTCCAAAGATTAACCCGTAAGTACAATCAGAAAGAAATACATAATTAAGTATATTATATAATTTAATCATTGAATTATTTTGTACTTTAAATCTATATAACGTAATGCGCAAGCGATGCGCAAGTCCCGTCAAAGTCGGTTCAGCGGGGCAACCGGCTAAGAAATATATCAATCATTAAAGGACAGCATCAATGTCAAAACATGGTTTTGGCTCCACGTATCATTGATACAGTCCTTAAAGGATCGTTGAGGACAAAAAATTATTTGACATTGATGCAGTACACTATCGATACAATTTTTGTATGAACATTGCTGAAAATTGGTTCCACGTAAGACTTTTGAAGGAAGATGTCGTTAAGGACTACGACAAAAGTTACGTCAAACTAGGCTTTCATTGATACAAGCCGTGAGGTGTTCTTATCGGTGACATAAGGTGTCCACTAATCGTTTTACTACTCATATTTTCTGTTAAAATGTTTTAAAAAGCTTTATTAAATAATTTGTCAAATTAGCAAAGCAATGAGTAGTATTTTAAGAAGTATGTTTAATGTTAAAATCATTGAAGAATAATTTTTAGATTTAAAGGTTACTTTTTGACACTTTCGTATGTTGGATAGTAGAGCATGGAACTAGGAATTACGACTACGTCTAATTAAAGAGTAATCTCTGGTTTGCCGTCTGAAAGTTTGTTCTTCTTCTTCTGCTCAGTGGCTCCTCGCGTCGAGCGTTTGAGCCATAGTCCAAAGTGTTTATTAATTTTACAATTATTATAATTAGTGCATTGTATTGATGAGTTTTCGGTTTTTCACAAAATGATCCTCTTCAAAAACATTGTAAAAAATTTCCAAAGCTCTGGCGGCGGCCATTTTCCATAGTCAAATTCATTGAGTAGTATGGTTTTCACAAAATGATCCTCTTCACTGTTTTTCCAAACAAAATTATGTAGCGTTTGAGCCATTCAAGTTTTTTTTAAAATTTCAATTAAAAAGAATATTTCAATAAATAATTATTTCTAACAAAACATTGTAAAAAATTTCCAAAAGTCTGGCGGCGGCCATTTGTCAAGTCCAAGTCCCCCTGAAAGTTTGCAGTAGAAAATCTGAAATCATAAAAATAGTTTGGTGTTTGGGTGGCATCAAACTCGCAGTTGTTATCATTGTTGGATTAATTAACGTAGTCGTAATTCCTAGTTCCATGAACTAGCCGCATATTACGTATGATTTATGTATAAACCTACATAATATTCAATAATAATTTGCGCCTGGGTAAATTCTGTCTGTGATGCGGGAATAAGTTTTATGTAGTTTTCGAAATAGAAATAGAAATGTTTTATATTCAAATAAACTTTTTTACAAGTGCTTTTGAATTGTCAATGAGTCTACCAAGTTTTATATGTGTTTATGTGTAAGAAGTACCATCCTATTTAAATACTTAAATATTGCATAAATTATTTGCAGATATTAAATATTTAATTCAAAAGCAATTATTATTAACTATGGCAGTTATTAATTATTTCAATTGGGATAACGCAGTAAAATTTGGAAGACTGCTGTGGCCGTATAGATTGTTAGATTATCATAGATGTTCAAATTAGTCGGATTATACGTATGACCCACCACTAAAATATCGATAGTCACGTGATAGTCACCTGATTGCGACCTATTGCTACACTCCTGAAAAAGCTTACGCGGTACCGGATATAAGGACTGTTACGATAACGATCCTTATGGATATTTTTGGATGTGAGATGTGAGACAATAGTTACGTGGTCGACCAGCAGCTGTTTCCAAGACGAGCGTTTGTACAGACAGGCAGATAAAATAATTAAAAGTGTTAGTTTGTGTTATTCTTAAATCATAATTGGGCAGTTACTTCAAAATCACAGACATACACTTTATTTATTTGTAAAGATAGTATTATTATTACCTCTGGTGAAGCGATGCCAAATATTGATTTAGCGCATATTGATACATAAGTTTTAAATAAAATATACTAATAATAATATAGGTACTCGTATATGCGTTTTGGCAGCTACGACCTTTTATTTAGTAATGATAGAATTGATAGAGGTGTACATAAATAATGAATCATAATTACTTGACGGAAATAGGAAGTGTTTCCTAATCGGAAATCCCTGAAATAGTAATGCAAATTTATTAAGTATTTAAATAATGTGTCCCAAATGCTTAGATTTGAAAATACATAAACGCTTAATTTGCGTTTTAAATCGTGATTGTATCTCTATCAATGTTATATTACTTATAATTTGATATAAATAATTCTTTTTAAAAAACCGACCTCAAACGCCCGCGCCTCTACAAAGTACATTATAATGTATTGTTAATATTTTAAAAACCGTTCGACTGAATTCAATAAAATTTAAATGGAGCCACCTGGGAAATATACCCTTTAAAACAAAAAAATCCAAATCGGTTCAAGCGTCTTCGAGTAATCGGTGAACATACATAAAAAAAAAAAACATTCCGGCGAATTGAGAACCTCCTCCTTTTTTGAAGTCGGTTAAAACATTATACATCAATATGTTGCTTAAACTGGTTTATAAATATGTTTATCTACTCCAGCATCGAAAAGTTCCAATTTCGAGTTTGACAGATGAATCGAAATGAACCCTCTTTCGGTTTTGCTTCTCATTTCGATGCAGCTCGTTGTATGGGAGCTGAATCGAAATGGTTATCTTCTTAAAATAGAATACCTAAAGCTAAGGCTCTGAGTTCTGGCACTTTTGTACCGTTCATATAACAGAGGCGCCACAGGCGGCTGGTGGCGGCTTACGGAGTTACTTTTTGTTGACAGAGGCGCCACAGGCGGCTGGTGGCGGCTTACGGAGTTACTTTTTGTTACTTTATTGAGCCTACGGCGTATTTTGTTAATGATTTTACTTCCTTGTCGTAGATAAAATCTTGTATGCAACTGAACGTAATTAGTCATTTTAATTCTCGTACTATCCTATTTTGATACTCGGCAAGCCTCGTATCAAAAAACAGCACTCGAATTAAAATGACCCTCATTACGATGCAGTTGCATAAATAGCTAATGTATGTATACTTCGGCACGGACAGACGGTTGAATAGTGGTGCCGTATTTTAAAATCAACAAATTGAGGGTCCGAAGCCGAGAGATGTGAGTTCTAAGTTCCAGCCCCTCCGGTTTCGAATATTTGGAACATTGAAATAATTACTCATTAATATTATGACTACATAATATATGAACATCGTGAGGAAACTTGCACACCTGAGAGTTCTTCCTAATGTTCTCAAAGGTGTGTGAAGTCTGCCAATTTGCATTAGGCCCACATGGTGGACTATGGCCTATAACCCTTCTCTGAAAGGAGACCTACGCTCAGTAGCGAGCCGTTGATGGGTTGCTGATGATGATGATGATTATAACTATTATTATTGTACATTAGTTTAACATCTTACTAATATTTTAAATGCGAAAGTTGTTTGTTTGTTGGTTTGTCCTTCAATCACGCTGCATCAGAGTTACAAACCGAGCGACGTGATTTTTTGCATGGCTATACTTTGTTGAGGATCTGGAGAGTGACATAGTTACATTTTTATCCCGGAAAATAAAAGAGTTCCCGAGGGATTTTATAAATTTAATCCACGCGGAAAAATTCGCAGGCATCATCTAGTAAAATATTATAAATATTTAATTAGGTGTCTTTCTGAGGATCTGGAGGATAATATTGGCAAGTTTGGCGAGATTTATAAAAACCTCTCTATGGGGACGAAATCTCAGCCAAAAATCGCACAGAGAAAAGAATTTATTTCAACATCACGAATTCTTAGTGATCACAATAATAAATAAACCGGCCAAGTGCGTGTCGGGCCACGCGCAGTGTAGGGTTCCGTAGCTGAAAGTCTCAAATATTATTGCTGACCTAGGATAGTGCTTTTGTTTTATTTATGAATATTGAATAAATTTTGAGTTCCATAAGTTCCATTTGAGTTACTTAGAAAAAACAGATATAACTCCTTAACTAATGAACCCTACTTAGCCGTGATAGTTTTCCTTTAAAATTCATTATATATACTACTGCTGTGAATTTTTTTGTATCCTATATATAACCATTTAGCTGGCAGAGGGGGGGACACTTAACTCTAATAAAATTTAGCACTTTAAAATATCATATTTCACAAACGGATCCCTAAATTGAAAAATGGTGTTCACACACCCACAATATTTTTGAAATACCTTTTCAACTACACCCCACACTATAGGATAGACGAGAAAAAAAATTCATCCCCACTTTACAATATGTAGGGGAGGTACCCTAAAAAAAATATTTTTCACAATTTTATTTCACGACTTTGTCGGCGTGATTGATATTTATACCCTTGTCAAATTACAGATTTCTAGTACCAATAGTCTCTGAGCTAAACCGCGGACGGACAGACGGACAGACGGACGGACATGGCGAAACTATAAGGGTTCCTTGTTTACTACGGAACCCTAAAAAATACCAAGTAGCAACATAGACATTACAAGGTAGGTACCTATATGAACAAGAATTCGCACGAGTAAATCGACCTTAGTAAGTTAGCTACATAGTGCAAATAATAAATAATTAAAACTATTTATTATGTTCTGGACTCAGCCTTACACTCAAGGATGACTGGTCTTGTTAGTTGTTAGAGGCGCGCGCGCGGGCGGAAAAAGGGGATATTATATTACCTCATTGCTAATATTATTGTAACCTGCTGAGTCTCTTGTCGGCTTTTCTCAGTAGAATAATTATTATTGCTTTCCAAACCGGTGGAAGAGTCTTGACTTGTTACGTGCCAGAGGCCTACCTAAGTACATGTAATAAATCATTTTTTAATTATTTTGATTTTGGATAACTGAAAGATTAGAAATTCCATTTTTAGCTGCTTACGGCACTCATAGAGTACATTCAGCGCTAGATGCGCGAGAAAATTTTGCAACAAGGGCTGCCACCTTCCAAAACATTAAGACCCGAAACTATTGGAAAAAAATGACATTTTTTGTAAAATTATGGTATATTTTCTCTTTGTTATTACTTATTGTTAGTTTCTTTCATCAGTCCATTATAGTCAAAGTCTCCCATTTATGATAAAAAACGTTTTCGTCAAGAGAAAAAAAAATTCACCTAAGTATTTTCGTACTCGGTTTAGGGTGGTTTAGGTTCTATTAAATTAGCTACTTTGAACTTTGAATAGTTGAACCGATAATTATGCTCTATCGAAAATCTCGCGAAACCCGTAGATTACGGGTCAAACCTGGAGGTGTCAGCCCTGCGGGCATACACATTCATCTTGTAATGCCGTCTCCTAACGGCAAATGCAAACATTAGGGCTACTCGTATAGCTGCACCTTGGACACTGCTGCACGGAACAAGGATCGGATATGTTTCCCGTATCAGGTGCAGGTTCAGGCTACATGCAACACTGATAGAACATAGTATATTCTATGGTAGAATATAGTATATTCTCAATATATACTATCCCTCTCTCTTCTA
Organism: Oeneis ivallda; assembly: GCA_029955525.1. Taxonomy (NCBI): domain Eukaryota; kingdom Metazoa; phylum Arthropoda; class Insecta; order Lepidoptera; family Nymphalidae; genus Oeneis; species Oeneis ivallda. The sequence goes on from JARPMR010000003.1 coordinate 22,159,057, forward strand.
CAACCGCACCGCAAGCCACCGAAAGCAATTTCACCCTCACCACCTGGGTGCCTGGAGCACTTCGATCGTCCGCTGTGCCAGAACTTTTTTCCACGCACTACCAAACTGTAGAACCAACTCCCATCGACGATGTTCCCGCTTAATTGCAACATGGGTTATTCCCGGGCGGACCAACAAACACCTGAAAAGCCGGCAACGCATTGATGATGCCTCTGGTGCTACAAATGTAATAGGCGTCGGTAATCACTGAACATCAGGTGACCCGCCTGCTCGTTTGCTCGCCATTCATATAAAAACATACTACCCATGATTTCGCTTATTTTTCGCGCAAAATAACCTCAAGATGCGTAATTGGCATCCACTACTTAGATTGTGATTCTTTGTATAAGTATGTTACCTGTTTCCTACATTGTTTAATAGGTATTAGGTATCTGCGTAATGCTAACTCGTGCCAACAGTCTAACGTGTAATGCAAATTGTAATGTAGACAGTTCACGGCATTGGCCTCTTGGTATGTGTCAAGATCATTCTGTAGATCATTAAACGTGGCAAGGCATTTTATTGTATTTTTTCACACAATGCAGGTAGGTTCTGCTTTGTTTACGCAAGTGGGAACTTTTAACCTATTTAATTACTGCTTTAGGTACAGACGTACCTAATCATCTACTAGATAATATCGATGACTACTAGTCATAATTTACTACACAGTAGTGATGTAACGAACGTTGGATTTTTCCTATTCGCGAATGCGAATGCATTCGCCACATCACAATGGGTACAGCCATGCACGCTATGGAAAACCGTCTACACTACTCCTGACGGAAAATTCTTACACTTTTTTTCGCCTAGCCCCTATCCGCCAAATCCTTACCGTGCGATAAGGAACTTCGTTCCAAGAATAATAAATAATTATCATGATTCGGCGATGCGCGCATGCGTCAGTTTTGACGTACAACTTTGTATGATTAAATTTCGAGGCCGCTATTTTGAACGATGCATGATCATTCAACCGCCCGTGTGATTCGATCCTTAGCAGATATGATCCTATACGTATGTCGTATACTACCTATATAGTTTAAACCGTAATGTGGCGTGATCCTCTCCCCACATCCGCTCACGTTTCAGGGCTGTCTGTTCACGTTCAGTCATTTTGATACAGTGATTGTGATTAGCGTAAATCGTACGAGTTGGTGTATCTTTACTGCACATCAATTTTATTAAAATACCTGTTTGTTTCTGTATGTGAAAAGATTGAAAAGTAAGGTAGTAGCACAGAATATACATATAATAGGTAGTAGGTAGATACAGATGTTTTGAAAAGCTCCGAATCGAAAAGTTAAATTTTTTTACTCGATCAAATTTAAAAAGTGCGTTACCTCAATTCACCAGGCCAGGGTAGAGTACCAATTGTCTAAAAGTTATTCCATTGACCGTATTCGTATTCGATGAAATTAGCGTCAAAGTAAAATATCCAGCAGATATTTTATCTGTTAGCTATATATCCTAGGCACTTTATCAGCAAACGGTGAAACAGGCCATAACTTCTAACTGTATCTGAAATCTGAATCGTGTGCTTTTTTACTGGAATGTTTTTATGATTTATACATACAATTATCCTCTCAGTGTTGTTAACCCTGTGGCCTGTGACCCAGATACAATGGGTTGCCAAAAGACGTAACGGCATCCGACGTAACTCATTATTGAATTGGCGAACATTTCTACGGACTTAACTTCTAAGGCCTGGTCATACAAAACGCGCAGCGGTTTCGATGCGAGACAGTAGCCGCAGCAGCACATCAACTGAATCATGTTTGACAGTCATACTGTTAGAAAGAGTATTTATTATTCTTTATTTTAATCTATATTCCTGTTTCATTATCCAATCATGTATCCAATCATAAAACTCGCATCTATCCGTGGGGTGCCGTGCGGCGTGAGCAAAAGAGGAAAAGAGATCTTATTTTGTTCATGCTCATTTATTTTACTTCTACGATAAACGTGATTCTGTACTGACTGACAAATCACTGCACTGAATGCCGATGCAGTTCAACTGAGTTGCACTGATTGCAATATAGATAATGTGGCCGTGGCATTCGCGACGTACGGACGCGGGCACTATATTTATGCGATAAAACTTTCTAAAAAAATACACCTCGTAAAAGTTATACTGATTTTTATTCCGTAGTTTTAGATCTTAGATTCTAAGTTGTGGACTTTTTGTTTTTGGCCTTTTCATTTTATTTGGTAAACAATTTTTACTCTTCTCTTGTCTCTGCTCTTCTCAGCAGAATCTGCTTACTGAACCGATGTTATCATCATGACGTGTCATACGAGCCACATGTTGGCCTACGTGAAATAAATAATTTTGATTTTTGATTTTTTTTTTTGTAAAATGCACAAAAAAACTCGACCAAGTGCGAGTCGGGCCTCGCTCTTTTAGGGTTCCGTTCAAAAAAAATTAAATTAAAATATTTTCATGTACCCATGGAAATATTTTTATTTAATTTTTTTAATTTAATTTAATTTTTATTATTTGTTGTTATAGCGGCAATAGAAATACATAATATGTGAAAATTTCATCTGTCTATCTATTACGGTTTACGAGATACAGCCCGCTGACAGACGGACGGACGGACGGACGGACGGACGGACGGACGGACGGACGGACGGACGGACGGACGGACGGACGGACAGCGTAGACTTAGTAATAGGGTCCCGTTGGTACCCTTTGGGTACGGAACCCTAAAAATTGATTGCTTTTGACAAATAACTTAATTGAATTTTTAGTTTTTGACATATTATTTAGTTTATTGTTTTGTTAACTTAACTTTCATAATTATTTGATTTTACATAGAAAGAACCTTTGAGTGGTAAGTATTTTTATTTTTTATTGAATAATTTTTGCGTACCATATGTAGTGCTAGCCTAAGATGACGAGCGCTTGCCTAGAACATGTCTGACTTCATTTAAAGAAGGAAGAAATCTTGTAGCAACCTTGCTAATATCAGAATCACATGGAATATTATAAAATAGCTAGAAAATAGCATTGTATTAATTATACTTTATTAAATTATTAGAGATAAGTATTAACTCTAAGAAATCTATCGGACTATATTAATTAGAAACGTTAGTTTTTACGTGTGTGCATGTTTACAAACTATAAAAACTTATTGTGCGGTCAGAAAGACGAAAAAAGTTTGTTGGAGTTCAATGAACGCGGAAGGACTTTACTACTAATTACCTCCTATCTAACAAAAAAAGGGTTACGAAGTGAAGTAGGTACGGCAAAAAAATAATAATCAAGACTAATATTCCACTTTTTCGGGGGATTTTTTTGGCATGTCTTTATCAGTTGAGCCCAGAGATTGTGGAATAATTTACTTTTGTTGATAATAGAGATATTCCTATTAATAATGATGATCATCATCTTAACACATCGCTGGCCCAGTTAGCAGTGGCCACAGCCCCAGGTCTCCTCTGAGAACTAGAATATACATAATGTACCTATAGGAACAATTATTATTATTTTCTTTCATAGCTAAGTAGGTATTTACACACATGACGATTGATACTACCAAGTCCACGGATGGACAGACGAAAGTCCAAAGTCTGTAAGTAATGTCAATGTTTATAAATGTAGTACCTTCCTTATATAAGTACCATGTTACGAGCTAAGTGCATAGAGTGTGCAAGTTGAGAATAACCATCGGAGCTTTATATACGTGGAAAGAGTTTTTAATACCGTAATAATCTTCATACCAGCTGTAGGATTATTTAAAATTGATTGCTATAGTGTTACAGTCGCATTCGCCTCTTATTGGCTGGTACTCTTTCGCTATTTGTTAACATGAATAGATGCAGCAAGAAAGCGGTTATAAATTCGGTCCGTTGTTAGTCATCAGTTAAACTTATTTAATTTTTTTGTTGTAAGGTAGCCAGTAGGTATTATGAATATTTTGTATTATTTCAAAATATTCATGACACGCTCACTATATTATGTATATATAGCGATCGGAGAAGTTTGGCGCCGCAGTTAGCGTTTTGCCATTCGATAATTTCCTATTGAAGCAATACATACAACTTTTGAAAAATAATTGTAGAAGTACGAGTAGGTACGAGTCTTATATGATTGCTCCACAATTTCCTTAGTTCTTTACCTAATTTATGAATAGTTTACGTCAATTTGCAAAAATAAAAATACATAATTAATAAACATGAATGAATAAATTTACCTAAGTGGGTACTATCATGATTAGATGTAGGGTCGGTAGTTCTACAATGAACCAGCCAGCTACAATGAACCATTGACTTAATAAAATAATTCGACGTTGCCACATCGTGCCAATACTAGTAAACAAGACGCGACTTGAACCCCCTCCCACACACTAGTTTGCAGAGCGATCTCTTGAGCGACGGCTGTGTGAGGACGATTAATGAGAAAACATACTTAAAAAGTAAGTTTCTTTTAATTTTATCTTCGATTTTTAATATTTTAGCTATAACAAATATCGTTTCTGTAGTCATTGCATATTATTAAACCTACATTTAGCTTGTAAAGTGCGTATAATCATTGTCCAAGGTTAGATTCTGACCGGTAAAAATTTCAAGTTATTTGAAAAAACGTGGTATGTATCAGATTGAACCACTCCAAGGTGGTTTACAATGAGCCGGTTCATTCTGTACACCCTACCGCTAGTTGTTGGTCGATGTAATGTGTTATAGGCGTAATGTTACCTATGTGTTACAGTTTTATAGGCCATAGTCCACCATGCTGGCCCAATTCAAATTGGCGGAATTAGGTTCTTCAGCACTCCAGTGTGCAGTTTTACTCACGATGTTTTCCTTCACCTTTGAAGCATGTGATATTTTATTGCTTAAACACACGTTTCATAGTTGGGTAAATTAGTAAGTATTAAATTAATTTAAGATGTTTTTTTAGAATGCCTCGAGAAAAATTTGCTGTAAGAAAAAAAGGCAATCATTCAGCTGAAGATATGCTGAAAGCATTAAAGTTACATCGCAGAGGTTTGAGCATTCGAAAAACGGCCAAAGAATGTGGAATCGCCTATCCAACATTGCGTCGCTATGTTACTAAAAACTTGAAAGTTAAAACCGATAATCTCGCCGAAGAAAGACTAACGCCCAACTATGAAAACCATTTAATATTCACACAGGATCAAGAAGCAGAATTAAAAAATTATATTATCGATTGCTCCTTGAGATTTTACGGGTTGACTACCAAAGATTGCCGAAAAGTGGCTTATCAAATGGCAATGATAAACCAAATTACCATTCCAGATAGTTGGAAAAGGCAAGAAAGCGCTGGCAAAGAATGGTTTCGGTCATTCAAAAAGCGACACCCCGACCTTTCCATAAGAAAACCAGAAAGCTGTAGTCTAGCTCGTGCTACTGCTTTTAATCCTCAAACAGTGAAAACTTTCTTCGACAATTTAAAAACTGCCATCGAACGACATCCCTCTTTCGGAACAGGTTGCCGAATATACAATTTAGACGAAACGGCAACTACCACTGTTCAAAGGCCATCAAGAATAGTGGCACCAAAAGGGAAACAAAATGTTTCTAAAGTCACGAGCGGGGAGAAGGGAACTTTAGTCACAACCTGTGCCATTGTTTGTGCATCCGGTCAAGCCCTGGCTCCTGTATTAGTTTTTCCACGTAAAAATTTCAAAGACCTAATGTTGCGTGGTGCCACACCTGGAACACTCTGACTCGCCAACAAGTCTGGTTGGATGACCTCTGAATTGTTCATAGAAGTTATGAAACATTTTATCAGCCAAACGAGTGCAAGCCTTGAAAATCCAGCACTTCTGATTCTTGACAATCATGAATCCCATTTGTCCATAGAAGCATTGGATCTCGCCAAAGCATTAGGCGTTACAATTTTAACTTTACACCCACACACCACAGCAAAACTTCAGCCTCTGGATGTAGGCTTAAACGCTCCTTTTAAAGTATTTTACAATAATGCCGTTGATTCATGGATGCTACAAAACCCAGGTCGATCAATGACCATTTATAATGTGGCTGAGTGTGTGGGTGCTGCATATGCCAGGGCTATGACACCAGTCAACATAGCTGCGGCCTTTAAGAAATGTGAAATATTCCCATATAACCGCGACATTTTCACAGATGTAGACTTTTTACCATCAGAAGTAACTAACAGACCCCAACAACTTGTAGAACAGAAAGAGGATGCAACAACACCTGCAGAAGATTCAGATGCTACTTATTGTGAATCTCCCACGTTAATTTCCGAACACATCCTCACATGGAATCCTCGAAGATCAACAACACCTGAAAAGGTGAGCGTTGAAAAAGAGAATACTACTACCAAGTCACCAATTACACCAAAAATAACAAAAATTTCCAATAGTAAACCATTCGTCTCACCTAAGCAGTTTATGCCACCATTAAAAGCTGGACCTCGATCGAACACCAGGAAAAGAAGAAAGGCAGGAAAAAGCAGAATAGCAACAGATACACCCGAAAAACATGAAATTATGATGGATCGCCAGAAGAAACAAGACAAAACTAAAGTTCAAGGAGTAAAACGTACAGTTCTTAAAGAGAAAAACATAGAAATAAAAGTGCCGAAGAAAAAGAAAACCAAACACGTAATCTACGAAGAATCTAGTTCTGACGAGGAGATAGAACAGGTTCCAATGGAGAGTGAAAGTGATTTGAGTGATATTATTGACTCTGGAAATGAATATCTTGATATTATAAGTGGTAATTTCCAGAATCTACCCCGGAAGCCTGTAGAGGGTGATTACGTTTTAGTTATATTTGATTTAAAGAAAAATAAAGTGTTTTATGTTGCGAAAGTGATTGAAGTGTGCAGCCTGAACTGTTATGGGGTTTCGTACATGAGAGTGAAAAACAAAGAAAGGATGAAGTTTTTTATGCCGTTGGAACCCGATCTAGCAGAAGTAAAACTTGCTGATATAAAAATGATTTTACCACCGCCCTTTATAACTCAAGATGGTTAGTTCAGGTTTCTACTATGAATCTTTAAGAGAATATAAAGATAGTAAATGTTCCTACTTTTTGATTTTTTTTTAAATTTCTAAGACTAAGAAATAACAATACCTACCTAAGATTTTTAATCGAATTTTAAAATAGGTAAAAGTGATCTCAAGATGCTCAAGATAAATGGTCTCAGTAAAAACGTGTTGTTATTTGTTAATATATTAATATTAGTTTTTGATTTTTGATTAATAATGCTTCCTAATAAAAACATTTAAGAAAATCACAAATTTTCTTTATTTAGTATGCATATCCTTTTATTAATCAAATAATTAGGGTTCATAAATTAAGGTGGTTCATTGTGGAAAATACCCCGGTTCAATGCGTACGGCTAGGTGTACACAATGAACCAAATGTCATTTTTTTGTAAATGTGCAATTACTCCTAAACTATACTCAAATAAATAAAAACTTAAATTTTAGTAAAATCTTAGATAAATTTCTTAATATTCTGTAAAAACTGAACCGCCTATGACAAAACACAAATAAAATACAGCCTCTCAAAATTTACCTGGTTCATTGTACCACAACGTACCCTACATAGAAAAAAAACTTAGAGGTGTCAAGGGGCACCCGGATGGAACGAAGTTCCTTTCGATTAATTAATTTGGCATTGTGTTCAATATTTTCACACTACAATATTAGATCTCCGTAGCCTTGTGGTTTCTACAGTCGCTAAACCGTTAAAGGTCGATGGTTCGAATCCCAGCTCGACAGACTGAATTTTCAATTTTCAATTTTATTTTAAATAATTTCTAAATGTGAAATTTTTCCCTAATTTTTTTATTTTTATTATTAATTTATTATTTAATTAGAGAAAAATTCCACATTTAGAAATTATTTAAAATAAAATTGAAAATTGAAAATTCAGTCTGTCGAGCTGGGATTGAACCATCGACCCTTATCGACCTTTATGCGACTGTAGAAACCACAAGGCTACGGAGATCTAATATTGTACTATGAAAATATTGAACACAATGCCAAATTCACATTCATAAAAGTGTCGGTTTCAAAAAAGTGTCGATTTTTTCCGTCTAGCCCCCTTCCGCACCGCGCGATAAGGAACTACGTTCCAATACGCAATTAACATTACCCGACTTACTGCATGTATTACATTATTATTTTTTTATATTAGTCCAGGCGTCTTCGGTGAACACACATAAAAAAAATATTCCGACGAATTGAGAACCTCCTTGACTTTTTTGAAGTCTTTGGCAGTCTTTTTCTTACAACAAAAGCATTCCCAAAGAGGGTTGACGTCAGGCAGGCGGCCGGTCGTAAAATATCATGCCGAACCACTGACAACATGGCTTACAAGACATGTTGTGCCGACCCCACGACAAGGATAAGGAGATGATAATATTATTATTTCAAAATATTCATGACACACTATAATATATAGCGATCGGAGAAGTTTGGCGCCGTTTGCGTTTAGCCATTCGATAAAATATATCTGTCTAAAAAAATCGGTGCTATCAGCTGTAGGTACGAGTACATAAGCGAAAACGTACAACTTTGCACGCTCTCCGAGCTTGACCCGTAACATGGCATGTTCAAGTCACGGTGACCGCATGAGCCGATCACGGTTCCCCTTATTCCGGTCGATAGTGTACTGAACTTTGATACAACGATAAACATCCCTACTGGACTTAACGAAAGATAGTTATTTGTGTTATATGGGGTCAAAGAAATTTTTTGTTCCCCGAGGGCGTTATTTTGGATTCAGAGCGATCAGCGATTCTAAAGTAGAATCCTGAGCGTAGCGAGGAATTCAATATATATGCCGCCCGAGAACAAAATATTTTTTCGCCGAATGACACACACTATTTTTCATCATTACCTATGAGAAAAACCGGTCACATGTGTGTCGGACCTGACGTGGAAATGGGCGGGGCACATAGTTCGAAGAGCTGATGGTCGTTGGGGTCTCAAGGTGTTGGAGTGGCGACCCCGCACCGGTAAGCGCAGTGTTGGCAGACCCCCCACTAGGTGGACCGACGACATCAAACGAGTCGCAGGGAGCCGCTGGATTCAGGCGGCGCAAGACCGAAGCCTGTGGAGGTCCATGCAGGAGACCTATGTCCAGCCGTGGACATCTAAAGGTCAAATGATGATGTGTGTCGGGCCACGCGCAGTGTAGGGTTCCGTAGTTGCAAGTCACAAATATTATTGCTATAATATTATTATTCTGGCATAAACATTTATTTATCCCAGAAATAATTAGCCTTACTTTCTTCTATTATAACCCTCTATCTGCCTAAAAAAATTCCGAAGTTCTAAAGGATAGCTCGTAGCCAAACAGTCACAGCTATTTCATTTAGTTATTTTATTCATCATCATCATCATCATTATCAACCCATCAACGGCTCACTACTGAGCGCAGGTCTCCTCTCAGAGAAGGTTTATAGGCCATAGTCCACCACGCTGGCCCAATGCGAATTGGCGGACTTCACACATCTTCAAGAACATTATGAAGAACTCTCAGATGTGCAGGTTTCCTCACGATGTTTTCCTTCACCGTTGAAGCAAGTGATATTTAATTGCTTAAACGCACTTGACTCCGAAAAGTCAGAGGTGCGTACCCGGGCTCGAACTTGTGACTCCCCGAATAGGAGACCACAGTCCTAACCACTAGGCTATCACTGCTTGTTATTTTATTACATTATAATAATTATTAAATTATACTAAACTAATAACTAAACTATTGCTAGTCCTAATTTAAGGTAAATTTTTATTTTCGTTTTAATTTTAAATAATAACAAAATAAAATACAGGCTCTAAGTAGGTACCTACCTCATTATAATGTATGTTATGGTTTCCTTAAATAGAACATTTTTAGCCTTCAGGTTTTAAACCGGTTAAATTATATGTCGTAAACACAGTAGTGAATAGATCCATCATGGTTACGGGCTATATAGATTAATACTAAGCAGGCACACCGCACAAGTACCTAGAACCTACCAACAAAAATACAAATTTTAATGACCGCAGAATTATAAAAAATTCCAGCTGATGCCCGCGACTTCATTCGAGTTGATTTATCTTTAAATAACGCGGGATCTCTGATTTTCCGGGATAAAAGTAGCCTATGTCACTTTCCAGGTCCTCAACCATTCCCATGTAAAATTCACGTCAATCCGTAGCTTTGTTACAGCGTGACTGAAAGACAAACAAACACACTTTCGCATTTATAATATTAAGTAGTAAGCTTATTAGTAAGGAAAATACTGTCGGCCGAATACTGAAGTCTCCGCGAAAGTCAACTATCCATAGTCTGGTTGTCTGATTAAAATCAGTCTAAGTTAAAGTTTTGTTGCCAAACCAATCGGCTATTGCACTGATCCCTGATATTTTTAATGTATCAGTTAATGTGTCTGTGAATATTTTTGTATGTTTGTCTATTTGTACGGGCTAATATATTTGGATCGGTTGATCCAATTTTGACGGGACTTGCACACGCAGGTAGAGAATTATACAAGGGGTCACCCTTTAAGGAAAAGAGGAGGAAAATAGTTCAATAGTAGTAACAAGTAAAAATAGTATGCTTTGAGTTAACTTTTTTTAGGTAGACATATTACATCTTATTGCCGAAGATCTGTCCAGTAAAAAATAATGCTGCTCATGCACTCTAACGTAGTGTATCAATGTAATCTCAACAAACTTTTATATTTATATTTTTACTTTATTAATTAATTATATTATTATTACATGTCTGGATAATGCATATAAAATAACAAGCTGATGCCCGCGACTTTGTCCGCGTGGATTTAGTTTTCAAAGTCCCTCGGGAACTCCTTGATTTTCCGAGATAAAAAGTAGCCTAGATGTTGACCCGAGTAATAAGCTACCACGGTATAAAATTTTGTAGAAATCTGTGCGGTAGTTTTTACGTGAAAGAAGGACAAACAAACAGACAAACAGACAAAAAAAATTTTGCTTCTGTTTTGATATCTGTATCTTGAACACAATTAGAAGCAAAAACCTTTTTTTGAATCTATTTCATGTACAGAATTGGTTTCGTTTCTGTTTTATTATATGTATAGGTATACTTACTATGAATACATCCTATAGATAATCTGGCATTTAAATATAATGTGTACCTAAAATACTGTCTGTGGCATTTACACTGAGTATGTACCTATACCTGCTCTATGTTTCGATTATTATTGAAAATATTCTTCATCTCACCCACTGGCCACTACCGAAAGGTGTGAAGGCCATAGTCCACCCACAGCGGTGCTCAAGTGCGAAATGCGGATGACGTCAATACGCGGTCGGATGCGCCTGCATTCTACGAGTTGCAAACGCGTCACTGTTTCGACTTTCGGGTTTTCATCGACGCGTTAAGGTGGAAGACAAGGGTCTGCCCGCGAAATTTAATTTGGTTTTTCGCAATTTGTAAACTAATACGACAAATTAGGCTTATGGCCTTCTAATTGCGCCAGTGGAATTATCATCTTCACCGGTTTACATAAAAATCTTTTACTTGAAAGTGACTAGTTTAAGAAATTAATCAAATTACTGAATTGGACGTGAGTTACTCACAAATTAGTCGATATTTTGATTAATTTCTTAAACTGGACACTTTCAAGTAAAGATTTTTATATAAACCTGTGAAGATGATACTGCCATTGTCGCAATTAGAATGCCATAAGCCTACTTTGTCGTATTATTTTACAAATTGCGAAAAAACCAAATTAAATTTGAATTTCGCGGGCAGAACCGTGTCTTCCACCTTAATACGTATAATTATGTAGTCGATTCTTTGGGCTCGGTGGGTTCTTTCGGTGCGAATTAGGTGCGCGAGGCCTCCAGAAACTTCGGTTTCTGGGCGGACAAAATACACTTAGTGAAACTGCAGTGAAGCGGTGCGATGCCGCAGAACTAAAGATTCATCATTATCAACCTTTAGATGTCCACTGCTGGACATAGGTCTCCTGCATGGACCTCCACAGGCTTCGGTCTTGCGCCGCCTGAATCCAGCGGCTCCCTGCGACTCGTTTGATGTCGTCGGTCCACCTAGTGGGGGGTCTGCCAACACTGCGTTTACCGGTGCGGGGTCGCCACTCCAACACCTTGGGACCCCAACGACCATCAGCTTTTCGAACTATGTGCCCCGCCCATTTCCACTTCAGTTTCGCGACTCGCTGAGCTATGTCGGTGACTTTAGTTCTCCTGCGGATCTCTTCATTTCTGATTTGATCTCGCAGGGATACCCCAAGCATAGCTCTCTCCATCGCTCGCTGAGTGACTCTGAGCCTTCTTATGAGGCCCACAGTTAGCGACCATGTCTCGGATCCATAAGTCATCACTGGCAACACGCACTGTTCGAAGACTTTAGTCTTCAGGCACTGAGGTATTTTGGACGAGAAGACATCTCGGAGCTTCCCGAACGCTGCCCAGCCGAGTTGGATTCGGCGGTTGATCTCTTTCTCGAAATTGGACCTACCTAGCTGGACTGTGTGTCCCAGGTATATATACTCGTCCACAATTTCTAGCGCAGAGTTTTCAACGAGGGCATAGAACTCGTCTCGAATGTTTAAGGGTTTGTTGAAGGGTTTATTAGGCATAGTCTAACACGGATTGGTAGACTTTACGCACCTTCGAGTACATTATGAAGAACTTATATATTATATGTACATAGTTATAATTATAATTAGATAAGTCGGTATTGCATGCGGCGTTTGACTGTGCAATAACTCCGTAACCTCGTAAACTGGTACTCGAAAGTTAGGCATTTTTTGCCTTCATCTGACTTGGGGGCCATAGGCCATAGCTAGGAGTTAGGTATGATAATATGACTCACACCTCCTATTTTGGCAGGAGGACCTTGCTACTTATTCACGCCAAGGTCATACCCAGATCGATATTACGTAGGTAAGTAGGTAGACATCTAGTCTAGTAGGTGGTAAGTGGTAAATGCTTCGGTCTTCTAATGGGTAGGTAGCATATTTGACTCCCGGGTTCGATTCCCAATAGGAAGGTAGGTACTAGCACGGAGTTACGAAGTCGGCGGTGTATTATCCCCGTGCCTGGTAGAGCACGTAAAGATCCTGCGCCTGATCTCTCCCCGTTCGTGTCGGATTTCCTTACCATTGGTCAATTACGAGAGTGAGGGAACAGAGAGTGCACCTGTGTTTGTGGTCCCTGAAAAGGAGGAAGAAGTGTCAACCACTAGACTAACACCGCTATAACATTACTGTTACGTACTTAACCATAGATGAGCTAAGGTTTTAGAGCTCAGAGTACCTACCTACCTATACCTATTTAGATTTTAGATGGATATGGTTTGATGGTTTTAGAGGCGGTAACGTTTGAATTATGCAAAAATTACCAAATCTTTTATCAAGCAAAAAAATAGTTAAGTTTTATACATATTAATTAGTTAATAATCTAATTATCATAGAGCTTTAAATAATATCAATGTGTGCTGGTCTATTAGTTTTAGTTAAAACTAATAACTAAAAATATCACTAGACCAGTATATTTTTCTTAACAACCAGTAAAAAACATTGTAAAACTAAATAAATGACGTTGTAGGATGTGAAAATAATAAAAATATTTTATTAATAATAAAAATTCGCCGCATATTATGACATAAAATTAATTATTTACGTAAGTGTATAAAAGCCATTAAAATGTTATGTCCATATAGGAAAAAACACTGAAATACTGACGTAAATCATGTTTCTTTATAAACAAGGCATTTACGATAGTTATTGTAATTAACCATTATTATGAAATTACATTTCGTCAATTGCATTATCTTTATTTACAATAATTACTATAACAGACTGCATGCGAGAATTGGGCAAGCTATGATTTTTATGCAAGGATGATAATCTGAATAGCAATCTTCTGTGCGATTGTCTAAAAATTATAATTAATTGTAAATTAAGTATTTAATTATTATTTATTGCCACAGTGCAACCATCGCAATCTCAGTGCAGCAACGATCGCAATCACACTGCAGCAACGATCGCAATCACACTGCAGCAACGACCACAATCACACTGCAGCAACGATTGCAATCACATTACAGCAACGATCGCAATGACACTGCAGCAAAGATCGCAATGACACTGCAGCAACGAGCACAAACACACAGCAGAAATCATTTTTACACAATTCCTCGGTAGGAATACCTGCAGGTAATTGGTGCATCAATCATTGTTATAGCGAGTAGCAAGAGAAGATCGGCGAATCAGAAATTTTGCGACCGCCACAATACACTGTAACAATCACTATTGCTGACAACCCGGCAGCATATCCGGCCAAAGTATCCGGCACATGAATATGTCATATCAGGTAAAGCTTCTAAAGACAGTGCAAAATGTAAACCGATTTTAGAAGGGTTTTCTCAGGTAAGACATCTCAGTTTTCTCTTAGAAAAACTCTTTTCACAGGTACGTGCCGTGCAAAAATAAAAATGAAAATCTACATAAGTAATGTTTCCCTACAAACTTCCGTGATTTAAGAATAAAATATAATATTAACTGCGTAGCCTCGTACATACGTCACAAAAGTTTTAAGTAGCGATTTCCTACTAAAACAAAACATAATTAAATTAAATGCAAAAGTGGTTTAGTTTGTTGGTTTGTCCTTATATCATGCTGCAACAGAGCTAAGGATATGTATAGTTGAGGAACTGGAGAGTGAAATAGGTTACTTTTATTCCCGAAAATTAAAGGCTTTTTGTCTTTTTCTCTTCTTCTTCTTCTCTATCAACCTATAGACGTCCACTGCTGGACAAAGGTCTCCTGTATGGACTTCCACAGGCTTCGGTCTCGCGCCGCTTGAATCCAGCGGGTCCCTGCGACTCGTTTGATGTCGTTGGTCCACCTAGTGGGGGGTTTGCCAACACTGCGTTCCCGGTGCGGGGTCGCCACTCCAGCATCTTGGGACCCCAACGACCATCAGCTCTTCGAACTTTGGTAAGATATGCGCATTCTAAATTATATATTACTTATAACATCTTGACTGTAGGTAGGTACCATATTCAGAAATTAAAAAAAAAAAAGAACTGATGAGTGATGACTGACTGTCTTCGGAACGCGCGAATTATTCATATTGTCCCAGAATCGGCAATCCAGATTTGACATAAATAATCCAACCTTTATTGCTTTATGAATTGTTTATAATTAATTGCTCTTGATACCTAGGTAAGTACCCAAAAATTAAGTGTCAGTAAAGCATTCAATTTAATCCTGCATGTTCCATCCGTCCATCATAATACGGGCGCGTATTTTTTTTTTACCGACATTTCGCAGGAAATAACAAGCAAGTGAAAATGTATTGCAAAATACAGTCTGTGCAGTTTTAACTGTAAGCCAAGAGCTACTTAATACTTACTCAATACTTCACATAATATTAGGTAACTAGCTGATGCCCGCGACTTCGTCCGCGAGGATTTAGTTTTTAAAATCCCTCGAGAACTCTTTGATTTTCCGGGAGAAAAAGTAGCCTATGTCACTCTCCAGGTCCTCAACTATACCGATGCAAAAAATCACGTCTATCAGTAGCCCTGTTGCGGCGTGATTGAAAGACAAACCAACAAACAAACACACTTTCGCATTTATAATATTAGTAAGGACTAGGAGGATGTTTTGGAACGAAGTTCCTTTTCGGACGGTTTGGCGGATGAGAGCTAGTCGAAAAATGTGTAAGAATTTTCCCGTCACGACCTTTGTTGCCTTCGTTTAGTATATGATGTTCTATCAAAGCTTTGGTGGCGCAGCGGTTTAACGAAGGAGTGAAACTATCGGTTCGGGGGTTCAAATCCTGACTTCAGATTATGTCTGTTCTTTTTTAGGGTTCCGTACCCAAAGGGTACCAACGGGACCCTATTACTAAGCCTACGCTGTCCGTCCGTCCGTCCGTCCGTCCGTCTGTCAGCGGGCTGTATCTCGTAAACCGTAATAGATAGACAGATGAAATTTTCAAATATTATGTATTTCTATTGCCGCTATAACAACAAATAATAAAAATTAAATTAAATTAAAAAAATTAAATAAAAATATTTCCATGGGTACATGGAAATATTTTTATTTAATCTTTTTAACGGAACCCTAAAAGAGCGAGGCCCGACTCGCACTTGGCCGATTTTTTAGGGTTCCGTTCCTAACGGGACTAACTAACGGGACTGCTAGTTAGGTACTAACGGGACCCTATTTACTAAAAGCCTAAATTTTTAAGCCTCCGCTGTCCGTCTGTCCGTCCGTCTGTGAGCGGGCTGTATCTCGTAAACCGTAACAGGTAGACAGTTGAAATTTTCACAGTGTGTATTTCTATTGCCGCTATAACAACAAATAATAAAAAAGAAATTAAATTAAAAAATAAAGGGGGCACCCATGCATGAAGAAGGAGTCGAAATAAAATTTACTTTTTTACCCTGACATGTTATTATTTTTTAGCTTCAAAATGAGGAAATGGGGGGCCTTCAAAGTTGTGACCAAAACAAACGAGCATTTTTTCCCAATATGCTAGGAACTATTATTATTGATTAATTTTTTTTTTACCTTAAGCCGAGTTAGTTTATTAGAAGCTTTAATTTTTATTTTCCCGTTGCTTAGCTAAAAAATTAGAAGTTAGGTAGTTTATTAATACCGCAGCTCATTTAAAAGCAATAGGTTTACACGGGTTTACTTAGTATTACCCAAACGTCTGGGGTAAAGTTCGAATAATAAGTAAAATAAATTTCAATTCGGAATTTACCCATACTCACCTAGGTCTACCCAACTCTGGCTGGATGTTAGGTGTTGCGTCATTTTTCACCACCAAAGGACCACCAGACTATGGAAAATCTAAAGTTAGGTTAGGTTGGGACTTGGGTTAGAACATAAATATTATTCACTTAGGTTCTATTGGTTTAAAATGAGTAACTTGTCTTGCAATCTAACATTATCCAATAAGCATTGGATACACCTAGGTAAGTTAGATGAGTGGGTAAATCCCGAATTAAAACTTATTTTCATTATTATTTGGACATTACCCAAAAACCTTGGGTAATACTAAGTAAACCCGTCTAAACCTAAGTTTATTCCAACTTCCTACCTTACCCGTAACATATTTATCAATCCGATTAATATAGTCGACTACATAACATTATAGTCGCTCAGTCATTATTTTTTCCCCTCGATTTATAATCCTTTTTTTATACGCTTTTTATTAGCTTCACTTGTATGTTTGTAACAATGTTTGTAACCGACTTCTTTGGGCGCGATTTTGACCCACTTTAAACGGCCAGATTTCATTCAAACTTTGTAGATTTATCGAGGACCGATGACAATACACTAATTTGATAAAAAAACAAAAAAAAAACTTGTATGTTTGTAACCGACTTCTTTGGGCGCGATTTCACTTGTATTTTGTAACTTGTAACCGACTTCTTTGGGCGCGATTTTGACCCACTGTAAACGGCCAAATTTCGTTCAAACTTTGTAGATTTATCGAGGACCGATGACAATACACTAATTTGAAAAAAAAAAAATAATAGTTTAAAAAAACTAAAAACACGCTTTTTATAGAAAACCAAACTAAAAAATAGAAAATAAATTTTAATAAATTTAAATTAAGAATAGGGTCCAAAAATTTCAATAAATATAAATTAATAAGTGTAAATAAAAAAATGTATTTTATTTTAAAACTAAACCTAAGTTTATTCCAACTTCCTACCTTACCCGTAACATATTTATCAATCCGATTAATATAGTCGACTACATAACATTATAGTCGCTCAGTCATTATTTTCCCCCCTCGATTTATAATCCTTTTTTTTACGAGATAGTTCTAACATGTGGCGAGATATGGCGTTGATTCTGAACTTCGTTCCAGCCGAGTGTTCTACGACACTTAAATTTTTTGATTTTTTATTTTCGTTATTAGATACAACAAAACTATCAACATTTTGTACCAGCTTCTCGATGTTATTTATATTAGGACCTGCCATTTTTATGCGGTTTATAGAGATTTTCTTGTCTGCTAAGTTTTTTTTCTTTATTTGGCGTAAGGGGTTATTTGATTAGGTACCAATTTAATACGATACTACCTATGTATCTAATATGTTATGTATTTATTTATCGATTTATTTGATTTTTAGATTTTGATCGATTAATATAGATATTATATTGAAACACTAAAAGAGTTTCTTGTTTTGCTAATAATTGGTCAAATACGAACATCGTATGATGCACAGATTTGTTCCTAATCTGTGGTACGATGTAATGTTTTAAGCTATTGCATAGCTTATAAAGCGGGCTTTGAACTAAGACAAACAGTTTGAGCGCGGTGACCAAATTATGAAATTCCGTAACGAAAAAACCTAACACCGTCGTTCAGTACGCAAGCGTTCAACATTTTAGAGATTCACATTTAGCTCTGTTTGGCGCAGTGGGCGAGCGGCCGCTTTCTTTAGATGTCGCAGGTTCGAATCTCACTCGCGAAGTAGTGACAGTGGGCTTTTCTTGTTAGTTTGTTTTTTAATTATTTTTTTGCATAATTTTTATTAGGTATGCAAAAAAATTTTTGCATAAATATTATAATTGCATGAGTTGATAAAAAATGCTATGCAATAGCTTTACCGCAGCAGTTCCCGAGTGCCACTTAATTTTTTTTGCTCTACAATTTATAGGCAGAGAAACATATTCAGTAGAGTAGCAAAAATTAATGTTTTTATATTCAATACAAAAGATTAAAACGCTGATAAACCGGTTATTAAAATTACTTATTATTTGAAAGAGCAGTCTCTAAAAGCAATATACTAATTTATACAGAGAATTACAGATCAACAAACTAGGTACTTCAAGAAGAGCAAAGTCATTCTAGTAATTGTAAAGATGGTCAGGTCTAAATAAAAATCGTGATGACTCGCTTTATAAACGAGTAAAAATGTAATAAAACCGGTCAAGTGCGAGTCGGACCCGCACACGAATGGTTCGACATCATCGTAAAAGATTAACAACAGATTGAGCAAAAAGGTCTTTATGGAGACTTAATTTTTGTTTTTTTTTTTATTTTTTGTTGAAATACCTACTTACACATTCTGTGTATTGGTTCGGTATTTTACTTTATTATCTTGAAAATCGTGGAATCTTGAAAAAATTGCGGATCCTCAATTATTGAGGATTGGCAAACCAACAAAGTTTCTTCTTGCTAGAGCAAGGAGGAAAATGAGATAAGTCAATGGACCGACTCATAGATGTATAAATAAGTAAAGTATGGGTTAAAATAATGTTACATCGTAACTTTATGCGAATCTCACATTGCGACTGTGACTCTGCGCGATTCCACGCTCGGGGATACCTTTTTAGTGTGTGACACCGTGCGTGTTTTCTATACAAACTTTTATGAATAAATCGTTTTTCACTTTCATTTTTAATTTTTAATCGAGGAGGAGGTTCTCAATTCGTCGGAATCTTTTTTGATGTATGTTCACCGATTACTCGAAGACGCCTGAACCAATTTGGAAAATTTTTTTTAGTTTCGAAGAGTATACTTCTCAGGTGGTTTCATCTAAATTTTATCGAAATCTGTCGAGCAGTTTTTAAAATATCAACAATATACTTTGTAGTGGCGCGGGCGTTTGAAGTCGGTTTTTTAAAATTTTTTTTTTATATCAAATTACTTACGAACAACGTTAAACACGCAGGCCCGCGCCGCGTCCCGGAGCGGAGCGCGTCGCAGTGTGAAATCCGCCTTAGCAAAATACCAGGTAGGCAGGTAATACCTTACAATAAAATTATTGAGTCTGTTTTATTTATTGGGTAAATAATGACCATCATAAAATGCTACTGATAACATATTGTGCATGTGTGTATGGAATAACAATGGGACTGGATTTAGCGTAAATTACCATAAACCGCCACTTAGTTTGAGGGCCAGTTTCCAGAAATTCGTGACAACAGATTGTTACTTGTTTGAGTAATCATTGTACTGAGAACACTAACGCTAATAGATGTTAAAATATATCTAAGTACCCATACTTCATAACTATAATGATGGACAACTTAGGATCCTTAGGTTGCTTATTACATAAGTAGTGAATCAGCTCTGATAATTTCTTATAATATATAGCCATGTTGTAAAAAAACATAATATATCATATCTACTATCATACTATTCATACTAATATTATAAATTCGAAAATGTGTTTGTTTGTTGGTTTGTCCTTCAACAACAGAGCCACGGATCGACGTGATTTTTTACATGAGTGTAGTTAAGGACCTGGAGAGTGACATATCTACTTTTTATCACGGAAAATCAGAGTTCCCGAAGGATTTTAAAAACTAAATCCACGCGGACGAAGTCGCGGGCAACAGCTAGTTGTTCCATAGGAAATATATTATTCTCTTCTACTTTATGAACTGATAGACTAGTGCTGGAAAAAGGTCCCTTTTAGGTATAGAAGTCGGTCGTGTCTGTATCCAGTAGTATAGGATACAAAAGGAACCTACTGTCAAAATTTCAAGTTTCTAACTTCATTGGTTTAGGCTGTGCGTTGATAGATCAGTCAGTCAGTCAGGACAAGTAATTTTGTAATTATAATTTATGTAAAGCAAACTCAGACGCCATGCCAAATGGATTTAACAGAGAGACCCAGCTAAAGCGCTGGCTGCTAAGTACCACAATACCTTATACCAGTACCACACACACGATTTGTCGGGCCAGTAAGTAAGAATTACCTAAAAGGATCTTTAAATATTTGGATTCGTCGATCATCTATGCTCGTATAATCATCAATAATAATGTGACCTGAGCTGGCACACTTCACACACCATTTGAGAACATTATGGAGAACTTACAGGCATGCAAACACGATGACAACGTTTTCTTTCAGCGTTAAAGCAAGTGACATTTAGTAATCTATACTTAATATTATAAAGAGGAAAGATTTTTTTGTTTGTTTGTACCGAATAGGCTCTGTAACTACTGGACCGATTTGAACCATTTTTTCACCAATAGAAAGCTAAGTTATCAGGAAGTAACATAGGCTATAATTTATTTTCAAAAAACTTTGAGATACTTAAGAAAATTGCAATAATGTAACCCAAAGTAGCAAAATTTTGCCTATAAAATGCATTATTTGGCGTGTGCTGAGAAAACATGTTACATGATACATAAAAATCGGCCAAGTGCGAGTCGGGCCTCGCTCTTTTAGGGTTCCGTTAAAAAAATTAAATAAAATTATTTCCATGTACCCATGGAAATATTTTAATTTAATTTTTTTAATTTACTTAATTTAATTTTTTATTATTTGTTGTTATAGCGGCAATAGAAATACATAATATGTGAAAATTTCATCTGTCTATCTATTACGGTTTACGAGATACAGCCCGCTGACAGACGGACGGACGGACGGACAGCGTAGGCTTAGTAATAGGGTCCCGTTGGTACCCTTTGCGTACGGAACCCTAAAAATTATGTACTATATGATTAAAGTACTCATTATTTTCTACAAAAAAGTCCCCAAAGGAATATATCTAACTATCATATTATTTAAGCCACAATAGTAGATTTTGTGTTCCAAAATATAACTAGATTGCCTTTATTATCGTAGTTTTAATTCTTCCTTACATATTATAAAAATGCGAAAGTGTGTTTGTTTGTTGGCTACGGATTGAGGTGATTTTTAGATAGGTACGGTTGAGAACCTCGAGGGTGACAAAGAGTTCCCGCGGGATGTTAAAAACTAAATCCAAGCGGACGAAGTCGCGGGCATCAGCTAGTCTATACATATTTTTTTTATTATTGTTTGATATTAATACGGCCGAACACATGCAGTGTTAATCTTTACACGAAACATTTCGCGCTGTTTGGTACTTATATGTATATACCTACCTACCTGATGAATGATGATCGCATCATTTAACCAGACCACAGCGCTAATGACGATGGCTATAACCGGTATTTTCCATTAGCTAAAATATATCCATCCGGTTACTTGTATCGAAGACTAAAACTTTCCTTCGGATTGTTACTAACCAGTTTATAGAAAATTCGAAAGACGTCATTTATAATGATCATTAAATAGGTAAGTACATAGGTGTTTAGTGTTTATAAATCAAACTTCTTGTTCTATAGGTGAAAATACAACAGGTAACACTTTTTGCAAGCTTTTATTTAGCTTGCAATGTCATGTGTTCAAGCCTCTGTGTTTCCTGCAACGTATAGCTATAGACTGAGTACCTTCAAGGCAATAGTGAGAAGGCATCTTCTAGGCAAGGGCGCTCCAACGTAGACATCATCAGTGCTTTCATTGATTGTCGTCAAGCACAATCTTATATTAATTATAAAATATTAGGTCTTGACTGTTCACTGAATATAGGCGACAGGTCTAGTATGAAAGTCTGATGCCTACATCAGTTGACACGAAGATGACGAATCTCGCATTACTAAGTAGTATCACGAGTTATGTGTAATGTGCATTAGTTAACGAGTTTATCCTTATATCACAAAAAGACGTATCGGCATACCAGTGCATACTTGCAACGTCCGTTGGGGATGTCGTAACGAAACGTGTCGGAGGTCCTCTCTTAACTCACCAGTCACCTCTGCGGTCCTCGCGGCAAGGCTGCAACGCAACGCCCCTCCATTTGTAAAGGACACAAGTATCTACATTGTAAATCTATAATGGTACGTTTACACTCATGGCGAGCGTCCACGAGTCTCGGCAAACGTACAGTGTGACAAGGATCTTTTGGAGCGTGGCCAAAGTTGGAACTAACACTGCACCACAGAATATATAATAGTACTACACTAGGAAAAATCACTATAATGACAGAACATGTATGTGCTGTTAGTGCACTCACGCCCCCCTGTCAATGTCATCGAAGTGCCAATAGATCCATGTCGTGCTGTAAAAGACAGTTTTGACTTCCTAACTCTGCCATTGGATTGTCTAAAAATTATTGCATCAGTTTTACGATAGCAATGCCCTTTGATTGGCTGGCGCCTGGCACGCTTTCGCTTTTTGTTAGAATGCCTTGATGCAGCAAGAATACCAAAAATTAAGCCAATCAGAAGTGATAGCCGATCTAAGAGCTCGGACAAACTAGCGACACGACATGAAATCAGACTGACGTGACGAAAAATAAATTAGGTGTCCATCTTGATTGAAAAAATATACCTATTAATATGGATTTGTTAATAGATCATTTATTCAAATAGAGAATTCTATAACTTTAGCCTTAGATATCAACATTGCTGTTCTGTCGTGTCATCATCAATGTCTGAAAACTGAAAGGTCAAAAGTTCCATCCCATTCCCCACCCGTTGCATTATTGTCGCAGCCACTCCAGCCATAATCAAAACTCTCCGACACTTTGTAAAAATTTATTTGAATAAAAAATTATTCTATTTTAACATAATATTTTTCGCTTAGGTATTTGGGAAGGGTAGGAGAGGAGAAGTTCAGCTTTAAAAAAATGTCGTGTCCGCCATCTTGTTGTGCTAGCCTAGTGTGTGCGGCTTCGGTACGGTTTTCGCTCTAAAAGTTTTAGTTTAGTGTAAACGTACCATAAGCACAAGGCAGGTCACAAATATTTACCGTGCAGCATATCAACATAAGAGTAATTGTTTAAATATGTATCTAAGACTAAAACCTCATTTTCCTGTAATTTTCCTTTGTTTTTAATTTGTAGAGTAGACTAGAGCTGTGTAGATATAGGGGTTGCTGTTAGCTGTAAAAATATTTGACCTACAGCAGCGTTTGACACGTAATTTTCTAGAATTTGTTATGAATTTCGAAGGTATATATTCTAGATTAAAGTAGTAGGTATTTTTACTACTATGGCTTGCGATGGAAAGAGCTCGTACTCCGAGTATCTTTGCTGCGGGATCAGAAGAGAGAAGTGAGGAGATTAATAGAGTTACTGAAATACGAGAAACTACAAAGCTCATCGGACCGACCTTAGATGTCCCCGTTCTAGTCTCGCGATGGAAATGATGGCTGTGTAGAATTAGATAGGGTTGTTGCATAAAGAAATACTAGAAAAGAAAGTTGAGGAAGAAAGGTGGAGTCTAGAATGGGACTTAATGTTAATGTAATTAATGTAGGAAATAACCTTATTAAGTAAAATATTTATTAAGTGTAAATGCGTCGTAAGAACTCTGCAAGCATATGGGCGTCGCCAAGGGGGGGTAGATAGGGGCAGCTGCCCCTCCCCCCTAGAGATTTGAAAAAAAAAAATATACCAAGCTAATTTAGCCAACAGCGACTGAGTATCGACCAATCAGAGGCGATTGCAATCGTCACAATGTAGCAATCTTTTTAAAGAATCGTACAGTTGGACAGTCTAGACTCTAGAGCGTTACCCTAAAAAACAATGGGTGTCTTCAGATTTTTAGAAAACTTACTCCACGCAGATGAAGATTCAGATTCCAAATAAATAAAATAAATAAAAGTGTCAGTATGTGATGTCAACATAATATCAACCTGCCCCCCCTTGGCCATCGGGGTCAAAATAATATTAACTTGCCCCCCCGACGCCCTTGTCTGCAAGGCTAGATTTCATTATAAATAAGTCATCAGTTCATTACCACTTTGTATGAATAGAATGACCAAAAATAGTTTAATGTAAATAAAACGATCTATTGTTTACTTTTTACGTAAACATTGATCCCTTGATTACCGCAAGAAGTATCGCGACACCGAAATATTAGTGTCATCCCACATTACTACAATCTGCTTTTTTAGGGTACATCCCCTACATGTAAAGTGGGGATGATTTTTCTTTCTTGTCTATCCCATAGTGTGGGGTGTCGTTGAATAGATCTTTCAAAATATTGTGGGTGTGGGAACACCATTTTTTGATTCAGGGATCCGTTTGTAAAATATGATATTTTAAAGTGCTAAATTTTATTAGAGTTAAATGTCCCCCCACCTTCCAGCTAAATGGTTGTTTATAGGATACGTGAAAAAATTCACAGCAGTACCTAGTATATATAATAGTACATTATGGTACAAGTATGTAATGTTGGTGATTGCCGCTGAGGCGCCGAGGACGGTAATCATCAATACACACGTGTATCATACGACGTTTTTCAACACACTTGTGAAGAAAATAATACTAAAAAAATATTTTTCTCAAAAGACGATGGGCAAAAATGTATGGAACTTGGTCCAAGAGCCTCCACTGATGAGACTTGCGGGAAATGAAATGTCAACATTGTCGTATGATTCTGGCAAAACTCTATTAAATTCTGTCCCGGGGTTACTTTGCTACGGCCATGTTTGTTCTGGCTAAATAATATGACTCTGTGTTAAACAATTCCGCTTGGTTATCTTTTTATTTTAGTAGTTATTTTTTTAAGCAGTGATAGCCTAGCGGTTAGGACTGTGGTCTCCTATTCGGGGAGTCGCAGGTTCAATCCCGGGTACGCACCTCTGACTTTTCGGAGTCAAGTGCGTTTAAGCAATTAAATATCACTGGCTTCAACGGTGAAGGAAAACATCGTGAGGAAACCTGCACACCTAAGAGTTCTTCATAAGGTTCTTGAAGGTGTGTGAAGTCCGCCAATTCGCATTGGGCCAGCGTGGTGGACTATGGCCTATAACCTTTCTCTGAGAGGAGACCTGCGCTCAGTAGTGAGCCGTTGATGGGTTGCTAATGATGAATGATGATCTTTTTAGTAAGTCATTCGATCAAAAACACAATAAACATTACAATCAACAGCGAAAACAGTGAGAGTTAACCGAAGACTGCCCTTGCCGGTGGTTGGACTGGGCCGATGCATGCATTCACAACTGGCGAGGGCGGCGGGAGGGGGACACACACAATCGTAATCCCAACACCCACTGACTTCCCTTACCTCTTTTCTTCTGTTTACCTGGACGCGAGCCGAGAACATAATATTAAACGTACTACACGGTCACACTATATCTGCGCCTGGTGTCTATGACGTCATATCGGTGTTCTGTATACACGGTGCCTGATAGGGTGAGGGGCGCGGGGAGGTTAGTATTAAAGATAGATAAAGAGATTAAGAGACCATGTCAAAATGAAGACAACGTTATGTACATAAAATCATATTATTTAGTCAGAACAAACATGACGTATAACAAAATAACCCCGGGACAGAATTTAATAGAGTTTTGCCAGAATCATACGACAACTATGACGTTTCATTTCCCGCAAGTCTCATCATTGGAGGCTCTTGGACCACTTTCGCCCATTGTCCTTTGCTCGGAAATCGCTTCTTTATTTAAAAAAAACGAAACGTCAATTGGCTCATTGCTGGCGTGGCGCCAGCAATTACGTAACAGGACAATAATGTAAATTGCTGGACATGTACGAGGTTTTTAAAATGTACACTTTCCTCTATTAGGTGTTTCTCCTCTGTGATTAGGTGTTTTAAATGTGCATTTCTTTCGCTGAGTTATACAATTTAAAAAAATAAGAATGAATTTTTTTTAAAATGGAACAAAAAGAGCGTGGTTTAATTGGAGGTAAAGAATTATTGGTGACTGGTGTTTTCTTTTACAATATATTTCTTGTTCTGAAATAAAAATGGATTCGGAATCGGATGAAGAATTAATGGACTTTACACCACCAGATATGGCGGAAGAAGCTAAAATAAAAGTATACAATTATCATTTCATAACTGTACAAATTGTACTATAACATTTAACATGAAATAAAACAGTGTTTCTTTAATTATTTTTTTTGTTGTTTCCTCGGAAATTAGAGAAAAGTACTATATAAGCCTCGGCCGAAATAGCAATTCATGGCCTCGTTTACATAAAAAGGCCTCGGCTAGCGCCTCGTCCTTTTAAAATCACTTGGAAGTCCTCGGCTTCGCCTCGGCCTTCCAATGTTACTCGTCCATAAATTGCTTTATTCCGAGCCTCGACAATAATGTACTATTAACTAACCTTAGTAGCCAGATATTGGTTATCTGGAGAGTATGTTTTTAAGTCCACTCCATTCTTTGTTCGGACTGTATGTACTTTTTAACATTGAGTATATTGTGTATATAACACCACAAAGAGCTATTGTATGAAATTTTGGTACGCTAATAGATATTTTTCCTTCGAGTTTTCAGGTAGTAAACTTTCCATAACGTTATGGGCTTCACATCTTATATCGGGCGGTGTACAACATAAATCATTTTATTCATAATTAGTACTTGTAGAAATTTTAATTAATAGATAACTGTAATTTCAACAGTGAAAACGAGTTGTGCAAAATTTTTCGCAATGGCGGAAAAAAGTAATCAGTTTTCCTATGCGCACGCATCTTATAATGGCGATCGGCCATAGACTAAAAGAATGAGGTTTCTTTCTTTTGGCTTTTCGCGGAGAGCGTTTTAGCCACGTACAAAATGGGGAATTTCAAGTTTTTACAGAAAAAACAAAAGTTATATTTGAGTGAAATTTTTATTTATTAAAAACATGTACAAGTTGAAATTATCTATTTAAATACGAAGTTGCATGAAATGAGCAAGCACACTACATTACATTACAGTACATTAATTTATTTGTAATATTGAACACGATCTTTTTTGTATCGAAACTTTTTTAAGAACAAAGCAACTCAACCAATAAAAAAACTCTATAACTCACTTGTGAATAATAGTAATGAAAATGTCACAGTTTGATTATAGGTGTCATTATGTGCCTAATTGAGGTGAATTTAGAGCCACTTTATGAGCAAGTGTGTTGAAAAGAATTTTATAGGAAAACCATCACGGTAGGGTTCATAAGTTAAGGAGTTATCTGTTTTTTCTAGGTTAGGTATTACACGTAGTGTAA
Organism: Oeneis ivallda; assembly: GCA_029955525.1. Classification (NCBI taxonomy): domain Eukaryota; kingdom Metazoa; phylum Arthropoda; class Insecta; order Lepidoptera; family Nymphalidae; genus Oeneis; species Oeneis ivallda. The sequence continues at coordinate 22,186,852 of JARPMR010000003.1, forward strand.
GTTGCATATTGTGTAGTATATTATAGTATTTAAACCACGGAACTCAAAATATATTCAATATTCATAGGTCAGCAATAATATTTGTGACTTTACTACTAACTACGGAAGCCTATACTGCGCGTGGCCCGACACGCACTTGGCCGGTTTTTATTTTTCTCTGTAGTATCATTACAGGTGGTTTTAATACTCTCATATTTTAACTAGCACAAGACATTACATATTAATAGCCTCAAACAAAAAAAATATATTTTAACTAAGTAAGTACTTATTTAAATATTTTTTTCTTTGAATATACGAGTAGTTTTTTGAATATTTGCATATTACGATGGGTAAGAGATGATCTCAATAGGCTGGGTTCAAATGTTTAAATGTTTGTTTGTGACCGAGATTTTGCCGAATAATCTCTATATATTATATATAAATCAATTGCTGTTCGTTATAGTCTCGCTAAAACTCGAGAACGGCTGGGCCGATTTAGCTGATTTTGGTTTTGAAATGTTTGTCGTAGTCCAGGGAAGGTTTAAACGTTGAGAAAATATGGAAAAATTACGAGGAAGATAGTAAAAAAAAAACAATTTCATTTTCCCATAATATAAAGTGTTCTACCTACTTTCCTGTCAAACATTTGACGTTCGTCCCTTCGCTTCGGTACGGTAGACTCGGGTTCACTCCAATTGAAGCACGTATTGAATTAAGGGTAATTTGAATCGACAACATACATATATTATTAAAATTAGTAATCATACTATCATACTTCATACTAATATTATAAATGCGAAAATATGTTTGTTTATTGGTTTGTCCTTCTATGACACCACAACAGATACGAATCGGCGTGACTTTTTGAATGGGTATAGTTGAGGACCTGGTGGGTGACATAGGTTACTTTTTATCCCAGAAAATCAAAGAGTTCCCAAGGGAGTTCAAAAACTAAATCCACGCGGACGAAGTCGCGGGCATCAGCTAGTTTAATATAAAAAAATATTTTTATATAACTTCATATAAAAAAATATTTTTAAACAACCGACTTCAAACTCCCGCTTTACTACATTACACACTTCGAGTAATCGGTGAACATACATAAAAAAATGCCCGCGCCACTACAAAGTAATAATTTATTATTGATATTTTTAAAACCGCTCGACCGATTTCGATAAGTAACCTGGGAAGTATAACGTTTTAAACAAAAAAGAAGTTTCCAAATCGGTTCAGGTGTCTTCGAGTAATCGGTGAACATACATTAAAAAAAATATTCCGACGAATTGATAACGTCCTCCTTTTTTGAAGTCGGTCATAAAGTAAAACAAATGTCGTAACCATTTTACTTAACATTGCTATTTACACAGTAGAATTATAAATTACATAATTCTACTGTGCTAGTTATCCCTGTGCTACAGATTTAAGGCAAAACAAAGTAACGGTAATATGTATTACAAAGGAATATATTAGATCATAATATTATTATGACCAAAGGTGAAGTATCCGCTTTAAACACGTCATATTCGCGAACATTTCAAATACCTGTTATATGATATGTGCGTAAAGAAACTGGTTTAATCTTCTATTAACATAAAAACGAGAACTTACTAGAACTTTTTGTAACATAACTGACGAAAAATTCTACTTTACTATCTATCATCTTGAAAGGTGAATTTTTGTCACCATCAAACATTTCTAATAGTCTAAGATCCGAACATAACATCGACCTTCACCCATCTGTTTACCGAATGAAACATTTTTTTTTATAAAATTCCATACATAGACAAATACTTCTTGTATGTATTGCCTATCAAAATACGTTCATGACTATCATTTATTAAAAAAATATTAATTAAATATTTTTTAGCGAGTTTCAACGAAGGCCGTCGCTCGCAGCCACTATGCTCTATCCTTCTTTATTACACTAAATAAGCTCGGATTTCTCTCTTGCGCAACTTTACTTGCTTTGATTTTTAAACTTTAAATCCTGGCAATAGTGTTTCATGAACGGTTTATTGCAGGCAATACTATACCATCGCGTTTGATATTAAATAATCTTTTTTTTGATATATATTTTGATTGGTAAACAGGTGGGTGAAACTCGCTAAAAAAATTTAATTAATATTTTTTTTGATTAATGATAGTCATGAACATATTTTGATAGGCAATACATACAAGACGTATTTGTCTATGTATGGAATTTTATAAAAAAAATGTTTCCTTCGGTAAACAGATGGGTGAAGGTCGATGTTATGTTCGGATCTCGTACTATAAGCTAGGTCGGACAAATTCTACCCAATTCCGCGCATCGGAAAAGTCGGATTACCCGTACAACTGACAGAAAGTTCCATGAACTATTTTGATTCACTACGACTCACGTTACACAAAAAAAAGGTTTTTTCTTCGTAACGAAAAAAATTCGTTGAAGATGATTTTCTTGTTTAAAAATTGTTATTAAGAATAATCCTTTAATTCACTTGCTCGTTATTCTGTTTTTGTTAACTTAAATAACTATCTACGCAATATTTCTTTCATTCTTTCCACAAGTAATACTACGTTTATGGTCCACATCAATGAAGGTTAACTTGAAAAGCGTTTCTCTTCGTACCTATTAAGGTCGCTTATTACATCATTACTGTATTGTGTTACTGGAATTAAAACAAAATATAAGATAAATAAAATACAGTTGTTAGCTTATGGAGCCAACAGTAAAATTAAAAGAATTTTTAATTCTCAAAATTAGATGGTAGACAACACAGAGTGTGACCAGTAACAAAGATCAATTAGAAAATTATTCACAGATAAAAAACATGTTCATGTTTTGAACAACAGTAAATAAATAATTAATAGTTGAATTGAACTAAACGAGAATCCGACAAATGTGGGTCACACTCAATTAATATATTATAAAAAGCGCATTGATTTCAATGATAAAATAAAAAGCGATTGGTTATGATTGACTGGGCAGGCGGCGGCCTTAGGGGGTGGCGAACAGGGCAACCGCCTGGGGCCTCGCTCTTGCAGGGGCCTCGCGCAACAACCCATGCAAATTTAAAATAAAATATAGATTTTTTAACTATATTTTTTTTATTTAAAACTTTTTATTTTGATCCTTAGTTACTTATTAAGGTTATAACATAACGGTAAATTATTTTAAAGTTAGTTAACTAATTAATTCATAAAAAAAATAATTGAAAAATTCATTATGTAGTAAGTACCTACTTGAATATCGCGCCTCGAAACACTTGAAGATCGGTAAGGGTTTTTTAATCGGATAGCACTCGGATCACTCTATCGCTCAGGGAAGCGAGGAAGATTTTAGTCTTACGAAAAGCCGCAAACATCAATTTTAAAATTTATCATCTCTGTATTTGTTTTTTTTTTTTGTAAATCTTTCAATGTAAAATATTTTAAAACTCAAATTTTATTTATTTGTATAACTTTAGCATTTCTCCTCAAACATGATAAATACCTAAACCAAACAACCAGACCTACTTTCGCATCACATACTTTTCACGAAGGACAAAGGGCCTCGCAAAGACCTGCCGCCGCGCGCCTCTGTGATTGGATTACGTACGTTGGATTGGTACGTAGTTCAGACTCAATTCGTTCCAAATAGCTCGAACTTAACAGATCAATGCAAGGTTACACCTAACAGCACAACGCGAACGTATATAATATATTATAGAAGTTGACAAATAATAAGAGATCAATGTAAGCATACAAATTAAACAACAAGGCAATAATTGCTGCGTAAGCTGTATAGTAATTTTCCAGAACAAGTTTTGTATCATTGTATGACGTAAATAAATAAAAGCTCTTAGGGCTGTGCCACACAGGCGTTTCTCCACGCGGCAGTTGAATGCTAATGAAACCCCCAGCGTATAAGGTTTGCAGGGCATATACTTGCTGACCCTGCTTTTGCTACAATAATATAATTGCTTAATTCTCAGTACTAAAATTTTGTATGACGTCAGCTGTAAGAGTCGTAACTCACAGAGTAGGTACAGCATTTGTATAGTATTAAGATCACCATTAAGTTTTAAACTAAACCTTAAGGCTTTGTCTATTTAATTAAATAAAATTTACTTTTGTTCGAATTTTTATAGTTCTTTCCCTATATAATCAGTAAAGGCTTTGCACCACGCTGAGTAGGTAACTTTTAACTGAGGTATCAATTTGATATTCTGACAATTTTAGTATTAGCAATTTTTCGAAACGTGAAAATTCGTCGGATAAAGCTTCATCGGGGGTTGTGTTCATGTTGCAGTTTTATTAAGAAAAAACCGGCCAAGTGCGTGTCGGGCCACGCGCAGTGTAGGGTTCCGTAGTTGCTTTCTACTACGGAACCCTACACTAAAAATTAATATAATTTCAAATATTATTGCTGACCTAGGATAGTGATTTTATTTTATTTATGAATATTTTTCCTGTAAAATATACATAAATCTCTATTGACCATAATTTAATTATTTGTAATTATTATAAGGATAATAACAGTTTTATTATATTATAGATAGAAAATTTCATATATACAATACTATAAACCTAAATTTAATTCTAAAATTAAAACTAAAATAAAAACTAATTAAAATCTAAAACCCCATCCAAGCCACCGCAGTGTGGCATAGTACCCAAGATTCTGGCAGCATTACCTCTTTGGATGGCCAGGCTAATCCTTTGGCCAAGGTAGCTGCCAGCTCTTGGATCCCCGGTAGACTCGATCACCTTTTTAGGGTTCCGTACCCAAAGGGTACCAACGGGACCCTATTACTAAGCCTACGCTGTCCGTCCGTCCGTCTGTCAGCGGGCTGTATCTCGTAAACCGTAATAGATAAACAGATGAAATTTTCACATATTATGTATTTCTATTGCCGCTATAACAACAAATAATAAAAATTAAATTAACTTAAAATGGGTAGGTGGGTAGATGGAAATCTTTTAATTTAATTTTTTTAACGGAACCCTAAAAGAGCGAGGCCCGACTCGCACTTGGCCGATTTTTTGATATCTCTAAAAAAAGTGCGCGAGCCTCCGGGCCCCACGGCCCCAGGGTCTCTACACCAAAAGGCGCAAATATGAAACCACTGTCAAGTTTCTCATATTTGCGCCGCTTAGCCTGTTCGGCGCTAGTAGCCGCTGCACCCGCCACAGAGGAGGTCGCATGGATGTGGGAAGCAGCTAGAGTATCTACACAGGTGGCATCCCACACAAGCGACCTCCCTGTCCTCCAAGGAACAAGCGTCATACCATCAGGTCTCTTGCCATCACTACGTGCCAAACCAATAGGTTCTAATACAGCTGGCACGTGAGCAGTAGCAAGAGACCTGCGGATGATGTCGTTGAGGGCATTGTGGCGGGAGAAACGACCAGCGCTCTTCGAACAGGAGAGCCCGTGATGACCGTAAGCGTCGACGTGGTCACCGCAGTGGCAACGGTGAGGCTGGGTTATTTTGGCGCCAAGCCTAAGACCAACTACCACTGCAAGAGTGGCGTGGTTTAAAAGAGTGCCCAGATTAGCAGAAGGGATAGCATGGAGCCAGTGTCCGGATTCTTTCGCAGAGACAGCGAGAAGACGAGCACGGTCTTTGGAATTTGCTTGCATTAACATTGCGTCAAAAGTTTTTTTACAAATAATGTCATCCCACTGTCTCTGGGAAGGAAGAGAAACCGGCAATTGATTTGGGCTAATCGCTGACCAACCATTTCTTGCCTCTGCCAAGTACGACACCTCAATTGATCCCAAAGACTGGGATATAATTTTTCCAAAGAGAGTGTGTGTACTATAAGCAGAGGAAAGAAAAGCTGGCAGAGAGACACTAGAAATTTTGCGGAATATTTAAATTTTTATGAATATTGAATACATTTTGAGTTCCACTGTTTAAATACTATATACAAAATATGCAACTTACACTACGTGTAATACCTAACTTCGAAAAAACAGATATAACTCTTTAACTAATGAACTCTACTTAGTCGTGATAGTTTTCCTTTAAAATTCATTATATAATATACTACTGCTGTGAATTTTTTCTTGTATTCTTTATACAACCATTTAGCTGGCAGAGGGGGGGGACACTTGACTCTAATAAAATTTTGCACTTTAAAATATCATATTTCACAAACGGATCCCTGAATTGCAAAATGGTGTTCCCACACCCACAATATTTTTGAAAGACCTATTCAACGACACCCCACACTATGGGATAGACGAGAAAAAAAAATTCATCCCCACTTTACATGTAGGGGAGGTACCCTAAAAAAATTAATTTACAAAATTTTATTTCAGCACTTTGTCGGCGTGATTGATATTTATACCCTTGCCAAATTACAGATTTCTAGTACCAATAGTCTCTGAGCTAAACCGCGGACAGACAGACAGACAGACAGACAGACAGACAGACAGACAGACAGACGGACAGACATGGCGAAACTATAAGGGTTCCTTGTTTACTACGGAACCCTAAAAATGATTTGTCGCGATTAGTTCTACCCTGTATCATCGCGGTGTAGAACCGTCCGTCCGTTCGTGTAGTAAGCACTTAATAATTTCTAATTCAAGCAGTTTCATCAGAATAAATCAAGTTTTTTTTTCTAGCTTAAATAAGCGTCAAATATTATGTATCTTGTATTCATAAAGGCATTAGGGGAATACCGGACAGGTGTCAATGGATATTTTAACTGCTATCTGGATTTCTTAAGTAATCACATACTAATTGATAATGTCTAGCTAAAGAATTAAAATTCAATAATCATTATATATATAAATACTAGCTGATGCCCGCGACTTCGTCCGCATGGATTTAGTTTTTAAAATCCCGCGGGAACTCTTTCATTATCCGAGATAAAAAGTAGCTCTCCCGGTCTGAGGAACCACTACTACATCCATTACTATACCCATGCAAAAAATCGCATCAATCCGCTGTTCTGTTGCGACGTGATTGAAGGACAAACCAACAAACAAACACACTTTCGCATTTATAATATCAGTAATGCTTTATTATAACACTTTTTATAATTGTCAAATAATTTTTTACCATACTTAACCAAAGACAAAATTACGTTTAGCTGTCATTTACGTTTTGTTATTCCACTGTCATTTGTGTTTTGTTATTCCATGTCAGATGCGTTTTTCTTATACCAAGTTTTATAGTGACATGACGGAAACGCGGTCGAACGGGATAAAAAGTATCCTATGTCCGTCTCCTAGTTCTAAGCTACCTCTCCACCAATTTTCAGCCAAATCGGTTTATCCGTTCTTGAGTTATAAATAGTGTAACTAACACCACTTTCTTTTATATATATAGATATAAATGCCTCAATAAAAATACCAAAGTAGATATTTTTTAATTTTTAACATATTGATAGGATCTCTCATTACATCATCGTCATCCCTAGTTTTATCTTAAATCATTACAATTTTGCAATGTTATTTTAAAATGTTAAAAATATGCATTTTATGATGAAAATTACATATTACATAATATGTAGTCCCTTTACGTACCCTAAGGTCGCGTCAGTTATGCGTTTCTCAGACACGTTTTCTGCGATTTATGTAGTACTATGTACCTTATCGTCTTAAGGAAAAATAGATTATAGACGTACCTTAAGTTGCCTGAGTCCTGGCTCCTGACCCCGGCTGAACTGATTGAACGGGGTGAATGCCCAACATCATGCCGCGTGCGATTACTGACCAAAATATTATTATTTCGATAATGATCTATGAGTTTAAATACAATAGGTATAATTCCTAAAGCATAAGTAGAAACAGCCCTACTAATATTATAAATGCGAAAGTGTGTTTGTTTGTTGGTTTGTCCTTCAATCACGAAGCAACGGAGCAACGGCTCGCCATCATTCTTTGCATGGCTCTACGTACCCATGCAAAAAATCACGAGGAAGATCATCAGTTGAGGTCTTGGAGAAGGACTTAAAGGCTACCTTTTTTTCCGAAAAACTTTTATACGGAATTTTTAAAACCCTAACACCACGCGGACGTAAACTAGTTATAAATATTTTTTTAAAACGGAAAAATATGATCACTTTGTTGTCCGTCTGTCTGTGTGTCAACTAGTTGACACAACTTGTGCAAAGGTGCTTGTGAAAATGCTCCTTAATGCTGTGAAAATTTCAAGTTTCTAGTTTAACTCAATGAAGAGTTACAAGCGTATTTCCATACAAAAATAGTGACGTTTTTGCCATTAATTAAACAAACATAATATAGGTAGTTTTCATAATAAAAATAAAATTTATGGAAAAAATAAATTACTACATTAAAAAATACACACCTGTCCAAGTGATCGCAGATGGGCATGGTGCCTAAAACACAGGCGCTATTACCTCTTTGAATAGCGAGGCAGGCCTTTGGGCTAAATAAGCGCCAGCTCTTTGGTCACCAGAGGCACAGTAGAAATATCTGAGGCGTGGATCAGTTTTTGGGAAACGACATTTATAACATTTTTCGGTTCCGATGACTATGGACCCAGAGTCTCAAATGAATTTATTTGGAAATGTAGTAAAATACATTAATATTCGGATGAAAATGACTTATTGATGTATCTACTCCCTTTTAAGTACAAATATTGTGACGGGCAACTACAGAACCAGTACGGAACCCTACACTGCGCGTGGCCTGATAACATTTTTCGTTTCCGATGACTATGGACCCAGAGTCTCAAATGAATTTATTTGGAAATGTAGTAAAATACATTAATATTCGGATGAAAATGACTTATTGATGTATCTACTCCCTTTTAAGTACAAATATTGTGACGGGCAACTACAGAACTAGTACGGAACCCTACACTGCGCGTGGCCTGACTCCTGAGACGCATTTGGGCGGTTTTTTTTATGTACCTAACTATCTACCTAAGGTTTTTGCTTATTTACTAAAGACATACTAAAGACCAGCCTGCTATGATAATATTATGATAAGAGCAAAAAAATTGCGGTATTTACTAAAAGAAAAATTATACTGGTTTTATAATTAAAACCAGTATAATTTTTCTTTATACTGTATAATGTTCTTTTTTTCTCACACTGTATAATGAAATAAATCCATAATTAAGTGTCTGAATATTATAATTTCGAAATGAATGCCTCTTAATAAGCTCAATAATTATATTATTATGTTATGATCTATAAGTAATATAATATGGTTGAGCGAAGTAACGCGAACAGCTGGATCATGCGTGATGCTCGTGAACGGGTGCCAAGGGCGGGAATGGGGCTACTTTCTGTCTGCCCATCTTAACATGTATTGAATTGTAAGTACCATTCCGAACCAGTGGTAGATTCATTTGATGATCGAAAGCACTTAAGCGTAAAAGCTTATTTGAATACAAAATATTCTGTTCTAATCGGCTTTATATATCGGTGAGTTCGAAAAATATTATTCATATTTCATCACTAAGTAATTCGTATCTAAATATAATTTCCAAAAAACACGATTTACCAAAAAAAAAACCGAGCTAAGCTCGGTCATCCAGGTACTTATATTTAAATGAGGACCCAAAGTTACCTCTGTTATATTGATAATTATTTATTTATTTTGTACCACGAAACTCAATAAAAAAAGACACTCGTGGAAGATTGCCGTGGAAGTGGCGTGTTTCGAGATAGCATGCCGACAATAGCCCGACGTTCAGGCGTATCCCTATTAGTGCACAATACATCAAATCGTTGCAGATTACGCCGCTGAAGCATCTAGACACATCGTACGATATCTCACCTCATTGAATATAGCATGCTCAAGAAAACTCCAGTACAAAAACAAAAGCATAGTTCTCTTTGGTTACGGACGGAGAGTGGATTTGTGTGGAATGGATGGAATGAAAAAACTTAGGGGAAAACGGATAAAAGTTTAAAAACTGTAACCCGACTACGGCAAACTGAGGCGCGATTGTCTAAAGTTATTCTATTGATCGTAATCGTATTCGATGACATTAGCATCAAAGAAAACAAACCATAACTGCATTGAATTAGAGCTCAATTTCGTGTATGCATTCTTATACGTTTATGTATGGTATGCTCCATGACGCTCCATGTTAAAATCGGTTGTACTGAATTTGTGACTAAATCAATACAATCAAGGATTATTTTACTTTGACGCTAATGTCATCGAATACGATAACTCTTAGACAATTGGTACCCATCATATTGATTTTGTTCGTATAAAATGTAGCCTATGTCATCCGGATGATCTGCATCATAACGAATCGATTGACACCTCATTCTTCTCGTCCTCCTCATTCATCAAAATCGGCTCAGTAGTTTATTCGCCAGTGCAGTGGAACGTTCGTAAATAGAAGGTAAATAGTCACTTAGGTACATACATACATAGATTGCTAAAATCATAACCCTTCCTTTTGGCTTTGCCATTGGTTGCTCATTTTTAACCGACTTCAAAATAGGAGAAGGTTCTCAATTCGTCGGAATCTTTTGTTTTTTGACGTGATAACGTCTTATAAATCGATGAACACCGGCTGCACGCACGAAAAAGTGTCACGTTCCGCCTGAGCTTGTGTGTGCAAGCGAATGCGCGGAACAAGCGATAGAGAGGCACGATCGGCCCAAGCGTTGGCTTGTGACTATAGCCCACCAGTCATAATTGTAATCTCCTTCTTTGTATTATACAAAATAATGATAATTCAGTGATAATAATTCAATTCAATTTATATATAATTTATATTATAAAAGTATGCAATTTTTCATCAATGTTTCTTTATGACGTTATCACGTAAAGCTATGGTCCGTAAACTATTGAGGCCCGCCCGACTTCAACATACGTGTACAAACTGAAATTATTTTATACTTTTCAGTGGCGTTTGAAGTCGGTTTTTTTTTAAGAATTTTTTTATATATTATATGATTTATAATTATACCCAGAGGAAAAAAAGAGTGTTTATGTTTATATCTATGTATAAAGGCACAAAAGAGAAACAGTTTTTAAATTAAAGTGTACATTATGTAGATTATATTAAACCGTTGTAAAAAAATATTTGCGCACCAATTTAGTAACCATAATAAGATACTGTCTTATCCTGTTTAACTGGTTCGCGGGCTGGGAACCTTAAAAAGGTTAAATAATTCCGCGTCCACAAAGCGAGCAACTGGTTTTTAAATTAATAAAAAACCGGCCAAGTGCGTGTCGGGCCACGCGCACTGTAGGGTTCCGTAGCTGAAAGTCTCAAATATTATTGCTGACCTAGGATAGTGCTTTTGTTTTATTTATGAATATTGAATAAATTTTGAGTTCCATGGTTTAAATACTATAATATTCTACAAAATATGCAACTTACACTACGTGTAATACCTAACTTAGAAAAAACAGATATAACTCCTTAACTAATGAACCCTACTTAGCCGTGATAGTTTTCCTTTAAAATTCATTATAGGTATATACTACTGCTGTGAATTTTTTCTTGTATCCTATATACAACCATTTAGCTGGCAGAGGGGGGGGGACACTTGACTCTAATAAAATTTAGCACTTTAAAATATCATATTTCACAAACGGATCCCTGAATTGAAAAATGATGTTCTCACACTCACAATATTTTTTAAAGACCTATTCAACGACACCCCACACTATGGGATAGACGTGAAAAAAAAAATTACCACCACTTTACATGTAGGGGAGGTACCCTAAAAAAAATTATTTTTCACAATTTTATTTCACGACTTTGTCGGCGTGATTGATATTTATACCCTTGTCAAATTACAGATTTCTAGTACCAATAGTCTCTGCTCTAAGCCGCAGACGGACAGACGGACAGACGGACGGACATGGCGAAACTATAAGGGTTCCTTGTTTACTACGGAACCCTAAAAACGATGAAAAATTATATGGTCCAATATTTCGGAATGATTTTCCGAACGTGACATATGTATAACGAATTCATTCTGATTAAATTTTTGATTTCCTTTTGGTCTAAGAAAACTTACTCTTCTCTACTCCGTAAAGAAACGACGCACGCTCCACTTCCAATCTTCACCCCGAGACTCGCTCAACATCAGGAGCAGTGGCGTGCTCATGAGGAGGCCTATGGCCTATGAGGTCATTTTTCATTAAGAGTGAATGTAAATGTTCAATAGTTTATCAAATGTAAAAACCAAAGGCTACGCAAGTTCACCTAAAAAGACACCACAATAAAAAAGTTTTGTGTGGTGAACAATCGCCAGCTCTTCAAAAAGTAAGTGTTTAATTACTTATTTCTTTATAAATAAAGTAATAAACTAGCTTTTGCACGTTTACTTCAGAAATCCACTAAGATATTTTCGATACGATATTTACCATATCGATACAATGGCATATGATATAATATATACCTATCGTGTACCGACACAATCAGCTGCGAATTGCGATACATTACGATACGATATAATATCGATACAAAGTGACATAATGATCGGGCATCGCTATAAAAAAAAATAGTCCAGTCCAACGATGGATACGAAAACTCTGATAAAGAAGAGATGAACAGTGCCCGTTTTACCAACGTTCCCTAACCTTCCTTTACGGGCTACCTTAGCTAAGTTAGGTGACGCTATTTCTATCAATTTCGATTTCAGGGCGGCGTGGTGCAATCGCCACAAACTTGATGGAAATAACATTGGGTCAGGGATCGTATTTAGGGGCTATACCTACGTAAAGAGACCCTCACTTAGGGGATGATTTCGGTGTGGTTGGTGAAAACGAGCATAATTGTATTTTTAGCGTATTTTTGTAATAGCTTTTCACTTTTTATAGACTTACCTACTATAAGATATTAAAAAAATATGTAAAAAAACGCACATAAATAATGTCTTATTTTTATTCGCCTGCTTTGACAATCACGCGTGTTTTTAGTGGTTTCATCGGTCTGATTTAATAAATAATTTATAAGTAGGTGAACATTTTTTTCTAAATTAAAGAGCACAACCCCGTACCGAAATTTCCGAAATTTTCCATACACAAATAAATAATATTATGAGGTTAGGAAAAGAATACCTCCGCAATTAGACCGTCGCTAGTTAGGGAGAAGTCACACTGGCTACTTTTAGCGGCAGCGATCTCGGCGTTTTTATGGCCTTTAGCGTTTTTATGGCTTCTTGCAACTGCATCGCGTTTCCGCGACTCAAACGCGTTCGCGTTTTTATGTGTATGGGGGTCCGCCGTCTTATCTATGGACATTTATAAATTGCAAGTAAGGACCGAGACTGACAGGTCGAGTGAAGTGCAAAGTGAGTAAAACAAGTCCGCGCGGGAATTTAAAAAATGTTTATAAAGAAATATCAGAAGAAGCACTGAAACATTTACTCCTTTTCTCGTCAACATACATCTGTGAAAAGGCATTCTCTGCTCTTGTATAAATCAAAAACAAATACAGAAGCAGGATTATTACAAGTGGAATCCGATTTGAGATTACAACTTAGTGATAACACCAACCCATATATTACTAATTTAGTTGCAAAATAGCAGCACCAACATTCACATTGATACAGTACGAGTAGTTTTAATTTTTATGATTTTTTAGTACCTACTAAAATAAATTGTCCGAAATATATTCCTGTGTTTTTTTTTATCAAGGGGGTCCTTGAAATTGTCCGTGGACTGGAAAAGGTTAAGAAACGCTGATCTAGTATATTGGATATAGAAGTATTTGTCTTTGATTTGCCCAACTGGTGAGACATTTTTAAGCCCTGTCAAAAAAGTTGATAAAAAACATCACGTGAGTAATGGACGACCCCTCCTGCTAGTGGATGTGGAGGGATGTATGTACGAGGTACCTAACACGTGAGTGAATAAAAGTATAAACTTTTATAAATATTCTGTAACTTGGGTAGGTAGTTAAGTACCTACCGCAGGTAGCTATGTGGTTTGAATGTTTTATACGCTTGCGTCTGATTTGCGGTTTTTATTACTAAGTATGTTTACTATTAAGTATTTATTTCAAAACCCATATAAGTACTCATGCCAGGTTTTTATGTAAAATTTCCCCATGTCCTTCAACTAATCGTATGTTAAACTTGTCAGGAGAAGGATTCGAGCCTACGACTTACCTACGACTTTTGGTGTAGGTATAAGCACAGAATACATAATAGTACTACGTAGTATAAGTTATAACTTAGTTTTGGTGCTCATTCATACATAGAAAACAGAAATATGTATATCCATAGAAAATAGAAATATGTATATTATAAATAATGCGAAAGTTTATTTGCTGTTGGTTTGTCTTCTATCACGCAGAAACGGAACAACGGATCGGAAAAGCTAGTCATTATCATCATCATCATCATCAGCAGCAACCCATCAACGGCTCACTACCTGAGCGCAGGTCACCTTTCACAGAAGGGTTATAATCGATATAGTCCATCACTCTGGCCCAATGCGAATCGACGGACTTCACACACCTTCGGGAACATTATGGAGAACTCTCAGGTGTGCAGGTTTCTTCACGATGTTTTCCTGGATCGTTGAAGCATGTGATATTTAATTGCTTTAACGCACATAACTCCGAAATGTCAGAGGTGCGTACCCGGAATCGAACCTGCGACCCCCCGAATAAGAGACCACAGGTCTAACCACTTGGCTGTCACTGCTATTGTCACTTCTCAGCAGAATCAGCTTTCTGAACCGGTGCAGTGGTAGATCCTTGACTTGCCAAATGAAATAAATGATTTTGAATTTGAATTTTTATTTTTTCTACTAGGTACTAACATGATGCCCACGACTTCTTCCGCATGGATTAAGGTTTTTAATTCCCGCGGGGACTCTTTAATTTTCCGGGATAAAATGTAGCCTATGTGTTAATCCTGGGTATGAGTTATTTTCGCCACGCCATTGTGGCGTGAAGGAATAACAAACATCCATCCATCCATCCATCCCAGAGATATCGGTTGGTATACTACTTGCTTCTTTTATCTCTAATCCATTCCCACAAACTATCGCATTTATTATATCAGTAGGATGTGCACAGGTGTGCCTGTACACATTTATGTCTATAGACACAGAATATATAATAGTACTACGTAGTTTAATGTGTCTATGCATTCAGTCATTTATTTCATTCATCTCAATCCTGGGCATATGGTCTCCTCTTGAATGAGAAAGGTTTTAGAGAAAGGTTTATAAGAAAGGCCGTAACCCACCGCGATGGCCAAGTACGGATTGATAGACTTCAAGTTAGAGTTACCTGGGATCGAACCTCAGACCCCCGGAAAGTGGAAAAAGCTGGAGGAGGCTAAACTATTAACCGCTTTTATTTATTTCTAATCTATTTATTACTAAACCATAAAATAATTCACCAAGAATTAAGTAGGTAAAGATTTTATAAAGTAGGGAATTTACAAGTTTTTTTCCAGTTTGATCATGTTAGTCAATTAAATATATGGCTCTGCCTCTCATTAAGTATTTATAAAATCATAACGCGTTACGTTAATTGCGTCAGATAACAGATTTGTCCTCTTTTAAGATCGATCGAATTATTTACGTTTTTTTTACTACGAGTTACGTAAGATAAAGTTGACGAATATGAATTTAATTATCAGACAATCTTACGTACGTAGCCTACCT
Source organism: Oeneis ivallda (assembly GCA_029955525.1). Classification (NCBI taxonomy): domain Eukaryota; kingdom Metazoa; phylum Arthropoda; class Insecta; order Lepidoptera; family Nymphalidae; genus Oeneis; species Oeneis ivallda. Next base: position 22,202,387 of record JARPMR010000003.1, read on the forward strand.
ACTGCTTTGACACCGCTCAGCTCAAACTTTCCTTTCGAGATGAATTTACAGAGCTATTGTCTTACGGGAAAGTAGGTATATTCCACGTGTAATCGATCTATTGTACAATATATATATTATATATAATCCATAAGGATATTTAAAATCAAATTCGCATAAAAATTCAGTACCTATTACGATAGTTTCGCGTATCGACATCAGTCATCCATCACCAGATAACATCACAATAAGCCATATTTTAGTGATAATTTTAACCTACCTACTTATGAGTATTTATATTATTTACATAGTGAATAGTGAATAGTGATGCGATAGGCGTATAAATCTTTTAATATCGACAGGAAAACTTAGCATTTATAAGTGTTTGATGACTCATAGTCATTTTATATTGACTAACTTGAACACGATCTTATCGAGTGATAATGATGATGATTAATCCTTATCTATTGCCGCGTTTAAACTGAATATAACACCGATGGTCTACGAGTAATCAATTGTTTGGACATTTAATGCCTAATGTATGCAAATAAATGAAATTGAAATATCTGTTTGTAATGTCAAAATAACAGCGTTTTACTAAGTGCATATTATTATGACTAGCTTCTGCCCGCGACTTCGTCCACGTGGAATAGTTTTAACTTCACCTTCACCACCTTAAAAGCACCTTGGCAAATAATGCATTATTTTAGAACAAATTTGGTTAGCATAAACAAGTGTAAACTAAAAATTTTATTTTTAAATACAAGCTTTTAGTAGTTGCATCATTAGACTCTAGATATCATCTGGGATCAGAGTTCTTGTCAGACGAATCAAACGAGCCAAACTCGATGAGGTTACGTCGTTTTATTACAGAGTTCCGATATTCATCTTCCGTCTCCATCATCAGATCAGCTCCATGTCACAATAATATTGCATTGTCATCCGATTTACACATACATGCAAAATTTCAGCTTAATCGGAAACCGGGAAACCGGGAAGTGGTTCTAATTCATCTTGCAAGATTTGACCCAAACAAACAAATAAATAAACTGGTCAAGCTAAATAAAAGCTTTAAAAGCTTTTAGTATATAATATTGGCCTTTATATAATATTATGCAGTTTTTATAGGATCTGAATATATCTGAATATACATAAACATAAGTACACAATAGAAGGACGAATAAAACCCTTGTTTTACTACGGAACCCTAAATAGGCATAGCAGTTGTTTAGAAACATAATCACGGAATAAATAAATTATTCAAATCAGTGAACATAATAATATCATCATCGCATCACTTCCTAAGTACGGTTACCTCGTAGTTGCCCTTTTCATTGATTAATTAATTCCCGATTTTTTTATTCCATGTTACACAAAGCACTTTGGTGCAAACTATTTACTGGCGATCGAAGTCCAGTTTTAATAATTCCCTCAAATCCATAGCATTAACCACTTAACATTACAAAGCAATAGGGTCAGAAGGTGCGGATTAGCTTAGAATAGACGAATAGACGAAAGGGATAGTTCGCCCTGTATCATAATGCATGTAGGGCTTACAGTTACTTATTATTATGAGTTTATAATAATCCAACAAATTTACGTTCGACTTTTTACGACTACGACTGTGGTCTCCTATTCGGGGGGTCGCAGGTTCTCGATCCCGGGTACGCCGGGTACCTCTGACTTTTCGAAGTTAAGTGCGTTTAAGAAATTAAATATCACATACTTACTTTAACAGTAAAGGAAAACATCGTGAGGAAACCTGCACACCTGAGAGTTCTCCATAATGTTCTCGAAGGTGTGTGAAGTCCGCCAATTCGCATTGGGCCAGCGTGGTGGACTTATAACCCTTCTCTGAGGGGAGATCAGCTGTGCTCAGTAGTGGGCCTTTTATTAAATATTATGTAGTTTTTATAGGATCTGAATATAACCTACATAAACAATAGAAGGACGAATAAAACTTAAGGTCCCTTGTTTTACTACGAAACCCTAAATAGACATAGCAGTTGTTTAGAAACATAATAATATCATCATCGCATCACTTCCTAAGTACGGTTACCTCGTAGTTGCCCTTTTCATTGATTAATTATTTCCCGATTTTTTTATTCCATGTTACACAAAGCACTTTGGTGCGAACTATTTACTGGTGATCGAAGTCCAGTTTTAATAATTCCCTCAAATCCATAGCATTAACATTACAAAGCAATAGGGTCAGAAGGTGCGGATTAGCTTAGAATAGACGAAAGGGACCATAGTTCGCCCTATATCATAATGCAAGTAGGGCGTACAGTCACATCATATTGTTATGAGTTAATACTTAATAATAATCGAACTACACTAGCGGCACGCTATGATGGCCGGTTTGACACATTACAATAGTGATGTGGAATGTCAATTTATTCTCGAACAAAAAACAATTAAGTTTTGTTTTTGTACCTGATTAAATAGGTTTAATAAAACAAAAATGTATATGTTTATTTAATTTATTTGAACGAACTGAATATTTGAATGAAAATGAATATACATACTTTATATGCACACAAGAAACATATGAATACAAAAGATACCAAAAAAGGTGCCACAAAAGGCCATAATTAATCAGATTCGTCCATACTACTATTTTCACTGTCGTCACTGCTATCATCACCTACATTAATAATTATATGTTCGTTTTCTATAATATTATCTATTTTCACATCTCTTTCATAATCTTCCCTTATTAATTTAACAGTTCTATTCACAACCTTTTCCCAGTCTCCTTTAGTCACATGTTCACAAGCTTCTTCTAATAATTTTAGCATTTTTTTTGTGGTAAATGGGGGTTCTGTATTGTGTCTTGCAGCATATCCCTTAATTTGAGCCCACACCAACTCAATCGCATTATACTCACAATGGTAAGGCGGTAACCGTATAACTCTGTGCCCATGTTCTAATGCTATTTCGTCAATGACGTATCGGATCTTGGTTGGTTTGTTTTCTTTTAAAAGACGTACTAATTCCGCTTTTAACATATTCATGTTTGCATCTACGCCATTTTTACGAAGCCATGCGACGATATCAGCTTTCTTTTGGGATTGGGCAGGTGGCTTGTCAATTTGCATCGAGTGGTATGGGGCGTTGTCCATAATTATAATAGATGGTTCAGGGAGGCTACACAACATTGAGGTAAACCATTCAGTAAACTTTTCTCCATTCATGTCTTCATGATAGTCTCCAGTGGTTTTTGACGCAAAAGCCATGAGAGAACCTTCGACAAACCCGTTGATGGTTCCGGCGTGACAAATTATAAGTCGCGATCCTTTTCCTACAGGAACTTTGGAAGTAGATGCTGCTGTGTCATCGTTCCAAGAACGGCCTACAGTATGGTTAGCATTAAGCCATGTTTCATCCAAGAACACAACATTTTGCCAATTTTTGATTTCTTTCACTTGCCGTAAAAAAGTATACCTTGCCATCGCTATATCAAATCTTTCCATCAATATTTTGCGTTTGTTACATTTTTTGTATCGAAATCCAATGGTCTTCAAAATCTTCGTTAAAGAACTTTCCCCACCGAAGAATAATCCAGCTTCCTTCAGTGAATGCACCAACTTTTTTCTTGTTGGATACTCCTTCTGTAAATAGTAGCCGTAAACATGTCTTCGGATAGCATCGGCATCAAAGCTATCGATGCCTACGACTGGTTTTGCTCGTTTTCTCTTTTTTGGTGTGTGAAGTATATTTTCTTCTGTGCCAGTCTCGCCATATTTTTTTTTTAGTTATCCGTCTAACAGTTCGTTGTCCAATATTAAGCGCATCAGCTACGCGTTCAACCACTGACGTTATAGGTAAAATTGGCCCTCCATTTTGAGCTTCACGATCGAAATAGTTACGAAGGCGTATTACGAACTCACGTGTCTGACTATTTAGAACAGTTCTCTGCGTACGTTCGGTCATATCGACGAAATCCACAACAAAGGGCTTGAACAGAGTCCAAATTAACGAGCAAGGGTCAACAGTAATGCAGTATCAATATTTGAAATCCAAAGCCAGGTCAAAACTATATCACAATCGCATTGCACTGACAGTTTATACTTTTCGAAGCAACGTCAATTCGAAACTGCTTTGTTTTGCATTGAGCATTGACGCGAGTTTGCCGGAGGTAGTAGTTGTGCTAGCCAGCGATCCTATGTGACGATCGTATTAGATTCCATTTTTAAAAATTTTCAATTTAGAAAACCAAATGCCGAGTTGTGGTATATATCATATAAAAATAAAAATTTTACCTTTTGTATGAAACAGCTGATATTTTTTTGCGATTTCAGAGGTTTGTCCACAAAGTGAAAATTGTTCATATTCACAAGTACATTCACCCCTTAAATGGTGCAAACTGATTTTTCTACACTTGTATACATTTTAGAAATCAATTTAATAAATAAATTTTGAGTCCTAAACCTAAAACTACATTCGATAAAATTTATGAATCTCTGCACATCACTATCGTCAATAAAGTAATACAATTATTTCCTTCAAAGTCGTTATCAATTAATACGGAACTTCATGAGCGGACAAACGTCAAACCGGCCATCATAGCGTGCCGCTAGTGTAAGGAAAGACTAGACATACCTACCTAGTAGACTTTTTACTCTATGCGTACCTAGTGTGTTGAAGTTGCATAGGTTAGTATCAAAACAATGTCGGTTAGTTTTTTTTGGGGATGTGGAATTGAGGAGCCAGTTAGCGTCCTGCGATACAGAATATATAATAGTACTACGTACCTGCGATTATTACACTAGCGGCACGCTATGATGGCCGGTTTGACGTTTGTCCGCTCATGAAGTTCCGTATTAATTGATAACGACTTTGAAGGAAATAATTGTATTACTTTATTGACGATAGTGATGTGCAGAGATTCATAAATTTTATCGAATGTAGTTTTAGGTTTAGGACTCAAAATTTATTTATTAAATTGATTTCTAAAATGTATACAAGTGTAGAAAAATCAGTTTGCACCATTTAAGGGGTGAATGTACTTGTGAATATGAACAATTTTCACTATGTGGACAAACCTCTGAAATCGCAAAAAAATATCAGCTGTTTCATACAAAAGGTAAAATTTTTATTTTTATATGATATATACCACAACTCGGCATTTGGTTTTCTAAATTGAAAATTTTTAAAAACCTTTTTTGGTATCTTTTGTATTCATATGTTTCTTGTGTGCATATAAAGTATGTATATTCATTTTCATTCAAATATTCAGTTCGTTCAAATAAATTAAATAAACATATACATTTTTGTTTTATTAAACCTATTTAATCAGGTACAAAAACAAAACTTAATTGTTTTTTGTTCGAGAATAAATTGACATTCCACATCACTATTGTAATGTGTCAAACCGGCCATCATAGCGTGCCGCTAGTGTAGGAAGACGGTGATTAATTGAATTCCGCGGCACAGAATAGATAATAGTTGTCCGCAGTTTATTAAAGTGACCGTGAAGTAGGTACTTTCGTTCGAGTAGGTACAGATTGAAGTGTCATTGAACATGAAATCACCTGATGTTCGTTACATCATTTTACCTTTTTGACAATCCATAGATATAATAGTGTCTTACTACTACTACTTTATCAACCGATAGACGTCCACTGCTGGACAAAGTTTTCTTACATGGACTTCCAAAAAGACGGTCTTGCGCCCCTGTATCCAGCGGCTCCCTGCGACTGGTTTGATGTCGTCGATTCACCTAGTGGGGGGTCTGCCAACGCAGCGGTTTTCGGTGCGAGGTCGCCACTCCAGCACCCTGGGACCCCACCATCAGCTCTTCAAACTGTGTGCACCGCCCATTTCCACTTCAGTTTCGCGACTCGCTGAACTAAGTTCGTGACTTGTTCTCCTACGGATCCTTCTCATTTCTGATTTGATCTCGCAGGGATACTCCGAGCATAGCTCTCTCCATCGCCCGCTGAGTGACCCTGAGCCTCCTTATGAGGCCTTATGAAAATCCTGCGGGAACCCTTTATTTTTCCAACATTTTCCCTATGTCGCCAGTCACGCAAGGTGACTACGCAATTAATCATTAAATATACAAAAACATTTTGCAGTTAGACCGAACTCGAATACGGACATAGACTACCTACTAGAAACTACCAGGAATAGTTCAGTCGCGTGACAGGTACCTAATAACTTTAAGGTAGGCATCTGGTGTAATAGGTGAGGCAATTGGTAGATAAGTACCTAGGTACCTACTTATTTTTTTTATTACAGAATAGATATTCCAGTAGGTATGCTAAGTTTGTTGTTGAAAAGTTGATAACTACTACTTATTAAATAAGTTTTCCATCATAATAGTTTATAGTACTTTTCCTTCTACATAATAATATTTAGATGTAGGAGTAACTACAGGTGACTTTCTACCACAGACACAATCAATAATTATTATTACGTATAAGCCTATTAAAATAAGACCAAATGCTTTCCTACAAATAATATATTGAATAAACTTAATATCACAATGAATCTAGTCCAGGCTAAAGTTATTCTAGAATTTGTCAATCCAATTATTATTGTGCTCTGCACTGAGCTGCAGCCTGTGCCCGGTGCCGTTACTCAAAATCAATACGATTTTTAACACAAAAAAATTACGTACGAGTCACCCCATCTACTTAGCATTAGAGGAAAATATGTTCAACAGCGGCATCTACTGGAGCGTATGAAAAACATTTTTCCCTTCCATAAAATTCCAACCACGTATTCACGTCTCACGACCGAATACTCGCGACGTTTTGCAGTATTAGCCACTCAATTTTAAATTGATTTTGAACATGTTTGTTACCAGTGATGATTTATATTTAATATTAAAGTGGAAGACACGGGTCTGCCCGCGAAATTCAAATCTAATTTGGTTTTTCGCAATTTTTAAACTAATACAATAAAGTAAGCTTATAGCATTGTAATTGCGACAATGGCAGTACCATCTTCACAGGTTTATATAAAAATATTTACTTGAAAGTGTCAAGTTTAAGAAATTAGTCAGAATATCGTAATTTGTGAGTAACTCACGTCCAACTCAGTATTTTGATTAATTTCTTAAACTGGTCACTTTCAAGTAAAGATTTTTATGTAAACCTGTGAAGATGATAATTCCACTGGCGCAATTTAGAAGGCCGTAAGCCGACTTTGTCGTATTAGTTTACAAATTGCGAAAAACCAAATTAAATTTGAATTTCGCGGGCAGAATCGTGTCTTCCACCTTAATTGAATGCAGATAACGGAAATCAAGAAAAAAAATTTGCTAGGCTGTAGCTTGCAAAGTACGTACCTTCCTACCTAATAACTATGGGAAATAGGTACACCGTACAAACTTACCTATTTATGAATAAAATTCGCATTTAATTTTTTAATGTTTAATGAAAATTCAACTAAACGTATAAATCTTATTTATACTTATAAACAAGTGAGCCTACGACCTCACTAAGGACTCTTGTCATGTAGGTACCTAATTTAAGTGTTACAGCGCTATTGATGTGATGTCTTATTAGGTATATTTCCATAAAAAATACGGGATGTTTTTTTTCCAGTTACCTACAGTGACAAAATATCGCAAGTGAGGTGCTAGACTAAATGGGTAAATATTTACATTCGGCAGAACAAAGCAATAAATGTCTCGCGTTCTCGCCAAAAATTGCACTAACAAAAATATGGGACCAACTGGAGGGTAGGTACCCTATCACTCGACCGATGATTGAAAAAAAGATTGCCTCATTAAAAATATGTCAACGTAATAATATTATAAATAACTCATGATATTATATTATTATTTATATATTTTTTATCATCCATCTCTCAGATCCAATTATGTATACTATTCATAAAAAACTTATTATCAAGGTAGCAGCGCGCGCTCTGAAATCGTTGAGATGGTCTGATAATTTTGCTTTTAATTAATTTTTTTTGTGTAGGTGCTTATATCATATTTTTGTTTAAATTGAGCTGCTTGTAGGTAATACACAAGCACTTTATAATCAAATGAATTTACATTAATTACAATAAGTAATAACATACAACATACATAACATAGTAGGTACATACCATTATTGATTTATAGTAGGTACATTGATTACAATTATTAATGTCAAGAAATATCAATATATTAATTTTTCAAGAACAGAAATTGACCTATATTTACTTGTAAGTACCTAGGTGTAGGTTTTTTTTGTAGGCTTGAACCACCAGTCGAGTATATAAACAGTAAGGCTAGGGCCGTATCACGATTATGAGAGCGATAATAATTATAATAAGTATGATTAATAGTAATAGTTTAACGTGATATCGTTATTATTATTGATCCGATCGCTCTTGTAAAAAATCGTAAATACGAGTACATCCAGCCCAAATTGTAACGAGTAAACATTGTATAATATTGAAGTAAAGGCAGTCTTACGCCGTGGCCACGGTTGCTTACGCTAGGGAGACCGCTAATACTTGTCTAGTACTACGCTACAATACTTGATACATGTGCTAATGCCCTAATATGAACGGCTGTTGCTGCAATAAAGAGCTATTTAGTGGATCGTAAATGGGCTATAAAATTGCCGTAAAACTATCTGTAGTCAGTAAATCTTGCAATAAATGCTTCAATGTTTTCTTCATTTGCTAGTTGGTCACGTTATTGTTGTCATGTTATTCAGTAAAATGCTATTTTCAAATAATTATAGCTAGAAAACAAATAAAAACTGAGCCCGAAATTATGAACTTTATGGAACTCGTATAAAAATTTAACATTTCTTATCAATCTTGCAAAAATCCAACAGCCGTTTACAATCTAACTATGAATAAAATGTCGCTACAAGTATTAATAAATCGGAATAATAAAAATGGCCTCGCCTATAGGTACGAAACGATAACAACACTACTAATAACTACTAATAGTATGACGACTAGACTAGATCTTTGGAGGGATTTGTCTAGGAAATATGGAAGAACTACGGATCCCAAAACATTTGCGTCCAGATTACTTTTATTAAAAATTAAAACTTATTGAGTATAGAGCCAATCACAATTCACATCCTATAATATTAAGTAGATATCAACTATTAACGTATACATACATACGCAAATAGCGATGGGGACCATTCCCCATTGCTATTCAACTGGAGCATTACATAATTAAGTATGTTAACGATTTGTTTTAAGTAAATAGGTAAGGTGACCTATGTGAAAACAAAACCTATACAGGAAATGACGAATAATTATGGTGAAAATAAATTTGTTTGTCGCACCTTGTTATTACGCGAGTTGCTTTCAAGTATTTTTGTTTCACGTTAAAAAGTGAATTATAACGGTGCAAAACTCGTTATTAAAATTACAGTGTCCGTATCATCCACCTCTTTACAAAGAAAGCTCTTCGAAAACGTGCAAGTTATTTTATATTATTGCAACGAAAAAAGAATGCATGCGGCACAGGATCGTGTTCTGTAACGATCATTTCAAGAGACCTATGTCCAGCAGTGGACGTCTATCGGTTGGGATGATGATGAGATGATGATGATGATGGCAGCCAAAAGTTTTGGTACAATTTACCTACATTTGGGCAGATAACTGGCAATTTTTAAATCCATTTTTGGAATTTTTTGGTACGTTGCGTTCGGTGGTGAATTCAAAATCATTTTGTAAAAGATTTTGTTTTTTTCCAAGCGGAAATTTATAGATATTCTCCTCTCCCCTCCAAATAAGGGGAAAGCTAGTGTTAGGAAAAAATAGTGAAACGGGGGAGGAATGAACCGTCCGCGTCGCGTCGTTGACCTTCCAGTTGGACTATTGTTAGCCTACGTCGTATTTGAAGCCTAGGTATTTATTATTGAAATAAAAAAAACCTATTCTATTCTAATGACTGCGCCGTCTCTCCGTATTTCTGCTAATAATTTTGTAGTCTTTACGGTAAGTCTTTGGTATTAATACCCGCAAACTGAACGCAAATGTTTGGGTCAACAAAGAAATTACAAGGATATGTAAAAATAAAGATCTAGGTACTTCTATTTGGCAGAGAGAATTAGATACATTTTTTACCACACTCACCACCAAAACCTACCTATATTTTTGTAATTTCAACAAAATTCCATTTCGGCGATCCAATCCAGCTCTGGATTACTTTGGCAATCTTGCACTGGATCGGATTACTGAATGATCGTTGACTGCTCTTTACTGTCATCAAAATTATGTTCGCATCGTTTGCGCAAAATCTGTCATATTCTGAAGCCGGGTCTCCTGCGACCATATTTTATAGGGGGAAGGGCTAGGGTATGTTTGATTCAACGTTATTTTTAACGTGTGATTTTTTAACGTGTTATTTTGTGTGTGTGTCCCCTGTGATTTTTAACGTTGCAAGGAACGTATGTTCCTTGCAACGTTAAAAATCACAGGGGACCGCAATATAAATATATAAAAGGTATATCTGTAAAAAAATAGTTTGCTTTTTTTGTTAGATTTTTGGCTTAGGAGACCTGACAATCCCACAGATTGTATAAATTACATCGGTGTGACGATCATAATCACGTTGGCTGTTAATCTCTCACTATTGGTTAAAATAAAATAAAATATTGGCCAAGAACGTCATAAATTCAGCCAGTTAAAGTTGATTGCGATCGTCACACTGATGATGCAATCAGTTTTAGACAATCTCACAGACCGGCTTTATGCGAACAGTTTTGATTCCAGTTAGTGCACTCAAGCAAGTGGAATACAGTCGGAACAAACTGTTCCAAATAGAATAGTATGCTAGTTTAAAGGGAGTCGAGACGAGTGCGTTGCACTGCTAGAAGTGCTGATTGTTGCTGTAAACTCTTGCGCAGCCCTTCCAGTGTCTGTAATACCTGTAAACACATTAAAAGATATCAATTCTACATTGGTTTTTATAGAATTCAATTGCTAATTTAGGATTTTGTTTCCTTAGTCGTGGGCCGAGAATGGGTTGAGATGAATTAATGAAACTTTCACTTTAAGGTTAAAAATTATTTTTTCAATAATTAACAAAGCAGCTAAAGAGCCATTGCTGATGGCCGGAGGGCTGGTAGTCACCTCGGCCAAAATATAAGCTATGGCCATTCAGCGGGGTAACGCAGCCAGCGTTCTAGGCACATATTTCCTCGTTCCAGTGGTTTAGATGATATTTTTAACCCCCGACGCAAAAAGGGGTGTTAAAGTTTAAAATGTCGTAGCAACCTCCCCAATTGAGCGATTTTTACTTATTGATTTGTTTGGTGGATTAGGTATATGATATACCTAATCCGGAGTAACAGTACACCAAACAAATCAATATACCGTATATCCGTATATCTTGTAACCATGAGCTGATGCTGCAGCATCAAGTAGTCTGTGACTTACAGCATCTTACAGCAAATATAATGTGTTTGGGCTCACTAGAATGGTCTCAATGAGTAGGTATTAGATAGATGATTTAGGATCGATGAGGAGGATCTGATGATGGAGCAAACAACTGGGTAGCAGGATGTATATCGTACATAGTCCGGCCATAGATTCATATGTCAGGGGTGTTTTAAATAATTTTTAATTTACACTTGTTTAAACTTATAAAATACTAGCTAACTCGGCGAACTTCGTACCGCCAACTTATCTATATAAATAAAACAAATAAACAATCCTAATCAAAAAAAACTATCCTATCTTTCAAGTTGGACCAAATTACAGATAGTTACGAAGTTTGATCATAATTGGTTCAGTAGTTTAGGAGTCCATCGCAGACAAACAACGTGACACGTAATTTATATATATTAAGATTTGTTCGTTAATTAAATTACAAATTAGTAAAACTGGCGCCGCCGTGCAGTTGAAACGAAGAAAGCACTTTAGTAATGGAGGATTCCATTATGATATTGTTGTTGTAATTATTCACATTATTATTGATAGATGTATTATTATTTATTAATTATAATATTATCAAAGAGTTCAGTTTGAGTCCAATTGGAAATACACCAGGCACATGTTATATCCATAAGTTATTATAACGAGTCGCCGTTTCACGAAGAGAGGTAACGAACTTTTATATAGGTCAATCATCATCATTAGCAACCCCTCAACGGCTCACTACTGAGCTCAGGTCTCTTCTCAGAGAAGGGTTATAGGCCATAGTCCACCACGCTGGCCCAATGCGAATTGGTGAACTTCACACACCTTCAAGAACATTATGAAGAACTCTCAAGTGTGCAAGTTTCCTCATGATGTTTTCCTTTACCGTTGAAGCAAGTGATATTTAATTACTTAAACGCACTTGACTCCGAAAAGTCAGAGGTGCGTACCCGGGATCGAACCTGCGACCCCCCGAATAGGAGACCGCAGTCCTAACCACTAGTGACTAGGCTATCACTGCTTCACTGCTTTTATGTAGGTACCTTCTTACATTCCTTGGACTGACGTGATTTATGATGAATTGAACATTATTATTAGCAAATGGATTTTTACCTCTTTATTTACGCAAGTGATACCTACGCAAAAGGAAAACAATAAATATGGGGAATAACCATATAGATAATTCGGACCCATTGTTATATTAATAGTAAGACGATTTATTCAACTATGCATGCATAGCTGAATAACCTTTCGTCGTTGTTTACTTAGGTATTATATTATTTATAGCTAATGCTTGACTTCTTCTTAATATCTTCGCGGGGAATAAGTACACCACTACACCACCTAATTCGCTATAACATTCAAAGTGTATTCTACTATAAACTGCATTTTGTAGTATCGTTCAGTTGCTAACTAGAATTGTCAAACTAACAATTTGTATCAAGAAATGCGGTTCTTAGTAGGCAATTTTCCATTGTTTTCAATAACCACTGGGAATGTCAAAAATAGAGAATAATAATATGGCAACTTGTAGTTGTAGGGTAGTATGGGTTGTATTCACAATGTTGGGTAGGTAGTAGGTACTTACTTCATCTCTTGCATAGGCCTTCCTCTTCGGTGGTTCTGAGTGCGGTCTATCCGTCGGCGAAGGGGGTTGCGCTTGGGGCTGAGGGGGCGGCGGTGCGGCGAGGGGGGAGCGGCGCGCGATGGGCGACAGGCGGCGGGGGGGCTCGGGGGAGTTGGCGCGGATGAAGTTCGTCACGTGCGTGCGCTCTGGGCTGCGTCGGGGTGCGTCCAGCTTCAAATGAGGGAGGCCAAGGTTAAGTTTGAAGACAAGGGTCTGCCCGCAAAATTCAAATTTAATTTGGTTTTTCGCAATTTATAAACTAATACGACAAAGTAGGCCTTCTAATTGCGCCAGTGGAATTATCATCTTCACAGGTGTACATAAAAATCTTTACTTGAAAGTGACCAGTTTAAGAAATTAATGAAAATACTGAGTTGGACGTGAGTTACTCACAAATTAGTCGATATTTTGATTAATTTCTTAAACTGGACACTTCCAAGTAATTTTTTTTATATAAACCTGTGAAGATGATACTGCCATTATCGCATTTTAGAATGCCATAAGCCTACTTTTTCGTATTAGTTTACAAATTGCGAAAAACCAAATTAAAGGAGAATGGGCGGTTTCGTCCCCAGTGGTGTATCAAGTTGTGATATATTTCATTTGAAAGGTCATGATAATAGCTTCATTTTATTGTATGACAGCAACTGTGAGACTCGTGCAGGGAAAGAACTATGTTATTTTTTAATTTTTTACTATCTTCTTCTTTATCAACCGATAGACGTCCACTGCTGGACAAAGGTCTCTTGCATGGACTTTCACAGGGCTCGGTCTAGCGCCGCCAGAATCCAGCGGCTCTCTACGACTAATTGATGGTATTCTGCCCACAATGCACTTCCCGGTGCGGGGTCGCCACTCCAGCACCTTGGGACCCCAACGACCATCAGCTCTTCGAAGTATGTGCTCCGCCCATTTCCACTTCAGTTTCGCGACTCGCTGTGCTATGTCGGTGACTTTGGTTCTCCTACGGATCTCCTCATTTCTGATTTGATCTAGCGTGGATACTCCGATCATAGCTCTCTCCATCGCCCGCTGAGTGACCCTGAGCCGTCTTATGAAGGCCACAGTTAGCGAACATGTCTCTGATCCGTAAGTCATCACTGGTAACACGTACTGTTCGAAGACTTTAGTCTTCAGGCACTGAGGGATTTTGAACTAGTAGACATCTCGGAGCTTCCCCAACGCTGCCCAGCCGAGTTGGATTCGGCGGTTGATCTCTTTTTCGAAATTGGACCTACCTAGCTGGACTGTGTGTCTCAGGTATATACACTCGTCCACAATTTCAATTGCAGAATTCTCAACGAATACTGGGTGGAGTGGAGCATGAGCATTGGACATGATTTTCGTCTTGCTCATGTTCATTTTCAGGCCCACCTGTTGAAAAACCATGCTGAGATCGTTGAGCATTGTATTGAGGTCTCTCACCCATATATTCTAAGTCGTAACCTCACGATTTCCTTCACTCGACTCAAGCTCACTGAGGTGATTTCATATGCTTAGTTGTAATATTTCACCTCCACTCGAGGAGTTTCCTCACTCGAGGTGAGTACGAGTGGAGTAAACGTAAGGTTGATCGGCATCTACCTTGAGGATGGTTTTGTGTAAATCGTAGCTAAATAACGCGTATTTTATTAGATTTTAAAATGTTTTTGAAGAGTTTATTGAATATTAGCTTTTGCCCGCGGCTTCGCTCACGTTAACCTCTATTTTTAACGTGAGCGAAACAAGTGCGAATTAAAAAAAAAATTTTTAAAATGTATTTCAAGCTTTTAGTAGTAGGTACATCATCAGAGCCTGGATATCATCTAGGACCCGAGTACTTATCAAAGCGAATCAAACAAGCCCAAACTTGATGGGGCTACGTCGTTTTATTACAAAGTTGCCAAAACCACCTTCTGGCTTAATCATCAGACTTTGGATATCATCTAGAATCTGAGTGATTGTCAAGACAAATCAAATGAGTCCAAACTTGATGGGGTTACGTCGTTTAATTACAGAGTTCCTGTAGCCATCTTCCAGCTCCATCATCAGAACCTGGATATCATCTAGGACCAGAGTACTTGTCAAGATTAATCAAACGAGCCCAAACTCTATGGCGTTTTGTTATTTTATCACAAAGCTGTCAAATCCACCTTCCGGCTTCATCACCAGAACATGGATATCATCTAGGACAAGAGTACTTGTCAAGACTAATCAAACGTGCCCAAAGTCTATGGGGTTACGTCGTTTAATCACAAAGCTGTCAAAACCACCTTCCCGCTTCATCATCAGACCCTGAATATCATCTAGGACCAGAGTACTTGTCAAGACTAATCAAACGAGCCCAAACTCTATGGGGTTACGTCGTTTAATCACAAAGCTGTCAAAACCACCTTCCGGCTTCATCATCAGACCCTGAATATCCTCTAGGACCAGAGTAGTTATCAAGACGAATCAAACGAGTCCAAATTCGATGGGGTAGCGTCGTTTTATTAGAGCCATCTTACAGCTTCATTATCAGATCAGCTCCATGTTACAATAATATTGCATTGTCATCCACAAAAGGACAGCACAACTCTAGTGCGAATTACTACTCTCGGATCCGACATAGGCCAAGGGTCTCATAAGTAGGCTCAGGACCGCTCAGCGGGCGATGGAGAGAGCTATGCTCGGTGTGTCCCTGCGGGATCGAATCAGAAATGAGGAGATCCGTAGGAGAACCAGAGTCACCGACATAGCTCAGCGAGTCGCGTTACTGAAGTGGAAATGGGCGGGGTCATACATAGTTCGAAGAGCTGATGGTCGTTGGGGTCCCAATGTGCTGGAGTGGCGACCCCGCACCGGGGAGCGCAGTGTTGGCAGACCCCCCACCAGGTGGACCGACGACATCAAGGGAGTCGCAGGGAGCCGCTGGATTCAGGCGGCGCAAGACCGAGGCCTGTGGAAGTCCATGCAAGAGACCTTTGTCCAGCAGTGGACGTCTATCGGTTGATAAAGAAGAAGAAGATTATCAGTTAAAATAAATATTGACTTGTTTAAATGTGTTCAATTTCATATTTTTAACACTCGAAATAAATATGTGACACTTGAAATTGAAAGCCATAGTTCAATAAGGTTCAAATTTCGTTTAAAAGTAAGTTTAGTCAACATAACAAATGAAACATTCCTTAAAATGATGACGCAATCGTTGATTTTTACCTCGACTCCACTCGACTCACACTCATTCAAGGAAACTCATTATTTCCTTAGCTTTACAACTAAGAATACCAATTTCGAGGAACGTTCGAGTCCTTCCTTGAGGCTCCCTCGAGTGAGGATGAGTCGAGGGGCTTTCGAGGTTAAGACTTAGAATATGGGTGTCAGAGTCTCTGCTATGACTACTATGTCATCGGCAAATCACAGGTGAGTGATGTACCTACTCGCCGTTTATGTTGATGTCAAGTCCGTTTCAATCCAGAATCTTAAAGACGTCCTCCAACGCAGCGGTAAAGTGCTTCGGGGAGATCACCTTCTCTCTGTCGCACTCCACGCTGTAAGTGGATTGGCCTCGTAGTCTGGTCCTGTATACGTACTGACATAGTTGCGTTTTCATACAAGCACTTCAACACTTGGATATACCGGCAGTCGATCCGGCATCTCTGCAGTAATCTCAATACAGCCCAAGTTTCCACCGAATCGAAGGCTTTCTCATAGTCCACAAACGCTAAGCAAAGTGGCCGGTTATGCTCTTCCGTCTTTTATATATAATCTACCGCAGCGTATGAATGTGATCTATTATGCCAAAGCCTTTTCGGAATCCGGCTTGTTCGGGAGGATGGAAGTCTTCAAACCTACGAGCAAGGCGATTCGTAATGAATCTCAAGAACAACTTATAAACCTGACTCAGCAACGAGATGGGTCTATAATTCTTCAACAAGGTATTATCACTTTTTTGAAGAACCGTTATGCCTTTGTGAATGACGGAATTGAACAATCGCTTAAAATCTTGTACTGGTTTTCTACCCGCTTTCAAGAGTTCCGCAGTGATTCCTTGAGCTGCTTGAGAACCATACTAATCTCGTATAAGCTAACGTCCGGGATATCTTCGGTATTGTGTCGGGTCAGTTTGGCTCTGGGATCTTTGGCCAAATCTTTAACAGGTTTTTGTGTCATAGTTTATTCATAGAACCTCTCAACCTCTCCCAAGATCTCAGGTCGAGAAGAGACGAGACGACTGACCGATAAACTGATCTCTCGCGAACACTTAGCCTCTGTTTCGCTCGATGGTATCTTTAATACACTTGCTGTTAAAGACACGAAGGTCACGAGTTTGTACCGTAGAGATCTGCCTTTTAATCCTCTGGTAAGCAGCCGCGTCTGCCGATAACTGCAGCCTTATCTCTTGTCTCTCCTCCATGAGCTTGAGAATATGCTCAGAGAATTTTTCGGTTCTTTTCCTCCGATGGGTCTTAAAGAATTTAGACCCAGATTATGGACAGTTTCCATAACCCTGTTGTTTAGATCGGTCCCAGAAACGCAGTCTGCTAGGCAATCGAATCGTTTCTGCAGTTCGAGTTGGAAGGTTTCGGGGTTTTGGATATGAGCACGAGAAGGTCGGAGAGCTGACTTCCTTTTCCAGCTTTACATTAAAATTCAACGTGCCTCTTACCATCCGGTGATCGCTCCCGGTTTTCACCCGATTGATCACAGGGACATCATCATAATAATATAAATGCGAAAGTGTGTTTGTTCTTCAATCACGCCGCAACAGAGCTACGTATCGACGTGATTTTTTGCATGGGTATAGTTGAGGACCTGGAGAGTGACATAGGCTACTTTTTATCTCAGAAAATCAAAGAGTTCCCGCGAGATTTTAAAAACTAAATCCACGCGGACGAAGTCACGGGCATCAGCTAGCTGAATATATGCCGCTTGGTCGACATAATGAATGAAAAAACCGTATAATCTAAAAAGCACTGACTTAGACTTTCACGGGCTCAAAAAAATTAAATGATTTCTAGTTCTTTTCCTGCACGTGTCTCATACTTGGTGTCATATAATAAAATGAAGCTACTATCATGACCTTTAAAATGACATATATCACAACTTGATACAGTCTGGGGACGCAACTCATACAAAGGTGCCCATTCTCCTTTGAATTTCGCGGGCAGACCGTTTTCTTCAACCTTAATTGGGTAGGCGTAGGACATACGAGTAATTGTAGTGAGTGAATGAATAAAATGAGTGTGCTAATGAATTCAATAAATTATTATCGTCGAGCAAGATACAATATACAAGACGTTAGGTACACATTGGACTATTTAACCAAGAACACAAACATTTTAATTTACTAATACGCTGATTCAGCTATTTGAGCCTTAACAAAATGTTTGTGGTCTTAAAAGACCAACTCAGTCTGTTTGATTATATTTGTTTCCTAATCTGTAAGTTCAACCCTTAAAAGGATTTAGATCAGTTGAACTTCCTACAGGAAAAAATGCAACAATTGATCCGGCACTGGGTCAACCGAAACGTTTTTCCGGGTGTTTCAAAATAACTTCTACGTAGGTTCAGGAGATATTATGAGCTTAGTACCAGAAGTATTAATTTAGTCTCACAAATTGATTTTCTGAAAAGCGTTCGTCCCCAGGGTAGGAACCTATAAAATAGGAATGAGCACAATTTCAAATTGTGATCGCATCGAGGATGTCATTCCGTTATTGAAAGATTTTCTTTCATTCCCACCCTTTGAGTAGATAAAATTGGGTTCTACTAGCCTGACGAAAAGGGACAATATCTTTTCGTCAGACTCATATCATATGAATCCATACCTCAGTAGCCCTAAGTTCCCTGACTCTAGGATTGTGCGGAGGCTCGATAGGGGATCTTGAGACAGTGACTAGAAGCTTCTCCGCCTCTCGTATCAGTTCGCGGTACTTCCGCTCCGCTTCTCTGTCTGCTTCGAGAAGCGGGTCCCGCTCTCTGACAGGGGGAGCGGAGGGCGCGTGGCATCGGCGACGCATGCGGGGTGGAGTTGCTCCTGCAATCAGAAATATTGAACCAATCATTGTTATGTAGTTTTAGTTATAGGGTATACATAAGTATAAATAGGTATATAATATGTCGGAGCGCGAGGCTCCAGATCATTATCAGGAGGGCAGTATTAGCCTAGCTTATTTATTGTTCTGAGCTTTTGTGGGCAATGGAAACACGCGAGGCAAACACAGTTACTATAATGACATCACTATTTAATCACTGAGTTGTCCAACTTAAAACCTACGTTTTGAAGTCTTTGTCTAAATTTAATTATGAGAGCGGATAACGAGTCCGTGGGTCGCGCTTAGTCGCGTCCAAGGCAAGTATTTAACTGCCATGCTCAAGTTCTTCTAATGTAAACATCCATCTGAGAATCTAAACCAACCCCCGGCCACGTACGATGCCATAATCATCACGTCATCGTCGCTCTTATTGGAACAATGATCCTGTTGTATTCGTATTCCTGATATTTGGGCGAGGTGTGTACTGACACCAGCGCCGCGCGCCGACATATATATAGGTATAGCTATAGTAGCTTCATTACAATTTCGCGAATATTGACACAATGACCTTATTCCAATGTCAATTTATTAACAGTTACTTACTAATGTCGTAGGTATTTAAGCTTCTTGGCCACTGTTTATTATGCAGAAGTTACAGCATGACATAAAAGACCATAGGACCGAAGTTTTTCACAAAGTTCCGCTCTTAACGTAGGCTCAAAACAAGCCATGAATGTGTGAGTACCATGTAATTATTTTCTGTACTGGTGCTGTTAATTACGTTTTTGATGATTATTGTGATGAATTATTTCACAGCACAGTACGTTATTTATTAATAATTTTCTCTGAGCTCGTCGTACTAACGCGACGATACTTCGCGTAGTCGGCTTTTAAAGGCTTACTAAAAATGGCCCTATCACTGGGTCGACTATTGCGTTTCTAGGGGATAGGTATTTTCTATCTTCTTTCTTTCTTTTTTCTGGCTGGGCTGGTTGCCACACGTAAACCGTGGTGATCTGTTGTGTGTGATGCACCATTCCTTCCGTTGTTGTTACTCTAGCCATCCCAGATCACTCCAGAAGCCTAGCAGGCCGCCCAGGTTGCCAAGGATTTCTCGGAGTGAGGATGGAGATCCGGGATGGTTCTTGCGTTGTTCTTCCACGCCCGTGCATAATAAGAGCACGTGGAGTAAGCCTCAAGTTTAAGCCTCAATAGCCCAACGGTTAAGGTGCGGACTGAAAACTGACAGGTTGCAGGTTCGAATCCCACCCGTTGCACTATTGTCGTACCCACACCTGATACAAGCTTTCCGCTTATTTGGAGGGGAGAGGAGAATATTAGTCATGTTCAACTTGGTTGATATTCTTATTAAATAAAAAAAAATTTAAGCCTTACACTAAAGGTTACAAATCTAAGTAGCGGCTCAATGACGTCATGAAAAATTCAATATGGCGGATGTAAAAACAAAAACACGTCAAGAAAAAAGTCAAGGTAGATTTTTAAGTCCTATTGAATTTGATATGAAATAAAATGATGATTTCGAATTTCATATACTTACGATGTTTACTAAATTTTTTTATCATCTGTTGACAGAAAGGCTGGCCAATTTTTTGTTCAAAGGATTAGCTTGGATTCTTATCGCCAAACTACGCAGGCATGATTTGCAAAGTAATTGTTATTGTTAAGCTGGCTTTTCACTATGGGATGTAATATATTATTATAATATTATTATATGAGTTGAGGTGAGCGATATTAATTTATATCCTGAGATATAAATTAATATCGCTTACCTTGCTTTGAAATGGAAGTTGGAACTCTTAAGACTTGAATGTAATATAGCCTAGTGGTTACGACTGTCGTCTCCTATTGGAGGGGTCGCAGGTTCGATCCCGGGTACGTACCTCTGACTCCGAGTTAAGTGCGTTTAAGTAATTAAATATCACATGTTTTAACGGTGAAGGAAAACATCGTGAGGAAACCTGCACACCTGAGAGTTTTCCACAATGTTCTCGAAGGTGTGTGAAGTCCGCCAATTCGCATTGGGCCAGCTTGGTGGACTATGGCCTATAACCCTTTTCTGAGAGGAGACCTTGCTCAGTAGTGAGTCGATGATGGGTTGATAAAGATGATCATGATGTAATAATATACTTATATTACATCCAAAACTATAAACATTTTTTCGACTGACCGAGCCTGAAGCCATATTTTATATACTTATATAGGATAGGAGGATATATTGTATCTCCCGCACCCCGCACACCGTTCACGCCCCTGCGACCCGCGGCCGCGTTATTTGATTGGCGGATTTAATGGGGATTGCAACTGAACTGGTCATAGTGTAAAGGGCAATCGCGGGATATAATATAACATGTTACATTTAGTGAAAAGCCAACTTCAGTAGTGTGCTTGTTATAAATTTTAAGTTTTTTTGTAACATTTTAATAAAAAAAACTAAATTACCTATTAACTCGGGTTTGAGTTCTTTATCTTGTTTCTCACTAACTTGTACCTAACTCCATTTACCTTATTTAGTAACTGTGTAGGTATGTCTTGATTTCAAAGTTCAGGGGACTATTATACCCACCTGCAGAGCGCGGGGTTCTCCGAGGCGGTCTCCGTCTTCTCGCCCGCCTCTTTCCTGGAGAGCCAGTGCTATCCGGCTCGTCTTCGTCCCCCCCATCTAACCCGGTATCGCCGTCCGAGTCAACATCAGCATCAGACAGTATGGCTGTTTCCCTGCCCCTCGGTTTGATGCCGCGGCACTCTTCGTCACTGGACGCACCGCCCCTGTAGTACGGCGTTCGGTAGGGCTCTGGCGACAGGTGGGGCGACAAGTGGGGTGATAGGTGCGGCGAGAGATGTGGCGATCTGAAATCAGTGTAGAGGAAATATTTAGAACTTTTCTTAAAATTTCTGTTAGACACTCTTCAGGAATCAGACGTCAGGGCGTAAATACTAAATATCTATATATATAAAACTCTCGTGTCACGCTGTATGTTCGGGATAAACTCGAAAACTACTGAACCGATTTTGATCAAACTTCGTAACTATCTGTCATTTGGTCAAACTTAAAATGTAGTAGGTAGTAGTCAGTCCTCAGACCGGGAGAGCTACTTTTTATCTCCTTAGCTGTTTCAAAAGGTAAACAAACTAAAAACGCGTAACCAACGATCGTAACCGCTTGGTTTTTCACTTGTAGCATGCTCGTAGCACGTGTTATCTTGGTAAGAAAGTCCTATGCAATAATGCACAGGTGTGGCACAGCAGTGCTTATGCCTCTCTGCGAGAAATTAAAAAGATCAAACTAAGAATGTTTACTCAAGTATTTTGCTGGCAAATTGTCGGTTAAAGATGTTGCATCCCATTAATGGATTCTGACGATTTTATTCGGTTTTCGGTGTAAATGTAAAACGATAAGATATATTTTAATGAGCTTTGGTATTTATAACATAAATATCTTCTGCCCGCGGTTTCGCTCACGTTTAGTTCAATTTTTCAAACCCCTATTTTACCCCCTTAGGCTGAGTTGAATTTTCAAAAATCCTTTCGTAGCCATAGACTTATTATATTACTAGTTCTTAGCGGATCTCTAGCTCATAATAGCTATCTGTATGCTAAATTTCAGCCCGATCCGTCCAGTGATTTGAACTTTGCGTTGATAGATCAGTCAGTCAGTCACCTTTTCCTTTTATATATTTAGACGAATACCTAGCTATTAGTTATATTGTTAAAGAAAAGAGTTCGTTCTTAGTATTTATGTAGTTTTTATTGTATGTGTTGTCATGGTTACAGTAATATTTGTTTTGTCACCTTTCTGTCTAAGCTCTGAAAATTATTATGTAGCTATTTTAAAAAAGATGAATAAATTGGTATTTTAAATTAATATTTTAACATGGTAGCAGAGCTTGAAAAACGATTGAATATATTGAAATGAGAAGACAGAGCTTGAAAAATAATAAAAATGGATAGCTACGTATTGAAATGGTAAGATAATAAAATAATAAAAATGGATAGCTACGATATCAATAAAGATGAATTTAAAATACCTACGTTTAATGGAGCAAATTACGATTTGTGGAAATTTAGATTAAAGCTATTTTTAAAGTTAAAAAAATGTGAAGAGGCCATTTTAAAAGAGGAGGTCAAACCAGAAATAGATTTGAGAGCACAGAATTATATTGTTAATAGCATTAGCAATTCACAACTTAAGGGCAGGATCTCCGGGCGCAGTAGGCATTTAGAGCAACCTCAGTCCCCGCGCGGTGAGGTGCGCGTAGGCGCTTTTCAAATGAACTCACTCACCCCAAATTTTACATCATAGATTAAATAACTTTATTGTACCTAACAGTACAGGGACACTTGTAAGTTTTAGAAACATTTATTTTATTTTTTATTCATACATTTATATTATATAAGTGTGATTGTTATTTTGCATATTACGTACATAGGTACATTTACCTACTTATTTTTTTTTGTTTTTTTTTTGTTAGTTCTTTCGAACTCAATATCTGGGGTTCCCTGTACTTATAAAATACGTAACCGTTGCCAACATATCGGCCATTTTCTCTTTTTTTGTTATTGGGCCGATTTCTTTCAAAATCCATATCTGGGGATCCTTGTACTAATAAAAGCGGTAACCATCGTCAAAATTAGAAAAAGTGGTGGCCATATTCTTTTTTCTTGTTATAGGACCGATTTCTTTCAAAATCGATATCTGACGATCCCCGTGCTCATAGCAGTGGTAACCAATGTCAAAATTAGAAAAATGGAAAAGTTTTTCCCTAACCTATTTGGGACGAAGTTCCTTAGACATTTTTTTGTTATTGGACCGATTTCTTTCAAACTCGATATCTGGGGTTCCCTACTTATAAAATAGATAACCGTTGCCAAAATGTCGGCCATTTTCTTTTTTTGTCATTGGACCGATTTCTTTCAAAATTGATATCTGGGATTCCCAGTGCTAATAAAAAAGGTAACCATCGTCAAAATAAGAAAAAGTGGTGGCCATTTTTTTTCTTGTTATGGGACCGATTTCTTTCAAAATTGATATCTGAGGATCTCCGTGCTCATAGTAATGGTAACCGATGTCAAAATAAGAAAAATGGAAATTTTTTCCCCAGCCTATTTTGGACAAAGTTCCTTAGCCATTTTTTTTGTTATTGGACCGATTTCTTTCAAACTCGATATCTGGGGTTCCCTGTACTCATAAAATAGTTAACCGTTGCCAAAATGTCGGCCATTTTCTCTTTTTTTGTTATCGGACCGATTTCTTTCAAAATCCATATCTGGGGATCCTTGTACTCATAAAAGCGGTAACCATCGTCAAAATTTGGAAAAGTGGTGGCCATATTCTTTTTCTTGTTATGGGACCGATTTCATTCAAAATCGATATCTGAGGATCCCTGTGCTCATAGCATTGGTAACCGATGTCAAAATTGGAAAAATGGAAAAGTTTTTCCCCAACCTATTTGGAACGAAGTTCCTTAGCCATTTTTTTGTTATTGGACCGATTTATTTCTACCTCTATATCTGGGGTTCCCTGTGCTTATTAAATAGTTAACCATCGTCAAAAAAATAAAAAGTGGTGGCCATTTTTTTTCTTGTTATGGGACCGATTTCTTTCAAAATTGATATCTGAGGATCCCCGTGCTCATAGCAGTGGTAACCGATGTCAAAATTAGAAAAATAGAATAGTTTTTCCTTAATCTGTTTGGGACGAAGTTCCTTGGCCATTTTTTTTGTTATTGGACCGATTTTTTTCAAACTCGATATCTGGGGTTCCCTGTGCTTATAAAATAGTAACCGTTGCCAAAATGTCAGCCATTTTCTTTTTTTTTGTTATTGGACCGATTTCTTTCAAAATCCGTATCTGGGGATCCTTGTTCTCATAAAAGCGGTAACAATTGTCCAAGAAAAGTGGCGGCCATTTTTGTTCTTAATATGGGGCCGATTTCTTTCTAAATCGATATCTGAGGATCTCTGTGCTCATAACAGTGGTAACCATTGTCAAAACTAGAAAAAGTGGCGGCCATTTTATTTTTTCTTGTTATGGGACTGATTTCTTTCAAAATCAATATCTGAAGATCCCTGGGCAAGTTTTGGCAACATTTACCTGTTATGACACAGTGGTAACCGTTGCCCGAACAAAAAAATGGAAAAGTTTTTCCCCCAACCTATTTGGGATGAAATTCCTTATCGGAATAGCAAAGAATAATAAAAACACCTATTTAATATTTGACAAATGTTTATAGTATAAAAAAAAATTGCCGACACTTTTTCTAATTTTGACGACGGCGACCTCTTTCATGAGTATGATGAATCTCTGATATTGATTTTGAAAGAAATCGGTCCAATAACAAAAATAAATAAAATGGCCGCCACTTTTTCTTATTTTGACGATGGATACCTATTTTATTAGCACTGGGAACGAACCCCGAATATCAATTTTGAAAGAAATCGGTACTATAACAAAGAAGAAGAAAATTGCCGCCTTTTTTCTTATTTTGACGATGGTTACCTCTTTTAATAGCACTGGGAACCCCAGATATCAATTTTGATAGAAATTGGTCCAATAACAAAGAAAAAGAAAATGTCCGCCTGTTTTTTCTTATTTTGATGATGGTTACCTCTTTTATTAGTACTGGGAACCCCAGATATCAATTCTGAAAGAAATTGGTCCAATAACAAACATAAAAATGACCGCCACTTTTTCTTATTTTGACGATGGATATCTCTTTTATTAGCGCTGGGAACCCCAGATATCAATTTTGAAAGAAATTGTTCCAATAACAAAAAAAAATTAACCGCCACTTTTTCTTATTTTGACGATGGATACCTCTTTTATTAGCACTGGGAACCCCAGATATCAATTTTGAAAGAAATCGGTCTAATAACAAAGAAAAAGAAAATGGCCGCTTTTTTTTCTTACTTTGATGATGGTTACCTCTTTTATTAGTACTGGGAACCCCAGATATCAATTCTGAATGAAATTGGTCCAATAACAAAAATAAAAATGGCCGCCACTTTTTCTTATTTTGACGATGGATACCTCTTTTATTAGCACTGGGAACCCCAGATATCAATTTTGAAAGAAATCGGTCCAATAACAAAAATAAAAATGGCCGCCACTTTTTCTTAATTTGACGATGGATACCTCTTTTATTAGCGCTGGGAATACCAGATATCAATTTTGAAAGAAATCGATCCAATAACAAAGAAAAAGAAAATGGCCGCCTTTTTTTCTTATTTTGATGATGGTTTCCTCTTTTATTAGCACTGGGAACCCCAGATATCAATTTTGAAAGAAATCGGTCCAATAACAAAAATAAAAATGGCCGCCACTTTTTCTTATTTTGACGATGGATACCTCTTTTATTAGCACTGGGAACCCCAGATATCAATTCTGAATGAAATTGGTCCAATAACAAAAATAAAAATGGCCGCCACTTTTTCTTATTTTGACGATGGATACCTCTTTTATTAGCACTGGGAACCCCAGATATCAATTCTGAATGAAATTGGTCCAATAACAAAAATAAAAATGGCCGCCACTTTTTCTTAATTTGACGATGGATACCTCTTTTATTAGCGCTGGGAATCCCAGATATCAATTTTGAAAGAAATCGATCCAATAACAAAGAAAAAGAAAATGGCCGCCTTTTTTTCTTATTTTGATGATGGTTTCCTCTTTTATTAGCACTGGGAACCCCAGATATCAATTTTGAAAGAAATCGGTCCAATAACAAAAAAAAAGAAAATGGCCGCATTGTTTTCTTATTTAGACGATGGTTACCTCTTTTATTAGCACTGGAACCCCAGATATCAATTTCGAAAGTTTTCGTAATTTAAATCAAGATATTTTGTTCTTTCTTCAATTTTTATTCCCCATATTTACTTTATTATATTATTCTTATATTATAGTTTAACACTATCTATACAATAAGACTCTAAACCTAAAACCTATAATACTAATATTTACAGATTTATTAATAAATACTAAAAATTACAACAATATTAACCCTCTGATTTGATTTAATCTATGATAAATGAATACGGAATGAAAATAATAGGTATCTATGCAATAGATCGCTTGATCAGCGGGGGATCGCAGCGAGCCAGCGAAAGCGATACGTCCTACCTCGATGATACTTTGCGGGCTACTGAAGTGAAGCGCACGAGCCACTTTGTAATATAAAAAGTAAAAACGTCGTGATTAAAAAAATACAAATTTTTTAGAGAAAAAGTAATCACAAAAGAATCTTCTAAAAGTGTTTGCCTATTTTATGAAATTTGTTTTTTTAGTCTAACTTTAATATTCTATGAACACGACCTGAAAAACGATAAAAATTACACTGTTTTCGAAATTATTTTTGATCGGGTGAAGTTGTAAATATAGAGTTTTGAATCACAAAAGAATTAAGAACATACATTAAACTACAACATATATTTTTAACCGATCAAAACAAAGAATATTTCATTGTTTACGATTCAATCAAAAATAGGTCGATGTCGAAGATCCCGCCGTTAATATTATAATATCAGAGGATACGGCATACAAAATGTTAAAGAAATTAGATGACATGTATTTAGTTAAAGGATGTGCAAATAAATTGTTACTGAAAAGAAAATTACTTGATACAAAATTTAAGGAAGGAGATCCTGTCGAGTTTTTTCAAATATTTGAGAAGCTGATAAATGAATTAAAAACTGCCGGAGAAACAATCACTGAAGAAGACAGGCTCAATTATCTTTTGTTAATGTTACCAGAAAAATTTTCTCATATAGTAAATATTGTGGATGTACTGCCCAAATCAAGTCAAACTGTTGAATATGTTAAATCAAAATTAATCTTAGAGTACAAGAAAAATGAATCGGAATATCAACAAACTTTTAATAGTTATCATGGGCAATATTCACATGGTCAATATCAACGTGGACAATATTATACAAGAAGGCAAAATTATATACCTAGGGGAAGAACACAGTATACAAGAGGATGTATTAACCATACAAATGAACAAAATGCAAGAGGACAAATTCATTCAAGATACATACATAGAGGTAGAGGATTTACAAGATTTACAAGGAATTTTCGAGGACAATATAATAGAGGAGTCCGAAATCAAAATGATGAGGCATTTATTGTTGAAGTGAATTCAACAAATGATTCAACAACGACGAGTTGGGGAAATTTTTGATGAACCATTGGATAAAAATGTAATTGAAGTTAAATGGATCTTTAGAATAAAATCAAATGGAAGATATAAAGCACGTGTTGTGGCGAGAGGTTTTCAACAAATTTATGATGAAAATGAAGAAATATATTCACCTGTTGCTAGAATGATAACAATGAAAGTTTTAATGTCAATTGCATGTGTCAGAGGTTGGCATATAGAGAGTATGGATGTAGAAACAGCTTTTTTAAATGGAATTATTAAATCTGAAGTTTATATTTATCCTCCAGATGGTTATGAAATTGGAGATAATAATGTTTGTAAGCTAAGAAAATCTTTATACGGATTGAGAGAAAGTCCGAGAGATTGGTATGAATGCTATAATGAGTTCATGATGAGCATCAACTTTAAAAGATCGAACTATGATTATTGTTTGTACACAGGATGTATTAATAATGAAAAAGTCTATATTTGTTTATATGTGGATGATATTTTAATTTGTGCAGAAAATGAATATACAATTAGAAAGGTTAAGCAAATGCTCAGTAATAGATTTTGGATGAAGGATTTAGGAAAAGTGACACAATATTTGGGAATTGATATTGATTATAAACCCGAACTAAAGAAAATGACTTTGAGTCAAAGCAAGTATATAGAAAGTTTGGCAGCAAAATATAAAATAAAGGATTCTAAGAAATATGAAACACCAATGGAACAGAATTTATCTATTGACTCTGAAGAAATAAATAATAATAACTTGAAACATAGAAATTTGATTGGAGCTCTTTTATACATAGCTAGTGGAACTCGCCCAGATGTATCATATAGCGTGAACTGTGAATGGTGAAACACATTATAAATATGCATTACGAGTTTTGAAATATTTATATTATACTCGCGATTTAGTACTAAACTATAATTCAGAATATGATGAATGTTTTGATGCTTTTGCTGATGCCGATTGGGCAGCAGATAAAAATGATCGTAAATCAACAACTGGAATCATTTTAAGAGT
Organism: Oeneis ivallda; assembly: GCA_029955525.1. NCBI lineage: Eukaryota > Metazoa > Arthropoda > Insecta > Lepidoptera > Nymphalidae > Oeneis > Oeneis ivallda. The sequence goes on from JARPMR010000003.1 coordinate 22,231,520, forward strand.
ATATAATAATCCAGTTTTGTGGAAAACACAGAAACAGAAGATTGTTTCACGCGCATCAACTCACGCTGAATATTATGCATTGGCTGATTGTGTTACTGAGGTTCTACCAGTAAAAGGTGTGCTTAGTGATTTAGATATTGATATTAAAAAAACAATTAAGATATATGAAGATAATAGTGGTACCATAGCTCTTTCTAAAAATGGTAAATTTTGTAAAAATTCTAAGCATATTGATGTGAGCTATCATTTTATAACCGATTACGAGAATAAAGGTGTTATAAGTGTAATAAAAGTTAACACTGCTGATCAATTAGCTGATATCTTAACAAAGGCGTTAGGAAAAAATAAATTTCAATATTTTAGATATTTAATTAATGTTTATTGAGTAGGTATAGAATTTGAGTTTTTTATTTAATGTTGTTATATAATAAAATATTTGTTTAAATGTGAATATTCATGTTATGTTAAATGTGCTGATTAATTAATGCTAATAATAATTATTATATTTTAGAAATACTAAAAACTCAAGGAGGTGTGTTAAAGAAAAGAGTTCGTTCTTAGTATTTAGTTTTTATTGTATGTGTTGTCATGGTTACAGTAATATTTGTTTTGTCACCTTTCTGTCTAAGCTCTGAAAATTATTATGTAGCTATTTTAATAAAGATGAATAAATTGGTATTTTAAATTTATATTTTAACATATATAAGTAGTACAACACAGCAATATTGTCTTCCCCTGCTTCCCGTACCCGTGATTTCCGTTACTTAAAATTTCGTGTTCAACATTAAGTAGGTACCCCGTACCTCGATGCATATTTCTGATGGGAGTCCAGCGAATAGGGCGCGTGGTGCAGCGCGGGCGCCTGCGACTGTGAACACTGCAGGGACTGTTGGTGCAGCACGCTGGGAGCCCTTCTCCGGGCGTGGGGCGACGTGCCCCCCAGCCAGGGGTTGGTCCGGATCCGACACCGCGGCCGGGGCGAGGGGGTCGCACAAACCAGCGGCGGCGTCGGTTCCGGCGCGACTCGGCGTACTGCGACACTCGAGCGGCGCTGAAAATATCATCGTCATTATCATGACATTAGCAACCCATGAATGGCTCACTACCTAGTGAGCACAGGGGCCCTAACACCAATGCTTATAGAACCTAATATTATTTCAATATAATTGTTTTGATAAAGCAAGCAGTGGTAGCCTAGTGGTTAGGACTGTGGTCTCCTATTCGGGGGGTCGCAGGTTCGATCCCGGGTAAGCACCTCTGACTTTTCGGAGTCAAGTGCATTTAAGCAATATCACTTGCTTCAACGGTGAAGGAAATAATCGTGAGGAAACCTGCACATCTGAGAGTTCTTCATAATGTTCTCGAAGCTGTGTGAAGTCCGCCAATTCGCATTGGGCCAGCGTGGTGGACTATGGCCTATAACCCTTCTCTGAGAGGAGACCTGCGCTCAGTAGTGAGCCGTTGATGGGTTGCTAATGATGATAATGATGATAATTGTTTTGACATGACGTCATGAAATGAAGACCTTAATGCATGGAAGTAAGATGACTAGTCGTAATTCTTAGTTCCATGCCTTAAAGTAACATATAAAAAAAATACGCGTCGAATTGAGAACCTCCTCTTTTTGTTTTTTTGAAGTCAGTTAATTATGACAAGTCAAAATAATATTGCAAGAAATTGGCGGTAGGCCCCATGTTCTCCTCTCATTCTGTTTAGATATAGGCCATAGTCCACCACGCTGGCCCAATGCAAATTGGCAGGCTTCACACACTTTTGAGAATCGAATTATATTGAAGAGCACTCATTCTTACGACTCACGATGTTTTCTTTCACCGTTGAAGCCTTTGGTTAAAAAATGTGTATCTTGGATATTATTTAGATGAAAATTATTATTGTAATATTTATAAATTTAATGTTGTAGCCGGTTGATAGCCCTCTGTAAAGTAAAAGGGCCTTACAAAAATTGCGCTCGGACTCCCTTGACGGCAGCCGGGCGCGGGTATGTTATACAAGTATAACTGGGTGTCAGCATCAGTGCTCTCACTTTACGATCACTGCGCACTATGCTCCCCAAGACAAGGAAGTAGGTATTAAACCCTCGGATTCCTCTTATAACTTCACTCCTCAGTAACAATAGCGCCATTGAAACGACGTATAGCGCCATCTATTGACATGACTACAGAACATTCCTCAAATAAAGTTAATGTATCAAATTATTAATGTTAATCTTACTAATAAGTACTTAAATTAATAAAAATATTAATCTATATTTAAAAATATGTAAAAATTAAAAAAATATATCGATCTACTACTTACATAAACTGTTTTTTGGTTTTTAATAATTTTAATCAACCGAAATAATATTTAATAAAATAATAATTATTATTTAAGTACAACATAATAATAAAATTATTATAAATTACATAGTTCTAAAATCGATGGACGTTGAGGGTCCCAAAGTGCTTTAAGGATGATTATACGGGTCTGCCCGCGAAATTCAAATTTAATTTGGTTTTTCGCAATTTGTAAACTAATACGACAAAGTAGGCTAATTGCATTCTAATTGCGCCAGTAGAATATTATCATCTTCACAGGTTTACATAAAAATCTTTACTTGAAAGCGACCAGTTTAAGAAATTAATCAAAATACTGACTAATTTGTGAGTAACTCACGTCCAACTCGGTATTTTGATTAATTTCTTAAACTGGTCACTTTCAAGTAAAGATTTTTTATGTAAACCTGTGAAGATGATAATTCTACTGGCGCAATTAGAATGCCATAAGCCTACTTTGTCGTATTAGTTTACAAAATGGGAAAAACCAAATTAAATTTGAATTTCGCGGGTAGACTCGTGTCTTCCATCGCGGCGCAAAGACAGTGTTGGAAGAACCTTTACCGTGGGTAAATTGGTTGAGAGTTGAGATGACGACAAGTAGGTACAATAGTAGGTGTACTTATAATTTATAATCTACTTTATGTTAATATGCCCAAGGAACAATCGAATGTGCTTGGCTTCCTGAAAAGTTTAGGCTTTTTACTCGTAAGTAATCTTAGCATTAGTACCGTAGATCTGTACGTACCTACTAAAAATATTCCAGTGCTTAGATGAGTTTAGAACCTTTCGAACCTCTATTACGTGCGTAGGTACGTAGGTAGGTCCTAGTTAATCAACGTGGAACGCTAATAGGGTATCCGGCTTTTTTTAGCTCAGATTAAACTCTCCCCTATTTTATCTACCTGACCCGTGCGCTCCAGTTAATTAATGATTCAAAACCTATCGGCTACAGGCTATAATTATTATGGTCTCGATAGCTTCACCGGTCCGTGAGTGCTTATTGCGAGTCTACTAAAGAATCCAAAACTAAGAAATATGAGCTAAACTATTTTAATCTATCTTAGCCTATTCATGATAGATATTACCTACTTGTAGTGCGGGTAGTGAACGTGGCATAAGCGGAGCGGTGAGCGGAGAATTCAATTCCAAATACAATAGGCTGCGCCGTCTTAGGTCAAGTAATTGGGATTATTTCAGTTTAGACGCCTTTACCTTGATGAAAACTGTGATACTTACATACATTTTTACCTATGGTATAGATGAGTAGTGGGCGGCGGTAGGTCATTTAGTTAAGTAGGTACCTATTGGCCGCCCCAGCTGGGCTTTCATGCATAGCAGTCATTGTGATAGAACAAAAACTTGTGCTGCCTGGGCCCAACTATTGCCAGCCACTTACTTAAGATTGATCGTCCATCTAGTATGGAGTCTTCCAACGACGTGCTTCGCGGTAGGTACAACCTTAGGGCCTTTTCATGGTATATTTTTTCGTGGCAAGGTTTCATTGTCGGTAGTGCAGGGGTAAGAAAGTCTTATGCGCTGTGCTTAGCTCGTTGCTTACGTCTTTCTACGAGAAACCACTTGTTTAATGTTTAAAGAAAAATAGATTATACCTTGGCCGGCTCATGGTACAGGTGGGTGGTGGGGGGCGCGGGCGGCGGCGGCGGCGGCACGAGCGGCGCGGCGAGCGGCGCGGGCGGCGCGCCCGGCGACGTGCCATCGGTGGAGTAGCCCGTGCTGTAGGCGCTCTCGGGGGAGGACAGGTGCGGGGGAGGCAGGGGCGCGGTCGGCGTCGTCTGCCTCGCCTGCTTCTGTTTACGCTTCTTCGCCCGCCCCAGCTGCGCTTCCATCCACGATTTTAGCCGCGCACCCAGCATGCCGCCGGCACCTGCGAGCGACGTATACGTAACAAAGAATTCTGAAATGCATTCTTTTCGAAATATTATGAAATATTTTACGTTCTTTATGTCTCACAAAGAATAGAAAATATGTGATAGGTAGCTAAAACATGAGCAAGGTAGAGCTGAATTGAATTTTTTTTATTAGATCTATTTTATTCGCAAAACAAATTAATTAATGGTTAATACACAATAACAAAATTTTAGGGAAATGCAAAAAGGAATCATCAGATTATCGGAGTATACATGCACACCTGAAAGTGCACCATAAATCATAATGTTTTCAATGTGTGATGTCTGCAGATCCACACTTGGCCAGCGCGGTGAATTATATAATTATTATTATTATAACTTAAAGCCTAAATACATTTATCATTCTGAAAGGAGACCCGTGCCCGGCAGTGGCCCAGTAATGGGCAACGATGAAGATTAATAAATAGACTACTTACCTATTAAGTACAAATATAAAGGCTAAATATAAAGGCTTTAAGTATATAGATTTTAGAAAGGTTTGCTCGGAAATCGGACCCTCTTTTGTATAAATACTTGATCTGTTTAGTAAGGGCATGGGTTTATAACGTTAAGAAATGCGGGTCGCTTTACTTTACCACCCTTCACAGAAGTCTTAATTAGATGTAGAGCTATTGTTATCATCAAAGAAGGAAAGATAAACGTCTAATCGACCGTCTACCGTCTACTCTAAGGAATGTGGCCTGAAAGGTTCAAGTATTTTTCTAATTATCTGAATTAATCAAAATAAAAAACAAAAGTTAAAGTAACCAAAGGGGATGGGTCGTTCGCCAGAAGATATTTATCACTGAGGGTTACCACTTTTAAAGGTTTCACAAAACAAACACAAAGTGTCTGAATACACAGAAAGATATAAAAAATTGGTTGTCTGTAAAGTCGGTTTACGGACGATAGTTTTACGTGACGCTCTCTAGTCACAAGCCAACGCTAGGGCCGATCGTGCTTCTCTATCGCTTGTTCCGCGCTCAATCTTGCACGCACAGGCTCAGGAGGAATGTGACACTTTGTCGTGCGTGCAGCCGGTGTTCATCGATTCATAAGACGTTATCACGTCAAAAAACGCGTGACTACGACGCGACGCACGCACACGCACACGCACGCGCGCACGCACGTACGCACGCGCACACACACACACACACACACACACACACACACACACACACAACAGTTTTTTAACTGCTTGAAGATGTAAATACTAATTCCGACGTACCTAGTGTAAACTGGTCAACACAATCAGGCGCCATTCCCGAGAGATGTGAGTTTGAACCTTACCGGCCGCGGAATTTTCGATGTGTGATATTTCTAAAAAATAGTCGATCTCTCCATTTGCGGGCTTTAGTCTAGATTATGCTTGCGTAATGCGTAAACAATCCCCACAGTTGGTGTCCAAAGGCCGTTTCATGCCAACCGTACACGCCCATTCCGCCGTGCCAATGGCGTTGAGTGTCGCTTCCGTCCCGCTTCGTGTCTGTCCAAGCCTTGAGCCCGCACTTCGCAACGAAATGACGCGGCGAAGATAAAACATTTTATGTCACTATACTTTTGTTTACTTCAAAGAGAGGGTTCCGATGACAGGGAAATGTTGGAAGGGAAAACAATTGCACCGCTCTCTACTCGTGTTTAACATAACAGTTCTCCGAAAATCCTTTGTGGGTTATGAAAGCGCTCGTTTAGACGGATATGAAAATAAATTTTCCCCTTTCGCGCCGTTACACAGTTACCCTGCCATTTGCGGTGACTACTGGCTGGGTATTTTGAGTATCTTGTAAGATTTACCTCACCTTCAATTTTTTCTTACATTCAGAGCTCATTGGAATACCTATGTAGATCTCGTAGGAATACAAATCAATTACTTATAACTAGTTATAATATTAGAAATATTAAAGTGATTTAGCGTTCCTGCACGATGGTACGAGTATGTTAAAACAGAAAGGGTATGGGTGTAATTTGCACTACTATACAAGGGGTATACCTATACTATGCCAGGCTAGCCGGGTACCAACTTAAATTGCATGATCACTTACCATCAAGTGAGACCGCAGTCAAGGGCTACCTTGTGACAAAGTTAAACTTTTTTTTACGAATCACATAATTTTTTCACTTGAGTTGAAGATAATTTTCTTTTCGACGGTATGGGCTATAGAATGATGGAAAATAATGATTAAGTCTGAGTAGAACCCCCCTCTTGCTTCGAACTTGATGGTAGATAGATACCTACCTATGAGTAGGTATGCACTCAGCTTTTTGTCCCATCGTCTACTCAAGATTTGTAAAGTCGTCACACTTTTCTGTAGGGCGGAATTAGACGGTGCTTGAAGTTCTATGTTATACCTATTGGTTTCTTGTGAATGAATGAAGCTTAAAAAATATTTATAACTGATCGTTATTATGGCCTTTCACAAATTTTCTAAAGATGTATTTCATAATAAACATGATTATGCTGAAAATAATTGTGTGATTCTTAAAAAAACTTAACTTTGTCACAAGGCAGTCCTTGACTGTGGTCTTACTTGATGGTAAGTGATGATGCAATTTAAGTTGGTAGCCGGTTAGGCCTGGCATAGTAGGCATACCCCTCGTATAGTAGTGTAAATCACACCCATACCCTTTCTGTTTCTACATACCATCAGCAACCGATCAACCGCTCACTAACTAACGGTGAAGAGAACTTCGCCGCTAAAGAAAGTTGCTAACTCCGAAAAGACCCAGTTGCTAACGGGGAATTTGAACCCTCCGAAAAAGCATCTGAAGTATTACCACTAGGCTATCATCGCTGTTATGTTTGAAGTTTGAAATAATTTTTCAACCACGTGCAATACCCTAACAATTTTAGCAACCTTATACCTAATAATAACCTAACTCTTTCTATAAAGGAAAAGAAAAGTCAGACAGCATTTGCTGTTACTAAAATACAGATATGAGAGCCTAAAGAACGAAAGCTTTTATTATATTCATATTTCAAACCAAGTACAATGGGTATTAAGCTTTGTATTAAGTATTAAAGAATGACACAGACAATAAATGCACAAAGTAAGATAATACCCATCAGCTTAATAGAAGTCTGGAGTCGGCTGGCGATAGCTCCGCGCTATAGACATCTACGCATAGCAACGACTTGGTAAACAAAGACTAAACTAGGGACATGTCGGACGACAAAAAGTTGTAATCCATTTTTTGCAATGGAATAAAACGAGGAGGTAAGCTCAATAGTTGATGAGTGATGACACATATTACATAGGTACATAATAGTTGTAGAAGCAGTGATAGCCTAGTGGTTAGGACTGTGGTCGCCTACTCGGGGGGTCGCAGGTTCGATCCCGGGTACGCAGTTACGCACCTCTGACTTTTCGGAGTCAAGTGCGTTTAATCACTTGCTTCAACGGTGAAGGAAAACATCGTGAGGAAACCTTCACACCTGAGAGTTCTTCATAATGTTCTTGAAGGTGTGTAAAGTCCGCCAATTCGCATTGGGCCAGCGTGGTGGACTATGGCCTAACCCTTCTCTGAGAGAAGACCTGCGCTCAGTAGTGAGCCGTTGATGAATTGCTAATGATGATGATGATGATAACAGTTTACGAAGACATACTTGCCAGATTGGGCTCTACATCGTCACTGATGGAAAAGCCAAGTGCGCAGCCCTGACTGGGGTTGATACCTAGGATTCGATGATACCGAAACGTTAATCGACGACCACGGGAATCATCGCTTAAAGTGAATAAATCAGTTTGTATCGCAAAATCAATGACCTATTGAATTATGCTCAGACTGTGGCCACACAAAATTGCTTTGAAGTTTGCAGCGCAAAGTGAATTCGCTTTGGGAGTTGATTTCGTGGCTTTCGGATTAGGACGAATTTCAAGTTTCAACTAAGGAAGCGACTAGATGTTGTGGACAGGATAAATTTCCTTATTTATTAACGTCTCAAATAAATTAACAAAAAGACTGCGTTGATCTACCTTATTAATTTTACAATTTTCAAAAATGCATTTATATTAGTTTTTTTTTCGAATTTTCAATTCGATGCCTTAACATGGGTAGCATAAGTGTGTCACGCACTCTTTAAACATTTCTGTGGTGGTGTCGTGTGATGCGGGTTGTCACGTTCCCTCAAATATGGTTGAGCGAAGCAATGGCTGGGTCATGCGTCATGCTCGTGAACGGGTTCCACCGGCGGGAATGGGGCTACTTTATGTCTGCCCATCTTAAGATAGAAGTTAGTCGGTATGCATTTTTGGAACTTCCCTCATTGCGGAAACACTGCATATATAGCATAGTATTTACTGTATTGTAAATTTGTTTTGAAAAGAGCAACCGCCGAGTTTCTTGCTGGTTCTTCTCGACAGGAAAGGCATTCCGAACCAGTGGTAGATTCATCGACTATTCAAAAGCACTTGTAAAAGTTTATTTGAATAAAAAATATTTTTATTCTATTCTCTATTCTCTATTCTATTTAATTAATAATAATAATCTACACGACGAAACATATTTAGGTGACGTACAGGATGAAAAGTCGCTAGTATGATTTTACTGTAAACACGTCATTGTCCGCCCCAGTGTCGTGTTTCAAGAAAAACTGCCGATCGTAAAAGGGCTCCGTTTGAGATCCTCATTCTCATTGACAGAAAAGTCGACGGTAACGACGGCGACGAACGGAGAAGCCATTGCTAATATTTTATTGACTTTGGTTTATGAAACGGATCGTTCTTGTGGAAATCGTTCGAATGGAATTTCTGAATAGCGTAGAAAACAATAATATTATGTATAATGTATATATATATATATATATATATATATATATATATATATATATATATATAATGTATAATGTATGTCTAGTTGACCCGCCCGGCTTCGCACGGGTAGGCTACAAAACAAACAATGGTACAAACATCTGGGGTGCAGGTTAATGATTTAGTCTATTTGTAATTAATGGCTATGGCTAAGACCCTCAATATTTATGGTATGCATATATTCGATCGGTATCTCGAGTGACTTGCTGCTATCCGTGAAGAGTTATATTGTCCTCTATCTCCGATAATATTTATCAAATCTTCATCAAAATTATACAAAACGAAACACTTTCAAATAAAAAAGGAATTATTAAAATCGGTAAAAATTTGACGGAATTATGAAATCGATAAAAACTTTCAGGCCATATCCCGGAAGAACCTTTATGTTTATCAGGATAAAAACTATCCTATAGGTATATCCCGGAGAATTAGCTTCCACTGTACCAAATTTCATCTAAAATCTGTTCAGTAGTTTTTCCGTGATACACGGACACACGGATGCATAAAATTATTGCATAATAATACCTATGTATGCATATAATATGCATCATTGTATTTATTGTAACTAAGAGTAAATTATATTGTACATTCACTTAAAATACAAATACTTACCTACTCGTTTATTTCATCAAGCTTATATTTATTTTAAGTGATAGTTGTTCTGATTGCTTTTTCATAAGTACAATAATTCGCCAAAGTCAAACCAATAACAGAGTGGAGTGGTAGAAATCAGTACTCAATGTTTCGACACCCTACGCCATAACCCTAAATCAAATAGCTGTAGAAAAGACGAATACCCACAAGGGTGCGACTCAGATTTAGCTAATATTCCCAATCCATTACCCGAACGCGATTCGACGACTTGTAGTTAGTATTGGAATTTATCTTCACCCCTGAATTATTCAGCAAGCAAATAATGATGCTTCATACTTTGCCGCAATGATTATATTAGTTTTTGATTACAGAAGTTTCATTATTTGAAAAAAATACAGTGGATAATTTTTATCTATAGCGTTCTTCTGTCCGAAAAGAAGTTCAAACAGGCATTTTATCTAAAAACACATATAAATAGGTATATCTAGATAAAATATAATAAAACTGTTACTGAACGAATTCTGTACATGAAAATTTTAATCGGACGACACTATACTATCGATACTAAGCCCAAATCAATATTATTTTATTTTTTGTCTGTCTGTCTGTATGTCAGTGCGTACATCACGGGAAAACTAGGTACTGAACGGATTTAAATGTTTGGTATAGTGGTACCTAGCTGCTACTCCGGGTCAACATATTATAGGATAGTTTTTATCCTGTTAAGCAATAAGGTTCCTCCGAGATAAGAGATGAAAGCATACCTAGTCATATTTCTAAATGCGAAAGTTGTGAGGATGGTTGTATGGATGGATGGATGGATGAATGCGTGTTTGTTATTCTTTCACGCCACAACGAATGAACCGATTTGGCTGAAATTTGGAATAGTGATAGCTCATACCCAGGATTAACACATAGGCTACATTTTACCCCGGAAAATTAAGGATTTCCCGCTGGAATTTAAAAAAAATTAATCCAAGCGGACGAAGTGGCGGGCATCATCACCTAGTTTAAAAATAAAATTATAAATATGTCAGTAGGATAGCACTTAGCAATTATTATGAACCAAGTATTTATATTTCCAAAACATTTGCCCTAATTAAAATGCTGTCCTAATTAAAACCGTCCGAAAGAATTATAAACAAGTTTTAAGAGATGTTTTCTTCACTAGTTTTAATCAGCGTATACAAGAAATTCAAAGTGCCTCATAGAAACAAGAGTGAGCCTTTAGAACACGTAGGTATAATATAAGCTCCACGTAGCAACTTCGTTAAGCACTCGTAATAATTTACTTAGGCTCACGTAAACTGTGATAAGCACATCCTGAAGCGTGCCCCGAAATAACACCACTTGTTTCGGCACATAAAAATCGACAGTAAAACTTTATGTGGAGCTCACAAAATCCGTGACGTAATCCTTATAAAAGCTGTCTGTGAATTAATTAAATTACATCACAGTCTTATCACAATCATCAGCATTAACTGTTCTAACTTTAAACTTACACTAAACAAAACCAAATTTGAAGCCTCAGTAGCCTAACGGACTGAAAACTGAAAGATCGGTGGTTCGATCCCCACTCCTTTACTATTTTTTGTCGTATCCATCCCTAGGCTTTAAGTTAATTTTGAAGGAATTGATTGAGCGAATATTAGTCTAGTTCAGCAGCAGAAACCAAATCTGACAAGTCACTTGCATTTCTTTTTGTATGAACATGAATGTGCTTGAAATCACGCGGCAATTTATTTGCAAGATAGCTCTAGCTAGTAGGTAAGTAGTCTTCAGCATGAAATTGCGGAAATTGCCAGTGAACACTTCATTATGGAATGAAGAGCGTTGTCAAGATACCCTCACACCATTTTAAGGAATCAATCCAAAAATACCCCTAGAATATTCCAAAATTCCATATTAAAAATCCTCGTCGCCTCATCATCTCCCTGAAACGTTCCGTTTCAGCTCGGAGATGTGTTAACATGTGTGTGGAGTCCCAACGTAACCATGATCCATGCAACTGAATCGAAATATCGACAGTTCCAACTGAAACATTTATCAAGGTACGTAGCCGGTTAGGACATTATAATGATAAGTTAACAGTTTCAGCTATGAACAAACTCCCACTCTTAAAACTTTTAAACATATTTTTCAAAACTAATTTTTCTTCTGTAGTGTTTTAATTCAAAAGTGAATTTCATATCATTTTAAGTGTAGAGCACTTGAAATGTCAACACTTGAAATGATATGGAATTCTCATAAAATAACATCCATATTTGAGTAAAGCGCCGCAGCCCGCAGGTCGTGCGGTGCCTTTAGAAGCGTAAACACTCGTAGCCTTTTTATATTCCTAAATGTAGGTTAAACTGGCTTCATAAAGCTGCCCGTGGCCTACATAACTGTCAGCAAGAAATAATTAGGTACAGCTTAGTAGAACCCACTTACCCAATACTTAAGTTAATGTTCTGTCGATTTTACTTATACATACCTACACGATTTTTCTCGTAAATATATACGCATTTCAAATAAACAGAGCCCCCAAAGTTGAAAATTTAAATAACGTGACAGTGAAATCACGTTTGCCTGTTCATATCTACGTGGTACATAGCTCTGAAAGTAACTGTTAAAGTTAAATAACTATTTTTATAGAAATTAACTTTTACGTCAAACGTAAGGGCCTTTAAAGTGTGTGATTATTTGATGAGCTCATCAAATAAGGTTCCATACTAAGTGACACAATTTAGTTTCTTGAAAAGTTGCTACACACTCCTGAATAACACAGACGTAGCTACTACATGAGCTACATGTCTCTGATACACATTTAAACATAAATATAATTCAATATTTGATTACGGTACAAAAAACGTCTATCATCGTAAAAATTTGTCCTAACTCTTAACATTCTTACATTGTTGCTGACGCGAATAGCCCTTATTTGCAACTTGGGTTACACCAAGTTGCAAATCATCAGTTGTTATTATTATACCTATAATACGGCCGATTAATCACTTAATTTAACAGTAACTGACGTTTAAAATCCTACCAAACCTATCCTACCTATCTTTTGCATTTTGTGTGTATCCATTAAAATATATGGAAAGACTCTTAAAAGGATGAGGTTTTATAAAAATGCAAATCCTTTAATGTACCGTACTCGTATAGTATAAGCAAAAGCTGTAATCCGTACCCTTGTTTACTGACAGCGGACATTTCCCTTGCAAAGTCGATGATATAATATTATTCATACTCAAACCAATACCCAGCTTACGTAACATGTTGGCGACGAATTCAATTTCGCCGTCTATAGCTTTTCGAAGTTCATATACTCGTATTTATAATAAGTAAGTCTGAGCCTACGGAACCTAAGGAAATTCGACGGCGAGACGGGAAAAAATTATTATCAAATAATTATAACCTGCTAATATCTCGGTACTCGGTAGTAAACGAGTAACGGTAATACTACATATTTTATGGTACCAACCGAAACCGACACTACAAGAGTTTGGTGCGTTATACAAATAAATAATAATAAAAAATATGAAGTGTCTGTCTGTGATTTCGTAATACGAGCCCTTCATTTTATTTTACTTGTAAGGGAAACCCTTCCAACTGGCCAAACTGATTTTGATAGGATTTTCATAGACAAGGAGTGATCTAATTTACATAAAGTTTTTAATCCCGGAATTATTTAGGGTTCCCTCTTAAAAATATTAAACCTCAGCTCCGGATCATATTGTCTCCAGTTATTACTACCTACTTAGTATTATTACTACTTACTTACTTGACATTAAAACATAAGCTAGAGTAGTTTATCTGTACATACATTTATGGCCCAGGACGGCAACTAAGTTAAATTGTCTCATTATTTCCTTACTGGATTAGCGCCAAAGCTAATCCAGTAAGTAATAATATGAGATAATGGCATTTCGCGTTCTCTGTAAGAATTTGGATAGTTTTTGGTTCCAGCTCATTTATTCAACGAACGGTTTAATTCCGATAAGAGTTTAACTAAACGGATATTTAAATTGAAATTTCTTTCGACAAAGTTTTTCTACAAATCGTACAACGAGGATCGCTACAGCAGTGTGCTACGAAAATACTTTATTCAACAAAGATAGTCTGAACACTACAGTCCATTTGGAACAGCGTGTTCACTCGTATACTATGTTTATGTAATGTATGTATACCTAGGAAAGAAATACCTATTATATGGTATGATGATATTATGTTACTTATACATAATATATCAACATGTTAGACGGTTAAACACTTTAAAAAAGCATGATTTAGACATTTTGCAGGAATTGTTGTGGGACATTCCCATTTTTCGGGTTCCGTACCAAAATGGTAAAAATGGAACCCTTATGGTGAGACTTTCTCCGTCCGTCCGTCTGTCACAGTCGCTTATTTCAGTAACTATTAAAGCTATCGACATGAAATTTGGAATAGTTGTAAACAATAGTGGCCCAACATCATTGGAATAAAAATAAAATCGAAAATTATTTTTAGTTTTATTAAAAAAGGGGGAAAAGTGGGTTTGAAATTTCAAAGTAAAATAACTATACCGAGTGGGGTATCATATGAAAGGCTTTTTTACCTGTAAATTCAAAAACAGATTTTTATTTATTTTTATCTATAATAATTTTTGATTAATTGGGCAAAATATAAATAAAAATGAATGTTGGTAAGCGCATAACTCAAGAATGGATGGACCAATTCGGTTAATTTATTTTTTTGTATGTTCCTTAAGGTCCGCCGAAGGTTTTAATACTTAATAAAAAAAAACAAAAAATACAAAAAAAAATTATAATAGATTTCGGTACGAAGTTCGCCGTGTCAGCTAGTCAGAAATAATTATGGTCAATAGAGGTTTATGTATAAGTATTTTACAGGAAAAATAAAACCAACGCGAAAATTATTTTAGTTTGATCAAAAAAGTGGAGAAATCGGCGGTTTAAAATTTCAAAGTAAGATAACTATTACCTGTACATTCTAAACCAGTTTTTATTTATTTCTATATATAATAGTTTTTGATTAATCGGCCAAAATGTCGAAAAAAATACCGTTCCTCCTAGCTTTTTCCCGCGGCTTCGCTCACTTTAAGTTCGATTTTTTAAACAACTGTTTTATCCTCTTAGGCCCGCTTGCAGAGACGCCGGGTTAGTTTACCAAGGAAATAAAGGAATCAATTTGTAATTTTGACAGAAGCTTTATACAAAATCTGTCAAATTTGTCTTTTTAACCCAGAGTTAGCTGCTAACTCTGAGTTTAAAGGATAACTCGACGTTTCTGCAAGCGCGCCTTTCAGAGACGCCAGGTTAGGCTTAACCCAGGAATAAATTTGTAATTTTGACAGAAGCTATATACGAAATCTGTCAAAGTAGCAGCTAACTCTGGGTTGAAATGATAACTCGGCTTTTGTGCAAGCGGGCCTTAGGGGTTGAATTTTCAAAAATCCTTTCTTAGCGAATGTCTACGCCATAACAGCTATCTGCATGCCAAATTTCAGCCCAATCCGTCCAGTGGTTTGAGCTGTGCGTTGATAGATAAGTCAGTCAGTCAGTCAGAAATATAGATAGATATATAAAAAAAATGTTGGAGACAGTTTAGAGTAATTTCCAGAAGTTTTAATTTTTCAGAATAAAATTAAGTTCATCGTCGCAAGACGAAACTAATTACAGGCATTCTAGGAAGTTTGTGCTCGCAGGCGCCATGCAGACTCATAAAAAAGAAAAAAGAGCAAGATCTGAGCTCAACTCTACAACTCAAAGGAGCAGCCCGTGAAACTTTTACATTCTGCACAGTTTTATAGTTGAATTCGTATTATTATAAGCTTCAGTGAGTAAGTATTGGTAAGCTATAGAAACTTATTCTCATGGTTTTAGGTTCCTAAGGTGCCATTAAAATAATTTACTTTTCGTTCGGTAAGGGCTCTTGTGCACTTCCTCGTGTTCGATTCGTGATCGTGTTCGTGAAAACACGATTCTTAGATTTCAGATTAAGCCTTGTATCTGAGCACTTAGAGCGTTATTAAATTTTATGTTTTAAGGAATTCATAACAGTATTAAAGTTATCAATGCGAAATTGTATTTGTTTGTTGGTTTTTCCTTCAATGGATTTTTACAAGGGTACATACAGATGAGGACTTGAGAAAATTGAAGAGTGACAAAGGAAAAACTGATTTTTACAAACCTAACTCCACGCGGACGAAGTGGCGGGCAAAAGTTAGTAGGTACATATATATCATATTATATCAAAACACTTCCACGGTGTAAGGCATTTCATATGAATCCTAAACGAGCTTTAATTTTCAAAATGTATCTTCAATACAAGTTTTACTACTTTTAAACGCGCGTTTGACACGGATCCTGGGGCTAATTTCTGCCGTTTGCATTGCAACCTGCTTACAGTCACCTCGCAAAGAAGTGAAAGAAGCAAAAAGCTGAAAAGGAACCAACAGCCACAGGTAATTAAACGTGCAATTCTAAAAGGCGACCTGAATGAGTAGTCGAGATTTAAAATACAAGCAGTAGGTATTCGCTTTAGTTTATGGAAATAAATTCAAGTGTGCTAGTTAAAGCCTATTACTTACGATATAGCGCACCTTAGAAATGCTTTAAGTAGTGCACTCAAGTTACTTCAATTAAGTATATTTTTAACCGACTTCAAAAAAGGAGGAGGTTACGATTACTCGAAGACGCCTGAACCGATTTGGAAAATTCTTTTTGTTTGAAAGGTCTAATACCTTTTTTAGCTATTAGCTATACTTCACAGGTAGTCCCATATAAATTTTATCGAAAGCAGTCGAGCGGAAAGGAGTCGAAATATCAATAATAAATTAAATACTTTGTATAGTGTGTGTGTAATGTAGAAAAGCGGGAGTTTGAAGTCGGTTGTTTAAAAATAATTTTTTATATTAAATTATATTATTTTGTAAAGAAATTCGCATTTGCTTCACTTTCATTAGATTAAAAAGACAACAATGATCAAAATCATTCGCTTAATTTACTCATTCGACTTTAGCTTAAAAATATGAATTTTCCTAAAGGTATTTTGGTATCCCGAAATATTTATCATCAAATCCATCTTCAATTTTCATGAAGCTTATAGAACACATTTTTCTAGCATGTTTATAGAATGTTGACATAATTATAATTTATTATACGAGTACGTGCTTACGATAAATGTTTTAACTAAAACATTTATCGTAAGTAACTGTAAATATTATATTTTTACTATTTATTGAAATTATTTTTTATTATTTATTTAAATGTTGATGTTTTTCGACGGTAATAATAATAATTAATTATTACTTAGTACGGAAATAAGGTTAGTCACGAGTCACAACTGGAAAAAGCTACGTGAAGCTGGCGCTAGAAACTGAATGACTTTAAGCATCCTCATAAATCCTTCAGCGTTTTGTACAAAGGGTATTTAAACTGAATTTAGCACAACCCTTCACAATGGTTCACTTGGAAACCTCTCACAGGGGCAGTGGGCTATCGAACGAACCGTTCATTTGTGAGTGCGTCAAAAGCCTACCGAATATAGATCCACGTGCGGAAATCAAAGCTTCCGGGTTGCGAATTGAATAATTTCATGAATTAAAAAGTATTTCTGCTTGAAAATTATGCGTGTTTATGTTTTGAATAAGGTGTTTACTTACAAGGGCGCACGCTGGGATGCAATTCGAGGGTGCAAGCGCGTGGGATGTGGACGCATGCCGGCGCAAAGCGGCGACACGCGACGGCCGCCGGCTCTGTACTGACGGTACTGACTACTGACGCACGCACGCGCGTCCGCTGGCGGTGTCGCCCGCCCTACAGGCCTACACAGCTACGACGCCACGCGCTACGCGGCTACGGAGGGCGCGATCACACCAACTGCGAAATGGGGAAGAATCTGAATAAATAATTCAAAACGTTACACCTTGTGAAATTAAGTATGAACGTGTAATCACTACTCAAAGTTTCTTCATTAACAAAATATATATCCTTTAATACATATATTACTTTGGAGACAGTCTTCGAACAGTGCGTGTTGCCAGTGATGATGATCAGTGATTACGGATCCGACACATAGTCGCTAACTATGGGCCTCGAAGGCTCAGGGTCAGCGGGCGATGGAGAGAGCTACGCTCGGAGTATACCTACGAGATCAAATCAGAAATGAGGAGGTCCGTAGGAGAACCACAGTCACCGACATAGCTCAGCGAGTAGTGAAACTGAAGTGGAAATGGTCGGGGCACATAGTTCAAAGAGCTGATGGTCTTTGGGGTTCCAAGGTGCTGGAGTGGCGACCCCGCACCGGGAAGCGCAACGTTGGCAGACCCGCCACTAGGTAGACGGTAGACCGACTGCTGGATTCAGGCGGCGTAAGACCGAGAACTGTGGAAGTCCATGCAAGAGACCATTGTCTAGCAGTAGTCGTCTGTCGGTTGACAAAGAAGAAGAAGAATGTATTACATTCTTCCCAAATCGCGGTATTTTAACGACTGCTCAATCATGGGAACGTGTAATGTTTTCAGGTTTTGATGGTTCAAATATTATGTATGTGAGTTTCTTTATTCCACCATAACTTCTAAATGCTTGTACAGATTTGGATTTATGTATGCGGTATCGTTAGAAATTAGAATCCTTGCATCATCCCGAGTGACACTGACTCAGTGGATATTCGTAGTCGGGTTTTTTACTTTTTATTCTATTTTAATAATTTGTTTGTCGAAGAAATAAATAAAGCAAGTAGGCACTATTTTTCGAAAGGAATAAAAAGAAAAAAATGAAATATCATTTGGCTCCTTTCAATAATTCTGATGTCCTCGGTCCTCCTAGTCGAGGTCTGTCAACACTACGCTTCTCGGTGCTTGATCGCCAATCCAGCAACTTGGGATCCCTAAGACCATCAAATGCTCTCACTACAATCAATATCAAATACTCTCAATTATAGGTAGGTAACTAGGTACCTATTTAGATTTTTGTGTCTCAATTATTCCCAAAGTACGGTGTGATTGTGGCGAGCGATGTCGTCGCTCAAGCCTCGTGGCGGCGATTACATTAATGTCCGGGGGTGGATTTGACAATAAAAATAAACGTACCACTGCTGCCTTGACAAAAACTCCAAAACAGTTCAACCCTGTTATTAATACTTATTTATGAAATTGTTTAAAAATTACTGAGTCATGTATTTTTTAGTAAACAAGTCGTTAGCGCTCATTATTATTAGTACTTCGACGCTGCTGACAGCGTCGTCTGCATAGTAGTGCTTTGCTTGAGGACTGAATCCCTAGCGCGCCCCATACAACCTTAAGAGTCTAGCGGCTAGCTGATACTTTCATGGCTAAACTGCCCCTGCTAAGAACTTAATAGTCAAAGCTTTTTTAAAATAGATGTTTTTACTGTACACAAAATCAAAAGTAAAACTTAAAACTAAAAACTTGAGAGGTGTCAAGGGACACCCGGATGGAACGAAGTTCCTTTCGATTAATTAATTTGGCATTGTGTTCAATATTTTCACACTACAATATTAGATCTCCGTAGCCTTGTGGTTTCTACAGTCGCTAAACAGTTAAAGGTCGATGGTTCGAATCCCAGCTCGACAGACTGAATTTTCTATTTTATTTTAAATAATTTCTACATGTGGAATTTTTCCCTAATTTTTTATTTTTATTCGACTGTAGAAACCACAAGGCTACGGAGATCTAATATTGTACTGTGAAAATATTGAAAACAATGCCAAATTCACATTCAAAAAAGTGTCGGTTTCAAAAAAGTGTCGGTTCAATTTTGTCTTAATTTTTCTTCCCCTAGCCCCCTTCCGCAAAGCGCGATAAGGAACTACGTTCCAAAAATAAAATTAAAAGACGAGTCTTTTACTGGCGGCCTTAAAACTAAGAAGCGGTCTCTGCCAGACAACCATGTTGCATAAAGGCACGTTATACGATGGTTTTATGTAACTTCTAAAGCTAAGAAAATACTTTGACAGACAATTTTTTCTGTACCCCGGACTGTCCGTCCATCAAAAGCTTTTAGCTCCGAGGGTGCGATGCGACGCAAATAAAGAAATATGATACCAACTTTTTTAAGTAGTACCGACCTATGCGTGTTAATAGTGGTTGTGGTTCTAGATTAGTTATTTGCTATGCTTTTATTTTTCGCTGCTATGGGGACATCATAAAATATTTGTCGTAAAATTGTATGGGGTCATACAATTTTTTCGTGTATATAAGGTTATTTTTTGTGATTCCTTACGAAA
The DNA here is from genome assembly GCA_029955525.1 of Oeneis ivallda. Taxonomy (NCBI): domain Eukaryota; kingdom Metazoa; phylum Arthropoda; class Insecta; order Lepidoptera; family Nymphalidae; genus Oeneis; species Oeneis ivallda. The sequence continues at coordinate 22,251,404 of JARPMR010000003.1, forward strand.
TAAGTACTATGTTTATGGTGACTATGTATGTATATTTGTAATATATTTGGTCATAACTTTTAGGTGCGAATATTCTTTTTGCAACAAACAAGTTTGCTTATAGGTAACTAGATGATGCCCGCGACTTTCCACGTGGATTAAGGTTTTTCTATTCCCGCGGAATCTTTGTATTTTTCCGAGATAAAAAGTAGCCTATATATTTATCCTAGGTATGAGCTATCTCCATTCCAAATTTCAACCAAATCGGTTCATTCGATGTGGAGTTATAGAGTAACAAACATCCATCCAAACATCCAAACATCCATCCATCCATCCATCCATCCATCCTCAGAAACTTTCGCATTTTTGACCGAGCGAAGCGAGGTCTCTGAGTTTACTAGAGCGATTTGCACTTGTCCGTCCGTCCGTCCGTCCGTCCGTCCGTCCGTCCGTCCGTCTGTCAGAGCCTTATAACTTTTGAATTACTGAACGTAATTACTTCAAATTTAGATATAATATGTAAACCGATGGCCTCCAGCCGAAAATGGCTTAAAAAGTTATAAAAATCTTTATTTCAGGGGGGCTCTCATAGAAGCGAATGCGAAGAAATTTTTTTTTTATTTGCGATTCATAGGTTTTCTGTGTATCATTTTAAAGACAATTTGGAACAGAGTACAACCGTATTTTTTTTTTTTCCTAAAATTGACGAAATGGGGGGCATCCAAAGTGGCGATTTAATACGCTCGCTTGAAGACGCTCTCTGGGAAAATTTTCTATATATTTTCAAGTTGTACTTATTTTCTTACTTCACTTGTATCCTGTACTTGAACAACAAATACTAAAATTATATGAATATTATAAAGAAACGAGATTATTTAATTTTTAATGAGCATCAGTAAATTTCACATAGCTTCACAATAATGCTAATAGATGGCGCAGTCATTAACTATTCCATTGAACTAGGAGTTACGACTACGATTTATCCCAAAAACAGTTTTGCGTCGACCATTATTATTTAGGTACATAATATAATAACATATTATTCAATTAAAATTATTCTTTAGTTAAATATCATTTTGTATATTTTCTATTCGCGTCGATAGATGACGATTTGTACAGATGCCCCTAACCCGTTTTCACTCGTTAGTACCTACATAATAATTCAATGTTTTCACTGACGTTCCCTAACCTTTACGGGCTACCTATGATAAGTTATGTGATGATTACTGTCAACTTCTTTATCACGATCCTGTACGGGACACCTAAAAGGACATTGGGACGGATGTTAGGACTTAGGATTATCTTTTGGAGCTACAGCTACGTTAAGAAACTCCTACATAGGGGATGATTTAGGTATGTTTGGTGAAAACGGGCATAATAATAATAATGTCAGTTTTGGTCGTCATGTATCGATTGAATGAATAATCATGGGATACCGTTACCGCGAGGTCTCAGTTCGGGACGAACCACTAGTAATATTAATAGTAGGATTAGGCGTGCCAGCAGCGGGCAGCCACCCCCACCGGATCGAGCGGTCGCTCCGGTGGTAACAACTTGGTGACGGTTATATATATTCTGTGGTGACGGAGACAAGTGACTTTTGGTGACAAATCGGTGGCCGGTGATAAATTTTCTTGTGGTGAAAACGGTGAAAATTGATTACGGGGATAGCTTGGTTACTCGTAACGTTATATTACAAAGTTTACACATGACATACGTGGTTTGTGGTGACGGACTGAGAGGTGACAGGGACTCGCAGACTGTTGACAATGGTAACTACAAATATAACTTTGTCGCTGGCTGTCACCGGGGTGGTGATGAGTTGATGACATGACGGGATGCATGGTATCAGTTGTCACCGATTGTCACCAACTGTCACGGGACGGTAACGAAATGACGCGGGCCGGGGTGGTGACAGTTGGTAACAACTGAGTCTTCGACAGAGGATGGTGACGATGTTTCGTGATGGTGACGGTTGGTGACGGGGTGGGGACAGTTCACCTGTTTGCATCTATCCATCCATCCATAGTAAGAGATTTTATCGCTTTTCACTCCTTTGTATGTCTTTAGTCCAGTCGACAGGTAATTTCAGACAGAAAAAGGTTAACGAAACTTGGGATGTTGTTCAGGGATGGTTTATTAATTATTTTTAACAATTAACATTTTCATCGTACCTATTCGAAAAACGAATATTGGCTTCCGAGGATATCGGGAGCAAAATTTAATTTTAAGCCCATGGGTCTTTTCATTTCTCTCTTCTGATTGGTCCGCATTCGTGCTTTAGTATGTGTTTATTTACTACAATAGGTACTGCATTTGGTGCAGAAACCTGTCGAACGCTCATTCCGTTCGAAATTCAAAAATGTTTGAAAAACTGCTGTTTATAATATTAATGTTAACATAATTTATTTGTGTTTTATTTAAACTTTCAATATACGTATAGGTAATATTATGTCTATACGTAGTACGAGTAGGTTGATACTCCTAGCTTTTTCTCGTACCTAATGATGAATAATAGTGTGTGTCACTCGGGGCCAAAATATTTTGTTCTCGGGCGGCGCATATTGAATTCCTCGCTACGCTCAGGATTTTACTTTAGAATCCTTCAGTTCGCTCTGAATTCAAAATAACGCCCTCGGGGAACAAACTTTGAAAAAAATTTCGTATAACACAAATAACTTTTTCTCAAGTTTTGGACCTCAGGGTATCTGTGCTAAAAGAGGAGGGTAACTGCAAAATTTTCAAAATTATTGGAAATGTAACGCTCTACTAAAAAGTATGGAAATACTTTTGCCGTAGGACGTTAGGGAAAAAAGTTATTGAGGACAAACCGGAGGAAGGTCGAAAATTTTGCAGTTTTCCCCCACCCTCCTCTTTTAGCATAGGGTCCTCGAGGTCCAAAACTTGAGAAAATATTAATTATCATGATTTAACAGCTTCCATGAATGATTGTTATTGTTTTAAAAGCAACAACATTCAAATTATATTTTTTCTTGTTGAACAGAAAACGTGCCCATTTAAATATTTTCATTTGAAAACAGTGTCGAAAAATGAGGATGACAGTGCACTGGACTGCGTTCCGTTTTAAAAAGCCACCAGTAACATCTTACAGTGGCCACAGTGTATATCGGAACAAACCTGTTTTTATTTTATTCTTAAGTTGTCAACTGTCAAGTCAGTCAAACGTCAAAGCGTCAAAGCAAAAGCAAAAGATGGTCAGAAGTTAAAAGTTGACAATTTTTTTGTAAAAAAAATAGCGATAGAAATTAAAATAAAAAAAAATTCGCACATTCTTACTCATTCAAGCGATAATATTGATCTATTCCTGATGAGTGGAAGTGGTGTTCAAAAAAGTGATTGATAGTTGTTTTACAAACTTGCCCGAGGAGAATTCTGTGCATAGATTTGCATCACAATGAAATTGTACTTAGAATAGCTAATAGGAGGTGAAGTGTGAAGGAAACTACTATTCCGGCATACCAGGCGAGCGCCGAGTCTGCTGATATGGGGGACAGCGGGCCTTTTGTGGCAAAGCCGGCGCGAGGGTGGCTCCACCCGGATTCAGTGTTGGCTACCGATGGTATAACTTATGCTGTAAGGGTATGTATTCGTAATATAAGACAAAACACAAACCATAGCGCACAATATTTAAAATTTAAAAACTAATTTAAAAGTGAGATAACAGTTGCATTTGGACTGCAAAGTGGTTGCAAAACTGCAGTTCTATCGCAGTGTAAGTAATTGCATCGTAACTACTGACCATTTGTGCAGTATTAGAACTGCACTCCTGCATGCCAACTGCACACTGACAGTGATTACACTATTGGATGGCAGCTGCAATTACTTTACTGAGATACAGTTACCTATTCATCATATACACCTATTATGTGTGAGCAACCCATTAATGTATCACTACTGAGCGATAGACAGAGAAGGGTTATAGGCCATAGTCTACCATGCTGGCCCAGTGGGAATTGGTAGAATGTACACACCTTTGAGAACATTATGGTGAACCCTCAGGCGTGCAGGTTTCCTCATGATGTTTTCCTTCACTGTTGAAGCCTGACATTTAATTGCTTAGATGTTGTTAACTCCGAAAAGTCAGGTGTGTGCAGGGGATCGAATCTGTGATCCCCCGAATAGGAGACCACATTCCTAACCACTGGGCTATCGCTCCTTATATGCTATATATTCTCCATCATTTGTGCTGCTGTGATCTTTGGCAGTAGCAATGAAGTATAAGCTTCAATAAAATATAAAAAACTAATTTGAATTGAGTAATTTTAATCATCATCAATAATAACATTTATTGTTACAGTACATTGGCTGTATGGAAGTTCTTACATCTATGAAAAAGTTAGATTTTGAAACAAGATCACAAGTTGCAAAGTAAGTAAAAGTAAAATCCTATTGAGCCACTTATTATTCTACATCATACTAATATTATAAATGCGAAAGTGTTTGTTGGTTTGTCATACTATGCTAAATACACTGCAACAGAGCTACAGATCGACATGATTTTTTGCATGGGTATAGTTGAGGACCTGGAGAGTGGCATAGGCTACTTTTATCCCGGAAAATCAAAAGAGTTCCAGAAGGCATTTAGAAACTAAATCCACGCGAATGAAGTCACAGACATCAGCTAGGAATATAAATTCCACAAACTTGTACTGTCTATAGTTAGTCATCATAATTCATAATATAGGTATATTTCTAACTTAGTCTTGTAGCTAGCTTGCTTAGCTGCAAATCATAAGATCCCAGATTCATGTCCTGAGATGGCCTAAAAAGGTTGGCCTAAATTTTTACTAGTTTTTCCATCAATAAATTCTCAGTAGAAGACTAGAGTTCATCTCTCCCTTTGTCAGTGCCATTCCATCAGATTATAATGACTGTTTACACATTCCCTTCCCACTACAATATCTCCTTCCTGCATAGTTGGATAGTCCAGTGCTGAGCAAAAAATTTAGTCAGGAGACCATTATTATTATTATTATGAAAATGAAATGAAAATAGCCTTTATTTCAGTCTACAAGTTAACATTAGCTAAGAAAATCCATAAGGACTAAATGCCTCTCGGCAAAGGCCTCCTTCCACCCTTCTCCAGAATGTTTCAGCAAAATGTTTGTAAGTTTCAGCTTGTCCTCCCAATGTCTTGGCTGTCTGCCTTTTCCCATCCAGTGGGTACCACTGTGTCACTAGGGTACTCCTCCTTTCTTGGGCGTCTTGAACCATGTAACCTGTGCACGTCCACTTCAGCTGATTTATTATTAACATACATTTCTATTGTCAGAGAATGCATTGCAAGAGTCTGTGCAGCAGCAGGACTTCGCTCTGCAGATAAAAAACGTAGAGTTTGCCAAGCTGCAGCAAACGCCCTTGCAGTGAGGCCTAGGATGTCTCACTCAGGCTCCAATGTAGCCCTCACAGTGTCCTCGAGAGCTATAACACTAGCAGCTTTGGAAGGCGGTGAAACTATTGCTAGACATGATATGCCTCGAGTCTCTTTTGCATCTGGTGGTGATCAGGTTGGTCAGGCCAAACTTAAAAGGCTTTTTTATAAATAAATAAATAAAAATCTAAATATCCAAAATCTAATATATAAAATTCTTGTGTCACAATGTTCGTTCCCGTACTCCTCTGAAACGGCTGGACCGATTTTTATGAAATTTTGTGTGCATATCGGGTAGGTCTGAGAATCGGCCAACATCTATTTTTCATAGCCCTAAACGATAAGGGTGACCAACCACTAAATATTTTTGCGGGTGGTACGAAGTTCGCTGGGTCAGCTAGTCTATGTATATATTTCTCTGAATATTATTTTCTCATGAGATATCTAGCGATTAATTTGCCTGGTGAGTAAAATCAATAAGTCAAAAATGACAAAACATCCAGGTCTAAAACTTATTGCATCAGTGTGACAATCGGAATCATCTCTGATTGGCTGAATTTAAGGTGTTCTTGTTGCATCTGTGCATTAAAACCAATATCGATGGAATACAAACCAATCAGAGGTCATTGCAATGATTATACTGATGCAATCAGTCTTAGACAAACCCAAAGCAGTTTACATAATGCTACAGTTATATTAATTAATTAAATCATTATCAAACATAAGGGAGAGGGCAGACTGGCTACATATAGCGGCAGCGATCGCGGCGTTTGCGTGCATTGCGTTTCGCGCGATTCTGCAATCGAAAGCCATGAAAACGGGAACGCGTTTAAGTCGCGATTTTCATGTGCGCGAAACGCGATGCACGCAAAAGGCCATAAAAACGCGCGATCGCTGTCGCTTAAAGTAGCCAGTCTGCCCTCTCCCTAAGGGCAGATTAACTGATCTATTATTTCATGTGCTCCAGGATTCCCTCGATTTCGTGGCGTACGTGGCGAAGTCTGCACCGCCTACGGAATGGCGAGCGTGTTACGTGCTGGAGTGCGGCGGCCGCTTAGCCCAAGACGTCATAGCGACCATTGGACAGGCTTTCGAACTTCGCTTTAAGGAGTTCCTCACTAAACCACAATCGTAAGTTGCTTTCTTATTTCCTTTTTGGCAGATGGGGGCTAGACGAATAAAAGTGCAAGAATTTTCCGTCACGACACTTGTTGCCTTCGTTTATTACACACGTTCCATTATAGCTTTGGTGGCGTAGCGAATAAACGAAAGAGCGCCTAGTTACTCGCGAATAATTGGTTCAGAGATTCGATTCCTGGCTTAAGATTATTATTTTTTCTACGACACACCTATTTTTATTTATTCTTACTATTTCTATCTATCCTATCCATGGCTATTTATCAACTATGAATATCATTATAGCTGCTGTAATAACTAGCACAAAATTGTAAAGAATAGTAGATATTCAATAACATTTATTTCAAAACACAGTGTATCAAACATTGTACACATATTAGCAATTTATGCCTTCTTTATACTGATGTCGGAACATTTAGTCTGTTGTATCTTTACATGATACCCCACTGAATCTATTTAATAGTCCTGTCACCACTTCTGTGAAAATGGCTTTATATTATGTACTATAAAAGACATGTCACTGGTTATTCATATTTTTCTTCGAAAATCTTCATAAGGGTTGTGTCATGTCATTTTAGGTTGTGTGTTGATATAACAATCCAACATCAAGTTGAATTTGATGTGAGAGAAACATTTTTCCTCATATGAGTCACAGAAAGTGGCAGTTGATAAATTCCATGTACCAGTACCAGGTACCTTATGTTATAGTGCTAATTGGAGTATTGTTGCTGATTCGTCATATTATCACAATAGTTTTTATCATTGAACTCATATACTTATATCATCATCATTAGCAACCCGTCAACAGCTCACTACTGAGCGCAGGTCTCCTTCCAGAGAAGGGATATAGGCCATAGTCCTCCGCGTGGTGGACTATGGCCTATATCCCTTTTGGGCTAGCGTTGGCCCAATGCGAATTGGCGGACTTCACACACCTTCGAGAACCGAACCGTTTATAATATTAGCATGACTAGACGATGCCCGCGACTTCGTCGGCGTAGATTAAGGTTTTTTAATTCTCGCGGGAGCTCCTTAATTTTCTGAAATAAAATTTAGCCTATTTGTTAATCCTGGGTATCATTATTCTAAGTTGCAGCCAAATTGGTTCATTCGTTGTGGCGTAAGAGTAACAAACATCCAGCCTCACAAACTTTGCATTTGTAATATTCATTAGGTTTGACACTTCAGCGTCGATATAATGTCTTTTCAGATTGAACATAAACGGCACGCGCGGTGTGTGCGGCGCGGGCGAGGCGGCGGGCGGCGCGGAGGGGCGCGACCGCGACTACCGCGAGTACTACAACGACATGCCCGACAAGATCCCGCCGCCCGAGCCCGCCTCGCACCGCCACCCGCCGCCGCCGCCGCTCGCCTCCCTCGCGCCTATATCTTCGTGAGTTGCACTAAAACCTCACCGCAGTTCCTCTTCTTTTATATATAGAAGATAGATATAAAAGAAGATATAGACGTCCACTGCTGGACAAAGGTCTCTTGCATGGACTGTGTAAGTCCATGCATGCTTCGGCCTTGCGCCGCCTGCATCCAGCGGCTCCCTGCGACTTGATTGATATCGTCGGTCCACCTACTAGTTGGACGGACGACATCAAACGGTCCACTTAGTGGGGGTCTGCCAACACTGCGCTTCTCAGTGCGTGGCCACCACTCCAGCACGTTGGGACCTCAGCGACCATCAGCTCTTTGAACTATGTGCCCAACCCATTTCAACTTCAGTTTCGCGACTCGCTGAGCTATGTCGGTGACTTTGGTTCTGCTACGGATCTCTTCGTGTCTGATTTGATCCCACAGGGATACTTCGAGCGTAATTCAAAATCAAATTTAAAATTATTTATTTCACGTAGCTCTTACCTGTGGCTCTTATGACACATCATAACTCTACCACCGGACCACTCGGAAAGCGGATTCTGCTGAGAAGAGCCGGCAAGAAACAGGCAGTTGCTCTTTGCAAAATCATTTTACAATATTAATAAGTAGCTATTACATTGTAATAAGTTTTTTTATACTATCTTGTGGGCAGCTGGATGTCAAGCCAATTTAACCAATGCAACTTTGTTAGATTAGAATATAATATTTCCACAATGAGGGGAAGTTCCAAAAAAGCGTACTACAATTCAATTCAATTCATATTAAGACGGGCAGATAGAAAGTAGCCCCATTCCCGCCGGTGGAACCCGTTCACGAGCATGACGTATGATCCAGCCGTTGCTTCGCTCGACCATATTTATATACCATAGCTCTATCCACCTCCCTCTGAGCGATCCTGAGCCTGCTTATGAGGCGCATAGTAAGCGAACGTTTCGAATCCGTCATCACTGGCAACGTGAACTGTTCTAGACTTTGGTCTGAACACTGAGGGATTTTGGAGCTTCCCAAACTTTACAGAGGTTTTTTTGAGAAAAACAATCGCCCACAGTGGCACAGCCGGCAGCTCTGCTCTGCATTCACTATAACATTGTGGCAGGTGCGAGGAGAGCGTGCGCCACTACGTGAACCAGACGCCGCCGCCGCGCACGCCGCCCACCGCGCTGCTGCCCAACCACCACACAGACATCTTTGACATGCGTGAGACGTCCTTATCTTATTAATTTTTTTTTTAATGTGTACATCATGCGATCAGTCGCCAGACTATGAGCAGATTTGTTCTGGGAATTAGTTTCGTTCGGAGACAACTTCCCCAGCAGGAAGAACTCTACATGTCCTATGAAGCCACACTATCCAGTATATGCTGTCTCTTTAAGCGGCGTATCGCTTCTGGCATCGTTAATTGTACTGCTAGGTCATTTGGATGACCAGACAGCCTTATATACCTTGTAAGTACAGTTCTCTTATTAACTGAATTCAAAAAAGGATGGTGTTATCAATTCGTCGGAATCTTTTTTTTTTTATGTATGTTCACCGATTACTCAAAGACGCCTGAACCGATTTGGAAAATTATTTTTTTGTTTGAAAGGGTATACTCCCCAGGTGGTCCCATATTTTAACCGAAATCGGTCAAGCGGTTTTTAAAATATCAACAATAAATTATATACTTTGTATAGTGGCGCGGGAGTTTGAAGTTGGTATTCATAAAAAGATTTTTCGTATTAAATTATTTTTAGAAAAAAAAACGGAACCCTTATGAGCTCACTTTGTTGTCCGTCTATCTGTGTTTTTTTCAAGGCATTTTTTTCTCAAAAACAGCTTGAGGTACTAAGTTGGAAATACTGAATACGTCAAAGGCCAATGGTCTCCTAATACTGTGAAAATTTCAAGTTTCTAGTGTTCAATGAAGAGTTACAGATTTTCAAAACATATTTTCATACAAAAATTTCAGTGACGTTTTTGCCATTATTTTTAGCTGCATTATTTTGTAATGTTGTTTTAAAATATAAAAAAATACTTTAGTAGGTATGCATATTGTGTGCAACATGCACCAGCCTTAGTTTCAATTTTGTTCTTGTCTAATGCTTTGGTCTATTATTATGGTGTAAATTGTGTTCACTTTTTTTTGTTGTCAATACATAAAAAAAATTGTAGAGCCGTTCACCGCGGCGCCGGTGTCCCCCGCGACGTCGACGTCCCCCGCCACGTCGTCCCCCGCGGAGGACGTTCCCCCCACGCTGTCCCCCACCGCGCAAGCCGCGCTGCTGGCGCGCGAGCCGTGGTACCACGGGCCCATATCCAGGAGTGCCGCTGAGAGGGTACCATTACAACTTATCTAAATATTTACAATTGGGTGTTTGACTGATATTTTTTGAAGTGAAAACTTTTGGCGCACTGCACACATATTTTTTACGTGGCTAGTAAGTTAGGCTGATTAGGCTGATCCGTCACGCTCTGAGGTGAAAGGCTCGATCGGGTGAACTCGGGACCGCCGAGTGTACCCGAGCGAGAAAGATACAGTCAGCTGCACTTCTGTTGTCTCACTCACTCTCACTATGTGAGCTGTCATATTATATAAATTGATTAGAGTATATTGATTAGATTAATTAGAGTATATAAATTGATTGCGATTGCCAATGAAGTTTTCACTTCTGCCGTGCGGTCTTAAGCACACTATTTTTTTATTTTTTATTTTAAAATAATGTTTTTAAATAATATAACACAATGCCATTTCTCGTTTTTAAATATCTTTACTAGTCTCGGAATTATAAGCTGTGACTATAGCTGTGACTCTTTCTAAAACGAAATTTTCTATGGAATTTTGTATGGAGCTGCTGAATTGTGACATCACAGTTCACTAGCGTCTAGCACTCTCTCTGTCTAACAGGAAACTTTAAAGCTTTATTAACTTATTTGTTTTTAGACTGATTTCTTTTCTGTTTATACAAATGTTATTCTTATATGTTACATTTTCGATTGTAAATAATGAATATCAACATTTTGACAGTCAAATAGCCAATTAACGTATTGTAACGTTTATGTTGATTTATATTCACGGATGTTTGTAGGCTCTGCCGTGATGCTATAGGAACGTTTTTGCACTTCCTTTATTATTGCCCTGCACTAATAATATTCTCGGGGGGTCGCAGGTTCGATCAGCAAATTCGACAGTTAAGGAAAACATTGTGAGGAAACCTGCACGTCTGAGAGTTCCACATAATATTCTCAAGAATACGAAGTCTGCCAATTTACATGGGGCCATCGTTGCGTACTATGGCCTATATTATAGGTTAGTAGGAAGGTTATGAAGCAATGATAGCCTAGTGGTTAGGACTGTGGTCTCCTATTCGGGGGGTACGCACCTCTGACTTTTCGGAGTCAAGTGCGTTTAAGCAATTAATTATCACTTGCTTCAATAGTGAAGGACAACATCGTGAGGAAACCTACACACCTGAGAGTTCTTCATAATGTTCTTGAAGGTGTGTGAAGTCCGCCAATTCGCATTGGGCCAGCGTGGTGGACTATGGCCTATAACCTTCCTCTGAGAGGAGGCTTGCGCTCAGTAGTGAGCCGTTGATGGGTTGCTGTACCTATAACATACTATGTTATATTATTTTAGACTTCCACACTCCACAGGCTTCGATCTTGTGCTGCCTGAATCGGCTCCCTGCAACTTGTTTCGTTATATTTAATTAATATTTACTTAATATAATATGTTGTTTTATGTTAAACTTATGTATCGAATTAGGCTTACCTGTAATGATAGATTTAAGTTTGTTTAAAATAAAATAAAATAAATAAAAATGTTTTTTTTTCCAGTTGGTCGTAGAAGAGGGTGAGTTCCTCGTGCGACAGTCCACGGCTTGTCCCGGACAGTTCGTGCTCACGGGAGCACGGCGCGGGGCGCACAAACACCTGCTGCTAGTCGATCCCAATGGAGTCGTGAGTGTTTTATTATCATTTCAATCAATCCTCAATAGCTAATAGCCACGGTTAAAAGTGCGGACTATATTTATTATCATATACCTAGTTTTTTATAGAGAATAAGAGCGATAAAAGTTAATAGTAGTTTTCGCCCTTTTTCTCTGTTAAAATCTAGGTATATCATAATAGAACTATATCTAAAATATCCGTAATTCAATTGTCGAAGATAGCAATTGGCCACATTTTGTCAAAAGTATCTGAGATTTTTACAATCATCATTACTAATATTATAAATGCGAAAGTGTGTTTGTTTGTTGGTTTGTCCTTCAATCACGCCGCAACAGGGCTACGGATCGACGTGATTTTTTGCATGGGTATAGTTGAGGACCTGGAGAGTGACATAGGCTACTTTTTTCTAATTATTAAACGCTTGAGTCACAGATGAGAACTGAACGTTTATTCAAACAGAACATACAGTATTACATACACTAAGACAGATGGCGCTACTAGTTTGTAATGTGTGATATTGTCGATACAAAAATAACACCTCCACTTATCGCAATATTCAATAAACAATTTTAATCAAAATTATTCTATACAAACTATGCCAAGAAGCAACATAAATTTATAATGTTTTGCTGAACATAAACTTTTAGTTAAAATGTCAGCTGGCATGTCAGCAGTTGGCAAATACAGTACTTTAACAATTTTATCTTTTACTAGATCACGACAAAAATGATATCTGATATCGATATGCTTTGTACGTTTGTGAAAAACTGGGTTAGCACACAGCTTCTGTGCGCCCTGGTTATCATTGAATAGGCTGATTGTGTACATCTTATTGGTTATTTCGTATTGTAATCTCTTTAGATACAATGCTTCTCTACATGCCTCAGATAGACCAATATACTCTGATTCAGTGCTAGAGAGGGCTACGCATTTCTGTTTTCTACACTCCCATGATATTACACCGTCAGATAACAAAAAACACATTCCTGTATATGATCTCCTATCTACAGAGTTACAAGCCCAATCAGCATCTACATAGCCTGTTATTTCTGAGTTACCTTCTTTACAATATTTTATTCCATAACATTTAGTTCGTTTTAGATATTTTAATACTCTCTTTGCATATTCCCAATGCTCCTTTGTATGGCAATTATTAAATTGACTTAAAAAACTTATAGAGTAACTAATGTCTGGCCTAGTTAAGACTGACAGATACATCAAACTACCGATTAAACTAGCGGCAAGCTATGATGGCCGGTTTGACACATTACAATAGTGATGTGGAATGTCAATTTATTCTCGAACAAAAAACAATTAAGTTTTGTTTTTGTACCTGATTAAATAGGTTTAATAAAACAAAAATGTATATGTTTATTTAATTTATTTGAACGAACTGAATATTTGAATGAAAATGAATATACATACTTTATATGCACACAAGAAACATATGAATACAAAAGATACCAAAAAAGGTGCCACAAAAGGCCATAATTAATCAGATTCGTCCATACTACTATTTTCACTGTCGTCACTGCTATCATCACCTACATTAATAATTATATGTTCGTTTTCTATAATATTATCTATTTTCACATCTCTTTCATAATCTTCCCTTATTAATTTAACAGTTCTATTCACAACCTTTTCCCAGTCTCCTTTAGTCACATGTTCACAAGCTTCTTCTAATAATTTTAGCATTTTTTTTGTGGTAAATGGGGGTTCTGTATTGTGTCTTGCAGCATATCCCTTAATTTGAGCCCACACCAACTCAATCGCATTATACTCACAATGGTAAGGCGGTAACCGTATAACTCTGTGCCCATGTTCTAATGCTATTTCGTCAATGACGTATCGGATCTTGGTTGGTTTGTTTTCTTTTAAAAGACGTACTAATTCCGCTTTTAACATATTCATGTTTGCATCTACGCCATTTTTACGAAGCCATGCGACGATATCAGCTTTCTTTTGGGATTGGGCAGGTGGCTTGTCAATTTGCATCGAGTGGTATGGGGCGTTGTCCATAATTATAATAGATGGTTCAGGGAGGCTACACAACATTGAGGTAAACCATTCAGTAAACTTTTCTCCATTCATGTCTTCATGATAGTCTCCAGTGGTTTTTGACGCAAAAGCCATGAGAGAACCTTCGACAAACCCGTTGATGGTTCCGGCGTGACAAATTATAAGTCGCGATCCTTTTCCTACAGGAACTTTGGAAGTAGATGCTGCTGTGTCATCGTTCCAAGAACGGCCTACAGTATGGTTAGCATTAAGCCATGTTTCATCCAAGAACACAACATTTTGCCAATTTTTGATTTCTTTCACTTGCCGTAAAAAAGTATACCTTGCCATCGCTATATCAAATCTTTCCATCAATATTTTGCGTTTGTTACATTTTTTGTATCGAAATCCAATGGTCTTCAAAATCTTCGTTAAAGAACTTTCCCCACCGAAGAATAATCCAGCTTCCTTCAGTGAATGCACCAACTTTTTTCTTGTTGGATACTCCTTCTGTAAATAGTAGCCGTAAACATGTCTTCGGATAGCATCGGCATCAAAGCTATCGATGCCTACGACTGGTTTTGCTCGTTTTCTCTTTTTTGGTGTGTGAAGTTTATTTTCTTCTGTGCCAGTCTCGCCATATTTTTTTTTAGTTATCCGTCTAACAGTTCGTTGTCCAATATTAAGCGCATCAGTTACGCGTTCAACCACTGACGTTATAGGTAAAATTGGCCCTCCATTTTGAGCTTCACGATCGAAATAGTTACGAAGGCGTATTACGAACTCACGTGTCTGACTATTTAGAACAGTTCTCTGCGTACGTTCGGTCATATCGACGAAATCCACAACAAAGGGCTTGAACAGAGTCCAAATTAACGAGCAAGGGTCAACAGTAATGCAGTATCAATATTTGAAATCCAAAGCCAGGTCAAAACTATATCACAATCGCATTGCACTGACAGTTTATACTTTTCGAAGCAACGTCAATTCGAAACTGCTTTGTTTTGCATTGAGCATTGACGCGAGTTTGCCGGAGGTAGTAGTTGTGCTAGCCAGCGATCCTATGTGACGATCGTATTAGATTCCATTTTTAAAAATTTTCAATTTAGAAAACCAAATGCCGAGTTGTGGTATATATCATATAAAAATAAAAATTTTACCTTTTGTATGAAACAGCTGATATTTTTTTGCGATTTCAGAGGTTTGTCCACATAGTGAAAATTGTTCATATTCACAAGTACATTCACCCCTTAAATGGTGCAAACTGATTTTTCTACACTTGTATACATTTTAGAAATCAATTTAATAAATAAATTTTGAGTCCTAAACCTAAAACTACATTCGATAAAATTTATGAATCTCTGCACATCACTATCGTCAATAAAGTAATACAATTATTTCCTTCAAAGTCGTTATCAATTAATACGGAACTTCATGAGCGGACAAACGTCAAACCGGCCATCATAACGTGCCGCTAGTTTAGTTGTTGGTATGGCACATGACTATTCACACCTACTTCACCTTTATTTATATTTAGTTTGACCTCCATTGGAGTATCAACAGTCTTACAATCACTTAAATGAAATTTGTTCAAAAGTTGATCAATATAAGTTTCCTGACTCAGACTTATATATCCTTTATCTTTATTGAAGGTTACATTCATTCCAAGACATTGTCTAACTTCACCCAAGTCCTTAATGCTAAACTTATTAGATAAAATCTGTTTCAAGTTCTCGGTTTCAATTTTATCATTGGAAAATATAAAGAAATCATCAACATAGACTGTTACTATGGTCTTACATTTGTTAATATCCTTTATATACATACATGGCTCTACTTTTGACCTTTTGTAACCATTATTGATCAAACAATCATCAACCTTTTTATTCCAGGCTCTAGAGGCCTGCTTAAGTCCATAAATAGCCTTGTGAAGTTTTAATACTTTACAAGCTGAATTATTAGTATAATAACAATCTGGTATTTTCATGTAAATGGTTTCCTCTAAATCACCATTTAAAAACGCAGTTTTTACATCTAAATGACTAACATCTAAACCTAATTTTACAGACAATGCAAATAATAGTCTAAGAGTTGTATGTCGCACTACAGGTGAAAATGTTTCTGTATAGTCTACACCATGTCTTTGGGTGAAGCCCTTTGCGACTAGACGAGCACGGTAACGCACATTGTTTTCACTATCATACTTTTTCCGCAAAACCCACTTGCACTGCACTATAGTACCATCTATTGGTACATCTACGAGTTCCCAAGCACTATTTTTCTCGAACGACTGTAGCTCATCCTGCACTGCCGCTAACCATTGTGCTTTCTCAGGACTTTCCAAGGCTTCTTGCAATGATATCTCACCCGTGAACATGTTGTCATCTTCTATACAAGTATTTGCAAATCCATATCTGTCTGGCTGCTGCCTACGCCGAGAACCACTTGTTAAGTAGTCATTATTGAGTACGATGGAGTCTTCTCTGTCTGTTGTACCAGACTCAGAGTTATCGAATGTATTATTTTCAGAAGGTACATACAGTTCGCCGCTGTCATCTGTGATCAAGCTCTCTGATTGTTCAAGTGAA
Source organism: Oeneis ivallda (assembly GCA_029955525.1). Taxonomy (NCBI): domain Eukaryota; kingdom Metazoa; phylum Arthropoda; class Insecta; order Lepidoptera; family Nymphalidae; genus Oeneis; species Oeneis ivallda. Next base: position 22,267,814 of record JARPMR010000003.1, read on the forward strand.
TCTTCCTGAAGTGTCAAATCTTTTTCCTCCACTGGAACCATATTCACTTCATCTGAACAATATTCTTGTACCTCTATAACATTCTCTGTCTCTATCTTCTCCAATACTATAACATCTCGACTGGTAGTGATAATATTAGACTTCGGGTTGTAAATCCTGTACCCTTTAACATCATTGGAATAGCCGACAAGGATACATTTTTCAGACTTTCTGTCCCATTTTAGTCTCTTTTGTTTCGGCACATGCACCATAACTGTACTACCGAAAACACGTAAATGACTTACATCAGGCTTTCTGCCTGTCCATATCTCAAAAGGAGTTTTATAATTTAATGATGTGGTCACAGTCCTGTTCTGTAGGTACACTGCAGTGTGTGCCGCCTCTGCCCAAAACCTTTTCTCGAGACCTGCATCAAACAGTAGACACTTGGCTTTCTCAACGATTGTCCGGTTGAATCGTTCTGAGAGACCATTCTGCTCAGGTGTGTATGGGTTCGTTTTGTGATGCACTATCCCATGCAACTTCAAAAAATCATTAAACTTGTTATTGCAGAATTCTGTCCCATTGTCACTTCTCAAGATCTTTATGCTGCGATTAAGTTGATTCTCAACCTCTGCTTTATACTGTTGAAAGCATGTCAATGCTTCATCTTTAGTTTTCAAAAAATAAATATATGTCATACGACTAAAATCATCTATGAACAGCATAAAGTATCTAGAACCACCTATAGATCGGTTTTCCATTGGTCCACAGAGATCAGTATGCACAATATGCAGCAACTCAGTACTTCTGTTACCTTCTTTGGGAAAAGGTAAGCGGGTCTGCTTGCCTTCACAGCATGCGACACATGATGACTTTGATATATCAGTCTTATTATCAAGTGTCAGTCCCTGTACAGCATCTTGCATCTTGTTGAAATACTGGTTGTTGACATGACCTAGACGTCTATGCCAAACTTCACTGGATACCATCACTGCAGCTGATGAACAAGATTCAGGCATATTCAATTTATACACCCCGTTCAACAAACTCGCTGTAGCCACTAGTACTCCTGCTTGATTAAAAATCTGGCAACCATGATTGTTAAATGAAACTTTATTTCCTTTTGATATAAGTTGACTAACAGACAACAGATTGGTAGTCAACTTCGGCACGCATAATACACCTTCTACTGTAATATCGTATTTACAGGCGCGCGTCTTCGTCGTAATCTGCACATCTCCAGTACATAATACAGGTACTTTATCTTTGTTTGCCACGACAATTTCCTTTATCATAAGATCTCGCGACACATTTGACAACCATTCTTCGTTCGCGGTAAGATGAACACTCGCCCCAGAGTCAATATACCAATCGCTTTTGCAAAATTCACCATTCAGGAACACGGCGCTAAACGCATTACTTCTTGTACGTTCATTTTTATTTGTTTCCGATGAATTTTTGTTCTCAAATCTACACTGATTGCGGAAATGCCCTGTTTGTTTACATCTGTAGCATGTTATGACTCTTGGTTTAGACTTTGATGTTTGGGCGTTGTCTTTGGTCGCTTTGCTACCAACATTCCGGTTCTTCTTGTAACTCGCAAACGCGCCACTGGAATTGGAAGCGCTGTTGTCACCATCGTTTCCGCTTTCTTCCATGTCTAACAATTTGGTTTTAATGGCGTCTGCTGTCAGTGGTATGCCGCAATGCTCGATCGCCATTATCATAGGCGAATATTTTTCTGTTAATCCCGCTAACAAAAGCGATGCGACCCACTCATCATTAATTTTGAAGCCCGTGCCACTCAATTTTTGGCTTGTTTCGATGATTTGTGTCACATATGAAGTCATTGAAACACTATTTTCGAGTCGTATTGAAATCAAACTCCTCAGTAAACTGATTCTCCTCGTGAATCCTGAGTCATCAAATAGATTCTTCAATTTCTTCCACAGCTCATGAGTCGTTTGTACACTTTTTATGTGCACGTACAGCGACGGATCTATTGTCAGAATTAGCTTGGCTTTGGTTTTCGCGTCACCTGCTGCTCCTATTTCTTTTGGTACTGTCTCGAACTTGATGCAATCAGACATTCCCTCAAGAACTAAGAAATTCTCAGCCGCGAAAGCCCACTCACTGTAGTTCTCCCGCCCTTTCAATTTAGGCACATTGACAAGATAGTTCGTCGTCATTTTTATATTCACAGCGTTAATTACAGTTTATCTCAATCTGCAAAGTCTATTTCCACTAGGAATGTCCAAGAAAATTGCGAGAAAAACTTAAATAACTGAGCACATAACCTCTAATTATTAAACGCTTGAGTCACAGATGAGAACTGAACGTTTATTCAAACAGAACATACAGTATTACATACACTAAGACAGATGGCGCTACTAGTTTGTAATGTGTGATATTGTCGATACAAAAATAACATTTTTCTCCCGGAAAATCAAAGAGTTCCCGAGGGATTTTAAAAACTAAATCCACGCGGACGAAGTCGCGGGCATCAGCTAGTTGAAAATATTAGAATGTGCGAGAGAGAGGGATGCGAAATGTATTAGTCCTTTTAACGAACTTTGAGGAATATTTTACTTGGGGTTACAATACATGGATACTATTCAATATGTGTATGAGTATTTAGAACTCGAGTAATAATTTTTAACAGGCTAACATTGTATGAAATTCTGTGAACCTAAAAGAACATCCAAGCGTTCAAATAAATTAATAGATATACAGTTTTATAAACAATGATTTTGATAACAATTTATTGACCGTTTTCATTTACTAAATCGTCTCCTAAGTAGGAATCTCTTTACTTAGGTAGCCCCTAAATACAATCCCTTACCCAATGTCATTTCCGCTTTTACGTGTTCCCTAAAGGTTTCATTAAAAGCGAAAACGAAATTGCCAGAAAACTTCACCTAACTTCGCTTAGGTAGCCCGTAAAAGTTAGGTTACGTTGGTGAAAACGGGCATAATATGTTACAGTTTTTGCAATTCACGAAGGCGAGTGAGCTTTACTTGTGGTTACTTCGTGTACATGCACATTGCATAAGTGTGCGTGCCTGTCAAAGCCTAGGTGGGAGCGGGCGGGCGCGAGCATTGCGCTCGCTCACACTAATAATAATAATAATGTCCTCCCGACCGAATCCGATCACGGCGGCCAACCTTCTTAGAGGTCAGCCATCTGCGCGGGAGATATTATAGTGCACAAGTGTGTGCGCAAACACAAGTGCACTCTCTATTCCCTCACTCTCATAGTCCGATTTGACGGAAATCCGACACGACCGGAGAGAGATCAGGCGCAGGACCGACGGCTTTACGTGCTCTCCGAGGCACGGGAATCGCTCACACTTATACAGATACGACACACACACAACCATAAGTCAGTCGCCCTCGTGAAATGCAAGAACTATACTCAGCAAAAATATCATCTTGTAGGTACGGACGAAAGACCGCGTGTTCGAGAGCGTACCTCACCTGATCAAGTACCACTGCAGCAACGAACTGCCTATCGTGTCCGCTGACTCCGCGCTGTTACTGAGGGCGCCCGTGCCCAGGCCTTCCTGAGTCCGGGCCACGCCCCCCTGAGTCCGGGCCACGCCCCCCTGAGTGCGGGACACGCCCTCTCTGAGTCTGGGCCACGCCTCCTACATCCTCGCCTAACCGAGGGAAACGTACCATACACAGGAAGGACTGAATGCTGGAAGTTACTTCATGAAATCCGTTATTCCATTGGCCGCAATTGGGTATTTGACTGATATATTTTCATTTATTTAAAATAACATTTTTAAATATTATAACACAATGCCATTTTTCTTTTTTAAATATCTTAACTAGTCTCGGAAACATAGAGCTTTAAAGTTGCCTGTTAGACAGAGAGAGCGCTACTGAAGTGTGATGTCACAAGTCAGCAGCTCCATAGAAAATTTCGTTTTAGAAAGACATACAGTCACAGTAAAACAGCTGATAATTTATTTGTTTTTGACCGATTTACTTTCTGTTTTTACAAATGTTATTCTTACATTTTACATTTTTGATTATCAATAATAAATATCAACATTTTGACAACAGTCAAATACCCAATTACACTTTTAAATTTTACTCACATAAGTCACTTACATGAGTAACTTACAGAATGTAATCGGTCCTGTAAGTCGCGTATTTTTAGTTACTTCCGTAAGCTAACTACGTAAAAATTTACTAGTGTGCTTCTAGCGTAAGGCTAGCTTTATAATTATAATTTGCTTACGTAACACTTACGAAAGTTGTGAGAAATTACGATAAGCTACTTACTAGTGTGTTTAAAGTCGTAAGTTACGCATGTAAGCTACTTACGTGAGTAAAAGTTACAGGTGTAATCGCGGGGTAAGATTGAGTGGAATAGCAAAGTCCAGCTGTGTGATTGTCTAATAATGATTGCTACATTGTGACAATCGCAATCACCTCTATTTAGCTCAATTTATGGCGCTTTTGCTGCATCAATGCATTTTAAGCAATAGCGGGAGGGCACCGGTCAATAGACTGTAGCAATGCAACTGTAGCAATTATTTTTAGAAAATTTTCAACGGGTCAAATAAATTGCAATTTTCGTAAATAACTGATCACGCGTCAGTAAATTATAGAAAATGCAAGATCCTTCCTAAATTTATTAAAAAACTGCGTTAATATTTAATTATTATGGTAACATAATCATTCCCAGGCACTTTATTTTGTATAATATGTATGGCTGCACTAAATGGTAATATAATTTTTGTTATACTTTTATCGTTATCGCGCAAACGTAGTATTGGTAGAAGTAGTAGTATGTGAAAAAATGGCATCATCGCTCATGAACTGAGTAAAAACAAACGCGTCAGTAAAATTGTATGGAGACACAATATTATTTGCACTTTACTGTCTCGAAATATAAAATAACTTACCAGGGTAGCATAAATACTCACCTAGCCGGAGAAAATAGTGAAAAAAGTTGTGAAAATCTTAAAAACTACGGTTAATTTATAAATACGCAGTTGACATACTTCTTTATTTTAATAGTCAAAATATAAAATTGTACCAAGGTTCCTATGCAAATCTCTGAAATGATCTGATGAAGATGTCTAAAATGAGTGCTATCCTTCACATATTATTCTCGGTAGAAAAGGAAAGCACTATTTTTAGGCCAGTCAAAAGAGATTGGTATACAACTGAATAAGAACAATAGGCATAATGACCGATTTTAAAATACTGTTGGATGATGTTCGGAAGTATCTACTATTTCGAAAAAAATCTTATTTCAGCAAAAAAAAGTTGATAGAGAAAAATGCCATTTTAATTTAAGTTTTAAAATTCACGCAAAAACGCGCGCCGGTGTCATGGCGTTGTTTGTGACGTCACCTCTGTTTCGTCAGTAGTTTGACATCTGTCAAAGTTTGAAGACAGATGTAGCGGAATTACTGCTGACCATAAACCGCAGTACAAAAGGCCATAGATAAGAAAAGAAAAAATAGACGTACTGTATTTTACAGTTTTATTTTATCAAATAAATTAACAATCTCGCTCGAAATCCTATGTCAACGATACTTGGTTACTGTCACCATGCCTATTATTGTTAGGATTTGAGTAGTTAGGCTATTGCTCTTAAATTAATAAATAGCATTACCCTTTTAAATCTTTGACCTGTAGATGTGCCTTTAGAAAACCTATATACTTATTATATCCTTGTAGATATACGCCGACTGTAGGTAATAGATGTTTATGTAATTTTTGTAATATACCTGAATTTTAAGGCAATACTGTATAGCAATATTTAATATTATTGGTATTAGTAAACCATAATATTTGGAAAGATTTATGCTGATTGAACATTATAAATGAATGGAACTGCAAGCGGCGAATCTAAATATTGCATTTTAAGTACCTAATGATCTTTTTTTTTTTCATTTTCGTGTCATAATGTTCGATCAGTTTATGAAAGTTTAAACATAACCAAAACTGTATGTATAACATAACTGTCATACCCAGTGAAGAGCAATTTAATATCCTTAAAATTAGGCAGGTAGTATTTTTGTAGAACTAGTTAATGTACCTATTTGTAGATTTATTTATACTCGGCGCGGCGAAACATGATCCCTATGACACTGACAGCTAATGTCACCATATAACATTGTAGTGGCATCACCATTAAATTGGGATCATATTGGGGGCGTCTAAAAATGCCATTTATAAATTTTACGTAGCTTTATACCATTAGTAATGATATTCCGTTGATATTTTTAACAATTCTTAACATTTACAAGAAGTTATCTCAATCTGAATTTATGTTTACGTCCTGCAAAACTTACGTCGTGTGACGTTTATCGATTAGGGCGGCAAGTAAAAATGTCGGTAATGGAAACGAGGGCACAATTTTTTTTCATACTCACATTTTAGTTCATATATTATGGAATGGAACAGAATATTACGATCATACCATTCATACACATGATTATATTATACCCAAGAAAATTAAAAAATAACAGCTATAGGACAAAATGAAATGAAACAAAATCTGTTTAACAATTATTTATTTACATACACAGGGTCAAAGGTGTAACAAAAGTAAGTCATAATACTTTAGGGTTTGCATGTGTTCCTTATATAGTTTACAGTGAAAGTACTCAGCGCTGAAAGCGAAAAATTTTTTTTTTGTGATTTGTATGGGCAAGCGCCACATGAGCTTCCCCATGCAAATCACAAAAATTTTTTTTTGCTTTTAGCGCTGCTACTTTGCCAGTGAACTCTATATAAGGGACACTACACCCTAAAGTATTATCACTTACTTTTGTTACACTCTGTATTTTATTCTGAATCTGATAATGACATGAGTGTTTGCGTCTCAGACTCGGAATCTGAACTGCAACTGCTGTCACCTACATTTATGGTTGATCTTCAAGAGTGTCGTATCGCACATCTCGATCCCAATCATCGTAGCAAAGTTTTTTGGTCTTTTCTACGACTTTCCTCCAATTATCCGGAGTCACTTCACTACATGCTTTTTCTAATAATGTCAGCATTTTATTGGCTGTAAATGGCGGAGTGGTGTTAAGCCTGGCTGCACAACCTGAAACAATATTTATTTTGAGTATGATGCAAAGTAAGAGTGAGATTGAAGTAAAAGTATATATATAAATATACTTATAATATATATATATATATATATATATATATATATATATATATATACTTATATAGCAAAAACGTGTTTACCGGGTTAAACATTATTAGAAAATAACAAAGTTGGAAACTTTCGTTTTACTTACCTACTTAATCTATGCCAAAAATCTTAAATTAATACAACAACAACATAATGGACATTAAAAATGCACATTATAATATTTTTTAAAACATGTTTACCAACGTGGCTGAATGCAAGCCACGCCTTTGTCTAAAAAAAAAAATTATCGACACGACCAAAGACACGACCCATCACTAACACGAACTGTCATAGGGATCATGTTTCGCCGCGCCGAGTATAGCTGAATTCTTTTGAAAATAGTTTAAATAATTCCTTACACATTCTTAAACGTGCTTATAAGTAACCAAGTAAGGCCCTAGCGTAACTTTTCAAGTTTTAGAGTCATTATATTATGTATAGGTGCCAATTAAGATGGACGGAAAAGGGATTGAAAAATTCTCTTTCCCGTCCATACTAAATGACATTTACGCAGAGTTAACTCGAAAAGAAACACTAGACAGACGGTATTTGACTCTTGTACTTGTAGTGGATGCAGTGACGGTACCTAGGCTCTCCGCCCACGTCAGAATTTTTGTAGGTTCGATAAGCCGATAATTTCGCCGACTTATCACCGATTTTGTGTGTAGTTTGGCTTTTTGTATGCATTCAAAAATTCGACGAAACCACATGAATTGCTATCTGTGTGTTTCATTTTTTAGCGACAAAATATCTGTCACCAGCGATTGTAGACAAGACTAGATGTGTACTAACTACCAAGTATTGTGATGAACCATCTCTTAATTTTATTAAGGAATTGAAAAATAATAGAAATTGAATTTTAATAGCCTATAATATATTAAATACTTTATTATGAGTGTGTCCTGCTATGCGAAGTGAATTGATAGTGCGCTTGGCTGAACTGATTTATTAATTTATTTTTCGATTTTATACTCTACAAAATTATTTATCTATCACTAGAACTTTTATACGGATAAATTAAAACATTCTTCTATTTTTATTCACTATATATCGGAAAAACATTTTCTGACCAAAGGAGCTTCCAAGTAAAAGTATGGCAGTGATAAAATATTGTATGGTTTTTTTTTTGTAAAATTTCTAGTCTTCACCAAATTAACTGCAAGAGTGAAGGCTAAGTTAGATAATTTAGTGTAAGTTTCATAGCTAATTGCTGACGACCGATTTTTTGAGAAATTTTGACCTTTGAGAAATCATCCAAAGTGATAAGTGTACATAGGTAGCATTTTGAGAAGCTCTGGAATTAACTTACTAGAATCGGTCGTCTGTGCAAAGCCTAATTCATGAATTGTGCAATTTCAATACCAAAATGTATTGAGTTTTATTGTGTCTATTTTGCTACGATCTGTATCTTTTGTATTATGTAATAAAATAATTCTTCCATATATTTTAAGCTTAAAATATTTTAGCTCTCTTTATAGTAACAGCTTTATTGGTGCTAATTTGGTTGTACATAAATCACTTTTAAGTTGAGTGTTTATTTTCAACAAAAGTAACATATTTTCAAACGACATGGATGGGAGTGGTTTTATCCAGAAATACACGCACTCGTTAGTAAACGAGTAGCGCTATATATTTTTGTAAAAATCACATATTGAACTCCCGCGCACTATAGTCTTTTATTTATTTTAATAAATTGCTTTTGAATCTTTAAGTGAATCTACCACTCTATCACTTGTTTCGATGTGAGCAATTTCTCATGGTCTGCATGGTCTGGCAGTCGTAAATTACATGAAAATTATATTATTATTAATTTATTTTAAATTGAATAATAATAAAGTTAAATGAAAATTCACTACATTTTTGAGATTAAAAAGGGTCATGAGTCATGACTCGAATACCACGTAGAAAGACCCAGTCAGGATGGCACGAATCTGCATTTGACACATCCGGTCAATTTGTGTACAACCGAATAGGCGCCATTGTATATAATACCTAGAATTAGTTTTGTAATCATGGCATTATATTATTATATGTATAAGAAACATACAACCATAGGTGCTACATTACTTAAATAAACTGTAATAAAACATTATCATTAAGTATCCAACACAAGATATAATATTTTATTTACATAAGCCTATAAGATTTTTTACCGTTGAATCGGTCTAGGGCTAAGAGCTATAGAGCGTACTTTGACTTTGCCCAGACTTCAATTGTACGATTACAAAGTATATCTTATCTTCTTCTATAAGTAATGTCAAAACCTGCACGTGCTAGAGTGACAGTCTACAGATTTCAGCCTAAGATCTAGAAGTAGGACTTGAAGAAGGGTTCCGTAACCATCTAAGACTATATGACTATATGTACTTTTTAAATTATTGACGTGATAACGTCTTATAAATCGATGAACACCGGCTGCACGCACGAAAAAGCGTGCAAGTGAGAGCGAGGAACAAGCGATAGAGAGGTACGATCGGCCCAAGCTTTGTTCATCAATGTTTCTTTATGACGTTATCACGTATAACTATCGTCCGTAAACCGACTTTACAGACAACCAATTTTTTTTTAATTTTTATTATTTATTGTTATATACATCATTACTCAGTGAAAATTTCAACTATCTATTAAAGTTCATGAGATATAGTCCGCTGATAGGCAGACGGACGGACATCGTAGGCTTAAGATTAAGAGTCCCATTGGCACCCTTTGCGTACGGAACCCTAAAAAGGGTGAGTCGGGTGTGGCTAAGGCGAGTGGCCCGTTTGCGTAGTCCGTGAGGGCCCTATCTCATTAGGATGCCATGGCAGCGCCGCCAGTCAAATTGTATCGGCTACGCCAAACTGGCGTCGCCGCCAAGTGACACGTTTTGACTGGCAGCGCTGCCGGCGTCGCTGCCGTGGCATCCTAATGAGATAGGGCCCTACATGAATTCACACAAATTTTATTTGTGTAACTTAGATTTGCTTTAGAAGCTAAAATTAGAATTACTCCTTGCTTCTTCACGTTTAGTTAACATTAAAACTAGGCTCGAGCCGTGCGCGTAGAGTCGAAGTGTAGTAACGCGTCTGTTCTTAAACCAGCAAATTAAATTGAACTATTCACTACTACATTTTGCTTCACACAAAGTTTAAACCTAGGTAAGTAATAATTATGTTTTTTTTTTAAAGCAAAATAAAAGAGAAAACTGCGCATGTCGACTCGCGTTGATTTCTTATGAATATGATAAAATATGTTTTACGTAGTGGAGATTCAGTTTACTTGGCAATCATACGCAACGCGACACACCCGCTCTGTGCCTTTAGCCTAAAACATCGAGAATATGGACTCTGCGAGTTCTGACTCTAGAAAGAAATCAATTGAGCAAGTGCCCATGGTTACTTACCTTTGGTAATTAAGCAATTACGTTATTTTCAAACTATCAGTCGTCATAATGTTTGAAAATTATTTCAATGTTGCTGTCTTCTGAAGGCTGAAGCTAGAACGATTAGGAACTCTACTGTTGTGTCATTTTTAATGCTTTAATAATTTCAACGTCGCCCATTATATATATTAGTTAATTATTATTAGGTTTAATTTATAATCTAGAAGTCTGTTAAAAGCTGAGATAACATAGATTGCTAACGACCGCATTATTAGAATAATTCAGATGTTACGCCATTTTCGGGGTTCAATACAACTACGCAAAGAACACAAAGTTAAAACACTTTAAATATCTTGATCCTAGAACTAAATAAATATGACGAACAATAATTAATAATATGATATTTCGTCAATTTCAACAATGAATTAACTTGCGATAGAAGTAACGCCATCTAGGATAATTTTTAGCTTCGATTTATACAGAGTTAGCAATCTATTTCTTCTTATAGTTCTTGCAATTCATGAGGGCGACTGACTTATGGTTGTGTGTGTCGTAAGTGTGAGCGAGCGCAATGCTCGCGCCTGCCCGCTCCCACCTAGGCATTGACAGGCACGCACACTTATGCAATGTGCATGTACACGAAGTAACCACGAGTAAACCTCGCCTTCGTGAATTGCAAAAACTGTACTAATATTTGAAGTGTGATTCATATAATTGTACTTCGGCACGGAAGTAACGTTCATAGTTGCAAATCCTTTTTCAAGTTTCCTAAAACTCTATGGGCTCGTTTCTGGACACGCGGCGCCCGTCGTGGTGCCCGCCGCGTGCGCCGCAAACATTTATGGCCAAGTACGAGATTGTACTTGGCCATATATTTTGGCCGTACGCGCGACACGACTCACCACGCGCCGCATGTCCAGAAACGAGCCCTAAGCTTTACTTGAATTTTTATTAAATTATGTATAGGTATTATATACATAACTATCAATATTATTTTTATGAAATAATTGTGATTATAGAAATAAAGTAAGTATATTGATATCTATTCTTTAATTTAGCGTTTGTTCGATTTCACGTAGGTACCCTCGACATCTATGTTCAAATTAGGTACATCTATTCCAAATCGATTCAGCAACTTAGTCAAAATTACATAATCGACTGTGAGACAGACAGACGGACGGACGAAGAAAGTCTCACCATAAGGCTCCACAAAAAATAAATAAACATATTAATAAATTATTATCTCACAGACTTGACTTAGAGCTTTGGTCTAATAATAAAAAGTGTTTATTTTGTTATACTCTATTGTAATATAAAGTTTATTTTAGTTGGCCGGCACTTTCAAAAATAGGCCAAAAATGTATGGAGGCTGAATGACGTCCTTTCATTTTATTTAAATAGAGATGCAAAAATATAAAGACGAAGCAGTAAGTTTTCTTAAAATATTTAAATAATTTACTCTGAAACCCATGCATAGTGCTCTCGTGCTCATGGTTGATTAATTTTTGTGTTTAGGGGAGGTTTGGTCATTACAATTTGACTGACTGATTAAATATAACTTTGTAATAGTTGATAACAATATATTTAAGGCGCTGTGTGCAGTCACGATCATCATTCGTGAGCCGAATGAAGATCGTCTTATTTAAAATCTATGGGTCATAATATTATGAAAAAAAAAGTAGTTATAATTGATATATTTCTGGCCTGATGGCTGTTTCCTTAACACGATGACGCAAACTTTACTCGATAAAAAAAATTGCAAAGTTGATTCTGCAAATACATAAACTCCCATCGTTCTCTGTTATGCATACATTTATTTTGGTAAAATTAAGTAGGTACAATTGTTTATCATATCTTACTAAAACAAATGGCTGTTTTAGATTTTATTTATTGTGACTGTTATAATTTTAATATATTCATTCAAAATTGTATAGAGAATTAAAAAAAAATATTACTTAAACATTATGTTTTTTTAAATATATTTTTCATGGGTCGAAAGTACCCAAATTTGAGATTTTACGAACCTTTAAAAATTCATATCTTTAAAAATATTAACTTTATCGTGAAAAGTCATAGGACCTTTTTTATTGGTATTTCAATAAAGAACATTAAAAAAAATTTGTCCAGTTGAAAAATAACAATTCCTTGCAATCGTTTAAACAATTTCGGTTTAAACAATATGGCACCGGGTTGCGCCACGGCAACATGCATTTATATCATTAGGAGGGCAATTTGAAGAGGATCGCATAAAAAAATTGAGGTGGAATAGTTTTCGGTACTCATGCGCCGATTCCTCCCGGACTACATGGAAAGTGACTGATAATTTTGATATTACTTCAGAAAGTATAAAATTAAGAAAACGATTGCTAACCTGTAAAACACAGAAAACATCGCAAAATTGTTTCCATATTTAAAACTATTTTCATCGTAAAATGCGTCTGAAAGTTGTCAAAAAACTGTTTTTAGACGCCATTTTTCCAATATGGCGGCCGGAAAGAGCACGTCGAAATCTATAAAATCACCAATTTTCAAAACTCCCGTAAAACTTTCCAGGTAACCCCCCTTTTTGAGCACCAAATGACTGGGGTAGGTATAAAGGGCCACTGGTGTTACATACTGGTGACCACGAGTCGGTCACGAAAACTGCGACAGTTCTTATGGTGAATTGCTGGTCTCGTATGCATTGCATAGAAATCTTTTTCATATATAGGTTCAGGGGGAAAAAAAGTAAATCACAAACATTTTCGTATTTCATATCTTTAATAAAAAAATTACGTTACAGTATAAACAGTAAGGTCGTAAATGGCAGTGATGTTATGTTATTATTACTTACAAATTACTTCAGTATCCACTAATACGAGTCCGACACAGCGTGCGTCCGGCGCCGCCTCTCGACACCAGAAACATAATACAGTAAATACAGCCAACATTGAAATCTCACAACATCAATTAAACTTCAGAAATAACCAACGACCTGGTGGCCAGAGCGGCGGCGCCAACTGCCGACCTCTGCCTAACCTTGCCTAACTCCTGCCTAACTTCACACCAACCTGAAACATATATTTTCTAATCGGGATGTTGCCTATATCTATATAAATAAAAATGAATGTTGGTAAGCGCATAACTCAAGAATGGATGGACCAATTCGGTTAATTTATTTTTTTGTATGTTCCTTAAGTTCCACGGAAGGTTTTAATACAAAAAAAAAACAAAAAGCTAAATTCACGCGGACGAAGTCGCGGGCATCAGCTAGTTAAAAATAAATTATTATTTGGATACCTTGGTGCACAAGTGATCCACGTTACATTTTGATCAAAATAGAGTTTGTGCATTTTCGCTATCTTGGGATCAGTATGCAGGTTTTTGAATAACATTCCATAATTCTAACAGCATTTTAAGCAAGTGAAAACTTCAATTTTGTATGACCAGTTTGGCGTAGCTATTTACCTCTATATTATGTGTGTTCCAAGATATCCATCTTACTAGCATTAAATAGTGTCTTCTAAAATAAATACAAAAAATACACGTCCATTGTTAGATTTAATAAATGTGATTAACACTTTATCGATTAAATTAAAAAAAGCACATCAAATGTTTATGACGTCACAGTTCACTAAGCTTTCATACCTAGGAGTAATGAATTCCATACCATGCCCATTTTGACGTTTGGTAGTCGCTGGTTTGATTAGTTGGCAACATCCCTCCATCCATTACTATAAGGCGCAGACAAACTACATGTGGTGTTATCGTACACAGGCGTTACAATCTATACTACCAACCAGTGCGCATCTTCATTAAATAGGCCCTTGCTAATAAAATTTTACACTGTCATATTTTATTTCAGGCATTTTCATTCATTTCTAAAAATATTCACCCATAAATTAATTGAATAAAATTTGTTAAAATATTATACTTAAGTAATAAATTTACAATAAAAAATTGAATTAAAATGTAAAATTCCTCCCGAAAGGGAGTCCTTACGAACTATTTTCGATTACTATCCCGATGAACGGCGAGCGAATATTATAGGCAGGGCATTCAGACTTCGGAGTGTCTCTTAATACGTGGCTTATAAACAATTTTGTCATACATTTGACGAGCTAAGATTACAGTATGTAATTTTTTTTAATAAGAGCCATAATTTCAACTCCCCAGTTAGTCTGCACCTTAGGATATACGTACCTATTATAGTTTGTCTGTACTTCGACCGCCAGCCAACTGCTAAGTCGCAGTTTGGTTACTGCTTTTGTGAGTTGACAAAACATCGCAACGGCAGATTGAAGTGCAGTATTCAAACTGTCGGTCGGCAGTGCCGTTTCGTAGCTGGCTTGCAGTCAAAATGCAGACCCTTTGCATAGACCCCTAAGAATACAATTCAAAGAGCCGTGCTTACATTCCATTAAATAAATTTAGACAGTCAAATCCCAATAGCGATACTAAGGCCAGGGACGTACTAGTAAGGCGATTGCGACGGAACCGCGATTCCTTTAAAACAAACCCCTATAAATACATGGCAGTGATCGCATCAGCTAAGCGACGAGCGTATTTATTTTAATCGTTCATTTATTCAATTGTACTTAGTGTAATGAAAGTGCCCGCATTGAATATTGGTTATTTAAATCGCCACTACAATACGGATTCACGATCTATCGTATCGCAATCACATCGCAACCGCCATGCCAGTGGTTGTGCGAACCGCTTCGTCCGCGCCTACCAGCGAGTTGCCCGCACGAGCACACATTCTTTGGGACAAGCACCAGACCCTCCTAAAACGCAGAGCCTCATTCCGTGCCTTACCTTACCGACTACTATTCGCTACGAAGATTTATCATAATACTAAACTCAAATATCAAACTAAAGTCGCAGTATGAGAAAAATAAATAAATATACTTCTATAAGAAAATAACACATCTATTGTGGTGAACACCTGAGCAGTTGAGACCAATGCGGGCCGACCATCCAACGCCCCTGACGCGACACTTCCCTTAGCTACATACTACTAAATCTATTCGACTATATATTGGAGGCCGTCGCCGATAATATTATATACGTTGCTACCGTCGGCTAATCGTCGCCGAAAATTGACTCCGCTTTATCAATATCTCTCACAATTACAAAAGTGATCGAGGAGAGTGTAAATTGTAAAAGTTTTCGAATTACAAAATTACTCTTATCACGAAAATATTCGCATCGTACTTTATACTTACACGCAGTGTATTAAAAATAGATCGCGATATAAGTCACTTTTTACGTTTTTAACATTTGGTCAAAAATGTCGAATTGCACACCAAAAGATACAGAATACTAGCGGGCGACTAACACTGTTACAAATAAAGCGTCGAAATGAGCCCTAGAGGCCCTTCGGCTGCGACTGTCGCACGACGTAGACTCGCAGTGGATGTCCGGGAAACGAAAGCATCTCACATACAACTCATACAACTCTCACACAGAATAAATACAGGTACGTCGACGTCACACGGACCGCGTCCTCGCCACGACTCCGACACGTCAGTCCCACTCGTCGAGCTCGGCCCAGATCGACGAGAACGGAAAGCGCAACCCCGGCGGCGCCGCGCGCGCGCCTCAGTCGGGCAGCGGCGCGGCGGGCGGCGCGGGCGGCGGCGCGGCGGCGGGCGGCGCGGTGAGCGGGGCGGGGGGCGCGGCGAGCGCGGCGTGCGGCGGCGGCGGCGGCGCCGGCCGGTGCAGCACGAACGCGTCGAACACCTGCGCCAGCTCCTCCACGTGGTGCTCCTCGAGGCACAGGAAGCCCTGCAGCGTGGGCGAGAGGCGGCGCGCGCACGCCAGGCAGTGCACTACGTGGCGGCGCTCGTGCTCGCGAACCAGCAGCGCATGCCACACCTCGCGCTCGCACGCGCCGCAGTAGTGCGACGCCTCGCCGCGCGCGCGCCCGTGGAAGCGCACGGGCACGGCGCGCGCGCGCACGGCCGCCAGCGTGCCGGCGGCGGCGCGCAGCGTCTGCAGCAGGCACGTGCGCATGGCGCGGTGCAGCGCGGGGTCCGACACGCGGATGTTGCGCGCCAGGTTCCACGTCAGGTGCACCATGGGCACGATGGACTTGAAGTTCTGCACCTTGTTCCACTCGTAGCGCTCCAGCGCCAGCGCGTACTGGCGCGCCGTCAGCGGGCCCACGTTCCACGCGATGTTGTTGCACCAGCCCGTGGCCTGCACCCAGTGCACGCAGCCCGCGTTCACCCACACCAGGTCGCCGGGCCGCTGCGTGAAGCGGTACACGGGCACGCCGTGCGCGCGAAGCTCGGCCGGGTCGGGCCACCAGCTGCCGTGCAGGTACGACAGGCCGTGGCGGTCGCACAGCTCGCGCACGCCGCCCCAGTACGCGTCGGGCACGCCGAACCACTCGCAGTCGCCGGGCCCGATGTTGATGTTGATGGAGCAGAAGTTATTGTTCTCCTGGTGGCCGGGCGTGCGGCTGCCGGGCACCTTCATGTACAGCTGCACGGTGTTCATGCCGAGGATCACGTGCCCCACGTGCGACAGCATGTTGCCGGCGGACGCGACGCGCGCGAACGCCGGCAGCTTCTGCAGCTCGGCCAGCTGCGGCTTCCACTTGCGCTCGTCCGAGAGGTCCACGTTGGTGCCGAAGCGCAGCATGCGCGCCGAGCGGCGCCGCTTGGCCGGGCCCGAGCCCGACTCGCGCCCGTCCGAGTCGGACAGCGCGCCGGCGGGCGGCACGGCGCCGCGCTCGCGCTCCTCGCGCAGCGACTCCTGGAACGAGCCGGCCTGGTACTGCGCGTACTTGCGCACCGTCGTGTGGCTGCGGTGCGAGGCGCACGCCCACACGCGCCGCCGCCCGCTCGCGTCCCAGTTCTCGTCGGCCGACTGCATCAGCTGCGTGCGCACCTCCACCGCGTGCTCGGGCCACGCCTCCACCAGCGTCTTGGTGGAGAACAGGCCCAGGTCCAGCTTGAGCGCGGCGGTGAGGCCGCGCACCACGGCGATGGGGTGCTTCAGGCAGAAGTCCTGCAGCTGCGGCGAGAACGCGTCGCGCTTCGACTCCACGTACACGAAGGGCGCGGAGGGCGCCAGCTGCTCGGGCGACAGGCGCGGCGGCGGCACGCCGGGCGGCTCGGGCGGCCCGCGCCCGTCGCCCAGCACCGACCACGCCGCTGGCGGGCCCGCGTGCTCCTTGCACGCGTCGAGGATCTGCTTGGCGGACATGCCGGTGTGGAAGGCGACGGGCTTGCTGGGGTCGGCCTTCAGCGGCTCCAGCTTCACGACGGGCTGGCGGCCCCCCAGCACCGCCTCGTTGCCGCCGCCGCCGCCGCTCTGGGGACTCTCTGTTGACAGACAAAATATCCATTTATCTAAATAATACATATTATCATTACCTACATAATTAGAATAAGAACACGAATGTATATGGAAGAAAATAAAATTGTCAAAACAAATACAGGTTGACTGTACAGGTCAGGACGAATTCCTTGAAAATGGTTATTCTTGGTTTCATTACAAACCAATTGAGCCCAATCGACCAGGGGTCAAAAACTACTACTTTACAAGTTATAGAGAGTTCAGAACTTTCGTGAAATTCTGCTTCTTATCGAAAACTATTTCTTTCAAAAAAACTATTTCACTCAGGGCACTCAAAATCAATACTTAATATACTGCAATACAAAAAATAAAAGACAAATATTCACTTCCACAGCCGCAGCTGTGAATAAAAATCGGCAACAATGTTTCAAATATGATATACTTCCAAAAAAATTATTCAAAACATATTCCATTTACATGCTGTGTAGACGATTTTGCGGACGAAACCTATTGTAAAATATGTCTGTTAATATTAATGTGTCTTACAAAAACGACCTACACTTCCTCTGGAGCCACGTGGAGCCCTCGTTCACTCATCATAATACCAAAACAGTGTTTTTCAAGCCTCACGAAAATACGAACAGCTCGATAAACAGTGTCACAAACAATCACCCAAATAAATCAAAATATCACGAGAAAAAGAAGTTATATTCTCAAAGAGATAAACTTGTTCGTCGAGCATTTGAGCTTTTTAGGTCACAATTTTCTTTTAACAGCAATTTATCTAATGAGGTACGATTAATGGATTATAAAAAACGTATTTATTTAGTTCTCTATTTTATTGGATTGAACACCAATCAGAGCTACGTCACATCTATCTTCAAACTGACAAATTACTATGAAAAAACGTACAAGTGACGTCATGAACGACGTCATGACACGGCTAGCGTTTGGCGTGAATTTCATAACTTAAAATCAAAATGGCAATTTTAACTACCTAACCATTTTTCAATTAATAAAATATTTTTTCGAAATAGTATACTTAGTTACTTCCGAGCATTATCCTACAGTTTGTCAAAATCAGCCATCATACCTATAAGCCCCTCATTTGAGAACAAACCCAGTTTAGTGGTCTGACGATGGGTTGAGATGATGATATCTTGTCTCTTGTGTCTGACCATAATGCGAGTACGATATATAATTGTCGCAGTAAGATACTTGAAGCCGTGATATAGCTATAATCCTAGGGATATAGCTATACAGTCGTTAGAAGCGGTTCATATAGCTATCTTACTTGTGCAAATCAAAAAAAAATTATATTTTAATCATTTCACTAGATAAGTCTAGTCATATACGTATAACTACATTACATATTACTATATTGTGCTCGTATTACTTATAGCTATATTCCTTATAGGATAGGATAGCTATGAACCGCTTCCGTATTATATTCCGGTTAATAGCTAGAAACCTAGGGTTATAGCTATATCACGGCTACAATAACCGTACTGCGACATATTCAGCCTAAGTGCATTACCGAATAGTAATTTACCAATAAAACTTATGCTTGCTCTCATTATTTGGTACGTCATTAGAGCTCGAATATTGTATTTAATCGTCTTTCATCATTCAAGTCAAATAAAACTTTATCGGAATTTAGTAACACAATATTAAGTGACTTACTTTTCATTTTTACAAGTTTATTTGCTTCCTGCGCTAATTTTCATTTTGTGCAAAATTAAAAGGATTCAATCACGATTCAACGCTTTATTTTAGTGACATAATTAGACAACGTCCGTTAATGACAATTATTTCGTTATAATTTATATTTACTGAATTAAAAAAAATTATATATTCAAGAAAATAGGTAGATTATATAATATAGTATATAAATATTTTTCAATAAATCCTCGCGTAACTTTTAAAGGGAACCATATTCATTGCATACAAATCATTTGCGCATATACGACCGTGCCAAAGGGGACACGACATGATATGAATGAATAAACATTATAAGTACACTTATGTGTCCAATCACATTGTTATAGAAAATATTGTATGAATTATTTGGCAACATTTCAGCATCATCTCAACTGATCTCAGCTTGATCGGGTGGAGAAGGGTTTAGACTTTAGGCCATAGTCGACAACGCTGGCCTAGTGCGGTATGGCAGACAAAACTAGCAGTTATTGAGGGGCCACAACGTTTTTAATCTTTAGCGAGAAAAAAAGTGTCACTTATGCAAGTGAGCCGCGAGCAAAATATCAAATTAAGCTTATAATTTTAAGAATAAACATAGAAGTCATTATGGTTTAGAAATTGTAATTACATAATTGTTATTATAATTATGTATGGTAGATTCATTTGACGATTTGAAAGCACTTGTAAAAGTTTTTCCCTCTCTTTATTTTAAGAGGGGTTTTATCAATGCTGATAATATGCATTGATAATTTCAACCCCATAAGTTCACCCAACATGCGATCACTCATTAAAATTGCATGTAATGTAAAATATAATATTATATAATAATTATGTATACATATACATTGGGCCATCGTTGCGTACTATGACCTATATTATAGGTTAGTAGGAAGGTTATAGGTCCTATAACCCTTCTCTGAGAGGAGACCTGCGCTCAGTAGTGAGCCGTAATTGATGGGTTGCTAATGATGATATTATAGTACATAATTATTATATAATATTATAATTTACATTGCAATTTTAATGAGTGATCACGCCTCCTTTAACAGTGGGGCTGTTGAATAAAAAATATTGCTAAATATTCTATACAAAAATGTAATATTTTATTAATAATATTATGGAAGTCATTGTTTTCAATTGTATAAAGCCAGACTATGTTCCCTAGACTCACTACCCATATTTAAGCTTAGATGAAGGATGTAAATTAAAAACAGACATTAAAACAAGTTCAAGCTGCCCACAATAGATGGCGTTAGTAAATTTTGCCGCAAATATTTTATTCGGAATTTCTTATTTATAAAACTTCGTTCCAAAAATGAAAAAAAGAACAGACATGATCTGAAATTAGGATAACCCCCGAACCGATAGTTTCACTCCTTCGTTTAACCGCTGCACCACCAAAGCTTTGATAGAACGTTATACACGTTCTATCAAAGGCAACAAGGGTCGTCAAGGGTTGTGACGGAAAATTCTTACACATTTTTTCGTCTAGCCTAAAGAGTCTACAAAAGGAACTTCGTTCCAAAAAAAGACGTGTCTCATTACTACTCACTCATAATTGGCTCCTTCTTGATATCGGGTTGAGAGTCAGAAAACTTCTTCAACAAATCTTCAGCGAGCGACTCGGCGCTGTCGCCGCTTGTATTGCTTTCGCTTTTCGCCACCTACACACAAACAAACATATTACGTTTATATCAGTTATCGAAGGTGTGCTTTTTTTTGTAATTAAAGTAATAATTAGTAAATTATTGGGGGAAATCCTACAACCTGCCGCCGTAAGAGTAAAGGATTTAAAGGTTGGGGGAGATACAAACCGCACGCGCCCTCGCCGCTTGAGACAGGCGATACTGCGACAACAGCTGCTGCATCAGCGCCTGCAAGAAAATAGTGTTTGAAGTTTTGAGAACTTCCTTTTTTGGAGGTCGGTTAAAATTGGGCAAATTTTGGTAATTTTACTACAAAATACTATATGGGGTTTCGAAATTTCAGTGTTTGAAGAAGTGTTTGACTTCGCATTGCCTCTGATTGGTGGCAACCTTATTGCATCAATGCATTTTAACCTGCTATTAATAATTATGCTATTACAAGAGAGTACCACCCAATCAGATATGATTACGATCTTCACACTATAGCAATCACTTTAAAACAATCCCACAGGTGAGGGAGCTGCTCTACAATAGACCAATGTCCAGCAGTGTACGTCGACAAAGAGGAAGCTATGTATATGTAAAGTTAGCCAAGTGCAGTTAATTAAGTACTTGCTGCTGCGGCGACAGATTGTGCGAGTTCCTCTGCAAGTACTGCAAGGTCTGCAGCTGCTGGGGTGTCAGCGGCGCGGGCTCGTCGCGCTTGGCGCCCGCGGCCGCGCCCCCCGCGCCCGCGCCGCCCCCCGCGCCCGGGTACGGCGGGGGAGCCGCCTTGGGAGCGCGGGACGACATCTCCGCGGAAATGGGCAAGTTCCACGCCTCCTCGATAGATGGCAGCGGACGCCGCCTGTGGAACAAGGACATTATACCACCCCTGTGTCGAAAATACTACTTTTATGTACATAATATAGTCCGGACTTCGCATTGCAGACTCTATATTTATAACACTTTTATTATATTATGATAATATTAGATGATGCCCGCGAGTTCGTTTGCGTGGATTAAAGTTTTCATTCCCGCGGGAACTTTGTAATTTTCCGGGATAAAAAGTAGCCTTTGTGTTAATCCTGGGTATGAGCTATCTCTATTCAAACAGCTAAATCGGTTCATTCGTTGTGGCGTCAAAGAGTAACAAACATCCATCCATCCATCGTCACAAACTTTCGTATTTATAATATTAGTAGGAATTAGTAGGATATCTCTCTGAATATAGTGTTATGGATTTATAGGTGAACTTTCAACTCACACAGTTGATAGTTGTTGACAGCATTTCAACTGTGTAAGATCTTTTAATGAACTTAAAAATGTAGCTTGATTAAAATACACATTGTAGCCCATATCGGAGGGAAGAGGGTCATCCAATCGGAAGGGTTGGGACTATCGCATTGATCGCATCGAAGTTTTGTAACAGAGGGGCAGGACTCTCGCTTCGAGCAAACTTACATAATATTTAAATTATTTTTATTTATATTACAAAGGATTTTATCATACTAATATTATAAATGCGAAAGGTGTTTGTTGGTTTGTCATTCAATCACGCCGCAATAAAGCTACGGATAGACGTGATTTTTTGCGTGGGTATAGTTGAGGACCTGGAGAGTGACATATTATGCTACTTTTTAGCCCGGAAAATCAAAGAGTTCCCGAGAGATTTTAAAAAGTAAATTCAGAAGTCGGGGGCATCAGCTAGTTATAAATAATCTGAACTCTTGAGTTTATGGTAGGAAGTTGGTAGGTACCATAAAAGATGCCCTCCCTATCAATATATTCAGAGAGATTAGCCAAGAGATAAATAGTGCACAAGTATGTGCGTAAACACAAGTGCACTCTCTATTCCCTCACTCTCATAGAGAGAAAGAAAATACATTTATCCTAACATAGTCTGAAGGTACGGAAATCCGTCTTGCCATCTGAGGCACGAGGTAAAACACTGCCAACCCCCTAACTCCGGACTAGTACTAAAAATTTCTGAACAGTAAAATCCAATACTTTTTTGACTCGATCCGGGAATGGAACCTGGGATCTGGTCAACCGCCGAACATGCAATCACTACAGTTACACCAACGAGCCAGTTGGTACAAAAGTACTTACGTTGGACACAAATCACGATACAAAAGTATGACAATAAACAAAGAAGTGAGTTGCTATTTAAAAGTATAATAATTTATTATGAATATTTAATAAGCATAGGTGAAGTAACTTTCTACGTCATTACGATGCAAATGGAAACATTTAATGATAATATTGATGCATTGAGTATTTACAGTCTGTTGTCTTAATAAAAAAATTAAACAGGTAATTTTAGTTTATGTTAAACTCTGTGTTTATAGTTAATTTCATCGGTGTTTATTTTGTAGATGCTCAGAAAAATAAATCTGTAATAAAGCATGTAAAGCAACTACAATCAGACAATCCTTTAATGCAAGAAAAAATGCAAGAAAAAGAAATTTACTTCTGGATATTTGTGCGATTTGTTGTTCGTCTAAAAAGTAATAACAGCTTCTCATTTCATTGGAGTGGACATTAAAATAATTCATCATCATCATCATCATTAGCAACCCATCAACGGCTCACTACTGAGCGCAGGTCTCCTCTCAGAGAAGGGTTATAGGCCATAGTCCACCACGCTGGCCCAATGCGAATTGGCGGACTTCACACACCTTCGAGAACATTATGAAGAACTCTCAGAAGTGCAGGTTTCCTCACGATGTTTTCCTTCACCGTTGAAGCAAGTGATATTTAATTGCTTAAACGCACTTGACTCCGAAAAGTCAGAGGTACCCGGGATCGAACCTGCGACCCTCCGAATAGGAGACCACAGTCCTAACCACTAGGCTAGTAATATTTAATTTGGAAATGTCAAATTGAACACCCTAACAGTAAAATAAATAAAACAATTACTTTGCGATCACCTTTACTCTTATATTACAGGCTTTAGGAAACCGGTTTGTTCACACAAAAGTCGAAGTTTGATATCGGTGGAGCGGTTTTTAATTGCTCATTTCCATGCAAATGTTCTGTGCGATGGGAATGGTTCAATTTTTAAATTTTATGAAATAAGTAAATGTTTGTTTGAATCTTAGATTAAATACTCATAGTTCGAGAGTTTTTAACAAAGTTCCGCTCAAAACAAGCAATGAATTCACCGATTACTCGAAGACGCCTGAACCGATTAGGAAAATTCTTTTTTTGTTTGAAAGGGTATACTTCCCAGGTGGTCCCATTAAAATTTTATCGAAATCGGTCGAGCAGTTTTTAAAATATCAACAATAAATTATATACTTTGTACCGGCGCGGGCGTTTGAAGTCGGTTTTTTAAAAAGAATTTTTGATGGTGATTGTGATGAATTATGACACCCTGTCACAGCACAGTACGTTATTTTTAATAATTTTCTGCGTGCTCGGCGTACTATCGCGCGTAGTCGGCCTTTAAAGGCTTACTAAAAATGGCTTATCAGCGCGTCGACTATTGCGTTTCTAGGAGTATTTATTCTAAGGTTTGAATATATTTATTCTTCTACTTCCTAGAAGTGTTTGTAAAAACATAATAAATCAACAATAATTCCATTTATTTATTTAATAGCTGATGCCCACGACTTCGTCCGCGTGGATTTAGTTTTTTACTAAAAATACCGTGGGAACTGTCACTTTCCAGGTTTTCAACTACATATTACCCATGAAGAAAATAACGTTGATCCGTAGCTCTGTTTCAGCGTGACTGAAGGACTAACTAAGAAACAATCGCACTTTCACATTAAAATATTAGTAGGGATGCGAAGATTTTGTTATAGAAGCACATCCTGAAAATATTGGTGCCATTAGAATTTAGAACAGAATAGAAATGTTTTTTATTCAAATAAACACAAGTTTTTTACAAGTGCTTTTGAATCGTCGATGAGTCTACCACTGGTTCGGAATGCCCTTCCTGACGAGAAGAACCAGCAAGAAACTCGGCGGTTGCTCTTTTCAAAACAAGTCTACAACTCAATAGATATAATGCTATGTATGCAGTGTTTCCACAATGAGTTCCACAAAAGCATACCCAATTATAATTCAACACGTTAAGACAGGCAGACAGAAAGCAGCCCCATTCCCGCTGGTGGCACCCGTTCACGAGCATGACGCATGACCCAGCCATTGCTTCACTCAACCATATTTGAGGGAACGTAACAACCCGCATCACACGACACCACCACAGACCATTAGACACATCATAGATGAATCATATTCTTGTGATCGATGAATCTTCACAAAATCGGCTATGAAATAAGAATTCATGATGAGATGTTTCATTTATGTTCCTTCATCGGTGCGACAGCGAAAATGAAACGGATTTTTATCAACTGATAATAAACGGTTAATTCCGACATTGAAGTAAAAAATTCATTGATAACAAAAGACCAATGTTTCCCCGTGTAGGTATAACCTTGTCATTTATACAGGTCTCAAAGGTAAATAAATGGAACCAATAAATTTTCTCCTTTCTTCTCTTCTTTGTTATTTTCTCTAAGGTCGATAATGTTTCCCCGTGTCAGGTGTAACATGTCTTTTGTACAGGTCTCAAATATACCTAAATAAATGAAGCGAATAAATTTTCTCCTTTCATCTTTTTCTATTCTCTAAGGTCGATGATTTTTTATTTATGACAAGAAAGCCCTTGCCTTCGATCTCATCTAGTGGTAATCGTGTCAATGGAGTCAAATGGCAGC
The DNA here is from genome assembly GCA_029955525.1 of Oeneis ivallda. Lineage (NCBI taxonomy): Eukaryota > Metazoa > Arthropoda > Insecta > Lepidoptera > Nymphalidae > Oeneis > Oeneis ivallda. The sequence goes on from JARPMR010000003.1 coordinate 22,293,674, forward strand.
GGGCTAACTTGGAAAGGGTAGAGCAGTTATAATTTTTTGTTAACCCATACCACTGATCGTTTTTTATATGCCATCGTGCTGGAACGCTAAACCGCTTGGCGGAACTAGCCCCGATCAGACAAAATGCTTAGGTACTTATGTTGCTTAATTGCAGTGAGTTGCTGGAAGTACGAGACCGTGGCATGTATAGAACTCTACATTTGAGCTATGTCCACTTGTGAACTTCTACAGTTTTCGCAATTCACGAAGGCGAGGGAGCTTTACTTGTGGTTACTTCGTGTACATGCACATTGCATAAGTGTGCGTGCCTGTCAAAGCCTAGGTGGGAGCGGGAAGGCGCGAGCATTGCGCTCGCTCACACTTATACAGATACGACACACACAACCATAAGTCAGTCGCCCTCGTGAATTGCAAGAACTATACTGGTAAACGACAAAGACGAAGGTCGATGCTGTAAGTACCTATTTTCTCAGATCGTAGTCTTCACTGACCGCTCCGAAAATTTTACTCCCTATCGGTGTCGTATCTACCCATTCGTAATTTTATTGCAAGTAACAAAGTTGTTCCACGACATTACTTGTATATTTATAATATTTACGACTCAAACCGTGGAATGTAGAATCACAAGTAGGTAACTAGTACCTACGAACTGCAGCTTTCATATTCATTTATAGTGTTTGACCGCGTTTGGTGTATCGCTGTCCCTACTAATAACTGTACCTTCTATCTAGTCAAGTGGTAACATTTATAAGCAGTTTTTTCTATTACATAGATATTTATAAAAATTGACGATATAACCTCTCTATTTTTAGGGTTCTGTGCCAAAATACACAGTAATATAATGTTAGCGGTGATAGGTAAGTTTTGGAATCCCAGGCTCTTCGAATCATTACCTCAAAAGTCAAATTTTCAATATATTATACAAGCAATGTAATATTAATGGCTTTAACGATGAAGGAAAACATCGTGTTGCCACCATGCTTGAAAGTTCGTCATAAGGCTTTCAAAGATGTGTGAAGTTTACCAATTCGCACTTGGCTAGTGTCATAAACAATGACTTAAACACAGACTTAAACAACACACAAACTCATTCTGAGAGGATTTGTACCCAGAAGTGGACTAGCGATAGGTTAAGATGATGATGATGACGTGCCAAAATGGTAAAAATGGAACCCCTTTTTTCCATTCTGTTAGTCTGTCATAAGCATAACTTCATGAGCTGTTTAGGCTAAGGTGAGGATTTGTTTCAGCTCAAGTTCGTTCCAAGGTTCCCACGGAACCCTCGCTGAGCGAGTCAGACTCACATTTGTCCGTTTTATTTAAATTATTTAAAGATGATAATTTTATTTATAAAAACCAAAAATATGAATAAAGTAAACAAATATTAAACAAGTTTTTCATAGTTATAGTGTATGCTAATTGTGATAAGAATGCGTACATATAACAATAATTGTGATGTCACAGCGTGTAGGTGCGTGGAGACCTCGTGCGACACGTTTTTATGTGTACAGATGACAATCAAGATAAAACGATTGTAACATTGAACTGGCATCGATTACTACCAGTAGGTACCTATTGTACAAGAATGTGTATGTAAACAGAAAAACAATCCGACTTTACTACTGTTTGTTTGAGTTTAGAGACAAAAGATTAATTTATTATACATAAATTTTATTGAATATATACGAGCTTTTGCCCGCGACTTCAGCCATGTGGAGATAGGTCTATAAAATCCCGAGGGAACCATTCTTCTCAGGATAAAAATCAGTTTGTTTGTCATTCAATCACGCAACAACGGAGCATCGGATGGCTGTGATTTTTGTATAGGTATTGGGCATAGACCTGAACAATGACACAGACTACTTTTTACCAGATGAACAAAGATTTAAAAAATGAAAGATTATAAAAAAAATCTAACTACTAGACTAAGTTCACGCGGACAAATTCGCGGTGAAAAGCTAGTATATTTGACTGGAGACTGCTGCTGGAGCTGACTGGTACGTGAAATAATTAAATATAACAATTAGCTTCAACGGCGAAGGAAAACATCATGAGGAAACGTGCACGCCTGAGAGTTCTAAAAAATGTTCTCAATGATGTGTGAAGATTGCCAAATTTGCTTTGGGCCAGCGTAGTGGATTAGCCTATATTAGGGCTCAGTAGTGAGCCGTTATAGGGGTGCTGCTGCTGATGATGATGATGTTGATGGTGGTGATGATGTTGATGGTGGTGATGATGTTGATGGTGGTGATGATGATGATTATGTTGATGGTGGTGATGATGTTGATGGTGGTGATGGTGATGATGATGATAATGATGTTGATACGTACTTGCCGGTGACGGAAGGCATAGGCGCGTGCGCCAAGTGCGCGCGCAGGAAGGCGAGCCGTTGCCGCAGCGGCGCGTTCGCGAGAGTGGCGCGCGGGCCGCCGTTGTTGTAGCACGCGAAGGCGTCCCGCGCCATCGAGCAGCTCTCGTACAGACTGCCGAGGTTGGTCCACGCCGCCGAGTGGCCCTTGTCCAGCTGAACCGCGCAGATGTACGCTTGTAGCGCGTCCATCGGCTGGTTCTGTTGTTGGTACAGCACCCTGCGAGCGGAAGATTCAATTACTGTAACCCTGTCTTGAACCCTGAAGCAGTGATAGCCTAGTGGTTAGGACTGTGGTCTCCTATTCGGGGGGTCGCAGGTTCGATCCCGGATCACGCACCTCTGACTTTTCGGAGTCAAGTGCGTTTAAGCAATTAAATATCACTTGCTTCAACGGTGAAGGAAAACATCGTGAGGAAACCTGCACATCTGAGAGTTCTTCATAATGTTCTTGAAGGTGTGTGAAGTCCGCCAATTCGCATTGGGCCAGCGTGGTGGACTATGGCCTGTAACCCTTCTCTGAGAGGAGACCTGCGCTCAGTAGTGAGCCGTAGATGGGTTGCTAATGATGAACCCTGTCTTGCTTAAGCAATTAATATCACTTGCTGCAACGGTTCTGCACACCTGAGAGTTGTTCATAATGTTCTCAGAGGTGTGTAAAGTCAACCAATTTGCATTGGGCCAGCGTGGCGGACTATGGACTAAACTCTTCTCTGAGAGGAAACCTTCGCTTAGAAGTGAGATACTAATGGGTTGCTCACGAATCACGATGAACCCTTTCTTTGTCCCATGAATCACTATGTTAGCATGTCATTGTTCAACTATTGTGCCTGTTGTCAGGACAGGGAACCTGTTAAATAATATTGTTATCAATTTCTATAATAAATCGGACTTCTCTCCTTATTCTCCAACTTTATAGGGGAATATTTTCTTCAAAATTTAATGATGGCCTCTATTGTACAGTGTACTGCGAAGATTACATACCTACACACACAAAAAAATACGATCAAATTGAGAACCTCTTTCATGTCTGTTAAAAATCATCATCTCTATCTTTCTATCTGGCACTGTATAATCTTTTTACGGCTATAAGTAGAGCTGACATTCTGAAGGGAACATAGACGAAATAATACAAGAAAAAAAATCCACGCGACAAACTAAAAATTATAAATAATATGGCAATAATAATTATGGCAATAATAATATGGCAATTGGTTTTATCCGTGCATTATTATGGCAATAATAATGCACGGATAAAACCAAGGAATTGTTCAAGATTCAGGTTTTTACCAAATGTCTGCAAACATATACAAGAATTTTGAATTTAAAATACAAGTTTGCAAGCTGAGAGGTATCTCGCTATCTCGATAGCAAAAACATTTCCCGTAGGCATTTTTTGCTCTAAACAGTGCGTTTGACAAAAAATTCTAACAACAGATGTTTGAATTGTCTCTTTGGTATTACAGCATTCGTAAAATCTATGGAGCTCATATAGGCCATAGCAGTTTTTGTGCACAAGACCGACGCGTTTCCTGCCGCATATAATCTTCCCCCATCCCAGAAAGAACTTCGAAAAATGAAAAGACACGTCTAAGTAAGAGAGTGTATCTAGTATATCATCATGACTTTCCATCGGTTATGATTTGTATGGTCGTTTGTACATCTTTATTGCAGTTAAATATAGGGTTATCCTCCAACAAGATATTTTTTAAACATACTGTTTAAGTGAAGTTGAAGTTTAAATATTTCCCTTTTTCTCTCCCATACCTAGATGAAAATGTCACCGCACCTTTGCTGTAAAAAACCGGGCGCATTTTTGTGGATTAAACTATCATCTAACTATACCAACCCGTTCCATACATCCCGTGCCTCGGAAGTCGGAAGGCACGTAAAGCCGTCGGCCCTGCGCCTGATCTCTCTCCGCTCGTGTCTGAATTCCGTACCATCGGACTATGAGAGTGAGGGAATAGAGAGTGCACCTGTGTTTGCGTTCACTGTGACTATATCTCCCGCGCAGATGGCTAATCTCTGTGGAGATGATGGAGGTCATTATTATACTCACCCAATCGAGCACCAAGTGTCGGCGTTGCCTTCAGACTTCTCCACGGAGTTCCTGTACGCGATGAACGCGTCGTGCACCTTGCCCTGCGCCGCGAAGCACCTGCCCAGCAGGTACAGCCCCGCTCCCGACTCCGGCTCGGCCACCACAGCCCTCTGCAGGCACCAGACGGCAGCGCGCGCGCGGGCCGCCGGCTCGCCCAATGACGCGCAGCGGTGATACAGCCATCCTGTCCGAGAAAACGTTCACACGACATTGTAAAGGTCATTTTCCTGTTCTACATTTATGGCCTGTTGCACCACTGATTCTGCTTCTTAGCCTATCCAATATAATATTGTCAAAAAGCTGTTGTGAGCTGTCAAACAGAAAATAAACGGTTGGACAGGGTATAGTACTATAATATAACCATGGCAAATATTTTTTTAATACAAGAAAAATATTCTAAAGGAACAGGAAACATTTTCAATGATTAGTATTTTAGTACTATAGTTACAGACAAGGAACACGAGATTTTAATTAATTCCCCAAATACCCCACATACATAATATTAACTTTTCCTGGAATACTGTAGGTATCATAATTATCAACGTATCAATCAGCGGGTAACAATGTATGGGAAATCCCTTTATATTGGCAGAACAAAAGCGGATAAAGTTAGATATGTATGTCCGCTTACACAATACATAATAGTTTATTAATTGTATAAACTATTTGGCACATAAAATACAAGCATTGTTTAATGTACAAAAAGAAACGATAACTTCTAAGTTATTCTAACGTAGATCATAAAATGTTGATCTGATAATTTTCAAACCCAGCCAAGTGGAAGTCCGTTTCCGAACATTCTCCTTGCGAAATTATCCGAGACCTGAGAACTAGTTTGGAACCCACTCGTTTTCCATTTGCACTAACTTCCATGTTATACATTCTTATAACTCGTGTAACCTGTTTCTTCGGACTGAACTTTATGTGGAATCACAACCAACAGACATCCCTATAAACTGACAACGGAAGCGAAAATGAGAACCTATTGAGGATATGCTACTGGTTTCGCTACTAACCATTTTATTTCTAATCAGTTAATCACTGTGGGAATAAGCGCTTGGCTCTGTTGTTGAGGTTTTTCAATTCCTTTAGGATCTTTTCTTTGAAAGTGACACCATACATAAAATGTATTTTACAAAAGTTAAAACTATTCAAAATTGCCAATTTCATAAAACGACTTCCAAAAAGGAGGAGGTTCTCAATTCGGCCAGTATTTTTTTAAGCTTTTTTGGGGTCCCATTCCATCTTGGACTACATGATTGTTTACCTTAGACATTGGGATAAGATCATCGTCATCATCGGCTCACTGACCAGCGCAAGTCTTTTCTCAGAGAAGGGTTGTAGGCCTTAATCCACCACGCTCGAGCTCAATGAAAATTGGCAGACTTCACACCTTTGAGAATATGGAGCGTGCATCATCTCAGGCTTGCAGGTTCCTCACGATGTTTTCCTTCAACGTTGAAGCATGTGACATTTAATTGCTAAAACTCCGAAAAGTTAAAGGTGCTTGCGTGGATAAGATAGAGGTACCTATTCTAAGGAAAAAATTAATAAAAGTTAGCTTACCCAGTTGCCGGCAGACATCAGCTTTCAACATGGACGACAGCTGAGGTTCCTTCAGTAGTCTCTCGTAGGCGTCCCTCGCCGCTTTCCTCAGTCCCCGGGCCTCGAGCAGGTGAGCGGCGTGGAAGCTGAGCTCCAAGCGGGTGAAGGTGGCGTCCTGGTGCGGAGCCAGCCTCGCGCGCCGGAAGTGCACCGCTGCCGCACCCCAGTGTCTCCGCGCCTTGAACATCAGCGCCAAGCGGAGGTGCGCGTCGGCCGCCCGCGAGAACCCCGGGGACACGTACAGCGCCATCTGCAGCGCCTTTGTCGCCCTAGTGTGGAATCACCACCACCCAATGTCAAACTTAAATATTGTTACGCGGATCTATTGTCATAGGAGACGAAGATATTTAAAGAGAACGTGCGACATACCTACCTACACGATATCAACTTCACAAATTAACATTTCTTAATTAAGTATGCTTGTCATTTTAATGAAGCTCAGTAGTTAAACGCGCAATGTACCTACCTACATAGAAACATAGATAACATTCATTGTTATACAATTGCATAATTTATGGTAAACTCTGAAATAAATATTGGTAAGAATTGTACAACAAACAGGACAGTAAATCTGTGCTGTTTAAAAGCGTGAAATGTAAACAATATTAACGGCAGCAAGAAAGTATCTATACAATGAGCCATTCGGTTGTTTTCAAATATTGTGACAAGAACAAAAGTAACATTTAGACGTCCCTCAAGGTCGGCAGACGTATTAGTACAGTTAGGAACAATGATCGTAAAATTACCAAAAAGTGCAAAGACCCTAATAAATTACGCCGCATTGAACAAATAAAACCGACTCCAAGAACTTCTCAACGACCTTTTTTTGTAAATAGGCACGTTGCTTTAGAAATGTCTTTGAAGCACGCATCCGACCCATTTTTTATAAATTATAATAATATATCGACCTAGCCGCACGAAAATAAACCGGTCGGAGTTTTGAATGATTTCCCAGCACATTGCATTACGTCGCTTTAATTCTCCGATTCAATGGACGTAATAAACCCCGACTGCATGCACCCGCTGGCTCACCTATCCGCATGAATTCGTTTAACAAAGCAAGAAACGAACAATGAATTTCGAATTGTTAAGATATACAATGACTAAACGATTGCCCGCGACTTCGTCCGCGTGGATTTAATTTTTAAAATCTCTAGGGAGTCGGGAGCTCTTAATTTTTCGGGGATAAAAGAAAATGGCTATGCCACTCTCCAGGTCCTCAAACATACCCATGGAATCACGTCGATCGACGTGATTCGACGTCGATTAAAAGAGCTTTTTGCGGCGTGATTGAAGGACATACCAGAAAACAAACACACTTTCGCATTTATATTATTAGCAACGAAGTAAGAGAGTTGGGGTTCAGTTAGCAGTGAGTCAAGAAAAGACGTAATACGGACAAAAAGTTCGTGTAGCATAGAATAGAGCAAGTGGCACAAGTTAGGACCGCCGCGTCCGTAACATCCGTAAGGTTATTGGAGGAGCGCATCACCGGAGCGTAACGTCACCGATGCGCCCGCGGGGTCGATGACCGTCTGAGGTTCGTGCAATCGATCGGACGATGCAACGCAACGTCTAGACAGCGATCCGCAACCCGAATCGGACGCCTATAACGCCTTTATTTAGATGACCTCCGCTGACATTTGCGAGCCGAAACAAAGGATAAGGAGTGAGACAGGTGGCGTCCGGTGTTCAACCCGATGCCGAACACTAAAATTAAATGTCGTTTACACACACGCGCGAAGTTGCGGCGAACCGAAGAAAGCTTTCACCCGCTGCGCCGCTCGCGGCGATGGGCGACACACATTCAACGACCAGCGTTCGCATTCATTGTTCTAATGAGTGAGCCATTTTGATTGCCCGCTGTCACGCAACATTCAAATGTTACGAGCAACAACAAACCTGTTTCGACACCCCATTCCGAATTTTAAGGAAGCCCTACAAAAGTTTTCAACTACGACGTTGCAAGCTTATAATAACATCCCTGGTTATACTTACCTACCTTATATCATTGTTAATTTGTTATTACATAAAATAAATTTGCGAAAAATGAGAAATTTAATGCAAAGCATTGTGCACTCTAAATCGACTTAAATATGTAGGTAATATAAAAATGATAAAATTATTACAATGAGGTTTTGGTCTGCTATCGCCAATAGGCATCACCGACATTGAAGGACGGTTTGGTCGCACCCACCACTGTTAAGTGTTAAATGATAACGAAACATGCAATTGGACAAAGATTAAATTATTTACTGACTAAAATAATTACTATTAGGTACATTCCCATCGATATTTTGAGTTTTAAATTGCAACGTTCCCAACAAAAGAAATATATACCTAAATTGCCAGCTTGAAGTAAAAATTAATATTCTTGTTAGTAGACCAAATTATTAATTGGTGTGCGAAGATTGAAACGCGAATTTCATAGAAAGGTTCTAAACGAAACGGTGCACTAATATTTTTTGGATAATTATTTATTATTATGTTTTGTAGAATGTGACACTGGCGAAGTTCATTGTGCTGAACTAAATACACTATAACAATCATATTATAAGAGAAATTGAAAACAAACCAGCAACATGAAGCAAAATAATGAAAATATAACGTAGCGAAATGAACTTTCACTACAAAACAAACGACGGAAAATCGATGGCAATATTCAACAAACACCTGGCTTTAACAAGTTACGGAATGAAATGAATGCAACTTTTAATAGTTAGGACTTTATTTACGTCAGCACCCAGCCCGCGCTCTAAATGTTTGTAGGTAAATCGTGCAAAATAAATGTACAAAGTGTATTTCCATGTAATAACAAATCTAAGAATGAATGGTGAGTAACACGAAGTATTCTAAGAATGAATGGTGAGTAACACGAAGTATTACACACCAGCATCTCTCGACCCAGAATATTCGACCCAGATGTTAGATAGGTACGTCATAAGTATAACATAAAAATGCGTGCGTCACCTAATTAAATATTTGAAAGTAAATTTTTCATTAATATTATCTTTTCCTATTCAGATTTGATTAAGGGTGGAACCACATCTGTGAGGATCGATTCGCATTTATGCCGATGTTATAAGACACACTTGTAAGGATCGCGTCCTTACGGATCCGAAAGGATGCGTACGCGTCCTTACGGATCCGTAAGGATGCGTACGCGTCCTTACGGATCCGTAAGGATGCGTACGCATCCTTTCGGATCCGTAAGGAGGCGAAAGCCTATAAACATTGTTGTCTGCGTAGGGATGGTCGATGATGGCATCGATATTTTAATTGCTAGCTCAACCACGATATTAATCTTCTTCTACACAGAGGAAATGGATGCCAAAAATTGAAAAAGTCGCCGCCATATTGAAATTCTTTGTTTTTCGACCGATTTCGTTCAAAATCGATATTTAGGCTTCCCTTGGGTCAAGAAAGAGAAAATAGATGCCAAAATTTTAAAAAGTCACCGCCATATTGAAATTCTTTGTTTTTCGACCGATTTCGTTCAAAATCGATATTTAGGCTTCCCTTGGGTCAAGAAAGAGGAAATAGATGCCAAAATTTTAAAAAGTGACCGCCATATTGAAATTCTTTGTTATTGGACCGATTTCGTTCAAAATCGATATTTAGGCTTCCCTTGGGTCAAGAAAGAGGAAATAGATGCCAAAATTTTAAAAAGTGACCGCCATATTGAAATTCTTTGTTATTGGACCGATTTCGTTCAAAATCGATATTTAGGCTTCCCTTGGGTCAAGAAAGAGGAAATAGATGCCAAAATTTTAAAAAGTGACCGCCATATTGAAATTCTTTGTTATTGGACCGATTTCGTTCAAAATCGATATTTGGGCTTCCCTGGGGTCAAATAAGAGAAAATGATTGGCAAAATTATAAAAAGTCGCCGCCATATTGAAATTCTTTGTTATTGGACCGATTTCGTTCAAAATCGATATTTGGGCTTCCCTGGGGTCAAATAAGAGAAAATGATTGGCAAAATTATAAAAAGTCGCCGCCATATTGAAATTCTTTGTTATTGGACCGATTTCCTTCAAAATCGATATTTGGGCTTCCCTGGGGTCAAATAAGAGGAAATGATTGGCAACATTATAAAAAGTGACCGCCATATTGAAATTCTTTGTTATTGGACCGATTTCGTTTAAAATCGATATTTATAATTTTGGCATCTATTTCCTCTTTCTTGACCCAAGGGAAGCCTAAATATCGAATTTGAACGAAATCGGTCCAATAACAAAGAATTTCAATATGGCGGCGACTTTTTATAATTTTGCCAATCATTTTCTCTTATTTGAGCCCAGGGAAGCCCAAATATCGATTTTGAACGAAATCGGTCCAATAACAAAGAATTTCAATATGGCGGTCACTTTTTAAAATTTTGGCATCTATTTCCTCTTTCTTGACCCAAGGGAAGCCTAAATATCGATTTTGAACGAAATCGGTCGAATAACAAAGAATTTCAATATGGCGGCCACTTTTTAAAATTTTGCCATCTATTTCCTCTTTCTTGACCCAAGGGAAGCCTAAATATCGAATTTGAACGAAATCGGTCCAATAACAAAGAATTTCAATATGGCGGCGACTTTTTATAATTTTGCCAATCATTTTCTCTTATTTGAGCCCAGGGAAGCCCAAATATCGATTTTGAACGAAATCGGTCCAATAACAAAGAATTTCAATATGGCGGTCACTTTTTAAAATTTTGGCATCTATTTCCTCTTTCTTGACCCAAGGGAAGCCTAAATATCGATTTTGAACGAAATCGGTCCAATAACAAAGAATTTCAATATGGCGGCGACTTTTTATAATTTTGGCATCTATTTCCTCTTTCTTGACCCAAGGGAAGCCTAAATATCGATTTTGAACGAAATCGGTCCAATAACAAAGAATTTCAATATGGCGGTCACTTTTTAAAATTTTGGCATCTATTTCCTCTTTCTTGACCCAAGGGAAGCCTAAATATCGATTTTGAACGAAATCGGTCCAATAACAAAGAATTTCAATATGGCGGCGACTTTTTATAATTTTGCAAATCATTTCCTCTTATTTGAGCCCAGGGAAGCCCAAATATCGATTTTGAACGAAATCGGTCCAATAACAAAGAATTTCAACATGGCGGAAAAGTGGCACCTGTGTTTGCATACATACTTGAGATAAAAACTAATTTCATCGATATATCGATACTTTTTGGCACTTCATGCATTTCCCTAGTTGCCGATGACGCTTTCGCACGCGTAAGGATCCTTACGGATCCGTAAGGATCCTTTCGGATCCGTTCGCGTCCGTAAGGATCCGTTCGCATCCTTACGGATCCGTAAGGATGCGAAAGGATCCTTTCGCATGCGAAACGTGAGCTACACTTGTAAGGATTTTAGGCACTTTTAGGTACAAAAAATGCGAAAGCCGAATCGATGCGAAAAGCCGAATTGATCCGTTCACGTTTCTATGGAATTTGACAGTTTTGTATGGGCGAAATCCGAAACGATCCTCACAGGTGTGGTTCCACCCTAATAAGCAAAAATGTCTATAATATAATCATGTTAAATCTCGAAGGCGATTCAATCGTTTCTGCACTCGTAATTCATTTTTCGGATTTCAGTTGCTTGCCCAAAATTTTTGTAACCATCAGGTACCTATTTACTGTCTTCTTTATTGTGAGCGAGAAATAATCCGCGTTCTTATGTAGAATTTTCATTATTCTAAATCAGGAACGAATCTTACAGAACCGTGAATTCGTAACAATATCGAAATAAAGATTTTTATATTCCATTCAAAGGAAACATTACAAACAACAAAGCAGTCTGTGGAACGAATGCGCAACAATATGGATGCGAACATGAACACATGGAAAAAATGGCCAGAACGGGCGAGGAACGATTATAATGCGGCTCTCTACCTGCCGAGGACGCCGACCAGTCCCACTATCAATACACCCAGCCCAGGTAACCAAATTATGTACGTCAACCCCTACTTATTTTTATCACGATAAAATTATTATTAAAAGCATGTTCCCTTTCAGAGTAAACAATACAGCATGAATGAACATCTGGCAGGTACGAGGAATAAACGTGTTTCATACCTACAAAGTTGCTACTAACTTCAACAAAAATTATGGATGACGAATTTAATAAACGTTTGGAACTAGAAAGGCGGAATATGTATAAGGAAGTGAGGAATGCGGCAATTCAATTTCTACTGTGGGCGATCGGTGTTTACGTGAGGACGGAGGGACGGTGAGGCGAGAGGGGAAGGGAACGCCATGAGGCAGTTCGGACTGACCTAGTTCTGAGCACTCGCGGCAGCTCAAGGACGGATCGACCGCTATTTATAGAGTTCTATCGTCGTTCGTCATAGTATCGCACTCATTTTACATAACTGAAGGCGGCGCCGCTGGTCGCTAGGTGCGCGACGACGACGCGACGCCCCGTGTGCTGAGGCACGTGATTACCGCTCGTCCACATTACGAGCACTCGAGACTTTCCCACGGCGCGGCGACGTCGACGTTGCGAAGGGGAATGAATGTTAGTTAGTCGCAATAATAACCCATTTCCCTATTAACGCGAGGGAGTGCCGCCCGAGATTGACCAGGTCACGAAGAAATTACGGGGGGTCAATGTTTTAAGAGCAATGTTAGCTGGTTAATTGTGTAACAGACGGTTTCTTGGCAAAATTACCAAGTTCAATTATCGTAGATAACTTTATGCCTATCGCTCGTGACGAAGCGACTCGTGATGCAATCATGCGATGCATTCAACATAGCACCACAATTCACCTGATAGCTACATTGCATCACGGCCTTGGGTCCACGGCAACAGAATGCAGTTGCATTTATATACAATGTACTTGTAGGTGTAGCCACGCTTCCACGCCAAAGTAATATTAGGCTAACGTTTATTTTAGAATGTGTTCCGCTTATTACAATATTGTGAACTACAACATTTTCCTTCTGCTGGACACTTATCTTCTCTTTGAGAAGAAAATAATATATCCTTTTCTTTATATGTTACAAAACTTCATAACTTCATGCCTCTATTATATATAGGCCTTAACCATAACATTATTACATAATACATAACAAAATTGTACCCTGCCCTTGTATCTTTTTAATGTCAACAATCATGGAAGTGAGATTAATGTGGATAAATAAAATTATTTACGATAGGTACGGATACTTTAAACAAACTATGTTGAATACAAACGTGACCTAGTCTGAAAATCACCCACAAAATTAACCTTGACAAACGTTTTAAACCATTACACTTATATTTTAAACACTATCAAACAAAATAATACAGGTACAACCCATAACACCACAAATAGAGCAGCTGAAAAATATATTATCGCAGTTCAAAGAAGCGATTGTATAACGTCTAACAACGCTGAAGCCGCGTCCAGAGTCAGCAGACGCTGGACGCGACCTACGGCGTTTGTTACACTTTGTTACAGACCACCGCCTTATTCAATTCTGTGAGCGAAAACGTCGAGCCCTGCTTCGGCGTGAATACAGCAACCTTCCCTTTACGCCATTACTGTTTGGAAATTAAATGCAGCTGAAATGTATGTCAGCAGTTAACATGACTGCATACAATCTAAATAAGCTAGGTAAATTTAATCGTGCACGCACCAATTGAGAGTTGAAACGGCTTACGCGTATTGCACAAATTGATAATAACGGGCGAGGGCTCGTTTATCGCTGCCGTCATACCAGTTGACCCACTTCCATTCGATTCGATAACTACCACTAATATGCTTGTACTATACTTTTGGTGCTATGTTTCATGTACTTACACGCTTCGTATATATTGCGAATAGAAAAGCCCCAACACTTTCTCGATTGCAAACCAATTTTGTTTAGGTGCATGTTTATAACTATAACTATATATATAAATAACTAAAGTAAATAATCAGACTTACTTGTGGCTGAAACTTTGTTTATTATTATCATGATAGTCAATTAAGTTTCTTCCTTCCCTCCTGTAACTTCCTTTAATATTTTTTCCGCAATTAAGGTGTGAACTTTAATTTCAAGATTCTACCAGCGGATCGGTTTTACTTTTAAGGCACGAGTTTGTCAACAACTGACTTTGAGACACTCTTCAATAATTAATTATTAGGTTTCGTAGTCTCTTCCTTAAAACTCCATTCATTCATCAACTTCTATTCATTTCATTCCCCATACTCTTCCCTTCCAGTCATTTTCGATAAGAATTGTTTAAACAGTAAATAATTTTCTATCGGCGGCCTAAATTGCTTTTTTCAGTATCTTTATGACATCCTTAACTACGGAAGGCTGCTTGCCTATTTCTATCGTCAGGGTTATAGTTACTCTGCAAGTATTTCCATGACCTGTATCCGTTGCTATGTTAACAATATTATTCTCATGCAATGTAAGAAATGTTTGAAATGTTTTTGAATTTTCATCTGCAATACATATATCACAATAGGACAAGCATATCAAGTGAGTAGATGTAGAAGAATCTGAGGAGGAAGGATATTTTTTTTATACATATTAATAGGGAGCAAACCAGCAGGCGGATCACCTGACGATAAGTGATTACCGTCACCCATGAACATTTGTAGCACCAGAGACACTACAAATGCGTTGCCGGCTTTTCAGGAATTTGAATAACCACATGAAATTCTTGAATAACTTCATGAAATCTGATTTTCGGCAAGATTTGAGGGAAAGTTAAATGTAAATTATAATCTGATAAATTACGTACGAGAAATGCAGAACTCATCTTTATCAAGAATCCAAGACGACATCAAATGGTGCAATGTTATTGAATCCAATGACAAACAAGTAACAATGTAAGGAAATATTAGATACAAGCCGGTTATTCCACTTAAAGCCACCGAGCAGTGCAACGGGCCACGTAGAGGCTATAGTTACGGTACTTGAGATCTATAAGTACGCAGCGGTAGATAGTCAAGTATGTATATTAAAACTGCAATATAATATTATACTATTTCAGTGCAACCTTATTCACATAGTCAAGGGTTCGTGCGCTCACGTAGGTACTTCTATAAAAGACTTCTAATCTTTAAATATAAAAGAATATCATATATTTTGTCAAGATATTTTAAAAGTTCGTATTATTGAGTAGGTTTTAAAATAGTTTAAAATTTTAGTTACTAGTCAACTAGTTAGTCTTTAACTTTATAAATGTATTATGAGTCATCATTTTTGTTTTTATGTATGTATGTTATAAGTGAGCAATATTGTACTTTGAGAATAAACTCTTTAAACCTAAACCTAACGATGAAAACCAAGACACATTTCATATTTTAGTTAATTTCATAAAAACGACAAAGCATCTAACACGTTATCAATGCATAGAACAATATAGATGTGTGTAATAGAACACTTATGGCGCAGATAATGTACACGTACTTAGATGCACCGAGGCCGAGCAATGAGGAAGTGAATCGTTCTGTACTCATCGCAGCTGCATTTTGCGCTCCTAGAAATGCACACAACGTGCAAATATAAAAACAGTTTCCATCTGTGAGATTATACGCACACATACACAAGCCCACAATCCTGAACAAGTTTCCGAGCTGCGAGGGATTTTATTTATGAGCTGTGTTTAACAGTAAGCAGATAATAACAAACTTCAGATGTTTTAATACGTTCGTAAAGAAAATGAAATAATACGTGCTCTTTAACCATGTTACGTGATAATTAAACAGGTACGTGAGATCAAAACGCAGCGAGATAAAAGGAACGAAATCGTTTTGTCATTAAGGCACAGCATCATATAGCTTACTTATGACTTTTAAGCGTTCACATGCTCACCAAAGCACGCATAGGATTATGCAAAACTCAGTTCCCCTAACATACAAAAAGCTGAACATTCTGCGCTATTATTATATTACAAACAACGGAGTGCCCTTGAGAAGTACCCTAACAATTCATGGCACACAAGTGTCGTAACAAGTCCAATACTTATTTACATTCAGCCGAATTAAAAACTCTGCCCCATCCCTAACATTGCAGTTTAGAAGGGTTGAACCCTTTGTGAGAAATTTTGAAGCCATCAACGTCATAGATTTTTGTCAGTCAATAGCAAGGGTACTAACACATACGGGGCCGGAAAGCACGTACTTCGATGAGGTATTGGTATTCCAAGTTGGATATTGGACAGGGCCGTGGGACGCGGTGAGAGGTTATCGTTCAACGGTGACGTAATACAACAGTGTCGCAACTCGCAAGCAAGACACTCGGCGGACCGAAGCGGAGCCCTTCTACTGCTCCCTATTTGCGGTCACCAGCCGCTTTCTAATGCCCATTGTATATGATGGCTACAGTATTAGTGTGCACAGACATCCGTGAGAATGTCTTTCTTGCACTATCATTAGCTATGCATAGAATCTTGATCATGTGGATTCCGTTACATTCCATGAACATTCGTGACTCAGTAGTCTTTGTACTAATAGGAAGCTGTACGTTGGAATACAGAGAATACCTGAGCTGACGCATAATATACTCAAAGTACCTACCTTTAAGTTTAATGTAATGTAGTGGATTTAATATATCTAATTCACCCTATTTAAGAAGAAAATAGGTATGGCATGTCTGAGTTAACATATACATGTACATTGTACAGTACTTGACATGTCATTGATAACCCTGTTAGTATACTGACGCAATTGATCTGCTATCTCATGTTTTAATGAATTAAATTTGGCGATAAGTTAATAAACATTTACCTAGTTATTGCCAGCAGGATCGATACGCATACGCCTGACTGATAGCTTTTTCGTGAAAAGACCAAACCAAACTCATTTTCGGAATACCTCAAGTATGATAAATAGAAATAACATATTATAATATTTAAAACTGAATGAACTATCATGATAGTATAAAACCATAATAGTAGCTTTGAATCAAATAAGACATTGAATCAAATTTCGTTCCCCTTCTTCTCTTTCTTTCTGGCTTGAAGCCTGTAATGAAAAAATTAGATTTCAAATATTTTTCTGGTAAATTGGAATTTTTATTTATTAAAGTTATTGAAAAGCTCTTCCAAAAACTGAACTTCCTATAGCCAATATAAAATTTGCCAAATTTGCAACGCGGCAAAAAATATTGTCATTACGAAAGTTTTTGCATTTTACAGAACTGAGAGCCTTGTCTACTTAAAGCTGAATTTTAGCTATGAGTGGAGTAGTTGTCTATCAGAGCTCGGGAAGGTTTGCTATGATCGCGTGGGTGAGCCTGTACTAGACTAGAGTCGGACTCTGCGGCCTGCGCAGCCTATAGCAACGCGGTGGCTCGTGACGTCGCGCGCTGCCAGGCCCCGATGACGCGACATTGTGACGTGCCGCTTTTTTCGCGGAAATTCCACCGCGGCCGTCGCACGCGGATAACTATTTCTTCCTTCTGTTGGCTCCCGTAATTATCGGAGTAACGTGACGACTGATGTTACAAGTATTGTTAAGTAATATTTTCGTCTAGACTATTTTCTATCTTATGGCCGATTTCACCAACGTCAAGTTACGTTTTATCGAGGAATAAATTGGGCGTTCTGACAGTTTTTGTATTGAGAATACTGTCAAAATATAAAATGTACGCTCGGATAAGACTTATTGTAAGTTAGTGAAATTGGCCCTTAGTGGCTAATGAAAATTGCTATCTAAGAACTGTCAAACCCGGAATTTATATTACGAAATGTGGATATGATAGTTTTTAGCAACTTTCCATTATGTTCCAAAGCCACTGAGATAGAGAAAAGCTTTACGTGTTACTGGGACTGCTGATTAATCTAGTACTCTAGTCGATTTCATAAGCCAAAAGATCGCGCCTATCGCTTGATTATTTCTTACTTAAATTACAGTAACAAACATACATTACATTATAATATGCTACATTAATAATTATTATTCAATCAAACAAGTTGATTTACTTAAAATAGCGTAGGCGGTTAAATGGTACTCAGAGATGGACTATTAAATTATTTATTATCGTTAATTCATGTACATAATTGAATCAAAATTACATTAGAATTAGAATAATTAATATTTTATGAATACCTAATATAGGCTGTCTTATCAGCTATTATTCGTAATTCCAATAAATATATTATGTACCTACCTACATAATATATTATGAATATATTATCTACATAATATATTTATATTATCCTACATAATTAATGATTAAACGAACTTACCTGTAAGTGAAGTTCTATCATAATTATACGAAGGCTTCGTACGAAGAGGTTATAGACTTGGTAGTATACGCATTCGTAGTGGTTACCGTTCACTTTATTGAGATTTAAATATATTTTTTTTTTTTTTTTAAATAGGGTAGGTTGATATAATATCGTCCCTGCGCCGTACAGCTATTAGGTACCTCATTTAGTTTAGAGTTCAGCTAATACACCACCTCATATTTTACGATTAAGGGTAAACGCATAACGTGAGGGTGGGAGGGTTATAACCTCTTCGTACGAAGCCTTCGTATAATTATGATAGAACTTCACTTACAGGTAAGTTCGTTTAATCATTAATTATACTTCATGGCTTCGTACTCAAGGTTATAGACTTGGTAGACTTTTAGAGCTAAGATTCGTAAAATATGAGAAGATGTATTGGTTAAGTTGTTTTTTTTTTTTTTATATATATATATGTAAATATTTTGTTAATAATATAACAAAAAACCATACAATGACTATGGGTTATCAAACAACAATTTGTTTTTATTGAATCATTCATAATAGCTAAATAAATCATTTCGGGCATTGATAGGCCGATTATAAAAGCTAGCAAAAGTATGGGAACTTAAGCTTCAGCCTGCAGTAGTTTTCATATTATGATCCACTGAAACATTTAACCTTTGCGCAGCAGATGTGGTAGCATGCCCAATGATGGAGGAGATATGGAAGTATAAATTCCAGTTTGGTTCAAGGTATTTTATATAGGTACAACGTGATAAAATTTGTAAACCGTCCAATTTATGAGTATGTTTTTTTTTTTTTAAGTAAGAAATATTATGGAGTCTCCATTTTCCCCAAGCGAAGTGGTTTAGTAAAGATATGCAATGTTTTTCCAGGCGAAATCTCTGGTTTTTATTTAAAAAATGGAATGACCAACAGTTTTAATCTAGGAGTTTTAATATATCAGATGGAAACACACTGATAATTCACACTTTTATTTTTGATAATGTTTGTACTCTTTGTGCAGTAAGCGTAACAATTTTTTTTTTTTTTTTGTTTTTTTTTTTTTTTTTTTAGAAATTGTTTAAAGATTTAGGATCTGATTAGGATATGTTTATACTATGATTGATCAACTGTATAGTTGACCAATATAAATTTAATGTAAAATATTGAGCACCCTGATTATTGATCGTTTGATAAGGTCAATCATCCAGCCCCTTTAAACATCAACATTTCTGACATTAAAAGATTTTTAAACAGTGGATACCATGGCTAGATAGCCCAGTGTGGAACAATAAATAATTATACCCTTGGTATTTATTATCAGAAATAATTTTACGTAACGATTTTAAAATCTAAGTTACTTATAGAGAAAATGCAAATGCATTTAATAGTAAAGGTTAGATCATGATATCGTAAAAGTATATTCCTACTGCGTTCGCATCTGGGTCTCTGTGCTATGAGACGTATCTTTGACAGATATTTATTATCCACATAAATCAATGTTTGAAGAACCAAACTTGAGTATAATTTGTCTTTAAGCGTATAAAGCAGATTAATGCAAGTTGCTATTCAATATCTTGATGCGTACGCCTAGATTCTTGATCTTTTTCAAAGTTCTCCGAAGAGCACATTTTATATGAAGCGAAGACATAAAACTTTCTGTTGACCTGTGTCTACTATATTAAAATCTAAAGTTTTAGATAGATTAAAATTATTACTTTTATCATTTTTTTTTTTAAAAAGAAACCCAGATTCGTAAGAAACTTTGTGGTTTCTTGTAAGTTTTGATAACATGTTTCATATTAGTAGTTTCCAACACTACAAATATGGTATATGTATAATAAATTACAGTGAATATTTGTCCACATGTTCTCAATAATTTTACTACTGGTTTCATACTTTAGTGAACACAAAAGTAGTATTTTAAGTATATTTACAAAAAGAGCAGTATTTAAGCCGAAAGGTAAGATCTTAAATTTAATGATAAATTCATCAAACTGGAACCTGGATGGATAGTGGATAATTTTATCCTCATTTGTGTTTAATAAAAAGTATGTGTGTTATAAATATATTGTGCACATAATGTTATTAATTATATAATTTTATTACTAAAACTTAATCTTGATTGTAAGCGTCGCGCGACAGTTTTATGCCTACTACTGTAACCATTATCGTTTTATAATAAATGTATGTTTCACATGTATTTAGTGTATTCTAAAATAAAATAAATAATTTTTAGCAAAGTTATTGAGTCTTTCATCTAGAACTAGACTCTTTATTGTGTGTTCATTGATGTTTTATTTTTAACGATTTTAAGTTTTAAATAAAGCGCATCTTTTCATTTGGCTTAAGTATTGCAAAAAACATTCGATAAATATTGGTCAGATCGAGCTTCAGATTTTGAAATAGCGCCAGCTAGTAAAATTACTGATAGAATCCATAAAATTACATAAAAGTACCCTTTGTTATAAAGGTTACATTTTTATACATGGTTGCTAGGAGGTACTGTTAGGGATGGTGTTCGTGAAAAAAGGAATTTTGAAACATTTGATGTATGAAAGAACCGTAGGGTCATTAGCGATCATATACCATTCCTTATAGAATAAGGACAGCCTGTCAGCAAGTTTTAACGACGTTAATAACGATATTAACTATAATTAACGACGTTTTTAGCTCGTTCGTTGCTGTTGATTCCAGGACTATCGAGAAGTAGTCTCGCCGAATATGTGTTGAGGTCATCGCAGGGTCTTTTGTCCTTGTGGGTCCCATTGGCCTGCTAGCCAACCCTGACCCTTTAAATTTCTTGTAGAATTTGGTGTTGTATCTTGTGTTGTGTTTCGCGAGATCTTCTTCTTTGGAAATATCTTCCTAATAATTCCTAATTTATTTATGGCTTTTGTCAATAGTTTGAACAATGAAGTATTTCTCTCTCTTGTGGATTATAACAGCGTGATGGCTTCTCCTAAATAACTAATAGTCGAAGACGTTTTAACTTGTTTGTTTCCTATTGCTTCATTGCGTTTTTCAATATTAGATTTATCAACTTGGAAATTTCAGAAGTTAAAAAACTTTCATTTAGCTACTTAAGCTGTTCCATTGTTGACCCATCGTGGTCCAATGTTGTTCTAATAGCCAAATCTTTTTTTTTTTTTTTATGTATGTAATATTTGGATAAAAATGATTTTATCTGACTATTGATAACATCAGATAGAACCAACTATGGTTCTATATCAAGAATATCTTTTAACTATCACTGTCAAGTCCAAAGTTTTCTGCTGTAGGTATTCCAATAGGCTCCGGAGAAAGTTTCGGCGCAGCTCTCTGATTAGATAGAACTGCATTCGGTGTACCGCATACCGGGGTTTGAATTTGGGTTCAGTTCCGGCTCCTGTTGTTCTGAATCTCCGTCTGAGATAGCCATGACGTCATCATTGGTCAAATGTGGAAACTGAATAACCTCCTATTCGATTAACGTACAAAATTATCATTACGAAGGAGGATCTGGGTGTCACACAGTTCTCTGACAAATATTTTTATACCAGTAAAAAGAGCTATTTTCAAATAATTATTATGTCATTTATTTTCATCGTCACTCCATTAGCTCTCTGATTTCCACAGGCAATATCCCTACCCAGTCGTTGAGACATCAAAGAGAATTTCCAGGCCATAGTTATCAATTATTATCATAATTTTATATACTGGCTGGTCAATAGTACGAACCCACCATTCAAACTAAAGTTTCAATGGATTTCGTATGAAATTTTAGTAATTATTAAAATTTTTAAACTAAGGTTATTAGTACAAGACACCTTTCAGAAAGTTTTGTATAAAAACAACTGTACTCAACAGCAGGCCAGGCAGATACCAATAAAACAACAAATCTGGCTAACATTCTAATTTAGCGTCGTTTTATTTTCGACATTCATAATTTAACTGTCCGAAATCAACATGTAAAATACATGTGAAAAATAGAATTCAGAAAAAAGGGTAAGTAAACCATAAACGATGAGCTGATTTTAATATTTCTCATACTTCTCATACTCCGGATACTGTGTCTCATAGTCAAAACAGACTTTCCTTAAGTTAATCATATATCTGTGGTAAGAAG
Organism: Oeneis ivallda; assembly: GCA_029955525.1. Taxonomy (NCBI): domain Eukaryota; kingdom Metazoa; phylum Arthropoda; class Insecta; order Lepidoptera; family Nymphalidae; genus Oeneis; species Oeneis ivallda. The sequence continues at coordinate 22,316,026 of JARPMR010000003.1, forward strand.
CAGTCCCAATAAAATAGCAATTACTGCCTACAAACTGACTAAAGAACAGTAAGAAACACCCCCAATACAAAAAGTAAGAACTGTCCACAGTCTGTGTGTTTCGCAAGAAAACACTTTCAATAAAGTTTATTCGCTATCACGAGTTTAATAAACAGTAAGAAACAGCCCCAATGCAAAAGCACGAACTGTCCACAATACTGTGTGTTTTATAAGAAAACACTTTCACACAGGTTTATTCGTTATCACGAGTTTAATAAACAGTAAGAAACAGCCCCAATGCAAAAGCACGAACTGTCCACAATACTGTGTGTTTTATAATAAAACACCTTCACTCAGGTTTATTCGCTATCACGAGTTTAATAAACAGTAAGAAACAGCCCCAATGCAAAAGCACGAACTGTCCACAATACTGTGTGTTTTATAAGAAAACACTTTCACTCAGGTATATTCGCTATAACGAGTTTAATAACAGTAAGAAACAGCCCTAATGCAAAAGCACGAACTGTCCACAATACTGTGTGTTTTATAAGAAAACACTTTCACTCAGGTTTATTAGCTATCACGAGTATAATAAACAGTAAGAAACAGCCCCAATGCAAAAGCACGAACTGTCCACAATACTGTGTCCCTACATTAGGGTTAATAATATCGTGTAATAGCCAACTCGTATAGTGAAGAAACAATCCCAATGTACAATACACAAGACACTAATTTCTCGAGCACCAATAAACCATAGCACAATTATTATTACTTAATAATAATCAATCTTACCTTGATAACCCAACGGTGCATTTTGGGATTTATGTGCAATCGACGTTGTGTCAGAATCATCCGACTGATTGTAATTTCATTTCAAACTTCTTAATTTTTGCTTTTAACACATTCACATTTATCACCCTTAGGTTTGGGCATTATAAAAATATTATTTGTTTACTTTTTTACGTTTTAAATATCACTTTAAAATTAAATTAGGCGAGGGCGTGGTGGAACGGTAGCGCACTAAAAAGCGAATGAGGTACCTAATAGCTGTACGGCGCAGGGACGATATTATATCAACCTACCCTATTTAAAAAAAAAAAAAAAATATATTTAAATCTCAATAAAGTGAACGGTAACCACTACGAATGCGTATACTACCAAGTCTATAACCTTGAGTACGAAGCCATGAAGTATAATATCAGACACATTCGCGAACGTTCCTCTTGAGAATGCTTTGATTTCCTGATTGGAGGAAAGTTATTGAAATTGTATATGTATGAAAATGGCAAAATCAATAATAGAATAGAGGATTCATTTTAATTTTCAAATAAAAAATTTCCTTTGAAATTAAATAATAACCAGAAAGAAAAGCGGCAGTTGCTCTTTTAAAAAATAAAATAACAACATTGTGTTCATAATAAATGCCGTCTCAAGCATTGCTAGTGTGAGTTAAATTCATCTTTTTGATCTTTCAGAATCCGAATTTTTTTAGCCGACTTTCTAAAAGGACTTTCTCAATTCTGTCTAATTAATACTATGTTGTAAGTATTCTAAGGTATATTAAAAGTTACTTTAGACTTCAAACCTTTCTTTTCTTATTCAATGACTAGATGATACCTGGTTTTTAATTCCCGCGAGAACTTTGTAATTTTCCGGGATAAAAAGTAGCCTATGTGTTAATCCTGGGTATGAGCTATCTCCATTCCAAATTTCAGCCAAATTGGTTCATTCCTTGTGGCGTGAAAGAGTAACAAACATCCATCTAAACAAACATCCATCCGTCCATACATCCTCACAAACTTTCACATTTATAATATTAGTAGGATGCAGTTGTAGTAGGATAGGAAGTAGGATAGGATGTTTAATAGCGCGCTAGTGACGTAGATAGGTAAAGCTAGGTATATGTAAGAGCTTGTCCCATTTCATCAACAGACAGCGAGCCCGTTTTTCAGCGCCTTTGTTGTCAAAACTAGGTCGTGCTGCTTGACACAGTTGTTGCTGAGAGTACGTAGGTGCCTGCCCTACACATGTAGGCGGTTTGACGCAACACAAACAAAGACGAAGGGCACTCGATTGCCACACGACTCACGAGCCTTTCGCTACCTAATCCCTAAAGCCTTATGAGTGACTTGTTAAGAATGTCGTGTTATCCGAACACACCTCGTACTTATAAAAGTTATAATACCTAAGCTAATTCCTAACAAAGTATGTTTCCAACAAACGTTCGAGTTAAATGTGGCCGTACCAAACAGTTTAATATTTGAAGCAGGAAACGAGTATGCTGAGGTCATTGACAGGAGGAGACGCTTGCAGCGAGTGCAGCGAGTCTGGTTCCGATGCACTGCGCAGGTATAAATAGCGATCCGTTAGTGTCGACGACCGCGGACCGTCGCTATTAGAGACCAGTGTTAATCTTCTGACCTATTTCCGAACAAAAAACAACTAACATAACTATTACAGCATCGGGCCGGTGCCGCAATGAAAAGTTACCCCCACGCTGCGGTGTGAGGGTGGCGGGCAGACGCATTGCCCTTAACGCAGGATAAAGGGCGAAAGATGGTCTGGGTAGGGAGGACGCATAGCTAATAACGCGTACTCCCTTGGCCGATTCGATTGAGGTGGAGCGGTGCGCGCGCTGCCTGCCCCTCCGACACGGGCCCGTATTTAAAGGGCCCGGGCGGACGTGACGCGAGACGCGGCGCACGCTGGGCGCAGGGAAGGAGGGGTGGGGGGGGAAGCGCCGCTCCCCGCCTGCACATCTCGCTTTGCTTAGATGCACTCTTTGGCAGGGTCTCCGACCTGACCCAGAACAGAATGCGATCTTCACAAGACACGACGCACTTGCTAGCTACCCAAGCTAATTTACATACAAGAGTTACCACAGACCGAAAATAAAACGTTACAATAACACGTGAAATGCCGACGGATTCCGGTTGGGCACCGCTATTCTGTTACTGTGCGCAAGTCGACGAGCCATTCCCACAACTTCACATACCTATTAAATAACGTTGCTATTGTGACGTAACTCATACATATAATTTTCTACGAGAGTGTGGGTGAGGATGAGGATTAAATGATAATCGTTTGATTTTCTTTATTACAAATTATCAGTAAGTAGAAAATCTGCTTATTGAAAATATGTTTGAAGACATAATTGAAACAGAAGGTACGTGTGGTACCCAAATAACACAGACCCCAATAATTTACATTACGCCGCGCCCATAGTAAATAACTCATAAATCATAATTTGTTATTTATATAGACGGAACTGAAAGAAAACACTAATATAAAAAAGAAGGACTCGTTTAAAACATGTTGTGCAAGCCGCAAGGCGAGGGTGTCAAAAACTGGCCGTTGAAAACAAAAAAAAAAATTCTAGAATTGTCGCAAGGTCAATGCCATTGCATCTGCAAGTTAATTGCACGCCCACATAAAGCGAACACGGCACGCGTCGGTGGCCGCGCGAACAACCGGTCGTCGTAAAGCAGGCCATTTGCGAAAATACAGGAACATGAAACATCTTTACAGAACTTCGACACGAGCAAGTGTACGCTCGGTGGCCGGTAATAAATTCAACAGAACAAAGTAAATTAACTTTAATGAAGACAAATCGTTGTCGTTACAAATATAACGATGCATTTATAAAAACAACAATTTATTATGATTTTAAAAGAATTCATTAAGTACTGGAGTTTATTTAAGTAGTGTCAGCAGCTACTTTATCTAATTTTATTACAATGCAATGCTATATATGACTTAATAAATCTAGCAATTATTTCAATAGATCTGAATGGGTAATGTGTTTACGGCAACATCAGTAGGTACCTAATTCTTTTACTTAGGTAGATTGTTATTTGTTACACAGTGGGAAAAGGAAATTGAAATTTTTCTTTTTCATAGCAGACTGGGTTTGGAATTCACCTAGTATACAGAAATAATTCTGATTCTGAATCCCGAGAAAGCAACAAACACTTGTCATGTAATACTATATTAATCAGTGGCACCAGAACAGCCTATGATGGGCAAAAAAAACATCTGCATACATCTAAAGGCGCTTTTTTCAGCTGAGACACGAAAAATAGAAAAAGAAGTTGCAGGAGAAGGTAGAGCTAAAGAAAAAATTGTCACAATTAATTTACTAAACATAGATCAACTATTGTGTTAGACAGTCGCTTATTAAAGGTAGATGCGACAAGAGAAATACATGATTAAAAAGTGTAATAGCTATTATTTTTGTCTGTGACACCTACCAAAATGTACACCTAAGCCATTTATTTGTCCTGCTTTTGTGTTAGGGGCGCTAATAGAAAACGGTTCAGTTGAAACCCGAAAAAGAGAGGAAAAGACAGACAGAGAATTTGAAAGATGAGAGGACCAGAAGGGGAAACAGCTACACTTGATTAAAACATAACTAAAACCAACTACTACGATATATAATTGCCAAAGGTTCATAGCTACATATAAAGGCGCATATATAAAACAGTGAGAAAGCATATGAAATATCTATCTATGATGCAAAGGTTACGATTGTAAATTCATGCGTAAGATTACATGCGTTTACAAACATATACCTACCTAAGGCATGATTATAAAAGCATGATGTAGTACCTACGCTAAACAACGAGTCATCATAAAATATTATCAAACCATTCCTCAAGAGCACGAAAAATCTACAAGCGTTTGTTACCATGAGCGATAAACTATGTTACGATAATTTGAAATAGCTACTAGATTATTATAGTTGAGCTTGAGTTTATGTTTTAGTAGTTTTATGTTTTTCGACACCTTTGTAATTTACAGTACCCGGCGATATATATTGCACATCGGCCTTTGGAATAAAACGCTATTTCTATTCTATTGCAAGGAAAGCTAGCCAGAAATTCACGTAGTAATTACTGAAATCTCTTCACAATCGGCGAGCACATCACGTAACATATATAAAAAAAATGCAGTCGAACTGTGAATACCAAAGGCCGATGTGCAATATATAATATCGCCGGGTACTGTACAAAGGTATCGAATATCAATCCAAAACCAACTCTTAACTAAATTAAATAAAAGTTTATATGCGGGCCCTTCACTTGTAGCTATGGATAAGGCATCAATTTTGAAAATAGCTAATACAAGCTTGCATCTGAACTTTCTAAATATAAACCAGCAAGGTAAAACAACTAAGTAAACACGACATAAATGCAGGCAGCTGCAAAATTAAAGGTCGCATTCGTTAGTGATTTCTAAATAGGCTGCGGTCTAGCTTATTCAATGAGGTAATGTGTGGTTACACAAAAGAAGCTGGTAAGACGCAGCTGATGTGGCGACAGGTGCAGCGGCAGCCGGCCCACTCCCGACACCTGCCTCGCACGTGCTACCGCAAGCTGCTCTAAGGCCAGCCGTACACGGACTGCTTCAAGCAGTTGAGACCGACTGCTTGAAGCCGCGACCGCGCGGTGAACTATAGTCATTCATTCGCTGCCGTACACACGACTGCTCGAGCAGTCGCGACCGCTTCAAGCCGTCAACTGCATGACGAAATTCCATCGTGCCGTCGACCGCTTGCGAGCGGTCGCGAGGCATACACCGACTGCTCGAGCCGTTGACTGCGCTAGAGCAGTCGATCTTCTCCTCCTCCTCATAATTGTGTCTTCACGTTTCATTTTAGACTTTAGTATATTATTCAATTCATCAAACGAAGACATTGACATCCTAAAATAGTTGAAAAATTTTTCTTCATCACTTCTAAGTTCCATAAACAAATGATGGAATTGTCCATGTTGTTCTCTTAATTCCAAAATTTTCCGCTTGAGCAGAAGCAGCAAAATCAGTGCTTCCTCGTCAGAATCCATGACTCGACTGCGGTAGAAAATCAACTGCTCGAGCGGTTGGTAGCGACAGCTCGAGCAGTCAACAACCGACCGCTCGAGCAGTCGACGCCGACCGCTCGAGCGGTCCGTGTACGTCGCTCAGCCGTTAACTGCTCGAGCAGTCCGTGTACGGCCGCCCTAAGAACCAACCATATTACAGCGCATTTACTGGAGCTCAATACCCTCAACGGTCTATAGCAGCTGACTACCAGATCCTTAACCAGTTACAAGTTACGCAACACAAAAACCTCCGTAATCCGCGTAAACAAGAAGTGGCTACAAGTTACAATTACCAGAAGAAATACTTGAACGACACACCTTGAATGGCAATCGTCCGATTTATAAATAATTCCTTGAAAAATAAAAACGTTTACGATTTCTAATAGACGCGATTCACTGTAACGAGTATCTATGAATTATTTAATAATGGTTTGAGGTTTCCAAATAAACGATTCCAAAAACAACTCATATAATGTACATAATAATGTTCAAAATGAATTATGAAGTTGTTGTAACACCTTCAAAGGAAACAACAGAGGTTTCTTTCTGGTTAAGGTTTCACTCAAAAGTAAATCCACAAGGGATTAACTTATTAATCTCACTTGTTTATAAATATTTTTATGTATTTAAGTTAATCTGATAATCGCAAAAGGATTCAATTTAAAAATTAAAAATTCAAGTTTCTTCCATGATTATTTTTAAATATTCCTCAGTTAGCCATAATGTTAATGAATTGGTCACATCCCTCGATATAAATAATGTATGACTTAGCCTGCAAAGTTCCCACAGAGCACAGATTTGCAAACAGGATTGGTAAGGAATTGTAGATGTAAGAAACAAGTTATTCTACTCTAGTGTGCGATGGGAACATAGGGATACCGTTATTGGGAAGCAGCAAAACCGGTTGGATCTAATAAATAATCACATTAGGTACCGATTAGTTACAGTCATAAGATCGATGTAAAGATAAAAGTTTGGATACTTTTGAAAGATAGGTTCGCACTTCGCACGTTATGTAATGGATAAAAAATTACACTTAATAGTAATACGAGGTCAAGTTTACCATTCAGCAATACGGTATAAAATTATTTCGAGTTTTGACATAATCAACAACTCGTTTGAATTCTTGAATTTGAACTTACCAATATTAATTTGTTTCAAAATACCGTAGCAAAAAATGAGTTTTTACATTAAACTAATTTCCGGATATCTGATGACTTCCCCACGGTTAGTTATACGCTAACTGGTGAAAAATAACCAAGAATTACTTGACAATTCAAGTTTCGTCAAGCTAGATGTACGGGTTTCCCGAAGCGTACAGGCTTGCAATTATATATTTCATTGTGATCGGCTACCTCATTAAATTTCCAAGCATACCGTCACACTAGCACTACCGGCTTCTATCAGCCCCGCGACCAATGACGCGCGGGTAAAATTGCGCGAAACTACCGCCGATACAGTGACTCACTTTCCTGAACGCATACGCAACAATTATGACAGCGTTCATCGTGTCGCTTAATCGCATGTGACTAACGCGTTCTATCTTTTACATCCGTCAATTGTAGCTTAAAAGTTTTACGTAAAAATTACATGTGAGAAATTAAAAAAAACTTGTGCAAGTGTAACAACATAATATATATACAAAAAGAAAAGAGTAATGGCATCAACTGAAAACAAGAAAGTTATACAATGTTTAGTGGTCTGCTTAGTTAACCAAATAATGTTTGAGCATTGCTTTGTTCATTAGTGGCTTTTGTAATAGATGTGTAGTTTAGAACTGTATAGCGTATACCCACCGGCGCGGGCGTGCTGCAGCCTGCAACAGTAAAGTAGGCAGTAGGTAGGAAGCGGATGCGTTAGCGCTGCATATCTAATGTTGGGCAGCGTTTGTAGGTTCGGGCACACGAGTAACCGAACAGAGAGGAAGCTTCCTAACAAGGGCGAAGAAGTATACCTATTCTGCTAGGGTTGTCACCTGATGCATGTCAACAATTTAAGGAAAAAATAAAAATATTTTAAAGTTTGTATAATTATGTATAATTTCAGTTAAATCCTGAACTTGAACAACAAATACTTAAATTAACAAAAATATAAAGAAACGATTTTTTAATGAACATCAGTATTTTTGCCATAACTTCACAATTAATGTTAATAGATGGCATCGTCATTTACTATCGACTATTATTATTATTACAAGCTTTTATTTAACTTGCAATGTATGTATGTATACATGGGTATATGTATTAAACGTACATACATACATGTAAACATACATGTATCAAATCTTACAAGATGAGATAGAACCACTTTTCCGGTTGAGCTGAAATTTTGCGTGTATGTGTAAATCGGATGACTCTGCAATATTATTAGGATATGGAGCTGTTCTGATGATTGAGCTGTAAGATGGCTTTAGGAACTCTATAAAAAACTCGCTACCCTCATCAAATTTGGGCTCGTTTGATTCGTCTTGACAAGTACTCTGGCCTGAGATGACCTTCAGGATCTGATAATGAAGCTGGAAGGTGGTTTTGGCAACTTTAGTAATAAAACTTTATGTACTTTAGTAATATAACTTTATTATTAACAAGTTTGGGCTCGTTTGATTAATCTTGAAAAGCACTCTGGTCCTAGACCATGATATCCAGGTTCTGACGATTGAGCCTTAAAGTGGCTATAGGAACTCAGTAATTAAACGACGTAACCTCATCGAGTAAGGGCTCGTTTGATTCGTCTTTCTTTGGTCCTAAATGATGGTCCATGGGTAATGTAGCCAGCTACGAAAAGCTTGTCTTGTAAAAATATATTTTTTTTAAATTTAGGTACACTAGTTTTGAATATTGGATAGAAGCAAGCGTTACTTTGCGGAAGTCCATGATTAGCAAGAAAAGGTTAGAATTATTTTGCTATAATCCGCCAACAGAAAAAATCTGTATAATTTTTACACTACTCTCGACGCACGTTTCGCCCCGACACCGGAGCATCCTCAGGAGATGTTGACTCTACAACGATGCATTGTCTAGACACATGATGCTTGTCTTGTAAAAATATATATTTTTTAAATTTAGGTACACTAGTTTTGAATATTGGATAGAAGCAAGCGTTACTTTGCGGAAGTCCATGATTAGCAAGAAAAGGTTAGAATTATTTTGCTATAATCCGCCAACAGAAAAAATCTGTATAAACGAACGACTGTATCTGTATAAACTCTACAACGATGCATTGTCTAGACAATGCATCGTTGTAGAGTCAACATCTCCTGAGGATGCTCCGGTGTCGGGGCGAAACGTGCGTCGAGAGTAGTGTAAAAATTATACAGATTTTTTCTGTTGGCGGATTATAGCAAAATAATTCTAACCTTTTCTTACACTAGTTTTGTATGACAAATATTAATAATTATGTTATTCAATTATCAAATATCAATAAAACTATAATAACTATAATAACTATAATAACTTCACGTCGTTATTTTTGCAAAAGTTTATTCGTTACAATTTATAAATAATTGTGTTTGTGTCGATAGATGACGCTGTGCACAGATAATTAAATTTGAATTGGCGGGCCCTTTGTTAATGTTCCCAAAAATTATAAGTATGTATCGATATAATATGATAAAATATCAATATTAATACACTAACGCATACTGCACATGTGAGAAAACGGAGTTTGGATTATTATAAAAAAATCTATATTCATTATTAATTACATTTTACTCATTCAATAAAAAACAATTTTAAATTTGCTTTACATAGGTAACAGTTAATAACTAACAATATACTAATCCTGACGATAACATACTTAAAATAATATATAAAATATATCGCAACTACTGTAACAATTTTAATTAAGAAACTGAAACGTGTACAAGAAAGGAAATTATTACTAGATATCTTATCTTGTGTGCAAGAGTTTGGCATTTTTACACTATTACATACATATACACAAATAAATCTAAACTCACAACAAACAAACACTCACTCTTCGTCTATTTATTTCCACTAAACGCACGACCGTCAGCCCTTACGTCCAGACCCTGAGTTACCCTGAGCGGCGCGCCGCGGCGTGTCGGTGAATGTGTCGGTGAGAGCTCACGCACACAGCGTTGCGCTATGTATGGGTGAGCCCGCCGCGAGCCGTTTGTATGTAGCTTCCGCTCTGTTACTTTAATATACCTACTCTGTGGTTCGGGCGACGGGCAGGCCGAGGGAGAGCGTCGGCATCGCGTGCAGCAGTGTTGCGGCTACACTCCACCGACCTACATATTATGCGACGGCGAGCCCATTATTTACAAGTCGCGGCCGCACACGCATCGCTCGCCCTCACAATTTCGCCACCCCCTCCGCGATCTCCGAACGTTCGAACTCTATCATTATCGATACTGGCTCCCGAAATTAGGGGAAGGACCGCTCGACTACCTGCGAAACACTGCAAAAAATACAGCAACCATGCACATAACAAAAATGCGACCTCTCGACGGGACCAGCTCTCGGGCCGTCGACGTAGGTGTCTACATTTTGGTAACAAAACAAAATAGAAATGAGTCGCGTGCGAACGCGATGTAGGGATACGGGCGGCAGGTTGAGAGAGAGAGAGGCGGCACTAGGGCCCACGTAAACAAACCACGGTCGGGAGCTTCGACCCTACTCACCATTTCGGGGATCTTCGAATCCACCAGGCTACCTGATCGGTGTGGCCGCTGCGGCCCACGTAGTGAAGAGCGGGGATGTCGTCGGAATATTCAGCACAAGCACAGGCACTCAGGATGGTTCAAAGCACGCACTCGACAAATAAAAACATCGACCACGACACGTCCCGTCCTACACTACGTTCGCGGCCCGCGCCGATGCAGTTTACGTCACCGCATCCCGCTCCCGACTGGCTGAACGCGGCGCGAGCGAGCGACGACCTCGCGCTGCAGCGTGCACCGCCCCGCGCCCGCGCCCGCGCCCTGCCGCAGGGCCCGCGCGGCCCTACCGCCCCGCGCCCCGCGCCCCGCGCCCCGCGCGCCCTACGTCCGGTGCGCCGTGCGGTGAATCACGGGCCACGGCAGATTGTACTAGCGAGAGCCGAGACAAACTTCTGTGCCAACACCGAACTCGACATCGGACGACACCAAATTATCTTGTTTTTTTTGGCCTACCGGTCGCCGTAGACCGCTTTTAAATTAAAAATTTCAACGATTTGCCATAATCTGACAAAAGCAAGCAATTTATTTAATGGCTACTCTAAATAAATTATTCAGAATACTGAATCAAACAAGTTTTTACTTTATTTCTGAGTTAACACGGAACCTGCTCTAAAAAAATTATCGGTTCTTCGGAACTTGCAAAAAATTTAACGTACAAAAACTGCTTACAAAATTGCTCATTTCACAGATAGGAAAAGAGTTAACTAAAATAATTTGTAAGTTAAATATAGATTTTGATCGACCAGAATAAGGGTTTTTGTAAATTCTCAGTGTAAAATGAAGCAGTAATTCACTAGACATGCTCACATACATGCATGCATACCTACCTGTGTGGTTAGTCCGAGTTTTAATTCGTTTGATCGTAATAGTATTTTATGACATTAGCATCAAAGTAAAATGAACCATAACAGTATCGATTTAAAGTCACAAATTCAATACAGACGATTTTACGTTGTTACGTTACGTTACGACGATTGCGTTTTCGTTACGTAAACGTATAAAAATACATACACGAAATTGAGCTCTAACTCAATACTGTTATGGTTTATTTTACTTTGATGGCAATGTCATAGTTTACTATTCATAGCTAACTATCAAATCTTGTACTAAGCGTACTGGATATATCAATCCTTACCGGAAAGGACGAACAACAAAAATATGGAACGTATATACTGATGTTCAAGACATTTTAAAGACTAAAGGAGGCAGAAAAATGCATAAGAAATGAAGGAATAAAAATGAGGATAGCTACACTAAATTAAACTTATAAAGAATATCAGTAACTTGGATCTCGAGGATCAAAGGACTTACAAAAGCCTATTTCAGCAGAATTTGCTTTCCATGCCGATGGTGTCTTAACTTACCATGAAAGCCACAACTTGACATCTATATATATTATAAAAGAAAGTGGTGTTAGTTACACTATTTATAACTCAAGAACGGATGAACCGATTTGGCTGAAAATTGGTGGAGGTAGCTTAGAAACAGGAGACGGACATAGGATACTTTTTATCCCGTTCGACCGCGTTTCCGTCAAGTCAATATAAAACGTGGTATAACAAAAACTCATCTGACATGGAATAACAAAACGCAAATGACAGTGGAATAACAAAACGTAAATGACAGCTAAACGTAATTTTGTCTTTGGTTAAGTATGGTAAAAAAATTGACAATTATAAAAGTAATTGATAATCGACCGAGCGAAGCGAAGGTCTTTGAGTTAACTAGAGCGATTTGCACTTGTCCGTCCGTCCGTCCGTCCGTCCGTCTGTCAGAGCCTTATAACTTTTGAATTACTGAACGTAATTACTTCAAATTTAGATATAATATGTAAACCGATGGCCTCCAGCCGAAAATGGCTTAAAAAGTTATAAAAATCTTTATTTCAGGGGGGCTCTCATAGAAGCGAATGCGAAGTAAAAAAAAAAATATCGCGTTACATAAAATTGTTACGTATCATTTTAAAGATAATTTTGAACTGAGTACAAAAATATTTTTTTTTTAATTTTTCCCTTAAAATTGACGAAATGGGGGGCTTTCAAAGTGGCGATTTTATACGCTCGCTTGAAGACGCTCCCTAAGAAAATCCGCTATGGATTTTCAAACTGATTTTATGTTTTTAGGTCACTTATATCCTGTACTTGAACAACAAATACTAAAATTATATGAATATTATAAAGAAACGAGATTATTTAATTTTTAATGTACATCAGTAATTCATATAGCATCAACATAGCTTCACAATAATGCTAATAGATGGCGCAGTCAGTAACTATTCCCATGGAACTACGAGTTACGACTAACGACCTATCCCAAAAACAGTTTTGCGTCGACCATTATTATTTAGTTACTTATTATAATACAATAATTGTATTGTAATTTTTTTTGTACCATATTATTCAATTAAAATTATTTTTTAGTTAAATTTTAGTTAAATATTGTATATTTTCTATTCGCGTCGATAGATGACGATTTGTACAGATGCCCGTAACCCGGTTTCACTCGTTAGTACCTACATAATAATTCAATGTTTTCACTAACGTTCCCTAACCTTTACGGGCTACCTATAAGTTAGGTGATTGATGTTTTCTGTCAACTTATTTATCACGATTCACGATCCTGTACGGGACACCTAAAAGGATATTGGGACGGATGTTAGGACTTAGGATTGTATTTAGGAGCTACCTACGTTAAGAGACTCCTACTTAGGGGATGATTTAGGTATGTTTGGTGAAAACGGGCATAATAATAATGTCAGTTTTGGTTATCATGTATCGATTGAATGAATAATCATGGGATACCGTTACCGCGAGGTCTCAGTTCGGGGCGAACCACTAGTATCATCAGTAATATGTTTTCTCTTTGAATCATCATTAACAACATATATTTGATATAATAACAATGCCGCGAGTAATAATATAAATGCGAAGTTGTGTTTGTTTGTTGGTTTGTCCGTCAATCACGCTGCAACAAAGCTACGGATTGACGTGATTTTTTGGATAGGTATAGTTGAGAACCTGGAGGGTGACAGGCATCCCGGAAAATCAAAGAGTTCCCGCGGGATTTTAAAAACTAAATCCACGCGAACGAAGTCGCGGGCGTCAGCTAGTATGCAATAAAGAATATTGAATATCGCAGGTAGGAATAATTGAAGCACTTTTTGTACGCAGTTAATAAAACTAAAATTGAAGGAACCTACGAGGACGCCATGCCTCTTTCACTTTCAAATGGATGTGTTGCTCCATTTCCTAATAAAAACATGCTTATTTATTTCGGCAACATTGCATTTAATGAATGATTCTCTGTAAAAAAAGTATTCTCATTAAATGAATAATTTTGAGAAGGTAGTTTGAGATATTTATTCTTATTCTCTAAAAAGATTTGCGCGAGTGATGTACTGAATGTATGTTAGAAGCAATTTTGTCAACACAAAAAAATATCTAAAAAATATTATTAAAAACCGACATCAAACACCTGCGCCACTACAAAGTATATAATTTACTGTTGATATTTTAAAAACTGCTCGACCGGTTTCGTTAAAATCTAAATGGGATCATCTGGGAAGTATACCCTTTAAAACAAAAAAAGAATTTTCTAAATCGGTTCACGCGTCTTCGAGTAATCGGTGAACATACATTTAAAAAAAACCGACCGAATTGAGAACCTCCTCCTTTTTTTAAATCGGTTAAAAGTATGAATTCAATTAGAAAGTCCTTTCTATGAAGGATAAGAAAGCAATATTACTCAAAATATGTAAACTACAAAATATGAAAGTAATAGAAAATGATTTCTAGAAATAAAAGGAAAATAATATAACACTATGATTGTTTTAACTCCCCTATAATAGAGAATGTAGACAGAAGATGTGATATTTTTAGACAACTATTTTCAGCCAAGTTAACACCCTAGCCAATGGATTTTGAAAGTATAAAAAATAATTACTCTTGTAATTACTATATGGTAGCAAAAATATTGGATTCTGGAACTGGTTACGAAGAAACATAAAAACTTATCATAATTGTTTGTTACACTAGCGGCACGCTATGATGGCCGGTTTGACGTTTGTCCGCTCATGAAGTTCCGTATTAATTGATAACGACTTTGAAGGAAATAATTGTATTACTTTATTGACGATAGTGATGTGCAGAGATTCATAAATTTTATCGAATGTAGTTTTAGGTTTAGGACTCAAAATTTATTTATTAAATTGATTTCTAAAATGTATACAAGTGTAGAAAAATCAGTTTGCACCATTTAAGGGGTGAATGTACTTGTGAATATGAACAATTTTCACTATGTGGACAAACCTCTGAAATCGCAAAAAAATATCAGCTGTTTCATACAAAAGGTAAAATTTTTATTTTTATATGATATATACCACAACTCGGCATTTGGTTTTCTAAATTGAAAATTTTTAAAAATGGAATCTAATACGATCGTCACATAGGATCGCTGGCTAGCACAACTACTACCTCCGGCAAACTCGCGTCAATGCTCAATGCAAAACAAAGCAGTTTCGAATTGACGTTGCTTCGAAAAGTATAAACTGTCAGTGCAATGCGATTGTGATATAGTTTTGACCTGGCTTTGGATTTCAAATATTGATACTGCATTACTGTTGACCCTTGCTCGTGATAGCAGTGACGACAGTGAAAATAGTAGTATGGACGAATCTGATTAATTATGGCCTTTTGTGGCACCTTTTTTGGTATCTTTTGTATTCATATGTTTCTTGTGTGCATATAAAGTATGTATATTCATTTTCATTCAAATATTCAGTTCGTTCAAATAAATTAAATAAACATATACATTTTTGTTTTATTAAACCTATTTAATCAGGTACAAAAACAAAACTTAATTGTTTTTTGTTCGAGAATAAATTGACATTCCACATCACTATTGTAATGTGTCAAACCGGCCATCATAGCGTGCCGCTAGTTTAAAGTGCCGATTTCACCAAAGCCGATTGATGTTTACCCGAGGATTAAATTGGGCGTTCTGACAGTTTTTGTACTGAAAATCTGCCAAAATTTCACTCTCGGATAAGACTGATTTTACGTCTATGAAATCGGCCCTTGAAAATATTTTTTGCCTGTAGACGTCCACTGCTGGACATAGGTCTTCCTTCACTAGCAGCGTGGTGGTGCTCAGATTTTCTCATTCAACCGCTTCCCGCTATCCTGTTTATTGTATTGTATTGTTTATTTCTTCGATTGAGGCTTACAAAAGCGCTTACGAAAGTCAAAAATGTTACGTCATTAAATAAATTGAATAAAAAAGGTTTTGTATTGGTGGTCTAACGTGTTGTCAACTTTTTGGACATCAGGAGTCAGAACGAGAAAGACAGCCGTAGCCGTACTTTTCGATTAGCTTTCTCATCAAAATTACTTCTACCCAGTCTACCCGATGATCTTGCCAAGGAAGTTGAATTGGTAAGCAATTTCAATTTTCAATGCCGATTTTTGACGATTACGGGTGTCGAGACAACGCGGGTTTGATAATCATAACCGTATACTTAACGTATTGTCCACGTTGAACCCAAAATCAATCCTTTTGAAAGAACGAGGCTAGTTAGCATTTGCTTGAGGTCTTTTGCAGTTTTTGCTATGATCACGTCTTCGTAGATCCACAGTTGTGAATTACCATCGCCTTTTATATTAAGCCTTCATTCATGTACAGCATTTTGACGTGGTCTTCAAGTTTACGTCTCCCTGTCAATCTCCTTTTCGCAGGTTGATGGTATTCGTTTACCGAGACTGTACTCGGACGGGCATTGATGCAGTGTTGTAGATGCATCTCAGGACCTCGATATCCCCGATATGACCAGAACATCCCAAGTTTCGATTGAGTCAAAGGCGTTCTCATAGTCCACAAAGCGAGGCAAAGTGGGTGATTATACTCTTCCATCTTCTGTATAATCTGCATGAATGTGTGAATGTAGTCCATGGTGCTACAGCATTCTAAATGCGTGCTAAAATCCAGCCAGCTCATCAAGCCTTCTGGCCAAGCGATTTTTGAGGATTATTAAGGCGGTTGGAAGTTGGAACGCCATTCCAAACGAGTGGTAGATTTATTTGACGATACAAAAGCATTTTGTAAAAGTTTATTTGAATAAAAAAATGCGTGATTGTCGTGGAACACTCGGTTGAAACGAAGATCCTTTTAATAATAAAAATCAATAAAATGAAAAATAAAAATAATCTGAAATCAGAATTCGAATCACCGAACCTATATCATTCGCCGATACTGATTACTACCGATAAAATCGATTCACTTCTTCGTTTAGCCGCTACGTCACCAAAGCTATGACGGAACGTGTGTAATAAACGAAGGCAACACACAAAGGTTGTGACGGTAAAATTCTTACACTTTTTGTCGCCTAACCCCCATCCGCCAAGTCGGTACCTTCCGATAAGGAACTTCGTTCCAAAATCTATTCTTTTCTATTCATGAGGCATAAGCGACGCCGTGCCGGCCGAGCTATCATTTTCTGAATATAAAGAGTGTCCACACGAGATGGCATAAATTCAATTCAATGAATAAAATGCGTAATCCGAGTACTGGCCCGTGTGGTGTAAGATAAATCCACCCCTACATCAATTATTAGGAACCTACATTTTGTTTTGAGAGAACTTAAGACCTTGAGGGACAATTGTACCTACTTATTATTACAAAAAACACTTAACTAGGTTTCTCCATAATTCGGTTTAGAGATGTTTATTTTCTCAAAAGAGAATTCATTTAATAAAGTGGGGTTGGTAATGATATATGGTGCAGTGTTACAGCAACTAATTGATAAAGTAAGGAAGAAAGAGTCTTCCTTTTGGTTAATTAAGGTAGACTACTGAATAAGGTAGAATATTGAATATTATTCAATCTATAGAAAAACTCTAACCCCAATATGAATACTACTATGGCCATCTAGTGACAACTTTCTAAACTAGACTAACAATGGTTTTTGAATCCCTCAGTAGGTGATGACACCTGTGTCACATAGATTAATTTTATAAGTCTCTTGGTTGCAACCTCCTGTGGGATTGTCTAAAAATGATTACATCAGCAGGCCGATTCTGTAAAAGCTGCATCAATGATTGCTAAAATCGCAATTGTAGTGATCGGCTGGATTTATCACCTTTTCTCTGAAATAATGCATTTGAGCCAATAACAATTGAGCATCAACTAATCAGAACCAATTGCAATCATCACACTAGCATTCATTTTTAGAGAATGACACAGCAGTGTGATGATAGCAATCACGATTGACGATTGGCTAAGGGAGAGGACAGACTGGCTACTTTAAGTGGCAGCGATCGTGGCGTTTTATGCCCGCGACTTCATCCGCGTGGATTTAGTTTTTAAAATCCCTCGGAACTCTTTTATTTTCCGGGATAAAAAGTAGCGTATGTCACTCTCCAGGTCCTCAACTATACCCATGCAAAAAATCACGTCGATCCGTAGCTCTGTTGCGGCGTGATTGAAGGACAAATCAACAAACACACTTTCGCATTCATAATATTAGTATGAGTATGTGCATCGCTACCTGCCACTAACAGTAGCCAGTTGGCTGTCTACCTAAATTAATGGCCTTCTTGCTGCCTCAGTGCATGTTTATCAATCTGAGGTGATTGGGATTGTCACACTGATGCAAACATTTTAGACAGTCCTAGAGCTGATACAATAAGGAAATTCACATACCAGTCAAAAGCATTGTAGTGGTAGTAGCAAAGGCCCAGTCCATACAAGAAAAGCGGATCTTTCCAGTTGTCTTGCTCCAGAGCATAGAATTTTTGATATGCTGACATTGCTGCGAAGAGAACAAAACTAATAACTGAATGCATTGCTACAATTCTATGCATTAATATTGCATACCAAAATAAATACAACTAGATGATGCCTGTGACTGCATCCATGTGGATTAAGGTTTTTTGATTCCCACAGGAAGTCTTGAATTTTCTGGGATAAAATGAAGAATATGTGTTAATCCTGGGTATGAGCTATTTTTTATTCCAAATTTCAGCCAGTCGGTTCATTTGCTGTGGTGTGAATGAGTAACAAACATCGATACATCCATCCATACAGCCATCTTCACAAACTTTCGCATTTATAATATTAGCAGGATTGAAAGTTTGTACTTCCAACCAACTTTTGGACAAACAATAACTTATAAAAAATCATTGAGCAAGAGTGAACAGGCATCTTCTAGGCAAGAGTGCTCCAATCTAGACCTCATCAGTGCCTTCCATCATTGATTATCACCAATCAATCATTTTATTTTGCAAGAATATGGTACATGAAATATAGACATAACATTTACATAGGTGTTAAGTTTAAAATTATACAGCGTCAACATATCCTGCCAAGCTTGGTGTGCAAAAAACAATCCTCAATAATTGAAAACATGTCAGTAAAATACGTAAATTCAATTTAACTCTTCAATTAGGTAATCATTAATCTTATAATACATTTTATCTATAAGCATGTCAAATAGTGCTTTTTTAAATGACTTATAAGTGAAAACCAAGTGCATAAAGCATAAAAAAATAAAAACTTCTTACCTTTGGCATAGTCTTCAAGTAATAAATGAAAATGCCCTAATTTACAGTATGTCTTAGGGTCAATACATATGTCCCGTCTGGCCCCTGGAGAACAAGCCCTCTCTTCCTCCTATTGGAATAAAATATGATTACAGAATTAGTACTGCATGATGTTTTGACTTTCGATGCATATGTCATACTAGGTATAGGAAAGTGTGTTTGTTTGTTGGTTTGTCCTTCAATCATGCTGCAACAGGGCTACGGATCAACATGATTTTTTTGCATGGGTATAGTTGAGGACGGGGAGAGTGACATAGGCTACTTTTTATCCCGGAAAATTAAAGAGTTCAAGACACAGGCATCAGCTAGTAATATTATAATTGCAAAAGTGTGTTTGTTTGTCCATCAATCATGCTGCAACAGAGCTACGGATTAACGTGATTCTTTGCATGGTTATAGTTGAGGACGGGGCGAGTGACATAGGCTACTTTTATCCTAGTAAATCAAAGAGTTCCAGAGGGATTTTGAAAACTAAATCCACAAGGACAAAGTTTCGGGCATCAGCTAATTCATTAAATAAATATTAATCAGTAAAGCAATAGAATTAATGTATTGAGTGATCAAGTGGTAATAGCCTAGTTGTTAAGACTTGAGCTTTTTTTTTTCGAGAGTTCCACTTTTGATGACTTTTTGGGGTAAGTAAAGAAAAAAAATAACGCATAACACAACTTATACGGCATCTCGAAAGTTTCAAATAAGAACTGTGTTGATTATTAGGGGTCGATTTCAGACCTCATCTACCCCCAAAATCAGTTATTGTTTATGTCGACTCCTGGGAAACCAATTTCGACCCCAAGGGATCGATATCAACCACTTTGGGAATCCCTGGCCTAAACCTTTCTCTGTACCCACAGTTTTCAGTACATGTTTTTGAGTTACTTTGACTGTGAAATTATTTAAGCTCCAACACACACCTTGACTTGCACCAGCATGCCTTCCAAATACTTAACAGCTTTGAGAACCAGTGCTCTTGTTCTGCCATGCTCACTGCCACGAAGCTTCAAGAACCCAAACTGACGACTGCAAGAAATAGAGCAGGTTAGTGTTTTTTTAAATATGAATACTGAGCAAACGAGCAGGCGCGGGCTCACCTGATGTTAAGTGATTACCGCCACCCATGAACATTTGTAGCATCAGAGGCACCACCGATGTGTTGCCGGCTTTTCAGGAATTTGTTGGTCCTTAAGCTTAAGTTAAATACAGCTAGTCTAGTCTATCAGTACCATAATACTTTAATAGTTATAACTGCACAGTCCACAGACATAGTTTTTAGCATTCCTAAAATTAAACAGAACCCTTTAAGGCTGGCTCTGTCGTCCGTCTGCCCATGTATCACAGCCCAGAAATAGCTTGAGGTATTTTCAAAGTCACGAAAATGTCATATCATAATTTGTTTCGTGTTTCGTAACCATGGTAGTGTTCGCATGTTATGGTTTTTACAAATCAAAATGAAAATTGTCGATGAAGTTCATAAAGGTCCTACAGGTAAGGTACTGTCCTATTACCTACCCAAGATCAAAGTTACAGTCATTTCTTTTTGAATTTTATTACTGTTCGACTCTGAATCAAAATATGCAAAGGATATTAAATAAAATATATTTAAATCATGAAATGAGTTTGTTATTTAGTTTGGCTCAGATATTTACCTATCAAGTTCTGATAAAACTTGCAACTCCTGTGAGGTTAGATGCAACTCCTCTTTTTCCTCCATTTTCACCAGAAATCTTCAGATTTAACTTTCCGATCAGACTTTCCAGGAAAGTAACTGTTTTTAAAATTAATAATGAATCATATTTATTCCATTTTACATTGTAATATAATTATTTTTCAAGGTAAATCATTCAACAAATCACAAACATGAAACATGAAACAAATCCAACCATAGACAAAAATTTTAATTTTTATCTGTGCAAAAAAACTTGGTTGTCTGTATAGCACAGAATACAAATTGTAGGTACTCACAGGGAGAAGAAGTTCAATACAACGAGGTCAAAAAACTTAGATCATTCAAAAAAAGTGTAGATAGTTTTGTACCGCCACGCCATCTATTATTGCTGTAAAGCCATGACACATAGCTGTAAAGTCGGTTTATGGACGATAGTTTTACGTCATAACGTCATAAAGGCGATACATCCGCTAACCACAGCGCGCACGCCTGTGAGTAGGTATAATGTATTCTGTGGCGCACGCGATGACTGGCGGGCGGCGGCGCGGCGGCGGCAAGCCAACGCTTGGGCCGATCCACACTTCCACTTGATGCATTTGTTTATTATAATTATTTTTGAAACGTTTAGTGGCATTCTTTGTTTACCAGTGAAGGCCGATTTACATGTGTTTCATAGTTCAGTGTTTAGTCAATCTTTAGTAAATAATTATTAAGTGATTTCATGCGTGTAAACGACCAATTTAGTAGCGAATCGCTAATCACAATTTAGTAGCTCACTAAGCAGGAAAAATTGAATTTGGTCTATAAAGTTTTTGCTTAAATTTAATATTTTTTGTCAGCGGTATAGCAAGACTAATCGTAATCACATTACAAAAAAATAATTTAAACCTAATTTAAATAATTTTAAGAATTAATTTTATGACATCTTAATGTTGTAAATTGTTTATTAGTATATTACCTCAAAAGCACCGACCAGGAAACAAAGGCTCAAAAGGTAAAAAAGGAACCCTTAAAAGATCATTCTCTTGTCCGTCTGTCCGTCTATCTGAGACCTATCTATCTATCTATACCAGATACTGAGGTCTATAGTCCCTAATAGGTGTATAAAAATCAAGGTCCTGAGTCAACACGATAAAAAGACATGAGCATTTTCGCGAAAACTTAAGTAAGTACGATTTACCTTAATTTTCAATTTGACCTAGAATCAAGGTCTTACAGCACAACTAAAGGAAAAATTCCAAAAAATTAAAAAAGTTGAAAATTATATTTATAATAATAATAATATAATGGCGGTATAATGGGTAGGTTTGGAACCCTCGCCGCACGAGTTCGACTCGCACTTGACCGGTTTTTTATAATATTTAATCTTATTTTTCATTTAAAATTTAGTTGAAGTTGACTTGATACGTCTCTTCAATTATTATTGGAACGAAGTTACTTATCGCGCGTTGCGAAAGGGGGCTGGACGGAAAAAATTAAGACCAAAAGTTGTAACGACACTTTTATACATTTTTTGATGGCCTAAAAAATATCCTAAATAATAATTTCAACGAGTTGTGCATAGCTCCCGTGGCGCAATTGGCTCGTGTGCGGCTGTTAACCGAAAGATTGGTGGTTCGAGCCCACCCGGGGGCGCGCAATTTTATTTTCATTTTTTATTTATTTTATAAAATTATTTTAATTTTAATATTTTATAAAATCGATATTTAGGCTTCCCTGGGGTCATTTTGATTTTTATCGATAAAAAAATCATGATAAAAATGTATACCTACCCGAATAATTATTTTCTTTATACCTCGAATAGAACTCGAAATTAATATTTTTATAATAATAACTTGGTTCCTATCTGGTGTCCCACGACACCACACGACTTTTTGTTTATTAAATTATCTTTATCACACGACTTTTTGTTTATAATTACTAGATATTGAAATAAGTACATACATAGTTTTTAAATCAGATATTGAAACGTGAAATCTGATTTTAATACGATTTTCAGAGCAAGCGATACGGCCCAGGCCTAGGCTACTTGGGCTTCTAAAGATTTACGTATAAACGGTCACTATACTAAAGAGTAAAAACTAAACTACTATAAACACGTGTAAATCAGCCGAGCACTGAGCAGTGAGCAGTGCTTGCAGTGTTTATCGGAACACACCCATTGACATTGGACTATGTCAAATTTGACACTTCCATTACTGTCAATTTTGACATTTCACATTTCCAAAGCAATTTTCTTTTCAAGTTTTCATGTCTTCATTTTCATCATTTTCAATTTCATTCAGTTTCTTTGCGCCTGAAAAGTGAAAACTGTGTGAAGTGCTCTGTTAATATTTATATTCAGGCTCAGTTTAATTTAAGTTTTAATTAACACATTGTTAGCACTTGTAGGTGTACAAAATAACTATTGGAGGAAGAACTGCGTTAGCTTACTATCTTCTAAAATGAGCTATAGGGATTCTGTAAGTTAAACATGTCATTATCTTATTTTAGCCGCCTCGGCTACGCTTATCGTTGGTATTTGATAGGTATTGCTAATATATGAAAATTATGATATGAAGACAAATATAAATAGAATTTATTGGCCTGGACTGGACCTATTTCTGATCTATAGTTAGTAACGCCAAGGTCGAAGTTGTGGTTCATTCATAATCGTAGGTATTGTTTTTCCAAGACATAATATAATATGGGTATTGCCATGCATGCATATTTATAGCCCTTACATAGTTATCACAATTCTGTCTAATATGGTGTTGATATTCCTCTAAAGGCTGCATGCAGAATTAAAAATATTCATATCAGTTGAAGTAGATATTCATAATATGTGTACTTATGAGTGTTCTGTGTATAAATATTTATTATTTCACATAAATGAGTATTACATTAATTATTGAAGGAAGTAATTAGGTGAAATTGTTAATGATACAATTTAAATGGGATTCACTATCCTAATTAGAAAATGGCAGTGTAAATGCCATAATTCTAATCAGTTCCTAGGCTGCTTCAAACCACATAGAAACCTTTGCTGGCTGTGATGTAACAACACCTGACCAAATAATAATATAAAGAAATTAATAGCTGATGCCTATGATTTTATCCATGTTAATTAAAGTTGGTGGAATTTAATTCCTAAAAAAAGTCGTGTGGTGTCGTGGGACACCAGATAGGAACAAAGTTATTATTATAAAAATATTAATTTCAAGTTCTATTCGAGGTATAAAGAAAATAATTATTCGGGTATACATTTTTTATCATGATTTTTTTATTGTTAAAAATCAAAATGACCCCAGGGAAGCCTAAATATTTTAGATTTTATGAAATATTAAAATTAAAATAATTTTATAAAATAAAAAATGAAAATAGGATTGTGCACCCCCGGGTGGGCTTGAACCACCAGTCTTTCGGTTGGCGGCCGCGCGCGGGCCAATTGAGCCACAAAAACGATGCACAACTTGTTGAAATTATTAGGTAAAATATTTTTAGGCAATCAAAAAGTGTCGAAAGTGTTGTTACAACTTTTGGTCTTCATTTCCGTCTAGCCCCCTTTCGCAACGCGCGATAAGGAACTTCGTTCCAAAATCATCTTTGGTACACTTTGTTTCTCCACCTGGAACCAACAGTTTAGGCTGTGCATTATCTGTTAGTCATTCCGAAAGTAATTATCACCTTAGATAAATGTTGCTTAACCAACATAGTCAAGGAACAGTTTTTGCATATCCACAGTATTCCACAGTGCTTTGTCACAACAACTAATGTATGTTATATTGGCAGTACACACTCTATCCGAGATCTCATTCATACAGTGCAGCTATTGAACAGGGTGTAGGCTCCCAATTAAGGATGTTAATGGTATTTATCAAGTGCATAAAGTTTAAGCTCCAAACACTGTCATATGATACAGCTGGGCATTTTTTAGCTTTTTCTATAGTGTCAAAAAAAAATTGAACACCAAATAAATGACCCTCTTATGCAGAGAAATAGGGACCTCACACACTATGCGAATTTACTAGGCTATTTTCTATGTCAGTGGCTATCGAATGTTGCTTACTAAGAATTGGATATTTGACTGATATTTTTTTATTTATTTAAAATAATGTTTTTAAATATTATAACACAATGCTGTTTCTCTTTTTAAATATCTTTACTAGTCTCGGCGTTATAAGCTGTTTTACTGTGAATTTAACTGCCTTTTTCTAAAACGAAATTTTCTATGGAGCATGTATGAAGCTGCTGAATTGTGACATCACAGTTCACTAGCACTCTCTCTGTCTAACAGGAAACGTTAAAGCTCTATAACTTATATGTTTCTGGACCGATTTATTTTCTGTTTTGAAAATGTTATTTTTACATGTTACATTTTCGATTATAAATAATGAATACGAACATTTTGACTACAGTCAAATACCCAATTGTCAAACCTGCATTTTGTATGATGAAATGTGGGTTGGACAGTTCTTTGTAGCAACTTTCCATTGTTTTCCTAGCCACTGGAAATGTCAATAATAGAGAACACATCAATAGGTACACTAGCGGCACGCTATGATGGCCGGTTTGACACATTACAATAGTGATGTGGAATGTCAATTTATTCTCGAACAAAAAACAATTAAGTTTTGTTTTTGTACCTGATTAAATAGGTTTAATAAAACAAAAATGTATATGTTTATTTAATTTATTTGAACGAACTGAATATTTGAATGAAAATGAATATACATACTTTATATGCACACAAGAAACATATGAATACAAAAGATACCAAAAAAGGTTTTTAAAAATTTTCAATTTAGAAAACCAAATGCCGAGTTGTGGTATATATCATATAAAAATAAAAATTTTACCTTTTGTATGAAACAGCTGATATTTTTTTGCGATTTCAGAGGTTTGTCCACATAGTGAAAATTGTTCATATTCACAAGTACATTCACCCCTTAAATGGTGCAAACTGATTTTTCTACACTTGTATACATTTTAGAAATCAATTTAATAAATAAATTTTGAACCTAAAACTACATTCGATAAAATTTATGAATCTCTGCACATCACTATCGTCAATAAAGTAATACAATTATTTCCTTCAAAGTCGTTATCAATTAATACGGAACTTCATGAGCGGACAAACGTCAAACCGGCCATCATAGCGTGCCGCTAGTGTAGTGTCATCATAACCCAATATGAATAGTGCACATGACCATATCAGTTAACTTCTTGCACAACTTGTTGTGATTAGACATTTTGACCAAACTTTGTGTAATTAACTATTACTATAGTCATGGTCATGGCTGCATAGTGTGCAAGGTCTCATATATTATGGCAGCCCCATATACCTAATTCAATGAATAAATTACGTATAATTTGCTGCTGCAGTCTACTATTTATTTAAATAGTAGCTAATGCCCATGACTTTGCTTGTGTGGATAGAATTGTATCATAATGTTTACATTCTGAAAATTATTTACATTTAAATTATTTTCAGAAGCTCCTTCCATATTTTTTTGCGAAAATTAGTATGCAACTGACTATATAAATGTATATCATCTAATATTTGCTAATTAGTAAAATATATTGCATTCTATCAAGGCATATACTGTTTACTTCAATGTTTACATAATTATAAAATAAAATAAAGCATAATAATATATACAGTTGAATGTCTTTATAATGTCATAATGATAAGAATACTGCTTTCAAACTAACATACACTGTGAATATTGAAATGCTCACCATAACTTGTGCACATCTTAAACTTCAATTTTAGTGTTTTTGAGAACTGTCCAAAGAGCAACCCTGAACCATTTGAGGTGCAAGGTGGTTCAGAAGTGCTTGGCATTTCAATATTGATCCATGTAATATGTGTTTTTGATATGCGTGTGTCAATTTTTACTTAACCGTAATGGGTCAGTTTTTGTGTGGGTGTGTTTCAATGAAGTGTAATGTGCAGAGTTATGGGTCATCACCCTCGTCAGTGTTGAGTTCCCTATCGTCGTTGCGATCCCGGCCGTACACTGGTGTGAGCAGTCTGGGCAGCCTGGGCAGCCTGGGCGTGGGCGTGGGCGTCACGTACGGCCCCACGCCTGATGTGAACGAAGTTTATCCTGGACTTTTTGTTGGAGATGCGTAAGTTGCATTTTATTTTCTCATACTTTACGTTGCTCAATTAAATTGGAATACCTTTCCAGCATCCGTGTTTACTTCAGTAACTATAGCCTCTAGTTAAATGTGCAGACTGAAAACTGAAAAGTCGACCGTTCGATTGTCGTACCAACTCCGAATGCGAGTTTTCCTCTTATTTCGAGTAGAGAGGAGGATATAAATCAAGTTCAGCTTCAATAATATTAAAAAATGCGTGAGTGTATTGTCGTGGAACACTCGGCTGGAACGAAGTTCAGAATCAACGCCATCTCTCGCCACATGTTAGAACCATCTCGTAAAATAAACAGAAATCAAAGCAAGTTCAAGCAAGTTCACGCTGCCTACAATAGATGGCGTTAGTAAATTTTTCCGCAAATATTTTGTTCGGAATTTCTCTTCTATAAAATTTTGCCGCAAATATTTTGTTCGAAAGGATCATGCATTATCTCCGAAGTTTACCAATCAAAAAATCAGAAATAATTATGGTCAATAGAGGTTTATGTATATTTTACAGGAAAAATCAAACCAACGCTCTAACTAGCATAGTTTTTTTTATATCTATAATAAACCTCTACAAATAAAGTTAACAATTAATAAAAACAAAAAAATATGAATAAGCAAATTAATATAATATTATCGTTTTATGTACTTTTATTTCTGGAGTACGGAACCCTCGGTGCGCGAGTTCGAACTTGGTCGGTTTTTTGTCTAGACAAAATCCGTCCGTCCCCCATCCGTCAAACAGTCCGAAAAGGAACTTCGTTCCAATAAAACTTAAAGGCAAGAATGAATGAGTTTAAGAATTTATACAATGTTACCTACTGAAGAGGATAGCATGAGATACCTACCTACTTTTAAACTAGCAAATAGCATAATAAAATAAGGTTTATTTATAGACCAAGAATCTATCTATGCCAAGGTTCTACCGTGTGTTGTCAGGCTACTATATTTTTACAGCTTTAAATACTTGCGAACAGTAGAAGTATTGGATTATTTATATTATGGTGTTACTCTGGGCAATTCCGTAATTTTGCTTTAATGCTTTATTTTTTGCTGTAATGCTTTATCATTACCAAAGCATAGTTCGGCGGAGTATAGCAAAATAAGTTGTTGAAAAATACGAGTGTCCCGTGAATAATAAATCCTTACAGTATTAGATATTATCTTTTTTCTAGCATCGCTTATTTCGCCAGTAAATTCGTTCGTTTAGACTTTAGCATAAGCCAGGGGACATGTGGTCATGTAGGTTGGTGAAAACCGCATGAAAATCCGTTCGGTAGTTTTAGAGTTTATTTTTATTACTAGCTGACCCAGCGAACTTCGTACCGCCAGCAAAAATATTTAGTGGTTGGTCACCCTTATCATTTAAGGGTATGAAAAATAGATGTTGGCCGATTCTCAGACCTACCCGATATGCACACAAAATTTCATAAAAATCGGTCCAGCCGTTTCAGAGGAGTAAGGTAACTAACATTGTAACACGAGAATTTTATATACAAGATTTACTTATTATTAGACAGAACTTCGTTCCAACCGTGTGTTCAACACTCAAATTTTTTCCCTCAAGGGTTGCAGCAAAGGACAAAGCATTTCTACGTCGGATGGGCATTACCTATGTCCTGAACACGGCCGAGGGCAAGCGTTACACGCAAGTCGATACCGACCACATGTACTACAGGGACTGTCCCGGGCTGCATTACAAAGGCTTCCAGTTGATGGATCTTCCGACTACCGACATCTCTAAGTACTTTCACATCGCCGCCAACTTTATTGATGAGGGAATCTCTAGAGGAAGTG
Organism: Oeneis ivallda; assembly: GCA_029955525.1. Lineage (NCBI taxonomy): Eukaryota > Metazoa > Arthropoda > Insecta > Lepidoptera > Nymphalidae > Oeneis > Oeneis ivallda. The sequence continues at coordinate 22,344,736 of JARPMR010000003.1, forward strand.
AGTTTACCTTTAGTTTTTTTAGTTTAGTTTTTTTTTAATTTGATCCAATCTACGTACCTATTACATTTAATAGGCTACGACAACTTACCTACAGTGACCACATGTAGGTAGTAGATAGGATACCTACCTATAGTAGAGTGTCCTGGATACATCATAATCCTTAATTTTTCGGTTTTGTCTAGTTTCTCTTTTTCTGTTTTATAAAATTTTTACGCTTTTTCTGCTTTCTCATATTTATTTCTGAGATCCTTTTAATTTAATGCTATTCTGTTTGTAGTACTTTTTTCAACTCTCTCGTCTCCTTCTTTTTTTTCTTGTGGTAATTTTTCTTCACTCAGACTCTTCAACAAAAACTTAGAATTTATTTGGTGAATTTATTGAGCTATATATGTGCAAAGTCGTTGAACAAATGTTGTTCACTATGCATAGCATAGAAGTTACATGTGGGAGGTTGTTGGTGAATTAAAATTAACCCTGTATAAAAATGAATTGACGTTTGTTAGTCTCACAAAACTCGAGAACGGCTGAACCAATTTGCCTAATTTTGGTCTTGGATTTGCCTTGTTTAAGGAAGGTTTAAAAGGTGAGAGAATAAAAACTTAAAGAAAAGGAAGATTTGTTTTTTTACCTAGGAACATCGTTATCTCCGAGATATCTGAACTGATTTACAATATCAAATGCAAAAAATCACGTCGATCCGTTGTTTTGTGATTGAAGGACAAACCAATAAACAAACGCACTTTCACACACACTAACTCAACGCGAACGAATTCGCGGGCATCAAATCTAGCTAAAATGCAAATCAGCATCAAAGCAATATGGTGGACCTTGTGAATTCGAAACCTCGTATATTATTAACGGAAAGGCGTTTGCCCAGCTGCGGCACATTAAGACCTTTATTCTATTACCTAATCAAATTGCAAAATACATGTTGCTGTGCTGGCTAGGTACTTAGTACCTACATATATATTAAACCTACTAACAGGATTTTCTCATGACAAATACTTTCCATTACATCTGTCATATGTCTGTATTTGTAGGATGTACCTACTTAAAGAATATTGTAATATCATTTGCAGGTCGCGTGCTGGTGCACTGCATGATGGGTGTGTCCCGATCAGCGACTTGCGCGATCGCGTTTCTGATGATCAAACGTGGTATGTCCTTGACAGAGGCCCTCGCACTGGTCCGCTCTCGGCGGGACATCCATCCCAATGAAGGCTTCATCCGTCAACTGCAGGACCTCGACAGGGAGCTGCGCCTCTCTCGGGTGCGCTGACAGCGAACCCCCCTCCCTTCCGTTTACAGTTTGTCCTTCGAAATCGGCAACTCACGACTTCGCGTACGGAGCCTCGATCGTGCTTATACTAGTCGCTATTGAAATTTAAATGTTGGAACCACGGAAGCTGACTTAACAGATATATTATTCACATTGCAATAATCACAATTGGGTATTTGAGTGTCAAAATGTTGATATTCATTCATTAAAGAAAGTAAAGAATAACATTCGTAAAAACAGAAAATAAATCGATCAAAAACAAATAAGTTATAAGCCGTTTTACTGTGACTACATCCGTCTCTTTCTAAAACGTAATTTTGTATGAAGAGTGTATGGAGCTATTGTTTTGTGACATCACAGCTCAGTAGCGCTCTTTGTCTAACAGCAAACTTAAAACTCTATGTATGTATGTGTCTATTTGCGTATGTTCAACCATAGCGCCTAAAGTACTGAGTCGATTTTGATGAGTATCAATCGATTCTTTATTACGGTCCGGGTGACAGACTACATTTTATGAGCAAAATCAATATGACGGATGTAATATCAAATTTTCCGTATCGGATCACAGTCTTATACTTATTTCTTGAAGCCATCTGTGAATTTTGTGAGTGTCAGCTTATCGAAAGAGATTGTGATCATTACATTGAAAGTTTCTCAGTTGACTCTCGATTCTTCTATTGGCTAAATAAAAGTCAGTTACTGTTGTCAAAAGTAACACAATCTCAACGTGATTATCACAATTTTGGTGCTAAGCCTGCTGAAATATATGCACCGCACAGACAAAAATAAAACTCTCTAGCTCTCTAGGTATCGTTTAGAGCGGTTTCAGATTAGCGTTTTTTCAGCGCGTATAAGCTCGTTTTTTGTAGCCCTTATTAGGTGCGTATAGGCTCGCCCTTTGCCACGCGTAAGGCGACGTTTTCGCATAGGCGTGGCGTTGCGCTTCGCGCGGCGCGTCGAGTCGCGTGAGCGGTCGCGCGATATGGCCAAGGTATGAGGGCGAGCGAGAGCGAGCGAGCGACGCGCCGCGCGACGCGCAACGCCACGCCTATGCGAAAACGTGGCCTAACTCGTACGAGCGTTGACGCTTTTATAAGCGCGAGCCGAGTTCGTGCGAATACGCCGGAATAAGCACGTATACGCGCGCGCGTGTAAGCCCGTATGCCGATGCGAGCGTATACGCCCGAAAAAATACGCTAGTCTGAAATCGCTCTTCTCTGTTGCCTTCGTAACATCGATTTCGAGTTTACAAATAAAATGGAGCATTTTAATATATTATATTATTTATACTATTTTAAGTGTCATACATGGTTATAAAGATAACACTGATAGCTCTTCCGCTATTGTGTTATAACGAAAAAAATATAATTTAAATGCAACATTGTACGTATTGGGTGTCATAAAATTTTATAATCGTCAACTTATATGTTCCATTTAAGCTTGTGTGGGATGAAAATTTATGGTTTTTCACGCACATGTAAATTAGCACGGTCGATTAAGCCAATTCTCACATGGAACGATAAAAAAACTAGTTGTATTAACATGCAATTACCTCAACTTGCATGGGTAACATGCATGTAACAAGGCAATACAATCACTTCTATTTATTTTTAAATAAAAGCGTTCTGCTCTGGTGTATTATATGGAAAATTTTCTCAAGACACCCTGTATAAATAATTAAAATGATAATTTATTCTCGTGTGCCATTTTGTTCTATATAAAATGAAAAGCTGTTATTTTTGTAAATTATTATTATCTTAAGCTGTTCCAATGTTAGAAACACTATAATATATACCTTAAGCTGGCTCCACTCCAGGATTCACTGTAAGGTGTTAACTGCGCCTGCATGAACAATACTGTAGTGCAAGCATGTTTGAGCACTAAATCATGATACTAACGCTCATGCACAAAATTATCATTCATGCAGACTTTTCAAGCTTGCAGAAATGTGTGGAGCCACCTTTACAACGAACAATATGTAGGTACGACAGTATGACTATAGTACAACTCTTAAGCCTTATCGTTGAATAAAAATTCGCTATATAAAAGATTTGGCTCATATTAGATAGGCATTGTTACAAACACAAGCCCGGGACCAGATGAGTGTAATGATATGCAACGTATTAAAGACCATACATTTATACCTATTTTGGTAGAATTTATATACTTAAATATAAATAATAATATTAATTGTATATGCATATTATATTATAATAATTAGAGATGGGCCGACTAGTCGGGAAAGCCGACTATTCGTCTTTTACAGTCGGCGACTAGTCGGCGTATAATCGGCAAAATATGCCGATTATTATCGGCGCTTAACAATTATATAAAACCACCATTTATAGCTACGCACTTATTTTTTATTATATTATATTTGCTGTGAGAGCTGTTAATGTAAATTAATTATTAAAATTTAAAACGTAAACAAAACACGTCACAGCTCAAAACTGTACACAAGTTAGAAGTTACAACACGTTCGGCGTGGCCGCACGATGGCTCGTAGTCTCGTACGCATGCGCGAGCGTGCCGAGTGATGACGACATAGCCCTAATATGTACCACCGAAAGGCTAGTATTAAAATGATCGGCATTGCCGACTAGTCGGCCGACTGATCACATTTGAAAACCGATTAGTCGGCAAATACCATAGTCGGCCCATCTCTAAATATAACCCTTTAATATATTAAAATTCAAAATTCAAAATATTTATTTCACGTAGACCAACCTGTGGCTCTTACGACACGTCATGACTCGCTCATGACGTGTCATTCCACTGGTTCGGAATGCCCTTCCTGCCGATAAGAACCAGCAAGAAACTCGGCGGTTGCTCTTCTCAAAACAAATTTACAATACAGTAAATACTATGCTATATATGCAGTGTTTCCACAATGAGGGAAGTTCCAAAAATGCATACCGACTAACTTCTATCTTAAGATGGGCAGACATAAAGTAGCCCCATTCCCGCCGGTGGCACCCGTTCACGAGCATGACGCATGACCCAGCCATTGCTTCGCTCAACCATATTTGAGGGAACGTAACAACCCGCATCACACGACACCACATCATACACAATGTTACATAATATTACACTCATCTGGACTCAGCCTAATATAAATCTTTCTATTAAACCAAACTATTTTTAGTGAACTTTTAAATAAAATAAATTGCCTTTCACAAATCTTATAATATTATTGGGTGATACTTAGAGGTGCATCTCATAAATACAGAAAGGCACAGCCTTTCTTTCATATAACTTAATAGACTATAAAATAAGTTAAGCAAATGTAATGTTTCAGTATTTATGTAGATTTAAAGATATAATATGTATTATATTTTTTAACATAATCTCTACTATAATTATAAATACAGATAATGTTATTGTGCTGATAATTGTTGTGTAAGTAACAATAATAATTATTATTGTAGTTTCACAAATAAGTTTAACTTTTCAAAGACTGGCACCAGGGTATGTTAAATACTTTTGCTAAAATATTCCTTGATGTACCCCACTCAAGTATATTAAACTCAGATTCAAGGTTGAATATAAAAGTCAGCATATACTAACCATTATAATTTATAAGTTAAAAAGATACTCAGAAATAAAAATATGTAGTAAATTATTAGTAATATAGACTTCAATGACACAAGATTTTTTATAATGATTTTATTGGGAAATACTTAATTTATTAGTGCTATCAAAAATCGAGAATATTTGCATGTGCAGTGCAGGCTTTTAAGAAAATTAAGTACTTTAAAATAAAGTGGCATTTTTTTATTTTGTCGATAGGTAGGTGTAAAAAATAATCATAAACAACATAAGACCTTTACTCGGGCACATTCAGTTTTATATGACATTAGGTACACACTTAAGGCAGGCATTTTTCGTTGTATAAAATGGTACCCAATGTCAAACCTTGAGTGGGTCAATGGCTTAGGTCAAGATCAAGAGTCAGCAATAATAAAATAATTGCTAAGGACGCGATGGCTGCCAACCCGTAGTTAACCGCACGTGCGCCAAATGCGCCAGCTGTGTCATATTCTATTTTGATTTCGTGATTTAAATCACTTTCATTAATTGCAACACACATTTTAGGGTTCCGTAACCAGCCAACCAACCAAGGGTGCCAACGGGACCCTATTACTAAGCCTCCGGCCTCCGCCTGCCCGTCAGTCCGTCCGTCCGACCGACCGACCGATCACCTATCTGTCAGCGCGGCGGGCTGTATCTCATGAACCGTAATAGAAATGAAATTTTCAGTATATTTCTATTTACCGCTATAAACATAATAAAAATTTAAAATAAATCTTAATATATATAAATTACGTGTCATGTTGTTTGTCCGGGATGGACTGCTAAACTACTGAACAGATTTTTATCAAACTTCGAAACTATCTGTAATTTGATCCAACTTAAAAAATAGGATAGTTTTTTTTTTTATTGGGATAGTTTATTTGTTTTATTTATATAGATAAGTTGGCGGTACGAAGTTCGCTGGGTCAGCTAGTAAATTATAAAGTACATAGTGTTAAATCTTGTATGTTGCTACGAAACCCTTCTTGTGCGAGTCCTACTCGCACTTAGCCGGTTTTTATTAGACTATGTAGGTAACACTTATATTGTTGTTTGCTCTCCACTAGTGACCATTTTAATGTAAGATTATTGTTGAGGATATTGTACTGGCAATAGGCACTTGTACAATATTGATAAATGGATGATGCAGGCATTATTCCAAATCCAACCAGGCTCAATAACTGCTAACTGATCAATATTGGTTGCCTATTCATAAGGTGTCTTTATATTCTTGCTTTTAGTTGTTTTGTTTATGGCCCATAACAAAAGAGACATTGCTTAAAGATGATTTATTATATTATACAATATACATATTTGCCATACAATAGAAATGCTTAAACTATATATAGAATCATCATCATTAGCAACCCATCAACAGCTCACAACTGAGAGCAGGTCTCCTCTCACAGAAGGTTTAGAGGCCATAGTCCACCACTCTGGCAAAATGTGAATTGGCAGACTTCACACACCTTTGAGAATATTATAGAGAACTCTCAGATGTGCATGTTTCCTCACGATGTTTTCTGTCACAATTGAAGCAAGTAATATTTAATTGCTTCAATACACATGACTCCGAAAAGTCAAAGGTGCTACCCAGGATCGAACCTGGGACCCCCCAAATAGAGAGACCAAAGTCCTACACTGCTGGTATAGAATAGAAAAGTTTTATATTCAATGAAGTTTTAGTGCTTTTGATTTTGAACTGTCAAGTTCATCTGGTATATGCAGAGACATATTTACTACCGTAAGGGTATATTATGTAATATGTTAATTTTTATTAGGGGTCTAATTTACAACTACCACAATTGCTGCCAGTGCAATATTTGAAGTATGTATAAAATTTATTAATAGCCATGGTTTTTGTGATATATCTAAATATTTAGATAGGGTGTCAGTAATTTCCGACTTTGCTGTAATATTTAAACTTGAGAGTGGGACAATATATTTTTACTTTGAAACATATATTTTATTTTTTTAATTGAATGAGATATTAATTAAATTAATTAGTGTAAATTAGATGCATAATAGTTTCAAAACTAGTCTAAATATGTCAGCAAAAAGCTTTTAAAGATATGATTATGGTAGAAACACATTTACAATACCTTTCACCACACCACCCTGGCAATTTTTGAATGGTATGCAGAAACAATGAGTCTGATGGTCTGCTTTACCATTGCATTATGGCATGTTGTTGATGGTACCATGTTTTTTGGTCATATTGCAGATGTTTTTCTAGTTTCTACCATAAAAAAGATATTGTTGGAAGCTTTCTTGCAAGACTTAATCATGTACCAAAGGTGGAAAATGTGATATTGAATGGAAGTGTTGTATCTGATAATTATTGAATTATTTGTTTATTTATTTTTTGAAATATATTTTATTGAAAAAAAAACTATATAGTAGTTATCATAGCTCTTAGCTTATTAATAGACATACTGATTGGGCAAATATACTAATCAATAAGAAGACTCTAAGCTAGGCCCTAAATGATTAGAAAGTGGTATTGTTTGCACACAAACCTCTAAATTAAATTGAAAAGCCTTAAAATAGTAATAACTTTTGGACTATGATGATTTTTATTCAACTAAATAAGCACCATATTCTTATGAAACATACAAATATTGGCCTTATGTTTTTTTTTTTATTAAACACACTGGGTCTTATCTTAGCTTTGTTCTGGCATTTCTGAACTGTATATATAACTCAGTCAACTTTGTCTCAAAGAAGTCTAGTAGCTGAGTCAGTATGCAATTTATAAAGATGTTGATAGCCTTTTAAAGGAAACTTAATAGGAAAGCTAGAAATTAATGTAAATGAAATATTATTTATTATTATTTTTGTTTAACTGTTGTGTTAATATTTTATTGTAGGTAAATATTCTATTTAAATGCAAATGTGCCCTTTTATCATGATTGATGACATAATAAAATAGGTAATATACTATCATAATACAAATGAATAATAAAATGATTATTATTGTTAAGTATATCATAGTTTTATAATAACAAAATGTAAAATGAGTATGTATTAAATATTATTCATTGAAATAAAGTTATCATACTAAATCACACCTCTTTTGATTCACTTCAACCCCCACAGCTGTTGTCAAGTGTTCTTTAAAAATTTCTTGAAGTTCGTATAGAATACACTGAATGGCAAAAAGACATTAAGATGTCAAAGCCTATGCCTATATATGCTAACCTATTAGAAAGGGCAGGTCTCAATTATTATAATTTTTTTATAGTAATTGGGATAAGGGCAATATGAAAGGCTGGACTCCACAATGGAACACATTAGGCTATGACAAAATAAGGTAATTAGTGTAAATCTATGGTACATATTATAATAACGTAGGGCTGGATTGTTCCTCTATTTTATTTCTAATGTAAAATTGCTAAGCATACAAGACAGAATTATACTGCATGAGAATATACGGCTACTTATTGTAGGTATCATGAAACTTGTGGGTAAGTAAAACAATGTCTATAAAAAAAACTAAAGTATTTTATTTTACTTACAATCTCATCTAATATATTAATTTACAAATAGGGTCTATTCATTTCCGTTTTCTTAGCTTTCTTGTCTCTTGCCCGTGGGAACCACCGATGTGTTGTAGTCAGTGTAACTGAAGCAAGCTGTTGCCGCGCGATTTCAGGCTTTATGTCCTTGAAAACTCTTATTACTTCACTGTAATCGTTCATTCTCAACACTGATTTGTCTTCTTTCATCTCTTCAGGTAAAGGTTTAGAACATTCATAAGGAAACTCTTCTTCACGGTGAAGTGCGACTATTGTAGAACCATCATCAGTTATTACGATTTTGTTGTAGCATCGCATTATTACGGTATTTCGCTGAACGACTAAAGGTCGTAAAAGATAATTCATGTTCTATTTATTTATGAACTAGGAAATTATTATTAGTTAATTTTATCTACAACCTCAAAAAATAAAATCCACAGATAAAATCCCTGCAAAAAAAAACTGCAATTGTCATTGTCAAAAATGTCAAACCTGCAGGGCGACCGCTGACCACTGACAAGTGACAGCTTTTCTTCTTCTTCTTCGTTTGTTTATTGGCTCCGCGCGTCGAGCGTTTCAGCTTATCTTTACTATTTTTAGTACTCTTTCCGTCTTTCGCATGGAACGGTCTATACTCGAACGGAACAAGCTCTTGGGTTAGTATTAGGCCGGCTCAACACATTGGCCCCAATACTGGACGCCCAATGTGTGGATGGAGAAATTAGCGTTGGCCCCAACAATAATCCATACGCATGAAGTCGCGGGCATCAGCTAGTACTATTGTATTTTTTTTTTTAACGCGTTGAATTTTTAATTATTCAGTCAATTGCTATTACATAATTATTTTTATTGGATCCTTAAGAAAATTTCATATATACAATACTATATTAAACCTAAATTTAATTCTAAAATTAAAACTAAAATAAAAACTAATTAAAATCTAAAACCCCATCCAAGCCACCGCAGTGTGGCATAGTACCCAAGATGCTGGCAGCATTACCTCTTTGGATAGCCAAACTAATCCTTTGGCCAAGGTAGCTGCCAGCTCTTGGATCCCCGGTAGACTCGATCACTTTTTTTGATATCTCTAAAAAAAGTGCGCGAGCCTCCGGCCCCCACGGCCCCAGGGTCTCTACACCAAAAGGCGCAAATATGAAACCACTCTCAAGTTTTTCTTATTTGCGCCTCTTAGCCTGTTCGGCGCTAGTAGCCGCTGCACCCGCCACAGAGGAGGTCGCATGGATGTGGGAAGCAGCTAGAGTATCTACACAGGTGGCATCCCACACAAGCGACCTCCCTGTCCTCCAAGGAATAAGCGTCATACCATCAGGTCTCTTGCCATCACTACGTGCCAAACCAATAGGTTCTAATACAGCTGGCACGTGAGCAGTAGCAAGAGACCTGCGGATGATGTCGTTGAGGGCATTGTGGCGGGAGAAACGACCAGCGCTCTTCGAACAGGAGAGCCCGTGATGACCGTAAGCGTCGACGTGGTCACCGCAGCGGCAACGGTGAGGCTGGGTTATTTTGGCGCCAAGCCTAAGACCAACTATCACTGCAAGAGTGGCGTGGTTTAAAAGAGTGCCCAGATTAGCAGAAGGGATAGCATGGAGCCAGTGTCCGGATTCTTTCGCAGAGACAGCGAGAAGACGAGCACGGTCTTTAGAATTTGCTTGCATTAACATTGCGTCAAAAGTTTTTTTACAAATAATGTCATCCCACTGTCTCTGGGAAGGAAGAGAAACCGGCAATTGATTTGGGCTAATCGCTGACCAACCATTTCTTGCCTCTGCCAAGTACGACACCTCAATTGATCCCAAAGACTGGGATATAATTTTTTCAAAGAGAGTGTGTGTACTGTACATAAGCAGAGGAAAGAAAAGCTGGCAGAGAGACACTAGAAATTTTGCGGATTCCCAGACCTCCATACCTGATCGGAAGAGAAGCCTGGGCCCATACTTGATCATCTATCGGACAATTTAAGATTTCAGATAGAATATTTTGTATAAAATTATCCAAATTTTCCAATAAATTATTAAATTTCCAAAGAGGTGAACATCTAACGAAATAAGTAAATTTTGGAACAAATAAGCAGAATCGAATGATGGTCATTGCCATATGAGGATTAATATCGAACAGATGATGGGAAGTGTTTTTGAATTTAGAAATTAAGTCAGTAAAAAATTGATGAACTGAGGCCTCTAGAACAGGTGCTCCTAAGAGGCGAAGTGACTCATCATTTAAAATTTTAATACCCGGAGCTAAAATATTGAATTTATTTAATATGTGCAGTTTGGATTCAGCCGAAAAAGAATTTGGAATATAAATTTCACATTTATCAAAGTTAAGTTCCAAGCCAATAGTTTTAAATTTTGATATAATTATTTCTAAATCCTCCAAAACCGAACTCACTTCGCCGCCCAAGGTTCCATCATCCAAATACCAAACATTGAATTTGGAATTTAGAACCGAAATTATAGGGTGTATGGCCAAACTAAAAATAACTGTTCCAAGCGGATCCCCCTGCTGACAGCCTACAGCGGAGCTCAGAACATTCTTTTTGTATACGAGCTTTGAAGGTTCCCGGTAGCACTGCGCCAAGTATGGGAAAAACTGTGGAAATTTATTTTTTACTTCTGAGAGGAGGACCCCCCGATCCACTGAATTGAAGGCATTCTTCACATCAATTTTTAAGGAGTACCTCCTCCCGGGAGTTAAGGAGGAATGTGCGAGCAGCGTGAACAGCTGCTTCGCATCCCCCCTTTACTCCAAAGCCTAACTGAATTGGGACAAAATTAGAAGATATTAAAGGAAGAATTTTTTTACAGCAAATTTTGGAAACGACGCGCCGAATCGTTGAACCCACTGCTATGGGACGAATACCACCATCCTTTTTTTTAAGGCACATAAATTTGCTCCATATAAGGTTTTAGTTATTTCATGGGGTACTCGTCCAGATAGCATCAGGTTCACCAGATCAGTGATCGATTTCAGAAGGGTACCACCTACGTCAACGTTTGCACCACAAACTAAGTCTTTAAAGTGCTGTGGTGACAAACCATCGAGCCCTGCAGCGGAACCACTTCTGAAAGACATCATTTCATTCACCCACCCATGACACCCAGCACGTCATTTGTAGTGGCCTGAAAAATAAAATCGTTATTTGTCGGTGGGTCTGGAAAAGAGGAATCAGGAGAAGGAGATGGGTGTTTAGAACGCAGTGCTTCCAGAGTCTCCGCTGTATCAGGGGCAATAGGGTATTTGACTATAGTAAAAATATCGTTTCAACTGGTGTCATCCTAAAAGATTATTATCTAAAAACATTATTCCATACGACAAAACTAAAAATAAAGCTTTATTTAATTAGAAAACATTAAATAAAATTGCTATAATTCTGGCCATGGTCACGTGATCGAAAACGTTCCATGATCTCGAATGACGTCACAGTCCACACCACCTATGGAATTCTCATTTTGTCAATACATTTCGACGTGTTTGTGCGGCGTAATCGGCTAATTTCGTCTGTTTTTCATCGTTACTATTTTATTAAATACCAAATAGTATGCGACACGCGGCCTAAACACATATTATAAAATTGTCATTGTTTGAAATGTGAACTGTTACGTCATGAGAGCAAATGGAACGTTTCGGCGGCAATTTATTTTTTTGAATTTATTTCTCGATTTTTATGAAAAATAATGAAAATTATGCCGAAATATATGTTTCGTTAGCTTCAGCATAGCATTATTAACAATTTAAGATGATTTTCTAAAAGTAGTCAAATAGCCTATTGTGTCACTGGAGAATAAGAGTCGAGCCGCTCCCTTAAGGTCGCCGTCGCTTATTTTGTTTTCAATAATTTTTTTTTTTTATCATAATTGTGTTTCAAATATGGATGAGATTGTGTATGTGTCACGTGTAGTGGATTTAACTGTATGTTAGTATTATAAATGTTGCTGTCATTTAATGTGCAGTTATTTTTTATTTTCTGTGTAAGGGAGAGGTTTTGACTCTTATCCGCCTGTAGCGTGCGGTACGCGAAAGTGAGCAGCAGCTCCCAGCTTCGACAGGTGTTATGAGTGATGACATTATCTATGGTTTTTTTTAGCGAACAAGAAACTGAATGGCGTGATCCTCGAGGAATGCGTCTGATTAATGGGATGGAATTCTTAAATGTACTTAATGATTCGCAGAGGTTATCAACACATCCATTAATTGGAAGGGAAGAAAATGGAATGGCAGGTGTCGATGGCGCAAATGACGATTTGTGAACTCTACCTACATGAAATTTTAATCCTTTACTATTTTTAAAATACCGAGGCTGGGAACACTGATCACAACGCACGCTATCTTGCGACATAAAAACCCCGGCTGTCTCAACCTAGAGCAAGTGGCTTGGCGCCACAATAACACATAAATGATTTATATATACAAATAAAATCTAAAAATAAGAAAAAAAATACAATCACAAAAAACAATCCACACTTTAACTTGGCACTTGGTTAATTTATTGGCATTTATAGACTTTGAGCTTCTTTACCGAGGATTCTGTTACAGAAGATGCTGCCTCATTTTCCTGCGTGGATCCTTCAAATAAAACTTCTGTAGTAAAGTTCGTTATCAGCCCTTTCAAGCTACTTATCCTCTGGTTCAGATTGAGCCACGACATATTTAATATTATATGAAATTAAGTCCACAAATCACAGGCAAACGTATTGGCATCAAAATATTATGGAAATAAACAGTAAATAAATCACAATTTTTGCAGCTGACAGCTGTTGACAGATTTCCTCTTGGTTGCAATTTTCCATGTACAACTTATTAATATTAACTCGTAATATTATTACGTTTTATTTATTTGCATAGATGTAAGATTTAATGTAGGTTTACATTAAATAGAAATGAGCCATATTACATAATTATTTACTTTATTTTATTGTTTATTATGAAGAGAAATTCGCAGCTGTCACTGTTCAGTCAATTTACATATAATAACTCACTTGTATTTATTATAATTTCTTTTTGAATATATTTATTTAATTTGCATTTGCTTGCTTATTTGTTCCGCAGTTTATTTATTTTTATGAAGCCCAGTTTTTATATGCCTATTCAATTTATTTGTTGTAAAAAAAAAATCAAAACGCAGCTCGTTAATTTTACTGAATACCTACCTCCGCCACACTCCGCCATCACCGTTTTTTATAGTTGTCGGTAAAATAATATCCCTTAAATGCATTTTTGTACTGTAAAAGATATTTCAATTTCTTTAACGGACATCTTCAGTCTTCACGTTGGCTCTGACGGGACAGAACTAGTATAATAGGATAGGCTATAATTATGTGGACGCATCACGAAAATAACCGATGAACGTTGGTACGAGCGTTGAGGCTAATGTATGGAGCCGGGGCGGGTTAGGTTATAGGGTGATAATTACCATGGAACTAGGAAAACGACTTAATAATTACTTTCAGCCACCTTGGGTATTCCAGTGGTCGTGGTCTATGCCCTTGGTTCGGCACAAGTCTTTCCTAGTTCCATGGATAATTAAACATATACCATAGAGTAAAATATGTAGGTGCCAGGCGAGGCGGGGTCTGATGGTCTTAGGAACTTAGGACTTCTTAGGACCCGACTCTTATGTCTATGGAAATGGAAAAAGGAAAAAAAATCAAAACCAAAGACACAGACCAGTAACACCATGGTAGGTAGGAAATACATGGAGGTGCCCTAACTACAAAATTGGGTGCATACCTACAGAAAAATATCTCATAAAATGGCCGCCATTAGGGAGTGTGTTTCGAAACTATCGACATCGATAAGGAGTGAAGTGATAATCAAGCATTTATGTATGTGTAGTATTTATAGGTAATAATAATTACGTAACGTACGTTTGTACTCTATCAGGTACCTATTATTCACGTGGATTTAGGTTTTTTAAAGATCTTGGAATATCCAAACAGTTTCGCTGCCGTTTTGTGAATTGTGAAATTGAACGAGATCACCAGATATAAAAAAGTACTCTATGTTAGATGCAAAACTGATTTTTCAGACCAGTTTAACTCATTTATAAATTATAATATGTTTCAATCGTTTGCTAATTAAAAACCACTATTTCTTTTCATGAAAAGAGAAACTTGCTGAGTTACTTGCTGGCTCATAGTAGTAGAATTTCTTGCTATACGCGGTGGTAGAGTCGAAACATGACGTGCCTAGCATATGCGACAGCTATCTGCATGCCCTACATATAAATAAACAAATATAGAATATTACAGTACAGCTTCGTAGGTTAGTTACTGTACAGTTATAATTAAGTCACCCTAAGGGTGGTAGTCTACTAAAGTTTTAAAAGCGTTCACCGCTTTTATAAAGCAATAGCAACTAGCAAAATATGTTGTCAAATAATAAATGAAATAAAACAAAGTTAGTGTATGATAGATAGGTATGTAATTGATGAAAATAGTGTAAGTACACATATTTTATTAATATTACGATTTTTTAACTCTCGAAATGGGACACTTTTTATGAAGCGAATCAAACCAATTTTTATTCGTTTCTGAATAAAATTAAGTTAGATAGAAAACTCCTTTGCAACACTGGATCGTTTATTTTAGCACCATGTTATGGTAAACCGAATCTTAGGTCTAAATATGTTTAAATCACACTTTTAATGGGCATCAACGTACCAGGCGTGAATAGGTTGATAAGTCGACATACATATATATTTTTTTAATGCATAATAGGCTTTAGGATTGTTTTATTCATAGGGTGAATAAATGACTAAGTCGATGGGTCTGTTTTACCGCACACAGCAAACATGTGAATTTTTGAATAACTCTCTTACTAAAGGGTACAATGTGACGTCTTGAGATATTAAAACATACAAATTATAATTATTTACACAACTCAACATGTTAATATAATGCTGCCAACTATTAAAAAAAAGTAACGAACAACACGAGATGTTGATTTATTCCAACAACCTACTTAACGTTTTTAATAGTATAAATCAAGTTGTCCAGTTATTACCGCATCGAGATTGCGTGTGTATTTTGTAACAAATAGATCTACCATCTATCCCTTGCGTGTGTGATGAGACAAAGTGATATGTTAAATAGAGATAGCTGCAGTTTTGGCAGTTTATCCTTAAATCACGCCATTTTTTAGGTAGGCACACACGAGTAAGGTTTATCCTTAAATCACGCCATTTTTTAGGTAGGGACACACGAGTAAGGTAACAGAGTGGAAGCGCTGTTTGCGTGAGCTCTCACCGACACATTCACCGACACGCCGATCAGGGTAGAACCGGTTGACTCAGGGTATGAACGTAAGGGCTGACGGTCGTGCGTTTAGTGAAAATAAATAGACGAAGAGTGTAAAAATGCCAAACTCTTGCACAGTTTGTTTAAAACAACCCAAAGATAATAAGGACATTTCGTTTTTTTTATATCTGAGAGATAAAGAGAAGAAAGTACTTTTTATACGCATAGGTACGTATTAAATTAATTAATAAATAAAATTAATAGTTATTTGTTATACAAGAGTGCAAAGTTGCTTTTTAACCGCGTGCTCAATTTTGATGACCGAGCAAGCTAAGGATTCTAAAATTGAATCATGAGCGCAGCGAGTGATTCAAAAATTAGAATCCTGAGCGTTATCGAGGGAATCAAAAGAGCACGAGGTGAAAAATCTTTGCACTCGAGTGCAACACGTAGCTTTTCATCTCCCCATTTTAACACTATAACGTGAAAGAAAATGGGCCACGCAAAGCAAATTAATAAAAAGTACACCAAGAAGGTTCCATGTCTGAGTTTTTAACAAATTACTTAAAAAAGGTTGTATGATATCATGAAGGTAGAAGTAATGAAATAGTAGAAAGATGATTCGGTACCATGAAGGTAGAAGTAAATAGGTTTAATGATGTTTTGAATTCACAAACTTAGTGCACACGATGTTCTAAATTCAATTTACTTTATTTTTACCGTTTATACCGTTTTTATCCTCTAGCGGATAAAAACTGTTTTCGCACTCTGATATCGAAGAGCAAACATACTCTTTCCGAGATTGGGAGATGAAAAATTCTTTGTTATTCGACCGATTTCGTTTAAAATCGATATTTGGGCTTCCCTTGGGTCAAGAAAGAGGAAATGGATGCCAAAATTTTAGTCACCGTCATATTGAAATTCTTTGTTATTCGACCGATTTCGTTCAAAATCGATATTTAGGATTCCCTGGGGTCAAGAATTAGGAAATGGGTTCCAAAACTTTAAAAGTCACCGCCATATTGAAATTCTTTGTTATTCGACCGATTTCGTTCAAAATCGATATTTAGGATTCCCTGGGGTCAAGAACTAGGAAATAGGTTCCAAAATTTTAAAAAGTCACCGCCATATTGAAATTCTTTGTTATTCGACCGTTTTCGTTCAAAATCGATATTTAGGATTCCCTGGGGTCAAGAATTAGGAAATGGGTTCCAAAATTTTAAAAAGTCACCGCCATATTGAAATTCTTTGTTATTCGACCGATTTCGTTTAAAATCGATATTTGGGCTTCCCTTGGGTCAAGAAAGAGGAAATGGATGCCAAAATTTTAAAGTCACCGTCATATTGAAATTCTTTGTTATTCGACCGATTTCGTTCAAAATCGATATTTATGATTCCCTGGGGTCAAGAATTAGGAAATGGGTTCCAAAATTTTAAAAAGTCACCGCCATATTGAAATTCTTTGTTATTCGACCGATTTCGTTCAAAATCGATATGTAGGATTCCCTGGGGTCAAGAACTAGGAAATGGGTTCCAAAATTTTAAAAAGTCACCGCCATATTGAAATTCGTTGTTATTCGACCGATTTCGTTCAAAATCGATATTTAGGATTCCCTGGGGTCAAGAATTAGGAAATGGGTTCCAAAATTTTAAAAAGTCACCGCCATATTGAAATTCTTTGTTATTCGACCGACTTCGTTTAAAATCGATATTTGGGCTTCCCTTGGGACAAGAAAGAGGAAATGGATGCCAAAATTTTCTATAACTTTGGTTTCGAAATAAAAATAATTATTTTACAATTATTCGTTTTTTTGTTACCTTTACATACTTACATACATAATATTGCTATATCAGTCCCATAAGATGCAGGCAGAGACTATACTTATTACTTTTATTTTTTTTTATACACGTACTTAAAGTAGGTGCTTAGGTGAATAACTTGATAACTCACTGGTGAACAACTTGATATGTCATTTTTATATAATAAATACGGTAAATTCATTCAATAATCTTATGTTATCTGAAAACGCAAAGCAAATGAATTACATACAGATAAAAAAATATTTAATTACATAAAATCTGAATTTACAGATAAAGTTTAAACTTAAAAATGGCTGCCCTGAAAAATGTGCATTTTCGACTTATTCAGTTATTCACGCCTGGTACGGTTAGTCATTAGTGTTGTGCTCAGGATCATTCCAAAAGTATTTTCTGTGTCGTATTTAATGTGAACCTCAATACATAAAGGTTAAATAGTTTAAATATACGTAGTATACATAGTTTCAGGTTTCGTTTTACCGTTTAAAATTGGCTTCATCAATTTCCTTTAATAAAACTTTATGATTTGTTTTTCCATTAATTTAAAATTTCACCTATAATAATATCGACAAGTCGATACTCCATAGACACAAATAAACAATGGACATCCTTAAGGCTCATGTTTACATTACATTAATGTGTTGTATATAACACTCATAAAATGGTGGATGGCACCCCGTAGTAATGGGGCAAATGGCTTGACTAGTAATTACTCTAGATACTTCATCTCCATCTGTCTCCATCTATTTCCTACCCACAGACCAGTAACACATATATACGTAGTACGTAGTACTAATAATTACATACGTAGTAATAAATACATACGTAGTAATAAATACGTACAGTCTATTTGGAGAGAGGTTACCATTATATGTAAACAAAACATACCGGACAGGACATTTCAGTTTTGCTAAAACTATTTTCACTGTTCGCGCTATAAATCACTCACAAACGTTTTATTTCCCGAAGCAAAACATTTTTAAGTTTATATTAAACACAAATGTACTTCAAACTATGCAGTTTACGATATTATTTTAGCATTAATCTAGTCACCATCGGAAAAAAAAAACACAGACTAATAGCCTAGTTTGTGTTTGACATATGAAATAGAACAATCCCTAGTGCTGGAAATAAAACGTGAACCATAGAGTGAATGATAAGAACGAGCTTAGTCGATTGTAAAATCGGAAGTCGTATTTATTACGCTCGTAGATCCGTGTATTAAGGCAAATGGCAACCGGTTAGCGATGCGTGACTGCGAATGATCTGACTATTCGAATAATTTACAACTACTAATGTACACATTTTCGAATTGAACATTAGTATTATATTAATGCTCATAATCGAATGACGACTACTTATTAGTATTTTAATTACTCATCATGTTTCGACTGCGTTGACGACCTCCCTGGCTCAGTGGTGAGCGCTGTTGTCTTATAACTGGGAGGTCCCGGGTTCGATTCCCGGCGGGGTCAATTTGGGAATTTATAATTTCTGAATTGTATGTCTCTGGTCTGGTCTGGTGGGAGGCTTTGGCCGTGGCTAGTTACCACCCTACCGTCAAAGACGTGCCACCAAGCGATTTAGCGTTGCGGCACGATGGCGTGTAGAAACCAATTAGGGGTATGGGTTAAATGTTCACTGCCATACCCCTTCCAAGTTAGCCTGCTACCATCTTAGACTGCATCGTACCATCAGGTTAGATCGCAGTCAAGGACTAGCTTGTCATCGAATAAAAAAAAAAAAAAGTTGTTCAGCGCGAAATGTCAGTTCAGGCTAGTCGAAATGCCTACATGCCTACTACATTATTCACGACTCGGATTCTCGGAAAAGAAGTGGAGACTTTAACTAATGGTTTCAATTGTACGATTGGAATGTTAACCTGATTCTTTAAGTTTATAAATCTATTTCAAAATTGTCAAGTAGTTTAAAGTAGTTACTAATCATGGTAAATCATTCGATCAGTTCGAATGATTTATAAAGTCGAATAATTCGACAATCATATTAGGAGAAGGATTGTAATAACAAATATAATAAAAATAATAGTATAATATAAATAATAATAAAAATAAAATATTGTAAGGACAAACCATTTATAAATTTAATATGTAATAAATTAAAATTAATTCAAACATAATATTTTATGTAACATTTACAGTTAGCTACAAATTTGAATATTTAAAATTATAGGATCCGTATTGAAAGGTCTTAATAATATCGTTTCCAACATCACAATTCAGAAGAATATCATATTAAATAGTATTGATAATCGATTTAAGAATGTATTCATTCAATCAATCGTTCATTCTCAACTTGTCTGCCAATGTTTCGCATCACTAGTACAGTGAAAATATAATCACGTGATCTGACGCCATAATTGTTTACGTATAATGGTAACCTCTCCCCAAATAGACTGTAGTAATAAATACGTAGTAATAAATACATACGTAGTACTAATAATTTTCCAAAATTATTTAAAAGTGGATACTTTTTAATAAAAAGTTAAGCTCTATCAGGAAATGATTGCATTTTGGCCTTTAACTTATTATATCTAAGAGTAATGTTACGCAACTTTCTTTTTAATATTAGATTACCCTGACGTAGCGTCTGCTTACGAGGGGTATTGCTATTTTCATCTAGACATACTCTTGGAATTATATCTGACTTTTTACGGGCATCACAGTGTCTACTATGTAATCTTTTAGATACTGGTGTTGTCTGCAAAGCAGACTTAATCTCTGAAGGCATGGTATCAAATGGAATTGAACTGGTAGTCTGTAAAGCAGGAATGACTTCAGAAAGCTTGGGATCAGACAGAATGGAACTGGTGGTCTGCAAAGCAGATACAACATTAGAAGCCAAGGTAGAAGGTGAAATAGAACTTGTATTTTGTAGTATTGGTACAACTTCAGAAGGCACAGGCTCAGATGGAATGGCATGTACAGGCTGTAATGCAGACACATCTTCAGAAAGGAAGGAACTTGTAGTCTGTGGATCAGACATCTCTTCAGAATACATGGAAACACAGGTTTCAGGACTCAGTGGTTGAGTAATATTAATTGTTGGCTCTAAATAGTGAACTAAATGTAATGACTTCTGTTTTTCAAGACATGGTGGGCTAGGTAAGGGGTTTACAGGAATTAAAACACCAGAAGTCTGCTCATTACTACATTGCTTGTGTGATTGTGAAGAAGATGGAATTCGGTCAACTACTTTAACTACATGTTTTTCACCAAGCTGTAGAGGTGGTATCTCTAGATATTTATCAATTTTAGAGTTTACACCTGCGATTGGACAAGGTTGTTTAATTTGCAAATGCAACGTAGGAATTGCATCTTTAGACAATCTATGGTTAATGATATACCGAGATAAAAAATGAGACTCACAAATCTTGACGTTTTCTAACTGTTTGAGGGAATATTTACGGAAATATGGACAGTTGATTATCCATGCCTTCCATCTAGTCGCGTCGGTAAAAGGCGTGTAAATGTATGGTGGTTTTACACTTGGGAACACTGCACTGCCTCATATCGGATAAAAGTAATGGGTACTTTAAAAACCGAAACACTAACAATAAGAAAGCCTTAAAAAACCGAGCACAAATCGCACTATTAAGTATCTCTTTATTCACTATACTTATCAATTTAAACACAATAAGTACTAAATAAAAATTGAAAAAACGAATATCCTGTTAAAATACTGCAGCTTTAAACTCTTACAACCGATGAAATAATTTAAAAAACTCTTAGGAATATCAAAAGAACCTCAACCAAACAATCAACAATTCCAAACCGCCATTTTGAATTTTGAAATTTGAATTTGGGACGCAAATTTGACACCGACCAACCGACCAATAAGATTTGAATATCTAGTAAATACGATAGACTGAGAAAATGAGAATGTGTGCGTAAATTTAATAGCGTGTGAGTAGAAAGGGATAGTCCTGTATATGCCATACAAAATGAAAGGGATAGACTGATACATCTTGCTCACCCTTGACTCGAGAGGGCCTGTTCCTACCTACCATGAGTAAGAAGTAATACCAAAGAATCAAAATATTGCAAAGCTTGAGAGTTGAGTTTTTTTAGTTTCAAAATAGAAACAATTCATTTTCATGTGATGGATTTTCCTGCAACTCCATCCAACGCATCAGATAGCAATGATTATTCAGGTCTTCCGCCCCTACAAATAGATACATCGCAGGACAACAACAAAAGACGAAGGTGAACAACAATGTATTATTTATCTCAAAACTTCTGTTTTCACCAGCGCAAGGAATATGTTGTAATGATTAACGTTTTTAATGATGTTCACAGCTCGTCAAGATCCATAAAACGAAGGCGTTTTGATGATGAGCTAGTTGAATACAGCTTAAGTTTGTCGGGTGCTTCTCTTGGTAAAAATGAGAAGCGAATGCGTACGCAGTCCTACACCAGCCACTTGCCAGAGTTTCCTATCCTCGGAAGTGCACCAGCGACGCCTGCGCCGCCGGTTCAAGAACGCAGACGAGTTTCAAGCAAGATTTCTGGAAGTGTCGCTCGCAAATCGCGACGTAAGGGACAGCTGAGTCAGTTATCCACAAAGGACTTGGGACGATGGAAGCCTACTGATGACCTCGCATTGATTCTGGGTGTACAACAGGTAAAATACGCAAATATTTGCCATTGCACTATTATTGTCCGACCTACTTCTATGACTAAAGTACTTGAGAAAGAGAATAATAATCATGTTCAGCTGGGGTAGTATTCTTTAAAAAAATCTGTAATACAATATTATGATGCATTTCTTATACACATGACACATTTGCTTATTAATTCTAAATTTCTCAACTGTTTACCATGGTGTTTCACCCTCAATTATAACATTTCATGTATAGTCGACCGAGCGAAGCGAAGGTCTCTGAGTTTACTAGAGCGATTTGCACTTGTCCGTCCGTCCGTCTGTCAGAGCCTTATAACTTATGAATTACTGAACGTAATTACTTCAATTTTAGATATGATATGTAAACCGATGGCCTCCAGCCGAAAATGGCTTAAAAAGTTATAAAAATCTTTATTTCAGGGGGGCTCCCATACGAAATGGGGGGCTTTCAAAGTGGAGATTGTATTCGAGGCTAGATCTCTAAAACCACTTTGTTTTAAAAGTTGAAACTTACACATAACTTGAGTTATATTCTGTACTTGAACAACAAATACTAAGATTAGATAAATATTATAAAGAAACGAAATTATTTGAGTTTTAATGGGCATCAATGTTTTAACAAAACTTCACTATACTGTTACTAGATGGCGCTGTCTTTAATATTGTAAATACGCATCCCATCCACGAAAGCAGATGACGATTGACGTCATCAGATTCGGCGCGTTTTAATTACAATATAATATAGTTAAAACTACCTTATATGAATTATGGGATACCGCGAGGTCTCAGTTCGGGGCGAACCACTAGTTAATTACAGATAACAAAACAAATAATAATTACCTCATTCACTCTTGAAAACTAGCTATTGTTTATGTATTTATTTTTTTATTAAAGTACTCTGACACTGTATTACATAACAACATAAAACAGTTTCTTCAGGGACACTTCCTCTTTTGGTTATAAATAACTAGCTGATGGCCATGACTTTGTCCATGTGGTTTTAATTTTTAAAAATTACCTGGGGACAATTTTTGTGGGATAAAAAGTATCCTATGTCACTCTCCAGGCTGAAAATTGTGTCCATGCATAAAATCACTTATATCTGTTGCTCCATTGCTGTGTGATTGAAGGACAAACCAACAAACAAACTTATTCACATTTATAATATTAGTAAGGATATAATATGTATAACACTATCTTTGCTCTTATTAATAATAATTTATATATTATTTATTATTATGCTGTGTGGTGACGGCAGAACAGAATACAGTTGTCACGACCCTTCCTTTTCCTGCGGGTGTTGTACGAGGAGACTAAGGGAATATAACGGAGAATGGGCAGCAGTGTCTTCTGTCCCATCTGCCCAGCGTAGTGATTATGCATTATCTGGTGGTGCAAACCCTCCCATTGTGGGAGAGGCCTTTAGTCCAGCAATGGACTTATAGGCTATTGATGATGATGATTATTATGAATATCAAGTTCTCAAAACTAATTGTTCCAGCATTGATGTGCTTCCTGTTTTGTGTTTGTGCTATTGTTTTTTGTTTTGTGTTTGTGCCATTGTTTTTTCTTTTAAATTTGTATTCAGTTTATTTTATTTTTCTGTTCATTTAATTTTAATTTGTTAATACCTAACAATGTTTCCATGATTGCACTCACATAAGGCTCCCACTGAAAACCAGTGCTGCAGCTTGCTGCAGCATGATGCTGAGTGCAAGACCTATATTTGGTCACATACAATTATTGTTCTCTTAATATTTTTATTTAGTATGAATGATGTTATTCGAATAAAATGTTTTTTCTTTCTTTCTTATTTATTTCTCTTTTTCCAGACAAACGATCTCCGGGTTGTCCACCGAGGTATCAAGTTCTCATGCAGATTCACAGTGGGCGAGCTTCAGTCTCGCTGGTATGCTCTGCTGTACAATGCGGAAGTGTCCCGAGTGGCAATCGCTGCAATGAGAAACCTGCACCCAGACCTCATTGCTGCAGTCCAACAGCAGGCACTGTATTCTAATGCGGAGGAGGAATTACTTGGCACTTTACCCAGTGTAACTATCACTCCATTTTTTATTTATATATAAAGTATATCAGCCAAGCTGAAGTAGACTAATGTTCTCTTATCCCCTTCAAATAAGTGGAAAGCTTGTGTGGGTACGAATTAAAGCAACAGGATCGAACCTGGAACCTTTCAGTTTTTAGTATGCACCTTTAACCGTTTGGCTATTGAGGCTCCATCTTGTTTATCAACTATAACAAAACAAAAATATGTGTTTTTATTTTTAAACTAGCTGATGCCCGCGACTTCGTCCGCATGGATTTAGTTTTTAAAAATCCCGCGGGAACTCTTTCATTATCCGAGATAAAAAGTAGCTCTCCCGGTCTGAGGAACCACTACTACATCCATTACTATACCCATGCAAAAAATCGCATCAATCCGCTGTTCTGTTGCGACGTGATTGAAGGAAAAACCAACAAACAAACACACTTTCGCATTTATAATATCAGTAATGCTTTATTATAACACTTTTTATAATTGTCAAATTTTTTACCATATTTAACCAAAGACAAAATTACGTTTAGCTGTCATTTACGTTTTTTTTATTCCACTGTCATTAGCGTTTTGTTATTCCATGTCAGATGCGTTTTTCTTATATACCACGTTTTATAGTGACATGACGGAAACGCGGTCGAACGGGATAAAAAGTATCCTATGTCCGTCTCCTGGTTCTAAGCTACCTCTCCACCAATTTTCAGCCAAATCGGTTCTTCCGTTCTTGAGTTATAAATAGTGTAACTAACACCACTTTCTTTTATATATATAGATGGTGATCAATGAAGTTTAATGAGTATTGTAAAATTGAAATAGCCAAGCTTGTCACATAACCAAATAACTTGTTATATAATAGTGTATCGTTATATAACATCTTGAACAAGTTGTACAACATCCCTGATTTCGAGAATTTGATTTTAAGAAAGAGCAACCCTGAGCTAAGAGGGTATGATATAAAATTAATGCATCAATTAGAATCGTCCAATCACTTTAAACATTTTCTAATAAACAGAGTGGTGCACATATGGAATAAACCCAAAGAAATAGTGACGTCAAACTCAGTTAATGAATTTAAAAACAGATTAGACCACCATAATATTGGAAACTCCAAGCACAGTTATTGATATAGGCGCATCAGCAACAGCTGCATAGCCTATTATAAATAAATTTCATAAATGTGAACCGTAACTAAGGTTGCCATAAGTAGTTTTTATTATATTATGTTGTATAATTAATTAAGGTATTTTAAAATGTGAAATTTATGTTGGTAAGTTTAAGAGAGGTGTCTAGCTTGTTAAACTGTCTAAAGTTATATATTTTGTTTCCACCCAGGTTAGGGCATGAACTTACAAATATTGTAAAATTTATAATAGACATTTATAAAAAAAAAAATAATAACATGAGTATTTCTTTTGGAGAATTCACACCCAGCCCCAGAGAAGTTCCAAGAGTTGCTGGAACAGAACCCGCATGTGTTCTACCCCACCAGAACGGCCAAGTCTCTCATGAACCACTGGCAGCTCTTGAAGCAGTACCAGCTGCTGCCTGACCAAACTGTGCAACCCTTGCCTAAGGGTAGGTGTCATTTTTAGAGTAAATTATATTACAATAGTTTATCTATTCTAACAGCTAACTGTATATTACTAAAGTGGAAATGGGCGGGGCACAGAGTTCGAAGAGCTGATGGTTGTTGGAGTCCCTGAAGTGCTGGAGTGGCGACCCCGCACCGGAAAGAGCAGTGGTGGCAGACTGCCCACCAGGTGGACCGACGACATTAAACAAGTCCTAGGGAGCTACTGGATTCAGACGGCGCAAGACCGAAGCCTGTGGAGTCCATGCAGGAGACCTTTGTCCAGCAGTGGATGTCTATAGGTTGATAAGAAGAAGAAAAAGTTAATCTAATACAAGAGTGCCAGTAACACCTGAGATTTCATTTCTTCAAGATTTCATACTTAGGTTTTCTTAAATCCTATAGTAAGTAACTCTTTGATTTTCTAATATAAAAAGTATCCTGTGTCTAGGATTTAAGCTATTTCTGTGCGAAATTTCCTATAAGATCTATTAAGTGGCTGGACCATGAAAATGTAACAAACAGACTAACAGTTACTTTTGAATTTATCATAGTAGTATGTATTAATCTATATTACAAGAGGACAGGAACAGAACCTTACACTAAATCAAAAAATTGAAATACTTTTGCAGTGTAAATAATTATTTATTATTGATATCTTGATTAATAAGAAATGTAAAAAAATGTGTGAGTGTCGTGGAACACTTGGTTGGAACAAAGTTCTTTTTAATAAATTATAATAATGGCACCCATTTAAACAATATTATGAAAATATTATCTTCTAATAATGAAAACATTACATTATAGAATCAACACCATCTCTCGTCACATGTTAGAAAGGGCACAGTTTCAGTTACACTTTTTTTCGCCTAGCCCCCATCCGCCAAGTCCGTACCGTGTGATAAGCAACTTCATTCCAAAAGTACACCTAAGTTTACTATGCGATTGATTCAGCTCTAAATTGTTAGCTCTAAATTTAAGTAATAAATCTGCTTTTGTTCTAGGACAAGGTGACAATGTGATGACATTTTCTGATGCAGAGGAAACTATTAATGACTCAGAATTACCTGATTACAAAGAAGATGGTATTGATGTTGAAATGCATCTGGCTGACAGGTATTGTAGATTTTTAACAATGGCTAAAATCTAAAGAAACCCTTATTACCTGAAATCTTTATTTATAGTTCTAGAGTAAAAGGGTGGTTTTCTAGAGTTATTCTTTATCTAATCTGTTATTTGAGACTTGTTTTGTGGACAGTGATGGCTTAGTGGTTAAGACAGCAGTCTCCTATTCGAGGGATTGTGGTTTCTATCCCGGGCACACACCTCTGACTTTTAGGAGTTATGTACACAGAAATTAAATATCACATACTCCAACATTGAAATAGAACAATGTAAGGTACGCCTGAGAGTTCGCCATAATGTTCTCAAAGATGTGTTAAGTCTGCCAATATGCATTCTAATAACATCTCTGAGAGGAGAGCTGACCTCAGCAGTGAGCCATTGATGGGTTGCTGATTACGATAATGATGATGACGATGAGTTTTTTTTAATACAGAATAGAGAAGAAAGACATCCGTCTGCTTGAGAACTCACTGTCTCGTTGGCAAGTGCTGGTGCAGTCAGTAGCGGGCGGCGGCGTGGAGCTCGACAAGAACACGCTCGCGGTGCTGCGAGGCCGCCTCGTGCGGTACCTCATGCGGTCTCGAGAGGTAGGCTGTATCTGTATCTAGTGCGTGTTTGTATATAGCTCCCGTTGGCGAGTGTTGGTGCAGTCAGTGGCGGGCGGCGGCGTGGAGCTCGACAAGAACACGCTCGCGGTGCTGCGAGGCCGCCTCGTGCGGTACCTCATGCGGTCTCGAGAGGTAGGCTGTATCTGTATCTAGTGCGTGTTTGTATATAGCTGCCGCTGGCGAGTGTTGGTGCAGTCAGTGGCGGGCGGCGGCGTGGAGCTCGACAAGAACACGCTCGCGGTGCTGCGAGGCCGCCTCGTGCAGTACCTCATGCGGTCTCGAGAGGTAGGCTGTATCTGTATCTAGTGCGTGTTTGTATATAGCTCCCGTTGGCGAGTGCTGGTGCAGTCAGTGGCGGGCGGCGGCGTGGAGCTCGACAAGAACACGCTCGCGGTGCTGCGAGGCCGCCTCGTGCGGTACCTCATGCGGTCTCGAGAGGTAGGCTGTATCTGTACCTAGTGCGTGTTTGTATATACCTAGCTCCCGTTGGCGAGTGCTGGTGCAGTCAGTGGCGGGCGGCGGCGTGGAGCTCGACAAGAACACGCTCGCGGTGCTGCGAGGCCACCTCGTGCGGTACCTCATGCGGTCTCGAGAGGTAGGCTATATCTGTACCTAGTGCGTGTTTGTATATACCTAGCTCCCGTTGGCGAGTGCTGGTGCAGTCAGTGGCGGGCGGCGGCGTGGAGCTCGACAAGAACACGCTCGCGGTGCTGCGAGGCCACCTCGTGCGGTACCTCATGCGGTCTCGAGAGGTAGGCTATATCTGTACCTAGTGCGTGTTTGTATATACCTAGCTCCCGTTGGCGAGTGCTGGTGCAGTCAGTGGCGGGCGGCGGCGTGGAGCTCGACAAGAACACGCTCGCGGTGCTGCGAGGCCGCCTCGTGCGGTACCTCATGCGGTCTCGAGAGGTAGGCTATATCTGTACCTAGTGCGTGTTTGTATATACCTAGCTCCCGTTGGCGAGTGCTGGTGCAGTCAGTGGCGGGCGGCGGCGTGGAGCTCGACAAGAACACGCTCGCGGTGCTGCGATGCGATGCGATGCGGTGAGTGGTGCCGCCTCGTGCGGTACCTCATGCGGTCTCGAGAGGTAGGCTATATCTGGATCTAGTGCGTGTTTGTATATAGCTCCCGTTGGCGAGTGCTGGTGCAGTCGACAAGAATACTCTAAGGAACGTTTTTGAGAGGCGGTGAGTTTGTATGTCAAAGGGCTCGACACAGGCTGCAAAGCAGCACATACAAGTGTTGCTCGTTATTACGTATAGCCGTGTTCATTGATGTTAAAAGTGTCTTTGATGTCTCATGAAAGCTTTAATAGAAAAATTCACGAATATCGTTTTGCATATTTACAAATCCTTGTGAGGAATGTGAGAAAAAAAAAACTATGTCATCCTAATTAGGCTGTTGCACAGAGGCTTCATGTCACTAGAGCAGTCTTATTTTTGTCATCAGAAAAGAAGACAAAAAGCAAATTGTATTATTTGGTTCAATCGCATGATAGTAACTTTAGTTGAGAATATGTAAATAGCCTAAAACGCTTTATAAAATATTCTACAGGACAGAAAAAATAATCAAGATCGTTCGATAAACGTCAGATTCTTATGACAATTATTTTCTCTGTCCTCTTCACTCATAATGGATATTTGTATTGAGTTTGTATAATATTGTTATGGATGTGAGCGCTTTTTAGGCGCTTGATGTAAAAGGTGTGCTCCTCCAGTAATATGACATCTCTTTGGCTGTTTTTAATGACCCGCATAGCGAATTTATTAACAATTTATTGTCACTTTAACATTAAAATATAAATAAATAATTTAAAAAAACAAATAAATCGAATAGCCTTCGATTAAAAATAAACCGAAATGTAGGTGATACATAAGCGATTAAGTTTAGTTAAGGCCACATCTGCGTGGTAAAACCGTAACAGAGGAATGAAAGATACCAACAACTTTGGCGTGTTGTTTTTTTTGTTTCAAATTCTGTGGCAACTTTGGATTTCTGGGATAAAAATTGACTGTACTGTGTCCGTCTTCGAAATGCAAGCTCTTTCAGTTTCAAACGTTAAGATCCGTTCAGCTGTTAAGCCTTCAAATATTATAACAAGGTAAAAATTAAAAAACTGTAACCCGACTACTGAAAAATGCATGTAACATACGTCATATTGATTTTTTTCATATAAAATGTAGCCTATTTCACCCGAACCATCAACGAATCGATTGACACCTGATTCATCAAAATCGGCTCAGTAGTTTATTCACTACGGTGAAACATTCGTACTCACATACTTAAACTAGCGGCACGTTATGATGGCCGGTTTGACACATTACAATAGTGATGTGGAATGTCAATTTATTCTCGAACAAAAAACAATTAAGTTTTGTTTTTGTACCTGATTAAATAGGTTTAATAAAACAAAAATGTATATGTTTATTTAATTTATTTGAACGAACTGAATATTTGAATGAAAATGAATATACATACTTTATATGCACACAAGAAACATATGAATACAAAAGATACCAAAAAAGGTGCCACAAAAGGCCATAATTAATCAGATTCGTCCATACTACTATTTTCACTGTCGTCACTGCTATCATCACCTACATTAATAATTATATGTTCGTTTTCTATAATATTATCTATTTTCACATCTCTTTCATAATCTTCCCTTATTAATTTAACAGTTCTATTCACAACCTTTTCCCAGTCTCCTTTAGTCACATGTTCACAAGCTTCTTCTAATAATTTTAGCATTTTTTTTGTGGTAAATGGGGGTTCTGTATTGTGTCTTGCAGCATATCCCTTAATTTGAGCCCACACCAACTCAATCGCATTATACTCACAATGGTAAGGCGGTAACCATATAACTCTGTGCCCATGTTCTAATGCTATTTCGTCAATGACGTATCGGATCTTGGTTGGTTTGTTTTCTTTTAAAAGACGTACTAATTCCGCTTTTAACATATTCATGTTTGCATCTACGCCATTTTTACGAAGCCATGCGACGATATCAGCTTTCTTTTGGGATTGGGCAGGTGGCTTGTCAATTTGCATCGAGTGGTATGGGGCGTTGTCCATAATTATAATAGATGGTTCAGGGAGGCTACACAACATTTAGGTAAACCATTCAGTAAACTTTTCTCCATTCATGTCTTCATGATAGTCTCCAGTGGTTTTTGACGCAAAAGCCATGAGAGAACCTTCGACAAACCCGTTGATGGTTCCGGCGTGACAAATTATAAGTCGCGATCCTTTTCGTACAGGAACTTTGGAAGTAGATGCTGCTGTGTCATCGTTCCAAGAACGGCCTACAGTATGGTTAGCATTAAGCCATGTTTCAACCAAGAACACAACATTTTGCCAATTTTTGATTTCTTTCACTTGCCGTAAAAAAGTATACCTTGCCATCGCTATATCAAATCTTTCCATCAATATTTTGCGTTTGTTACATTTTTTGTATCGAAATCCAATGGTCTTCAAAATCTTCGTTAAAGAACTTTCCCCACCGAAGAATAATCCAGCTTCCTTCAGTGAATGCACCAACTTTTTTCTTGTTGGATACTCCTTCTGTAAATAGTAGCCGTAAACATGTCTTCGGATAGCATCGGCATCAAAGCTATCGATGCCTACGACTGGTTTTGCTCGTTTTCTCTTTTTTGGTGTGTGAAGTTTATTTTCTTCTGTGCCAGTCTCGCCATATTTTTTTTTAGTTATCCGTCTAACAGTTCGTTGTCCAATATTAAGCGCATCAGCTACGCGTTCAACCACTGACGTTATAGGTAAAATTGGCCCTCCATTTTGAGCTTCACGATCGAAATAGTTACGAAGGCGTATTACGAACTCACGTGTCTGACTATTTAGAACAGTTCTCTGCGTACGTTCGGTCATATCGACGAAATCCACAACAAAGGGCTTGAACAGAGTCCAAATTAACGAGCAAGGGTCAACAGTAATGCAGTATCAATATTTGAAATCCAAAGCCAGGTCAAAACTATATCACAATCGCATTGCACTGACAGTTTATACTTTTCGAAGCAACGTCAATTCGAAACTGCTTTGTTTTGCATTGAGCATTGACGCGAGTTTGCCGGAGGTAGTAGTTGTGCTAGCCAGCGATCCTATGTGACGATCGTATTAGATTCCATTTTTAAAAATTTTCAATTTAGAAAACCAAATGCCGAGTTGTGGTATATATCATATAAAAATAAAAATTTTACCTTTTGTATGAAACAGCTGATATTTTTTTGCGATTTCAGAGGTTTGTCCACATAGTGAAAATTGTTCATATTCACAAGTACATTCACCCCTTAAATGGTGCAAACTGATTTTTCTACACTTGTATACATTTTAGAAATCAATTTAATAAATAAATTTTGAGTCCTAAACCTAAAACTACATTCGATAAAATTTATGAATCTCTGCACATCACTATCGTCAATAAAGTAATACAATTATTTCCTTCAAAGTCGTTATCAATTAATACGGAACTTCATGAGCGGACAAACGTCAAACCGGCCATCATAGCGTGCCGCTAATATAATATATATATAGCTGCTCGTGCTGATTCACTGATTCACTCACTCACTCATTGATCACCTCTCCTGTAAAATTTTGTATGAAAAATTTTTTTTTCACCGATGGTTTCGTATAGAGGACAAAAATTCATTCGGAGGAAAAATATGGAGAGAGCTGATGATTGAGGATTTCGGAGACGGGTGAGGAGCACGGCCAGGGTATTGAAGATAGGCGGGGGGTGCTCGAACAAATGTCACTCGAAACCTCATCCAATTGGCAGTGAGTTGAAAAAAGCTCCAAAATGGCGGATTCAAGATGGCGGCCATACAAACTTTGTCGGCGTCTATCTCGGAGAGTATAAAAGATGCAAGAGTGCTTCTTTGGCAAAAGATGATCAGGACCCAAAGGTCTACTTGATGAATAGAAAAAATATTCAAGATGGTGGAATTTATTTTTTCATACAAAATATGGCAAATCTTTACGAGACTAGAAGCTGAGATCTATGCAAGACTTTGATAAGGTTCCTTTTCAAAATTTGTTTTCTTAGAAGAATTCTGATTCTGACAAATGATGAGATATGATGATTGAGGGTTTGGAAGGTGGGTGAGGAGCACGGCCAGGTTATTAAAGATAGGTGAGGGCTGCTAAAAGAAAAAATAATCGAAACCTCATCCAATTGGCAGTGAGCTGAAAAAAAAACAAGATGGCGGATTCAAGATGGCGGCTATACGTATCACATAGGTGTCTATCTCGGAGAGTATAAAAGATAGGAGAGTGGTTTTTTGATAGAAAATGATCAGGACCTGAAAGTCTACTTGACGAGTACAAAAACGCGGTCCGCTTGCGGGCCGCGCACCCACGCGCCCTACTAGTATATATATATAGACTGCTAAAATCATTACTCTTCCTTTTAGCTTTGCCGTGGTCCGGTAAAAAACAGAGACTCAGAGTTACATTCGCATTAAACTTACTTTTCACTATGGGATATAATGTAATGAATATTATATCCCGAGGCCCGAGATATATATTAATATCGCTCCTGTCGCTCGCCTTGCTTTGAAATGGAACCCTTGAATATAATATAATATGTTATATCCTAAACTATAAGCATTTTTTCGACGATCGAGCGATATTTTGAAGGATATAATGTCTCCCGCTTCCCGCGCATCGTTCACGCCTCTGCGACCCGCGGCGGCGTTACGATTCAGTGAAGATTTGCAACCTTATTGCAACTGAACTGGTAAAGGGCAATCGCGGGATATAAAATTATTTTTGGGGATATAATATCCCATAGTGAAAAGCCAGCTTTTTATAGTATTAGGATGGATTGCTGATTTTTAAATTAAAAATTTTAAATTTTTTAATAAATGGATTCACAAAGAAAAACTATGTTTTGAAATAATAAAATGCATTAGTTAAGAATTTTAGTGTCAATCTATCTTCCGACCGACAGCGTGGCTATTAATTGGGGCAGAGTCCCAGGGTTTCTGTGTCATTGTCAGTAGTTTTGTGTACGTTGTGTAACCATGGTGATAATAAACTTTGAACATGTGCAACCAACAAGCAGAACGCCTCAGAGTAGGCGTTCTCGTCCGACACAACAAATTATGATATGTATTTCGAAGTAGACATCTAGTTAATAGCTGATAATATCCATAACTAGCCATAATCCATGGATTTCTCGGTATAAAGAGTATCCTGTGCCCTTTTCCTGATAGTTATTAGGTTTCCGTACCCAAAGGGTGCCAACGGGAGCCTATTACTAAGCCTAAGTTACAAATACATTACTAGAAAAACATTTCGAGCACTCATCGACAATAACTATGCTATTTATTTATTTTAGACCTAGTGGTCTGGTATTTTACTAGACGTTAGTTGTAATAGCTTCTCTCTTTGAGATAAGGGGCCCGTTTCGAACATTCGAAACCAACATACTGATCTATATCAACGTACTATGTACAAACTGTTATCTTAACTCCTGTACAATCAAACGAATTAGGTATCAAATATATATGAAGTAATATTAATCTAAAGACAATTATTTATTTTTCTTGACAGTTATCGTTTTTATTACGGAAAAATTGTTGCATACGTATCTATTGGTGTTTAACTACTTTCTCGAGCTTCTTCTTCTTTATCGACCTATAGACGTCCACTGCTGGACAAAGGTCTCCTGCATGGACTGGTTCACTGGTTTCGGTCTTGCGCCGCCTGCATCCTGCATCCAGCGGCTGCCTGCGACTCCTTTGATGTCGTCGGTCCACCAAGTGGGGGTTCTGCCAACACCGCGCTTCCCGGTGCGGCGTCGCCACTCCAGCACCTTGGGAACCCAAAGACCATCATCTCTTCGAACTATGTGCCCCGCCCATTTCCACTTCAGTTTCGCAACTCACTGAGCTATGTCGATGACTTTGGTTCTCCTACGGATCTCCTGCTTACTGATTTGATCTCGCTGGGATACTCCGAGCATAGCTCTCTCCATCGCTTGCTGAGTGACCCTGAGCCATTCTTATGAGGCCCACAGTTAGCGCATATCTCGGATCCGTAATTCATCACTGGCAACACGCACTGTTCGAGTTATCTTCCCTAAATCAGAGACTAGATAGTAGGTAGTGTATTACATGTCAAAACATTCCTTTATGCGTTTGTGGCTTCGACGAGAAAGAGAAGGACTTGCCAAGCGCACGCATTCCCCTCTGCCGAAGTATATGTACGACTTACGAATTCAGTTCATAGTAATTATTTGCTTGTGTGCTCATTTTCTGTAAGTGTTTTCAGTCAGCTTTTGAGTTAGTGTGCGCTCATGGAGACGTAGTGAGTGAGTAAATGTGTGCTGTACGTGTTTACCTCACCTCCCGCGGAAAGTGGCAGAATTTATTTATTACTAAATCTGCTTTAAGGCACGTCCTGCTTTGAGTTGACGAAGGTTGGTGGTATAGGCCCTGTGTGCACTTTTGGGCTGGCGATGGTTTTTTTTTTTTTGAAAGAATAACAACCAAGCTGACGTTGACTGATATCCTCCTATCCCCTCCAAATAAGCGGAAAGCTTGTACTAGGAGTGGAGAACGACAATAGTGCACCGGGTTTGGTTCGAACTTGCAAGCTTTTACCTAGTTTTTAGTCAGCACCGTTAACCGTGGGGCTATTGAGGCTTCAAACATTCGTTTAGCTTCGTTGACATGAATGATTTTTTTTGTAAAAGGCTCCAAATTGTAAATACCAATCCAATCATATGCTACACTAGCGGCACGCTATGATGGCCGGTTTGACACATTACAATAGTGATGTGGAATGTCAATTTATTCTCGAACAAAAAACAATTAAGTTTTGTTTTTGTACCTGATTAAATAGGTTTAATAAAACAAAAATGTATATGTTTATTTAATTTATTTGAACGAACTGAATATTTGAATGAAAATGAATATACATACTTTATATGCACACAAGAAACATATGAATACAAAAGATACCAAAAAAGGTGCCACAAAAGGCCATAATTAATCAGATTCGTCCATACTACTATTTTCACTGTCGTCACTGCTATCATCACCTACATTAATAATTATATGTTCGTTTTCTATAATATTATCTATTTTCACATCTCTTTCATAATCTTCCCTTATTAATTTAACAGTTCTATTCACAACCTTTTCCCAGTCTCCTTTAGTCACATGTTCACAAGCTTCTTCTAATAATTTTAGCATTTTTTTTGTGGTAAATGGGGGTTCTCTATTGTGTCTTGCAGCATATCCCTTAATTTGAGCCCACACCAACTCAATCGCATTATACTCACAATGGTAAGGCGGTAACCGTATAACTCTGTGCCCATGTTCTAATGCTATTTCGTCAATGACGTATCGGATCTTGGTTGGTTTGTTTTCTTTTAAAAGACGTACTAATTCCGCTTTTAACATATTCATGTTTGCATCTACGCCATTTTTACGAAGCCATGCGACGATATCAGCTTTCTTTTGGGATTGGGCAGGTGGCTTGTCAATTTGCATCGAGTGGTATGGGGCGTTGTCCATAATTATAATAGATGGTTCAGGGAGGCTACACAACATTGAGGTAAACCATTCAGTAAACTTTTCTCCATTCATGTCTTCATGTTAGTCTCCAGTGGTTTGTTGACGCAAAAGCCATGAGAGAACCTTCGACAAACCCGTTGATGGTTCCGGCGTGACAAATTATAAGTCGCGATCCTTTTCCTACAGGAACTTTGGAAGTAGATGCTGCTGTGTCATCGTTCCAAGAACGGCCTACAGTATGGTTAGCATTAAGCCATGTTTCATCCAAGAACACAACATTTTGCCAATTTTTGATTTCTTTCACTTGCCGTAAAAAAGTATACCTTGCCATCGCTATATCAAATCTTTCCATCAATATTTTGCGTTTGTTACATTTTTTGTATCGAAATCCAATGGTCTTCAAAATCTTCGTTAAAGAACTTTCCCCACCGAAGAATAATCCAGCTTCCTTCAGTGAATGCACCAACTTTTTTCTTGTTGGATACTCCTTCTGTAAATAGTAGCCGTAAACATGTCTTCGGATAGCATCGGCATCAAAGCTATCGATGCCTACGACTGGTTTTGCTCGTTTTCTCTTTTTTGGTGTGTGAAGTTTATTTTCTTCTGTGCCAGTCTCGCCATATTTTTTTTTAGTTATCCGTCTAACAGTTCGTTGTCCAATATTAAGCGCATCAGCTACGCGTTCAACCACTGACGTTATAGGTAAAATTGGCCCTCCATTTTGAGCTTCACGATCGAAATAGTTACGAAGGCGTATTACGAACTCACGTGTCTGACTATTTAGAACAGTTCTCTGCGTACGTTCGGTCATATCGACGAAATCCACAACAAAGGGCTTGAACAGAGTCCAAATTAACGAGCAAGGGTCAACAGTAATGCAGTATCAATATTTGAAATCCAAAGCCAGGTCAAAACTATATCACAATCGCATTGCACTGACAGTTTATACTTTTCGAAGCAACGTCAATTCGAAACTGCTTTGTTTTGCATTGAGCATTGACGCGAGTTTGCCGGAGGTAGTAGTTGTGCTAGCCAGCGATCCTATGTGACGATCGTATTAGATTCCATTTTTAAAAATTTTCAATTTAGAAAACCAAATGCCGAGTTGTGGTATATATCATATAAAAATAAAAATTTTACCTTTTGTATGAAACAGCTGATATTTTTTTGCGATTTCAGAGGTTTGTCCACATAGTGAAAATTGTTCATATTCACAAGTACATTCACCCCTTAAATGGTGCAAACTGATTTTTCTACACTTGTATACATTTTAGAAATCAATTTAATAAATAAATTTTGAGTCCTAAACCTAAAACTACATTCGATAAAATTTATGAATCTCTGCACATCACTATCGTCAATAAAGTAATACAATTATTTCCTTCAAAGTCGTTATCAATTAATACGGAACTTCATGAGCGGACAAACGTCAAACCGGCCATCATAGCGTGCCGCTAGTGTAGTTTTGATAATCAAACCCCGAGCAATAAGCCGATTAAATCCAGTTTCACTTTTACTACCGGTCGTTGCATGTTGAAAGTAAACCTGCAATGTTAACAGAAGGTTAAAATCAATTTCATCGAGGATCAATATTGGAAACGGTTGCCGATGTGTGTCACCGACTGACCGCCCCTCAAGGGCGCTAGTCGCTAATGACACAGTTCCCCACTATTTTATATTATCATGATGCACTTTTTGACCTCATAAGAGGCTCAAGGTTACTCAAGGGGACGATGGAGAGAACTATGTTTTGAGTATCCTTGCGAGATCTAATGATAAAGATCCGTACGAGAATCAGATTGAGAAGATCTTTTTTTTTATTTTTTTTTTATTCGATGACAAGCTAGTCCTTGACTGCGATCTCACCTGATGGTAAGTGACGATGCAGTCTAAGATGGTAGCGGGCTAACTTGGAAGGGGTATGGCAGATCTGCTAAGGGGTGAGAAGTCTGCCATTAGGCATGATGAAAGTAACCAAGAATCAATGAAATTATGAATTTATCTAATGAAATAGAATTCGTGGATAATAAAAAAATCGGCCAATTGCGAGTCTTGCTCTTTTAGGGTTCCGTACATATGACCAAATCACTTTTCTAGTCTAACTTAGACATTTAAATATCTTAGTTCTTAGGTAGTACTAAATTAGCATAATATGGGGAAAAATGCTCGTTTGTTTTGGCCACAATTACTCATAAACCGGGACATAAATCGGCGTTTTCAGTATTTGTTATTTAAATACACTATATAGTACATAATATACCTACAGAAATTTCAAATTCCTAAGTAGTTTAGTTTTTGAGATAGCCCCGTAACAAAAGTGGTCTAAAACCGACGGCCACCCATTTCTTCATTATTGTAGCTAAAAATAATAAAATATATATTTGAACTTTACTTAATGAGTTCTAGACAATGACACCCCACATGCCAGGGTAAAAAAATAAAATTTTTTTTTGATTCCTTTTCCATGTATGGGAGCCCCTTTTATTTTTAATTTAATTTAAGTGTCCCTTTGGCACCTTTTGGGTAAGGAACCCTAAAAAAAGTATTTATTTTTCTGTTTTAAGCGAGATTGATATTTATTTAGATAAAATAAAACTATAAAATACAGAAATTCGCCATATTGGATTGAACACCAATCAAAGCGATATGTTAAATCTATCTTCTTTGATAAACTACTATGAAAAAATATCACAATAATAATGATCACGAACGAACGCCCTGTGAATTTTAAAACATAAAATTGAAATGGCAATTTTATCTACCGAACCTTATTTTTTAAATAAGTTATTTAAAATCTCTCGGGAACTCTTTGATTTTACAGGAAAAAAAGTAGCCTTTGTCACTCTCCAGGACCTCAACTATACCCATGCAAAAAATCACATCGATCCGTAGCTCTGTTGCGGCGTGATTGAAGGATAAACCAAAAACCCAACAAACCAGCAAGCAACCACACTTTCGCATTTATATTTGTTTTGACAGTGATATTCACTGCCGTCATCGGAATAATAGCATTAATGTTGGCCGCTGCAATGTTTCGCACAATAAACGCATATGTTTACACATCACATGCATAACATGGTCATTGTTTGGTCAGCGAATTCAAAACATGGCGTACACACGCCACTGGCTAGCGAATGTGAAACCGAGATGGAACTTGGTCAATGTCCGGTGCATTCGCAATAGGTTCGACTGGTTTGTTTTATATTGTTAATTAAATAAGTATGTATTTAATATATTTGAAATAACTTGAATAAGACCAAGTAATGGTTGTATAATATGTTACTACATTTGTGTATCCTTGATATTGATTGTTTTCGTGTGTGCCTTATAGTATCTACACCACTTTTATAAGTTGCATCACGTGTTCATTAGCGCAAAAGGAATCTATCGCCCACTTAAAACTCTTGTAGCTATACTGCAATTTAAAGCCGCCATTGCTTGGGAATTGAATTGAATTGAATTGAATTGAAATTTAAAGCCTGTATTACGTATATTACGTATAGATATTTAGAATCACTTTTAAGTCCTGTACTCACATACAAGTATAATATAATCAATAGAACTTACAAGTGGTCGGTCTAAAAATTTTAAAAATGTTCGTTGACTAACACCAGAACCACATCTGTACGCATCTATTCGA
Organism: Oeneis ivallda; assembly: GCA_029955525.1. NCBI lineage: Eukaryota > Metazoa > Arthropoda > Insecta > Lepidoptera > Nymphalidae > Oeneis > Oeneis ivallda. The sequence goes on from JARPMR010000003.1 coordinate 22,384,361, forward strand.
ATTTAGCAGGTTGATTTTCGTTACAATTATTCGGTCACACAAGTATACTTTCGTGTCCGTTCGCGTCCGTATACATGCGAACGGTCGCGTACGCATGCGAATGGTCGCGTACGCATGCGAACGGAGCCGAACGCATCCGCGACGTCTAAAATCGAGAGTTACACATAGAGGTACGCATTTGTAATACAAAAAATGCGAAAGCCGAATCGAAGTGAGTAGCCGAATTGATGCGTACACGACTTCATACAAAATAGCAATTTTCAATGGATAGCTATAATGCGAATCGATGCGCACAGATGTGATTCCAGCCAAAGTTGGTTGTACGAAAGAAGGTCCCTTTAGAAACCGGTCGCCACCACGAGTTGTCGTGGTGCCATAAGGTCAATCGTGGGCTTCGTGACTCAATTAATAACTATATTTACACTTCTTACTTCTTCATATTTTTATTGCGAGATACGCTTGCACTCGGCGACAGTCCATGATGGAAAGCATAAAGCTTGTGTTAGGAGTGGGTACGACAATACTTAGTGCAACGGGTGGGGATTGAAACGTCGACCTTTAAGTTTTCAGTCCGCACCTTTTAATCGAGGCTATGGAGAATTCAAAATTATTGTCTTGCTGCCTTGTACTATGCCTATTAAACTGAACAACTAAACGACGAAACGAGCGAAGGACTTGCATAAAGGACAATTGGGTATTTGACTATTGTCATAATTTTGATATTCATTAATTATAATCGAATATGTAAGTAACATGTAAGAATAACATTTTTTAAAACAGAAAATAAATCGGGCAAAAAAAAAGATAAGCTATATGTTGTTTTAAATATGTTAAATGTAAGAAAAACATTTATTAAAACACAAAATAAATAAGTTATAAGCTGTTTTACTGCGACTGTATCTGTCTCTTTCTAAAACAAAATTTTCTATGAAGAGTGTGTATGGCAGTGAGTGGAGTGAGTTTGTAATCGGGCGCAAATGTCTTGTGAGTTGTGACGTCACACGTCAGTAGCGCTCTCTTTGTCTAACCGGAAGCTTAAAAGCTATATTTCCGAGAGAAGTTTTTAAAAAAGAAAAATGGCATTGTATTATTTTAAATTTTTATTTATATGTATACAAAAATAGCAGTAAAATACCCTATTATAGGTACATTTGTCATTTTGTTTTGATAAAAAAAATATTTGTTTCAAGTTGAGAAAAACTGCAGTTCTCGTCCGATTCGAAATAATATTGTCGAAATACACAATAAAAAGAAAATTTACGATTCTGATAACGAAACTTTGCATTATACGCACGACCGTAAATTTATTGGATTTTCTGTTATGATACAAGTGAATGATACTTATATTGCAAACAAACGAATGCAACAAGTGTACCTAAATTAAAAAAAAATTAAAAAGCCAAGCATTTAGTAACTGGCTACATGATCAGACTCAGGACATCTAGGATCAGAGTACTTGACAAGACGAATTAAACAAGCTCAAAGTCTTGTGTGAAAAAGTGGGAAAAATGGGATTACGTCCTTTTACTACAGAGTTCCCATAACCACCTTCCGGCCCCATCATCAGATCAGCTCCATGTTACAATATTATTGCATTGTCATCCCATTTACATAATACGTGCAAAATTTCAGCTCAATAGGACACCGGAAAGTGGTTCTAATTCAGCTTGCAAGATTTAACTTAAACAAACACATACATACATTGCAAGTTAAGGTTGAAGACATGTTTCTGCCCGCGAAATTCAAATTTAATTTGGTTTTTCGCAATTTGTAAACTAATACGACAAAGTAGGCTTATGGCATTCTAATTGCGACAATGGCAGTATCATCTTCACTGGTTTATATAAAAATCTTTACTTGAAAGTGTCCAGTTTAAGAAATTAATCAAAATATCGACTAATTTGTGAGTAACTCACGTCCAACTCAGTATTTTGATTAATTTCTTAAACTTGTCACTTTCAAGTAAAGATTTTTATGTAAACCTGTGAAGATGATAATTCCACTGGCGCAATTAGAAGGCCATAAGCCTACTTTGTCGTATTAGTTTAAAAATTGCGAAAAACCAAATTAAATTTGAATTTCGCGGGCAGACCCTTGTCTTCCACCTTAAATAAAAGCTTGTAAAAAAAAAAACAGTCGACTTCACTCCTAGGACCTCGATCCTTCCGAGAGAACCAAATATTGATAACTTTTTTATTTAAATTACTACTACTGAATAATGCGCGTGCCGTTTGTATTATAAATTGTAAGTAAATCTATGTCTCCTCTAACAATAAAAACTGGTCAAGTGCGATTCGAGTCCGCACCAAAGGTTCCTATCATGGATGAAAACGTTTATCGAAACATTCCTATTAATTGTTTGGGATCGCATAATAAGTTTTAATCGTAAAGAATTATTGCTATTTAGGGCCAATTTCACCAACGTAAAATGAGTCTTATTCGAGCATAAATTTGATATTTTGACAGTATTTTCAATACGAAAACTGTCAGAAAGCCCAATTTATTCCTCGGTAAAACGTCACTAGACGTTGGTGAAATCGGCGCATAATAAAATTACTTGTCAATCAAGCAGTTTATTCGAACTCGAACTGTAAGGGTATATGACTGTCGTGTAATTAATATATTTTAATTTGCAATAACAAATATTGATGTCAATAGTTAAGATAAAGACTATCCTATCTTTAAATTGGACCAAATTACAGATAGTTATGAAGTTTGATCAAAATCGGTTCAGTAGTTTTCGAGTTTATCCTGAACATACATCGTGACACGAGACAGATACCGTACTGTGAAAGGTTGTACCACTCAATACCTAAGTACCAGTATAGAAAATAATTACATTGCACTCACAAATTCATTGCTTGGTTTGAGCCTACGTTTGGAGGGGAACTTTGTTAGAAACTTCATCTATGAGTAATTTATAAGCATAAATTATTTAGATTTCCTGATTTTTCTCTTGTGATTGCGCCACAACACCTCTTGCCTTTCCTATAGTGCCCTGTAATTCTTACGTTTTTCCATTATGAACAACGGAATCCTAAAATATCCAGTTTTTAATTTCAACCATTTATATGCAGGAACCTACGTCCTATCAAGATCGGTCCAAAATGTTTTTGTTGTCATATATCGAGCTGGATGAGTCCCAAACATTGTTTTTTCCTTAGATAAGTTACATTTATTTTGTTTACGCGTACCTAGTTAGATGGATATCTTTTGTTAGAGATTTTTCAAATATAATTTCCATAATGAGATGTCATTTATTTGTATTATAGAAGCTTTAGCTGAAAGTTTATAAGTAAATTCGTCAATTTTTATGGACGGAAAAAGGATGGAAAAATTCTCCGCCCATTTCCCATCCATGCTAAATGACAGATTTACTTTTTAAAGAGAACTTTTTATAAATCTATAATTAGGAGTTCCATAAGTGACCCTTACCTACCTACCTAAACGACTCCGAGCGCTGCCATCAAATTTAACAAAAACTCACACGTTTAGTTTGATTTGCAAACCTAGCCGTCGTGTTTCATGGTATTTTGTATTGCTTGTCCCAATTAGCACCTGAAGTCTAACCGTAGTGACAGGGACTGCGTTAAGTGGTTTTTGACGACTGTGCTGACTGTAACTGTAGTCTATTAGACACGCTCTTCTAATTCACGGATGCTCTCTTTACCGCGACATGACAATCGTAAATTTCTCCGCATTATTCATCGTTTAAGATAAGTTCAGGAACCTACTCGTATATTATCACTAACTGTTAAACTAAAGTTTAACTTATTTTATAAAGGATTAGCTTCTCAATATTTTTGCCATGATATCCCTCCGTTTATATTCTACTTGCTATCGTACAGCTACCTATTCTTTTTGTGTCTTATTCTTTTATGCCTTTAGAATATCATAAAGTTACTTACTACTATAAATTATTTATTTTCAACCAATTCAGTCCAATTCAATATTGGATCATTTCAAAATTTACTGTTTCGAGAGGTTTATGGAAATTTCCAAAATTACAAGTCAGTAAAATTTTCATCAATTTCAAAATCAAATTTAGTACAATAAAAATTTCTCTACCAGATTATGTTGCTTCCTGTTGATTTTAGAAGCAAAATTTGGCTTGTACCGTGATTATTTTTCTACCATTTTGGATACTTAACTCAAAACACCTGATTTTGGAAATGTTCCACTAATTAATTAGACTGACTGTGTCCTTTAGATTTTAATGTGAAAGTCTATAAGTTCTCAAGTTACGGCTAGCCAAAAATCGTATAGGTAGGCAGGTCTTAAAATTTTGTCGTAGTACTTTCGTCTTTATTTGCTCAAAAGTCAAAATTCACAGTTCGCTAGATTCCTAATAATATAGTAATTATTGGCTCTATTGTAATTGTAATATGCGGTATTTATTTTGGCTACAATCTGTTTATGCTGAACAGAATAACTGTAATGAGTTTATGTGTAATTGAACTATTATCTATATTTTCATACTCGTATAATATACGTAATTATATATCCATATTGGGTATTTCAGAACCGGTTACGTTGTTGTTATTATCTCGCGGACCGTAAACTGATATCGATCTCTGTTGATGTTTTGATATATTTAAAGGATGCGCGGTAAGAATTATATTTTTTGTTATAGTTTTTGGATATTTCCCGTGTCCAGATGAGTTGAAATTATTGAACTCCAACTCGCAGATAACGAATGAGAACACTCTCCAATGAAAACGATCATTATTCATCATCATCATTAAGTATGTTGCCAACTAGGTAATCGAACCAGCAACTTTTTATCAAACGTCACAACGCGCGCATAGTACGGCAGCTTGCAGTCGATAAAATGGTGAGTTGTGACGTCATAAACCTTTAATGCACTTTTTGTAGTTTAATTTATTACTTAAAATGAATATCAACCTTAAAAATAATAGTGGAGAAGTGTTATTAATTATTTAATAATAATCAGTAAGAAATAATTTATCTATAGTTATAATAAAACTGTAACTGGAACATTTACACTGTACACTGTACAATTTATAAAGAAGGTCGGTCAGCTTCATACAAGCTATGACCTGACCCTAAAGTATCGCGTCCATTAACGACATATAGTTCGATCGGTTGTTTAAAATACAAAGTACTATAATAATCAATTAAACCTTTTTTTTCAAGCCGGAGAATGCCGGTATATCTCATTTTTGTTTTGAGGCGTAATTCCTAGTTCCATGTGTACGACACTGGCGCAATTTTTCAAAAAAACAAAATGAAGGGTATTTATGCCATTCTTTAGGATACTTTAGAATCACAGATCGGTTGTATTAAATACAATGATTATTCAATTTTTTTTAAAGCCGCATAATGCCGATAATATCATGGTTTGTTGAGTTATATAAATATTACTCTGTGGTTGAGTGATCTGTGAGCATGGAACTAGGAATTACGACTACGATGTCTGTGAGTGTGACAGTGATTTATGCTAGGGACCGTTTCCACAGAATTGACAAGATTTTACTTGCTTGAAGTTAGTTTCATGTAGTCGTAACTCCTAGTTCCATGGTTTCATTTAGGTTTGATTTCATTTTAACTTTATTTATTTGCCAGAAAAGGACCATACTGGCAAAAACTTGTTAATAAACAAATTACACTTATCAATTAATGTAAAATATATAACGAAAGGTAATACGAATTAAATAATAATAATTAAAAAGTTAAAGTAAATGTAACTATGTTATTGCTTGTGGTGAAACGAAACGTATTTGTGAAATAAGATGCGTTCCATAATACGATGAGATACCATAAAGCATTTTGCAATATAATCAATTTATTATTTTTATTCCGGCTCCACTAAAAAAAAGTAATAGTTGTAATTAATTACATAAATAATCAACAATATTTTTGCATAATATTTAGCCATGGACATTTTTATTTTTTTTCAGGTCGAATTTGACCATCCTTCTTTGAAAATTTTAACCGTGGGATTATTAACGATGCTGAGCCCAAACAGTCCCCCGATTGTCTAAAAGTTGCCGATCAAAATCATATTCACTTAATGGAATTAGCGTCAAAGTAAAATAAACCATAAACGCATTGAATTAGAGCTCAATTTCGTGTATGCATTCTTATACGTTTAGGTATGTTCGATACGCTCCTTAACGCTCCACGTTAAAATCGGTTTTACCTACTGAATTTGTGACTTTAAATCAATACAGCCAAGGAATATTTTACTTTGACGGTAATGCCATCAAATGAATACGATTTTGATCGGCAATTTTTAGACAATCGGGGGGCTGATTTTTATTTAAATTTTGTCTGTCTATCTGTCTGTCTGTCTGTCAGCGCATCACGCGAAAACTACTGAACGGATTTAAATAAAATTTAGTATAGTGGTAGCTGATATTCCGAGTCAACATATAGGATAGTTTTTCTTTTTATCCAGATAAAACGTAAGGTTTCTCCAAGACAGGTGATAATTTTTTTTTTGTTGGTTTTACTCCATAACTCCGACAAATTTGAACCGATTTTAATAAGTTTTTTTATTTAAAAGTGTATAATGGTAGGCATGTTTTGTCTAATTTTGATGAAAATATAACAAATATTATCAGAGATAGAGGACATGATAGAGGCAGCAAGTCACTTGCATATAGGACATTTTCCTATACCTACATGCATACCATATTTATATTATAAAGTTTTTAGCCATAGACTAAATCATTAATATCCAGGCCCCATAATATGTCTGTACCATTGTGTTTGTTATGAAGCCTACCCGTGCGAAGCCAGGGCGGGTCAACTAGTTTTCAACATAAATGCTACATCCCATTCGAGTTCATTTAAAAACTAGTGAGTTAAAAATCGCCTCTTTCTTCTAGACTTCCGCCGTTAAACCCCTGTAGCGTTGTAAACAATTTTTTTTAAAGAAAATCACCCAAGCTGAAGTTGACTAATTATATCCTATCCCCTCTCCAAATAAGTGGGAAGCTTGTGCTAGAGTGGAGTACCTACGACAATAGTTCAACGGTTCAAACCTGCAACCTTTCCGTTTTCAGTCCGCAACTGACTCCGCCGTTGGGCTTCTACAATTAATAACAGGACACGATCAAAATTAGTTTTGATTTTCCGTATGGTTGGTATAAAATTGAGTAAATATATACCTAACTAGACGATGCCCGCGACTTCGTCCGCGTGGATTAAGGTTTTTTGATTCCCGCGGGAAATCTTTACTTTTCCGGGATAAATTGTAGCCTGTGTGTTAATCCTGGGTATGAGCTATCTCCATTCAAAATTTCAGCCAAATCCGTCGAGTAGTTTTTGCATGAAAGAGTAACAAACATACACACAGATACACAAACTTTCGCCTTTATAATATTATTGTGATGTGATGTGATGTGAATTGTGATATTTTTATAAATTACTGCAAGTCCCACTGTATATCTATTAGGCGACGTTTTCGCATATGCGAATCGCCGCGCGACGCGCGGTGCGTCGGTCGCTCGTTCTCTCTCGCCCTCATACCTTGGCCATATCGCGCGACGGCTAGCGCGACACGCCGAACCGCTCGCCGCGCGGCGATTCGCCTATGCGATTCGCCTATGCGAAAACGTCGCCTAAGGGTACGTTTATGCACACGCGGCGCGTTGTGGGGTGCCCGCCGCGTTCAACGCAAACACTTCTGCATGAACGCTCTCATACTTGGCCATAATATGTTTGAGTTTACCGCGCCACACGACGCACCACGCGCCGCGCAACGCGCCGCGTGTGCATAAACGTACCCTAATTGTTTGCAAATTGTAATTCAGCAACATACCTAAGCGTTTTTCGCAGAAACGCGGACGTGCGAAATGCGAATTTTAAAATATTCTTGCTAAATACAGCAATAAGTACTTGTAATACGATACATTGTAGTCCCACGCTGCTTTTGATAAGAATATACCTAGTACCTACTTACATAAACATATCATTTTTCTTTTTCATAACGGGATCTGCGGTGTCTGAAATTAGATGCATAATACATATTATTATATTTTAAAGTCCTTAAAATCCGCACTTGGCCAGCGTGGTTGACTATGGCATAATAAACTCTTCTGATGGGTTATAATTTTAGCAGTTTTATGTATGTATTTTTCTAATTACGTACGTTTCACCGTAGTGCCTGAACTGCTCCAACTGAGCACTGAGCAGAGGTGCGATTGACGATTGTCTAAAGTTATTCCATTGATCGTAATCGTATTCGATGACATTAGTGTCAAAGTAAAATAAATCATAATTGCATTGAATTAGAGCTCAATTTCGTGTATGTATTCTTTACGTTTAGGTATGTACGAACCGCTCCATAACGCTCCATGTAAAAATCGATTGTACTGAGTTTGTGACTTTAAATCAATACAATCAAGGATTATTTTACTTTTACGCTAATTTAATCAATTAAATCACGTTTAGACAATTGGTACCCAGATTTTGATAAATGAGGTGTAAATCGATTCGTTATTATGGTTCGGGGGCATAGGCTAACTAAATTTTACACGAAAAAAAAACAATATGACAGGTGTTTGTTACATCGAACTTTCCGTAGTCGAGTTACAGTTTTAAAACTTCTTGTATCTTGTTTATATTTTATCTAATCAGCGCCTACCGAATTATAACTTTACTTTTATCTAGACTTATTGCTCATATCTAAATTTCCTAATTACCGACAATCATTGTGCATGGACCAAAGACAGATAAGTAGTATTAAGCGATATGATATCGTCATTTTTATTTTTGTATAATTAATGATTGGGCAACAATGCTATCATAATAACATAAAATAATATTATAATTTATGCTTACAGCATTTACAATTTATATTCTGGTTCTGCGCACCTCCTCACGTCGCAACGGCGGGACATCCTTACAAAAATAAAATCCTTTTGAAGATCTTCTCGGAGACCTTGTGATAAAATTATCGCAGATCATGGAATAATAACGTTACATTATGTAGTACCTCTTTAGTGTAATATATGTAATCTTGCTTATTGATCTCTCAATTCAAATGTTAATCTTAGGTAAATGACGATGTAAACATTTTGGTCTCTTCTTGACCGTGACCCAAAACGACCAGCAACGTCGTCTACATAATCGCTACGTAAAATAATAATAATTACGTATTACGTACATACGTCATATTATGAGGTATGTAGATACGTAATACGTATCTATCTAGTAGGTATCCAAGTGATAGTAGACAGTAGTAGAAATAGACCATCAGCTCAAATAATCATTTTACTATTCAATATTTCTTATTGTGTGGGTTTTTATATCATTATTTATTACATATCCTGCAAAAATACACTCTACTGATTGTAAACTTTCGAAGTGTTCTTATAGATGTTGCCCTGACTGATCAAAATCTGTTATATAGGTCTATCAACTTTTATGGCCTTCCAGGAAAAGAGTAAAAAAGTTATTACTTACCTATTTTTTTTAAATTAAATCACAGTAATTTAAATTTCGCTTTTTAAACCTATTTCGCCATCTGTGTCCGATAGACCTAGGAATGAGTGGTTAAGGTTATAGTTTACGTGGTTAAGGGATACTTTTGTCCATCAGACTACCGCCAAAATTTTAGCAAAATTGGGTGTTATATTTGTTGCCCGCGACTTTGTCCGCGTGGAATAGTTTTAACCTCACCTTCACCACCTTAAAAAAACCTTCGCAAATAATGCATTATTTTAGAACAAATTTGGTTAGCATAAAAAAGGTCATAGTGAGCCAACCTTAAAAGATAGACATAGGTATGCTGTCGCGGACATTTTTTTTAGAACTTTTAAACGGGAACAATTCTGTCATACATGATTTTTGCGAAACTTTAACCGTTTACGCAGCGCACGCAGCGGAAACTCTCAAAAGGAAAAGAACCCGATTTTGAAACATTCTTCATTGGTGCTCCGCTCCTATTGGCGTGATGCCGCTTAGTGTGAACTGATGATATATAGCCTATAGCCTTCCTCGATAAATGGGCTATCTAACACAGAAATAATTTTTCAAATCGAACCAGTAGTTCCTGAGATTAGCGCGTTAAAGCAAACAAACAAACTCTTCAGCTTTATTATATTAGTGTAATGTATATAGATTGATTACTTAGCAAACATTAATATTTCGGAATAGCAAATGAATAGCATTTGTAATAAAATGTTATTTAAATGTTTGGGACTGGGCTTGAACGTAAAAAAGTTGATCGACCAAATGGAAATCGAAAAAAAAATGAAACTACCGAATATCACGCGGGCAAAGCCATGGGTAATGCAACTAGCTAGCCAGTATTCACTGGTACTATTGACTCAGCATGATTATTATAGGTATTCCACGCTAGCTTGGATTTTGGAATCATGTTACGAAGTTTCGGAGTCATCATTTTTGTTGCCTTGGAGGCTTAGACCATTAAAAAATACCATTATAATAACTACAAAACTTCTGTTACACACTACTACAAGACTACAAGTTTTGTCATTCTAATTTATAATGATATAAATATTACACAAGCGTAAATTTAAAATTTAAAGCACCTCCGAGATTGTGAATCTATGGCCGGGCTATATGTATGATATACCCAACATCCTATTACCCAATTTGCTGCTCCAATCTCCTCCGTGATCGTAGATCCGCCTCGATCACGTCAGCTTTCAAACAGAAAGAACCGCATCAAAATCGGTCCATTCGTCCAGATACACAGACACGCAAATACATACGTCAAAGGAGGTTGGCGAATTTTGACCCAGCATTTTTAAAAACCGTTCAGATTCAGAAAACATTTAATTTTAATTAATATTTTTCAGAGTATTTTTCTGTGTAAACCCCATATTTTTAGAAGATGGGGATTAAAAATATAATTATTCACAGGTACACGTCCGCGTCATTATAAATAACCGTTACATGGCAATACAAGTGAATATCTTTTTCCTCCCAACTTTATTTGATAGACTTTGATTAATTTTTTGTTAGTCTGGTTTACTAGAACAAGTTTGAGAAGTTTGATTCGTGGGTGTTCAGTGTTCTGTTCGGTTCGACTGGGTCAGAAACTCTATGGAATTCGCCAATCTCCTTTATAACACGCCTTTTTTGATCGGGGATTAAAAAGCGCCGTGTTTCACCACCTTCAAGTAAACTTTAACCGACAAATAAAGTTGACGTAACAAACATAAGATTAAAAATTAAAATTAAACACTTGTATGTACGGAACCTTGCACATTCTAACGTGTCACACCATTTGTACCTAACGTTTAATTTCATAATTTGCATAAAAAATGCAGACACAATTTTCGACATGAAATATTATGCAATATTTTGCGTTAAAACGAAGAAAACTGAAATAAAGCCACAGTTAACATTAGCAGTAGTATATTTTTAACTTGAATTGTTCACAGCGTCTGCTTATTGAGTTACGCGTACGCTGATATGATATCGTTATCTGCCGCATTGGTGCGTCAACACCATTATCTTGTTTGTTTTAACAAATTAATAACGAGTAGTTATATATCGGTACTGTCAACACGAAAACAGAGAAGTTTGTATTGTATTTACTCTGAATATTATTAATATTTTTCAATTTTATATTTCAGAAGTAATTAAATTAAAACAGCAGATTTTCCCAATTTTTAGGGTTCCGTACCCAAAGGGTACCAACGGGACCCTATTACTAAGCCTACGCTGTCCGTCCGTCCGTCCGTCCGTCCGTCCGTCCGTCCGTCCGTCCGTCCGTCTGTCAGCGGGCTGTATCTCGTAAACCGTAATAGATAGACAGATGAAATTTTCACATATTATGTATTTCTTTTGCCGCTATAACAACAAATAATAAAAATTAAATTAAATTAAAAAAATTAAATTAAAATGGGTAGGTGGGTAGATGGAAATTTTTTAATTTAATTTTTTTAACGGAACCCTAAAAGAGCGAGGCCCGACTCGCACTTGGCCGATTTTTTATTTTTGAGTTAGGTACTAGTAATATATTTAAGTTTTTGGCATACATACCTAATATAAATTTCGCGATTTAGTATTTTCAGCCCCCCCCCCCCCGTCCATTTTTGTACTTATTCCTTAACAAATAACTAGGTAAAATTCATTCGTTGTGACCTTAAACGAAAACGACAAAATACATGAAAAATTATTTTTTACCATTTTTCCCAAAATAGTATAGTGGCTATACTAGTGGACTTGTAATAAAAGATTTGTAAGTAAATACAAGAAGTTATAATACCTAACTAAAATAATTAAGCTACTTAGGTGTAAACTTGGTTTTATCTTTTGCGATAACATTACATACAAACACCGTGGTATTTTTATCAAGCAATTAAAATTTTAGTACCTAACTACTTTGAATATCTACTTAATTATAATATTGTTGATTGTTATAATCATTTTGTATTGTATTACGAACTTAGCGAGTTACATGGTAGGTCTACACGCTTTAAAATAACTCAAAGTAGACAAAAGGAGAATAGGCTGGTAGCACACAGGTAAGTACTTTGACCGAGATCATTTAACTTTAACTAAGTAATTTACTAGAAGAAAAGTTTGTGAGTTCTGGACAAGAGGACAGTTCATGCACTCTCATCGAGAACAGAGGTGCGATTGTCTAAAGTTATTCCATTGATCGTAATAGTATTCGATGACAATAGCATCAAAGTAAAATAAACCATAACAGCATTGAATTAGAGCTCAATTTCGTGTATGCACTCATATATGTTCAAGTCTGTATGATATTTGGAGCGTTATGGAACGCTCCAAGTTAAAATCGGGTGTACTGAATTTGTGACTTTAAATCAATACAATCAAGGAACATTTTACTTTGACGCTAATGTTATCGAATAAAAATTCTTAGTGAACGATTAGTGAACTTTTAGACAGTTGGTAGAGTTGGTACCCAGTTTACGGATTTAAAGTTCCTAGGCTAGGACAGTCCTAGGTAAGATACGTTTATATCCTATCCTATATAACCTATCTTACCTAATGGTAAGACAGGCTTGCGCTTGGCTATTATCGTTCCTTTAGAGCAGGGGTTCCCAAAGTTTTTTTTTATCATTTCTCCCTACTGCCTAAAATGAAAATGCCCACGCCCCACTCGGTGCAGCAAGTGGACTCTTTACCTTATAAAATACAATAAGGTTAATATTTTATTATGTTCAAAAATATTTTTTTAGATCACCTTTGACTTGTGATGAAGAGTCATCGTGACAGATGAGTCAATAACAGAAGAAAATGCACAACGTATATTGCTATAGTTCTTGCAATTCACGTGGGCGACTGACTTATGGTTGTGTGTGTGTCGTATCTGTATAAGTGTGAGCGAGCGCAATGCTCGCGCCTGCCCGCTCCCACCTAAGCTTTGACAGGCACGCACACTAAACAATGTGCATGTACACGAAGTAACCACAAGTAAACCTCACTCGCCTTCGTGAATTGCAAAAACTGTAGCAGATATTGCTGTGTTGTGCGTCCCCCCTTACATGTCTTTGCGCCCCCCTAGTGGGGCACGCCCCCCAATTTGAAAATTAATGCTTTAGAGTGGACAGAATTGAAATCTATATTGAAATTTTTAAGCTGTGGCGAACGTGGTAGGAAAAGGACGGTCGGGAGTTCTCCATTATCTACGTCTTATAAGCTGTCTGCCTTATAGTTGCGTTGTTAAAAACACGATTTGTGGATGGCAACTACATAAGGATGCCAACTTTGTGAACTTCTCGGTGTCCTATGGTGGAACGGTGAAAGAAAGTTAAGTAAAGGAAGAGTTTGTGAAGTCCCCGAAGCTTGTATACTTTCCGAAGTATATCCGTTAAGAGACCGATCACACAACATAGTCAGTGTAAAAGACAGGCAAAACTGTGCATAGGCTGTAGGTAAACTGTGTGCAGCCTTGTCTAAATTATTAATCTAATAATAATCCCAGGAAATTATTGATAAAATCGGTCAAAGTCAGATATAAAGAAACCATCACAATACGTTCAATCATGCAATGCTTACTGCTGAACTGCAGAGCAACTTAAATTGGTATGACATTCTTATTTATCGTAATACGACAATACGCCACAAATATTCTATTCGCACCTATTCTTGTTTGTCATATTGTCCAGTTATTTCTTGGCCATCAGATTGAGTTTCAGAGTTGAATAAAAAATTACTTCAGCTTGTTTTACTGTTCTGTACTTTTGGATAAAAATAAAGTGGGTAGATAATGAATTTTGTATACCATATGCCTATACTATTATCATTATCAGCATAATAATTTGCAATGCTCAGTAATATTGTGATTTTATCGGCGTGTACCAACTCGTAGGCTGTAGGTATAGAAGTGATCTTTCCTCGACCTTGTGGCAAACATTACAGCCCGATAAAGGAAATCGTTGCCTATTTGCACAAATCAAACATTTTGTGTTTTAATTAAGCATTTTAATCAGCGGCTGTGCATTCATACGTACATAATAATAATAATTGGTTCAACATCGTACGCGATTACTATCGACGACGTGTTGACGAGGTAACGCGAACGTTCTGAAACTGCTATCGATTGTGTTCAGTTTATTACATTTTTTAAGAATTAATTGTGCACCTACTGAGTTTATGTATATTTAGTATATTTTAAAGTTCCACCACATAGTTGAATATTAAACTTTCAGGTGGGAGATCAGGTTTAAGATCGAATTAGGTACTTATTTTAATAGTAAAGTGTGTTTATCTCGCAAAAACAATAATTCTCGTCCAACCTGCTAAATTGACAGACATCAATTTTCCGGTAGGTATAATGATAGTTACTAATAGTATATAAAAATTATTTAAAAAAAAATTGGCCAAGTGCGAGTCTGGTCTCGCTCTTTTAGGGTTCCGTACACATGACCAAATCATTTTTTTAAACTAGATACATAATATTTTTTAGATATCTTAGTTCTTAGAAATACATTTAATAAAGTTTAATTTCATTTAATAGAATTTAATAAATCTTTACATTTAATAAAACTGTAACTGGAAGATTTCTGTACATTTAATATATTTTGAAAATTTTAATTGGGGGATGCTTTACTATCGATACTGAGCCCAAAACAGATTTTGATTTAATTTTTGTCTGTTTGTCTGTTTGTTTGTCCTTCTGTCACGTAAAAACTACGGCACAGATTTCTACAAAATTTTATACCGTGGTAGCTTATTACTCGGGTCAACATCTAGGCTACTTTTTATCCCGGAAAATCAAGGAGTTCCCGAGGGACTTTAAAAACTAAATCCACGCGGACAAAGTCGCGAGCATCAGCTAGTACACTATATAGTACATATTATACCAAAATTTCAAATTCCTAACTAGTTTAGTTTTTGAGATAGACCCCCTAACAAAATTGGTCTAAAACCGACAACTTTGACGGCCCCCCATTTCTTCATTTTTGTAGCTAAAAATAAAAATATATATATATTTGAACTCTACTTAATGAGCTCTAGACAATGACACCCCACATGCCAGGGTAAAAAAAAAAATTATTTCGACTCCTTTTCCATTTATTTTTTAATTTTATTTTATTTTTATTATTTGTTGTTAGCGGCAATACAATATGTGAAAAGGAGATTGGCGAATTCAATAGAGTTTCTGACCCAGACGAACTGAACTGAACACTGAACGCCCACGTTCACGAATCAAACTTCTCATACTTGTTCTAGTAAACCAGACTTAAAAAAAAATTAGCCAGAGTCTATCAAATAAAGTTGGGAGAAAAAAGATATTCACCTTGTATTGCCATGTAACGGTTATTTATAATGTGTACTTGTGAATAATTATGTTTTTGATCCCCATCTTCTAAAAATATGGGGTTGACACAGAAAAATTAAATATTTTCTGAATCGGAACGGTTTTTAAAAATGCTGGGTCAAAATTCGCCAACCTCCTTTCAACTGTCTATCTATTATGGTTTACGAGATACAGCCCGCTGACAGACGGATGGACGGACGGACAGCGGAGTCTTAGTAATAGGGTCCCGTTGGCACCCTTTGGGTACGGAACCCTAAAAACCGACTTCAAACGCCACTAGGTACAAAGTATAAAATAATTTTAGTTTGTACAAGTATGTTGAAGTCGGGAAGTTTATACTTTGTTGTGGCGTTTGGTCAGTTTTTTTTTAAAGAATTTTCTATAGAAGTAATCTAAGTAAGAATCTACAAAAAAAAATACGCATCGGATTGATAACCTCCTTCTTTTTTTTTGAAGTCAGTTTAATAAATTTGTCCTGAATTAATGCTGAAAATCATTTCGGTTCGGACCCATGGGCTAAAGAACATGAATCCGCTACATTGAATTGCATTGGGTCGAATTTTACCGAAGCAAGTTTTTTCTCCCTGGCTCTATGAGAGACCGTACCCGTGTGCCTGTACCTTACCTTAAGTACGTAGTACTATTATATATTCTGTGCCTTAAGTACTACCGTACTTACGTACCTCTAGCTTCTCGACAACCTCGGACCTCACTGTCCTTCATTTTGTAACAATTACTGGCATTTTCTTGGTAATATCGTTCGATACAGAAAATTAAATGTAGTCTGTAGCTACATGATTTGGTAATCCTTTCATAATAATATACACGTGGTATTAGCAATAATTAGCAGGATGTTTCTCGGAGGTCGTTGAAAAGATTTATTTTTTAGTCGAGTCATTCATATGAGTTGTTTGGGGAATAATTTTTTTCATATTTATTTAGATAACATAACATCGTCACATGGCTTTACGAATCTACAAAAGAGGAATATTGAAGGTTTTATAATTGATGGGGAGCGTTTTGATAGCATAGAAAACTGCTTTTTTTTTAAAAGATTACATTCTGTAAACCTAATGTGCAGTCAATTTGTATGTAACCTACAAGTGCATCTACTTACCAGAATACCGATACTCCTGTTAAAAAAAGTCCTGACAACAATTTAAGGGCCGAATAAATAAATAAAAAATAATAAAATTCATAGGGGAAATCTTGGACTCGAACCGGGGTCGGGTCTTCAGTTCGGGACCGCCCGACTTACCGAGCTATCGGGAATTTATGGATGATGGCGTTTACCTTCGTATTCTAATGATATTGTAAGGGGTTTTTCATTGCCTGAAAACACGGATAAAACGACCTTTTCTAAAAATGAAACCTTGCTAGATCGATTTATCGCCCCCGAAACCCTCTGCATACCAAATTTCATGAAAATCGTTGGAGCCGTTTCCGAGATTCAGATTATATATATATATATACAAGAATTGTTCGTTTAAAGATATTAGATTTTGACAGTATTTTCGTGAAGACAGTAGATGAACGTCTATCGACGTCGGTGACATCGGCACTGTTTACTTATCAAAAATAAACACATAGGTAGTTTTTAGGGATCCATTATTCGCGGATCTTATTAAAATCAGGTACCTGCTATTTAAAATGAATAAACTGAACCGAAGCAATGGCTGGGTCATGCGTCATGCTCGTGAACGGGTGCCACCGGCGGGAATGGGGCTTTATGTCAGCCCATCTTAAGATAGAAGTTAGTCGGTATGCATTTTTGGAACTTCCCTCATGGGTTCCTGCAGTGGTTCAAGTGGAAACACTGCATATTATATATATATAGCATAGTATTTACTGTATTGCAAATTTGTTTTTGAAAAGAGCAACTGCCGAGTTTCTTGCTGGTTCTTCTCGGCAGGAAGAGCATTCCGAGCCAGTGGTAGATTCATCGACTATTCAAAAGCACTTGTAAAAGTTTATTTGAATAAAAAATATTTCTATTCTATTCTATTCTAAAAGTCCAAAACTTTTGTCCATAGATCGCGGTCGGCCGGAGCACGAGGGACCACACAATCGACGTGGACCTTAGCCTAGAGGGTCCGGCGGCGAAAGTCTCGAGGAAGCAAGCGACGATCCGCCTCAGAAACAGCGGCGATTTCTTTATGTCCTCGGAAGGCAAACGGCCGATTTTCGTCGACGGGCGGCCTGTTCTTCAAGGGAACAAAGTTAAACTCAACCACAATAGCGTTATCGAGGTAATTATTTTTTCATCTCCCCATCTCGGAAAGAGTATTTTTGCTCTTCGATATCGGAGTGCAAAAGCCGTTTTTATCCTCTAGAGGATAAAGTAAATTGAATTTAGAACATCGTGTGCACTAAGTTTGTGAATTCGAAACATCATTAAACCTATTTACTTCTACCTCCATGGTGCCGAATTTATCATACAACCTTTTTTAATTTATTAAAAACTCAGACTTGGAACCTTCTTGGTGTACTTTTTTTTAATTTGCTTTGCGCGCGCCATTTTCTTTTCACGTCATATTGTTTGAATGGGGAGATGAAAAATTACGTGTTGCACTCGAGTGCAAAGATTTTTCACCTCGTGCTCTTTTGATTCCCTCGCTAACGCTCAGGATTCTAATTTTTGAATCACTCGCTGCGCTCGTGATTCAATTTTAGAATCCTTCGCTTGCTCGGTCATCAAAACTGAGCACGCGGTTAAAAAGCAACTTTGCACTCTTGTATAACAAATAACTATTAAGTACTCTATAAAAACATTGGTCGGTTTTTTTTCTTGTATAAGGGGCGGAGATATAACATGGGCTAGGATTTCTCTAAAACCCGCCAGTAGCCAAGACCTCAAGTTCATACTGGGAGGTTCGAGGATCATCTGAAATAGCACCGGTGCCTTGCGCTAGGTACAGTTATGTCTTTGACCCGGTCCAAATGTCTAGGTCTAGGTCTTGGTCTTGCAGCGCTAGTAACATTCTTACGTAATTATTATATTTACCTACGTATTATATTGTTGTAAATACATAGTAATTCTGACCAGTTATTCGGTTTATAAGTTGGCATTAGTGATAGCCTAATGGTTAGGACTGTGGTCTCCTATTCGGGGGGTCGCAGGTTCGATCCCGGGTACGCACCTCTAAATTTTCGGAGTCAAGTGCGTTTTAAGCAATTAAATATCACTTGCTTCAACGGTGAAGGAAAACATCGTGAGGAAACCTGCACACCTGAGAGTTCTTCATAATGTTCTTGAAGGTGTGTGAAGTCCGCCAATTCGCATTGGGCCAGCGTGGTGGACTATGGCTATGGTGGATGGGTTGTTAATGATGATGAATGATTCTGTTTATGACAGATTTTGCTAGAATTTAGAAATCAGGACCTCGTAAAATCCCTATTGAAGCCATACTTTCAATTTTGGAAAAAGAATTATTGTAGAAGTTCGAGTATCATAAATCATAATATAGTTGCTCCACAATTTCCTTAGTTCTGTACCTAATTTATGAATAGTTTACGTCAATTTGCAAAAAAAATATAATTAATAAACATGAATGAATAAAATTAAGTGGGTACTATCATGATTAGATGTACATATAAAATTACGGAATTAACATTAACTGCATGCATTACGTTATTGTTTTTTATTTTGTATTCTTTCCCGATAACCACAAGACTGAAAACCGGCCAAATGCGAGTCGGGCCACGCTCTTTTAGGGTTCCGTACGTGTGACCAAATCACTTTTGTTTAAAACTAGATACATATTTAGATATCTTATTTCTTATAGATTGTACTAAATTAACATTCGGGGAAAAGATGCTCGTTTTGTTTTGGTCACAACTTACAAACCGCATTATAAATCGGTGTTTTCAGTATTTGTTGTTTAAATTCACTTTAAATTACATAATATACAGATATTTGAAATTCCTAAGTAGTTTAATTTTTGAGATAGACCCCGTCGATTGCTCCCATTTATTCATTTTTATAGCTGAAAAATAATAAAAAATGTATTTGAACTCTACTTAATGAGGTCTAGACAATGACACCCCACATGCCAGGGTACAAAAATTAAATTTTATTTCGACTCCATTTCCATCTATGGGAGCCCCTTTATTTTTCATATTATTTTTATTGTTATAGCGGCAATAGATATAGGTACACACTGAAAATTTCAACTGTCTACTTATACGGTTTACGAGATACAGCTCGCTAACGGACGGACGGACCGACGACAGCGGAGGCTTAGTAATAGGGTCCCGTTGGGCACCCTTTAGGTACGGAACCCTAAAAAATAGTGAGCGATTATCTTTATTTTCTTCACTAGGTGTAGTTTACTATTTAGTTATGTGGTCCCAATCACTACCTATTAATAACATTAATATTGTGGTTTTCCTAAAATTATTTTCGTTTATGGCGTAGTAAGTAGGTTAGTACAAGACTTATGTCGAGCCATGACCGCCGACTTATCGTATGCGACTTTTTTTACCTAAATTGAGTTTTTTATTTCAAACGATATTTTTAAATATAAAGGAATCGCATGAAATGTCGACGTGCAGTTAATAGTGTCCTTTATAATTTAAAATCTCGTTTGTAATAAAAAAAACTCAATTTAGGTAAAAATGTCGCTTACGATAAGTCTGCGGTGCGGTCATAGCATAGCTCGATATACCTACCTAGTTATAACCCTGTATCACCGATACTATACCGATACGATATGAAACATTGCCATACGCATACGATACCTACTATTTATAAAATAACTAACTTTTGCCCGCGGCTTCACTCACGTTGTTAGATTTTTCAAACCCTTATTTTACCCCATTAGAGGTTGAATTATCAAAAATCCTTTCTTAGCGGATGCCTATGTTATAATAAATAGCTGTATGCCTTTCAGCCCGATCCGTCCAGTGGTTTGAGCTGTGCGTTGATAGATCGGTCAGTCAGTCAGTCACCTTCTCCTTTTATAGGTATTATGGTTAGATTTTTCGTATACATGTTTCGATTGAATATTTCAATATAACAATTTTAGATAAAATGTATTAGTTTTATGTTTTACTAGCTGATGCCCGCGACTTTGTCCGCGTGGATTTAGTTTTTAAAGTCCCTCGGGAACTCCTTGATTTTCCGGGATAAAAAGTAGCCTAGATGTTGACCCGAGTAATAAGCTACCACGGTATAAAATTTTGTAGAAATCTGTGCGGTAGTTTTTACGTGAAAGAAGGACAAACAAACAGACACGAAATCGTCCAGTTACAGTTTTATTATAAGTATAGATTATGCAGAGATATTGTGTGCATGAGGTTTCTTATCCCGCTTAATTTTTAAAATCATATAAGTATGGTTTTCAGAAATACACCTTAACTAAAGATAGGTGTACACAATCTCCTCTAAACCAAAGTGACATGTCTAGATTCAAAGTGATAGAAGATTAAAGAAGAAATTTAGAGTATTAAAGGAGATTGGCGAATTCCATAGAGTTTCTGACCCAGACGTACTGAACTGAACACTGAACGCCCACGTTCACGAATCAAACTTCTTATACTTATTCTAGTAAACCAGACTAACAAAAAATTAATCAGTCTATCAAATAAAGTTGGGAGAAAAAAGATATTCACTTGTATTGCCATGTAACGGTTATTTATAATGTGTACTTGTGAATAATTATATTTTTGATCCCCATCTTCTAAAAATATGGGGTTTACACAGAAAAATACTCTGAAAAATATTAATTAAAATTAAATGTTTTCCGAATCTAAAGGGTTTTTAAAAATGCTGGGTCAAAATTCGCCAACCTCCTTTAGACCTGTCACATTGATTTAGAGATTGTGTACAATAGAATTAGACACACTGTACCTAAATGGATAAACAGTTTCATGTTTGTCGGTTTTGTGGTTCTGTAAGGTGTCAATTACGCTAATGTGATTTTCTCCTTGTGCGCAGATAGCGGGACTTCGCTTCGTGTTCCTGATTAACCAAGAATTGATCAGCGCCATCCGTCAAGAAGCTGTTAAAGTTACCATACCTGTATAATAATTTGCATAATAAAGGGTGTTTGTAAAAACTGTGCATTTTTATTTAGAACACATTTATTTGGTCAATTTTAAAACAATTTTCAGAACTAGGTATCACTCGAAAACAATAATTCCCGTTAAATTAAATCCCTCGCATACTGCACTTACAAATAACAATGTATACCTCAATTTATTTAAGAGTGAATGTGGTTAGTAATAATAATTACGTCTATCACGAAACACTATCACGTGCGTTACTGGCATAATAAAATATGCTTAAAAATAAACGACAAAACGAAACTGCTGAAATATTTCAATTAAACTATATCCGTAACCCTCTATTAAATAGTGTTTTAACCACATTAAAATATTTATACAATAACAATATCGAACAAGTGCGTAAAACTCAACAATCCACTCAATAGTGCATAACAAACATACAAAGAAATCAAAGAGAAACATATTAACAAGTAAACAAATCTTATCATCAGTATCAATGTTTTAAAGTTCAGCCTCAAAATACTATCTCGTATTTTTATCCAATAACGTAACTGAACAATAAACATTTATTTAGAATAGCAAGATAATCTTTGTACATTTCATAGTAAAATTTAATTAATCTTATACTAAAAATACCCACCTTATGGAATAGTGATATTACAAAAACTATAATAAAATTAAACAGTCCTATTATTCATTCAACATACAATTTTAAAAGTTTCACTTACTAACTAACGTTTATGTTATATTACTTTTATAGAAGGCAACACTTGCACATAAAAGCACATTTTTGGTATATATTTATTTAACACCCTGTATACAATATAAAAATAGTATTTCATTTAAAATCATGTTTGAGGCACGAAAACGCCAAATCTGAAAAAGGCGAGTGCTTTTTTTTGAGATCAAAAGACTTCATTTTGAAAAGTTTTTGGTATGTAGGTATGATATAGGTTGCTTTGGTTATGGCTAGGTTGGATTTTAGACTTAATTTTCCCTGGTAAGTACAATACCAAGAAAAATCAAACTACGACGGTAGGTACCTTAATTACTGTTAATATCATGTGGATAGTAATTTAGCACATTACACGTTTTAGGCACAAAATTGATTCATAAAATAATTAAGGCGAATCTACTTTATAAAATATAATATTATGTATATTATATAAACGATTTAAATAACGCGCTCTATTCGATTTTAATCATATTACTTGCGAGAGATATATCTATTAGGAACAGTAAATTTTTGCAGCTAATATATTTCACAGGAATTTATAATAGAATAACCGTATTATAACACGTAGGGCCGATTTCACAACGTGATATTTGGGTAGATTTTCAATACAAAAACTGTCAGAACGCCCAATTTATTCCTTGGTTAAACGTCACTCGAAGTTGGTGAAATCGGCACTTAATTTTTTTTATTGAAGTGTTGTTTGTTGAAAATAAGTAAATAAGTTAAAAAGCGGGAAATTGGGTAAGCATGATTACTGAATTAATTAAATATTGGTGAAATATATTGATGACGTAGATTTAATAACTGTTGTCAGCTCTATTTTGAAATAAAAAATATTTGATTTCAATTATTATTTTTACCGTTATAGTAATATCTCAGACGGTAATCATTATTGTAATCAAAGATTTTCAATTTAATCCTTGATTTATTAGGTAATACCTTATAATAATATAATTATAAGGGCCTGTTTCACCACCTTCAAGTAAACTTTAATCGATTGCCCATACGAAAACTGTCAAAACTTCAACTTTATTAGTCGGTTAAAATTTACTTGAAGGTGGTACTAATTTGCTTACACGAACTAAACAAAGTTGATAGGGGGGAAAAAAAATTATAAAAACTTCAAAGTTTTTGATACATTGGATTTGGAATATTTTGGTAAATTGTTAAAAGCAACATCAATAAATGTGAGTATTGGTATAGGTCCTTTCATAACATACCTACCCATATTATTATTTTATATTTTTAAGTGTTTACCTACATTTCAGGTTTTCCGAATTTTTAAATACATATCAAAACATGCAGGGCCGGCGGGAATTGAACCCAATCAGTTTAATGAAAGTAGATAAATATCACTAACTTCAGCGCTGACGGGCAGTTCGACTGTGGCCGTAGTGTAACCTGATCAACACATAGGACGCGATTCCTGAAAGATGTGGATTCGATTTTCGCCGGTCCCGCAATTTTTGATATAGGTATTATGCATTTCTTAGCCAAAATTATTTAATTATATCTCCTGTCCATATTCTGCTGCGGCTACTAACGCCTTTTATACATCTCCACTACGAAACTTTAGCAACGTAACGAAATGTAAGTCACAGATGTTCATACTCAGTTGCACTATTCGATCTCGCTTCTGTTTAACAGCAGCAAAATTGCCTGTAGTACCATTCTCTAAAAGTGATTGCTACAGTGACGATTGCAATCTCCTCTAATTGGCGGATACTCGCTATTGGCTTAACATTGTTGCAGAAAGAAAGCGATAAACTCAGCCAATCACCACATTTAAGACTAGCAATGATTGATGCAGGTTTTACAGAATCGGCCTGCTGTTCTAACACAGAAGACAGTTTGGCTCCAGTTTGCTAAACTTATCGCAGTCTAAATGTGCCAAAAGCTATGGTGCTGCGCAAACGTAGACACTTAGTTGCGGACACAGGACACCATCACAAGAAATGATTGTTACTGTGTCCAATGTCAACAACCGGACAGTTTCCGTCATCAGACACAGTTGCCGTCAACAGTCCCCGGTTGCTATTTCTGCTGCAGTTCGTTGGTTGGCTTTAGTCAGTTTCTGTTGTTGCGTGTGTGGGTCAGTTGCTTTGTGCAACACAGGAGACTGTGTGCACATAACTCCTCCAAATCATATTATGGAAAGTAAAATGTTTAGTGTAGTTGCTCACATCGAACACTTTTTGAGTGGAAGTAACTGGACACAAGAAGTGTCTACGTTTGCGCAGTTGCTGGTTGATTTCATATTGATTGTATGAAATAAAATAATCAATGGTGGCTTGTATCCGATACAGGACTCAAAGGTGTCCACGTATGTGTAGTGCCTAACAGTCTATAACATCGTACAAAATAGTGGCGTGCACAGAAGTCGAAGCCAGACAATTTTTTTATTTTAGTATTAGTTATACTTTCTTCTATTGGTGTGAATACTTGTACCTATACTACCTACACAAGCAGTAGGTACTTAGCTGATTTTATGAAATGCATGCAACTGCTAACCGATGCCACAAAGACTCCTAATGTAAAAAGTGTGTGTCAGCTCCGGCCTCCGACGCACGACTGGAGTTTACGCGCGACGCTATATCCTTCTCTATGCGCGCGACTCGGGTCCGAGCGCGCCCCGACCGACTTTCTCTTCGGGGACTCTTTCGCACGAAAACCAACCTTATTTAATCAACGTTAGGGTAGAAATTTCAACGTTGTGAAAAACGTAACAGAAAAACATAACGAGGTCATTGATAAATTGATTTTACTGCCCGGATTTTTCTCATACCGGGCTGCTAAAATCGATTCTTAAGGAGTAAACTCCAATAATGTTTAATCAATTATTCCTTAAAAAACTTTTAAAAGGTAAACAAATCTCGGAAAACGTTTCAAAGAAACGCGCAACCGACGACCTTCGCGGGGTGCTTATGACGTTTTTAAGTTTGGTTTTTCACTTCACGCACGGCTTCGTTGTCAGTGCGGTAAGAACGTCCTTTGCTCGGTCTCTTACGCCTTTCTACGTAAAACCAGTCGATTACCTTTTAACACAGCTAAGAAAAAATAGATTATATAGATACAAAAATACATAAAAATCAATAATATTATTAAATGATGCCTATATTTTGTACTTTAAAAAAATTACAGTTTTCTTTACCTACCTCATACGATAATTATTTGCAGTGCTTAACTTAGGTGAGCAATCGCGATTATCATTCATCACATATGGTGATGTCAAAATAACATTTAATATACCTACTATTATATTATATTATTAATTTTTATATTGTTTTATTAAAACTAAACATTTATTTAATAACATAATATTTGCCATTAGACAATTTTATAAAATCATTGACAAAACCAATTCTGGTGTACACACAAATTATTATTATTTTATTTAATATCTAACTGGCTTAACATAAGGATTTTTATACAGCATTAAATTATTTACACACAATGTCCTAGTAAAATTATTTACACTTTTTAACCAAATATTTTTATGGGAATAAATAATACTTAGTATGGCTGTCAGAGCATGGTAATAAAAAATTTTAAATATGATTATACTATTAATTAAATAATTACAAATAAAAATCAAAATAAAATAAAATATTAATTATTGACATTATTGATAAACTTCAAAATGGAATGATAGCATAAAATAACAATAATAAAATCGTTATACACAATTTAACAAAAATACAGATCTTATCAAATTAACTTTAAAACAATAATGTATGGATATGCATCCTACTTTAAAAATATTTCTTTGATTTCTTTTCATCACACTTAGTATTGATTTTGGTTTGGTTATAATATACTAAATATATTGAATATTTTTATTAATAGTGAACTTAAAAAGGTAACTAACTAACTATAAACGAATGATGGACCAAGGACCATGCAAAAAATCGTCCCCACCCACCAACAGATTCCAAACGTATCTGTCTTAGATCTCAGTTAATACGATCTCAGTTAATACTTCGTGACAACCTGATGATTTTTTTACTGTGACGAAATCCGTCGTTGTTATGGGGTTTTCTTACAAAATTTTTATTATTTATTTATCTGTTTGTTTTGATACAGTTAATTATAAAAAGAACATATAGGAGCACTAGGTATCCAACTAGAAAAAAGTACTATTGTGAGATGCAGTCGCGTTTGTAAGACGCAGAGAAAAAAGCGCGTGGCGCACAGTCCCCACTCCACACTCCCTAGTGATCATTATTTTGTATTTTTAAAAACCCCAAATAGTGTCATCTGTTGGTGGTTGGCTTGGACCATTCAAGGAGACATTGCCAATACAATTTTTGCAGTCCTTTGGTGTTATAGTGTAGATGTAAATAAGTCTGATGATAACAGGATATCAAGATTTAGGATCTACTACCTACAAGACTGGAAGGAATGCTTTATTAGATAGAGGTTGAGACCATTTAGTGGTGGGATGTACATATAGGAACATTCTAATGTGTTGTATTATTTGTTAGTCCATTTACCAAGGAACTGATGTATGAACTTAATAAAAAATCTAATTATGTTTCAATCTAATTGTGTATTTCAAATTTCCTTTTGTTTCTGACTTTGGTTGAGATATAATAAAACTAGCATTATAAACTGACTTATATTTACGGAATTTTTCTAGTAAAACATAACTGTTTTTTCTATGACAATATACAGCTTTTGCTTTATTTTGAAGTGCCATTTTATCAATGAAATTATTTTTCTCAAGAAAAACCCAAGGTTGCCATTTGCGACCTGTTAAATCTGGGTTATATGTTTCTTTTCTATTAATACTTTTGCTACTGGCATAGTGAGCCCCATCTTCAGATTTTTTAATTATTACTTTAGGAATAGAAATTTTTCCCTTCTTCATGTTGTCTTTGTGCCTTTTAAAATTAATCTCATCAATACTTTTTAGGACATCTTCAAATTTGGGCTTCTGTTTTTTAGAAATATCATTTGTATGTCTTTTAACAGTACAGATATTTGCAGTGGCATCTACCTTTGGTTCCACTTTGGCTATCTTTAGTTGTTTTAATGTATGAAGACGATGTTGAGGTAAAGGAAGTTTTACTTTGAGATCATAAATTGATTCTTTTAAGGGTGGAATGTATTTTTGAGCTGCTTTTGTTATTAATGTTCGAGGAGAACTAAAATTGGAACTATAACTCTGATATTCCCTTTTTTCAGTTAGCTTATAACTTAATTTATTTATTGAATCAGTTCTCATTTCATTAATTTGGGAAACTCTTGAACCATTACAGTTTGTTATTTTTAAAAAGATACTAGAAGTTTTTTCCTCTGAAGTAGTAGAAGATACCTCTGGTGAACTAGAGCAGGAAGAACTTGAATTTTCCTTTGGAACATTTGATATTAAATAATCGTTACTCGATTCACATGAATGAGTTGTGAATTTATTTTCTTGTTCTTCAAACTTGAAATCACTATCATGGTTAAAATTTGGATAAATGTTCTGATTACATTGTGAGTGAAAGGATAAGTTTTCACTACTTTTTTGTTTATTATCAAATACTTTTAAAGAGGAAATTCCAGTTTCCAAAATGTCAGTACAATTAATGTCTTCATTTGATTCCAAATAACTGTCATTGATAGCATCAAGACATTCCTCTGAGTCCTGAGATTCAATGTGGTACAGAGTTTTATTAACATTCATTTGTGGTGTCCTGTATAATGTTTCAATCAACTGGGTATTATCATTACATATGGTGCGACCATAGATACTTTTAAGTTTATCTATATGTTCACTATCATAGAAAACAGTTGTTTCTTCATCAACACTTTCCAAATCTAAAGAGTTAGTTCTTTTCGGCGACGCATGGACGTCGATAATAATATTTTCTGCAACATCTTCACTAAACACAGTCTCTATGCAAGCGACATCATCTACCCAATCATCAATAGACTTTTCCTCACTGTGTTGAACCGAATTCGCGTATTCACAAACTTGATTTGATTTATCTGTACACAAAACTGTATCTAAATTTAGATTCATTTCACAATTTGATGATTCTATGCTAGTCAGAAACTCTTCAGTATTTTCAGTATAGCATATCTTATCCAAACCATCAGTTTCTTCTGTTAAAATTAAATCATTGTCTATAACAATATAAACATTATCTTCATTGTAAAATGTAGATATAGAATTTCTTCGGTTAGTTTGAATTATATTGCAAATGTCTTCAGGTGTCATATGCGACTCTAAAAAGCTTTGGTTTTCTTTTATACATTTCTTTCGCTTGCAAGGCTGCACAAAATCATTATCGTCATCCTTATACGTTTCTAATGCCGATTCCGATAAAGATCTTTTAGAAATCTTTCTCGGTTTAAGAACAGTGCTATTGCCAATATCAGCAAGGAGTAATTTTGTAACTTGATTTTTAAAACCTTCACATTTTTCTTCTAAATTGACGCTATCTTGTTCAGTAACATGCTCTTTGTCATGTTCAGATTGCAAAACTTCATTTGAAATATGCATAACATTTGACAAGTGTGCTTCTTTATCGAAATCGCACAATTCATTATCCCTTGAAATAAGCGCATCTATATTGTTATTTTCAGATAAAACCAGTTCGTTATTCTGATTAACAAGAATATCATCTTTTAGTTCAACAATATTATTATCAAAGTTATCGTCTTGTTTTTTTTTAATTGATTTGCAAATACCTTCAGTAAACATTAAAAGTTTCTGAAACCGAGGAGAAAAAAGTTCTTTTTGACAAGTTGTAGGTCCTATCCCATTTAATACAGAAGTATGGTATATTACGTCTGGGTCATTCATATTATCTAATTTGACAACGCTGGCGAGTTCATTATCATTTATCTCATTTATCTCTATTGATTTCTTACTTTCTTCTTTTACAACAATAGAATGTTCAAGAGTTTCATTACAAATGCCTAAACAACTTTCTTCAATAGAATTAGGAGAATTAAAATAAGGTAAACGCTCGGATTCAGCTTTCTCCACACACGATTTAAAATCCTTTAGTATGACAACGCTGGCGAGTTCATTACCATTTATCTCATTTATCTCTATTGATTTCTTACTTTCTTCTTTTACACCAATAGAATGTTCAAGAGTTTCATTAGAAATACCTAAACAACTTTCTTTAATAGAATTAGGAGAATTAAAATAAGGTAAACGCTCGGATTCAGCTTTATCCACACACGATTTAAAATCCTTTAGTATACTACTGTCAGTCTCTAATTTGGGTCTACTTTCCAAACTTATAACGGCTGAAGTTTCTCCAATTACTTCATTATTTGAATTTAAAAACTCTTTAACAGGTTTATTTAAATTTATGTAAGATTTATCAGATAAAAATTCAGATTCACCTATATCCATGCACATTTGATAATTCTGTATATTATCATCGTCCACTTCTATATCATTCCTACATTCTGTAGTTGTAAGAGCAAGGTTTTCAGAATATGTTACATTTTTAGGAGATAAACAAGGCTTTTTAAAAACATTAGTTGTATCATAATCGGTCTGTAAATGCCTTTCTACATCTGTTTCTTTTGGTAAAATTGTTCCTTTATTTTTAAAACATAAATTATTTTTCTCAGTGGTATTAGCCGATATGCAAGATTTATCAGATAAACATTCAGATGCTGCTTTTTCTATATTTGTTTCATAATTTATCTCTAAATGTATTTCTGCCTGTGTGTCTTGTTTCAATTCTGATATTTTAACATCAATGTTTTCTGAAAGTGATTTGCTAACAGATAAACTAGATTCCTCAAAGGTAAAAGCAAGTTCATCACCCTTATCAAAGAAAGACTCAGATTCATCTAAATCCTTATTTTTTTCATCTTTCTTTTGTTCCATTGTAGTGGATGTTTTTATTGGTATTTTAGATTCTTCGAGTTCAAGAGCAGATGTAACATTTTCCATTCCATCTTTACAAATACATGTTTTATTTTGAATGTTACAATTTGGATTCAACTCATTAGACAAACACAATCTTTTACATTTTTTTACACAATCATTTTGAATAGATTTAGTTTCTTCTGATGATGTTTCTGTAGTTACTGTTTTATCACTATCACTATTATTTATAAAATTGTTGTCAGATAAACATTCAAATTCAGGTACCACCATTTGAACGTTATTGTCTAGCTGTGTTTGTTTTACAGGTGACTTCAACACAGTTTGTGGGTTGCATTCTTCTATTTTCATTGCTAACTCTTGGAGATCCGTTTCGTTTTTAACACAATCAATTTCTTCTGAATAACTTGACATATTATCAGATGAATTTTTCAATATTTTTTCAGGATCCTGCTCAGATACTACTACAGCTGCCGATTCTTCATTATTTATATTAGACTCTCTGATTACTGGCTGGTAAATGTCTACATAATTGTCTTTGTAACTTTTTATCCCAATATCAGATTTTTCTAAAACTATGCCAATATTTTCATTATTGGTTTCACTATTTGATAGGATTTCTATAAACTCAACTTCATTTTTTCTGAGGAAATTATTTGAGGCTGTAAAATCTTCACAAATATCATTCTGAACAGTGCTGCATGAAGTGCTAATTTTAGTATCCAATTTATCACTATCCTGGTTAGATAAATCATTTAGAACTTCTTCTATAGATGGATTATCTGAAATATCCTTACTATCATTACTAGTTTTCGTGAAAGATGAAATCTCGGAAACTACTTCGTTTTTTCTGCCCATTCTACACTCATCATTATTATAGTCTTCACTATTCTCTCTATCGAGCACTGAACTGGACAAATCAATTTCTGTTTTGCTTTCGTCAGCCAATTCAGGTTCAACCTTTTCAATATCTATTTTATATTCTGACTGTGGTAATGCATCTTTTGGATATTTTATAGCTAAGTTTTCTTCTATTAACTCCTGGCAGCTAGTACTGGTATCTTGAATATTATGCTCAGGTGTTTCTGTATTTTCTTCACTTGTTAAGTTTTCTTCTAGGGATATTTTTGGTGCAGCATTTGTCAATTTGCTCGTAATTAGAACATTACAATCTTTATTTCCTAAATTAAGTTTGGGTGATTTTACTGGCACTTTAATCAGATTTTCACAGTTTTTTTCATCTATTTCTTGATTTGTATTTTTATACTCTTCAGTTATTTTAAATTGTGGATGTTCATTTTGAGGATTTTCCACAAGCTCATCATGTTTAATATTTAGTTTTTCGGAAGTATTCTGTACTTTAATACTGCCGGAAGTAAGAGCCATATCATCATCCTCATTTAAACAATCTTCATGAAAGTCTTCTAGTGGTGGCGGGAAATTTCCATTTATGTTTTTATCAATCGCGTTTAAATAACTAACGGCCGTTTCTTCTTCAGTTTTATTTAAACTAAAGTCAATAGCAGTATCACAAGACAAATCTTGTATTTCCATATTTATATATTCAGAGTACGACTGCTTAGGTTCTTTTTGAAAGCTATAATTTATTTCAATAGCTGTGTTGACAGATGCATTATCTTGTGATTTAATAGTGTCAGGATTTTTTATTATTACGCTATCTATTCTTTGTAGCGCTGCTGTACATTCATCAGATTTTACAGTATCTTGTTTTGTTATATTAAATGAATTATTGACCTCACATTTTCTACCTTTTCTATATTTACTTAATTTGGGACCTTCTTTATCTGATACAGAAACTAAAGAGAATTGAGGAGATGGATTTTGCTGTCGAGAATCATTTTTAGTCTCGTGTGGCAAACAATGTGTTTGCTCTAAATCCATGTGTGGAAAAGTTTGTAAGCCTGCTCTAACATTAGGCTCAATTTGGTTTGCTTTAATGAACTGTTGATTTATTTCCGGAAAATTAAGCTCAATATCATTGTCGAGCTGTGGTAATGAAGCTAAACATATGCCAGCATTCCTTTCCAGATCTTGCACACAATAGTTGCTAGGTTTTGTAATCTTAGGAGAATTATTGGGTGAATATTGATCACTTATCATTTTACAACTTGCTACTTTGACTTCATCATTCACAGTGTTCTTTGTCTCACCTCTATTTAAATTTGGTGACTTGGTTGTAATAGGATTAACAACTTTTTCAATCATCCTCTCACCTAGTATATTTTGCATTGGTGCAGCAACCCCTACATTCAACATTTCCGGACTGCATGGCTTTATTTCAAAATTACATCCCACTTCTTTATGAATAACTGACTGACTAATTTTTGCTTCCACATCCAATGGTGACACTGGACGAGGCATCTTTGTTGTTATTTCTTTATCGATCTGACTTTTTAAAAAGGTGTTATACTCTCTTGATCTATTATAATTATTAACAAGTGGTTTTTCTAGGAGTTCTTCATATTGGTTGAGTATTTCAATGCTATTATAACCTTTAATATTTTCAGGTAACTTAGATATTTTTTGAATATGTTCATACTTATCAAGTTCTTCATTAGGCACATTAACTAATCCAAGAACATACAGTTGTTCTTGATTGTTGATAGTTTCACTTTGAGAAGAGATTTTTTTTACATGATTATGAGTTGCAGGGTCTTTGTTGCCCTCACTAACTTCTTCATCACCTTCATTCCACATTTGTAAGAACTGTCTGACATCAAGATTTTTTTTACTTGAAGAACTAGTTTTATTTTTAGGAACTTGAACAGGACCCATATGATGAAATGTATTCCGGATCATGTCATAGTTATTATAACTGTGTCTTCTATAAATGTCATGTGGCATTGGCATGTTTCCAGAGTCTAAGCTTCTTATACTTGCTGACGAAGATTGACTTACATAGCCACAATCTTCTTGAGATGTTCCAATAGTGTGTGCAGTATCATTGCTTGTATTTGAGTCAGAAGGAGATACAGTGTTAGGCGAAAACTGCAGAGGTAGCCTTTGTAGTGCGTGATTTACATTGATTGACTGATCAAAAATTCTATAGTTAGAGTTATAGTCATAGGGTGTTAAGGGAGTATTATCTTTTCTGTAAATTGAATGTTGGGACATAGGAGGAATGTTTAATGTTGAGTGGGTGGGTAATATAATTTCACCCCTCATAGCTTGAGAATGATTCATATCACTGTAATATAAATTTTCTGGTACAGAGTAATTTTTATTTCGTGGCTCAAGATTAAGATACACTTTATTATTGTTTTCAAATTGTATTTTATTAACATTCATAGGCTTAGAAGAGGCATCTGAATATGCCTTGTTCTGCATGCAGTTCCCTGGTATAGGCCCATAAGGAGGAGGTACAACTTGACTACTATATGTGTTAAAATTAGCTTGCTGACTGTGGGACCTATGATATCCATCAACAAAAGGTTCATGGATCCTCCTGTCTAAGTATTTAAATGGTACTGGAGGGTACACATGGTACGGATGTCCATGTATTGTTTTCTGCAAGTCATATTTGTGAGGTGGGAGCGAGGCAGGTGGGTGGAATGAACTAGGATAATTACTAGCATAATCATACCTGGGTTGTTGGTGCTTTTCTTTCACTGTTGGATATGGTTTGAAGCGAATGTTAGCATCTTGATACAAACGTTCAGAATAAACTTGAGCACTTTCTTCATGCAGGGGCCGGTGTGGTCGAATCATTGTCAATGGTCTAGGACCAGCACAACTGGGGAACTCTTGGTACTGGTAGAACTCTGGAGCAGCATATGGCCTCAAAGGCCGAACATTAACCCCTGTGGGCCACCCATAAGGTGGAGGCATATTCCTACTATAAGAATGATTCACATTAGGCATTGGAATGTCATTATTTCTAACACTTTTGTGTTCACTGTTCACAGAATTTACATTATAAGGCACATCACAGTACTTGACCTCTTGAGGCATGTTTGGTTTAGTATTTTTTAAGTTGGACTCGTCACTACTTTTCATAGAACTAAATGTTGGTGGGACCATAATCCGCTGCATGTTTTCTTGGAATGTTTGTCTCGGTGATATGTTTCTGGTTGGTTGATAGTCACCCATTTTACTAGGATAGTCAGGTGGGCGGCGATAAACGTTTTCGGGGGGCGGCCATGCTTCACCTGGCATCTTCTTCAGGTACATGGTGTCGTCAGGGTTCGGCGGCAACACTCGGTCGGGGCCTATGATGGCGCACGGGCGCGCGGCCGTCGCGTCCACTTTTCCCAACGAGTGTGACCCCGCATCGTACGATTTGTTTCTGCTCGGATGTACCGTTGGGCTGTTATGAACAAATTTAGTGCTGCCATCATTGACGCCTGCACCCACAGATGAGTTCGACGTGCCTAATTCTTTATGGTCCATGGCCACCTGATTTAGGGAGCACTCGGAAATGGTTCTTTACCATTTTTTAACTCTTCAGCGGCTTGCATAATCAATTTATCTATTAGCTTTAGAAATACCATCGCCCATCCTGAAATATAAACAAAAATACTAAGACATCTTCAATGACAACTGTCAAAACACATCCAGTTGCCACATAGACCGTAGAATATCGAAACTAAAAGAAATTTTAATAGCAACTGCGATACATCCATGGATGGCATAAACTTACCTGCTAAGTTTCCTTAATTCTCCAAAACATCAATAATATTTCCTTGACGACACCGATTTATTACGTTCCTACTTCATAGCACCGTCGACTTGTAAAATTACGCAGTGTTGTTCTATGGTGTTGTTTACATCAAAAATAGTAAAGCGCTATCGTAGTTGCAATATAGTAAAAATTTAATTTGATCCAACCTTGATCGAACAAATAATACGAGTTTTAAAAACGATTTTAAAATAAAGTAGGCTATACAAGTTATCAGTAAAATAAGAAGGTAGGTAGTCTAACAAAGTAACGAAATATTAAAGAATCTGAAATCGAGATTGAGGAAATCTTCTATACAGTCAATTTGGGTAACTTTATAAGGGCGTTGAACATTGTTTGTCAAGCGATAGTAAAATAATATTATTGACTATGGTAACATTAGCGAGCTATTCTCTATTTTTAACCAAATTAAAAAAAAAGGTTTTTAATTCGACACCTTATGCATGTAATATTAGTGGAACTGCAAAATATTCATATAATATGTTAATCAATTAGGGCTTCCAAACAAATAAAATACAAAATTTTATAGGTGAATTTATGTATGTATGTATATTTATATATGTATGTATTTCTGTCCACACATTTCTCCGAAACTACTGATTGTGATTTTTTTTACAACCAATTTTTTCGGTATGTTGAAGTTGGTTTAATTTTCCTAAATTATTGCTTGTTGATATATCCAGTGGCCAGTTGAAAACAATGGTTAGTTGCCAACTATGAACTTGTTCTAGATAACAACTAAATGATAGCCACTGAGATAGAGAATAGTCTCTCAGATCGTAATTTGTCGTAAACGCATAAAACGCAAAAAATACATTAGATAGTATAATAGGACTTCAAATAAAATTTAGAACGGATTAACTAAGAATTTCAGTGGAAGTGGATTAATTTAACCGAATGAATTCCAATACTTCCAAGATCCGGAACTTCCCTCGGTGCATAAACCTGAATCGCACTTAGCCGACTTTTTTAGATTGATTTTGACTATTTTTTCTTTTGTATAGTGTGGATTTGGACAGAATCTTTTGGATGATTTTTATTACTAATGAACTGTAACTGAATAAAAGGAGCAGTAAAACACACTATCTAAAAATTGTAGTTAGTTACTTGCAGGGTGATATCTCATTTGTATCGTGTTGCAAGTGACGTGAAATGACGTGAAAATTGATTGATGAAAAATTAAGATTATTTTACATATAAATTATAATCACAAAGAAGTTAGTACCTAGTTGTTTAAGGACCACATGCGTCCAAACCCCAACCACATTGCATAGTATTGCTTAGCAAACGAATACTCTCAAAGTCAGCCTGTATTCTTCTTGATCTTGAAACCGCTAGTTTGAAGTTGAGTTTTAAAACAAGAAAGCCGAAGCTCCAATAATTTCATTTTCACTTTCCTATCAGTCGTTGATTTTTAATATCTCTTTAACTGATGCACGATTGACTTTCAATGTTTGACCCGTTTCGTAGGCTACCTGTCTTTACTGTCTGATACCATGATCCTGGTCTGTGTCCGATACCATAGACAACGAAATCTGATACGAAATATGATTTTCTGTGGCGAAACCGTAGAGAACTATGGGTGAAACTGTCAATGTCAAATCTAAAATCTAAATTGAAAATCCTCTGTCAGATTCAGAAATTGGTCAACAGGTCAAAATCAAAAACAAATCGAAAACCAAGTAATTATAGAATAATTCTCCAGTATTAGCACCTTAGAACTAAAGTTATGAAATATATTTCAGTATCCCTAATCTTGTCTTTAATATTTGCCGGTTATGTGATCAATACAATATGGACTTTAGCTGAAATTTTTATACCGCCGGAATGTAGTCGTGGCGAAAGATGTTTTACTAATTATTTGGCTTCAAATCCAGTGCAGCATCTTGTGCTTTATACGTCTGTTAAGGAGCATCCTTATGAAAATGGAATGTATGAAGGATCGGTTAATAAAGTGCATACTTCCCTCAAATTTGACTACCTTAATACAGCTACCATGTGAGTGTTACTTTCTTTGGTAGGTTTGGTTATTAAAAAAAAAACATTAAGTGCATTTGTTATGCTCTATTAATTCTGTTACAGGACTGTGACTTTAAAAATACCTCGCAAGACACGTAATAATGGAACTTTATTTATGCACGCTGTCCTTTTAGATGAGCGGAGGCTGTATGATGACTTTATAGATATATTTCGTTCAGAGTCTGTGCATACTTTGTCATTGATTACACACACTGAGCCGCAGGCAGCAACATTTAAC
Organism: Oeneis ivallda; assembly: GCA_029955525.1. NCBI lineage: Eukaryota > Metazoa > Arthropoda > Insecta > Lepidoptera > Nymphalidae > Oeneis > Oeneis ivallda. The sequence goes on from JARPMR010000003.1 coordinate 22,421,650, forward strand.
CTTCTACAATCTGATGTAAGTTACCTTGTTATAATTATTGATTGTGACACCTACAGCTATTAACTATTTACAATTTTATTTAAGACTAATTTGAAGCCTAGAACTTCATCAGAGTGGGTTAAGGTTTTTGAAACTCTCATGAAAACTCTGATTTCCCTGGGAAAAGTGTATCCTTTCTGGGATGCAAAATATTTCTATTACAAATATCAAGATTGTTTCAGCTATTACTCAATGAAAATTTACTAACATATAAGTTGTCAGTTTTTTATATTTCACGCAGAAGCCATTGTATAACCTTTTAACTGAAAATTAGCCAATTAAACCATCTGCCAATCCATACTTTGCCAGTGTGGTAAACTATGGCCTTAATATCTTCCTAATCTAAATATACATATATAAATGGAAAAAGTGACTGGCTGACTGACTGACTGACTGACTGATCTATCAATGCATAGCTCAAAACACTGGACGGATCAGGCTGAAATTTGGCGTACAAATAGCTACTATGAGGTAGCCGTTCTCCAAGAAAGGATTTTTTAAAACTCAAACCCTAAGAGAGAAGAATATTAGGGGTTTGAAAAATCGAACTTAATGTGAGCGAAGCCGCAGCAAAAAGCTAGCAATATAATATAATCCCTAGAATGACTCCCTTCTCAGTCAGGAGGTGGGAGACCTGTGCCCAGTAGTGGGCAAGCAATTGGTTGATATGATGATGTTCATAAGCTGCAATATTCTTAACTTCACTTATTTAGTAGCAATCTTTAGTTATCCACATTTTCATTTACAAAACTTGTTGAAATTACTTCTTCTTTGTCAACCAATAAACATCCACTGCTAGACAAAGGTCTCTTGCATGGACTTCCACAGGCCTCGGTCTTGCGCCGCCTGAATCCAGCGGCTCCCTGTGACTTGTTTGATGTTTTCGGCCCACCTGCCAACACTGCATGCTGATCGCCACTCCAGACTCTTGGGACCCCAATGACCATCAACTTTTCGAACTACGTGCTATGTGTGAAATTACTAAAAACATATTAAATGCCATGTTTAAAATTTTAGAGATTGCATCCTACTTCCTACTAACATTATAAATGCGAAAGTTTGTGAGGATGGATATATGTATGGCTGGAATCTATAATTTGAAATCGAATGAACCATTTTGGCAGTGAAATGGAGATAACTCATACCCAGGATTAGCATGTAGGCTACATTTTATCCTGGGAAATTAAAGAGTTCCCATGGAAATTAAAAATTTAATCCATGCGCATGAAATCACAGGCATCATCTAGGTAACTATATTCTTGCATTAGTGCAATAATTGCTTTTAATATTTTACAGAGAAATGAAAAAAAGATAAAAGAGAAAAATGTGAAGCCTTATGCACATATAGCCACAGTAGCACCACTGTCTATTCTGACAGACAATTTGAATCTGCCTGTCCACAAAATACCTGGAGAACTGTATCCATATATGAGGTGAATTATTAATCTAAATATTAACATCCGTTAAAGTAGCATTGGAGAAGCTTAAAAGAAAAGAGTAACAGGATAATTGTATTTGTAATAGTACTGTAAGTTGTAAGTTAATGACTGACTGACAGACACCTTTACGGTGGGTCCTAATGGGACGAACAGTAAGCGGCTGACTGTCGCTTGCTGACTGAGCGGCGTATCGGCCGCTAACTCAATTTCGAGGCGGCACAGGCGATCTGGAGAACTCTTGGGAGGGAAGGTAAATGGTTGGTAAACAACCGCGGGCATTGTTTGCTGCATATCAGCCACTCACTGAATGAGTCGGCAAGCGAAACGCCGCAAACGGCGTATATTACGCGCTTTATGGACACTCCATTTAAAAATTATAGGGAAGCAAACGGTTAGCCGTTTGCTATTCGCATAATGGGCACACAGCCTTAGCCTAAACCAGTGGACTCATAGGGTGAGATCTATAGATGGCATTCTCACTCAGCTCAGACTCAAGACTGAGGTAAATTGAGACAGATTTATTCAGGCCATATTTGTGTCTCATTTTACTCTATCTTGAGTCTTGAGCAGAGCCATAGTATGATCTATAGATCTCAACCTTAGAGCTCAAGTTTGGATGCTGGTTAAGTATTAAAGGACGGATTAAAAAAAACTTAAACATGGATTGTGGACCTGAGTTGTGGCACTTCCTTAATTTGAAGAGCCAATTATTAATCCCAACATTTTATTATTATTTAAGACATCATAACTTTATTAAATCAAATAAAATAATTACAGCTGTTCCAAAAGCTAAATAATTGCCGATACAATCCCCATATCCCTAATTGGTTTCTACACAGCATTGTGATCTAACACTAAGCAGCTTGGAAGCATGCATTTGATGGTCCCGCTTTGGCCATGGCTGGTTACCACAGTATAAATCTGAACTGCATCCAAACTGGTGGCAGTTTTGACCTGATATAAAGAGCTACATGAAATTAATAACTTTGAATTTAAGTGCTTTATTGGTGACTTAAATGATAGAGGTCAAGCATGTATCTATACTCAATATTATAAATAGGCTCTGAAACTACTGGTCCGATTTTAACCATTTTTTCACCAATAGAAAGCATAAGGAATTATAAGGAAGTAACATAGGCTATAATTTATTTTCGCAAAAAAAATAGAAATCCTTACGAAAATTGCAATAATGTAAAAATTTTGCCTATAAAATTCATAATTTGGCATGCACTGATAAAACTATTGATGATATATAAAAATTATGTACTATATGATTACAGTACTCATTATTACCTACAAAAATGTCCGCGAGGGAATATATTATCTAACTATCATAGTTAAGTCACAATAGTACCTTTTGTGTTTTAAAAAAATTTAATTAGATCGCTGGTAGAAACAAAAGTTGGTTACATTAATACACGCGGGTGAAACCGCGGGGCGCAGCTAGTGATGTATAAAAAAAGTAAACAATAATAATTAATTGTCTATTGCAGAGTCAGAGATGAAAAGTTCCTTCCAATAATCCAGCACAATGTACTGAAATCCAGAATCTCTCATTTACAATTACTAAATAGCAGTACTTCAGAAGTCAATGTCACGGTTAATGTAGCCCCTGTCTCGTACGGTTCCTTACGGCTAGCCATACATGTTCGCTTGGCATTGCAACAATTTCACGTCTTGGGCTTTAGTGACAAAGACATTGATGATGTCAAGGGAATATTTGCAGACACTAATTTGTACTTGCTCTCAGCTACTGTATTAATTGCCAGTTGTCATGTAAGTGTATATTTTTATATGTATTAGTAGTATTAGATTAATTAAAAGCATATCTATCAATTTTGATTTGAATATGAAATTACTATACTATTGCTTAAAAAGTACTAATCTTTGAAGTGCTTCATCATCTATACTATAATACTATAAAGAGAGAGTGCGAATTTTGTGAGTTTGTATGTATGTGGAAGGTAACTGCACCTATTCGAAAAATTGTTACACCTTTTCAAAAGTATGTTGTTCCAGATGAACATAGGCTATATATTATGTACATAATATATCTAATATGGCTGTATTATATTATGTGCAATTTATTTAAAGAAGTCTGAAAAATCTTGTCTGGAGGGCTTCCAAGGCGTGCGCTTCGTTAATAGTTAAAGTTGCACGAAAATAATGTATGGGTGAATTGTTCCTCTTGAAAAGTTCTAAGACAAAGTTCACGAAGGCATATACCTCTATCATCTAAGAATACTTTCAGTATTTTATCTTCCGAATTTTGATCAAAAATAATAAATTAATTGCGAAGCTTTTTTAAGCGATAGTAAAAAATCTATCTATATCTAAATAAATATATTTGTTATCTGAAGTATTTAACTTAGAACATACTTGGCTTTTATTTAAATTAATATCTTAGGAGTTATCGCAAAATGATTACTCTCTTAGTTGAAGTTCCTATGAGGAACGCGTGCAGAATGCAGATGTACTAAAAGAAACATCGTATCTAAATGATACTTATTTCTCGGAGGAAGTCGAGGCGGGCCGCAGCCCGCAAGTTGTACAGTAAAATTAAACAAAGACATGTCCAATCCAAAAAAGTTCAATGCCAGGGTTTCCACATTTATCAACATGGAATAGACTTATGCTGGTGCAAAAAAAGCTACATGTCTATAGTATTAAGGTGGAAGACACGGGTCTGCCCGCGAAATTCAAATTTAATTTGGTTTTTGGCAATTTGTAAACTAATACGACAAAGTAGGCTTATGGCCTTCAAATTGCGCCAGTGGAATTATCATCTTCACAGGTTTACATAAAAATCTTTACTTGAAAGTGAGAAATTTGTGAGTAACTCACGTCCAACTCAGTATTTTGATTAATTTCTTAAACTGGTCACTTTCAAGTAAAGATTTTTATGTAAACCTGTGAAGATGATAATTCCATAAGCCTACTTTGTCGTATTCCTTTACAAATTGCGAAAAACCAAATTAAATTTGAATTTCGCGGGCAGACCCGTGTCTTCCACCTTGAGGGTGAAAACGATTTGACTCGGACCACACAGTGTATTCTTAGGACATTATGCTCAGCTCTTCATATTGTATTGTACTGTCATGCAAATAGAAGCCGATTCCGCATCGATAAACGTGGCGAGACCTTAAATGAATTTGGATTGTCTCTTAGGCTGGAATCACATCTGTGCGCACCGATTCGCATTTTGTCCGTACAAAACTGTCATTTTTCAGAGACGAGTACGCATCAATTCGGCTTTTCGATGCGTACACGACTATGAAAAACGACAGTTTTGTATTGACAAAATGCGAATCGATGCACATAGATGTGATTCGAGCCTTAATAACTGCTCGTGAACGGGTGCCGCCGGCGCGCGACGGGAATGGGGCGGAGCTACTTTCTGTCTGCCTGTCTTAACATGAATTGAATTGTAGTACGTTTTTTGGAACTTCGCCTCATTGTGGAAATATTATAATATTCTATTCTAACAAAGTTGAATGGGTTAAATCGGCTTGGCATCCTGCCCACAAGATAGCTATCTTGTATAAAAACTTATTACAATTTAATAGCTACATAATAATATTGTAAAATGATTAGTTTGAAAAGAGCAACTGCTGAGTTTCTTGCCGGTTCTTCTCAGCAGAATCCAATTTCCGAACCGGTGGTAGAGTTATGACTTGTCATAAGAGCCACAGGTTGGCCTACGTGAAATAAAAAAATTTGAATTTTTTGAATTTTGTATATCATCTTTTCTGCAGTTGCTTTATTACAATGTAATAGCTACATAATAATATTGTAAAATGATTAGTTTGAAAAGAGCAACTGCTGAGTTTCTTGCCGGTTCTTCTCAGCAGAATCCGCTTCCCGAACCGGTGGTAGAGTTATGACGTGTCATAAGAGCCACAGGTTGGCCTACATGAAATAAAAATTTTGAATTTTTTAAATTTTGAATATCATCTTTTCTGCAGTTGCTTTATTACAATGTAATAGCTACATAAGAATATTGTAAACTGATTAGTTTGAAAAGAGCAACTGCTGAGTTTCTTGCCGGTTCTTCTCAGCAGAATCCAATTTCCGAACCGGTGCGTGGTAGAGTTATGACGTGTCATAAGAGCCACAGGTTGGCCTACGTGAAAAAAAATTTGAATTTTTTGAATTTTGAATATCATCTTTTCTGCAGTTGCTTTATTACAATGTAATAGCTACATAATAATATTGTAAAATGATTAGTTTGAAAAGAGCAACTGCTGAGTTTCTTGCCGGTTCTTCTCAGCAGAATCCAATTTCCGAACCGGTGCGTGGTAGAGTTATGACGTGTCATAAGAGCCACAGGTTGGCCTACGTGAAAAAAAAATTGAATTTTTTGAATTTTGAATATCATCTTTTCTGCAGTTGCTTTTTGACTTCTTGGCGTTCAAGAACGATGTATCGTTCTGGCGCCGCAAGAAGTCACTAGCGGGATTGTCAGCAAGGACTGTGTTTTGGCGCGCATTCTCTCAGATGGTCATCTTCTTTTATCTTCTGGATGAGCAGACGTCATTATTAGTGCTAGTACCAGCTGGTATTAGTGCTGTCATAGAGGTTTGTAACTTTCATTTTATATTTTTCATTTTCATTTCGCTAGTGAGAAACATTTAAATAATTATAATTATTATTAATAATAATTTATTTCTATAAAAATCGAAAGTGTAATTTCATATTTTAGGGGCCTTTTAAGTATATTTAAATATCTGTATAAGATGGTCCCACACTTCTAAAACATTAAATTGAAGTAAAAATATTTATTATTAGTTTTTAAATAACTGGTCAAGTCCATGTCAAAACTACTCGTACCACGCGTTAGGTAGGGTTCTATTATGCCAGCAATTTTTATCCTAATTTGAAATCTTAATAGGCATGTAAAATCACTTGAAACTTTGTTGCAGTAAAGCTTTTATATATACAGATACAGCAGTTTTTGTTTTATTCAAAAAATACCAATTAGTTATGATTTTACATGCATCCTCATAAATATCGAGTCCCGCTAACAGTCACGTGACTGCGTGTGACGTATTTTCCAATGCTCCGCTTAGTCGCAAGTTGCCAGCTGTAGTAACAGTAGTTTACCCGCGCCGTGTTTTGTTTTGTTTCATCGGTTCCAGGTGAAACGCAAGCCACATATGACAGAATACCTAATAACGCCATACGGAAGAGCGGGAATGGGCTGCACGAGTATTGTATTATGACGTCACGCGCATGGAACGCGAGTCACTTTACTTACTTTAAAATCCTATATCTTGGAAACTAATTGACGTATAATTCTTTCACGAGTCTTTTTCATTTGTAAATGGTAGTGTTTTTGAAAAATTTATTTGGAAGACATGCATTTCACAATGATTCTAAAATACATATTTTTTAAAATAAATATTTATCAATAGCTATGGAAGGTGACGAAGGTGCTTCATTTGCGGGCCTCGTTCCCCGGGTGGCGCGTATGGCGCCTGCGCGTTTGGCGCGAAAGAGATTCTGACGCGGGCGAGAAGACAACCGCGCGGGCGGACGCTGAGGCCATGCGATACCTCTCCATGCTTCTGTACCCTCTGTGTATCGCCGGCGCGGTATATTCACTGCTCTACGTCGCCCATAAGAGGTAAGACAAGATTATCACAGCCACAATCATACCATAGCCATCTGTGTGATATTTTTTCGAGTTTAATTGCCATATTGACTTCAGATAAGTTGTGGGTAGGCCTTTATCAGAGTGGTGAAATAGGCCCTAAAAGTAATAAGTACGACTGATACTGGAAGTACCACGAGATAACTGTTGTGTGCCCCACCAGCTGGTATTCGTGGGCGCTGAACAGCGTCGTGAACGGCGTGTACGCGTTCGGCTTCCTCTTCATGCTGCCGCAGCTGTTCGTGAACTACCGCCTGCGCTCCGTGGCCGCGCTGCCGTGGCGCGCGTTCATGTACAAGGCCTTCAACACCTTCATCGACGACGTGTTCGCCTTCATCATCACCATGCCCACCGCGCACCGCGTCGCCTGCTTCCGAGACGATCTGGTGTTCCTTGTCTACCTGTACCAGAGATGGTGAGTTCTTGTTGTCAACTAACTACCGCCTGCGCTCCGTGGCCGCTCTGCCGTGGCGCGCCTTCATGTACAAGGCCTTCAACACCTTCATCGACGACGTGTTCGCCTTCATCATCACCATGCTCACCGCGCACCGCGTAGCCTGCTTCCGAGACGATCTGGTGTTCCTTGTCTACCTGTACAAGAGATGGTGAGTTCTTGTTGTCAACTAACTACCGCCTGCGCTCCGTGGCCGCGCTGCCGTGGCGCGCGTTCATGTACAAGGCCTTCAACACCTTCATCGACGACGTGTTCGCCTTCATCATCACCATGCCCACCGCGCACCGCGTCGCCTGCTTCCGAGACGATCTGGTGTTCCTTGTCTACCTGTACCAGAGATGGTGAGTTCTTGTTGTCAACTAACTACCGCCTGCGCTCCGTGGCCGCGCTGCCGTGGCGCGCCTTCATGTACAAGGCCTTCAACACCTTCATCGACGACGTGTTCGCCTTCATCATCACCATGCCCACCGCGCACCGCGTAGCCTGCTTCCGAGACGATCTGGTGTTCCTTGTCTACCTGTACCAGAGATGGTGAGTTCTTGTTGTCAACTAACTACCGCCTGCGCTCCGTGGCCGCGCTGCCGTGGCGCGCCTTCATGTACAAGGCCTTCAACACCTTCATCGACGACGTGTTCGCCTTCATCATCACCATGCCCACCGCGCACCGCGTCGCCTGCTTCCGAGACGATCTGGTGTTCCTTGTCTACCTGTACCAGAGATGGTGAGTTCTTGTTGTCAAATAACTACCGCCTGCGCGTATCTCCCCGTGGTTCATCTATGTACAAAAAAAATTAACCACCACTCATTTTCATTTTTTTGGTACGAGTCTTTCTTTTCCTTCATGTAGATATCTTTTTGTTCTTAGGTTATACCCAGTCGACAAATCTCGTATGGACACCGCGTCCAGTATGGACGAGAGCCCTGAAGAAATGGAACCTATCAAGAAAAAAGAAGAATAACCAAAATCCTAATGTAAAGTTTTAGAAAAAATATACTTAGCGTGTTGTTACAAAGCTATGGTGCTAAATATAATGTTGCAATTAGTTCTGATACTTAGCTGATTGTCAATGGCAATCTAACTTTTTATGGCATCTAAAACAGGTCATACATAATACCAACCTTTTGTAGATCATCATACGTACATAAAAAAAATTGTCAACTCAGCCAAAGTAAAGTTCTGGTGGTTTTCCGATAAGAATCCAAGAACTGTCAATTAGTTTGACAGTTGATGTCATAAATTGTTGAATGTCATCGAATAAGGGTCATTGCCTTTCTCATAAGTTTAAGTATCCGTCCGCATACCTACTACATTTAAATATTGGTTTTACGAATAAATATTTTGACTTTAAGGATTAATAATATTTAGTATGAAAAGCATTTAAACGAGTTGAAATGAAAAAATAAACAATAAGTAGTGAACCGTTGATGGGGTGATGATGAGGACGATGATGATGATGATATTAGCATTATTATATAATTTATTTATTATGAAATTTCCATGACCACAATCTTTAAGTGATTGCGAAACATCGATAGAACTCTTTATCGATAAATTACAATGAAATTACTTTATTTGTGTTTTGTGATTGTTTTTATTTGAATTTTAGATAATAATAATTTGTTGACCTTGTAGGTAAATTATTGTTGCAATATGAACGCTAAGCCACGTGAGTACTTTATATGAAATTAGGTCTTTTTATATAATGATACTCCCGAAATCGTAATTTGGAACGAAGTTCCTTTTCAGGCGGATGGAGGCTAGGCGAAAAAAAGTGTAAGAATTTTCCGTCACGACACTTCGTTTATTACACACATTCCATGATAGCTTTGGTAGCTTAGCGAATAAACGAAGGAGTGAAACTATCGGTTCGGAGGTTTGAATCCTAACTTCAGAATAATTATTTTTATATTATTTATTTTTATCTTTCATTTATTATTAGTTTATTACACACATTTACATTAAATTATTTTTAAAAATGTTTACAAAAACACATACGTACTATAATAGTGTGATTTTATTTATTTTTAATTTATTATTAATGCAATTCGTTGCAACCGAGTGTTCCACGACACTCACCCATTTTTTGTTCTATAATATTATGTTGTCTATTTAAACATGAAGTTTGAATGCAATATAGGTCCAGGTCGATCACTTTAAATAATAAGTGAGAACGATGTATCTGCGTACACGCAACTTATAAAAGTGGTCTTACTGTACACAATTTGTTGAATCTTTTTAATGTGATTTTATATTATAATCTTTGTTTTTTTTTTAATACATACAACAAAATCATATGTACCTACATTAACAAAATGTGCAGTAAGTTACCAATCTAAAAAGGTTTGGTGATAAGGCCGCCCTTGCACCCAGCATTATTGTCTTCTGTTCTGTTTTGTCTCTATGTAAATGTTTTGTTTTCTGTTTTTTTTTTTTGGTGTAAGATAGCTTGCTACTATTACTACTACTATAACTACTACTACTGCTACTAAGTTACTTTGAGTATTATAATATTTAGGCTGGACTTGATATCTAATTTTCTGATTGATACTATGTGTTTTTATGTAGACACCATGTAGTTAAATTGATTAGAACATTGGTGTCATAATATCTCTTCGGCTCTTCTCTACCACATTTAAATCGTGTATATGCGCGAAATTTTTTTCGACGCTATTTTGTTTGCCCAAGAAAGTTGTGATTAAGTAAAAGTATATGTTTTAAAGTGGTTTTTAACTACGGCTATTTCGGAGCGTATTTCTCGGTTCATACACACTCCACAAATGTAGGGTGGTACGATTTTAATGTGATAGCGAATAGGGGTCGTGAGCGCATCCTACCTTAGACGTTATGATTGCTACAGTAACTTTGAATGAATTGTTGTGCAAATCTCATTTTGCGAATATTTTCAATGAATTACAGTCTTCGCCAATCTTTTTGAATGCTCGGAACATAGCCGCGTTTCGATGCATAATGATCGCAAGCGCAACAGCGGGACGTAGCCTCAGCACGCGCACGCTTTGTTATGCGTAAGTATAAGCTTGTTTATTGGTCGGTTAATCTTTGGCGTAGTTCAGAGCATTGCAAGATTGGCGAGGACAATACTTGATTAAAAAATGTACTTGTAATGTTATTTAGTTTATCTGATAAATTAGTAATAATGCATTCCTGAAAACAGGGTTGTGCTCAATGTTAAATAAAATGTTTACATTTTTAATAACCTTATTTTACTTGAATTCATCGATATGATAAGTATTACATACCTACTCCGTCCTACTTTACAGTGTACATACCCAAAAACAATTTGGGGTTGATTAAAGCTTATTTTTATAGCTTTGATTGTCATAAAATAGTTACAAGCATTACAAGGGTCAAGTGTTATGGAAATCAGAGCTACAAAAAAAGCTGTAAATTACAGCTTATTTTACAGCCTGTAATCTATGCCAATAAATTGTTACTTGAACTAGGTAGTGTTAAACTAATGCAACTGCATTTGCGAATTACATAAATAGGTACAGATTTAAATAGCAACAGTCTATATCTAATAGTTTTTCAAGTTACATCCAAATCGGCTTTACCATCTTATTCCTTAGCCCATAAGCAGTAGGTAGCTTATCTAAAGTTGAGAAGGTTTTATCAGATTGAACGCTTAGGAACGAGTGATTAAATAAACATTTGTTGTATTTATCATCGTTGAGTGATTTCGGTTTAATCACGGCGCGGTGTTACGTACCAACACTGATAGTAATTACTATAGTAGAGTCTCATGTCCTTGACATATAATAATCGAAGAGAAACGCTCCGGAGCTCGGTTGTGTGATCAATTTGTGATTGAAATAAGTTGTCTGTATTATTTTGTCCTTAATTTAAACCATTCATGTAACATAAACAATCATTTGACAAATATTAAATGGATTTATTTGATGTACTTCTCCAAGCCGGCGTGTTCACATCCGCTGTGGTGTTTTACTTGATACTTATAAGGAAGCCAACGAAAAGGAAAAGGTTTTACCGAGAACCGGGTGAGTGAGGTACTTTCTAATTCTACCACTAACTTATTGAGTGGGAACTTATATCATTGATTTAATAATACTTTAGGTCAATGGTTGGTACCAATTAACTAGGTACCTACCAGCCTAACAGTTTTCTGAGGACACCTTATCTTATTTTACCTTTAATAAGTAGGTAGGTAATAGGTATGTGCGAATTATCGTGATGAACGGTGAAGGAAAACATCGTGAGGAAACCTGCATCTGCATACCTAATACATAACAACAGTTAATAATGTCCTCAGTTATGTTCTCATAAAGGGACTGCAATACAGAATAGATAGCTATAATAATTTACCTATCATCAGCCTATCTGAGAGAAAGTAGATAACTGTAACATAGGTAGGTACATTTCCTATGTATAAATTAGATAGTTAATTTTAGAGGAATGTATTTATTCCACTACCAAACAAATATCTATCTTTAGGAAAAATTTTTTTTTTTTCAAATATAGACTAAAGCTAAGCTTGACTGCGATCACACCTGATGGTAAGTGAAGATGCAGCCTAAGCTAGAGCGCGCTTGTCTAGAAAATGTCTATAACTCTATAAGATTATTTTACCGAAACTCAGTCACTGAAATAAAAATTCGATAAATCATCAGGTACCTACCCTTCTAAGAAATATTAGGAAGTCGTACCTACAATAACGAGAGTAAGTACACCTATTACCTTTCTTAATTTAGACAGCTATAATACCTAAAGCTACATAACATGTGATTCGTCTTGTATTTTCAGGATGGAATTATCGCTTGAAGTTAATATTTGCTCTGTTCGCTGTGAAGCGCTGGAAGTCAAAGTTGCCCTTACGACAAATTAGCGAGGCACCGCGAAGGGACCAGAAGCTAGGTTGGGATGATATCTCAGTGAGGGCATCAGCTTCAGATGGATCTTCAGTCTTGTTGAGAATACGCAAGTTGTGCGGTCGGAGAAACATCGCCGAAGTTGTTATATATCTCCAATTACAAGATGGCAAAAAATATAAATTACCGCGTAAGTTTACCAGTAGGTACCTCGCTGCCTTGGAATAATACTGTTGCAACTCAAAATACAATTTTTTCAAGGGAGCTGATTAAAGGAGGTTGGCGAATTTTGACCCAGCATTTTTAAAAACCGTTCAGATTCAGAAATAATTTAATTTTAATTAATATTTTTCAGAGTATTTTTCTGTGTAAACCCGATATTTTTAGAAAATGGGGATCAAAAATATAATTATTCACAAGTAAACATTATAAATAACAGTTACAAGTGAATATCTTTTTTCTCCCAACTTTATTTGATAGACTTTGATGAACTTTTTTGTTAGACTGGTTTACTAGAACAAGCATGAGAAGTTTAATTCGTGAACGTGGGCTTGAGACCCACGGTTCAGTTCGTCTGGGTCAGAAACTCTATGGAAATCGCCAATCTCCTTTATTTATATTTCAAACTGTAATAACTTTTGACCTATTGCACTTTTATTGATGAAAATTAAACTTTAATTTATTATTTAACATGGCAGCGAACTATTTTTAAACAATTACCCTTATTATGAAAACATCATACATACGTTCCTAATTGAATAAATAAGTAATTTATGTTTTCACAGAGCATCCAGAAACAGCTGTCACCGAGTGGGTCAGCACGCAAGATGGATGGAGCGCTGGCGGGTTGAAGATACAAATATTAGAGTCGCAGACAAACTTAAGAATTACGTACAACGGACTCCTAACGCGGGTTGACGATAACGTTACCCAGCACGTTAAGTTTAATTTAATGTAAGTTTACTAAATCGCTTCAACAACTGAAATATACGTCCCCTACTGGACATAGGTTTCTTGTAGGCACTTCCACATGCCTTGTTCTTGCACTGCTTGTATCTAGCGGCATCATGCGAGTCGTTTATAATGTCTTCTGTCCACCTTATTTGTCGTCTCGATTGTCCTTGGGACAAACTTCTATCGTAATAATATTCAAATAAGTGCAATTACTCAATCATGATGTTGTTTTACTTATCAATTTTTGCAAACATATGATGCGCAGACCAGAGTTAAAACTCGAAACGACGTCCAGTTCATATTATACAGAATCAGTTTAAGTTAAATAGAGCGGGAACAACTACGCTCCCTGTGTGTCATTGGCCTTACAACAACTAAGCTATCACAGCTTCTCATTTCTGAACATTATGTAGATAAGTAGGTATATAAGCAATCATAGCATAAACCAAGCCGAAAAGCAGTGGTAGCCTAGTGGTTAGGACTGTGGTCTCCTATTCGGGGGTTCGCAGGTTCGATCCCGGGTACGCACCTCTGACTTTTCGGAGTCAAGTGCGTTTAAGCAATTAAATATCACTTGCTTAAACGGTGAAGGAAACCTGCACACCTGAGAGTTCTTCATAATGTTCTCGAAGGTGTGTGAAGTCCGCCAATACGCATTGGGCCAGCGTGGTGGACTTTGGCCTATATCCCTTCTCTGAGAGAAGACCTGCGCTCAGTAGTGAGCCTTTGATGGGTTGCTAATGATGATGATGATGAATCATAGCATAAACCTAATAAAAATGTAATTTTAGATGGGCGTCAGCGACAAGTGCCGTGCGTCACCCAGAGGACTGGAGCGCGCGGCTCGCGGCAGAGACTATGGCTTTGGAGCCTTGGCGGGATGCCAGCTGGTCGCAAATGCTGTAAATATTTCTAACAATCATTAATCCTTTTAGATCCTAACTAGCTTTTGCCCGCGGCTCCGCTCACGTTAAGTTCGATTAAAAACCCCTTTTTTACCCCCTTAGGGGTTGAATTTTCAAAAATCCTTTCTTAGCGGATGCCTACGTCATAATAGCTATCTATATGCAAAATTTCAGCCTGATCCGTGCAGTGGTTTGAGCTGTGCGTTGATAGATCAGTCAGACATTCAGTCAGTCAGTCACCTTTTATTTTGATATATTTAGATTAAGTAGGTCCCGTTCGATTCGTTCATCTAAATATATAAAAGGAAAAGGTAACTGACTGACTGATCTATCAACGCACAGCTCAAACCACTGGACGGATCGGGCTAAAAGGCATACCTAGATAGCTATCAGATCCGCTAAGGATTTTTGAAAATTCAACCCCAAAGGAATAAAAATAGAAGTTTGAAAAATCAAACTTAACGTGAGCGAAACCTAGTTATTTTATAAAATTAAAAAGAAACCTTTTTGGGAAAATAAAATCTTTGTCACACTCGATGTAAAGGGAACAAAGATGCTTACCTAAAACGGGGATGTTTTTCGAGCCAGTTTTTATTTCTAGAAGCAAATGCGACAAAGGCGCCGGCAGCTGGATGCAATGGGGAGCACTTCAAGGTCGCTTTCAGTTGTTTGATACAAACGGTGCGGTAGACAGAAGCGAGTACCTTCGTTTACGTGGAGCCAAGGAACGGAGTTGGTCTCTTGGCAATAAGGCCCTGAGGAGAACGGCTACGATTACTGCGACGGCAAGAGATGGCACCGCAGTGCAAATACGGGCCTTGTCGTATTATAAAAATTTCACTCAGTACGTATTATTTTACTTGTAACTATAGCTTCTGCTTCGTATTTTTGCTTCGAATCATGGTTTACACTTATTTTCCAACGTAGAAGGGGTATGCCAATGTAAGTTAAACTCTATCTACTCCTAATAGTACGAGATCCGAACATAACATCGACCTTCACCCATCTGTTTACCGAATGAAACATTTTTTTTATAAAATTCCATACATAGACAAATACGTCTTGTATGTATTGCCTATCAAAATATGTTCATGGCTATCATTAATTTAAAAAATATTAATTATTTTTTTTTAGCGAGTTTCACCCACTTGTTTACCAATCAAATGTTATTGAATCTAAAAGTTTTAAACATATAGAATAGGTCTATGAGGTATTGCCTACGTGTTTACGTTCATGGCTACCTGGCAAGCAGGTTTAAACAGGTAAGTAAATATAGGTGACTGCGCCGATCTGTTTACCAATCAAAATATATATCAAAAAAAAGGTTATTTAATAACAAACGCGATGATATAGTATTGCCTGCAATAAACCATTCATGAAATACTATTGCCAGGATTTAAAGTTTAAAAATCAAAGCAAGTAAAATTGCGCAAGAGAGAAATCCGAGCGTCTAATTTAGTGTAATAAAGAAGGATTAGAGCATAGTGGCTGCGAGCGACGCCTTCGTCGAATAGAGTACGCATATATACTATATACATACTTCGAAGAAGAGAGTACGCATGCTGTTTTTACATATTGTTGAGAAAGAAGCATATAATTTTTAAATATTATTCTACATCTGAATCATCACAAGTTGTATCAAGATCTTCGGGCTCAGATTTTTTTTCATTTTCTCGGGCTTCGTTTTTTTTCATTTTCTGTCATTTCCAGAAGGTCGTTAACTTGAAAGGCGTCGGATCACCAATAAATCCTACTGGTTTCAAATAATTATTTTCTAAAACCCAGCCGCAATTTTCCGGATTCAATTTCACACAATTCGATTCTGTAGCATGAAGCCACATAGAATTGACGTAACAAGTACGCAAAATTTTCTGAGTAAGAGAAGACCAGCACGGTGGTATAATGTTTGAGTCGAAAGAAGATATTTTTTTTAAGAACTGTTCATTGTCCTCCTTAGCAGAGTAAGTTTTCAGGAAAATGCGAACTCTTGCATAATTGACACTGGTGCAGTGCTTGATGCCGTAAATATTAGCTGTAATTTCCTGAACAGCGTCCATTTTTTCATTAATAAAAATATCGGCTTCATCAAGTAATGATGCAAAAAGTTTTTGGTACCTCTCATTTTTTGAAAATAGTTTTAATGGTCTAACTTTACCTTTCTGGTAAAAAGCTGCTGTATAATCGCTTCCGGTAAATGCATGGAACGCAGGTAGACTTCGACATAGTGTACTTCCCAATTTTTGTGCCAAAGCTGTGCAATTAATACAATCAAGGTCTTTCGTATTTTTTTTCTTATTTGTTGTACTGGCCAGCCAAATTTCTGATTCTTTTTCGACCGAGCGAAGCGAAGGTCTTTGAGTCTACTTGAGTGAATTTGCACTTGTCCGTCCGTCCGTCTGTCAGAGCCTTATAACTTCTGAATTACTGAACGTAATTACTTCAATTTTAGATATAATATGTAAACCGATGGCCTCCAGCCGAAAATGGCTTAAAAAGTTATAAAAATCTTTATTTCAGGGGGGCTCTCATAGAAGCGAAAGCGACGAAAAAAAATTTTTTTTGCTTTTCATAGAGTTACAGTACGTCATTTTAAAGATAATTTGGAACAGAGTACAAAAGTATTTTTTTTTAATTTTTTTCCTAAAATTGACGAAATGGGGGGCTTTCAAAGTGGAGATTATATTTGACCTCACAACGGAATAACCATTGAGAGCTGGGGCTTGAAAGTTTTATAATTTTAGCGTAATATCATGTACTTGAACAACAAATACTAAAATTAGATAAATGTAATAAGGAAACTAAATTATTTAACTTTTAATGAGCAGCAACAACAGAACTTCACAATGATGTCAATAGATGGCGCTCTCATCTCATATAGCAAATGCAGCTTTTATGTAACATAATATATTCAATTAAAATTATTATTTAGTCATTTAGCAAACATCAATAAAACTTCACGTTGCAGTTTGTTTTTACATGTTTTCTGATCGTGTCGATAGTTGACGCTGTGTACAAGTAATTTAATTTGAATGTTCCAAAAAACTATACCTAAGTTTGATTGAGGCCTTGAGGATTTCACTATAACAGTTCCCTAACCTTTACGGGCTACATATGTTAAGTTAGTTGACACTTTCTGTCAACTTTGTTATTACAAACCTCTACGGGACAACTAAAGGTGAAAATGACATATGGGATGTTAGGATTGTATTTAGGGGCTACCTACGTAAAGAGACTTCTACAAAGGGGATGATTTAGGTATGGTTGGTGAAAACGGGCATAATAATAATGTCAATTTTGATCGTCATGTATCTATTGAATGAATAAGTAAATAAGGGAAACCGTTACCGCGAGGTCTCAGTTCGGGGCGAACCACTAGTTTATCTATGTTTCCAAGCAAAATAATTAATACATCAGTATCAGAAGATTTAATTAATATCTTTGATTTTTAAACTTTAAATCCTGGCAATAGTGTTTCATGAACGGTTTATTGCAGGCAATACTATATCATCGCGTTTGTTGTTAATTAACCTTTTTTTCGATATATATTTTGATTGGTAAACAGATCGGTGCAGTCACCTATATTTACTTACCTGTTTAAACCTGCTTGCCAGGTAGCCATGAACGTATACACGTAGGCAATACCTCATAGACCTATTCTATATGTTTAAAACTTTTAGATTCAATAACATTTGATTGGTAAACAAGTGGGTGAAACTCGCTAAAAAAAATTAATTAATATTTTTTAAATTAATGATAGCCATGAACATATTTTGATAGGCAATACATACAAGACGTATTTGTCTATGTATGGAATTTTATAAAAAAAATGTTTCATTCGGTAAACAGATGGGTGAAGGTCGATGTTATGTTCGGATCTTAGACCATAATTAGATTCTAGTCTACAGGTGATCGTGCCAGAACGCTAAATCGCCTGGCGACACGTCTTTTGTTTTGACGGTAGGGTTGGTAATTTACCTACCACCAGACCATGCAAGAGAAGGAACAATCTAGAAATTAAAAGTTTCCAAATTGGCACCTGCCGGGAATCTAACCCGAGATATCCCGCTCAGGAGATCGTCAAAATCGGATGTGGCTTTTCATTGGTATTGTTGAGGACCTGGAGTATGATATAGGCTACGTTTTATCTAGGAAAAGATAAGGGATCCCGCGGAATTTTTAAAATACCTAACTCCACGCGGTTGAAGTAGCGGGCAAAAAGTAATCCACAATAATTTTTTGACACGTCTGATGAGGTCGACAATTCGATGCAAGTCAACCCATTTTTGGACTGAAATAAGAAAGACCATTGCAGTACTTGTTCTTTATTGGTAAAGGCAAACATCGTGAGGAAACCTGCACACCTGAGAGTTCACCATAATGTTCTCAAAGGCGTGTGAAGTCTACCGATTCGCATTGGGCCAGCGTATATAAACCTTGTCTGAGAGGAGACCTGCGCTCAGTAGTGAAACGTTAATGGGTTGCTCACAAACAAACAAAAAAACTTGTTTTTTACAGATGCATTTCAGGTAGCGTGAGGTTTCCCAATTTTATGGTGAAAAGCATAGCCTCGACAGATTTGGTGTTGTCTGATTTTTGCGAGGCTGCCACTGAAATACCAAATACTTACACTATTGTTGTTAGCAGTAAGTGCCGTTTTTGCTATGGACTAATTTTTTCAAGTCAAAAAACTAAAACGCGACTGGGTAGTCAAATGAAGAAACACTCAAGTATACCAGCAATAATTATTGTTTAGCAAAAATAATAAATACCAAAACTATTTTAGATTTTGTTTTAACCTAACCAATAGAAGGTCATTGAACCTAACTTATTTGACGTTTTTTTGTCATAGTCGCCATGTTGAATTCATCATGACGTCACAAGTATAACCTATGATACTCTGACCGTTAAGGTAGGTTTGGTATCATCAAAACCAAGTACCTTGCGGTTTGGCAATTGCGAATGAACCGATTAGGTATGTAATCGAAAAAAGCTTAACTGCCTAACACATTTCGAGTAAACAAATAATGTGACTTTTTAACCGACTTAAAAAAAGGAGGAGGTTTATCAATTCGACGCGTATTTTGTGTTTATAAGAGCAAATTTCTCACGATCAGAGAATATGAAGATTTGATCCTATGAAGCTACACTAAAATGCTTAAAATAATAATACTTATATACAAATTATTTTTTCTTCTTTCAAAAAACCGACTTCAAACGCCACTACAAAGTATAAAATAATTTTAGTTTGTATAACAGGTATGTTGAAACCGGGCTAGCATTGCGGTTTCATCGTTTCTATTGAGGCCCGCCTGACTTCAACATACCTGTACAAACTAAAATTATTTTATAGTCGGTTTTTTTTTAAATAATTTTTATATAATTCTTAAGTGATTGTGTTATAATTTGATAAATGTTCGAACAGGCCTGAGGAAAAACTGAGCTTTTATTTTGACTCTCCTTTGTAGTGTTGACCTTATAACGTTACAGCAACAAACAGCCGTACTTTCAAAGTGATACTTAGGATCAACAAGGAAGGCGGGCGTATGTTCACTGGCCCTCCATATCAGCAAGAACAAGTCTACCGGACTTTTGCCGTCGAAATTAACGGAGAGCATGGAACTGGAGTTCTCGAGTTGGGGTATGATAGATTAGGTAGGTACTAAGCTTGAGTCGAGAACTGCCAGTATTTTTACTTCATCATCATCAACGGCTCACTACTGAGCGCAGGTCTCCTCTCCGAGAAGGTTCATAGGTCATAATCCACCACGCTGGCCCAATGCGAGTTAGCGGTCTTCACACACCTTCGAGAACATTATGTAGAACTCTCAGGTGTGCAGGTTTCCTCACGATGTTTTCCTTCACCGTTAAAGTATGTGATATTTTAATTTCTTAAATGCACATAACTTTGAAAAGTCAGAGTTGCGTTAGTTAGTTTCTCGAATTCGAGCGTCAGTTTTTTGCTAGGCAATAATAAAGCAAGTGTAAACAAATGATGGAGTTTCGCCTCTAGAAAGCAATTATCGCCTCCCTTATGTCTACTCATTGTACCTCTTTATTGACATGACCTTAAAAATACTTAGACAAGAACCTTTTTTGTACATTAATATACAATAGCGTAAAAAAACATTCGTAATCATTTTCAGCAACTACTGGGAACAGGCACATGGCTTATAACACTATGTGGCTATAGGCTACCACGCTGGCCCAATAAAAAATGGCAGACTTGACAAACATTTGAGAACATTATGGAGATCTCTCAGGTTTCCTCAAGATGTTTTCCTTCAACGTTA
Source organism: Oeneis ivallda (assembly GCA_029955525.1). Taxonomy (NCBI): domain Eukaryota; kingdom Metazoa; phylum Arthropoda; class Insecta; order Lepidoptera; family Nymphalidae; genus Oeneis; species Oeneis ivallda. The sequence continues at coordinate 22,442,229 of JARPMR010000003.1, forward strand.
CAGTATCTTTAGCAAGCAATATTTAATAGCTTAAAAACGCACATAACTCAGAAAAGTCAGAGGTGACTGCCTCAGGCACTCAACTCCTTACTCGAGCCTGAGACCCCTTGAATATGAGACCGCAGCCCTATCCCTAGTCACTAGGCACTATTTTTACTAATTTATATGAAATTATTGCAGAAACCAAATCAGTTACACCAATTATTATAACTCCGCTGCCCGTATTGAAATGGCTCGGGGAGCAACATGCCCGGGAGGTAGACTACTGCCTGCCATTTGACGCGGTGGCCGCTACATGCACTGACTACGTGGGGGGCAAAGGTGCTTCGCTTGCTCTTCTGGCCTCCGTACAAGATAAAGAGGTAGATATAATAAAACTTACGTATCTATGCTCTTCCGCAGCCCGTACACATTTAAATCAACTTCGGATTTCCTAAAAATTATTTCATCATGTGACGATCGCAATCGCCTCTGATGGCTGTACACTCTCGTTATTGGTTAAAATAGTGCTTGGTTTTCCAAGAAAAAAGCCATTTCAATCTATTGAGACTATACTTTTCAGAAAATCAGTTGTGGGATTGTCTACAAATGATAGCCTCAGTGTGACGATTGTAATCACCTCTGAGTGGCTGGTATTCTCTCGCTATTGGTCAAAATGCATTGATGCAGCAAGAACGCTATAAAATCAGCCAATCAGAGTTGATTCCGATCGTCAATTCCACATGCTGGATTTTGATCCGCGATCAAAACCACAGATTACATTATAAGACCCCATAGCCCTACAGACCGCAGCCTGTCGTATATGGGTCATGACCACATTTTGTGCTGGCTATGTGGTAGCTTCTTAGTTTTATGGCCAAAATGATAATTTTGGAAACTTTGCTACGATCCAGGGAGTACCGCTTGAACTTGTGGGTTAGGATTTTTAGGTAAGTATTACAGAGAGGCAATAGCGCCAGTATCTTGGGCACCTTGCCCATAAACGGACACGGTTAGACGGTGTATATTTTGGGTAAATATTTGCATCTGCATAAATATGATATACTAAACAAAAGACGCCTAAAAACGGTTCAACACAATATCTACAGATCGTTCAGTATAACTTGTCCCTTGCCATCTTTTTGGCATCACTGCTTCACATAATGAAAACTCTACAATCTACAGTCTACATGATAAGCAATGGTGCCATTATGACGGCAAGGGACAAGTTATAGTGAATGGACTGTAAATTAACAATTCTTAGATCATTACTGTCCTTTTTACAATTTTCTTCAATGAGGAAAAGGCTGGCAATACGCTGCCTACGAAAATTGGCGGTCAATTTATTTTAAAGATTTGTGTATAACCGAAGAGGCACTCATATACTCATATCAATTATGTTTTTAGGATTACTCCGTCCCTCCCGGATTTTGCTTGACTAGCAAAGCTCTAATCAGACAGCTGGACAAAAATCCTAAATTGATTAGCGCTATATCTGAAATTGAGGCAGCCAATGAGGATTATAAAGAGACTGTGTTTAAGGAAAAATGTGAAAAGTAATTATTTTTGTATATATTCATTCACCTCCACGCATCGTGGGCCTACTACTGGCCATAGGTCTTCTCATTGAGAGGGGTTTAGGCCATAGTCCACCACGCTGGCCAAGTGCGATTAGGCAGACTTTACACACTTTTGAGAAAATTACGGACAGGCATGCAGGTTTCATCACGATGTTTCCTTCACTGTTAAAATTAAAACAAACAATTAATTAGGTACTCAAAGCGCTCAAAACTCACACAGTTAATTTTACTATTTTTCAGAGCAGTTAACTTGTTTGTAACGACCGAAATTGTTGAGGGTGTTAAAGATAAAATACTAGAACATTTGAAAGAGCTGCGGAAGAAAGCGACGGATAAAAAATATGGATCTAAATTACGATTTGCTGTAAGATCTTCAGGTATTGTGAATATCAATGTTAAGTTAACGATTTCTTTCTTTGTAGCATGGTGCGGGTGACAGGTCAATAGAAAGTTATTTATTTTGTACTTACCATATTATTGCAATTATAAGGTTTAAATTCACACCATAAATTATAATCCACGTAATTAAGACTATTCTTTTTCATCTCTGAAAATCTGTTTTCGTAATTTGAACCTTATGAATAAAATAATATGGTACAAATTATTCTATTTACTAAACGGATCAAACCAAATCGAGATCAACTATCGTATAATTACATCGGTGCTATATAATTACTTACCTAATACATTGCATTGGTGCTAATTCGATTGTACATAATCTAGATTAAGTTTACTAGTTTCTTGTAAATGAGCTTATTATGTTAATTTAATTTATGTACAACCGAATTAGCACCATCTAAATATATAAAAGAATAATATGACTGACTGACTGACTGATCTATCAACGCCTTTGACAATTCAATTACGGTAGTAAATATAATTCGTCTATGATCAACGCACAGATCAAACAAATGCACTGGACGGATCGGGCTGTTTGGCATACAGATAGCCATTATGACGTACGTATCCGCTAAGAAAGGAATTATGAAAATTCAACCCCTAAGGGAGTAAAATAGGGGTTTGAAAAATGGGTGAGCGAAGTCGCGGACAAAGGATAATTATGGTATAAAATATAATAATACTACTATTTCGCTTACCATAGCGGTCGGTGAGGACAGTGAGGCGCTGTCAGCGGCCGGACAAAACGACACGATACTGGGGTGCGTGAGTGACGATGACGTGCTACGCGCCGTGCAGAAGTGCTGGGCGTCCATGTTTGCGTTCACGAGTGCGTACTACCGCAGGTAGGACGTTATTAGTTATAAGCAAAAAAACGAGTGTGTTTTAGACCACACGACTGAAGTAAAACTTACGAAACGCAACTGGCTATGAGAGAAAGAGAGAAAGAAAATGTGTACTCGCACCTCTCTCTCTTGCCCCTACAGTAATATACGAAACGTAACTCTCTCTCTTTCTATCTTCACTAACTTATATCTCCCTCTCAACTTCCGTTCGCCTCGCCCATCACACTTTTCTTAACGCATTCACCAGTTTACTCCCCAAGTCAAGAGTGCGTAAAGAAGTTTTACTTCAAAAATTTGGTATCATTTTAATATTAGATTGTTATAGAGATTATAATAAGATAATTGTTCTTTCTATTTTACACAATAACTGAACTATATTGATAAGATTAAAAATAGTGCTGAGCTATACCTTCTACAATGTTCCTTGCTGAAAAGTTTGGCTTTATTTTAGACATTTGTCATCATCATTATCAGCAATCCATCGACTGCTCACTACTGAGCGCAGGTCTACTCAGAGAAGGGTTATAGGCCATAGTCCACCCCGTTGGCCCAATGCGAATTGGCGGACTTCACACACCTTCGAGAACACTATGGAGAACTCTTAGGTGTGCAGGTTTCCTCACGATGTTTTCCTTAACCGTTGAAGCATGTGATTGATGCAAGACATATTGTGTGTACAACCCAACTTACATAAAACTCGAAGTTTCGCAGGGGTAAACCCCTTAACCCAGCTTTAGGCAAGCTTTTAGCCAGTTCCTCTTATTGACCAATAATGTACTCCAAAGCCGTTAAATCCATCCCAAGATTAATAATATATTCTATTCTCTGTGCCATCGCACAGACCTGTGCTACACCTAGCATGGCGCGGGAGACAGGTAATAGAACGTAGCTCATTTTGTACCATGTTATTGTGTAATCATAAGGTTCAAATTACGAAAACTGATTCTCTGAAAAAGAATGTGTCAATTTGAACCTTATGAGTAGTTATGAGTGCAACAATATGGTACAAAATGAGTTAAGTTCTATTGCCTGTCTCCCGCATCATGCTACACCGCACAAAAAATATGATCATCAAGGAGCCATTTCCAATTGTGGTGAACAGGCAGAATGGCCAACCGTGCTTCTGTGGCGGCGGAGTAGTGGTACAGGCACTCGTGGCACCGCGTGTGGCTGGAGTCATGTTCACGCGACACCCGCACCACGGAGACCCGACTAGGATCCTTATTACGGCCAACTATGGCTTGGGAGAGGTCAGTAGACTCCTTGTGGGTAGACAGGCAAAATGTGGTGCGATGGGGTGATCATACAGGCGTTTGTGGTTCTGCGTGTGACCGGAGACATCTTCACGCGAAACCTGCATCACGGAAACCATAGGATCCTTATCGCGGCCAATTAGGGGTTGGGAGAGGTCAGTAGACTCCTAGTGGTTAGACCTTGCGGGTAGATAGGCAAAATGTGGTGCGATGGGGTGATCATACAGACTGGCGACATCTTCACGTGAAACCTGCGCCACGGAAACCATAGGATCCTCATCACAGCTAAGTATGGATTGGGAAAGGTCAGTAGACTCTTTGTACATTGTACAGGCAGAATGATCAGCCCTGCATGTGTGACCGCAGGGTGGTAGTAAAGGCTCTGGTTGTAAAGGCGCTGGGAAACGATGGCTTGGAAGAATTCAGTGGGTACAGGGAAAATGGTCAGGGGGCGCTGGTGGTGCCGCTGTGGATTGAGCTAGTACTTTATTCATTTATGGATACCTACTAAAAGCACATTCGTAATGAAAAATCATTTATCAAACTGCACCAGGTAAACCTTGTACTTACCAGTTTCGAATTTTGAAATTTCTATCTCTCTCTTATGAAAGAATACGCAGATTCTCAGATAATCAGATTACGCAGAGGTTATCTCTGCGTAATCTGGTCTTGTGGGAGGCTTTGTGGATGCTATTTACCACCAATACCACCCTACTTTGAAAGACGTACCCCAAGCAATTTAACGTTCCGACACGATGACGTGCAAAAGCAAATCTTGTTCAGCCTGTCTGGTACTGTTCTGTGCAGCTGAAGGCGATAATTTTCACGGATTATTTATTATTTGAATTTGCAGAGTGTTGTTTCGGGGTCGGTGGAACCGGACACTATCATTATAAAGCGTGGATTAGACGATAAACTATCGATTGACAAGATCGATCTAGGTTCCAAAACACACCGAGTGACCGCGAGAGGTGATGGCGTCAATTCGGAAAGTGTTCCAGAATCTGACCGAGCTAAAGCTTGTTTATCAGAATCAGAGATTTTGAGACTCGCTCGAATAGCTGTAACGCAAGAAACCCTTTGGGGCGCCGGAAGAGATATTGAGTGGGCTATAAATGGTGTAAGTATGGCTAATTTATGCTAACCTAATCTAACTTTTATAAAAGCATGACTCCATTTTTTAACGCGTTGACGCATCCAGCTTGTGTATGTATACTTGCATCCGTATGTGGGTGCAATCCGTGGGTCTGTGGGGCGCGTGCTATTATACCCACTAAAACCCAACGACACAATAATATGTCTGCCTCACAAATGGGGCGTAATATTGACTGAGGTCAGTCGAATTCAGAGACGCAAATCGGGAAGAACTTTACAACAGTGAATTAAGGTGGGCATTTCGTCAACGTCTTCCCCTCTGTCGTCTTTTCACTCCACTCCTGCTTTTACTTCATGTTTTGAATTTTGTACCCCATAGTTCTTGGATTCTTTTAGGATGATATATTCCTGCTCCAAGCGCGGCCGATCACATCCCTGGACAGATGGACTGAAGAAGAGTTGTTGCATGAATTGGACTTCCCTATTATGTCGGATGACGAGCTCATCACCTTCGCAAACACCGGAGAAGTCTTCCCCAAGCCGATCACTCCTTTGAGCTACGACATGGTGTACCGCCCTCTGGAGAGAGGCATTGCAACACTGATGATAGAGAATGGCGACGGCTACGACAAGAATATTATTATGACCCACAATCGGTGCGCTATTGCTCTATACAACGTAAGTTGAGATTTTCCCAATTTGTTCGATAGTAGGAAAATATGTATATACTCAAAACTAGGTCGTATTTGGGCAAAGTGAAGTTGAGTTTAATAAGACACTGTAATTGACAAAGTTATTCCTAGAAATTACGCAAGCTTATTGCCGAAAGCGTGTTAAGATCATCATCTTAACTCGTAGACGCCCAATGATTGACGTAAGTATCTAAACGTGAGGCCTGTATCTAGCGATGCCCAACGACTCGCTTGAAATCGTCCATCTACCTAGTGAAGGGATCTTCCAAAGCTCATCTTGCTAATACTAGATGAGCTTCAAAAGGCGTCATGCCTTATCTATGCTCATGACAGTAACGAAGAATGAATGTAACTATGAATTTAATGAAATATGGACATGAAAAACGTATTTATTTTTCTATTTTGAGCGCGATTGAGATTTGTGTTTTGATAAAATAAAAGTATATAAAATACGGCAATCCGCCATGTTGGATTGAACACCAATCACAGTGACAGGTACGTCACATCTATGTAAAAAACTTTGACAAACTACTATGAAAACACAGAGGGATGACGTCTTCGTGACGTCATTACATCGTTGTGCGTTTTTGCGAGAATTTTAAAACTTAAAGTTTTATCTGCCAAACTTTTTTTTGCTGAAATAAGAACTATATTTTTTCGAAATAGTAGATACTTCCGAACATCATCCAACAAATTTTCAAAATCGGTCCCTCCTCAATTCTGAAAATTTCGAAAAATTGCTAAGCTTCGATTAATTTAGCCGAAATTCATATCAATATTTATGCCCACAGTCGGTGTATCGACGGGTCACTAAGGAGATAGACATTAACATGCGCATGTTGGAAATGTCCCTCCACGGGCACAAAGTAGCCGATGACGAGATACTCCAAACTGCGTTACACAGACGACAACCACATTTTACGGACAAGTTGTTTACCATTCTCGATATGATAAAGGTATGTATGAAATCGCGCAAAGTAGTTGATGTTAATAACAATCCACATTGAAACGGAATGTATAAAAAAAAATTATTTTTAAAAACAAGCTTTGAGTAACTACATCAGCTGACTCTGGAATCTGGTTACACATATAGGTATATACAATATACATCCCAGGACCAGAATACTTGTTAAGGCGAATAAAATGAGACTCAAGTTGATTGGATTACATCGTTTCACTACAGAGTTCCCATAGCCACCTTCCGCTTGAATTATCAGATCAGCTCCATGTCACAATAATATTGCATTGTCATCCGATTTACATATATATACTTACACGCAAAATTTCAGCTCAATCAGAAACCGGGAAGTGGTTCTAATTTATCTTGCAATATTTGATCTAAACATGCATAGATAATTAGATACCTATTCGATGTCTACTCAGATATGTGTACAGTAGTCTCTTTTAGGGGCTTCCACAAGTCTCAGTCTTGTAGCGCCTATATCTATATATATCTTGTAGCGTCAGTTCTGCTAATCTAGGACAACAACACCAACAGTGTGCTTTTTGGCGCGAGGTTGCCATTCCAGCATTTTCAGGCCCAAACAACACAATATTTGTCGTCATAATACTCCAGGGATTCCAGGGAAATAAACGTTTTACCTTGTCGTTGTTTAAGTTTTGTGTCAGCAAACTTAAAACCATTGCATAACTTACAGAATATGATCATTTCAAAATGGGCGATGAACAACACAATCAAGTGCGTGAATAAGTTGAACCTGAATGCCGATACAGAGAATCCGCTGGAGCTGTTTAACAACATTACTGCAGCAGAAAAGGATATGATGCAGTATACCAGGAACCATGGCATAACGAGCGTAGCAAGCACTTTCACTCAGTTCATAGCAATGAACGTGTTATTAGAAGATAGAAAAGATAAATCAGGTATTCTGTGTATGGTATAATGGTTGGAGTGCAACTGCGTTTTCAGAGATAGTTAAAGTTTAAATGGGATGAATCGATTTCGAATTATTCTACCATTCTGTTGACAAAGAAAAGATGTTTTAAAAATTCAAAATAATTTATTTCACGTAAGCCAACCTGTGGCTCTTATGACAAGTCATGACTCTACCACCGGTTCGAAAAGTTCTGCTGAGAAGAGCCGGCAAGAAACTCATCAGTTGCTCTTTTCAAAATAATCATTTTACAATATTATTATGAAGCTATTACATTGTAATAAGTTTTTTATACTATCTTGTGGGCAGCTGGATGCCAAGCCAAAGAATTTATCTAAAATTGAAAATTCTTATTTGCTTCACAAATTAGTTAATAATAATTACAATTTAAATAGACATAAGAAAGCGCTCAGTCTGCCATAACGCTTTAAGCAATCTCCTTTATTAGAATAAAGAGTTCAGGCAACCTTATTCATAAAAGAATTTAAAGATTTTTAAGAAAGGTAAGGATAAATCATAAATGTTAAATTAGTATTGTTCACTCTGATATTTAAAGATCACTTAGATCATCTTGAAATAATTCGTAGATTTCTCACCGGAGGCGTGTTACGAAATCGGCAAGTTATTAAGTTCAGGAGACGTTTTGTCCGCGGAGGTCCCGCACGCACTGGCAAGACTCGCGAGCAAGTTGGAAGAGTCCGGTAAACTGGAGGAATTCCGCACACAGGATCCAAATACAGCAATGACGTGGCTTAAAATTAATGTACCGCCCGTGTATAACGATGTTTGGAAGTTCTTAGAGCAGCATGGACATAGAGCTATTATGGAAGTGAGTAACGAAGAAGACATTGTTTTTTTGAAACACGCATAATTAGCAGCAGAAATTTTAAGATAAGTAACCCATCCTGGGTTGATTGATAAAAATAAGTTCCAGAATGGAAAATTGCACCTACTTATAGAGAAAAATCTATTGTTGACATTTTTAAACTTTTTTTGTTTGGTTCCAAAATGCAGCTTATAGATAGAAACAATTCATTGATGTCCTTAATTTGTTTGTAACTCCAAGAAGCAGCTTTGAATACTGAAAAACTTTGTGTGAAAAGTCCCGCGAGTACCGTTGCTTTAAATACCATTTTTTTAAAAGAATATCAGTCAAGCTGAACTTGACTAATATTCTCCTCTCCCCTACTGTCATTACTTGACGCCAATAGTGCAACGGGTGGGGATTGAACCTGCGACCTTTCAGTTTTCAGTTTGAACTTTAACCGTTAGGCTTTTGAGGCTATAAATAGCTGGCATTAGCCGAATAGGACCATTTAACCATTACAGTATTTGGGGGAAAGTGTTATCACATATTTTCTGTATGTTTTAGTTTGATCTGGCAACGAAACCGTGGTCATTGGTACCAGAAGAGTTGATGAAAGTGCTGATGACCATACAACCAACCAAAGAAGAGCACCAAGTCAAAACTAGTGCTGAAATCATTGCTTCTCTAAAAACTCCAAAAAAATCAAGCACAAGGTAAGTGTTTTATTTTATAAATCTGGTGTTAAAGTTCTCACAATTTACAGCCTAATTTAGTTAATATACTTAAACAATTTACTTGGCAAACTGCCTCAGATCTTCAATGCTTTTGGGTGGAAGGGGGTGTGCTCCGAGCGCATTTACTTAAAAATAGCACGCTCATTGTTAGTAAATATGAACAGCTGCAGAATGCTATTTTTAAGCATGCTCTCTTATGAGCATGTCTTTCAGTACTTTCTGTTATTTTAGAAAAGTTCTCCAATGGATTCTCCCGCTGTGCCACCGCGCGGTGCGGCATCGTGAGGCCACCAAGGCGCACTTCATCCTCGCCGTCCACAAGCTGCGCCTCGCAGCTCTGAGGCTCGGCCGGCTGCTCGTGAGGAGCTGGTACTTGCCGCATCCGGACCTGGTGTTCTACTTCCGCGTAAATGAACTCAGGGATTACATCACTACTAGGAATCCTGCATTGTTAAAAAAGTAAGAAAATATTGCATAAAACAATTGTTGAACTCTATTGAAAAATCAGCTGTGGGATTGTCTGCAAATGATTTGCACCAGTGTGATGGTGCGATCACCTCTGATTGGATGGTATTGGGCATGTGACTGTTGTCAAGATGTTGATATTTATTATTTATAATCGAAAATGTAACATGTAAGAATAACATTAGTAAAAAGAGAAAATAAATCGGTCCAAAAACAAATAAGTTATAAGCTGTTTTACCATGGTTTTACTACGATTGTATCTGTCTCTTTCTAAAACGAAATTTTCTATGAAGAGTGTATGGAGATTTGTGTTTTGACGTCACAACACAATAGCGCTCTCTTTGTCTAACAAGGTAACTTTAAAGCTTTCTATTTCCGAGACTAGTTGAGATATTTAACAAAGAAAAATGGCATTGTGTTACGAGTATAATATTAAAAAACGTTATTTTAAATAATAAAAAATTTAAGTCAAATACCCAATTCTCTCGCCTTTGATTTAAATGCAATGACGCAGCAAGAACTCCATAAATTCAGCCAATCAAAGGTGATTGCGTTCATCACACTGATGCGATCAATTTTAGACGATTCCCTAGCTGTTTTCGTAATTTGAACTTTACGTTTGCAGTCATATGATACAAAATAAATAACGTTCTATTGACCTGTCCCCTGCACCATGCTTCTGGGTAGGCTTGATGTTGCATCTGGGGTTTCATTTAATTGTTTATTTCACAAATTGCAGAGCTTTCCAACGTCAACAGTATTATCCAGGTTGGTGCAAGCTGAAATTCGCAGAAATTATCAAAGGCTGGCCACAACCTCTTACGATAAAGAAGCCACAAGTCACTGCCGGAGGAGTGAGGTTACAAGCGACATCGGTGTGTGGTGGAGAAGTCATCGCAAGAGCTTGTGTTGTTAAGGATCTTTCTGAGGTAGGTAATTTTTTTAAAATCTCGTTATCTTCTTTCTTCGTTGATTCTTTGATAGATATGAACGCTTACGGGGCAAAGCCCGGCTTCTAAGCTTGCTTAGGTATACTTACCTACGGTACAATAAACTGTGAGATGGATATAACAGAATATTCGTTCATCAAAAGTTGCACTGAGCTCTACTTCGCCGCTTTATTTCCATCTAATTCGAAAATAATTGAGCGCTCTATAAAAATTATTTTAAGGCCTAAAGTACTACCTACCTACCTACTAAAAATTGCATTTCCTACTATTTGTGTTGAAAAGTTTATTAGGTCGCCCATTTTTCCACTTTTTGCACGATTTCTGTACCTAACTGCTATTATCTACTTTATTATAATATGTCTCTCTACTATATGTATTTGAAGTAACGTGTAAGGTACACTAAAGTAGTTGTTACTAGTATTTTTAGGGTTCCGTAGTAAACAAGGAACCCTTATAGTTTCGCCATGTCCGTCCGTCAGTCCGTCCGACCGTCTGTCCGTGGTTTAGCTTAGAGACTATTGGTACTATAAAACTGTAATTAGACAAGGGTATAAATATTAATCACGCCAATAAAGTGGTGAAATAAAATTGTGAAAAAAATCTTTTTGGGGTACCTCCCCTACATGTAAAGTGAGGATGCATTTTTTTCTCGTCTGTCCCAGTGTCGGGTGTCGTTGAATAGGTCTTTCAAAATTATTGTGGGTTTTTTGACAGATAAGCCACTTACAACAAGGGGATGTGCTCATAACGCATTCGACGGACGTCGGTTGGTCGCCCTACTTCCCGCTATTATCAGGCATCGTTACGGAACTAGGAGGACTGATCTCACACGGTAAGCACTTATTACGATTCTTCCCTTTTTCTTTATCAACCGATAGACGTCCTCTGCTGGGCACAGGCCTCTTGCATGAACTTCTACAGGCCTCTGGCTAGCATCCAGCAGTTCCCTGCGACACGTCCGATTCTTCGGTCCACCTAGTGGGAGGTCTACCAACAATGCGCTTTCCGATGCGGGGTTGCCACTCTAGCACCTTGAGACCCCAACGACTATAAGTTCTTCGTTTTATATGCTCCGCCCATTTCCACGGCGACTCGCTGAGCTCCTAATACGAAGCTTATAATGCTTCTGAAAAATTGGAAAATAAAAAGGAATATTATTACTGTTCGGCACAACTTATTCGGTACTGGGCAGATTCTGGACTCGTCAGATTCGCGATTAAGTAGATTCGGGATTAGACAGTTTCATGGTTAATATATCTTTTTTATGTGCCGTGTGGCGACGGCAGATCAGAATACAGTCACCACCCCTCCTCTTCCCGCGGGTGTCGTACGAGGCGACTAAGGGAATATAACGGAGAACGGGCAGCAGCGATCTCTGTGCTACTACTACCATCTACTGCGATCACCAATCCGTCACGCCAATCTTTTGACGTGATAATGTCTTATAAATCGATGAATACCGGCTGCACGCACGAAAAAGTGTCAAGTTCCGCCTGAGCCTGAGCGTGCAAGCGAGAGCGCGGAACAAGCGATAGAGAGGCACGATCGGCCCAATCGTTGGCTTGTGACTAGAAAACGCCCGCTGCCGCCCGCCAGTCATCGCGTGCGCGCTATGGTTAGCGTATGTGTCGCGAGCTAGTTCTAGTAGCACGCTGTTCATCTTTATGACGTTATCACGAAAAACTATCATCCGTAAACCGACTTTACAGACAAACAATTTTTTTAGATTCTTCTTCTTCTTTATCAACCGATAGACGCCCACTGCTGGACAAAGGTCTCTTGCATGGACTTCCACAGGCCTCGGTCTTGCGCCGCCTGAATCCAGCGGCTCCCTGCGACTCGTTTGATGTCGTCGGTCCACCTGGTGGGGGGTCTGCCAACACTGCGCTTCCCGGTGCGGGGTCGCCACTCCAGCACCTTGGGACCCCAACGACCATCAGCTCTTCGAACTATGTGCCCCGCCCATTTCCACTTCAGTATCGCGACTCGCTTAGCTATGTCGGTGACTCTGGTTCTCCTCCGGATCTCCTCATTTCTGATTCGATCCCGCAGGGACACTCCGAGCATAGCTCTCTCCATCGCCCGCTGAGCGGTCCTGAGCCTACTTATGAGGCCCTTAGTTAGCGACCATGTCTTTTTAGATTAAAGAGTACTTTAAAAGACGTACTCAAGTACGTTATTATTCCAGGAGCTGTGATAGCCCGCGAGTACGGCTTGCCCTGCATCGTGGGCGCCACGCACGCGACAGACTTGTTCACGACCGGGGACGCGGTGCGGTTGTCGGGCATCGAGGGAATCGTACAGACTGTCAAGGTATCCGAGAAGGAACTTTCTGATGCCAGTTAAATCTAATCAAATCCTGTCGAATGAACTTGACTTTTACGAACTTTATCATTGCTCAAGTATTCGTCGCTAAACTAGCGGCACGCTATGATGGCCGGTTTGACGTTTGTCCGCTCATGAAGTTCCGTATTAATTGATAACGACTTTGAAGGAAATAATTGTATTACTTTATTGACGATAGTGATGTGCAGAGATTCATAAATTTTATCGAATGTAGTTTTAGGTTTAGGACTCAAAATTTATTTATTAAATTGATTTCTAAAATGTATACAAGTGTAGAAAAATCAGTTTGCACCATTTAAGGGGTGAATGTACTTGTGAATATGAACAATTTTCACTATGTGGACAAACCTCTGAAATCGCAAAAAAATATCAGCTGTTTCATACAAAAGGTAAAATTTTTATTTTTATATGATATATACCACAACTCGGCATTTGGTTTTCTAAATTGAAAATTTTTAAAAATGGAATCTAATACGATCGTCACATAGGATCGCTGGCTAGCACAACTACTACCTCCGGCAAACTCGCGTCAATGCTCAATGCAAAACAAAGCAGTTTCGAATTGACGTTGCTTCGAAAAGTATAAACTGTCAGTGCAATGCGATTGTGATATAGTTTTGACCTGGCTTTGGATTTCAAATATTGATACTGCATTACTGTTGACCCTTGCTCGTTAATTTGGACTCTGTTCAAGCCCTTTGTTGTGGATTTCGTCGATATGACCGAACGTACGCAGAGAACTGTTCTAAATAGTCAGACACGTGAGTTCGTAATACGCCTTCGTAACTATTTATCATTCAAATATTCAGTTCGTTCAAATAAATTAAATAAACATATACATTTTTGTTTTATTAAACCTATTTAATCAGGTACAAAAACAAAACTTAATTGTTTTTTGTTCGAGAATAAATTGACATTCCACATCACTATTGTAATGTGTCAAACCGGCCATCATAGCGTGCCGCTAGTTTAATGCCCTTAATAAAATATTTAAACTATTCTAAGAGAGATTTTCTATTGTATTTTTCAATGAAATAAAATAGATTTTAAAATAAATTATTTATTTACTTTCCAAAAACACTCATAAAAATGCCACTCAAAACAATTAAAAATATTCTAAAGTCAAACATTATAATCGAACAATATAAGTTACCTATCTTACTGTAACGTTTAAAAGTATACACTCTTATAAGCGAAGTTATTTGGTTATTCGATATTTCCTAAGAATGTTAAAGCCTCAACGCTTTGAATGTATTGGAGTTGGATATTGACGTCACAAGGAATTTACAGCATTTCTGCCAAACACCCCGGTGCAAAAACTTACTTACTTTGCCAAGATACTTCATTTCGTAAAACAATTTCTACCTATTCAATCGATATTCGCTTGAATAACCTTACGGCCTTGAAATCACTGCCGGCGACATGAATTTCAATCGAATCTCAATCTACAACATGGCAGTTGAAAACGAAAAATTTCAAATTTCCGTAAACCATAATTTTGTACAGGCAAAATGCGTAGATACTATCCGTCGCCTTGTGAAAGGATGAGCAATTCGAAACAGTTGAAAGCGAACGGGCGGCCGAAAATGACGACATGGCAGCGGTACGTGGGCGCGTAAACGGCGCCCACGAGGTGCGAGCCGCGGTAGTGCACGCGCCCCACGTGGACGCCGTGCGCGACCCGCACGGCTCGCGCGCCCATCTCGTCCATGCTGCCCACAGCGCCCGCGCCGGCCAGCCCGGCCGCACGGCACGCCACCCATGACACTTCCGCGTTGCACATCACCTGATAATGGATAGAATATAATGAAATAGAAAAAACTTCTTTACGCACGCTTGACTTGGGAAGTAAGCTGGTGAATGCGTTACGAAAAGTGTGATCGGGCGAAGCGAACGGAAGTTGAGAGGGAGATATAAATTTGTGAAGATAGAAAGAGAGAGAGTTACGTTTCGTATATTACTGTATGGGCAAGAGAGAGAGGTTTTAAATATTATTTCTTTCTCTCTTTCTCTCATAGCCAGTTGCGTTTCGTAAGTTTTACTTCAGTCGTGTGGTCTAAAGCACACTCGTTTGTTTTATTCAAACTAACTTTAGCAAAATGCTTTTGAATCTTCAAGTGAATCGAACTCTGGTTTGGAATGTCGTTCCAATCGAGAAGACGATCGAAACGACCGACGACGATGGACTGAAAGAAGAAGAAAAAAGTGGTGGTAAAGGAGGCCTACACCAAAGTGATTTAAACGTATTACTTACCTGATATTTTGTGTAGTGATGCACTGCACCATCGCTATATAATATGCAGCAATGTTTTGATGGAAGAAGGGCTGCAGGTAGAACGTTGCATCTGCGCAAGAAAAGGGTTAAAGTTTTAGTGTCCAGTGGAAAGGATACATAGTAAATTTTAATTGATATCCATGTCTCATCTTCGCTTCTTACACTTCCCACACTGCGCTTTCTGGTATGAGGTCACCACTTCAGCTGCTTGGGAGTTGGGACCCCATCTCGATAAGCTATGTTGATCTGGACTCTGCTTCCCCTACAGAACTTCATTTCTGATACCTACCCAGAGCATTATGGGTTGTAACTTGTACTGATGATGAAAATGTACCTGTGCGTTGTTCTGGCGACCCAAGTGACCTCGCCTTCATAGACGCCGGCGGCCACGGCCCCGCTGGGCACCGCCCCGCACGCGCTCACCACCCACACCGGCCCGGGCTGGCCCCACGACGCCGCTGGTAACGAATCTACAATAGTTGACAATCAAAAGTTTCTAAAACGCTGGTGTCCAATCTACAAAATAAAAAGCCTCTTATTTCTACAGTTTTTCAACTTTGAGCTTAATGAAAGCAAAATGCGATCTTTGTTGAACTCAGATTCACTAAAAAGATAAAGAAGAGAAAGAGAAATTGATCTGGATAGAATAAACAGTCGATAGGATAGGATGACGACCACGAAATTGTGGTTAATGCAACAAGATAAATTAATTGTGTCATCAAGGTGTCACAAGACATGAGGGTATATATAAATCGAACGCAGATGTGATCGTTAGAGACTGCTAGTACTAAGTACTGACTAAATGAGACTGGTACTGCTTATTAGACTAATAGCTTGAACTTACCTGATATAAGTGCCCTGTACTTCTGCTCCCAACACACGCTCAAATGAGTGTTATACTTGTTCCAATCGTCTAAATACTCTTCCACTTTCTTTTTAAAATAATTCCATCGCCTATATTTGATATGAAGAGGTTATGTTATTAAATGTAGAATAATTTCAGCTACAGTTAGATGACAGCACACAATTGAAATAAATTGTAGGTATATTTTCAGGAATTCCAAAGGCAGTAAAGAGTATTCCACCCTTTCAGTTTCACTAGTCTAGGTCGTTAGTTTTTTCGTATCGTCAGGTTTTGAGCATTGCATTTAAATTTTGATAAATGTTTACACTTAATATTATCGATTTACACAAAAAAAAATACATTACTTACAATTCGCTTGTTGGTATTTGAGAATCTGTTCGCTGTGGTATAGAATCAGTTTCCTTTACCTGTTTACGGATAATGTTATTGTTACCATTAGGTACCTAAAACTCGAGTTTTTAATATACTTAGTTCAATAAATAATATAGAATAGTTACTTACGACGATGGTCAACCATCGTGTCCATCGATTGAACATGTCGATGATCCCCAACATCTCATTCTGGCACTCTAAGTAAATTTCCGTTTTAACCGTAGCACGAGTTGGTGACACTATCTAGATAGATGTAAAAGAGAATCACAACCAATACCACCAATTATATTTATAGTACAAGAGAGGTAGTCCTTCAGCCATCTGTTTACCAGATGAAAAGTATATTTTATCGAATATTATCTGTAAAAAAAATTGGTTGTCTGTAAAGTCGGTTTACGGACGATAGTTTTACGTGATAACTTCATAAAGAAACATTGATGAAAAATTGGAATTGAACTATTATCACTGAATTAGGTATCATTATTTTGTATAATACAAAGAAGGAGTTAATCGAAAATTAAAATTTTTTCTAGTCACAAGCCAACACTTGGGCCGATCGTGCCTCTCTATCGCTTGTTCCACGCTCTTGCTTGCACGTGCAGGCTCAGGCGGAACGTAGCACTTTTTCGTGCGTGCAGCCGGTGTTCATCGATTTATAAGACGTTATCACGTCCAAACAAATCGCATTGTATTGCCTGTTAAAATATAGTCAAGGCTAATTGTAAATCATAAAATACTGAAACTTTAAAGCCTGGCAATAGGAATACATGAACGATTTTTCAAAGGCAATATTTATACCATTGCATTTGTAATAAAATTATCTTTATTTTAATATAAATATCTGCTTAATAGAAAACAGATCGGTGCTTATCTGCTTGCCCGGTAAAAGGGAAATTTGCATGTTCTTATAAATGTTATATAATTTTAATTTATTTTAAATTCGTTCGGTAAACCAGAGAATGAAAGGTAGACAAAAATTTTAATCATTAGGCAATACAATTGCGATTTGTTTTTAGGGTTCCGTACCCAAAGGGTACCAACGGGACCCTATTACTAAGCCTACGCTGTCCGTCCGTCCGTCCGTCCGTCCGTCTGTCAGCGGGCTGTATCTCGTAAACCGTAATAGATAGACAGATGAAATTTTCACATATTATGTATTTCTATTGCCGCTATAACAACAAATAATAAAAATTAAATTAAATTAAAAAAATTAAATAAAAATATTTCATGGGTACATGGAAATATTTTTATTTAATTTTTTTTTAACGGAACCCTAATAGAGCGAGACCCGACTCGCACTTGGCCGATTTTTTATATAGATAATCTATATAAATAAAAATGAATGTTGGTAAGCGCATAACTCAAGAATGGATGGACCAATTCGGTTAATTTATTTTTTTGTATGTTCCTTAAGTTCCACGGAAGGTTTTAATACAAAAAAAAAAAACAAAAAACTAAATTCACGCGGACGAAGTCGCGGGCATCAGCTAGTATTCGATAAAAAAAACTTTTCATCTGGTAAACAGATGGGTGAAGGATGACCTCTCTTCGAATCTTAGACCATTAAGGATGAGCTTCCATCAAGATGGTAACAAATCCTAATTACCTTCTTATCTCTATATCTCAAAGCTAAGCGAAGAGTCAATTGGCGACTAAAGTTATTGTATTGCCTCCATTGAAGAGCTTCAGTAGACACTCTTCTGTGGAAAGTCGTCCAAGATTCTAGTTCTCCTAGAATTACATTTTTAATTTACCGTTAAATTCAGACTTCAGATAGACATTTCAAGTGGGTAATTCATTTTGTGTTTGCTTTACCTGGTGCATTATTCTCACATTGACACCTAATTGTTACTGGTCGATTTATATTATCCTGTATCCATGCTCGCCAGGCTTGAACGTTCCACATTAAACTTGCCATCATTGCATGCCAGTCTACCATTTGGTCTGTTGTTACGATTGGCGCCCCTGTCAACGTCAAATCGTTACAATTATATAGTATCAATTGGTTATGTGACTGATAATTTTTTATTTATTTAAAATAACGTTTTTAAATATTATAACACAATTTTCTTTTTTTAAATAATATCTTAACTAGTCTCGGAAATGTAGAGCTTAAAAGTTTCCTGTTAGACCTCTGTCTAAGCGCGCTAGAGCGCTACTGAAATGTGATATCACAAGTAAGCAGTTCCATTCACGCTTCATAGAAAATTTAATTTTAGAAAGACAGATACAGTCACAGTAGAACAGCTTATATCTTGTTTGTTTGACCGATTTATTTTCTGTTTTTACAAATGTTATTCTGACATGTTACATTTTTGATTATAAATAATGAATGTCAATATTTTGACAACAGTCTAATATCTAATTTTAAATAATTTCAAGGAACAAATACAAGTACAAAAGATATATAATTACTAGCAGTATATCCACGCTTCCCTGCAGCCATCCTTCTAGGCAACGTCACGGAGTCTACAGGCCTGCAGCTGTACATCGACGGTTCTTTTGGTCTTTCAACTTGAGTATTCACTTTAGCAAACATTGTAGTTGGTGTTTGCCAAAATACCTTAGCAGTATTAAGAGAATCCGAAGTCGTACTTGGAGGAGTGTAAAATGATCCAGGGGATGAGTTATCGGTTTCCTGTTTTTCTTCTTCTGGTATAGTTGACGGCTCACATCTTTCCAAAATATTTACATTTTCGGAAAAAGTAGGAGCATGCTTCACTGAATCCGAAAATACTGGTAAGGAGCACAAAGTGCTGGGAGAAAGCGGTGATTGTACTTGTTCGGAATCTGAAGAAGATTGTAGTCTCTCTGGACTGGTAGTATAAGGATAGCGATTATGGTATGCGCTCGAATATAAAAGATACGAAGGCGTTGTATTGCCTTTACAGCCCTCAGTTGGGGTTTTTGCTGGACATGGCTGCCTTCCACTCTGATTTGAATATTTACTCGGTCTGGATGGGCAGGGCTTTAGAGATATCTCGATACCCGAGGCGTAGGCTCGAGAACAACTGGGACTAACGACTATTTGCTGGCCGGGAGCAAGATCGGCCAGAGCCTGTGCAGACACGTGTCGCGAACACGTGCAACACGGCCGAGCCACGCGTCGTAAGATTTCGTCACACCAGAGCTCACATTGTACGAACACATTTTTCATGCACTTGCAAACTTGAATGACACCTAAAAATGATAAATGAAAATGAGCATCGATATTTTTTGATAGATAAGTGACGAAACTGAACGTCTCATAAAAACTTTATTACGTGGTTGTAGGAAGTGTACAGCGAGGTATAGTGTTGCATCCTCGATAACATCTGTAAAGTGAAATGAAAAGAATTATGGGGATCTCTGCGAATAACAATAATCAGAGTACGCCGAAACATAATATTGAAGTTTCAAGTTTCAACTCGAAGATTATTACCATCCATAAGCGTTAGATATTTATCAGGCGTACAAGAATACATCAAATTCCGCAGTTTAATTTGTATTTTTCTTGCTACCACCGGATCAGCGCTTAGCACGCCCAACTGATCTGCGTTCTTTGGGCGCAATCTGAAAATTTACAAAATTACAATTAAGTAATTAATTTAGAAATTTCCGAACGTTTTTAAATATCTTTTACCTTCGACTTACATATCAGCGCCATCTGAATAAGTTTTCCGAAGTGTACCGTGACGTAATAAAACATTATGTCCACGTTCATCCATGTGTTCTATTAGGATTTTAAGGGCCTCGGTTTTTATACCTACAAAAAGTTCTTTTATATTATCATCTACATCCATTATTACAATAGTTTTTTTTTTTTATAAAAAAGCATACTTAAGACATATTCTTTAACTTGATTAATATTTACTCTGTCCCCTCCAAATAAGCTTAAAGCTTGTTTATAAAGAAGCGGGTGGAGTTTCAATTCTTTAAATTTTCAATCTGCGCCTTTAACCGTTAGGCTACAGAGGCTATTTGTAAATCAATAAAATACAATAAATATATTATTAACAATAACATCAATAGTTTACCTTGTAGCACAATATAAGATACTAGCAGCTTAGTTGATTCAGTTATGACTCCTGAAACAAATATTGAAAATGATAATGTTGCCAAATGAAATCAAACCAGCAACGTTCCATCAACTCTTTTATCAAACGTAAAATGCGCGCATAGTACGGGAACTTTATTGAAATAGGAATCGACAATGTCCTTCAATTAAATAAAGTACAATGATTTTCAATAGAATAGAATAGAAATATTTTTTATTCAAGTGAACTTTTTTACAAGTGCTTTTGAATCGTCGATGAGTCTACCACTGGTTCGGAATGCCGTTCCTGCCGAGAAGAACCAGCAAGAAACTCGGCAGTTGCTCTTTTCAAAACAAGTTTAAAATAGATATTATGCTATGTATGCAGTGTTTCCACAATGAGGGGAAGTTCCACAACAACAAAGTTCCACAAAAACATACCTAACTAGTGGTTCGCCCCGAACTGAGACCTCGCGGTATCCCATAATTCCCATAAGGTAGTTTTAACTATATTATATTGTAATTAAAACGCGCCGAATCTGATGACGTCAATCGTCACCTGCTTTCGTGGATGGGATGCGTATTTACAATATTAAAGACAGCGCCATCTATTAACAGTATAGTGAAGTTTTGTTAAAAACATTGATGCCCATTAAAACTTAAATAATTTCGTTTCTTTATAATATTTATCTAATCTTAGTATTTGTTGTTCAAGTACAGAATATAACTCAAATTATGTGTAAGTTTCAATTTTTAAAATAACGTGGTTTTAGAGATCTAGCCCGAATAAAATCTCCACTTTGAAAGCCCCCCATTTCGTCAATTTTAGGAAAAAAAATAAAAAAAAATACTTTTGTACTCTATTCCAAATTATCTTTAAAATGAGGTACTGCAACCCTATGAAATGCAAAAAAAATTATTTTACTTCGCATTCGCTTCTATGAGAGCCCCCCTGAAATAAAGATTTTTATAACTTTTTAAGCCATTTTCGGCTGGAGGCCATCGGTTTACATATCATATCTAAAATTGAAGTAATTACGTTCAGTAATTCAGAAGTTATAAGGCTCTGACAGACGGACGGACGGACAGACGGACGGACGGACAAGTGCAAATCGCTCTAGTAAACTCAGAGATCTTCGCTTCGCTCGGTCGATAATATCTAATTATAATTCGACACATGTTAAGACGGGCAGACAGAAAGTAGCCCCATTCCCGCTGGTGGCACCCGTTCACGAGCATGACGCATGACCCAGCCATTGCTTCGCTCAACCATATTTGAGAGTATCTAATAGTAGTAGATCATAGTAGGTACCTACCACTCATAACAGATTCACTATATCCCCTCCGAGCAACGGTGGCCATGAGGCTCTTTAACTTGCTTTCAGTTGCTGATTGCAAAGTAGGATTGGGCTGTCCGATCTCGTCTTGGAATGAAGTCAGCTGTCGAAGACTAAATGAAGCATGTTGAAAAATTAAAACGCATTAGGTACACATCACAAAATCTTTGCTGCCACAAAATGTAATAAAACCGGCCAAGTGCGTGTCGGGCCACGCGCAGTGTAGGGTTCCGTAGTTGAAAGTCTCAAATATTATTGCTGACCTAGGATAGCTTTTATTTTATTTATGAATATTGAATACATTTTGAGTTCCATGGTTTAAATACTATAATATACTACAAAATATGCAACTTACACTACGTGTAATACCTAACTTAGAACAAACAGATATAACTCCTTAACTAATGAACCCTACTTAGCCGTGATAGTTTTCCTTTAAAATTCATTATATATACTACTGCTGTGAATTTTTTCTTGTATCCTATATACAACCATTTAGCTGGCAGAGGGGGGGGACACTTGACTCTAATAAAATTTAGCACTTTAAAATATCATATTTCACAAACGAATCCCTGAATTGAAAAATGGTGTTCCCACACCCACAATATTTTTGAAAGACCTATTCAACGATACCCCACACTATGGGATAATCGAGAAAAAAAAAATTCATCCCCACTTTACATGTAGGGGAGGTACCCTAAAAAAAATATTTTTCACAATTTTATTTCACCACTTTGTCGGCGTGATTGATATTTATACCATTGTCAAATTACAGATTTCTAGTACCAATAGTCTCTGAGCTAAACCGCGGACAGACAGACAGACAGACAGACAGACAGACAGACGGACGGACATGGCGAAACTATAAGGGTTCCTTGTTTACTACGGAACCCTAAAAACGACGCAGGCGATGAACTTAATGCACATTGGAATCATTTCTTGGTCATAGATAGGACTCATCAGGAAATCAATAAATAAATTTAAAATATATACATGTAGGTCCTAGAGAATTGCACAATACGTGAGTGTGAATACACGCTCAATTTGTTAATTTCGTATCCATGATCTTGATCACAATGAAACTTTATAAATCAGTTGAACAACATCAATTGGTACGAGGTTGATGGATTATTTTATCATTAGATGTTAATTCCGGTATCAGTCCCCTTAGCATTTGTGTTAATCACATTGCTAGAATCGCAATTATTGTGATTGACTGAATTAATGCGATCGTAAGGAGCTTTAGCCGCTGAGTGGGAATTGACATTTTCAAAATACGTCAGCAAATCATAAGACGTTTGGGCATTATTCTCTCGTTATTGGCTAAAATGTTTGTTGAAAAAAGAATACCAAAACATTGTACCTACCAATGTTTAGTGTAACTTTTCCGCAATCGACCTACTGGTCTACGCCACACGGGAAAATCGTGAATTTAACAATGCACATAGGTATAATGGCAAAAATACAAGTACAACAATAAATCCTAAACTTACTATGCCGCGGAATCCTTAAAGGATTTTGGGATGTCACCTTCTATGAGGAGAGTGTCACCAGCTGCTTCCATTTCGTTTAGTAACGTAACATATGCTTCAATTTTTTCATCTAGAACGTCGGAATAGAAACAATAGTAGGAATAAAGACGCGCTTACAAACAAATGTCAAATGTCTAATGTTCCAACTTGCAGAGACGCCGGGTAAGGTTTAAACCAGGATTAAAGTAATTTTGACAGAAGCATTATACGAAATGTCAAAGCCGCCGCTAACTCTGGGTTAAAGGATAACTCGGCGTTTCTGCAAGCGGGCCTTAGAAATTAACACTTGGGTAAAAGTCATGATTTGTTATAAATAAAGTGAAATGAAGAACGTTCAATTGAAAAGTTACTCTAGACTCTAAAGCTTCTGAATTATAATATATAAATATATATAGACTAGCTAACCCGGTGAACTTCGTACCGCCAACTTAAACATCTATATAAATAAAACAAATAAACTACAACTACTGCTACAACTACAAACTACTACAACTACTACTACTACTACCACTACTACTACTACCACTACTACTACTACTACAACTACAACTACAACTACTACGATTACAATACCGACCTGCTTTCGTGACGTATGCCGACAAATAATCTGCTGCATCTTTGATATGATCTGTAGTGGAAAGGAAAAACCTGTTAGCATAGAGTACATTACCGTTACAAAACCAATACGGTACCTATAAAATATTTCCTTATGATCAATAGACTAAAAATAAACTAAGTATAATAATTTATTCTAACAATATTTTATTCTAATACTTAACTTTCGTAGCTGCGGTTAGCTTTCGAGCCATGGATCGGCACCGTATCATGTCTTCTAGCTTCTTTGTGAGGCTGTAGGCCACTTGAGAGCACGGCTCCGCTACTTCCAGTGAGTTAGTCAATTTTAGCCTATTTCAATAAAGGTTATACTTAACTTTCATAGCTGCGGTTAGCTTTCGTGCCATAGATCGGCACCGTATCATGTCTTCTAGCTTCTTTGTGAGGCTGTAGGCCACTTAAGAGCACGGCTCCGCTACTTCCAGTGAGTTAGTCAATTTTAGCCTATTTTAATAAAGGTTATGTTTAACTTTCATAGCTGCGGTTAGCTTTCGAGCCATGGATCGGCACCGTATCATGTCTTCTAGCTTCTTTGTGAGTTTGTAGGCCACTTGAGAGCACGGCTCCGCTACTTCCAGTGAGTTAGTCAATTTTAGCCTATTTCAATAAAGGTTATACTTAACTTTCATAGCTGCGGTTAGCTTTCGAGCCATGGATCGGCACCGTATCATATCTTCTAGCTTCTTTGTGAGGCTGTATGCCACTTGAGAGCACGGCTCCGCTACTTCCAGTGAGTTGGTCAATTTTAGCCTATTACAATAAAGGTTATTAAAAAGCAGATCTGGCAGGAACCAAACTTAATTTAAAATTGGCGTGAAAGGAGAGCTCTAATAATTGTAAGATGCAAAATTTGAAAACCGAGGTTTGAAAAAATTGTGATGTTGTCAGCTACTTTTATTAACTTTCATGTGTGGTAAGATAACAAAAAGAAAGGCGAAAGCTCATTCTGAAAATATACTGCATAGTTACAATTCGGCCACTTGTTTTCTAAAAAACACAAAAGCTTTTCGTTTCATAAAAACTTTATCGTATCTTTTAAATTTTTTTGCTTAATTCAGTTGATACCTTTGAGCTGCAAAGAAATAAGTCTCCGCAGCCCCATCCAGCTCTATCAGTATCTCATTGCCCCGTTTCTGCATTTCAGATATGAGAGCGACTCGAACAAGCTCCTTATAGTCTACAAATAAAATGTTATGTACACATTAAAATTTTTTCGTTGGTCTAGGGTTTACTTGCTTACTTATTCAGATTAGTAGTAGTAGCTTGTATAGTGGATTACTTATGCGGTTCTTCCCACCGGAAAACCCTTCCTATCCCTTTCCTTTTTTCTTTCGTCTTTCCTTTTTTGCGCTAGGTCCCAAGTTCTAGTCCTGGGTCCGGCCAGACATTTATTGGGTTGTTTATATAAAGAAATTCTCACATTATGAAAAAAATCTAAATGCAGATACATTTAAAGAGACGACTTACTTACTTTTGGACACAAAGTATTCCGAAAGAATCCTTGCGGACTCGATTATAACATCTGCAAATTAAAAAGATTTCAAATGTCTTTTTATCTCAGGCTCTCAAAAATATCAATGGACTTACTAAAATTAAGTATTTACCCTGCATTGTATCAATCATGTGAGGTGGCGTTACTTTGTTAACAAGTGCACTGAGTTTCCTCTCAAACTTCTTATGAAGACGTGCCGTATCTCCAGATTCTTTAACACTCTTGTCTACTTTCATGGGAGGTTTCATTGAAAGCCTGTGGTAGGACTTTTAGGTTAGGTTAGGGGCTAGGGCGGTATTAGATGGTTCAACTAAAGTGAATCGTTTCAAAAGAAGAATAAAAATATACAACAAATAATAACTTTAGTCGCCTGCTTGTACAATTCTGTGCATGCCTATGAAAATCAGCCATTTCGAAGATTTTTGAAACATTCCCGGACCCGGGTAAATTTTTTAAACTTGTATTTGAGATTCTTTTATTGTTCAAATAATCATATTATAATCATATTGTGGTTGGCTCGCGATTTCATTTAAGGCTATGCCTGAAAATCAGCGCTCAGCATTTTAATGTTGCAGCATTATGCTTAGGCAGTAAGTAGCCTTTTCAGCTTTAACATTTACAAACAATAATATTATTTTGTGATTAAGTTTTTTTCTGTATATTTTGTTTATTCTTAAACACCTTCTGTTAAAAGCTGAATAAATGATTATTTATTTATTTATTTATTTATTTATATTCTCATAATAAGATTATTTCAAAATCGTAGACATACCTATACTTCAATTTTATTCATCTGTATAGATGGATTGCGTAATAATCGGGTCGATAAATAAATAATTGAAAACAGGTAGTTCCAATTGGTAACGCTTTTTGGTAATATTGTATAGGTTAGGTACCCAATACGGACCCAGTAGGACCTATTATTATTATTCTTCTTCTTTATTAACCTATAGACGTCCACTGCCGGACAAAGGTCTCCTGTAAGGACTTCCACAGGCTTCGGTCTTGCGCCGCCTGAATCCAGCGGCTCCCTGCGACTCGCTTGATGTCATCGGTCCACTTATTGGGGGTCTGCCAACATTGCGCTTCCCGGTGCAGGGTCGCCACTCCAGCACCTTGGGACCCCAACGACCCAATATGTTAAAGAACCTTAATCATTAAAAAAGGAACAATAATACGTTACCATTCAGAGGCCATCGTGTGAGTCAATTCAGTTTGCGGTTGCTTATAAAACACTTCGCCGCCACGCGCACGCAATTGTTTGTGCAGAATCTGCATCGCTTCTTCGCGCTCGGGATCGAAATCTATTTATAAGCGAGTTGTTACTAATTGTATAATATTCTTATCAAAAACAACCTTTCTGTAACAATTCATACCTTGACCACCTGACAAAATAAAAATTTGATGAATCTCTTAAAAATTGATGGTCTGTAAAATTTACGATTATTTTTAGCCAGTTGCATGTCACGTGTCAAGTTAAATTTGCCCACCAAAAAACAAGCAGTAAGAAATTTAAGGGCCCATTTAACCCATTTCGGCCCATCATGCATCGGCCCATTGTAGAGTACTTATTAGTTTTTGTACTGAAATCAGTCAAACTTTATTCGTCAGTTTATTTGATGATGGTGAAATGGGCCCAATTCCTCCATAGTTAAGATCCTAAAGTTAATGAACCCTTGTCTTTGAGACTATGACTTGTCCAACCCAAAGATGATTTTTTGGTGGTCCAAATTAATTTTCACGGTAACATAACTGTAACTGCCTTATGTGCTACTGGTCCTATTGTATATACCTATGCCATGGCTACCCGCACGCCGAAGTCGTCTTTCTTCTTCTTCTCGAGCTCGCCTTCTTCTCTCTGCTTCTTCTTCTTCTCGAGCTCGCCTTCTTCTCTCTGCTTCTTCTTCTTCTGGTGTTTTCTTTTTACCGCCGATAGCAAAGCGAGAATCACTTGCACTGGTAGCTGCTCCTAATCCCGCCGTTGCTTTTTGAACCACAGGCTCACTAGCACTTTTGCCTGAAGCAAGCGCTGTCCCTGATGCAGAACTGAAAAGTTTTTGTATTTAAGTACACATATCGTACAGTATCGGCACTTCTACTAGCAAGTAACTTCCGCAATTAAATTAGCAATTTACCGCAATTAAGCTACTTAAACTTGAAGAAATTGAAATGTAATCTCGGTTGGTTACCGAGTAACCTAACTTTAAACAAACGTAATAAGAAATTAAATTGAACATTTTACATTATTTAACTATAATATCACTGACGATTACCCTGCTTTGATATCCTTTCCTGCTGCCGAAACAGTACTGCTGAATAATCCCACAAGGGCCTTTTCATCCAAACCGCCTAAAATAAAATAATAGGTTACAAAAAAACCCCTTCTCTTTGAGGAAACTTGTGCTCAGTAGTGACATTAATGGGTTGTTCATAATAATGATGATGCTGAAAAATTCTGGAGTGAATTAGGAAATTCTTGAAGTTTAAATGAAAATATGTAATTACAATTGTCGAGATCTATTTGCCACTTACATTCCTTTGTTGCCACTCCAGCGATGTATGCCGACGTCAGTTCGGAGGTAGCTGTAAATTTTAGGTACCTTAGAAAGTAGTAATCGTATATGTAATTTAATTATTAATTAGCAATGTCCACACTAAAGTTCACTAAACGTGCATAACAGGCAGGGTCGGCTTAAGTCCAGCGCGTACGACTGACGCCAAAACTCTGCTTTGGAAGTAGATATTAAGTTACGGCTGAATTTTGAAAACCTTAAACCAAAATAGTGCTTCGGGGCGAACTGCAGTTCGGTTCGAGTTTCATCATATTAAATACCAATTTAAATCATATTACACTAGCGGCACGCTATGATGGCCGGTTTGACACATTACAATAGTGATGTGGAATGTCAATTTATTCTCGAACAAAAAACAATTAAGTTTTGTTTTTGTACCTGATTAAATAGGTTTAATAAAACAAAAATGTATATGTTTATTTAATTTATTTGAACGAACTGAATATTTGAATGAAAATGAATATACATACTTTATATGCACACAAGAAACATATGAATACAAAAGATACCAAAAAAGGTGCCACAAAAGGCCATAATTAATCAGATTCGTCCATACTAGTAGTAGCAGTAATGCAGTATCAATATTTGAAATCCAAAGCCAGGTCAAAACTATATCACAATCGCATTGCACTGACAGTTTATACTTTTCGAAGCAACGTCAATTCGAAACTGCTTTGTTTTGCATTGAGCATTGACGCGAGTTTGCCGGAGGTAGTAGTTGTGCTAGCCAGCGATCCTATGTGACGATCGTATTAGATTCCATTTTTAAAAATTTTCAATTTAGAAAACCAAATGCCGAGTTGTGGTATATATCATATAAAAATAAAAATTTTACCTTTTGTATGAAACAGCTGATATTTTTTTGCGATTTCAGAGGTTTGTCCACATAGTGAAAATTGTTCATATTCACAAGTACATTCACCCCTTAAATGGTGCAAACTGATTTTTCTACACTTGTATACATTTTAGAAATCAATTTAATAAATAAATTTTGAGTCCTAAACCTAAAACTACATTCGATAAAATTTATGAATCTCTGCACATCACTATCGTCAATAAAGTAATACAATTATTTCCTTCAAAGTCGTTATCAATTAATACGGAACTTCATGAGCGGACAAACGTCAAACCGGCCATCATAGCGTGCCGCTAGTTAAATCGAGTTAAACAAAGCAGAGTTAAAGTTCCCATAAAAAGATACTGGTATTCCGTTGGTACTTGGTAATTATTATTATTATACTTCTCAACACTAGTTTTAAATAAGTTTTGCTTTTTATAACAATATAACTTTACGTGCCTGGAAGATGTTGCTTTGCCAATTCGGGAGCTCCAGATGTTGGTATGCTATTGATACGTTCACCGACTTTGTCTAATAATGTAGGTGAAGCACGCTGACCCCCAAAATGTGGGGCAGTTTCTAGCCTACAAAAAGGATTAAAAAACAATGATAACTAATATAAGTACATACATTAAAATCTTAGTATGATAATCAAAGTATGGAGTAGGTATAATCTACATTTGAGCTGCTTGTGCGTGAGTTTTTGAAAACTTTCCGACAGTCAAAAAGTCTTTGTCTTTTTCCTTGGCCAACCCATCATGTAAGACTTGCATCGCCGCTCCTAGAATTATGATATAGTTCAATTTATCATTTCTTATTTTAATTAGAGCATAAGCTTTACTTTAAATACATAGAAGCACTTACCTCTTCCTTTTATTACATCGGTTAAATGAGTCGCTCCTTCATTTACAGGCTCTACGGGAAAAAAAAAATTCGTTGTTACAATCAGTGCAATGAATATATTATATAAGGGCAGACTGAGACAATTCATTATTTTTCATTTTCGACACTGCATTTACGAATATGAAACCCATTAATGAAGCGTCTAAATATTTTAATAGGTATTCATTACATTTTCATTCCATCAAGTTTATGTACCTACCTTTAAGTAAATCCTGTAACTTTTTCTCAGGTATTACAGCATTAAGTTTTCCAACTATATCCTGTTTTGCCTTCACATCTTGAACTGGTTTAATTCCCACAGGTGCTCGCATTATTCTGAGCAATAATTATTTATTATAATAATTCAAATAGGTACCGCATTGCAAAGTTACTTTTAAATTTGACAGAATGTAATAAAAAATACTAACTCTTCTCCGCCTTCTGTGTAGGTTATTTTATAAATACCCTCTTGACCTAATATTTCATCCCCTTTGCGTGCCATTAAATCCGCTAACACCCTACGTTTTTCTGCATTACCTGTTTAGGAGGCGTTTAAGAGGTAATATATTAAATATTTCTAATAATATTATATCGTATTTACGAATTCTTAAATTTTACGTCTCAAAAATCTTACTTTCTGGGAAAGGGGCTGCAAGAAATTTCGAAGATTCGTCCACAACACCTATAAAATATTAAGTTCAATTAAATATTGGTGCCACATTTTTGTAATATTATTTATCATGAAAAAGAGATGCTCTTTAACTATATTATTACCTTCGATATGTTTTGCATGCTCTTTCGATGGTTTCTTTTCGGTTAGACTGGTAAGTTTTCCTCGTACAGTTTCGTAAGCCCCTTTATCCACTTTTTCTGCAGCTAAACTTTTTGCGTTTTCAATCCTGCAGCCATAATATTAAAGATTTTCAAAACACTTTTTTTGGTACAAGGAATATACCGTCCCGATTCGTCCGAAGAAAAATAGACAGATACATCGTGGAATTCTAATAATATTATGGATCTAAGTTCTAAAAAAATTTACCGTCTAGCGCCATCCGAGTAAGTTTGCTGATATCCCTGTAACTGAGCAAGAGGTGTATCTCCCTCTTCTTTCATTATGTTTACTAAATGCTGCAAAGCTTCGCCTAAAATACACCACATGATATAAAAGTTTTCATGATCTACCGCTTATGTATCTAGTTATTCACATGTAAGTCTGTTGTTTTTACCTTTTTCGTGGCCAATTTTGGCTAAGTGTTTAGAAGCATCATCCATCGTGCCTGAAATTTAATTATAAAAAATAAAATTTAATATCTAAACTTGGCCATTATGGTGGACTGACTTAAATTCGAGAGAAGGCCTGCGTACCTGTGACGCTTAGTATTGGCGATGGGTTGAAAGATTGTAAACTTGTACTTTTTGGATTAGTCAATTAAAATTACCTTTCAAATCGCCGGTTAACGTCGGAGACAACCTGGTGGGCACTCCGCGGTTCATTTCTGATACAATTTCATACTGTAGATTCTCAGCCTTAGGGTCAGATTCCAGCGGGCCAGAATATTTTAATCTGATAAATAAATATCAACCTTCTGAGAAATGACATTTTGAGAAAAGAACATTATGATGAGAAAGACCTTCTGAGTAATGACAAAATGGACATTACGAGAAAGGACATTTTGTGAAAAGACCATTATGCGCTTAGACGGAATTGAATAAGAGACTAAAATCTTATATGAGACTAACGAAAACATAATGTATCGAACGAACGTCTAATGCGGTATTATTTTGTAATTCTTCGTTGGACTAATCTGTGAGCTTTATGGAATAGAATATATTAAATCTTAATTTGAAGAATTCCCTTACACTTCACCAGCATCCGCGTAAGTTTGTCCATATGCTTTGTACTTGAAAAGAGGTCTACTCCCCAATGAAGTCGAAACTGATGATAAGAAATTCAATGGATAACGTTTACCACCAATGCCACCTGTAAAGTTAGAAAAGAAACATATTTTGTAATAACAAAATATTAATTTAATTATCAATATAAACGCACTTGAATAAAAAAGTATACAATAGAAACTTGTAGTTTTAGAGCTAATAACTTACTTCTTAATGCAAACGGTTGGGATAAGTATCTCGATACATCTTTAATTAAAGCTGAAATGAAAAATATAAGTAATGAAAACTATCACTATTATCTTTTATAACAAAATCTATTTACTATTAAGTATTTTATGCAAACCTTTCATCGATATTAGCAAGTCAGGTGGCGTCTCATTTTGCATATCTCGATCTAAATTACTTTTTGCATCATCTGCGATATCTTTGATAGGAGCAAAAGGCACAAGAAGAGGAGCACCTTCAATCCTGAGAAAGATTATCGAGTAGAATATATATATACTATCGGTACTATTTCTTAACAGTGAAAGATAATTAAGTAGTTTCTTACTCAGCTGCGCTAGTTCCATAGTTCATGTTAAAATTGTCTCTTTTACATAATTCATTACTAGGTTTTTTCTTCATCATCTTCAGCAGAGTTTGTACAGATTTATCTTTAAAAATCAGATTTTTTATTATTTTAAGAAACGAATTGCATTAGTATTGAAATATATGTGGGTGTAGAGATACATCATATTATTTATTAAACCTAAATATTATAGAACCAAGTAGTACAAGTTTTACCTCTGTCTCTCACGAATGCAGACAAGTAGTTTGCGCATCTATTTATTACCTCTGAAATAGAATGAATACACATACTATTAACAAAATTAAAATACTCAAAAATCAAAGCAATCTCATTTCATTGCAACTGCAATGTAGGTAAGCGAACCATTCATATCGTTAGCAAGTGTTTTAGGAGTAACCGGGTCGACAGCTAGATGTAATGCTTCGACAAAAATAGGTGCAGTTTTCGGATCTGGTGTGACTCCACTAAAACCAGGCGCCGACTTTAAGCTGTGAAAAAAAAAATTACATTTTTCCTTTGCTTCAGAGAATAAAGGTTATTCTTATTTCATTCTTTCCTATTTATTCTCATTTTTCTCTAGTTCGTCATTAGTCTCTCTTCCTAGTTTATTATTTTGTCTATATTTTAATGCTGGTTTAATCAAAATCATCTTTCAAATCTAATTGTTTGCGTCGATTTATAATAAAATATTTGATTTGAGATATATTGAACTCTGTAGCTTACACATAAGCAGCAGCAAATTTTGAAGCGATTGGAGAAAACTGTGGTGTAAATGGATCCGCCCCTTGTTTTTCCAATTCCTTTATTAGTAAATCAAATGCCGGACCGCGTTCAACTGCAAAGAACATTAGCTTATTTTCCTTTAAAATGTGAAACTTTTAAGTTGTGTGATGTCTGAACAAAAAAAAATGCTTACTCTGGTCAATCGCAGCTTGTGATAAATATTTCGAACTCTTATCTAAGGTATCTGTAAAAATTAATTTAAGTTTAAAATAGAATTACATATTTTGTCAGTATACCTATTTACTAGTATTTAGTATGATCTTACCTGGCATTTCCCCTTTTAATTCAGCGGGAGTTTGTGGCTCAACTAATTGTTTTAGTTTAGAATGTATTTCTTGGGACAAATTGGGGTCGTCATGGTCGCTTTCCAAACCTTTAGCTTGTTCTAATCTATAAAATACAAGTATCAAGCTCTTGAATTCAGTCTTGGCTTTCTTAATTACCTTCTTATATTACTTAAAATTATTTTTAATCTTACTGTGTTGCTGCGGCTGTGAACGTTTTGTTAATTTTTCCTTTTGTAAACAACGGTCCACCGCCTTTAGCATGCATAGCTTTTACTAGTAATTTGAACGCTGGTCCTTTGTCCTCTGTAATTAGTTAATAGGTATGTGCAGGGTTTAATCGTAAAGTCTATTTTGATGCTTATAAAGTTTTCTTAGGAAAAGAACTTACTATTGTACTCAGCATTCTGTGCTAGATAATTTGAGCAGATCTCAATCACTTCTAAAACAAGAAATGCAGATAGGCTTTTAGTAAAATTTTAGTGAAGATGATGACCAGAAATTTAAACATGAATTTGAATATTTAGTTCTTTCATTACATGTGCTTCATCATAATAAAGAAATTCGTAAAAGCTTATAAATTACCTTCCATAGCAGGAGCAATATTACTTGGTGTATTGGGTTTTGCTGTAGCGCCCAAATCTTTTTTGAGCTGGTTAGCCAATGTTGTATTATACTCTGTCGCATCAAAATCTGGCGCTTGTTTTAATCTAGAAAAATGATTACATGAAACCAGAAATAGATAAACAGTCTACATATAATTCACAAAAACTATTTACACTAGGTTGAAAAGAGATAATGTTCTTGTAAAGTGACATCCAAAGTGATTCATTCAATTTTAAATACCGATGTACTACGTTTTTACGTACTGTAATAGAACATCTATTATCATCTAAGTACTTCTAACCAGTTATAGGCCTTACCTATCGATATTGCTTAAAACTTACTCATCGGCTGCCTCAGTGTAATTTTGATTGAATTTGCCATGAGAAAGCAATTGTTCTTCGCCCTTTTTATACATAGAGTCGGTTAAAATCATGAAAGCTTCTAACATTTCACCTGCGAAAGCATTAAGAGGTTAGCAATTAAAAACTGCAAAAAGGATTAAAATATTTGTACCGTAATTTTTATGAAAAAAATTTACAATTAATGTACCGTAATTTTTAAAGACCTTGAAGATATTATGTTGATATGCAGATAAAAATGCGAGTATTTAAAAATGAGTAGGTAGATAAACGTACCAGTAAACTTTAAGTACGCCGATTTAGCTGTAAGAAATACACAATGAAATTATTACGTAGATTGTTGAAATAAAAATATAAGTAGGTAGTAGGTAAGCAATTTTTCTAAATACTAAAAGCATAACAAAAAAATAAATACGCACGTCCTTTAAGTAGACCACCCTGAAAAATTTGCATCGTTATAATTTCAATGACAATATCATTAAACACTAATTATTATGAATCTGATGATTCATGATAAGGGACAGAAGTAAAGAATGAAGGATAATGGGAAACAAATATATACAAAAAGAGCACTAAAACTTTAAAATCATCCTTCATTATCCACTTTAATACAAATGAACACGGTAAAAGTAATCTTCAAAAATGAAGAATGATTCTAATTTTTAGTCCAGAAAAAATGCTTCTAAAAATACTACTGTTTAATAAGTAAGTAGATACTAAATGTAAAAGATTGACAAAGCAATATGATATGAATTTCAAAACGAAATTTACTATAAGTTGTTAATAATTTTTACTAATTACTTACCTATAGCATTTATATTAAAAAACATATATTTTAAGATTTTTTAGAGATATTATGAGGTTTCAAAATGATATTCTATTTATTGGTAAATATCTAAAATGAAATAAGGAAGCTTATACTTTCCTGGACTATATTTTTGCCATTAAAAATGTTCAATAATAATCGTTACCTTGGGCGTGTTCATTTGCATTACAAATAGAGACAGGCTTGAAATATTAAAAGTCCATAAAATATTTATAAATTTTACAATTTTTTTAGCTGCTTTAATCAAAATAGATAGGTTAAATTCTGTGCTAATTTCAAACATTTAGTTCAAATAATTATTTCAAGTAGGCGCTGTTGGTTCTGGTTTTATTTTATATTCTGCTAGAACTGTTTCAAAAATTTTCCTCGATGATTCCTCGGTGTATGTTTCATCCTATTAAGTTTTAACAACGGAATTAGACGGCTGTTTTAAGAACTAACTAACATTGAGTAATCATGACGTATTTTATAAACTTACATCGCCCATCATGTTAAGGAAGTCGTCAGTGAAGCCGGTGTCACCTTGCTCATCAGCCCCTATAACATCTGCAACAATAAAAATACAGATTACGATACTGACATCTATACATATAATAAAACTGTAACTGGAAGATTTCTGTACATTTAATATATTTTGAAAATTTTAATTGGGGGATGCTTTACTATCGATACTGAGCCCAAAACAGATTTTTATTTAATTTTTGTCTGTTTGTTTGTCCTTCTTTCACGTAAAAACTACCGCACAGATTTCTACAAAATTTTATACCGTGGTAGCTTATTACTCGGGTCAACATCTAGGCTACTTTTTATCCCGGAAAATCAAGGAGTTCCCGAGGGACTTTAAAAACTAAATCCACGCGGACAAAGTAGCGGGCATCAGCTAGTAGTTCATAAAACAATCACTGAGAGTTCAAAGGACCAAGTCGAAAATCATTTATTGAATTAAGAAAGGAATTAAGTTCTTAAAAACAAGAGCGACACAACGTACCTAAAAAACTTGCAAAATTTTGCAAAACAGCAGAATAATTATGGCAACAATTATCTCAATAGTAACAGTAAAATATTAGAGAGTTTGATAGAGTTTGATAGATTTAAGAGTTCCACAGGTCGAATGCAGTTCGGCGCTGTCGAATTTATGCATGTCTATGGAATAGAATGCACCATTAATGGTTTTATTATCACGTACATGCATTCAAAATTCGGCAGACGTGGTTGTTTGGATTGAGGAACTCCTTAGTCGAAGAACTTACCTATTCTTTGCGTAATGTGGTCTGTGAAGGCTTTGGTGTATTGGCGGGTGTTTCAGCGGGAGTGGCGGCCGGAGTGCCAGCCGGGGTACTATTAGGCGTGCCGGCGGGCGATGACGTAGTTCCTGATGACGTACTACCTTCTGCTTCAGGCTTGTTCTCGTCAGCAATGCCTTGTTCCACTTCTTCTCGGAAGAGGTTACCATAGAAAAACGTACTACCTTCAATCTTCATTAACCGTGAGTGAATGTTGATATTGCCAAAGTCAAAGCAAGACTTTAATAGGATCACGAATTCCGCCAATAATTTCGATTACGATTATCGCAATTTGATGCGATTAATTATGAAAACTGGCATCAACGTTTCACATTTGTATCTATTGGTAAGGCTACTTTTACGTATATGGTACATAATAAGTACAGTGTAAGTATGGTACATAGTAAGTAGGTACATAATATCAATACTTTTAAGCAATCTATCAGAATAGCCATTTTCAATAGATAAAATACGAACCGATGCTACAATCACATTGCTATTAACTCTAGATGTTTCGTAAATGGGTTTGAATTTGTCAGCAATTGTTCCATTTAATTTATTAGGTAATTTGAATTCAATAAATACCTCAGAGACTAATTTAATTGCTAAACGAGTTTGGAACAATTGACACAATTTCAAACGTTTCTTACCTTTAAGCTCAATGCTTTACGTAGTTACCTACTGAATGAAGATTTAACCCGATGAAATTGCTGCCAATTGTTCCCCTTTATTAAAGATCTTAAAAAAAATCAACAGAAAACTAACTGTAATTTAGCTTACCGTCGTCCTCGTCAAAGTCCATCATCAGCATCCGGTCGTCGCTTTCTGCAAGGATCTCATCAATCCAAACTGCTACCTGAACAAAAAATGATTGGGATTGAAGTCTTGGTAACCATCCATTTATAATTTACCAAAAACTATTTTTAACTCTTTGGGAAAAGAGGCGCTACAAAGGCCGCTTTGTAGTTTGTGTGCCAGTCTGTTTTTTCACCCTGACGCTCATACGGACGAACGTATTTGAATGCGGTTTTTTATTGGAAAATGAGAGACTATTAGCTCTTTTTCAGTCTATAGGTACAGAGATCACAATTCACAATCATAGAATTATTATTTATATGAGAACACTTCTCTAAAGACGATCTAAGATCATTTTATTTTTGGTCTGATACTTCCATAAGCCATACCTAAGCATTTTCATAAGCTTTCCATTATTTACGCATAGATGTGATTGAGAAAGTAATATTACATTAAGATACTTAGCTTTTTTTCTTCATGACAAGGTAGCCCTTGACTACGATCTCACCTGATGGTGAGTGACCAAAGCCGAGACTAGTTGCTATAAAGTCTGGTGGGAGAACTTGGTTGTGGCTAGTTAACACCCTACCGCCAAAGACTTGCCGCCAAGTGATTCAGCATTCCGGCACGATGGCGTGTAGAAACAGATTAGGGGTATGGGTTGAATGTACACTGACATACCCCTTCCAAGTTAGCCAGCTACCATCTTAGACTGCATCGTCACTTACCATCAGGCGAGATCGCAGTCAAGGACTATCTCGTCTTTGAATAAAAAAAGTCTCTCACCAGACGAAAAGCAAATATTGTACCTACTTACTTTGTCTGACATTTCCATCATAAACTTCGCTTTGGGATGCGTGCAGCGTCTCGACGGTGGCCTCATGTTGGTATATCCGCAAATATCTTCCAAGATGATGTTGGACAAACGCAGCATCCTGAACAAAATATCTATGTAAAATGCCTACCTAATGTTGAAATGCTTGCCAATTTTATTATTTGCTATCAATAAATAGTCTATCCGTAGTTCCGTACATTGCATTGCAAGAGCAAAAATGGCTCGTGTCAGATTGATTAAGATTTTTAGAAATAATAAAGATATCATCCTTTTATTTATCAAAATTAGTTTAATTGAGTCGACATTTGACTGTTTTTTGACTTGATTTATATTTGAAAGCGTGAGCCATCTTGCGCCATCTTGCGCGCCATCTTGAATTATATTATTAGTAGGTACGACAATTTGACGCTACGAATTGAGTCTCAACCAGAGTCTAGATGCTTCCGCGTCTAGGGCTGATTTCACCAACGTAAAGACTTATGTCCCGAGCGTAAATTTGATATTTTAACAGTTTTTTCAATACAAAAACTGTCAGAACGCCCAACTTATTCCTCGGTAAAACGTTGCTCGGCATTGGTGAAATCGGCCATAAGTTATTATATTTGACTGGGAGATTGCAATAGCAATCGCACCCTAATCAAATAAAATATTGCCTGTAGGCTTAGATGAGTGTATTTCATCATACTAATATTATAAATGCGATAGTGTGTTTGTTTGCTGATTTGTTCTTTAATCACGCCGCAACGGATCGCCGTGATTTTTTGCATGGGTATAGTTGAGGTAACTGGAGAGTGACATAGGATACTTTTTATCAAGGAAAATCAAAGAGTTCCCGAGGGATTTTAAAAACTAAATCCAAGCGGACGAAGTCATTTAGGTAATAATGAATTACACTCATGTTAACTACCCTCAGGTACAGATGGTGTTATTCTGTCGTGTTGTGGTTAAATTGATAAATTATTAGATGTGAGGTCAGGGATTGCTATTAGGGGTTAGCGGAGGCGACATTAGGTAGGGTTTCCCGTTTTGTTTTTGTTTATTATTTTTTCAAATATAAACTGCTTACCTAACCGATTTCGACAAAATTTGGCAAGCAGATAGCAAGCTATCTGCAAGCACCTCACGAAGAACACTTTCTAAGAACAAGAAAATCCCGAAAACTCAAAGATTTCTCAAGGCGTTATACCCGTCAGCCAAGGCATATGCTCCAGGTCTCGCGAGCCGCTGTTGGATGCCTCTGGCGAACGCTACCGTGGCATTCCGCGCCCACGCGAACCTCTTGTCACCATACACCGCCAGCATGTCCTTTTTAATTTGGTTCACTCCACGTGTGCTGAAAAACATTTTCAGGGGATAATAATCGCTTGTCTTCGCAGTTGATATAAATAACTTCATATTGCAACGGAAAAAGCTTCATACCAGACCAGACCAATGATTGGTATTTTGGTTAGTTAGTATAAATGTTAAAGAGCCAGACCAGAAAGAAATAGATACCTACTGCAAAAGTTGGTAGCACCCTTGGGTTGTGTTCATTTTAATACGTTCAATAAACTTAGGTAATTTATGATTTCTAATTACAAAATATATAGTTTACTCACGTGGCAACCTTTTTCTTCGTCTTTCGAAGATTAACGAAGTATTCATACGCTTGATCAGGTTTGAAGGGCTCGTCTGCGTCTAACATAGAACGCAGTCGAGCAATCTAAAACATTCATAGATTTCGTTAACTGCCGTGTACATAAATGTCTTTTTGACTTACTGTCGCCTAACATAACCAAAGGCAGTCATTTTAAAGGTGGCAGCCATGGGTGGCAGCAAACACGGACGCCGGAAGCACGTTCCAAACCTTGGTTCGAACCCAAAATAAAACAAGATAAGCGCAACAGTTTTGGTGTATTTAACAAGCTTTTATTAAAATAGGTTAAAAAATCTCCGACTGCTTTAAAGAATATCAACATAGCCTCTAGCCAGTGCCACTCGGCAAGATGTAAGGATTCTAACGATACCCTATACATCCAAATGTGTTCAGGCTGCAGGCATATTAAATAAGTTATAGTTATGGTGGAATAAAGAAACTCACATACTTACATGAACACACAATACATGAACCTTGAAAACCTTACACTCCTTTTTTGGACAGTCTTGTAATCCTTGATAGCGATAACCTTGCTAGGAGGCTGCTAGTATTGGTTGTGCTAACCGTCTCCGCTGGTAGGCAGTCCGCGCGCTCTCGCCAGAGATAGATAATAGTCCGCCGCGGCGGCTTGGCCATGCGCTCCAGGCGGTCCGTCAGCACCGCGCCGTGCCGTCGCAGGCATCGCGCGTGCGCTCGCATGGCAC
Organism: Oeneis ivallda; assembly: GCA_029955525.1. Classification (NCBI taxonomy): domain Eukaryota; kingdom Metazoa; phylum Arthropoda; class Insecta; order Lepidoptera; family Nymphalidae; genus Oeneis; species Oeneis ivallda. The sequence continues at coordinate 22,482,641 of JARPMR010000003.1, forward strand.
GCTTGCTCATCTTCACGTCCGTGGCCTTCGGGCCTCTGCAAAGATAAACCAGCTGGCTGATTAATTGGGTATTTATATTTGTTTTGTTTACCCATTTAAAATAACGTTTTTTAATATTATAACACAATGCCATTTCTCTTTTTAACCGACTTCAAAAAAGGAGGAGGTTATCAATTCGTGGGAATCTTTTTTTTATAGAACGATAGGATGGAAATCTGACACGACCGGTGATAGATCAGGTGCAGGACCGAAGGCTACCGACGTGCTCTCCGAGGCTCTTACTAGTAAGTAGGGCAGTTAATCCTTACTAGTCTAATTATTCTATTTTGTATTATAAAGCTGCGGATCGCTTGGGTATATATTTTGAGCCTTGAGGCCCTGGAGAGTGACATAAAGGCTACTTTTTATCCCGGAAAATCAAAGCGTTCCTAAGGGATGCATGCCGATGGCATCAGATTGTTTTAATATAATAGGTAATGATATACCTAGGCCTTGCGGGTTTGGGCGGCTTTCGCACGGACTGCCTGGGCGTGGATTTGTACTGGACTCGCAGGTCGCGGCCCGCCATGATGGTGTCGGCGACGGAGGGCGGCGCGGGCTCCGTCGCGTACGGCGGGTACGGGGGAAACCCGCCCGGGTTCCCGGGAGTTGCTGCACCAAACACTTCTAATATAAGATGTTGGAAAATTTAAAACACATGTGAATCTATGGCCGGACTATGTATGATTCTGGTTACTGGTTGCAGCATCAGGTCAAAGTTATCAATTAATTGTCATTTAACGATTATACTGGCACACGTGAAACACTTAATCGAGTAATCATACGCCAAAAATGCCTTACATCATTTTGAAAAAGAGCTGATACCTTTAGATACACTGCTGGACCGATATTAACGAAACATAGCTAATAACCACCCCACTTCATTTGAAAGCCAGTTTGGCTTTCAAATGAAAAAAACCGCATCGAAATTGGTCAAACCGTTTGAGAGCTACTATGCCACAGACAGACATCGACGTCAAACTTATAAGACCCCTCTTTTTGCGTCGGGGGTTAATTAAGTAAGTAAAAAAAAGTCTCAGGGTCACTCAGCGGACGATGGAGATCGAGAGCTATGCTAGGGGTATCCCTTGGAGAGTCTGAAGTGAAAATGGGCGGGGCACATAGTTCGAAGAGTTGATGGTCGTTTGGGGTCCCAAGGTGCTAGAGCGGCGACTCCGCATCGGTAAGCGCAGTGTTGGCAGACCCTCCACTAGATGAACCGACGACATCAAACCAGTTGCAGGGAGCGGCTGGATTCTGGCAACCCAAGACCGAAGGCTGTGGAAGTCCATACAGGAGACCTTTGCCCAGCAGTGGACGTCTATCGGTTGGTAAAGAAGAAGAAAAAAATAAGTACGTAAGCTTCTATTAGTTTTATTCTGCACGCCTAGCATGCACGCGCGTGAAAATTTTGTCTATCCATTTTCTCGTATTATATCGAAACTAACATGGTTGCACACATGATTCGTGAAGTGAAAACTTCTTAAGGGGCGTTGAGCACTTTTTTGGGTGAGCAAAAAACATGGATCGCGTCATCGTCACCTGGAGGTTTCAGTAAGCGTTCAACATTTTAGAAGTGCCCAAACAACCTTGTACAGCGCAGCGGGCAAGCAGCTACCTTCCTTACCGTTTCATGTATGATGTCGCAGGTTCGAATCTCACTCACAAAATCGTGACATTGCGCTTTTCTTATTTGTTTTTAATTATTAGCAAATCTAGTTTTCACTTCTACCGGCAGTCCCTATGACTGCCAATTTTTTATGATAGGTAACTGGTAACTTTACCTTCTCCAGGTTCAGAAGCTGGCACCTCGCTCGCAGCATCGTCGGTCGTGTTCCCTGAAGTGGCACCGGTGTCGGCCATTGTTGTGATCGTTAATTAAACGTGGATTGCTTCGAAACAGTCCTAATACAATTAGAAATATTAAAAATCAGACATTGCAGGTTCTTGTTTCCTTTTACTTTGTTTTAATTTCTTTTGCATCGAGTTTGCATCTCAAAGATTGACAGTAGAATAAAAGAGAGTCTATGACACAGAATATTTCAGATAAATATGTCGTTTTTTAATTAAATTAAAGGAAGATAAATCAGCCAGTAGGTTTTAATCAATCTGCTTACCATTCCTTATATAAATGCCAGTCCGTTTGTTTGCTAGTTTGTCCTTTAATAACGTAGATACACGGATAACGGATCGTTTTTTGTATAGCTTATAAAGTAAGTAGGTACGTATGTCACTCTCCAGTTCCAACTCTACTGGAGAGTGTCACATAAGCTATCTAACTCTTTATAACCAAAACCGCGAATTTGTTCACACGGCGTTTAGTTTTTAATTATTATAAGTACCTACCTAATAATCAATTTTCGTAGACTAAGAGTAGCTTGCATCTCGGAGACTACGGGTGAGATCTATAGATGGCACTCTCACTCAGCTCAGACTCAAGACTGAGTTAGAACGTGACAGATTTATGTCAGGACATATTTGTGTCTCATTTTAACTCTTGAGCAGAGCACAAACTATATATAACTATCTATTCTATTCTATTCTATTCAGCATACGAATCGTAGTCTCCGAGATTCAAGCTATCTGTTTGCCTTTCAAGACCATCAGTTTAGCGGTTAAGCCATTGTCCCGAACACTTACTTAGTGATTATGTATGGTCCATAATACGATTTTTTCTACGATAAAATGAAGACTAGCCTGTCTGTACAAAACCCAGCGACATAAATTGTACGCACCTACAGTACAGAAAAAATCCATTAAAATCGGTTCAGCTATTTTGAAGCCTAGCCCGCAGAAACAGACAGACGGACAAATATTTTGTTTGTGTGGATTATGCCATCTTGATATTATAATATGAGCTTGATGAAAGGCAGTTATTTTGTATTGTTATTTGCGGCCCCTGATAAAATAACCGCTGCGGCAAACACAGGAAGAATAATTAATAACAACGTTTTATTAGTTAAAACTTTAATATAAGATTATATAATATATAATACAATAAATATTTAATCTTAGACCTAAACATAAACACTGCGAAAATAAAATAATATCTACAACAAAATTCATAGACTGTTATATATTGACTCATCATATTTTTAAAAAAATCATATTATTTACGACAATCAAAACACCAACAATCAGAGCGAAATGGCCATTCTACTAGTATGTTCGAGGGTGCTATTTCTGTTGTACACATTCTCTAAACTAAATTGACAGGTCTAAACTGGGTCTAACTAAATCTCGTGCTATCCCTTTCATAATGTTCCCAGCGGAAAAGAATAATTGGATTTGAACGCGTCAATTTAGTTTAGACATTGTTAACAACAGAATTAGGCGTAATATAATCACTATAATATGCTCAAATTAGTGAAACATAAAACATACCAGTGTCATTATAAATTACCATAAGTTATTATATGTAAGACATTATTTGACATTAATTTGTCTTTAGAAAAATATGTATTTTTCTGGTAAGGTAAATAATAAAATTATTTACTATACCCTGTCCAACCGTTTATTTTCTTTTTGACAGCTCAGTCTTAGTCACTCTTACATAGTGAGAGTGAGTGAGGCTGAGCTGTCAAAAATAAAATAAACGGTTGGACAGGTTATAGGTATTATTTTAATCCTGCATTCCTTATAATTCAGTGAAGGTGGGTAACTTTAGAAACGTATTAATAGCGACGGTAAAATGGAATACTTAATATAATAATACCTAATTAAAAAAAACCGATAACGCGAAAGTGTCTATCCTCCAACCTTTTCACGGCTTTGATCCGATGTTGACGATATTTGGCACTGAGATAGCTTGTAGCCTGCAGATCGACACAGGATACTTTTTATCCTGGAAAAACTCTATTCGAATTTTGATTTTTCGATTTTTATTGCAGGTCGATTTTACAAAGATTTTCCACAGGAGTCGTAAAAACCTAAATCCACTGATGGAGTATCAGCCATCAGCTGGTCATAGTTTACTTATTCCACTAATGTCTATAGTTAATCTATTTTAACACTGGATTGGCTGTCCCAATACAAATGACAGCATAACTATGGATCAATTTGAAGCGCCATATTTGACATACGAGTGTCTCTGGAACTAATAATATTGTAAATGGCGCACCGACATCTACAATTAATCTATAATATTACCTAAAGAGGTCGGTTATGAAATCATAAATTAATAGAGGTTGGTGCGCCATTTGCAATATTATTAGTTCCAACTTTCAGAGACACTCGTTTATCTGCTTGTAGCGCCAAAATGGCGTCAATTTAGTAGGCCCAAACAATATGACAGCCGCCTCTCCAGTTTTTCATTGATTAGTTATTGAGCGCTCAGTGACTTATTCTGATTCTGAGCTGGGTGCATAGTCTTCATTGCCAAAAATAATGTTCACATAAGCATCTTCTTCCTCGGCCTCAGCTCTGTCTTCCAATATCTGGTCCATGTGAGATACAAAATATCGATTCGGACTGTGCATGGAGATTTGTGGATTGACCAAAATCTCAAATTCCTTTTTAGCTATTTCTCTTTCATTGTAAGGGATGTAACAAACTGAATGTGACGGTTGCACTTTTCCTGGGATGAGATGACCGTCTTCGACAGCGCGGCCAATGTATAGTGTTTCGTGGTTGTCTTCAGAGTGACCACCCTCAACTGCACCCACTGGAATCCTGTTGCTGCACGTCGACACCCAAATGCAATTGTAGCCACAAAGAACCTGAAAAAATTTAAAATCTTACTAATCATACTATTATACTAATATTATAAATGCGAGTGTGTTTGTTTGTTGGTTCAATCACGCCGCAACAGAGCTACGGATCGACGTGATTTTTGCATAGGTACATCTGAGGACCTGGAGAGTCACTCTCCAGGTACTCAGCTATACCCACTACTATAGGATATACACTATAGGCTACTTTTTAGCTAGTATTATAAATGCGAAAGTGTTTATTTGTTAGTTTGTCTTTCAATCACACTGCAACAGAGCTATAGATTGAAGTGATTTTTTGCATGGGTATAGTTGAGAGTTACATCAGGCTACTTTTAGCCCAGAAAATAAAAAAGTTTGTATATGATAAAATTAATGTACAATATTTTTGATTTTTAAAGAATATCATCCAAGCTGAAGTTGAATTATATCCTCCTATCCCCTCCAAATAAACAGAAAGGTTGAGCAAGGAGTGGGTACGACAATAGTGCAACAGGTGGGGTTTGAACCTGTGACCTTTTAGTTTCCAGTCCACACCTTTAACCGTTGGTCTATTGGGGCTTCTAAAGTGGCTAAAGGTTCTGAAGATTGCCCATGTATTCTACATGTAGATAACACACACTACATGTACTACACTTCGCTCACGTGCCTCTCTGTCCGCGATCTATACACGACTGATCCCCACTACACAGTGTTGCCTGTATTTATGTGTTACAGTCCAACTGAAACTTTATGACTTCTCGGACTTCGTGCTTTTCGATGCACAGATTTCATTATTCGTTACCAGCGGGGAGGCGGCAAACCTGCGCGAACCTACAATCGCTGCTAACATCCGTGACGACATAAAGTTTGAATCGAACTGTATGATTCTACCCGCATCTACCCACTATTTGCTGCTATATGTATATTATGCCCATACACTAAAGGTACTCACCTCAAATTTATTTTTCTCGTGCATTTCACCGCCCCATGGAATAAAGCCCACTCCTTGGGACGGTACGAATTTCCCAGGGGTTACAGATCCCTGATGTGGAGCCTTAATTATGTACAGGATCTCTTTTTCGTATCCTCCAATCAGAGCGCCGTCAGGAAGTTGATCCTCCGCATCCACCCACTTCATTTCACCTCCTCTCACTTTCTTTATAAGTGGTTTTTCTATTTTTGGTGGCACTGTAACAAGCAACATTTTTTATTCTTGCCTAATGATGGTAATGATGCGGCCTCAGACGGAAGTAGGCTAAAATGGAACAAGGTGTGGACAAGACAGTTGCTTCCAATTAAATAGATTAGACATCATCAAAGCTTTACCAAACGTCTATATAAAAATCGGCCAAGTGCGAGTCGGGCTTCGCTCTTTTAGGGTTCCGTACATCTGACCAAATAACTTTTTTTTTAATACTAGATACATATTTAGATATCTTAGTTCTTAGATAGTACTAAATTAGCATATGGGGAAAAATGCTCGTTTGTTTTGGACACAATTTTGAAGGAAATTTCTTCATTTTTGAAGCTAAAAAATAATAACAATATATTTGAACTCCACTTAATGAGCTCTAGAGTCTAGACAATGACACCCCACATGCCAGGGTAAAAAAATAAAATTTTATTACGACTCCTTTTTCATGACCCCCTTAATTTTTTTATTTAATTTTATTTTTATGATTTGTTGTTATAGTGGCAATAGAAATACACAGTCTGTGAATATTTCAACTGTCTACCTGTTACGGTTTACGAGATACAGCCCGCTGACAGACGGGCAGCCAGACGGACAGCGGAGGCTTAGTAATAGGGTCCCATTGGCACCCTTTGGGTACGGAACCCTAAAAACTACAACTCCAATGCACCACTTTGAATGATCTGACTACAAATGAGCTTATGTGAGTGTAGTTATAGTCTGTCCAACCGTTTATTTTCTTTTTGACAGCTCACGCCTATAAATTACAGTTTTTTTTTCGGAATAATGTACTACAGTAATGTCGTACTTTATTGACGGGTAGTGAAGTGCCCTGTGCATAAAAAACAACCACAGACTATAAAACAGTTCTTGAAATACGATAAATCGATCATATGACAAAAATAATTTGACTTCATGTAACTATTGTTTCTGTAAATTTACTAAAAAAATAGGAAACCAAAATAGAATCTATTACTCCAAGATTGATTATTTGCAAGGAATTAAGTCGAAATCTTGGAATTTAAGTTCAAACCAAGAGTAAAGAACAATAACTCTGTTCATTTATTTATTTATTTTTAGACGGTTGCCTTAAGGTGACGCATTAATAAACTATTGTTTCAAATATCGAGTACCACACTCCCCGCTCACCCTGATAAATTTTACGCGTCGCACTGATAATAAAGTTGATAATCGCCTGGCACAACTGATGATGATAGCAGTAAGCTCCAGGCGTTATTTTTGACTGGGTTTTTATAATTACTCTTAACATAAGCATAAAATAAAATAACTTCTCGGTCTATGAAATAGAATAGCGGTCTGGCTATTTTATTCGTAAAAAATAATAGGATGTTGTCGCTGATAATTCCAAGCATTTGAACTTTTTTGGTGTGAAGTTTGTACTTTTTTTTTTTTAAATAAGTCAGACTATTTTTAAAAATTGTGTCCGGTTTAAGAAATTATACAGGTTTTCCCCTTTTTTACGATATTTTTAAAATTCTAATTATATTATTCGTTGCACTCACACTACGCATTCAAAAGTACTAGTTTTCGTGTTTTTTCGTCCAAGGCGTCATCTTGAACTATGAAAGCGTTAGTGAAATTTATCTTTAAAACTTGTGGTTAATAACGTCTAAATCAAGTTTAAAATCAAGAGTTTTGAGCAAATATACTTGAAAAATCACATACCTACCTACTTATTTAACAAACTAGCTACCTAATTGGGTCATACAAATGAAACAAGTTAAATTATTAAATATTATTTATTACAACAATCCATCAGACTCTTATTCATAATTTACGCTAGACTCGTCAGTTGAGTCCTCGGTTACATGAATAATTAATTCTAAACTAGCGGCACGCTATGATGGCCGGTTTGACACATTACAATAGTGATGTGGAATGTCAATTTATTCTCGAACAAAAAACAATTAAGTTTTGTTTTTGTACCTGATTAAATAGGTTTAATAAAACAAAAATGTATATGTTTATTTAATTTATTTGAACGAACTGAATATTTGAATGAAAATGAATATACATACTTTATATGCACACAAGAAACATATGAATACAAAAGATACCAAAAAAGGTGCCACAAAAGGCCATAATTAATCAGATTCGTCCATACTACTATTTTCACTGTCGTCACTGCTATCATCACCTACATTAATAAATAAATGTTCGTTTTCTATAATATTATCTATTTTCACATCTCTTTCATAATCTTCCCTTATTAATTTAAGTTCTATTCACAACCTTTTCCCAGTCTCCTTTAGTCACATGTTCACAAGCTTCTTCTAATAATTTTAGCATTTTTTTTGTGGTAAATGGGGGTTCTGTATTGTGTCTTGCAGCATATCCCTTAATTTGAGCCCACACCAACTCAATCGCATTATACTCACAATGGTAAGGCGGTAACCGTATAACTCTGTGCCCATGTTCTAATGCTATTTCGTCAATGACGTATCGGATCTTGGTTGGTTTGTTTTCTTTTAAAAGACGTACTAATTCCGCTTTTAACATATTCATGTTTGCATCTACGCCATTTTTACGAAGCCATGCGACGATATCAGCTTTCTTTTGGGATTGGGCAGGTGGCTTGTCAATTTGCATCGAGTGGTATGGGGCGTTGTCCATAATTATAATAGATGGTTCAGGGAGGCTACACAACATTGAGGTAAACCATTCAGTAAACTTTTCTCCATTCATGTCTTCATGATAGTCTCCAGTGGTTTTTGACGCAAAAGCCATGAGAGAACCTTCGACAAACCCGTTGATGGTTCCGGCGTGACAAATTATAAGTCGCGATCCTTTTCCTACAGGAACTTTGGAAGTAGATGCTGCTGTGTCATCGTTCCAAGAACGGCCTACAGTATGGTTAGCATTAAGCCATGTTTCATCCAAGAACACAACATTTTGCCAATTTTTGATTTCTTTCACTTGCCGTAAAAAAGTATACCTTGCCATCGCTATATCAAATCTTTCCATCAATATTTTGCGTTTGTTACATTTTTTGTATCGAAATCCAATGGTCTTCAAAATCTTCGTTAAAGAACTTTCCCCACCGAAGAATAATCCAGCTTCCTTCAGTGAATGCACCAACTTTTTTCTTGTTGGATACTCCTTCTGTAAATAGTAGCTGTAAACATGTCTTCGGATAGCATCGGCATCAAAGCTATCGATGTCTACGACTGGTTTTGCTCGTTTTCTCTTTTTTGGTGTGTGAAGTTTATTTTCTTCTGTGCCAGTCTCGCCATATTTTTTTTTAGTTATCCGTCTAACAGTTCGTTGTCCAATATTAAGCGCATCAGCTACGCGTTCAACCACTGACGTTATAGGTAAAATTGGCCCTTCATTTTGAGCTTCACGATCGAAATAGTTACGAAGGCGTATTACGAACTCACGTGTCTGACTATTTAGAAAAGTTCTCTGCGTACGTTCGGTCATATCGACGAAATCCACAACAAAGGGCTTGAACAGAGTCCAAATTAACGAGCAAGGGTCAACAGTAATGCAGTATCAATATTTGAAATCCAAAGCCAGGTCAAAACTATATCACAATCGCATTGCACTGACAGTTTATACTTTTCGAAGCAACGTCAATTCGAAACTGCTTTGTTTTGCATTGAGCATTGACGCGAGTTTGCCGGAGGTAGTAGTTGTGCTAGCCAGCGATCCTATGTGACGATCGTATTAGATTCCATTTTTAAAAATTTTCAATTTAGAAAACCAAATGCCGAGTTGTGGTATATATCATATAAAAATAAAAATTTTACCTTTTGTATGAAACAGCTGATATTTTTTTGCGATTTCAGAGGTTTGTCCACATAGTGAAAATTGTTCATATTCACAAGTACATTCACCCCTTAAATGGTGCAAACTGATTTTTCTACACTTGTATACATTTTAGAAATCAATTTAATAAATAAATTTTGAGTCCTAAACCTAAAACTACATTCGATAAAATTTATGAATCTCTGCACATCACTATCGTCAATAAAGTAATACAATTATTTCCTTCAAAGTCGTTATCAATTAATACGGAACTTCATGAGCGGACAAACGTCAAACCGGCCATCATAGCGTGCCGCTAGTGTAGTTCATTTATATTGTCAATCGTAACGTCCCGATCCCAATCAGACATTATTATTTTTCTTGTCCTCTCTACGACACTCGCCCAGTTTTCAGGTGTCACTTCATCACGTATTTAGTAAATGCACCATTTTATTCGCTGTAAACGGCGGCATTGTGTTGTTTCTTGCTGCCTTCCCTTTGATATGTGCCCATATCAATTCAATGGTATTGTATTGACATTGATAAGGTGGGATTCTAATGACAGTATGTCCATATTCCGCTGCCATTTCATCGACTACATATCTTTTAGGTCGACGTTTTTAATTTAAAATTCTTTTTAATTCTGCTTTAAAGAATGAATTGTTCACATCCTCGCCATTAATACGAAGCCAGTTAATAATTTTGTGTTTGGTGTCAGCTTGCATTGGCATTTTATTTATTTGCCGTGAATGGTAGGGCGCGTTTTCAATAAATATAATTGAAGGCTCTTCCAGAAACATCACCATTTCCCTGAACCAATTTTCATATACTTCTGCTTTCTATCTCTTCGTGATAGTCGCCAGATTTTTTTGATTTGCATTTTACAAATCCTTTTGCAGTGCCCGCGTGGCAAATTATAAGGCGTGCCTTGCCTATAGGCACAGCCGAAGTGGATGTTGCAGTCCTCGATTTTGATATAGTATGATTAGCATTGAGCTTAGTCTCGTCGGTGAAAACCACATTCGACCAGTTTTCGATTTATCTGGCTTTCCTTACGAAGTCACATTGAGCCAGCGTTATGTCGTGGCGTTCCAATAAGATTTTCCTCTTATCAGACTTTTTGAAATAAAATCCAATTTGTCTTAGCACATTACCTAGCGATGATTTTTGACCACGGAACAAACCACTATTCCTCAGTGAAATTACCATTCTTCTTAGTCGGAATTTCCTTACGTTGGTAGTACTCGTATATATGACGACACATTGCATTGGCATCAAAATCGTCAATGCATGTAACTTTATAGGGCTGGCGTTTTTTCTTCAGTGTAGACAGCTTATTTTGCTCCATACCACTGCTGCCGTAGGGTTCTTTGGCAATTTTTGTAACTGTTGGAACACTGATTACTAAGGCAAAGCGGTTTCGAACCTGAAACATTGGTGGTAGCGGTGCATCATTACGAAATTCCTTCTCAAAGTAATCCTGAAGGTGTCTCACAAACTCCCTCGATTGTCCTTTTAACACAGTTCCTTTCGGCATATTGAGAGCTTACTATACTCAACTGAAGAATTTACGTATCGATACGGAGGAATATAAATACTCAACTCAACGTATGATATTGTAAAAGAATACTCAACGAAAACACACAACACACACAAACCGAAAAACAGTGGATGTCATACGAGCGTCGCGTGACAAGCACAGGTAGCAAGTGACAACAAAATAGCGCCGCCGGGTCAGCGATGCGTTGCGTTGCGTTGTTTCTAGTGATAACTTGTTTATAATGCGCTTATACGCTATATTATTTTTATGTATAAATATTTCTATTTTACTGATTTATTGTTTATATATTTATTTATTCCAAATATAATTAAAAAAAACTAATAAGTAAACAAATAAATTAATATTTAAACTAAAAATATTATTTTTTCGAAATTCGATTATTATTCCAAATCGAATCACTTTCTTGAACTGTCAAAAAGAAAATAAACTAATGGACAGAGTATAATGTATGTGTTCCCAATATTTTACCTTTGCATATTATTATTAGTGTTCTGAATTACGTACAATATAGTTTCCATTGCAGAGTCCCTCTTTCAGCATACACAGAAAATGTAACAAACTGTATATCTTGAACAGGTGTTTTCTTAGTTATCAGTGGTACTCCATCACTGGTGTAACCAAACTGTAACCGACCACTGTGCCAAGCAATCCAGAACTTGGTGAAGACATCCCTGGACAAAATATTAGGAACATCTTTAAATTTGCTAGTGCGTACTCCATCTATCTCTACCCAACACTGATTACGTCCCATAACAATCTGCAACAATAGAAAAATTTAGAAATACCATACCCAGGATTAACACATAGGCTACTTTTTTCTTGGAAAATTAACACATGGGCTGCTTTTCATCCTGGAAAATTAAAGTTCCAACAGAATCAAAAATCCTTAATCCAAGAGGACGAAGTCATAGGCATCGTCTAGTAATGCTATGCTGAAGCTAACAAAACATATATTTCAGCATAATTTTCAGTATTTTTCATAAAATTCGAGAAATAAGTTCAAAAAAATAAATTGCCGCAGAAACGTTCCATTTGTTTCCATGACGTCACAGTTCAATGACAATTCCAAAGCCCAAAGGTGGCGTGAACTGTGACGTCATTCGAGATTCGAGAACGTTTTCGATCTCGTGAACATGGCCAGAATTATAGCAATTTTAATTAATGTGTTCTAATTAAATAAAGCTTTATTTTTTAGTTTTGTCGTATAGAATAATGTTTTTAGATAATAATATTTTAGGATGACACCAGATGAAACAATATTTTTAATATAGTCAAATACTCTATTGTATGACAAAAATACTGTATATCCTGGTACAAGGTGGTACTAATATCTAGAAGTTCTTTTAACTTTATGTTTTGCTCATTGTGGCTAACTCTGGTTTCGCCTGATTCTATAGCATTGATTTTGGTGAGGCAATCTCAGGTGAGTCATGAAGAGAATGAACATTTTGAATGCTCTTTTTCATACACTAGAGCATACAAAATTAATAATTACAAAAAATAATAAAATTATTCTACTAATGTGGTTAAAAATAATTTATAATGTTATAATAGCTGCACATTAATTTGAACTATAGTAAGTACTTTATGTAAAATTATAATAATATTGTGACATCACCAAATTGAGTGATGATTTCACAGATATTTATCCTAATAATAACCATTATAAAACTATGTTTATAAGTATATAGGAACTTAGGTATCCTAAAATTGAAATGCTATACCATGATTATCCATGATTCTACTAAGATGCGGATTAATATCGTGAACTTACCCAGTAATCACATTTTTCGCCAGGTCTCTTAGCCAGACCCACTGCTGCGTCCCTTTGGCCTTTAACAGAGAATCCTAAAGCACCACTGGTTATTTTATAAAATATATGCTGGTGCTGCGGCCAAGTTGTGAATTCTGAAACATTGAAACATTAAAGGCATCGTTTTTGCTTTAATAAAATTAATTAACTGCAAAATCAACAAAGAGTATATTATTATCTACTAACCAATGAGATCACCCATAGTGAAAATCAGTTAGTTCAAAGCTCTTTCAGAGCTGAGATGGAGCACAGCGTATTTAGCTTGATCTGAATTATTGCAATAAATTAGAAATTAAATTAAGTTAACCACACTCAGTAAGTAAAAACCACCGACCAGGAAACAAAGGGTAAAAACAAAATAAGTATTTTGTTTTCTCTTTTCAAATTTCAATATGTTTACAATAATCTCATTTTGACATTTCTTAATGTGCTGCCACCCTCTGATTTTAATTTTCCCCGGACTTCTCGTGAAATTTCCCTAAAATATAACTTTTTAAAATGTTTTCCCCTAAAAATTTAATCTTTGAATAAAACATAAAATTGAAGTGAATTAAACTGTTTTTAAACCCCTACAAAAAAGAAGGGTGTTATAAATTTGACGTATGTGTCTGTGTATCTGTCTGTTCCCTCGTAGCTCCCTAACAAATTTACCGATTTTAATGAAGTTTTTTTCTGTTTAAAAGCTGACGTATTCGAGGTAGATCTTAGCTATAATTTATGAAGATCTGCTCAGGCGTTTGAAGTACATCAGCTAATTTCCAACTTGATTAAAGGGTTTACACTGATGCGATTAATTTGAAATTTGGTTTACTGTCAGTTCGGGTTATTTCCAAGGCATGGTAACCTTGAGCTGATGATGCAGCATCAAATAGTCTGCGGGATACAAGTATGTTTGGGCTCATTAGAATGGTCTCAATGAATAGGTGTTAGATAGATTATGATTGAGTATCGAGGAGTAGGATCTGATGGTGGAGCAGAAAACTGCAGCGGTTCAGAATTGTCTCACATCTCACCATGGCATCTCACATCCAAAAATATGCTTAAGGAGAATCGTTATCGTTACAACTCCATATAACGTAACAGGATATCATGGAAGTATATCGTACATAGTCCGGCCAAAGATCCACAATATTTCGGGAGTGTTTTAATATTTTTTTTCATTTTAGGCTTGTTATTAATATTGTTTAAATTATTTAAAAACTATAATAGTACTTCTATAGGTATATTCTTGGAATGCAATACTGGAGGCACAGGTATTCGACATCTCTCTTCCGCGCACCCAAATCTCTGAGCGCGAAAGAGAAAAATATATTATTGTTTAGTGCAGTAGTGATAGAGTACACCGGCACATTAAGTTACGTTCGGATGCACGCAGTCACGTATTCAATTCTTTTGCGAACCGAAAGTTGAAACTTCCCTACTAAATTCCCTTATTGGAACGAAGTTCCTTATCGCGCGTTGCGACACTTTTATACATTTTTGATGGCCTAAAAAATATCTTATCTAATAATTTCAACGAGTTGTGCATCACTCCCGTGGCGCAATTGGCTCGCGTGCGGCTGTTTACCGAAAGATTGGTGGTTCGAGCACACCCGGGGGCGCGCAATTTTATTTTCATTTTTTATTTTATTAAATTATTTTCATTTTAATATTTTATAAAATCGATATTTCATTTCATTTTGATTTTATCGATAAAAAAATCATGATAAAAAATGTATACCCGAATAATTATTTTCTTTATACCTCGAATAGAACTTGAAATTATTATTTTAATAATAATAACTTCGTTCCTATTTGGTGTCCCACGACACCACACGACCTTTATTATTTTTTAAAAATTCCCCTAAATATACCCTACAAATCCCCTAAACGTGCAAAAATCCCATAGATCTAGGAGAAATTACCATAGGGCTTACACATTCTGACAGATGATTGAGATGTCAGATGATTCATGACAGAGACATGACAGAGACCAATTATGTGGTCTTTGACAGAGACAGACTCACCCACAGACCAGTAACACTAATACTACGACCTTACTTTCCATTCATTGCTTACGACTACGGGCTTTGTTTTCTGGTCGGTGACTACGGGTCTTTGAGTAATAAACCAACACAGGAGAAGACTTGACGCGCGTACCCCTCTGTAAGTTGGGTATGAGCAGTGGTCCTACTCGTTATATAAAACTGTTTGACTCGAGTCACGCGCCTGTCAACTACGTATGGTTAGCGGGGAATGAGCTCCGCTATAAATGCCGAATATGAGAGTATTTTCTTCTAAAAAAAATATTTAAAACATCCAGTTTACTAAAGAATAACATTTATTTACTTCTGATGTATTATTTTATCCAAATAATGCAATACTTATGCAGAAAACTTAAGAAAACTGTCGATCTGAAAATGTTGCTACTTAATCGTACATGAAATAATTTGGGGAAAATATTGAAAATTAATCTTCCTACTTACTATTCGTTTAGAGACCTTTATCTTGAACTGCATTATAAATTGATCCCATAGAATTAAAATCACGATAGAATAGGAAGGGGTGAACGACTAATTTATAAGCTTTAAGTAAAATATGACTGGATATATAAATACGAACTTTGATCGTCTGTGGGATTATCAAATAATGATAAAAAATTCTTTCTATAAAACCGACTTTAAACGCTACTACAAAGTATAAAACAATTTTAATTTGTACATGTATGTTGAAGTCGGGCGGGCCTAAATATAAATGATGAAACTAATGCGCGACGGTAGCCCAACTTTGCCCGATCGGCGTATGAAGTCGGTTTTTTAAAGATATTTTTTTTACATTATTATTTTAAGCTTTTTTGTGTATATCTCTGATCGCGAGCAATTTGCTCTTAATCATTGAGTTCCTTCCTCCATCACCGAAGATATGAATCATCTTCTCTTCACCTTTTAAATAGGCCAAACCTTATTATGCTTTCTTTCAAAAAAAATTGAAATCGGTTCAGATTTGACGTAGTTATGGAGTAACATCTAACATTATATCAACAAAAATTTATATGGGAACCACCTCTGAAGTATGCCCTACTAAACAAAAAAAAAATTATCAAATTCCATTCATTATTTGGCGGAATAATTGGGTAACAAATATACAAAAAATTCAAATTGAGAACCTCCTCCTTTTTTGAAGTCGGTTAAAATGATTGCATTATTATAACGATCGTAATGGTGTCTGATTGGCTGGTACTCTCCCACTATTGTTTAAAATGCATTGATGCAGCTAGAGCTCCATAAACTCAGCGAATTCATAAAATTAGTTTTTTTACTCAATTATTTCAAAATTTATAGGTATATATTTCCATATAGCCAGTGTGATATGATTTTCTAAATATATAAAATGAAAAGGTGACTGACTCACTGATTTATCAACGCATATCTACTATGACGTAGGCATCCGCTAAGAAAGGATTTTTACAAATATAATACAAAAAATAATGAAAACGAGACTAAAAAATTGTTTAATAATAATGATAAGTTCTACGTAAGTCTTTCTTACTCGAAAATTAGGACTTTAATTTTATGAAGTCGGCCACACCGCAATAAAATTAGGGCTGGACAGCAAGATTTCATATGTCGATATTGGTGGGGGGATTGTATAAATTATTTATACCGAGATATTTTTATCGTCTTACTAATGGTTCATTGACGAAAAAAAATATTTAAATTCTATACATATTTGGTTCATTAAAACTTGGCAATTGAATTAAAGTACCCATACTTCTTATTCATCCCGCTAGGTTTACCGGAAAGCTAAATAGCTTGGCGGTGTTTTATTACAGATGGGGTGGCCACTATAGCCATGGCGGCAGCCTAGCATTACAAACAAATATACACTTCGTTCAGATGAAGTAGATGAAAAAAATAAGCCTTCCAAGTAAAGTATGTAGGTACAAGTTTTAACTTACCAATCATAACTTTAAATAAATTTTTTTTTTAGGGTTCAGTTTTTCCTTTTTATGTTTCCTCCATACTGGACTGAGAGAATATTATTCAACGCTGGAAAACGATCTTGTAAATCGAAAAAGTGAACTTTAAACCAGAGCCAATAACGTTTTAAAAAATCATAACAGCTCATAATAAGCTATCAGGAGCAGATTTTTTTCAAAAAGCATATTTTTTAATGTAACACATCAGATGATACTAATTATATAATTCTAAAGTAGAATTACTTTAGTTTTATACATTAGTTTTATATCAATTTCGACTAATAGTTTTTCAATTTCAAGAAGCAATGTTGCTGTAACTTGGTATTTGATACATATGAAACCACGAAATAACTCTAAACTCTGAAATGCTAATTATGCTGTATTTATTTTTAAGGAAACATGATGTAGTCCTAACAGTTTGTACTTAATATACTTTTTAGAAATAGATACATCGTAAATTTCGCTTTAAACATAAATAAAACAAATGATGTTTCATTAAAAATGCTGTATGTTTATTTAAACAAGATTACTTAAAAAATCAATGTGTTCAATATTAATACCCACTACGTATTCAAATAAAAATTAAATGTCTCTCAACTTAATAAACAATATTATTAAAAATCTATGACAAAGTACAGCACTCCCTGGTGGCTTATAACCTTAAATCATAACTAAACAGCTGCTCTAAGGTGATATACTGTGGTACCTACAGCATGCTTTCAGCATGAGATTGAGAGTATAGTGACGGAGTAAATACCTTGGTATCTACAAAATCCGTTAATAATCAGATAATCCTAAGTCCTTACAGTAGCTACACCTAAGTGCACTGCACTGCTAAAAAGTATTGATAACTTTTTTGAAGTATCTGTATAATATTGAAAAATAGATGGTGTCTTAGTATTTACAGCATTTTTGAGTACGTTGAAAAATATGAATAACAAAAAATATAATATAAACATGTAGAGAAGGTCAACATAGTATCTTAGAAAAATAATGTCATAGGAAAACGAAAATCCGACAATCCGACGCAGTATCTTTTTCTTCCAAATATATAAAAAAGTAATTTTGTTATTTTTCGAAATAAGCTAGATCGCTTTCCAGCGTCAATATAGTCCAAAGTTTCTAGCTGTATCTTTACGCAAGTACTAAAAGCCTACAAAGAGTCAATCTAATAGCAAAGGCATATTATGACTAAAATAACGGCAAGAACCTCGTTTCCTAGCGCTTCTATATACCTACCATGTTAAAGATCTCGAACAAAAAAATTTACTCTCGAATAAAGTAACTCTGTTGTAAATAATTATTAGAAAAACTTATCGAAAGTCGATAATCGATAGTGTCAAATCCCTAAAATGCTTACACAAATGATGCGATTGTTTCATGTAATGATAGAGCGTCCCTGTGTGTGAATGTGATAGTGTGCATATACTTTAAGGTAGTGTTTGCTAATTATATTGTGTGCGTGCATAGCGACGTGATGGAAAAATGCAACTGTAGTAAGCAAGTTTTCATGTGTGCTACCTCGCCCCCCACCGTAATTGACAGACTTTTTTGCAAATAAATTAGGCGTCAATTCCTCTCCATTGCTGGTTTATTACTCAAAGCTACGGGTATGTATGTTCCATTATATACTGCGAGCACTGCTCAGTGCTCTCACTGGTGAAAAATTCGTTCCGTTATGGACTGCCAGTACACTGCATGCCGTAGTCTTTAGTAGCCCGGGAAATATATTATGACGTCATAAATCACCGCTATTTTTGTACTGTGAGCACTGGCGAAGTAAGATGCTCTCAGTACTTTGATCAAAATAACAGCGCCTATAGATTTAACAGCTTCTGTGAATTATTGTTATTGACACTTGTTTCAAATGAAAATATTTATCATATATTATGATAAATATTTTATAAAGTGCCATATTTATTATACTCATGCCTTGTCCTCTAGATTAGCTGAAATAAAATGTTATTTTATTATAAATATTGTAGTAACACTTGTCAGTTACTACCACGAACACTGTTTTTAGGGTAGATTTCTTTATTTTTTTTTTGTGGGTAGTTATTACCTACATTTCTTCTTGGGTACCACAGAGTACTATGTATATGTGGGACTCAGTTGTTTAGCCTCATTCGCTTTTTAGTGCTCTGCCACGCAACACTGTATCATTCAAATATTTAAATATTCAGATAGTTCTTAATTAATATTCAAGTTTTTATAAATAATATTCAAGTATAATAAGAAATTAAATTACAGCGGGCACGTAGAAGTGAAGAGTCTACGAGCTCATTTTCATCATCTACTGGACTTGACAACGGAGTCTTTCACGTACCTTACATTAACAAAGTACGATCAATTCACAGAAATTGCATCATAAAAAACTTTGTATGTAAATTCCACTCAATGGAATTATTATATTATGTACATCGAATTACTCAACGGAGTCTTTCACGTAACTTACATTAACAAAGTACGATCAATTCGCAGGAATTGCATCATAAACACTTTGTATGTAAATTCCATTCAATGGAATTATTATATTATGTACATCAAATTACTCAACGGAGTCTTTCACGTACCTTACATTAACAAAGTACAATCAATTCACAGGAATTGCATCATAAAAACTTTGTATGTAAATTCCATTCAATGGAATTATTATATTATGTACATCGAATTACTCAACGGAGTCTTTCACGTACCTTACATTAACAAAGTACAATCAATTCACAGGAATTGCATCATAAAAACTTTGTATGTAAATTCCATTCAATGGAATTATTATATTGGGTGCATCGAATTACTCAACGGAGTCTTTCACCGTACCTTAAATTAACGATCAATTCACAGGAATTATGTAAATTCCACTCAATGGAATTATAATCAAACTACCCACCTTTGGGCGAGGTATTCATGATATACACCAGAGATACCTACGGAGGTTCCCACTGAAGATAAAGAAAAAACACCCGCTTCACAATTCGGGCTGGAAATTTACAAGGAGTTGGCCGATCGATTAAATCATATTGCTACTAAACTTTATATGTTTGTGCTACCTACTAAATGGCCTTGACAAAGAGGTCCGAAAAGATTTGTTCCAGAACAAAAAATATATGGTTTCTGCTTACAGCGAACGCGTTAATGCTCCTTTATTAAACATGGAACTACAGTCTTGCCCAAGTTCGTATTAAAACGAAAGAAGGGCATGGAAGCCAGACAGAAACAGATATCTTCTGTAATTGCTGGCCTCGCTCGTATCGTAGATAGTGGTTATATTCTCTTGGTCGCAGACACTCAACTATAGAATGCAGACAGCAAAATGACAAAGGAAATAATGGAAGGCATTCGTATGCTCTGTAATATACAATACTCAGATTCTATATGAGGGAAATATTTCATTTCATCGTACCTATGGTCTGTATAATGTACTTTGTGCTCAAAACAGAGGTGAATGACCACCTTATTCAAATAAAGATTGATAAATACCTACATTTTTGGTGAAAACGTAGCAGATACCATAAAAACAGCAAAAGCTGACTCAAGATCAAAATTTGATATAATAAAGGGTCAGGACAAGAGTAACAGATCAGCAGTAAGAAAAACGATACAACCTCAACCATGGACTTCAAAAGTTTTAAACTACAAAGCTCCACCGCCGGCGCGCAGGCAGCCGGCCCAAACGAGGAGCCACCCGCCTGCTCCAGCGCGGAAGCCCGACTACTCATCGAGAAGGTCGCGGCAACAGCAGCAGCAGTACAGAAATCCACGTCGCGACAAGATAAGGCAAAATATGCCGGTCGACTTTCATTATTTGTCCAAAAAATGGGCCTTAATCACAAATGATCAAACGATTATTTCTTGGTTTCGGGGTTATTAGTGAACATTTTCACGTAAAGTTATTCCGCAAATTCCTCCCATCGTTTTTTCTGAATATACCGCCGAAGAAATGGGCAGTTTATCACATGGCAATTAAGTAACTCCTTACGATTGGCTACTACTACGTACTACTCGTGCGCTGATCAATACTTATCGAGCATAAATTCCTAATAGCAGCCTAACGATAAAAATCGTTTTATATTAAATTTAAAAAATCTCAATAAACATATACTTACACATATCACATACAACATTTAAATTGAAAGATATACGCACACCTATAAAATTAATAACTAAAATTCATTTATGGCTACACTTGATGCCTATTTTTTATTAAAATTCATCCGGATTCTTGAAAATGCCTAAGTTTTTCATCCAATGGAAAAATATATGAATTTAATGTCCTACCTTTCGGATTAAATACAGTGCCATACATATTTACATAAATAATGAAACCCGTCATTAAACTGTTGAGTCAAGCTGGTTTCATGCATGGAACTAGGAATTGCGACTAGGTCTAGGTTTCATGTCTAATAATATATTACCTTGATATTTTATCTATCGGTAGATCTTCTATTGAATGTAATGAAAATATCAATATGACTATTAAACTTCTGACAGCATTAGGCTTTATAGTGAATTTCGATAAAAGTAATCTTTCACCATCCCTCTCTTGCAAATTCCTTGTTTATAATCGATTCTCATGATTTAAAAGTTTATTTACCTAATGATAAGAGACCCAAGATTCGGGAAAAAATTAGTATAGATTAGGAATCAAACTAATACAAAATAGTCTTAATCAAACATTGCAAAATTGATAGGTTTATTAATTCCTGCCTGTACTGCCATAGAGTATGGCTGGCCATACGCGAAAGCTTTTGAACGATGCAAATATCTTAATTTACTAAGTCACAGGGATTATAATCGTACAATGTATATCCCAGATTCGCTAAACGAAGATTTTGCTTGGTGGCTGAATAACATTAATAGTTCTATGCGCAAAATTAGAAGTGACTATTATAAAACAGAGATAGGTACATATATTATGACGCCTCAACATCGGGATGGGGTACAGCGTGTGGGTCAGAATCCACAGGCGGACAGTGGTTCGAGTGGAAAGCGACCCAACATATTTAAATAACTAGAACTACTTGCAGTTTTTTCCTGCTAAACGTCATCACTGTCAGATTCTTCTATGAATCGATAATACCACCGCCAGCAGTTATATTAACCGTATGGGTGGTGTCCAATACCCTCACTTAATAGAGGTGTCTAGGAATATTTGGCAATGGTGTGAATCGCGAAGTATTTTTATATACGCATATTATATTCGCTCCTCTGAAAATACCGTTGCTGACGCTGAATCGAGACGTACTCACGCAGACATTGAATGGGAACTCAGCGATCCAGCATTCACTTGAATTGCCAATCTTTTTGGCCAACTTCAAATCGATCTTTTTACAACTCACGTCAATAAAAAATGCGAAAGATTTGTTTCCCGATGCTTTCGCAATAAATGCTTTTACAATCAGATGGTCTAACTTCTATTTTTATGTGTTTCCTCCATTTTAAATCACATTTAAAACACTTCAAAAAATTATTTTTGACAGAAACAAGAATTAAAGTAGTACCTACCTAGGTGGCCGACGAAACCTTGGTACCCCCTTTTTCAATCACTTTTAATTTCTGACATGATAATTCTAAACCCACATGAAAATATTAAAATTTCTCTTTTTAAGAAAACGCGATATACAATTGCAACTTACCTTGCCGAGATATTATACGGCGGTTATTACGAAGAGACTTCTCACCAGCATCGTTAGACATAATGCTGGCATCCCTGGCAGAAGTTCCATCAAATAGTACGACATTTGCTTGAAAAAAGGGGTTTACACATTGTTCCCCTATTCGATAGACGTATTAGACCACCAGTACCAGATATCTTAAATTTCCTAACATTGCTTTTCAAGAGTGGAGCTCAGTATGGAACTTTAAATACTCATAGAGCCACATTATCTTTAGTACTGGGCTCAAATATTTCTAAAGACGAGAGTTTTAAGATTCTTTAAGGGAATCTTTGGACTAAAACCCCCTCTTCCGAGATATGAACTTACATGGGATACAGCTTGTGTTCTAGATCATTTGACCAATTATCATCATTAATGAGGGTTTATCGTTGGACCAACTTTCAATGAAATGTATTACATTGTTAGCTCTAACAACACTCAAAAATCAAACATTTTCGAAAATTATCGTAGAAAATATAGAAAAAGCCTTCTAGCCTCTTTAGAAATAATCATCAAAATTCCTGATTTGATCAAAAAATCTAGACCAGGCTCAAATCAACTCGTCCTCATCATACCTTTCTTAACTGAAAAACCAGCTATGTACCCAGCACAGACACTTAAAGCTTATTTAAGTGAAACTTGTGTACGGCGTAGCCAAGACTATTTATTTATCAGTTACAAGAAACCTTTTAAACCAGTTTCAACACAAACATTAAGTTGCTGGGTTAAAAACTTGCTAAAAGGTAGCGGCATAGATGTCTCCATATTTTCTGGTCACAGTACCAGACATGCTGTAACTTCAAAAGCCAAGTTCAGGTTTCAATATAGATCCTATTGGCAATACTGCTGGCTAGAGTCATGACTCGAATACTTTTTGGAAATGTTATAGTAAAAATATTTTTAATCAGGACAATACTTTTATGGCCAGAACAATAGAATAATGAAAATATTATGCAATAAAATAAATGTGATGATTATATAAAAATTTAATCTGAAACTTTAATGATTAATTTTTCAGTTTTGTATTATTATTAATGATAAGTAGGGGTTCATCGAAAGGAAAAAATAGCTATAAATTAATAATAATATGTTTACGTTTTACTGTAACATAATATTATATATCATTGAGATTACAAATGTTATGGAAACATAAATTGTAACTCTGGTAAACAAGTCATTACCTCAGTATTTTCGGAACATGCTCTAAAAGTCTACAATATTTATAATAAAATAACATTTTATTTCAGCTAATCTAGAGGACAAGGCATGAGTATAATTAATGATTAAATGAGCTTACCTGTAAGTGAAATTCAATCATAATTATACGAGATGCCTTGTCCGAAGAGATTAGCTCCCGCCCCCCCTGGAAATCCCTAATGTTGTTCCGAAAATACGATTAACTCTAAAATAAATGAGGCTAAACAACTGAGTCCCACATATAAATAGTACTCTGTGGTACCCACGAAGAAATGTAGATAATAACTACCCACAAAAAAAAAAATAAAGAAATCTACCCTAAAAACAGTGTTCGTGGTAGTAACTGACAAGTGTTACTACAATATTTATAATAAAATAACATTTTATTTCAGCTAATCTCTTCGGACAAGGCATCTCGTATAATTATGATTGAATATCACTTACAGGTAAGCTCATTTAATCATTAATCATATATTATTCTATTATATTATTTATCATATATTTATCATATATCATATATTTATCATATATTATGATAAATATTTTCATTTGAAACAAGTGTCGAAAAATGGGCAAGACTGCAGTATACTGGACTGCGTTCAGTAACCAGTAAGTATAGCAAACTGAAAATTAACGGCTTCACAGTTCAATGGATTGATGTCACACCTTAAACTGGTCACTAGTCGTTTTCCTAGTTCCATGGGTCACAAAATTCTCACGTGTATACCATGGAACTAGGAATTCTATAACATGACTTTAACGACAAAATCGGTGAAGGGCCCGTAGACCCCCAGATTAATGTTTATGTATAGTACCAGATACGTGGTCCCACCGATTTCACAGGATTTCAGGTGGATGGTGGGTGGGTGGTGGTGGGACTACGGTATACCAAACCAATATAGGTACCTACCCGTAGTCCTAGTGGGCGTCGCCAGGGGGGGTAGGTAGGGGCAGCTGCCCCCCCCCCCCCCCTAGACATTTGAAAAATATAGTACTAGTAACTCAACGCCTAAGTTTTATTTATTTATACTTTTCACAATAACGTCAACTTGCCCCCCCCCCCCCCCCCCCCCACGACCATCGGCTTTCAACGCTCTTCTGTCCTACTGGGCCAGGGGCGAATGATACTATCGATTACGGTATCGATATGTCACCGTAAGATTGCAAATCGTTAGTATAAAAACCACGGAAAGTCTACAGGAATTACGACTCTACATTTGCGCAAACTTTTTTGGTTGAACCCATGGAACTAAAAATTGATGGTTGAACCGATCTCATTATGCCTATCTACTTTATATTTAAAATTGTACGATATGGAATAGTTTCTCCGTCAACTTGTGCATTTGCTTAGATAGGCACATGGTACCTAACTACTGAATAACAGACGTGCTGCTGTATTTTTTTGGTGCACAATAAAGAATATGGTTTTAAGTTGTTGGTAGGAACTAGGTAGGTACTTAACTAATAAGTAAAAAAACAATAGGTAGGTACTTCTGCGTTTAAAAATAATTTAATAAAAATATAACATGGTTACAATTTAATCAATAACAACATACGAGAGCATTATGCAGTGCAATAAAAATGAAATTACCAGTCACAATGTGAATTTATTAACCATGATAGATAGTTATTTACTTACAAAATTATACAACTATTAATAAAGCCTTCAAGCTCAATTACGATTCACGACACGACAATCTCTGATTACGCTTCTAAGCGGAATCACTAATTAATAAAATGCGTAAGACTGTCTCAATCCAATTTGTTTAATCTTTGAAGTTTATATCTGAACGTAATTGGAACTGGAATGGGAAGAAGTGGGATAATTTATCCCACTTTTTATAAGACATTTTATCTCAAAGTTTTGAACTTAAGTTATTTTAAAGGCACTTTATTAAATGGCTTCACAGCAGCCGGCTGCCGGATGCACATACTGACACGTCCAGAATTCTGTAAGCCATCTCACACGGGAAGATCGATTTCACCAATAATAAGTGCATAGTATATTTTCTGACCGCGTCGTGTCTGAAATTAGTTAAATAAGCTGCCATTTTTATAAATATTTGGCATGTTCAACATGACTAATATTCCCCTTTCTTCTCCAAATTAGGCGTAAAGCTTGTACGAGTGGACACGACAACAGTTCCTACAACAGATAGGGTTTGAACCGTCAACCTTTCAGGCTTCAGTCCGGCCCCTTGCCAGTTGAGCTATGTTAAACTATTGAAGCGATCGATTGCGACGATTTTGGTCGTCCCATGTGAGACTGCGGGCAAAGCAATAATATTAATTGACTTTGGCGGTCAGTTTATTGCCTCGTATTGGATTGACGCAGTTCTCTGTTCGACGTTTAGGCGACAAGGACCTCGTAGTCAGGGAAGCCGAGCTCTTGACCGCCGAAGGAGATGTAGCACACGCCGTGCGACTGCTGCACCTTGCCGATCGTGAGGCTACCTTCGTGACGCACTCTGCCGATGAACAGAGGCTCGCCATCCTCTGATTCACCTCCGGGGAACGCGCCAGGGGGAATGTTTGAACCGCTCGTGGGCACCCAGTTGTTAGGGCCGCCGATCAGCACCTGGAGGATAGATTGTAACCAGTTGAAAATATTAGCAGGTAAGTACTTGTAAAAAGGTCGCCAGATACCACGTTGCATGGCGCTTGGTAACTTAATATGATATTGCGATAATAATTACCGCCCACAACGCAAGACACAATATCTAGTTTACTTTTTATAGAATGCAACTACGTCATTATTATACTACCTATATACTATAGAATGGCACAAAGATATCTTGCAGCCCGAACATAGACTTATTCCAAACCGAATATTAAGGTGGAAGACACGAGTCTGCCCGCGAAATTCAAATTTTATTAGTTTTTCGCAATTTGTAAACTAATACGACAAATTAGGCTTATGGCCTTCTGATTGCGCCAATGGAATTATCATCTTCTCAGGTTTACATAAAAATCTTTACTTGAAAGTGACCAGTTTAAGAAATTAATCAAAATATCAAATAATTTGTCAGTAACTCACGTCCAACTCAGTATTTTGATTGATTTCTTAAACTGGTCACTTTCCAGTAAAGATTTTTATGTAAACCTGTGAAGATGATAATTCTACTGGCGCAATTAGAAGGCCATAAGCCTACTTTTACAAATTGCGAAAAACCAAATTAAATTTGAATTTCGCGGGCAGACTCGTGTCTTCCACCTTAATGAAAGAAAACTAACGTGTTTCCACGGGATTTGAATATACCGCGCGCACGAAGTCGCGGTCATCATCTAGATTCCAGTTATATAGATCACTGCCAGATACAACAATTTTATTTATTTGTAGGTTATGAAAAAAGCTACTGTAGCAACAAACCTGATATTCATTCTTCGCGTTCTCCTTCCCACCCCAGGCCACATATGCGCACCCGTGGGACGAGCACAGCTTGCCGGGTATCAAAGCCCCCTCGTGACGTGCCCTGCAAATGTACATGGGCTCCCCAGAGCAGTCTTGGCCTCCGACCACAGATCCCGGAGGCACCTGGCCGGACGTGGCGTCCACCCACACGCCGGCACCGCCGCCGCCCCCCATCGGAGCACCGCTGGGGTAGCCCGGGGGCGGGCTGTACAGGGCAGCAGCTCGCGGGGCCGACGGGTTGTGCTGGACTAAAATAAAAGTGCATTTTTGAAACAAACCGCTTTTGGTCTCCTCTAAACAGCAATTTAAAATAAGTAGATACAAGCTTAGGTACTTTTAAAGCGTATGCTTTAGAAAAATTAAGGTATGAATGGGAGTCTTCCGCAACCGGTCACGTGCTAATTCGTTTATGAGTAGGTAAAGTAGGTACCACATTCTCTAAACTTCCTTTCAAAATGCTCCCTGCTGAAATGGATAGCTCGATTATCAAAGGATAGCTCATAATATGTCACTTCATTTTGACCTGTAAAAGTTTAGTTCAGAGCTAGGTTTAGAGATTGTGTATGCCTGGTGGGAGTTATGACGAAAACTAAAAACTGAACAAAATTTAAAGCATACATAATTAATGTGGATAGTGAACAGTGGCGTATTATGGAAAAGTGAATTCGAGTGCATTTAAATAATTATTTTCAAAGAACTTCATTTTTCCTTGTCCTTCAAACATCAATCAGCATGCAAAATAATATGAAAATATATAATTCACAAAATGTACCCAACATACCACAATCCAATTCAAATCCAGTGCTCATTGTAAAGCTTATCCCAAGGTTGATACAATCAGTAATCATACAAATTAATAACCTACTATATAGTCTTTATTAATTGTTAGTAATTGACAGACTAGTTTGGCAGAGTAATAGATAATAATCTCGGTAAGTATACTTAATACATATACGTAATAATATGAGCGATTAACATAAAGCATGGCAACTCAACGTGGCTGGGCACCGCCTCCGCTGAAATGCGAAATGCGCCAGTTTCCTCGAGCGCCGTATCCGGTGCGCACGCCGAAGTGAGTTACGGGGAACGGGCTAGGATCCATCCACTCCATCAAGAGTGCACCCGACCTTCCGTCCCGAACCATCAGTCTTCCACAGCGCCACTCGATGAGGAACTTTTTAAACTCGTTGGGGTTCATAATACCAGGTGTCGGGACAGTTACCTACGAAGTTTCAGAGTGATATAGTGTCGTGTAATATTTTGGTAGCTTCACATCGATGTCACTTCAAAACATTCAGTACCTTATCGGGTTTCTGTCTGCAGTGCCTAATGACGGACTGCGAGTTCTCCCAACCACCGAGGATGATTTCGTACATCGGGTCAACTTCGCCGGGCGCAGGCGTGAGGCAAACGTGACAATTGTGCGGGCCGCGGAACTCGAGCTGCACGGATCCGGCCGCGACTGGCCCGAACTTATACTCTAACTTGTCGGGCGTATTGAACTCCGCTCCATCTGCGCCGTGAATTTAGTAGGAATCATTTACGGGATTGTTGGGTACATTTCGTGATTACGTGATCTTAGAATAATACAACAAACCTTCAATCTTCCAACTGCCGCTGGCACCCCAGCCAGTGCAAACTCCGACGAAGTTGACCGGGAAAGGCTCCGGGTCAGCCCAGGATATGAAGGGAATCGCCTCCCCCTCCCGGCCGGCAGAGATCACTCCGCCGTCCCAGCGCACCCAGAAACTGCGGAATTCGCCAGCATTGAGGATGTAGGGTGTTTCGATTTCAGCTTTCTCTGGTTTAGTTCTGTTTCTCCTTATCACACTCTTGGTGTTGCCCCAACCACCGATGAAAACCTGAAATAAAATTCAATTGCTTCATATTTTGCTGCCGATATAACTTTTATTCAAGGAATACCCGGAACAACTTTTTCGCCCCAAAATTCTACTACATCGCCGATTCAAGAAGCGGAAAGGTTTTCTTGGATAACTTATCCGTTTATTGGGGCTGTGCTTATTTGATTACCTACTTCTGTTTTGCTCCGAAACTATAGATTTAGGACAAGTATGAATTAAAAAAATGTATTATTAAAATACAAGCTTTTTGTCAAGCTCGATGGGGTTACGTCATTTTATTACAGAGCAACTTTCAGCTCCATCATCAGACCCTGTATATCCCCTAGGACCAGAGTACTTGTCAAGACGAATCAAACGAGCCCAAACTCGATAGGGTTACATAGTTTCATAACCAGAGTTCCCTTAACCACATTTCAGCTCCATCATCAGACTGTATATCATCTAGGACCAGAGCACTTGTCAAGACCAATGAAACTAGCCCAAACTCGATAGCGTTACGTAGTTTCATAACAGAGTTCCCCATCTTTCAGCTCCATCATCAGTAGAAAAAGAAACCGTGTTATTCTTGGTTGGCTAAGTTAGAATTACATCCACGGCAAGTGGTGACAACGTACCTCATACATCGGGTCAGATTCCTGGGGATGCATGGTGAGAGCGATATGGGCGTCATTTGGAGCCCTAACCTTGAATTGGACGGATCCACTGGATATCGGGAAGAACTGGTATTGTAGGTTATCGTCCGTGGACACATCTACAACAAATAAGAAAAATAAAATTATTTATTTATTTATTATTCTTGTGGCTCTTAAGACAAGTTCCAGATTCTACCACAGGTTCGGATGCAGATTCTGTTGAGAATAACTGAGAAAATTGTTACAGCTTTATCGATAAGTACATCATCAACATATTATCTTGTGGCCAGCTGACAGTTCGAGTGAGCAGTTCGACGTGAATTTGCATGGGTAGGTCATATTTGATGACTTGGAGAGTGATCTTTGCTACCTTTTATGCCGGAAAAATTGAGGCTTCCCGCGGCATTTTTAAACGACTCCAAAAAAAGCATTAATATAATCGACCGAGCGAAGCGAAGGTCTCTGAGTTTATCGACCGAGCGAAGCGAAGGTCTCTGAGTTTACTAGAGCGATTTGCACTTGTCCGTCCGTCCGTCTGTCAGAGCCTTATAACTTCTGAATTACTGAACGTAATTACTTCAATTTTAGATATGATATGTAAACCGATGGCCTCCAGCCGAAAATGGCTTAAAAAGTTATAAAAATCTTTATTTCAGGGGGGCTCCCATACGAAATGGGGGGCTTTCAAAGTGGAGATTGTATTCGAGGCTAGATCTCTAAAACCACTTTGTTTTAAAGCTTGAAACTTACACATAATTTGAGTTATATTCTGTACTTGAACAACAAATACTAAGATTAGATAAATATTATAAAGAAACGAAATTATTTGAGTTTTAATGGGCATCAATGTTTTTAACAAAACTTCACTATACTGTTACTAGATGGCGCTGTCTTTAATATTGTAAATACGCATCCCATCCACGAAAGCAGATGACGATTGACGTCATCAGATTCGGCGCGTTTTAATTACAATATAATAATATAGTTAAAACTACCTTATGGGAATCCATTATGGGATACCGCGAGGTCTCAGTTCGGGGCGAACCACTAGTAATATTATGATAAAATATATTTTTTGTTCATTGCAGTGATAGCCTAGTGATAAGGACTGTCCTATTCGGGGGGTAGCAGGTACGATCCCGGTTACGCATCTCTGACTTTTCGGAGTCAAGTGTGTTTAAGCAATTAAATGTCACTTGCTACAACGGTGAAGGAAATCATCGTGAGGAAACCTGCACACCTGAGAGTTCTCCATAATGTTCTCGAAGGAGTGTGAAGTCCGCCAACTCGCATTGGGCCAGCGTGGTGGACTATGGCCTATAACCCTTCTCTGACAGAAGACCTGCGCTCAGTAGTGAGCCGTTGATGGGTTGCTAATGATGATGATGATATTTTTTGTTCAAGCTTCCTACTTCCTACTCAGTATTCAGTAAGCAGCGGTACGTAGCCTCCGGGCTTCTTTTAAGGTTACAGTATAAAATTAATAGCTCACCAATAGCGGTAACCTTAAAGCAAGCATATCTAAATATAGCCTAGTGCTCAATGTGTTGGTATGCGGAGCGCGGGCCTATCGAGCCGCACTGCGCACCCACAAGTTTTACAAATTATTCAGTTCTTAGCAACTAACTAGCTGAACTAAAACCTTTACCAACCACGGATTTATATTTTTAATTCTAGACTAGAAGATGCTCACAACTTCGATTAAGGCTTTTTAAGCGTTTTTTACAAAATTTAGTTTGTTTGTTGATTCTCTGTACCTATTTAAATTATCTTCATTCCAAACAGTTATATCGGTTCCGTCGTTGTGGCGTAAAGGAGTAAAAAACATCCAAAGATCCAAACTTTCGCTTTTATAATTTATACCTACCCAGTATTAATAAGATGACTGTGGTTATCAAAATCTTTTGCTGTTGATTATTTTATAAGATTTACCTACTCAGCAACTTCAAACATAAACCACCGACTACTAAAATCCACCATCTAATAAACTTAGTCTATATTTTTTTTACCTCATATTCATAAGTATGACTAAAACCTACACCCACGCACCGTTTGTATTTACGGTGCCTTTAAAATGGGCTCGCAAAATGTCTTCAATTTGGTGCTGGAGGAAGATTGTCAAAATTGATTGTCAACATTCTGGAAAGCAAACAGGTGTTGCTGTTTTGAGCTGTCGAAACAATCTGGCTGTCGAACACATACAAACCTAAAAGCTACCGTAGAGCCTACCTATCGTCGAGTATAGGTCGCGACTCGCGGCACGAAAGTTTAGCGCTGAACAAAATAGCTGCGCATGGGGTACTGTCGCGCAACCAATGACGACGGCCGGAATGCGACTGGAGAGCCAATCAGCGCCATGATACCTTATTTTCGACTTCTGCGCAATAACGGTCACAGCTAGACTTTCGTGCCGCTACCTATACTTACCTGTATTTTAAAAAATTGAGAAAACCGGCGGTCACAAGCAAGGTCTAATGAGGAATTAGGCCAAGAGGATGTAGCGGAAAATTGGTACATAATCAGCTGTCTACGGTCTCTCCGTAGCGTAGAGATGAAAATATGGTAAAACATCGTGACAGAAAGAAGGTTACGCGAAAAGGCTTCTCAAAATGACGATGCAGAAAGAGAGTTGGACGTTGGTTTACACAAATTAGGAAGTAGGTAGATATAATATGATTTATTAGGTACCCACCGTCCCCATGGAGTAGATCTAGAAAAAACTATGACGAAAAACAATGCTATTAACATTAAGGTCAGCTCCTTAATCGTTAGACGCCAGTTTCTTCCCAGTGCAGGCAGTACAAGCTATTGATTCGACACTATGACATCATCGACTCTGAAACTTAATGTTATGTAGTGAACATTTGTTATTGTCTCCAACAAAATTGTTTTTTTGTGTCGGAATTAATTGCCTCATCATGTGTCCAAATCGATCGACAGAGATATATCTAATATACCTACCTATCTGAAAGATCTAGAGCAAATCATGTCACTACTCACTACCAAAGTTACCTACCCCATACTAGGGACTTGTTTTTGGGTAAACCTACTTTGCTTCAATTTAATGGGCCTGGCCTAAAAAAAAAAATTATTCGAAATAGATAAATGACATAGCCAATAAGGTCATAATATCAGGTCGGCTACCTAAATGATAATGGCTTTCGAAATAGATAAATGACATAGCCAATAAGTCATAATATCAGGTCTTACCTTACCTACTTAGTTAGGTGTGTGAAACAAAAACAATTCTGTAATCATTTGAATACTCGACCGTTATCGACTTGAATTTTAAAAATAAGAATGATTTCATTTATGTACCTTAATTAGCCGAATATAATGACACACACGTACATTTTAATTAAAATACCCATGTAGGTAAATACCTACATGGGTATTCGTTTGCAAAACAAATAAATTTAACCGGTTTCAACAAGAACTTCCTAAGAATTTCAATAACGACAAATAAAACAGATGGATATGACCTTCAAGTTCGAGAACTTAGCAAATAAGATACTAAACAAAAGGGTGAAACGAAATATTATATAGAAGCCCTTAGAATTCTCTTACGAGTAGGTAGGTAACTGCGTTAAAACAAGAAACTGAAACGAAAATATCTAAGTAGGTAATTCGTTTCATAATAGGTAGGCACTTACAGGAAAATGTTATGCAGATTGCAAGTATGCAGTATGTTTTGCTCCTAATTTTGATGAATAACCTACGGAAGCGAGCTAATGTTGTGGAATGCCTTGTTAGTGCTATCAGTGAAGTAGGTAGGTACTAATTTTCTAGCCTAATTTAGCCCAAACGTGTTGCCTCGTAGGTACCTATCTAAAATTCGAAATCTTATAGTTAGGTAGATTTTGGACCCATAACCTGTTCAAAAACTGATAAATTCGAAAAGCCTGACCATCTTATTGATTAGGAAAAGAATAAAACAGCTCAACTCACAAGGCCATCAGTAACGACATACAAAAGGCAACGCCCAACAAGCCAAGGACGAAACGAGGTCAACTGTGAACCAAAGCACACCCTAAACATAGAAAACTGACCACAAATCTGCACGAAACTCAAACATACAGCAATGGCAAAAATTTTGCATGACCTTCAGACATGAAAACAAAATGACTAAGAATCTGCACAACCATTAGACATCAAGACAGGATATGATTAAAAATTTCACGAATGAAGACTGACAATTAATAGCAATCTCCACGAAACTGAGTCATGAAGATAGAAAAGGCTAAGAATACTTATGTAGCTGTCACACATACCTGATAATTTTACATTGAAGGACTTGAGCCCTTTTGGTTGCGTAGACACCACCTTCAGGCATGAAGACAGAATGTGTATAATATAGCAATCTCACGACCCTTAGAAATGAAGACAGAAAATGACTTGGAATCAACACGAAAAATCACTAGGATGTGTAGGTAATCTGTACTTAAATAGACTGTATCTATTTCCTATTTCCTAAAAGTGGATGCAGCCGAAGACTACATTATTTAGTATTTCAGTCGAGTTAGACACGTTTCGTTTCTAAATTACTCGCTACTCGACCAAAATACTAATGGAGTCCGAACTAGCCTTTAGTGATTCTTGTAATTATCCCAATCAGTACTGTGATGAAAAATGTGTGAGGAACGCAAGGACAAGGTGTCTGTTTTAATGAACAACAGTAAACACCAAAGCTAATTTCTTTTCATCCCAAAAAATTTTTGCATAAAACTTTTGGTAATGATGAATGATGGTACCTACTACCCACATAGTTACGTATAAGTATTTCATGAATCACGTTAATTAGGTTAACGTGATCAATTGAGAAGGTGCCTAGTAGGTACATACCTATTCAGTTACAGTAGGTTAGGTGCAATTAGGAAAAACAATTTGTGAAAACTATAAGGTTCATATCTACGGGCATGTGTACCACACCCTAAATGGTACATAGCCTACCTACACCTACCCACTAACTATACATAGCATTGTAGCTCCAATTCAAGATGCTTTTATTGTGTGCGACAATTCATTACGGATGACCTCATACCTCCTTCATAAACTACGATTCAAATCAACAATGTCATAAAATCTTCTTAATTGTCTTATAATTACAATAATAATTAATCATCAATTAAGTACCTCTACAATCTTCAAACAATTAACCCGATGGGAAATAGAGACGTCATCAGACGGTAGTTTAATATAAAGTCAAGTAAAGCTGCAGTCAAGAGTCAAGACGGCTCAAATTAGCCTGGGTCATCCATCTTAGAGCTGGTCTGAAGAATGTTTTAATAGGAAACTACTATTGCGGAAATGACCAATTTTCTCTCGCTATTGATCCTAACGAATTCAAAAGGGCGGCACACGCAGTACGCACACCCGGCTTGGCCTTGTGCCAAAATAACGCCGGCTATTCCCTGCTGCAACCGGCCGGCCGGCAATCGGCATTTCAAATAAAACATTAGAAATTAGTTCTTTGTAGGTTTTTTATACCACAAAACATCTTCCGATTACTAAAAATGTTCGTCGATAGAAAATGCGCACGCAAACACAATGTTTATACCTAATCGCCTATTTTCGTATGTAAACATTTATTTTTCTACTTACCTAGAATGTTTGCCATGGTTGAGATAGATAAATAACTTAGTCACCAATAGATTAAACCACAGTACGTGAGCTCGGAATGAAACCGGGCTCTGAACTGAGGACGAGGAGTGAGGAATGAGAGAGGGAGGTCGGCGGGCAGTCCGTAGACTCGTATTACGTATACACTATACGTGTTCTGCCGCATCAGCGTATAATATCGTGGCGAAGCTTCGCGATGATGACGTGTGCTGGGCGCTAGTGACGTGGACATCTTCCAAGCCTAATTACAAAAATAAAATAAAAATATTGATAGTAATAATCACTGATCCTTTATTGTTATTTAATCATCTGTCTTTATTTTTCTTGTAATTTGTTATTTAAAAAAGCCGGCCAAGTGCGAGTCGGACTCGCGCACCGAGGGTTCCATACTCCAAAAGTAAAAGTAAAACGATAATATGATATTAATTTTTTTTTTTTTAATTTTTTTTTAATTTTTTTTTATTTATTTTTATTATTAATTTATTCAATTATAGATAGAAAATTTCATATATACAATAAACCTAAATTTAATTCTAAAATTAAAACTAAAATAAAAACTAATTAAAATCTAAAACCCCATCCAAGCCACCGCAGTGTGGCATAGTACCCAAGATGCTGGCAGCATTACCTCTTTGGATGGCCAGGCTAATCCTTTGGCCAAGGTAGCTGCCAGCTCTTGGATCCCCGGTAGACTCGATCACCTTTTTTGATATCTCTAAAAAAAATGATATTAATTTGCTTATTTATCGTTAACTTTGTTTGTAGAGGTTTATTGTTAATATAAAAAAACTATGCTAGTTAGAGCGTTGGTTTTATTTTTCCTGTAAAATATACATAAACCTCTATTGACCATAATTATTTCAGATTTTTCGATTGGTAAACTTCGGAGATAAGGGGGGGGGGGGGGGAACGGTATTTTTTTCGACATTTTGGCCGATTACTCAAAAACTATTATATATAGAAATAAATAAAAAACTGTTTAAGAATGCACAAGTAAAGGCCTTTCATATGATACCCCACTCGGTATGATTATCTTACTTTGAAATTTCAAACCCCTGATTTTCCCCCTTTTTAAATTAACTAAAATAATTTTCGCGTTGATTTTATTTTTCCTGTAAAATATATATAAACCTCTATTGACCATAATTATTTCAGATTTTTCGATTGGTAAACTTCGGAGATAAGGGGGGGAGAACGGTATTTTTTTCGACATTTTGGCCGATTAATCAGAAACTATTTTATCTAGAAATAAATAAAAAACTGTTTTAGAATGCACAAGTAAAGGCCTTTCATATGATACCCCACTCGATATAGATATTTTACTTTGAAATTTCAAACCCCCGATTTTCCCCCTTTTTTAATAAAACTAAAAATAATTTTCGATTTTTCTTTATTCCAATGATTTTGGGCCACTATTATACACAACTATGCTAAATTTTATGTCGATAGCTTTAATAGTTACTGAAATAATCGACTGTGATAGACGGACGGACAGACGGACGGAGAAAGTCTCACCATAAGGGTTCCATTTTTAGGGTTCCGTACCCAAAGGGTACCAACGGGACCCTATTACTAAGCCTACGCTGTCCGTCCGTCCGTCCGTCCGTCTTTCCGTCCGTCCGTCCGTCCGTCTGTCAGCGGGCTGTATCTCGTAAACCGTAATAGATAGACAGATGAAATTTTCACATATTGTGTATTTCTATTGCCGCTATAACAACAAATAATAAAAATTAAATTAAATTAAAAAAATTAAATTAAAATGGGTAGGTGGGTAGATGGAAATCTTTTAATTTAATTTTTTTTAACGGAACCCTAAAAGAGCGAGGCCCGACTCGCACTTGGCCGATTTTTACCATTTTGGTATGGAACCCTAAAAAGACTCAGTTAATCTGTTTCTCTAAGCTCTATATATAGCTCTTAGAGAAACAGATCTACTGCAACACCCCTGGGTGGCCTATAACCGTAAAATATTATAGTCCAGATTTCCTTACTTGAGTACTCGAGTAAACAATAATGGCCGAATGTTAACCAAAGACAATTTATAGGGTTGGGAAGTTATCGCATAAGCGATTGAACGAATGTGAAAGCATTATACAACTGAATGATTTTCATTCCAACTGCGATGGTCATAGAC
Source organism: Oeneis ivallda (assembly GCA_029955525.1). Classification (NCBI taxonomy): domain Eukaryota; kingdom Metazoa; phylum Arthropoda; class Insecta; order Lepidoptera; family Nymphalidae; genus Oeneis; species Oeneis ivallda. The sequence continues at coordinate 22,520,179 of JARPMR010000003.1, forward strand.
GTGTACCATTACTACAAATTTGACGTAAAAAGTAACTAAACAATATCTTTTTCATAATTATATTAAAAAGAGGAATTTACAAGAAAAAATTAACGAAGATTTATTAATTATTACTAATCAGATTTTTGTTCTATTCTAAAGTATACCCCATTTGTGGGTAACATTGTGATACAAACAATTTTCTTAAAAAAAATAAACAGTAGTGTATTTTTATTTACCTGTTTTCTTTAGTAAAATGTTCATTAGTTTGGTAATAATAAAGATTAAGATTATCTATATTTTATTTTATAATAATATCTAATTTTATTTAAGATAACCATTACAATCATTTTCTGCTAGTGATTTATTTTTTATCAATATCTATTATATTTTATGTTCTAAAGTTACTCACCTCTACTGTAATGATGATTCAATCATTGAAGTAGGAAGACTAGTCGTAATTCCTAGTTCCATGGATTCAATCTATTCATAAGGTCACTCATTCGCCTGTCCCCACCTCAACGATTCATAGACAATCTAGGGTTACGAAATGTCACTTTCTCCTAATCTGTGCAAATGAGTTCTGCTATTATTTCGTTTTTGAGAAAATAAATATCTTATAATGGTAAACTCGAAGCAATTTTTGGTGTAAATCGTAACGAATGTGTTTGATGAATAGATCTAGACAGTTATACATAGTTAAAAATGTGTGATTTGTGTGTAAATAAGTGATATTCATATCAAGAGGTGTTTGTTTACTCGAATACTCAAGTAAGGAAATCTGGACTATAAATAAGTCAAGTCAAGTGAGGTCCAGTGGCTCGAGCTTGTGGCGACTGAGTCCGTTTCCGAACGCAGTCTCCACTGAAATCAAAGTGTCAAATGTCAAAACAACGCATTCAAAAAAGTTATCACAGAGTACTATTTATATATAAGGGAATAGAGGACAATCTCGCTAGCCAAAAGTGGCAACAGATTACTGCTCAGTGGCGCCTCTGTATTCGGCGAACGGAACTAATACTCGTAATACATACCTACCGTTATAGATGCCTATATTGCTACTATTTATAATCTATAACCTACGTTTCTATAGTATCACTGCTATTTGTCTTTATGTAGCTCTAGGAAGGTAGGATTAGGCGTTCAGATTAATTGATATTATTTTCCTAATTATTGCTTCACAATTTAACGTAAAGAAAAACTATCAATTAATCTGAATATAATTAAATAAAAGAAATTTGTTGATTTTTTCTTTATTTTCACATTAATCCAATTTTAATCACTCATTTTATATAATTATTCGGTACAAATAAACAAAATAAGTTAGGGGGGTAAGGGAGCGCACCTCCATCTAGCGCTCCAAACGTCAACCTCACCTGCCCGCGGTGCCCCCTGCTAGTCTACTGACGAGGCTATGACGACCGACAAATGGCGGTATAACCATTTCATACTGGCTAAACTGAGCAAATGGCACAGGCTTGTGTTGGGCAGCAGCGACACGGGTGCGATCAGTTTAGCCCTGCGATGACCAACACGCCTGCCCAGCGTGGTCATTATGGGCAAAACCTTGTAATGGATACTTGCACAAGACCATGGCCCCTAGTTCCCGGCGGCCTCGCTATTCCTGACCCTGGCAGCGGTCACGGTAATGGCGGGGCAGGGGGTGCTAAGAATCTCCGGACGAGATTCCGCTGCCAACCCCGACGACTGGACCTGGTGACATATAACGCACGCACTTTGAGGACCGACGAAAAGATCATCGAGCTGGAAGAAGCAGTGAGCAAGTTGCGCTGGAATATTATAGGATTGTCTGAAGTCCGTAGAGAGGGGGAGGACTCGATAATCCTCAATTCCGGCAACTTGTTTTACTACCGGGAGGGCGATCAACAGTCCCAGGGTGGTGTCGGGTTCATCGTCCACAAGTCCCTCGTCAACAACATTGTACAAGTCAAGAGTGTGTCGAGTAGGGTAGCGTACCTTATACTCAGAATCACCAAACGGTATTCGCTGAAGGTTATACAGGTCTACGCACCGACATCGACACATTCTGACGAGGAGGTAGAGGCGCTGTATGAGGATATATCAAAAGCCATACACGCCTCTACCACTCATTACAGTGTTGTGATGGGGGATTTCAATGCAAGGCTGGGCGAACGAAGCGGTGCAGAGACGAGAGTGGGGCATTTTGGGTATGGGCGAAGGAACCAAAGGGGCCAAATGTTGGCCGACTTCATGGAGAAGGAGGGCCTCTTTATGATGAACTCCTTCTTCAGGAAGCGGCCACACAGAAAATGGACATGGTTGAGTCCCGATGGTTCCATGAGAAATGAGATCGACTTCATTATGTCGACCAAGCGGCATATATTCAATGATGTCTCTGTGATCAATAGGGTGAAAACCGGTAGCGATCACCGGATGGTAAGAGGCACGTTGAATATTAATGTAAAGCTGGAAAGGGCCAGACTGGTGAAGTCCACTCTCCGACCTTCTCGTGCTCATATCCAAAATCCCGAAAACTTCCAACTCGAACTGCAGAACCGATTCGAGTGCCTAGCAGACTGCGTTTCTGTGGACGATCTAAACAACAGGTTCGTGGAAACTGTCCATACTGTGGGGTCTAAATTCTTTAAGACCCATCGCAGGAAAAGAACCGAAAAGTTCTCTGACCATACTCTCAAGCTAATGAAGGAGAGACAAGAGATGAGGCTGCAGTCATCGGCAGACGCGGCTGCCTACCGGCGGATTAATAGGCAGATCTCTAAGGCACAAACTCGCGACCTCCGTGTCTTTAATACCAAGTGTATTAAAGATACCATTGAGCGGAACAAAGGCTCAAAAGTGTTCGCGAGAGATCTGTCTATCGGACAGAGCCAGCTGACGCGGTTGAAAACGGATGACGGCCGTCTCGTCTCTTCTCGACCTGAGGTCTTGGGAGAGGTTGAGAAGTTCTATGGACAGTTATATACCACGACACAAAAACCTGTTGAAGATTTGGCGAAAGATCCCAGAGCCAAACTGACCCGACACTATACCGAAGATATCCCGGACGTCAGCCTATACGAGATTAGAATGGCTCTCAAACAGCTCAAGGACAACAAGGCACCAGGTGATGACGGAATCACTGCGGAACTCCTGAAAGCGGGTGGAAAACCGGTACTTAAGATCTTTCAGCGATTGTTCAATTCCGTCATCCACGAGGGCACAACGCCGGAAGCATGGCACAGGAGCGTGGTGGTTCTGTTCTTCAAAAAGGGTGATAATACCTTGTTGAAGAATTATAGACCCATCTCGTTGTTGAGTCATGTTTATAAGTTGTTCTCGAGAGTCATTACGAATCGTCTCGCTCGTAGGTTCGACGACTTCCAGCCTCCCGAACAAGCCGGATTCCGAAAAGGCTTTGGTACCATAGATCACATCCATACGCTGCGGCAGGTTGTACAAAAGACGGAAGAGTATAACCAGCCACTTTGCTTAGCGTTTGTGGACTATGAGAAAGCCTTCGATTCGGTGGAAACTTGGGCTGTGTTGAGGTCGCTGCAGAGATGCCGGATTGACTACCGGTATATCCAAGTGTTGAAGTGCTTGTATGAAAACGCCACAATGTCAGTACGTATACAGGACCAGACTACGAGGCCAATCCACTTGCAGCGTGGAGTGCGACAGGGAGACGTTATCTCCCCGAAGCTCTTTACCGCTGCGTTGGAGGACGTCTTTAAGCTTCTGGATTGGAACGGGCTTGGCATCAACATAAACGGCGAGTACATCACTCACCTGCGATTTGCCGATGACATAGTAGTCATGGCAGAGACTCTGAGAGACCTCAATACAATGCTCAACGATCTCAGCAGGGTTTCTCAACAGGTGGGCCTGAAAATGAACATGAGCAAGACGAAAATCATGTCCAATGCTCATGCACCGCTCCACCCAGTAATTGTTGAGAACTCTGCACTCGAAATTGTCGACGAGTATATTTACCTGGGACACACAGTCCAGCTAGGTAGGTCCAATTTCGAGAAAGAGATCAGCCGCCGAATCCAACTCGGCTGGGCTGCGTTCGGGAAGCTCCGAGATGTCTTCTCGTCCAAAATTCCTCAGTGCCTGAAGACTCAAGTCTTCGAACAGTGCGTGTTGCCAGTGATGACTTACGGATCCGAGACATGGTCGCTAACTAAGGGCCTCATAAGTAGGCTCAGGACCGCTCAGCGGGCGATGGAGAGAGCTATGCTCGGAGTGTCCCTGCGGGATCGAATCAGAAATGAGGAGATCCGTAGGAGAACCAGAGTCACCGACATAGCTAAGCGAGTCGCGATACTGAAGTGGAAATGGGCGGGGCACATAGTTCGAAGAGCTGATGGTCGTTGGGGTCCCAAGGTGCTGGAGTGGCGACCCCGCACCGGGAAGCGCAGTGTTGGCAGACCCCCCACCAGGTGGACCGACGACATCAAACGAGTCGCAGGGAGCCGCTGGATTCAGGCGGCGCAAGACCGAGGCCTGTGGAAGTCCATGCAAGAGACCTTTGTCCAGCAGTGGACGTCTATCGGTTGATAAAGAAGAAGAAGAAGAAACAAAATAATCTTACCTCTATAAAATATTAGTATAGATAAATAATATAAAACAAAATAGAGCTTATAATAATAATAAACTGCTAAATTACGTACTTTTATATATACGATTACATTAGGTAAGTATTAAAGCTAGCATACTGCCAGTAGTTTTCTAATGAACTTTTGTGAAAGCCTGTCTTGTGAGTGTCAAGAGGAGTGTGCCAAAGTTCTTAGACCCTATAGTTCCAGAGATTTTGAAAAGGATGATTTTGATATTTATATAATACTAGCTGATGCACAGCATGCACTGCAATAAGACTTATGTGCTACTTATTTTATGTTCATCGTACTATGCCAATAAATTTTACACAAGTGCTGAGAACTTTACAGATCCATTTTGATGGTATGCACAATGCATGAACATATTGGTAACAAACATACAAACTCATAACATTTATTTGTATAATATTTATATGGATTATAAAGTGAAAAAGAAAAATTACGTTTAGTTATAGATGAAAGACTCTTCATGGGCAAATTCTCTATTTGCCTTAATGCTCTCTGCTCTGTTAAATTGGCAGAAGTAAGATTTGTTGACACAGGTGATACTGATGGCACATCCTCCAACAGATTTTGTAATTGCCTTAATGGTGTCTGCTCTGTTGAATCAGAAATCAGGCCTGTAATTAAAAACATAAGCTGTGAAAAATAGCACAATATTTGACAACCACTCAAAGATAATTTTTGACAGTTAATTTTCAGCTTACATGGCACAAATATAAAAATATAGAAATTGATTTTACATTTGTCCGTTCGAAGCCGGGGTGGGTCATTTTAGTAGCAAAATATACTAAAAGTAATTTATTTGTCACCAAAATAGAATAGAATCCTTATAATATCTTCTATAGTCTATTAAGTCAATATCATAGCAGTTCTAGTCCTAGATGAATTAAATACTTACATGGCATGTTCATAGTTGGCACAGCTATGTTGCTAAGTCTATTAAATCGACAATGATACTTTTCTTCAAAATGCATGCGACAAACTCGCCGATTCTTGTAAATGAACTCGTTGGTTAACTTCAAGATATCCCCACCAATAGTATGGATCCAAGTCACAAAACGATCTAAATCCTTTGTAGGATTTGGAAATTCATGCATGACATTTCCTGAACCTGAAAGAAAAAATCTGAATATGTACACAGGTTCATAACATGTTCACTAGATCCAACTCTATTTACTTTTTTACAGAAGCTTTTTACAGTCTGCTAATTCATGCTTAAGTAGATATAATATGCCTTGTCTATACTTAAACAAAGTTAGTCAACTAAACATAAAGTTATAATATTATACATATGGTGTTATTTTAGGGGCAATCAGTGAAACAGAACTTTAAACTATTGGATTATGTAGGAATTTTTTCTAACGCACCATGAATCAACTTTTAAATCCACATGGATTTAAAAAAAGATAGCAAGCGTTAACGAACCTGCGGTTCCTGAACAGCCTGGAACACAGCACCTCTTGTAAGACATGTTTAACAAGTAAACCCAACCAGGTATAATAAATATTACGAGTCTTGTTTCACAAAAACACTAGAGTCCTACTCAAAACACTGGAGTCCTGTCTCAAATACTGGAGTCTCTGTCTCAATTTTAATGCACCAACACAAACGTGGGTTCACTGGTTCGGAGGAGGAGGCTCAACTCAACAAACTTAGCGTGGAAAGCACCAAAAACAGACCAAAAAGTAATGAAAAAACACAACCAGAAAAGTAACACGACCAGCAGCGCAGCGGTTATTTTTCGGAGTATTTATAAATGTTGCCACTTGCCAGAGTTAAATGGTCATTTCAACCATTTACTTCTAAAGCATAAAAATAAAGTCCGTATTATTTACATTTTGAAGCATAGAATGCATTTCTGAGGTACTTTGTTAGAAAAACAAATATATTTTATAGAGTTACAATATTTTTTACAATTAAAAAAAAATTAACTGAAGAATCTTCATGAAACTTAACTACTAATTTGGTAGAAAATTTAAACATGGGCTGCCTTGACCACAAAATAATCCGCCTAATTAATAGTGTCTTATTAATCATTGCACGTCGAGTATTTTCACTTGCTTTTAATTTCTTAGCGTAATAGCTAAAGTAGCGCCATCTTTATCTCTCGTTCAGTACTTTTATATATAAAATACTACCAAATTCAAAATACGTTCCAAGTATGGCATTTTTAGACGCTCTGAATACTTATCAATTTTGTCGGATTATGACTGCCTTGTATACCAGACAATTTGTTCGAAGATTGATGACCCTGAAAGTTATCTACCGGGGATCCAAGAGCTCGCATCTACCTTGGCCAAAGAATCAGTTTGGACATCCAAAAGGGTACTTACTGCAAGTTTTTCGAGGAACATGCCGCTTTGTGGTGACATCGATGAGGCATCAACGACGTCAAAGTAAAATAAAGCATAATTGTATTGGATGAGAGCTCAATTTTGTGTATCCATTCTTAACCGTTTAGGGTATGGTACATACCTAAACGTATGAGAATGGATAAACGAAATTGAGCTCTGATTCCATGCGGTTATGGTTTATTTTACTTTGACGCCGAACTTTAACGATATCGGCAATTCTTACACAACCGCATTTCTGGAATAAGTTGAGATACACACACACACAAACTTCGACTTTATAATATTAGCACAGATATTAGTGTGATTTAGTATTAATTTTATATTAAAAGTATTTATAATTTATAGATATTTATAATTTAAAGATTTTTTAGATTATATTTGCGTCTAATTTATGATGAAAATCAACCATGGGCTATTTTTGGCTATCATCACGAATATCCGACCTACAGCTACGTTGCGTTTTCGCTTGGGTGCAAGTACGTCACGGTGTTACAGTCTGTGTCACGAAAGAAGTCCTTTAGAGGCGGCACAGTTGTCGTATGTTTATGCAATCATAGTATGTAAAATGTATTAGTTCCACTAATTGCCGCGAGAATTCTTTCATGACACGAACTTTATACGAATTACGAATATCGTCGCAGGTCACTAATTGCAATTTGCAACTGCTGTTTTTCGGTCTAACTACACGTTTGTTTTTGTACTTAGCTTAGCTGTACTTAGCTTAGTACCGAATTATTGTTTTTATCTCATTCACATCTTTATCTAATAACGTTCTCGGCTTCACCATTCAATGCATGATAATTCATACTTCGTACTAAGTTGTTAATAATTTGTTTTGCTATAACAATTTTTGCTTGTAAAGTAATTAATTACTCGAAGCTTCGAAACGCATACTTCATTTCGATAGGCGACAATGTGGCCGAAGCATTAAATCTCCGATCTCACGGACTCCGAGCACCTCCGAGGCTCCAACGTAGCTATGATGTCATCCTTTGGGTCGGTAGGTACCTGACATAATAACATTTGAATAATATTTTGTAGGAATTTGCCACTAGCAAAATAAAAAGTTGTCAGCTATTTGTCATGCCACATGATCCATGAGGCATACTGCATAGATCCACTTTCCAACCTGTCACAGAAAAACAAACGATCACGATATCGATAGTATGCATCACCGAAGTACTCGTATGATACCTTTATTATGATACAGTCTAGTTGGGCCTTGTTGACACAGCAGTTGCTTACAACGTTGCTTGCTTACGTGCGTAAAGCGTAAAGCGCTGTAAACCGTAAACCATAATATTATAATATACGAGTAAATCGCGATCAAGCCCCTCTATTGCTATTCAGACTTTGTTGAAGTTGGCTACTGAATCCTGAGACCCCTGAGAGGTTAAAACTAGCCTAGTGTGCACCCACTCTTACCCAAATCCAAAATCCAGGAATTTGCTCATGAGTCCCGAACCTTTAGGCTCATGGAAGAAATATGTAGCTACCTACATATTTCTTCCATGAGCCTAAAGGTATCTACATATCTACATATGCAGGAGATTTATTTTTTCCACGACACTATCGACCGATCAATTATTTTACCAAATGATCGAACTCATCGAAGTATTTAAATTTGCAGTGGTAAGTAAACCTGCAGCAGTGGAATGATACTTTTGCTTGCAAATGATAGCATGATGGCAATTAGCAATGCAGGATCCAACATCTAGGTTGTTTATTATTCCTAAGTAGGTAGGTAGGCCATAGGCGCTCTAGTCTATAGAGTAGGTACCTAGGTACCTATATGTATAGTTATAGAGGCAGCCTCAATTTTATTTCAATGCTGTGTTTACCATCGATTTAATCATACATCGATGGTGTTTACCATCCATCGATGTATACCATCCAAATTCGTAGATATCCTATGTAGGTATATCTACGAGTACAACATTGAAGCTATTTTGTCTTGTTTTGTCAAGCGTATCGCCGTTTGTAGAGTAAACTACTCAATGTACTTAATATGTATAATACGTAAGATGACCTTCATCGCCTTTAATATAAGACCACTGATATAAATGTAATAGAACTCTTTGTTTAAGACCTTGGTTACCTGTTCATCAACAAATTCTAAAAAAAAAACTTTGGTCAAATAGGTAAGTAGGTACCCACAGGCGACAGACAGGAGGATAAGATTACATCAGACGAGTCGCAGGGAGCTGCTGGACACAGGCGGCGCAAGACCGAGGCCTGTGGAAGTCCATACAAGAGACCTTTCTTCAGAGTGGACGTCTATCGATTGATGAAGAAGGAGACAATAGGTAGGTACGGTACCGAAATACTATTTGAATTTAAAAAAATTTGGCCCTAAAATATTTGGTGGTTTGGAAACGCTTCATGTTCAACAACAACAAACACTGTGAGTGATTTTCACTGACGTAAAACCTACGATTATACCTATCTATTCGAAGACCGAAATAAAAGTCTGCCTCTCTTATAAATATCCTCGCAGGCAGATATCGCGGCTGAATAGTGTTATGAATTCATGATGGTAGGTAGTTAGTTCATAGTGATTTTCATTTACGTATATTTCATTTTGGTTTTCATTTGTTTTAGCTAGGTATATAGGGTTCCGTACCAAAATTTAAAAAATGGAACCCTTATGTCCGACTTTCTCCGTCCGTCCCTTTGTCATGTTCGATTAGGTGCGGAATGAATACTGAAAGGTGGACGGTTTATTGATTCTGTATAATATAAAATATTGATCTATTATATTATAGAAATTCTATCATCAGTTTATTAGACAGTCTAACTAATAAAGTGATACTCAGATAGTCTAACTAATAAAGTGATGATCGAATTTCTACGAAACACCAATTTACCAATCCCGAATCATTGGACAAGCGCCAGGATTTTTGAACTTGTTATCTCATCTTAGATAGCTGTTAGACACTAGTCTAGGTATTTGCTATTGCAGAATATTATTTTGGGACCACTTTTTCTCTATGATTCTTATTTTTCATTGAAATTAGCGAAGCGATTCGAACAAATGAAATAGTTTTTGCCGAGTTCAAGGAAATGAAATAGGTTCTTGGGTATATCTATGTAGGTATTGCAAGGATATGTTAATGAATAATTTAAGCATATTAAGTAATCCTTACCACAGATCCTTACTAATCTAAATATATAAAAGGCAAAGGTGACTGACTGACTGACTGACTGACTGACTGGTCTATCAACGCACAGCTCTAACCACTGGACGGATCGGGCTGAAATTTTGCACACAGATAGTTATTATTACGTAGACGTCCGCTAAGAAAGGATTTTTGAAAATTCCAACCCCAAGAGGGTTAAAGGGGGGCTGAAAGTTTGTATAAAAGTCCGTCATTTATCAAATTATTTTTCATGTAATATCCATGATACTTTAATTTTTGGGCTTTCGATAAAAAAATAAGAAATACGTGCTTCGCAAATTTTGAAAATTCCACCCCAAAAGACTTCAAATAGGGGATGAAAATTTGTATAAAAGTCCAGATTTTTAAGTTAATTTTCAAGTAATATCCATCAAACTTGGTATTTTGCCTTTCAATTGAAAATAAAGAAGTCCGCGTTTGACAGTTTTTAAATGTTCAACTGCCAATGGAGTTAATGATTGTTATTAAGTCTGTCGTTTTTCAACTTAGGTATAACCATGAAACTTGGTATGTTGGCTTTTTACGGGGATACGAATCGCGTTAAGTTGGATTTTAATTACTAATAAAAATCTAACTTAACGTGAGCTAACCATTAAGAAACCATTTTTGAAAATTCAACCTCTAAGGGGGTAAAATAAGGGTTTGAAAAATCGAACTTAACGTGAGCGAAGCCGCGGGAAAAAACTAGTATATTATAAACGCGGAAGGTTAGTTTGTTCTTTAATGACGCAGCAATGGAGCAACGGATAAATGTAATTTATTGCTTGGGTAGGTATGTTTCACGAATTGGAGGGTGAAATAGGTCACATAGGCTACCTAAAACAGGGAGTTCTCGAGGGTTTCTTGAAATGCTCCACGCGGACGAAGTCAATGGAGTCTTTTGATGTGATTTTCGATAGGTAACAGAAATTCATCATAATGACGATTGCTACATTCTTTAAAGCGAGCGGATGGAAATATTTTCGCGTCTACCGAGTACTTTACAATGATACATCTGCATCTTTGTAATCTATAAAAGTGGTAAACTTTCAAAATTAATTTTAGTTTTATTATTTAATTATTTTTAGTTTTATTAAAAAAGGCCTTTACCTGTGGAACAGTTTTTTATTTATTTCTATATATAATAGTTTTTGATTAATCGGCTAAAATGTCGAAAAAAATACCGTTCCCCCCATCTCCGAAGTTTACCAATCTAAAAATCAGAAATAATTATGGTCAATAGAGGTTTAATTAAGTATGTACTTATATTTTACAGGAAAAATAAAACCAACGCTCTAACTAGCATAGTTTTTTTTATTTTAAAAATAAACCTCTACCAACAAAGTTAACGATAAATAAGCAAATTAATATAATATTATCGTTTTACTTTTACTTTTGGAGTACGGAACTCTCGGTGCGCGAGTCCGACTCGCACTTGGCCGATTTTTTACCTACCTAATCATTCTGTATAGGCGCTGTCCTTGTACCTGCCTTACAGTACCTACCTAGAATAGTTTCATGTCGTCACATAACATGCAAGAGATCGTCATGAATGCAAATAAATTAATGATGTCACCAGGTAGTAGGATGGGAGTTGCACGCACAAGGTAGGTAGGTATAGATAGACAACTAATAGAAAAATTATCACGTATCATTAGGTAGGTATAGGTATAGGTATGAACTACCTACGCAAAGGTGCGGAAGGAAAACAGAAAGGTCTCAGGTTTGATCACCACCGTACCCACCCGCTTTATTTGGATTTTGGAAGGGGAGCGGGGGAGGGGGGGCATATTAGTAAAGATCAGCCTGGCTGATATTCTTTAGAAAATAAACCCTCTCTAAAAGCCTAATACCAAGATTCGCTAATGGTAGTTTGGATGCCTCAATAGCCCAACGGTTAAAGGTGCGGACTGAAAACTGAAAGGTCGGAGGTTGGAATCCCACCCGTTGCACTATTGTCGTACCCACTCCTAACACAAGCTTTCCGCTTCATTGGAGGGGAGAGGAGAATATTAGTCAACTTCAACTTGGCTGATATTCTTTATAAAATGGTAGTTGGTACTTACTCCTAATGTGGTGGTAATTTACCGATGAAACCTGAAAGCCTTGTCGCACTGAAACTAGTGCTCAGAGAAATCAATATGATTGGTGTTACCTATAATATCTATGTATATAACTACCTCCTATGGTAAGTACATAAGTAAAATAAATTATGTTAGTAGGTAGGGGCTAGGGGCACAGAATAAATAAATATAAAATAGTTGGTAGGCGCAAGTGCTGTTCCTATGGACGCTTCCTGTGGAGTGTGGACACAATCGATTCCGTCGAAATTAAATTCTAATTTGAACACTATTAGATATTCTGTGCGCGAACTGTCAACCGTATGTTACAAAGCAAAGCTTTACGGTCACGTTCAAATTAGAATTTTAGGGTTGCTAGTTTGGACGAAATCGATTGTGTCCACAGGTACAAGCGTCCATAGGAACAGCACTTGCCTATATACCTACATTTCTAGTAAGTGTCCAAAAAAATTTACTACTAAAAAAACTTATAACTAGTAGCATCAAAGCGAATTAAAAAGAAAGAATAACTTATTTACTTCATTATTATCTTTCAAGGTTATAATATGTCCTAAATTATTTTCTGATAACACTGGCCCTGGGTGAAAGTGCATGCGTTTATCAAAATCGGTTCATTGACATTATTTTCAGTCTCCAGTACTATCGATTTAACCTTAGGAGCACATAAGGTTAAATCGATAGTACCCACAAACATATAAAGTTTATATGTTTGTGATAGTACCTATTAATTAATAAACTTACTACAGGAAATACTTAGGTAATATATGTACATTGTACATACATTTTTTTTTTATTAAAATGTTACAAAAAAACTTATAGCTAAACTAATCTAATTACCATACAAATCATGCCCGCGTGGAATGGTGCCAAGAATACTGGCTGCATTTCCGCGCTGGACAGCCAGGCTGATCCTTTGCGCAAAAAATGAGCCAGCCCTTCTGTCACCAGATGAGGCAATTAACCGCGGTGAAATGTCTCGTAAAATTTTTTTTGCACTTTGACTCCATGGCCCGAGGGTCTCCACAGCAAACGGAACAAATATGTAACTCTCGATCAGAGAGGCATATACTTGCGCCGCTTACAGGATTCAGCCATTTCAGCTGCGGCTCTCGGTCTTGATGCTGTCTCCCTGATATGACACGGGGCCAATGTGTCGACGCACGTTGCGTCCCACATTAGAGCCCGTCCCCGTTCCCAGGGAACCAGCGTCAATCCATCATCTCGACTAATCCCTGTTGGCTCGATGAGCGCAGGAATGTCAATGGTGGCAAAGAATCCTTACATCATCCCGAGCGACACAGTTGAGTTTCTGCAAACGGGTTTTTAAGCTATTGCATAGCTTTTATCGCGGGCTTTGAAATAGGACAAACAGTTTGAGCGCGGCGACCGAATCAAGAAATTCCGTAACGAAAATAAACCTAACACCGTCGTTCAGTAAGCGTTCAACATTTTAGAGGTTCACAAGTAGCTCTGTTCGGCGCAGTGGGCGAGCGGCCGCTTTCTTTACCGTATGGTGTATGATGTCGCAGGTTCGAATCTCACTCGCGAAGTAGTGACAGTGCGCTTTTCTTGTGTTTGTTTTTTTAATTATTTTTTTGCATAATTTTTATTATGCAAAAAAAAATATTGCCTGTATATTATAATTGCATAAGTTGATAAAAAATCCTATGCAATAGCTTTACCGCGGCAGTCCCCGAGTGCCACTTAATCGACCGAGCGAAGCGAAGGTCTTTGAGTTAACTAGGGCGATTTGCACTTGTCCGTCCGTCCGTCCGTCCGTCCGTCCGTCTGTCAGAGCCTTATAACTTTTGAATTACTGAACGTAATTACTTCAAATTTAGATATAATATGTAAACCGATGGCCTCCAGCCGAAAATGGCTTAAAAAGTTATAAAAATCTTTATTTCAGGGGGGCTCTCATAGAAGCGAATGCGAAGTAAAAAAAAAAAAATCGCGTTACATAAAATTGTTACGTATCATTTTAAAGATAATTTTGAACTGAGTACAAAAATATTTTTTTTTTAATTTTTCCCTTAAAATTGACGAAATGGGGGGCTTTCAAAGTGGCGATTTTATACGCTCGCTTGAAGACGCTCTCTAGAAAAATCCGCTATGGATTTTCAAACTGATTTTATGTTTTTAGGTCACTTATATCCTGTACTTGAACAACAAATACTAAAATTATATGAATATTATAAAGAAACGAGATTATTTAATTTTTAATGGGCGTCAGTAATTCATATAGCATCAACATAGCTTCACAATAATGCTAATAGATGGCGCAGTCAGTAACTATTCCCATGGAACTACGAGTTAAATTCAATGTTTGATAAATAATTCAATGTTTTCACTAACGTTCCCTAACCTTTACGGGCTACCTATAAGTTAGGTGATTGATGTTTTCTGTCAACTTATTTATCACGATCCTGTACGGGACACCTAAAAGGGTATTGGGACGGATGTTAGGACTTAGGATTGTATTTAGGAGCTACCTACGTTAAGAGACTCCTACTTAGGGGATGATTTAGGTATGTTTGGTGAAAACGGGCATAATAATAATGTCAGTTTTGGTTATCATGTATCGATTGAATGAATAATCATGGGATACCGTTACCGCGAGGTCTCAGTTCGGGGCGAACCACTAGTTTTTAATATATTTTAATCGTTTGCTTCAAGTTTTAATTAATTCTTGTGATTGTAAGGCGTCAGTTAAATCTCAATTACACAAGAGAGTTTCTCGAATGCGAGCGAAATTTTCGACATTCGTATCAAGCATAGCTTTACGAGATTTTGTCATAATGTATATTTAATAATGTATCTCCATATTATATGTAATGAAATGTATAATCGCGGGCGAGAATTGTATGAAAAGTTGTCGCATAGGATAATCGCAGACGATTTCTTGTCGCTCGCATATTTTGAGAATCTCGTCTTGTGTAACTATAGTGTAAGTTGTAAACTGACGCTTGGCTTGTGCCGCCCGCCAGTCATCGTCAATATTTCTAAAACTATCGTCCGTAAACCGACTTTACTTTACAGACAACCAATTTTTGTTTTACCTACACTCAATGTCAAGATAAAGTATTTTTTATCAGTAAGTTCAGCTATAGGTAGGTACCTAACCCCAAAAGGTAGTTAAGTATACCGATTCTCATGTCGACAAGCAACATTGCGTAACCTTTGTTAAATGATTGCGAAACTCTTTCTACTGAAAAAGACCACCGGCGATGCAGCGCGGCATGGGAAACGAGGAAAATACAAGAGCAGTCCCTAACTTGGCTCGTTAGCGTTAAGACATTTAGTTTTTATAATTATTGACCGAGCGAAGCGAGGTCTCTGAGTCTACTAGAGTGAATTTGCACTTGTCCGTCCGTCCGTCCGTCCGTCCGTCCGTCCGTCTGTCAGAGCCTTATAACTTTTGAATTACTAAACGTAATTACTTCAAATTTAGATATAATATGTAAACTGATGGCCTTCAGCCGAATATTGGATAAAAAATTATAAAAACCTTTATTTCAGGGGGGCTCTCATAGAAGTGAATGCGAAGTAAAAAAAAAAATATCGCGTTACATAAAATTGTTACGTATCATTTTAAAGATAATTTTGAACCGAGTACAAAAATATATTTTTTTTAATTTTTCCCTTAAAATTGACGAAATGGGGGGCTTTCAAAGTGGCGATTTTATACGCTCGCTTGAAGACGCTCTCTAGGAAAATCCGCTATGGATTTTCAAACTGGTTTTATTTTTTTAGGTCACTTACATCCTGTACTTGAACAACAAATACTAAAATTATATGAATATTATAAAGAAACGAGATTATTTAATTTTTAATGGGCATCAGTAATTCATATAGCATCAACATAGCTTCACAATAATGCTAATAGATGGCGCAGTCAGTAACTATTCCCATGGAACTACGAGTTACGACTACGACCTATCCCAAAAACAGTTTTGCGTCGACCATTATTATTTAGTTACATAATATAATACAATAATTGTATTGTATTTTTTTTTGTACCATATTATTCAATTAAAATTATTTTTTAGTTAAAGGAGAATGGGCATCTTTGTATGAGTTGCGTCCCCAGACTGTATCAAGTTGTGATATATGTCATTTTAAAGGTCATGATAATAGCTTCATTTTATTATATGACAACAATTATGAGACACGTGCAGGGAAAGAACTAGAAATCATTTAATTTTTTTAAGCCCGTGAAAGTCTAAGAACAGTTGTTTTTAGATTATACGGTTTTTTTATTCCTTATGTCGACCAAGCGGCATATATTCAACTAGCTGGTGCCCGTGACTTCATCCGCGTGGATTTAGTTTTTAAAATCCCGCGGGAACTCTTTGATTTTCCGGGATAAAAAGTAGCCTATGTCACTCTCCAGGTCCTCAACTATACCCATGCAAAAAATCACGTCGATACGTAGCTCTGTTGCGGCGTGATTGAAGAACAAACCACCAAACACACTTTCGCATTTATAATATTAGTATGATGATGTCCCTGTGATCAATAGGGTGAAAACCGGGATCGATCACCGGATGTAAGAGGCACGTTGAATATTAATGTAAAGCTGGATAGGGCCAGACTGGTGAAGTCAACTCTCCGACCTTCTCGTGCTCATATCCAAAACCCCGAAACCTTCCAACTCGAACTGCTGAACCGATTCGATTGCCTAGCAGACTGCGTTTCTAGCGCCGATCTAAACAACAGGGTCATGGAAACTGTCCATAATCTGGGTCTAAATTCTTTAAGACCCATCGGAGGATAAGATCCGAAAAGTTCTCTAAGCATCTTCTCAACCTCATGGAGGAGTGACAAGAGATAAGGCTGCAGTCATCGGCAAACGCGGCTGCCTACCAGAGGATTAAGACAGATCTCTACGGCACAAACTCGTGACCTTCATGTCTTTAATACCAAGTGTATTAAAGATACCATCGAGCGAAACAGAGTCTAAGTGTTCGCGAGAGATCGGTTTATCGGACGGTCGTCTCGTCTCTTCTCAACCTGAGATCTTGGGAGAGGTTGAGAAATTCTATGAACAGTTATATACCAAGACACAAAAACCTGTTGAAAATTTGGCTAAAGATCCCAGAGCCAAACTGACCCGACAGAAGATATCTCGGACGTCAGCCTATACGAGATTAGTATGGTTTTCAAGCAGCTCAAGGAATCACTGTGGAACTCCTGAAAGCGGGTAGAAAACCAGTACAAGATTTTAAGCGATTGTTCAATTCCGTCGTTCTCGAGGGCATAACGGTTCTTCAAAAAAGTGATACCTTGTTGAAGAATTATAGACCAATCTCGTTGCTGAGTCAGGTTTATAAGTTGTTCTTGAGAGTCATTACGAATCGCCTTGCTCGTAGGTTTGAAGACTTCCAGCCTCCCGAAAAAACCGGATTCCGACAAGGCTTTGCCACAATAGATCACATTCATATATTATATAAAAGACGGAAGAACATAACCGGCCACTTTGCTTAGCGTTTGTGGACTATGAGAAAGCCTTCGATTCGGTGGAAACTTGGGCTGTATTGAGGTTGCTGCAGAGATGCCGGTATATCCAAGTGTTGAAGTGCTTGTATGAAAACGCAACTATGTCAGGACCAGACTACGAGGCCAATCCACTCACAGCGTGGAGTGCGACAGAGAGAATTGATCTCCCCGAAGCTCTTTACCGCTGCGTTGGAGGATGTCTTTAAGATTCTGGATTGAAACGGACTTGGCATTAACATAAACGGCGAGTACATCACTCACGTGCGATTTGCCGATTACATAGAAGTCATAGCAGAGAATCTGAGAGACCTCAATACTATGCTCAACGATCTCACCAGGGTTTCTCAACTGAAACCGAAAAATGCCTGAAAATGTCCAAGGCTCTTGCTTCGCTCCACCCAGTATTCGTTGAGAATTCTGCGATCAAAATTGTGGACGAGTGTATATACCTGGGACACACAGTCCAGCTAGGTAGGTTCAATTTCGAAAAAGAGATCCAACTCGGCTGGGCAGCGTTGAGGAAGCTCCGAGATGTCTTCTATTTCAAAATTCCTCAGTGCCTGAAGACTAAAGTCTTCGAACAGTGCGTGTTGCCAGTGATGACTCACGGATCAGAGATGTCTCTGACTGTGGCCTTCATAAGAAGGCTCAGGGTCACTCAGCGGGCGATGGAGAGAGCTATGCTCGGAGTATCCTCGTATCAAATCAGAAATGAGGAGATCCGTAAGAGAACCAAAGTCACCGACATAGCAAGTCGCGAAACTGAAGTGGAAATGGGCTGAGCACATAGTACGAAGAGCTGATGATCGTTGGGGCCCCAAGGTGCTGGAGTGGCGACTCCATACCGGGAAGTGCAGTGTGGGCAGAATCCCATCAATTAGTCGTAGGGAGCCGCTGGATTCAGGCAGCGCTAGACCGAGGCCTGTGAAAGTCCATGCAAGAGACCTTTGTCCAGCAGTGGACGTCTATCGGTTGATAAAGAAGATAATAAAAAATTTAAAAATAACATAGTTCTTTCCCTGCACGAGTCTCACAGTTGGTGTCATACAATAAAATGAAGCTATTATCATGACCTTTCAAATGACATATATCACAACTTGATACACCACTGGGGACGAAACCGCCCATTCTCCTTTTAGTTAAATATTGTATATTTTCTATTCGCGTCGATAGATGACGATTTGTACAGATGCCCGTAACCCGGTTTCACTCGCTGGTACCTACATAATAATTCAATGTTTTCACTAACGTTCGCTAACCTTTACGGGCTACCTATAAGTTAGGTGATGTTTTCTGTCAACTTATTTATCACGATCCTGTACGGGACACCTAAAAGGATATTGGGACGGATGTTAGGACTTAGGATTGTATTTAGGAGCTACCTACGTTAAGAGACTCCTACTTAGGGGATGATTTAGGTATGTTTGGTGAAAACGGGCATAATAATAATGTCAGTTTTGGTTATCATGTATCGATTGAATGAATAATCATGGGATACCGTTACCGCGAGGTCTCAGTTCGGGGCGAACCACTAGTTATAATTAATTTTAAATAAAGTTTTCAATTTCTTTTTTACTTTTAAAAACTAATAATTACGCACCCGAAATTTGACTGGCGCAGCCGATGTAGATATTTCGTGAAGCTGTATATCCAGAGGTCCCAAAATCGACTTCGCTTACGGCTAGCGAAATTACGAACCATAAATCAAATAAATAAGTCATAAGTGGCGGTGTTCCTGGAAGAAATAACTTACCTTGAACGGGAGGATGCTGATGCACAGAGGGTGAGTAGAACTTTTCGCTTTCCTGTGTTCCCATCCTATACCTGTTGGTGTAGCTATTTTTGTCCGTAATAAAAAGGGAAATTGAAACGTACTCGATAGTTCGGTCCAAAATCACCGATTATCTGATTTTTATTAGTCCTGTAGTGCACTAGATAGGCATTATTTAGGAATTAGTATTAGGATAACCGTGAAATTGTAAAATTGAATTAATTAAAAAGAAAAGTTGAAAAGAAAAGTTTTATTAATATTTTAATGACTATATTATAATTAAATTAATTTAAAAAGAAAATCTTAAAAGAAAAGTTTGCATTAATATTTTATATTTTAATTGCTAATATTATAACATCTTACTATTTTGTGTTATTATCTAATCAAAATGGAAAAAGTAACTATTGTCCCCCGCGAAATTGCGGAACTGATTCCGAAATTCGATGGAGAGGCAAATTTATTGAACACTAGCTGATGCCCGCAACTTCGTCCGCGTGGATTTAGTTTTTAAAATCCCTCGTGAACACTGATTTTCCGGGATAAAAAGTAGCCTATGTCACTCTACAGGTCCTCAACTATAGTACCCATGCAAAAAATCACGTCGATCCGTGGCTCTGTTGTGGCGTGATTGAAGGACAAACCAACAAACAAACACACTTTCGCATTTATTGCATTAGTATGATTAGAATGTTAAATTGCATATGAAAACACTGTAACATTACGTCCATACGATGTATTACATCCATACCTACTATGTAGTATGTAGGTATAATGATCGGGCAAAATCTGACGCCTTTGGAGTAGTTTGACTTTGACAAAATAGGTCTATCCACGATGGCTATATACGATAAAGTACACTTGCCAGCTTAAGATGAGCCGTACATTCAAAGTTTCCTATACATTTCGGGGTTCAAGTTATTTGGAGATGATACTGAGGATTTTAGTGTCTATAACTTCTGAACTACTAAACCAACGACCTTGAAATAATTACAGGATAATCTCTAAAGGACCTCCTTTCTAACAAAAAAGAATGAATGAAATCAGAATACACGTTAATGAATTACAGCTAAATACACATTTTGACTTTCATCCCCTCTCCCAAGGGAACCGTGCTGAATTTCGGGATAAAAAGTATCCTATATTATACCTCGTAGTATTAACTTAAATCGTGCCAAGTTTCATTTAAATCCGTCCAGTAGTTTCGGCGTGATGCGCGGCCAAGATACAGACAGACAGACAGACAGACAGACAGACAGACAGACAGACAAAAAATTAAAAAAAATTGTTTTGGCTTCAGTATCGATTATAGAGTGCCCTCAAACAAAAATTTTCAAAATATCTTCAATGTACAGAATTGGACCTGTTACAGTTTTATTATATTATAGATATACCTAAGAAATTGAACATATACCTAAGAAAATGTGAATATATCATTCACAACTTCAGACAGTCAGATAGTCCAGCCCAGGAGCTCTATTTATTCCATGTAATAACGAGTAGGCTAACAGGAAAGGCGGCTTTCCTAATTAGCGAAAGAGAGGATATTCATTGTTGGCAAGAACTGAAAGACGTTTTAATACAGCATTTCGGTGACCCTCGTTCAGAAGAATGTGTTGCCATCGAAATGGAGTCATTAAAAATAAAATCCGGTGAACCTTATTCCGATTTCTGTAAACGTATCCAGCACATCAGAAGCATTTTAATTTCGAAAGTAAATAGGCTGGACGATGTTTCGCTCAAGGAGTCCAAAATGATCATCTATAATAACTTGTCGCTGAACGTATTCTTATACAACTTACCAGAGCATTTAATACGCATTGTTAGATTAAAAAATCCCAAAACACTAGAAACAGCTTTGGAATACGTCACCGAGGAAGTTAATTTTCAATTCCAGTATGACTCCAAAAATAACAAAAAATCTCATCAAAATCAATTGAGTCCTCTCAATAATAAGCTGAGCACCCCACAAACAGCCTTTAGAACGGCAGTAAATCCATTTCAAAATCGGTTCACTATGCCTAGCCAATTTAATCAAGGGTTCAGACCCCAAACTAATTTTCAAAACCAACTGAGGTCCAATAATAATAATTTTAAATTTGGATCCCCGACGCAATCTAATAATTTTAAATTTGGAATTCCGAACCAACAGCAGAATTTTAAATTTGGCATACCTCAACAAGGTCATGGTCAAATCATAAATTTACAACACAATAATAATTACCAGAATTTCAATAGACAAGTGAATAACCCAGTTCACCCTGGAAATTCAAATCAATTTAAGTTCGGCATACCAAGGCCACAGAACAACACCATGCCGACCGACGTATCCATGCGTACCGCTCCACAGATAAGACACAATATGATGGAAATTCCGGAAAATGTATTTTACAATAACGACCTTGAAGTAAGCGAAAATTATTACTACAATAATTGTTGCGAGACCTACCCAAATTCTAATTATGATGAATCAAGCCAAGTGTTACCAGAACTTTATTTTGCGGAAAACTCAGGCTTCGAACCCGAGACTTTTTGTGAAAATCTAGAATTAAATCCCGATGAAAATTTTTTGCGTCACAGCCTCGAAGGAACCAAATCCGAAATAATACGCCTTAATTGCGATAGTATATTTAAATTGCCACACATAGAACTCCCTGAAATCCAGGCAAAGTTCATGATCGATACCGGAAGTACTCGATCTTTTATAAGTCCTAAAAAGGCAAATCAATACTTTTCCAGATTGAAATATGCAGAACCTTTTGAAGTAATAAGTACTCACGCCCGCAGTAGACATAGCGAGGTGGTACTCATACCTCTTTTGAAAACTTTTAAAAGCAATTCTATCCATAAATTTTACGTATACGACGTAGACAATCGCTACGACGGTCTCATAGGATCAGATTTATTAAAACAACTCGATGCTACAGTGGACATGAAAAATCAAATTTTACACACGCGTGACACTGATATACCTATTGTATATAAAGCTCCATACGAGTTGACCTTACAACCTCGAACCGAAACTCGTGTAATGGTACCAACTACTTTAGAAAACGGTGAAGCTATACTGAATTCCATAGATTTCGGACAGGGCGAACGCATACCTAGTACTTTAGTGAAGTGCGCAAACTCATTCGCGACAACGGTAATTCAAAATACTTCTGAAAATACTAACGCAGATGCACTTTCAAGGATAAAACTGAACGCTTTAGAAGACGATAGTTCCCTACAAGTTAACATCGATACCATATCTCTCAGTAGTAACGACGAGAGAGACGAACATGACAGTATTATACGTATTCCAGACCCTGACGGTTCGAATATGTCCTTTCCCATTCGTAGCCCATCTGAAAGTACGATAAGCTGTAGCTCTAGAACTGATACTGCCCTCTCTGCCCTAGACATGGACGGTGAAGTCATCCCCGTACTTAACGAAGCTATTGACACAAAACCATACCAATTTCTCATATTCACTTGGAATAGAAATCATACCGTAGTTCAAGATTTCTCTCGGGATAAACAAAAGGTTTTTGAAGCACACATGCCTGAAGGAAATCTGGAGTTAATTAAGGATTTCCTGAAACAATACATAAACCCAAAAATTAGGCACTTTATCTATTTTGAAAGCGATACTCATCGTAAGGATTTCCAAAAATGCGTTATGGATTTGTTTAAAAAGGACTCAGTCAAAATATACGAATGCACCAAAAGAGTAGTTTACGTTTCAGACGAAAATGAACAGAGGTATATTGTCATAAAATATCACCAGGGTCCATCTTGTCATAGGGGAATAAAAGAAACCCTCATGAAAATAAAACGCACTTATTACTGGAATAATATGGACCAAACTGTTTCATCAGTAATAAATGCCTGTGAAGTGTGTAAGACAATGAAATACGATCGTAAACCTCTAAAGCCTAAACTCCAGCTTACCCAAACTCAAACCAAGCCCTTCGAAGAAGTTTTTATGGATATTTTCTCAATAGAAGGAAAATATTTCTTAACCCTTATCGATGCTTTTAGTAAAATAGGGCAAGCAATAGAAATTAGTAACAGATCTACCCCTGAAGTTGTCCGTGCCCTAATTAAGTACTTTTCATTTTATGGTATACCTAATAAAATTAATTGTGACCCCGCAACCGAATTCAATAATATATTATTAAAAGAAACTTTAAATTTCTATAAAATCGAGCTTCACATAGGCACACCACATAACCCTAACTCAATGGGCTTAATAGAACGATTCCACTCAACCATACTAGAAATATATCGTTTAGCTAAATACGAGCACAAATTAACAGATGCTTCTTCTATTATGACTTACGCGATAATGTCATATAATCAAACGATACACTCGACTACAGGTCTTACACCCCTAGAAGTAGTTTTTGACCATACCGATTCCTCAAATCCTTCCAACGTAGATTTCAATCAACAATACACGCAGAAATTGGTAAGAGACCATGCTAAGCGAACGGCCTTCCTTTATAAACATCTTTCAGACAAAATGATAGGACAGAAGGAAAGAATTAGAGAAAAACGTGGTGGTGAAACATCATTCGACGTGAATGATGGCGATGAAATATTTATAAAGGGTGTTAATACTCGACGTAGCAAGGATAAACCCCGTTATCAGAAGGCAAAGGTGACGAGATATCTTCAGGAATACTGTACCTGTAAGAACCCAAAATCGCGATACTAAAGTTCCACTTAAAGATATTAAACGTCCTCCACAGGTTCGTCCTTCTGCTCATTCCAGCCATCATGATCCAGGCCCTAGTACAGAAAATGGAACATAACCCAGGTATCTTACCTGTAAAAGAAGGCCAAGCATTTATAGTATACGATAATTGGTCTTATATTAAGGTTTTAGATTTAACTTCATTAAAGGAAGACTTAGATTATAATGTTAGAATGTATGAGCACTTAAATAAAAAATTATTAAAATACTTTGGTAATAGTACGCACTATAGCGATATAACTAATATTAAGACTCAAACAGATCATTTCCTAAATATTACATTGGACAAATGTAGGCAGCTTATTCCGACTAGTAGGGTTAAACGCGGCTTATTAAATCCCTTAGGTTCATTCATTAAAATTATTACCGGAAATTTAGAAACTAGCGACGCTTTAAGGTATGATGAGTTAATCACGAACCTACAGACGCGACAGGAAAGAATATCAAGAAAAATAACCATAGTTTCTGAAATGGTGCAATCTTTCGTTAATATTACTGGTTTCTCAAAAAATAATTTAATTCAACTAGACAAGGAAATTTCCGATATTAAGACATGGATAAATAACACAAAACAAGTAATAAGCGATACTAGTTTAATTAGTACTTTTCAATTATTCTTGAATAACTTCCAAATTATTTATGTTAAAATAGATGAAATTGAAACAGCTATAGCTTTTAGTAAGTTAAGAACTTTACACCAGTCTGTAATTGATACAACCGAATTGTATAGCTTGTTAATCGATATTGAAGTATAAGCTTGTATATCCTGTTTATCTGGATAATCTTTTGTTAATAGAGCAATCTATCGAACTTTAAGCTTATTCTAAGAAAAATCAGATAATTTTTATTTTGGACATTCCCCTTGTAAAAAAAAGATCTTTATAGCTACTTCCGAATGATACACCTTCCAGTCACAAATTCATTTAACCAAACATCCCTTATAATCCCTAAAACTCCTTACCTATTGGTGAAAGGTTCGAAAACCATATCGCTCGCTCAACCCTGCAAAGAAATGGACAAATTCATGTTTTTATGCCACGAAATAGAAGTCGAACCTCTGATGAAAGATGACTGCTTAGAGGCACTTATGCTACTATCCCAAAATACTAGCGCTTGTAGCCCAATTCTAGTTGAGACATCTGGAATAAAAATAGAACCCATCAAATATAACCAATGGATTTTATACAGCAAATTTGAAACACTCCTCTTGAAAGTATGTAACACAGAAGAAACTCGAGAACATATAAAAGGAACCTACATACTTACCATAGATGACACCAGCAGCTTTAAAGTAAAGGGATTAACACTGAGAAGTCATCAAACTGTTGGTAGAACTATAAACTACCCCAGAATATCAACTATTCACTTCCCCGAGATACTTACTTCAAGCTCGCTACCTGAAAAGAAGCTTTTAAACCTAGATGGCGTTAACCTTCAGCATCTTCAACAGTTAGCATACAGTTTAAAGGAAAGTGATAGTGAGAATGTGTTCGATCAAAGTGAAAGCTCTATAAATGTGAAAAGTGTTAGCGTCGGAACACTAATTTTATATGTAATATTAGCACTAAGCATTTGTATTCTTTTAATGTATAAATTCATCCCTTTACAATTTATCCGTCAAATTCAGCAGACGGAAAATCATCCCTCTGCTGACTTTGAACTTAAGGAGGGAGGAGTTAAGTATACCGATTCTCATGTCGACAAGCAACATTGCGTAACCTTTGTTAAACGATTGCGAAACTCTTTCTACTGAAAAAGACCACCGGCGATGCAGCGCGGCATGGGAAACGAGGAAAATACAAGAGCAGTCCCTAACTTGGCTCGTTAGCGTTAAGACATTTAGTTTTTATAATTATTATAATTAATTTTAAATAAAGTTTTCAATTTCTTTTTTACTTTTAAAAACTAATAATTACGCACCCGAAATTTGACTAGGTAAAAGTTATAGTTGCATGTTTACGTTTATTATTTAGTCATGACTCACGTTGTTATGATTAGAGATGACGAAATAGTCCTCGATCTCAATCAGTGACGTTCTCTGAGTCATTTTTCAGTTGACAAAAGGTCAGGAGTAATAACGAATTCATATCTAGGCATTGAATCATTAAGCCTGACTGTGAATTTTTGTTGTTTCATTTTGCTCTTTATTAGACTGATCATTATTAAAAAAAGTAACAAGTTCAGTAGGATAATAATTAAAGACAAAATCAGGCCGACTGCAATAAAAAAAAACTAATTTTTGTTTAATAGGTGTGTTAGGATTGGTACCTAGGTATCCACAGAACTTCGAGAAATCGTGAGCGTTGGCATCCTTACGTGGTTGAAATCCAACCTGCTCGCACAAAACGCTTCAGTTCAACGTTTCTGAATCGAACCGCTAAGGTGTGGAACGCACTTCCAACACCTGTGTTTCCTGCCACGTATAACCTCAGTACCTTCAAGCCTCAAGGCAAGAAGTGAAAGGCATTTTCTAGGCAAGCGCGCTCCAACCTAGACCTCATCAGTGCTGTCCAGCATTGATTGTCGTCAAGCGCAAGCCTATCCCGCAATAAAAAAAAAATAAAAAACCTAGGTATCCTAACTTCCTAAATACTTAAAACCTTTAGGTTGGTGGTTTCAGGTTGGTTAATTAATAAACGAAGCATATAGCTCTATTTATACAAGTATGACCTAGGTACTTAAAGGTAAACAATCATCTTGATTAGGTATGTAGGTAGGAAGGTATTGGGTATAATAGGTACCTATATTAAGGTACCTATCTCAGGCCTACGACAAGGACGCTTTGTAGATCGGAGGTGATTTCATCTATTTCTTTATTACAAATAATATAATAATATAATGATTTTCATAATAAAAGATACAGCAGTGCTGTATCTTTTTCAGGGACTTTTGGGGTTTTTGTAGAAAGTGTTGCCATCTTGTTTATCTACTGAAAAACTTAATTTTTTAAACAACGCCCTCTATAATTAATCATTAAAGTTACTTGGTGAAGTTGTCTGTACAGTAGGTACAATGTACCTATCGCGATCGCGCGAAGCAACCTCAGCAATTCAACAGTGATAACAGAGATGGCGCTAATTTAAAAATTGTCATAGCCCGTGACTTCTTCGTCTTTATTTCGTTTTAAAATCCCATAACCTATTTGATTTTCTGGGATAAAAAGTATCCCACATCTGGAATCAAACAGACACTCTTTCGTATTTATGATAATATAAGTACCTACCTACATTGATTTAGGATTGGTTTCCGCTGTGTGCAGCCACTGAATAGGTACCTAATATTCAGTGAGTGCAGCGGAGCCCAAAGAAGACTGGAATCTGAGAAGGAGCAATTAAAAATATACCTAATTAATCTGAATTTCAAATTAAAATAAATAAGATCCTAATCATAAAAAAGAACGTAAATACAATAGCTATTGCAACCTTTAATATCGTAAAGAACAAGTCACATCAAGAACATGTCAAGCGTGACGCGAAATTTCAGATTAGATCAATAAAAAACTTCCAAATCCTACCATCTGCTACCCCGACAGAGACTAGGGTAGTGCCGCAGCCCGCAGCCCGCAGCTGGCGTCGCACGCGCACTCCACAATGGACGATCGATGAACCCAACCCCCACCCTAGGGCAACTAGGGTTCATATAAACCTCCTATTTTGGAGACTATAAAAAAATTTGAATTTTCTCGAAGGCATTCTTGTGATGTGATGTGCCGTGTGGTGACGGCAAATCAGAATACAGTTGTCACCACCCCTCCTCTTCCCGCGGGTGTCCTACGAGGCGACAAGGGAATATAACGGAGAACGGGCAGCAGCGTCCTCTGTGCTGCTACTACCATCTACTGCGATCACCAACCCGTCTGCCCCGCGTGGTGATTATGGGCAAACCCTCCCCTTGGGAGAGGCCTTTAGTCCAGCAGTGGACTGTTATAGGCTATTGATGATGATGATGATTCTTGTGATATGATCGTATCACTGGATCATACGATGGAAATTAGCGTGAATTTGAAAGAAGAGCGATTACCTAGTTTGTTTTAGATAATCTAATATCTAAAATTAGATAATATCTATTAAGTATAATATATAAAATGGACTGTGGAAAAATTAAAGCTCACTCGTTTTTCATTTTCACATTACTCAGGTGCCTAGCTACCAATACAATGAAACCAACTTATAAACGTTGCGCGTTGTATGGAAGCTACAGCTTACAGAGGCTTAATTATTTGAAGGAAAGAATACTATATCTAAATTATTGAATTATATTTTTTCAAAACCATTAAAGTATTAAAAAAAAAAAATGTTTTTTGCGTTGTTTAGTGAAAATCTTCTATTCTAATGGTAGGTAAATTGTTCTATGAACTTGGAATAAAACAAACGGGTCGATCTTGAAACTACCGTAGACATGGTATTTCTAGTTACGTACCTACTCACCGTGCTTTTCACCGAAATGGTTCATTGAATCCTAAAGGGAAGGTTACACAATAAGAGACACTGGAACAGCTGATCCATTCGAAATCTTACAGAAAAAGTACCTACAACTAAAGCGTTTTTTCCCAAACAAACTGGTTCACACAGGGAAACAATACCTACCTACAATTTTAGAATTTGCGAAATCATACTATGTATACTAGTTCGGATGCTGAACTCCCCTGGACTGGACTCAACATAGCACCAACGGCTACGTCTACATATTAAAAACGCTAGGCGTAAAAACTCTGCTATCATCCATCTGTCGGCGGTAAACACTCGAGGACTTCTGTCACATAGCCATAAAAAAATCTTTTTAAAACCGACTTGAAACTCCCGCGCCACTACGAAATATGTAATTTATTGTTGATATTTTAAAAACCGCTAGACTGATTTCGATAAAATTTATATGGGACTACCTGGGAAGTATACCTACCATTTGAAACAAAAAAAGAATTTTCCAAATTGAACCGATTTGGAAAATTCTTTTTTTGAGCGTCTTCGAGTAATTGGTGAATATCCGACGAATTGAGAACCTCCTCCTTTTTTGAAGTCGGTTAAAAGATGCGACCAGCATAGAAAATCGAACCTTCAACGTTTGGACAGAAGCGATCAAGAGGGGGATATCAAGAAGGAGCCACGATCCTCAGTAATGAGGAAACGACGCAAGAAGAACTATACTAATATTATAAAAATGCGAAAGTGTGTTATTTAATAAATTAATAATAAAAATAAAAAATTAGGGAAAAATTCCACATGTAGAAATTATCTTATATATTATATTATTTATTTATTTATTTATTATATATTAAAAATGAATGTTGGTAAGCGCATAACTCAAGAATGGATGGACCAATTCGGTTAATTTATTTTTTGGTATGTTCCTTAAGTTCCACGGAAGGTTTTAAAAAAAATAAAATAAAATAATAGTCGTAATACAAAAAAAAAAAAACTAAATTCACGCGGACGAAGTCGCGGCCATCAGCTAGTTTAAAATAAAATTGAAAATAGAAAATTCAGTCTGTCGAGCTGGGATTCGAACCATCGATCCTTGCGGCTGTAGAAACCACAAGGCTACGGAGATCTATTACTCTGTGATTATAGTGTGAAAATATTGAACACAATGCCAAATTAATTAACGAAAGGAACTTCGTTCCATCCGGGTGTCCCTTGACACCTCTCAAGTTTTTTATAAGTATATTATATGGTGGAAGCAGTGATAGCCGAGTGGAGAGACAGTGATCTCCTATTCGGTGGGTCGCAGGTTCGATCCCGGGTACGTACTGCTGACTTTTCGGAGTCAAGTGCGCTTAAGCAATTAAATATTACTTTGCTTCAACAGTGAAGGAAAACATCGTGAGGAAACCTGCACATCTGAGAGTTCTTCATAATGTTCTTGAAGGTGTGTGAAGTCCGCCAATTCACATTGGGCCAGCGTGGTGGACTATGGCCTATAACCCTTCTCTGAGAGGAGACCTGAACTCAGTATAGTGAGCTGGTGATGGGTTGCTAACGGACTGGAAAATATGTTGGTAAAATCGGCCCTTAGTTGTCTAAAGGTAAACGAATCGCAGAAAACGTTTAAGAGAAATAACTTAAGTTAAGAAATAAAATAATTAAGGCTGTATGTACGCTTACGAGTTTTTTTTGAGCTTATGTATGTACCTACTTGTAGTGTAGTGGCGTTCGTGAGCAGAAGTATCAAATACTTAGCATCTTTTCGATAGTAAGCTATGTATTTTTATGGTTCAAACATAGTTCGAAGAGCTGATGGTAGTTAGAGTATCAAGGAGCTGGAGTGGCGACTCCGTAACGGGAAGCGCAGTGTTGGCAGACCCCCCACTAGGTGGACCGACGACATCAAACGAGTCACTGGGAGCCGCTGGATACAGGCGGCGCTAGACCGAGGCCTGTGGAAGTCCATGCAAGAGACCAGCAGTGGACGTCCATCGGTTGATAAAGAAGAAGAAGAAGATGGTTCAAGCCCGCTCCAGTAGAGACCAATCGATCCTAAATCTCTATGGTTCGTATGTTGTGGTCTCCACTGAGGAATCATAGCAGCGAAACCGCTGTGATGCTCCGGCATGAGTGCAAGACTAAAGTCCATATAACAAACGATAACACGAGCTTTACTACGAGTTTTTATTCTCTTTCTTAAGAGCGCGTGTAACCCCAAAAAAAAAATCAGATTTCGCGATGAGATAAAACATAGCCACAACCTCATGTGAGGCGCGACAAAAGAAAGCGTTTTGCGCGGAATAGGAGTGTAGTAAGCGCCAAATACTTTGTAACTCGTAAAATATTCATTTTCTTTTCAATTCACTAGGCTACTCTCTTGATAATATCAATCGGAATTTTTGGCTCTGTAATATGCAACACATTGAAAATAAATGAATATTGGTTAAAAATTAGACCTAACTTCGCGATTTTTAGGGTTCCGTACCAATATGGTAAAAATGGAACCCTTATGGTGAGACTTTCTCCGTCCGTCCGTCCGTCCGTCCGTCCGTCCGTCCGTCCGTCTGTCACAGTCGATTATTTCAGTAAATAGTGGCCCAACATCATCGGAATAAAGAAAAATCGAAAATTAAAACAGTTTTTTATTTATTTCTATATATAATAGTTTTTGAGTAATCGGCCAAAATGTCGAAAAAAATACAGTTCCCCCCCCCTTATGTCCGAAGTTTACCAATCGAAAAATTTGAAATAATTATGGTCAGTAGAAGTTTATGTATATTTTACAGGAAAAATAAAAGCAACGCGAAAATTATTTTAATTTGATTAAAAAAGGGGGAAAATCGGGGGTTTGAAATTTCAAAGTAAGATAACTATACCGAGTGGGGTATCATATGAAAGGCTTTTACTTGTGCATTCTAAAACAGTTTTTTTATTTATTTCTATATATAATAGTTTTTGAGTAATCGGCCAAAATGTCGAAAAAAATACCGTCCCCCCCTTATCTCCGAAGTTTACCAATCGAAAAATCTGAAATAATTATGGTCAATAGAGGTTTATGTATATTTTACAGGAAAAATAATAGCAACGCGAAAATTATTTTAGTTTGATTAAAAAAGGGGGAAAATCGGGGGTTTGAAATTTAAGGCCTTTACTTGTGCATTCTAAAACAGTTTTTTATTTATTTCTATATATAATAGTTTTTGAGTAATCGGCCAAAATGTCGAAAAAAATACCGTTCCCCCCCCCCCCCCCTTATCTCCGAAGTTTACCAATCGAAAAATCTGAAATAATTATGGTCAATAGAGGTTTATATATATTTTACAGGAAAAATAAAATCAACGTTCTAACTAGCATAGTTTTTTTTATATTAACAATAAACCTCTACAAACAAAGTTAACGATAAATAAGCAAATTAATATAATTGACCGAGCGAAGCGAGGTCTCTGAGTTTACTAGAGCGATTAATTTGCACTTGTCCGTCCGTCCGTCCGTCCGTCCGTCTGTCAGAGCCTTATAACTTTTGATTTACTGAACATAATTACTTCAAATTTAGATATAATATGTAAACCGATGGCCTCCAGCCGAAAATGGCTTAAAAAGTTATAAAAATCTTTATTTCAGGGGGGCTCTCAAGCGAATGCGAAGAAATTTTTTTTTATTTGCGATTCATAGGTTTTCTGTGTATCATTTTAAAGACAATTTGGAACAGAGTACAACCGTATTTTTTTTTTAATTTTTTTCCTAAAATTGACGAAATGGGGGGCTTCCAAAGTGGCGATTTAATACGCTCGCTTGAAGACGCTCTCTGGGAAAATTTTCTATATATTTTCAAGTTGTACTTATTTTCTTACTTCACTTGTATCCTGTACTTGAACAACAAATACTAAAATTATATGAATATTATAAAGAAACGAGATTATTTAATTTTTAATGAGCATCAGTAAATTTCACATAGCTTCACAATAATGCTAATAGATGGCGCATTAACTATTCCATTGAACTAGGAGTTACGACTACGATTTATCCCAAAAACAGTTTTGCGTCGACCATTATTATTTAGGTACATAATATAATAACATATTATTCAATTAAAATTATTCTTTAGTTAAATATCATTTTGTATATTTTCTATTCGCGTTGATACATGACGATTTGTACAGATGCCCCTAACCCGTTTTCACTCGTTAGTACCTACATAATAATTCAATGTTTTCACTGACGTTCCCTAACCTTTACGGGCTACCTATGATAAGTTATGTGATGATTACTGTCAACTTCTTTATCACGATCCTGTACGGGACACCTAAAAGGACATTGGGACGGATGTTAGGACTTAGGATTGTGTTTTGGAGCTACTTACGTAAAGAGACTCCTACATAGGGGATGATTTAGGTATGTTTGGTGAAAACGGGCATAATAATAATAATGTCAGTTTTGGTCGTCATGTATCGATTGAATGAATAATAATCATGGGATACCGTTACCGCGAGGTCTCAGTTCGGGGCGAACCACTAGTATTATCGTTTTACTTTTACTTTTGGAGTACGGAACCCTCGGTGCGCGAGTCCGACTCGCACTTGGCCGGTTTTTTTTACTATCGAACAAATTTCATCATTTAATGTTTTTGCCCAAGCACGTCCCTTGGCAGTATGATGTAATTTTTGCGTTTTTTTTTCGGATAGTTATTCTACTACTGTAAAAATCAAATCTGTTTACTGTTAACGAGCGCACACCCACTCTTAAGCTTAGTTGAGACCACAGGCTTACCTTTTCCGTAATCTTTGGTTGTTATCCACCACGGCTAAGCTACGGCCCGCCAACTGTACCTACCTATTAGCCAAGCTGAATTCTGACTAATCTCCTCTCCCCTCCAAATAAGTGGAAAGCTTGTGTAAAGAGACTAGAATTGTCGACCGTATGACAATAGTATAACGGGTTCCCGATCGAACTTTCAGTTTTCAGTCCGTACCCATAGTCCGTAGTCCGTACCTCATCGCTATTGAGGCTTATTGTTTGATTGATTTCAACATTGATATCGAATTTTGCCTTTTGAGAAGAGTATAAAACATAGGTAAGAGCATAGAACTAGGATTTACGAGTTTTTAGAATTTTGACTATAAGTAGATATACGCTTTGTAGTCTACGCACAGAATACAATAGGGTATTTTACTATTTTTGGAAAAGTGTCTTAATTTAATCCTTAGGTGATTTACTACTAGATTTTTTTTAAATTTAGTCAATCGATAAGTACCAATAAAATGCATTTAAATTTTCGTGCGTAAATTGACGAAAACACTAGATGCCACCTAGAAGCCATATTATGACGTCATGTACATGTAAACTCACAGAGTAGGTAGGTACTAGAGATCACAGTGACACAGAGTAACTTTGTTGGAATCACATCTGTGCGCATCAATTCGCATTTTGTCCATACAAAACTGTCATTTTTGGGTTCATAGTCGTGTACGTGTACCTAGGCATCGCAAAGCCGAATTACGTATGTCGCAGTAAGATAGTTGAAGCCGTGTTACAGCTATAAACCTAGGTTTATAGCTATATGCCGGAATATAGCTATACGAAAGCGATTCATAGCTATCTTACTAGGAATATACCTATAATACGAATGCGATCTAGTAATATAGCTACCTGACTAGAAGATCTGTTCAGGCGTTTGCAGATCATCAGCTCATGCAATTCCCAAGCAATCTTGCCTAACAAGTACTAAGTTTGCCAAAATCTAAAGTTAGGTTAGGTTGGGGTTCAACATGAAAAGCCAGGTGCCCGGCCGCAGGCCGGGCACTTAGGTTCCATTTGGTCAATATACCTAAGTTAAGTATGCACGCATATCTGATTATACCCGTCTGCATTTACGTCAATCCGTAAGTGTAACACGTTTCACGTCAATCCGTAGATCCGTTGCAGCGTGATTGAAGTACAAAACAACAAGCAAACACACTTTCACATTTATAATATTAGTAAGATTATAAGATATTTTCCGCAGCGTACGCGAAAAGAATTTTTCGGCGTTACTATAATGTACTCGTATTTTTAGATAATTGCATATTAATTTAAATGGAAAAGTAGTTATTGTGATATAACTGTAATATAGTAAGACATATGGTACTGCGAACTTTTTTATAGATATATTGATGTCCTCTGTACTTAAAACTGTAGTACATCACTGCTCTAAATTGTGAATATACCTAGTTTCCGTACCGTACGCGATATAAGGATTTTATTTGGTATTTTTTTTCACACCTTGGTGTGCCTTGGTACACGAGTCGACACACATTCTAATCATAGATAGATATAACTGTGATAAAGCTTTGACGTTATCTACTATCTGCTTCTAATGCACAAATAAAATCCTTATAAAAAAACTACGATACTTACTCGAGATAAGAGTATTCCTATGTGTAGACTATTATATATTCTGTGGTGTAGGTAGGTATAGTAGAGGTGATGCCGGATGTTTACCCCGGTCTGTAAATATTGGTTACGGAGCTATCTGATGTTGTTGTCTTGGGAGCTGGGATCGTCCATAGTGAATCTGAAGATCTAAAGAGCTCCGCTATTAGTATAGTATGACTTCGCTGTGGGATTGTCTAAAAAAAACCGGTCAAGTGCGAGTCGAACTCGTGCGCCGAGCGAGGGTTCCGTACCTACCCATTATACCGCGCCATTATATTTTTATTATTACATATACATAAGTAATTTTCAACATTTTTTATTTTTTGGAATTTTTCCTTTATGTACTTACCTATTTGTGCTGAAAGACCTTGCTTTTTGCCAAATTTCGTGATTCTTGGTCAACGGGAACTACCATTATAGATTTTCGACCCAAAACCTATAGGGTACTTCCGCTTGACCTAGAATTGTCAATTTTGGTTAAAAGCAAGGTCTTACAGCACAAGTAAAGAGATAATTCCGAAAAATAAGAAAAGTTGAAAATGAAGGTAAATGGTACTTACAAGTATTCGCGAAAATCTGCCCATATATTTTTATCGTGTTGACTCAGGACCTTGATTTTTATACACCTAATAGGGACTATAGACCTCAGTATCTGGTATAAACAACTTGCTAGGTCCACCCGTTAATGAGAAAATCGGTGGTCACACACGGACAGACGTACATAAGAGAGTGATCTTATAAGGGTTCCTTTTTTACCTTTTGAGGTACGGAACCCCTAATTATTGCTACAGTGTGAAGTTTGCCTTTGATTGGCTGCTAGCAGGCTTCTAGTACTCTCTTGCTACTGTTGCAATGATGCAACAAGAACGAAAACTCATAATTTTCCGACGATCCTGCAGCAGAGCTATGCATAATATTATGATAAATGATAATGATGTCTTGTGTCTTACAGACTATTACTTACCTACCTACACTCTAATCTGAAGATCTCAAAGAACTGAACAATCAAATTCAATCATTCATGATCACAATATTAAGGTTGAGCCATCGATGCAATGATATTGTCCTTCCAATATCATTGCATCGATGTATATGAGCATATGAGCCTACAATAAATTGAACCATTGCTGACTTATGGCTGGAGGTTGGAGTTTGCTTATTAACTATCACCTACCTACCAAGTGAGAGCAAACGAGTGGTGATAACGAGGCATATCATTACACCGTATGTGCTGGAGGAAGGCAGACATGAGACAATAGATACCTACTGGCAGGGGCTAGGGCAACGCATGTGGCCCAGCGGGGACGGGACTCCGCATCTGGTGCCGGGGGGAGCGCGGCGGGGGTTAAAATTAGTACTGGAGAGCCACGTGCGCGCCGATCCGAGCGACGACGAACGAGCGGCATCAGATCAGTCCGCGCTCGACTACCAACCGCGTCGCTCACGTCTGTCCGCCACAGTGTTTACGAAGCCAAGCTCGTGCGTATTTCATCCGCTGCAGCGGAGAGTGATCGTTAGTGCAAGGTGGCCAGCGCGACGGAGACGGTGCAAGGCATGTTGATGGCGGGCGCGCTGCCCGAGCCCGAGGGCTTGCTGGCCCTGGGCACACTGCCCGGGCAGAAGGACACCACTTGGACGAAGCTCTTCGTCGGCGGCCTGCCCTACCACACCACGGACAAGAGCTTGAGAGAACATTTCGCAGTGTACGGAGATATTGAGGAGGCCGTAGTTATCACAGATCGACAGACCAGTAAAAGCAGGGGATATGGATTTGTAAGCATGCTTTCTGTCCCTAATTACACCATCGACGTCCACTGATGGACATACTCGAATTATTTCCCTTACAGGTACATCCACGGTTACGGTTGTTCGCTGTGTAAATCCAGCGGTTCCCTAATTACGATTGAATATTCACCTTAAGTTTTTATTAGGGTGTTATAACTTTATAGTTCTGAAGAGTCGTGCATCAATTTCATGTGTGGTAATGAAAATGATAAAGAAAATTTATTCAGCTGAAGTGACACGTAAACTCAAAACTGTACCTCAACGCTACCACATATGCCTGTGCGCATTCGTGTCGCGTTTACACCGAAACAGCGTACCTATCGCATGTTGGCGTTATCGTACCTGCTACCTAAGTATAGTAGCTACGACCTACCTATAACCTAACTACTGGATACTCTACACAATCACACGCATACATGTGGCACATATCGCGAAACAACATCAAACACGGAAGTTATGCCCTTGCCTCACAGGTGTATTTGGTGTATAATAATAAGTAATTTATATATCTGCCTACTGCACCACTTAGAAGGGGCATAACTCACTCGTTTTCATTTTCCAGGCATTATAATAATTTATAATCTATTGCTCGGAGGACGGAGCTAATACGTACCTATATACCTACCAATCGTTTGAAATATAAGTATCTGTATTTGGATATGCTATTTGAACGCTGCAGAATGCAGATGAGAACTTAATAATTTATTAGGTACATTTCAGTCGATAGGCATTTTACCTACTAACTAGTATTTAAGTAATAAGTTAAAACTTTGATATCCGATAAACCGTAGCAACACGTTAATAATGCATTGGCATCGCTGCAAAGATTAATATCCAGCATATCGGTTACTTCGTCAAAAATTTTGCTTCTCAAATGTTTTAAGCTTAGGTGCGGTGCACTTGGGGCTCGTGGGAAATGAATCACAACCCCATTTTCAATTCAACTAGGGTTGGGACCCTGACGGAGGGAACACGTCTCGATGCACCCTCGCTATGACATCTAAATAGCTGTAATAATATAATCGCAATGCGTCGTCGATACCAACACTTTGTAGACTTAAAAAAAATGGAAATATGTATGTTATAAGCCAGTAGTAGCAGTATAATACATATGTATATATGAATGATCCAGAAGTGGAAATTAATACTCTAAAACCAATCACGTCTTAAGAGAAGACGTCTCTTAATGACAGCGTTGAACGGCAAAAACAAATGTACCTACCCAATACCCATACATGATACACTTAAATATTCATAGGTACTTTGAACACGAAATTGGCCTTCAATATCACAAGATCATCATGAATAGTAATAACGTTCTGGGTTGAGTCCTATAAAAAGTAAAGGCTTGGGGCATATGGTTGAATTTTTCGCTAAAACATAACCGCCTCCAGTAACCGTAAACTTAGACCGTAAACCAGTGTAAAAAAGGTTTATTTAATCACTATAAATTACAAACTTCCTATAACAATATTTGTATTAAGATTTACAGCTATTTTCCGGTAACGCCAACACACCAGCACTATTCTAATTAGTAATTAGACAGGATAAAAACAGGATTGTAAAGTTTTTGTGCAGATGAAAAGATTTTAGTTTGCTAATAAATGCCACAGAATCGAAATAATAACCAACATTGACTTATTAACATTATATTAGGTAGTCTTGAAGTTTTAATCTTAATCTTAATTTAAGCGTGTTCAAGTATTTTTCGACTGCCAAGTTCCATTATCCATACACAACGTATTCCCCTTTTGTCCGTCCTTAGGGGTCAAAATCTATCTCCTAATGTGAACTCAACAGTTTTATTTTTTTATTTTTAATTAATATTTTATATACTGCTACTTTCGATTATGTAGCAACCTTTAGGTCTGACTTTTTTTTTGTTTTTTTTTTTAATTAATTAGGTACCTAACTTAACTAGAAACTAACCTAACCTGTGTCTAAATGGTGGAACCGTTAGCCCTTGCCGCCTTCCAGACCACTTCAACAGCGTAGCGTAGCGTAGCGTAGGAAAGCGTCCCGACAATCTTCGTCCTTGACCAGCGCACATAATATGTTATTAGATTCAATGTCCCTGTCCATCCTGTGCTTACAGTCAAGCCTTTCGTTCGCGAACCTTGGACATGCTTAACATTAGAACATAATATACTCGTGCATGCTTATGCACGAGTATATTATGTTCTAATGTTTCGACGGTAGTCTCATCGCAAACACAGAATGGACTGGGAGCAAGCTTAAATCTAAAAAGGTAGCTTTTAAATCCACCGTGACCCGTAAACAACTGAGACATAGTATTATTTAGCGTGAACTTTTTCAAAGTCTTGAAAGCTTCTTGGACTTCAGGGAAGAATAATTTCGTGACGGCTCCAGTTGTTGCTGTGCTATATCGTTCTTGCCAGGCTTTGAGAGTTGGGCCCCTGATGAGCCGCTTGGCTGAGGACAAAGGGAGTCGGTCGTAGGTTGGTGCGTTCTTGTGGTTTAGAGCCGCACCCTTAGCTAGTTCGTCAGCGCGCTCAGTTAGTGCTGTTGATAATAAATAAATATTATGAAGCATCATATCACATAGCTAACTATTAGCTTGGCATGCTGAGAGCTGCTATTGGTCCTGCGATTTTGGTAACCCAGATTACTCAGAGATTACCGGTTAATTGATCGACCGTGTAATCTTCTTTATCCCTTTTTGGACCCTCTATGACTTTCTCAAAAACAGGTCTTCCACGTTTACGTCTTTACGTTTTTCTTTATCAGGACCTCCGCTTGTATGAGCTGTGTCCAAAATATTCCTGTGTATAATCTGCAAATTCCTTTTTAAGCAAGTGATGTAAAAATCTTGCTTTAAGTACCTACTTTAAACAATGTAGTTTTGTGGATTCTGCATAAACCTAGCCTAGATAGATTACGGGGTAAGGTCTTCAATATCACAATTAAAGTGAACCTTGTGGTTAAAGCAATACGGGTCAAGATGAGCTTTGCGTTAAACAATTGGTTAGCTCGGCGAGCACCGAGGCGGTATGACGGGACGTGCATAAGTACGTGTTAAAGACAAAGGACCGACATCTGATACTGTGCGGGCCAAGAACGGGTCTTGTGTAGTGTAACTACTGCAAAAAATAACATTAGACAAAACTGAAAAGGTGTGGAAACTCCGCTCAATCAATACACAAAAGTTGAAAATAAGAGTCGTTAAAGAAATAGAAAATAGACATCTTCAGCAAGTACGTAAGTACTCACGTAGGTACTTACTTTACGTTCGAATTCGATAGATGGTACATACCATTTTATTTAAATACCAATTCGATAGATAGTATACCATCTGATCATACAGCTGATCAACCACTAATGACTGACTTAATGTGAGCGACTCACTGGCGTAGATTTTAAAGCCTTTAGTTGTTTTTACCTAAATTCGTTTACCTTTTATCTTACGTTGAAAAATGAGCAAGTTATACATTAGATATGCATGTTTTTCAAGGTACTAAAGTCGCTTTTACGATTAGAACTAAACTGCTCATTCAAAAATTATCATTCA
Organism: Oeneis ivallda; assembly: GCA_029955525.1. NCBI lineage: Eukaryota > Metazoa > Arthropoda > Insecta > Lepidoptera > Nymphalidae > Oeneis > Oeneis ivallda. Next base: position 22,560,512 of record JARPMR010000003.1, read on the forward strand.
AAATCGAGTAAGTACCTAATTCTCGAGGAAGATAAATAAAAACCTGTGTTTGTACATGAATAGATTGTGAACATAAAACTGCAAAGCCAAAAAATAGCTGACTTCAACAATCAAGAGAATTGAGTCCAAGCTGAAGTAATTGGGTATTTTGTATCTAATATCTTCATAATATAATATCTTCTTTGGGTTACCCAGATGTGGAGAGTGGTGAAGCGTGGGGTTTCAGCGGTAATAGGATCGTTTCCAGTACATAGCTTAGCTCGTCATAGCTTTGGTGAAAAAAGCTTCGATTAGCCATGGCTTCTAATCAAAATGATACAATAAGAAGGATCTCTTTTATTTTATGAAATATTTTATGAGTATATTCATCCCAGCATGGGTAGCTTCAATTCCTCGCTTATTTTCGTTAAACTATATTGGATAATTGCTCAGGGGTGGTGTTTTAGTATGAGATAGCCTTGTTTTAAAATTCAAGTGTGAAGTCACACAAGACAATGAAGACGGACCAAAATTAGCATAACTAATTTGGGCTTCGTTCGCGGTTTTCAATTCTGAATTCCAATTAACAATAAGTTTACCTTTTAATCGACTCATTAATATGCGTTGATGAATATTAAGTAATTAATAGTTAAGGCGTGACTGGTACAACGAGTGCAGATAGTAGGTATATCTTCCATTGTATTCTTTATGCGTATCGTAATAGAGACCTCTAGAATTGGGATCATGATAATATGGAAGTGTGCAATTGGAATGCTGGGCGTCGCTGAGCGAGGCACGCCTCCCGCTACGGATACTACGACGTAGTATTTCTTAAAGGCATTGACTTACTTAAAGGTATATCGTCGGTCTAATTCAATAGCTAGTGGTACATTTCCAAAATCAGGTGTTTTCAGTTAAGTACCTATCCAAAATTGTAGGAAAAATACACGAAGCGACATAACCTGGAAGAAAAATTTTGATTTTACTTGTAAACTCGCCATAAATTTTGACCCTCAATTACTCCAAAAGTATAATATTTTGAAATGTTCCATTAATGAATTGGACCGAAGATATTCAATTTTGCTATTATCTAAATCCAAAACATTATAATTTTATCAGGTCTGAATTAAGCATAGGCTGATCGTTATGTCGTTTATACATACTAATTGATAGTCGATAGAATATCAGCTTATGAATAGGAGTATCAATGATTTAAATCATACAAACCACTATTACATAAATGTGTAAGTAGGTATAAAAATTATTATTTATGTGCTATTTAAAATAAATTTTATAAAAGCAGTATTTGGCGGCCCACATATTTTTTTGTAAAATCATACTTGTGCCCTCCCTGTATTCAATAAATTGAAATTGGAAGAATTTTATACGTCATTTAAATACCTAATCACGAATAATTATATGAATAGCAAAAATTGTTGGGTGTACGAACTACGAAGAACGCGTCCTACAAAAATAAGAAAAACTACTTGGGTGCGTTTAAACCGAACGTCTCGTAAGTAGGGCTTGCATTCGAATATTCGAATATTCGAATTATTCGAATAATATTTCTTGTCCGAATATTCGAATATTAAATCTGCTATATTCGAATATTCGACCAATTTTCCGAAAGCCAAACTCGGAATATTGATGTGCATGTCGCAGGCATTTTGTGTGATTCCGCCGTTTACATACGGCGTCGTCAGTTTAGAAGGGCTCGCTGTTATGTAATGCCGCGGCAAATTGAAGTATTTAGTTCTGTTTCTTATGCCTAACAAGTACTTGTGTGTACTAAGGTGTTCACCAAAATCTAAAGTTAGGTTAGGGTTATACATGAATAGTTGGGTGGTAGTGCGAATAGTCGGGTGTGTGTGAAGAGTCTGGTGAACACTTAGGTATATTGGTCAAATGGAATCTAAGTGACACCTGACTGTTCGTGTCGAACCCCAACCAAACCTAACTTAAGAGGCAGATTCGTGGCCTTGGTGTTTGGGAATTGCGTAGATTCGCAATAACTACTTCTAAAACTACAGTGAAATTCATCACCTCCAGGCGATGGATATGGGGAGTCCGTCACCTGAGGGAGTAAGGTCCTCGGGCTGGGAGACACACTTTGTTACTTGTGTGCCTCAGATAGAGGGATGAGTGAAGAACTCTGTGTTTGAGAGATGAGTGAAAAAGATGAGAAAGAACACCGTGGGGTTTTAGTCGGTTCGAGTCCGACATAACTGTCGCGTAACCCCCGGGGGCGGTGGTATCCATGATGGATTTCCCTACGTAAAAAAAAGGTATATTGGCCAAATGGAACCTAAGCGGGCTCCTGACTGTTCATGTCAAACCCCAACCTAAGCTAACTTTAGAGGCAGATTCGTGGCCCTGGTGCTTGGGAATTGCGTAGATTCGCAATAACTACATCTAAAACTACAGTGAAATTAAAACGATTGAACGAGTTGTCATTTTGCCTTCGGCATATTACATAGCAGCGAGCGTTTCTAAACTGACGACGCCGTATGTAAACGGCGAAATCACACAAAATGCCTGCGACATGCACAAAATATTACTTTTAAACTCTGCGCGCAACATTATGCTTAGAAGTAGAAGACAATAATTATGCTTAGAAGAAAGCAGTGATGAGGTAGCAGGGATACTCCGAGCATAGCTCTCTCCATAGCCCACTGAGTAACCCTGAGCCTTCTTATGAGACCCACAGTTAGCGACCAATTCTCGGATCCGTAAGTCAACACTGGCTACACGCACTGTTCTTTTAGTGACTTAGAAGACTTTCGTCTTCAGGCGCTGAGGGATTTTGGACGAGAAGAATTCTCGGAGATTCCCAAAGCTGTGCAAGTTGCAAAACTGGGCAATGGATTTGATCCCAGAGCCAAACTGACCCGGCACTATACCGAAGATATCCCGGACATCAGTCTATACGAGATTAGTATGGCTCAAGCAGCTCAAGAACAACAAGGCGCCTGGTGATGATGGAGTCACTGCATAACTCCTGAAAGCGGGTGGAAAACCGGTACTTTAGATCTTTCAGCAATTGTTCAATTCCGTCATCACGCCGCCGCTGCATCCGCCGGAAGCATGGCACAGGAGCGTGGTGGTTCTGTTCTTCAAAAAGGGTGATAATACCTTGTTGAAGAATTATTATAGACCCATCTAGCTGCTGAGTCATGTTTATAAGTTGTTCTCGAGAGTCATTACGAATCGTCTCGCTCGTAGGTTCGACTACTTTCAGCCTCCCGAACAAGCCGGATTCCGAAAAGGCTGTGGCACCATAGATCACATTCATACGCTGCGGCAGGTTATACAAAAGATGGAAGAGCATTAACGGCCACTTTGCTTAGCGTCTGAGGACTATGAGAAAGCCTGCGATTTGATGGAAACTTGGGCCTTATTGAGGTCGCTGCAGAGATGCCGGATTGACTACCGGTATATCCAAGTGTTGAAGTGGTTGTATGAAAACGCCACTATGTCAGTAGGTATACAGGACCAGACTACGAGGCCAATCCACTTGCAGCGTGGAGTGTGACAGGGAGACGCAATCTCCCCAAAGCTATTTACCGCTGCATTGGAGGACGTCTTTAAGCTTCTGGATTGGAACGGACTTGGCATCAACATAAACGGTGAGTACATCACTCACTTGCGATTTGCCAATGACATAGTTGTTATGGCAGAGACTCTGAGCGACCTCCATACAGTGCTCAACGATCTCAGCACGGTTTCTCAGCGCTGGGCCAAAAGATGAATATGAGCAAGATGAAAATCATGTCCAATGCTCATGCTCCACTCCACCCTCGTTAAGAATATTGCACTTGACACATCGATGCACTTGACATTGTGCACCAGTAAATAATATACCTGGGACACACAGTCCAGCTAGGTAGGTCCAAATTCATAATTTCTAATACTGAATTATTACCTTTTTGTATTCTATCAACGTTGAAATCTTTCTTTGAAATCTTTTAAGATTTGTAAGTAAGTAATACGAAGTAAGTAGTACGAAGAACCAAAAATAATGTTTAGAATTTACTACTTTATTTCTAGTTACATGATAAAAGATTCTAAGCAAGTTGTTGTTTTTTTAATTGATTATTTGATTTTATTGATATATAAATATTATTACAATAAGACTGAGTTATGTTGTGGTTGTCTTGTTAAGCACCAACTTTTAATATTTTTTGGAGGACTGAATTAGTGCCATAACAGTCAAATTCCAAACAGTTCTTTAATTTTTAAGTAAGATTTTGTTTTGATTCAGAGATATTAGACTCAAATTAAGAGATTGGCAGTTAAAAACATGATTATTATAACATCTTTTGTTTTTGTAATTATTCGAATATTATTCGAATAATTCTAATAATACCCGAAAAAAAGTCGAGTATTCGAATACCAAAAATTTTCGAATATTTGCAAGCCCTACTCGTAAGCACCAAGAAATGAAACAGAGGCAAAGCTTTTTAAGGCAGCCCCCGCACACAGTCAATATTATTGTCAATATTTTCGAATATTGTCAGTAATATTGCGTGTGTGCGGGGCGTATTGAAGGATTGATCAATATTATTTCGAAAATCATCCCCACTTTACATGTAGGGGAGGTAGTAGGTAGGTACCCTAAAAAAATTATTTTTCACAATTTTATTTCACCTCTTTGTTGGCGTGAATTGCAGATTTCTATTTTCTAGTACCAATAGTCTCTGAACTAAACCGCGTACGGACGGACGGACGGACATGGCGAAACTATAAGGGTTCCATGTTTCCTACGGAACCCTAAAAAACTAATGACCCGGCGAAAAGCGGTTTTATCTACTCACAGGGCAAGATTGTAATTAGTATGACTATTGTAATGACTGTGAAGGGTGAAATGGCTGGCTACTCTTTGTCTATGGTTTGTTCCTAGACACAAAACTTAAAAATACTAAAAAAATTAAAGTCATTACACCAAATGGTTGGCTTGAGTTGTAACTTGTAGGTATAGGTATAGTCGAACCGTTAACATTTTTTTATCAATGCAAGTTAACTTATGCACGTAGTAGATATCAGCCAGGTACCAAACAAAATGAGTTCACTGTGTTACTTACTAATCATATGGCAGATAGGTAAATACTTTCTCTTTTTTTAACCGACTACGGCAAATAAAACAAAAAGGAAGGGTTATGATTTTACCAGTCTTACGTATTGTATGTAATACTAGCTGATGTCCGCGACTTTGTCCACGTGGATTTAGTTCTTAAAGTCCCTCGGGAACTCCTTGATTTTCCGGGATAAAAAGTAGCCTAGATGTTAACCCGAGTAATAAGCTACCACGGTATAAAATTTTGTAGAAATCTGTGCGGTAGTTTTTACGTGAAAGAAGGACAAACAGACAGACAAACAGACAAAAAAAATTAGCTTCTGTTTTGATATCTGTATCTTGAACACAATTAGAAGCAAAAACCCTTTTTTGAATCTATTTCATGTACAGATTTGATTTCGTTTCTGTTTTATTATATGTATAGATGTAACATATGTATAATTTATGTAGGTACTTATTGTATGTATGTAACATCCTTTATATTGATTTTTTTCCTAAAAAACGTAGCCACCCGAGTCCCGGACCATAACGGAATCGATTAACAACTCATTCATCAAGATCGGTTTAGTAGTTTAGGCGCTACATGGAACATAATATTAAGCCTCAATAGCCCAACGGTTAAAGGACTGAAAACTGAAAGGTCGCAGGTTCGAATACCACCCGTTGCACTATTGTCGTGCCCACTCCTAACACAAGCTTTCGGCTTATTTGGAGGGGAGAGGAGAATATTAGTCAACTTCAACTTGGCTGATATTCTTTTTAAAAAAAAATTACGTAAATAGGCGCATACTTCACTATCACTATCACTACATGTTATATAACAAAGTCCCCCGCCGCGTCTGTCTGTCTGTCTGTTCGCGATAAACTCAAAAACTACCCAACGGATTTTCATGCGGTTTTCACCAATAGATAGAGTGATTCATGAGGAAGGTTTTAGTGTGTAATTTGTTAAGGTTTTATGTAAATTGGTTGAAATATGACGATAATTGTTGACAAAGTCGGAAAAATTGAAGCCGCCTACCTGGGAGCTTTCACCGAAATCGCTGCCTAATCCCTTTGAGATATAACAAAACAATTTATGTTGGTGGTATGATGGGATAAGTCTTATCAGAAAAGTCCGCGATGGCATATCTATCTTTTATGGATAGCTTATTAACTTCTAAAAAATGGCCACGTACTATGCGGTAATTGGAAATCTGTTTAGACGAATACAGTACCAATCCTTATCAACTTAAATACGTTAGTTACCATAAGCATTTCATGCACATTATGATAATCGTTTACAATTTACATCATTTAATTTAAATGAATATCTTAGGAATTATCGCAAAATAAAAACGAACGCGCGCCAAAAAAAATACGCGGGTTTCTATTTCCGATGGCGATGACGGGACTCGCTCGCGAGTGATACTTCTTTTATAAGCCTACGTAGGTACTGTTCAGTATGCTGTTCAAGGTATAACTTATCCCAAGGAGTTTACAAAGCATAGACGTAATATGCTCTACTACCCGTGCGAAGCCGGGGCGGTTCGCTAGTACATTATACAAACATTACATACTGCTAAAATCATAACGCATCATTTGGGATTTGCCGTAGTCGGTCGGGTAAAAGGTTTATACGCTTCTTCAATATTTGCATCAACATATCAATTGAATAGAACGAAAGAGGTCGCCAATTTCACAGAACCAATAAAACTCACGAGTTGGTTCGATAAGATTTCTTATCGGTGCCATACCTAACTCCAATTTGAACGCTTTGCTGAACATTTTATGCCTGTCACAGTTTAAAGCAAACGAACCTTGTTACTTCATGCATAAGGACGATTTTTGTTGAACCCCTTCGAAACCTATTTCGCCTAACGTATTGATAGCGATTGCAGTAACCATTGCTTTAAAGTTTTAATTATAACACGGTTTCCCTTTGAATTAACATACAATGTATATAAAATTTGAAATAAAACCTTACAGTATAAACCCACTGCACTAATAAAATAACATCAGCGATAGCTTTATTAATCTTCTTCAAGTTAATATTTTCATTGGTGAACTGTGAGGTATCAGTACAAATGCAGTTTTTTTAGGGCATCTCTTAATATTAGGGTTCCGTACCAAAATGGTAAAAATGGAACCCTTATGGTGAGACTTTCTCCGTCCGTCCTTCCGTCTGTCAGTCGATTATTTCAGTAACTATCAAAGCTATAGACATGAAATTTGGAATAGTTGTGTATAATAGCGGCCCATCATCATTGGAATAAAAAAAATCGAAAATTATCGGGGGTTTGAAATTTCAAAGTAAAATAACTATACCGAGTGGGGTATCATATGAAAGGTCTGTACCTGTACATTCTAAAACATTTTTTTTCTATAATATATAATAGTTTATGTCCAAAATGTCCCCCCCCCCCCCCCCTTATATCCGAAGTTTACCTATCGAAAAATCAGTAATAATTATGATCAATAGAGGTTTATGTATATTTTACAGGAAAAATAAAACCAACGCTCTAACTAACTTATATTAACAATAAACCTCTACAAACAAAGTTAACGATAAATAAGCAAATTAATATATTACCTATCGTTTTACTTTTACTTTTGGAGTACGGAACCCTCGGTGCGCGAGTCCGACTCGCACTTAGCCGGTATTTTTTTATTCTTTAAACTCATTTTTCCCGAAAGTATTTTACTTCCATTACAAACAAAGGCAGACAAATGACACAAATTTACATAATAATATGTAACACGGTGTGGTGCATTGTAACTAAAAATATGTAAAGTACCCAGCAAAGTAAAAAAGTGTATTGGATTTTTTAATTTTATACGAATCGGTATACCAGACCTTCGATATCCGAAGGTCATCATGTTTCCTTCATTTGCGTTTCATACGATTCGGTTTCAATATGCCTACTAGGTATGGATGAGCTGTGTTTAGTGATCAAGTCGTTATTATTGTTTGTATTGTTGGCTGTACCTGAGGTCAGCTAGAGCTGGTCCGATGCGGCAGTGAGGTGGCGACTTCGACCTGTGGGGCACACATGCATTACAATTGGTAATGGGACGACGTCATTCTAGAATTATTCATAAAATTCGTTTCACGGAATACGTAGGTATGGCTATTGTTAAAATACAACAATATCGAGGAATACATGTATAATATTTCATGAATATCTTCTTTATCGACCGATGGACGTCCACTGCTGGACAACTTCTCAAGTCTCTTGCAGACTTCCAAGTTCCACTAACACAGGCTTCACTCTTGCGGTTCGTCTTCAAAAAGGGAGGAGGTTCTCAATTCGTCGGAATCTTTTTGTTATGTATGTTCACCGATTACTCGAAGACGCCTGAACCGATTTGGAAAATTATTTTTTTGTTTGAAAGGGTATACTTCCTAGGTGGTCCGATTTAAATTTTATCGGAATCGGTCGAGCGGTTTTAAAAAATCAACAATAAATTATATATTTTGTAATGGCGCGGGCGTTTGAAGTTGGTTTTAAAAAATATTTTTTTATGTTAAATTATGTTCTAATGTTGCTGAACAATCTAATTCTGAGCTCATTCTCATGAAATAGAATAGGTTTATATTGTGACACGTGTTGAGATTTTATATAAGTGTGTATTTATATTTAATGAGTTATTTCTTGCAGGTAATAATGGGAGACCGAGCGGCAGCGGAGCGAGCGTGTAAAGACCCAAACCCCATCATCGACGGCAGGAAAGCAAACGTCAACCTAGCCATCTTAGGAGCAAAACCCAGAGGAAACCTAGCGCCCGGTAAGTGCCCTTAGCATAGTAAAGCTAGTCGCCTAAAAAGTAAAAAGTAAAAATGACAAATCACATCACACATAAAAGGCAAAGTTATATTAAGAAGCAGAACTAGGCATCAGAAAACATGGAACGCTTCGGACGAAAATACTATCAAGCCTACTAAATAACTTAAAGCTATATTATAAAATATAAATATTAAATACCAGCTAGTCTGCTAGAGCATAACACAGACCAGGTTATCGGTTTCGGGAATATGGTCAAAATTTTGTAGGCATTTCTCAATTTGTAATGTGATATCACAAGTATCATAATAATATAAGAAAATGGAAATGAAATTGAGTATCCTTTTCGAAATATGAAAACCTAAAAAATAACTTCAAAATCATAAAAAAATCAATTAAAAAAAGAAACTTCGAAGCAGACTTCGAAGCTCTAAATACTACTGACATGAACGGCGGCGATAGGAATAAAATTCAACTTTTCAATGAGTTCTTGTACTCAAAAAAATCTCATCAACACAACTCAGCTGTTTCTAAAACATTTGTAAAGGCACACTTTTTTGCTTACTGTTCACATGAAACCTTTTATTTTCCCTTTTTTTTTTCAATATTGGATTTCGTTCATCCAGTCGTGTCGGCGCGTCGCGACAAAAAACTCCGCTTTGCGTGTGACAATACGCGCTGAGGGGGTCATTATTATGTGACATGTGATAATGAGGAATTAAATGTTGTAGTAAGGTTTTGAAACGCTTTTTGTACGCGTTGAAGTGCAGTTTAAAGATTATACGCAATTGAACTGTAGGTACTTTTACTGGAAAGTGGACTTTTTATACGCTTTTTATTAGCTTCACTTGTATGTTTGTAACAATGTTTGTAACCGACTTCTTTGGGCGCGATTTTGACCCACTTTAAACGGCCAGATTTCGTTCAAACTTTGTAGATTTATCGAGGACCGATGACAATACACTAATTTGATAAAAAAACAAAAAAAAACTTGTATGTTTGTAACCGACTTCTTTGGGCGCGATTTCACTTGTATGTTTGTAACTTGTAACCGACTTCTTTGGGCGCGATTTTGACCCACTTTAAACGGCCAGATTTCGTTCAAACTTTGTAGATTTATCGAGGACCGATGACAATACACTAATTTGATAAAAAACCAAAAAAAAAACTTGTATGTTTGTAACCGACTTCTTTGGGCGCGATTTCACTTGTATGTTTGTAACTTGTAACCGACTTCTTTGGGCGCGATTTTGACCCACTTTAAACGGCCAGATTTCGTTCAAACTTTGTAGATTTATCGAGGACCGATGACAATACACTAATTTGCTTTTTAAGATATTATCAAAATGATAATCACTCTACTCATATCTGTCAATAAAATATATTTTATAACTATTGACACCATGCACCCCACGCTTTTTTTAAAATAAAATACATTTTTTTTATTTACACTATTATTAATTTATATTTATTGAAATTTTTGGACCCTATTCTTAATTTAAATTTATTAAAATTTATTTTCTATTTTTTAGTTTGGTTTTCTATAAAAAGCGTGTTTTTAGTTTTTTTAAACTATTATTTTTTAGACTATACCATAATATTATCAGCCTGTTTGGCCATAAGCCTTTTCTAACGTGTATTATCCGTCTTGGACGGATCCGTCTAACGTGTATTAGTGATCTTCCGCCATAAGCTGGCCCCATTCAATTGAATCGAATCAAATCCAAAATATTTAATAAAAAAAACGACGTTTTAAATATTTATCGTCGTCGATGTGATGAAAGATGAAAATTGCTCACCATTATAGACTGAAGGTGCAGATCCCAACCGAGTTAAATGAGGTTATTTATTTTATTTTATTTTATTTACAAGCTTTGAATACCCAGTTTGGGTGTAGCAACAATAGTGTAATTTATTGTATTTACCTGTAGTCTTGATTCATATTCATCTTGTTTATAGTTTAATATTATTTTTAGATTTGCTAAAGTCCTTTGGTAGTGAATTTCATTTATCACGGCCAATTGATAAAGCAACCCAATAAGACGGCAATATTCAATGCTTCTTCACTTCCCATGATATTAATGCCAATTTGGCTGCAATCCAGGCAAACCTTGTCTAGACTCGTAATACTGAACAACGTTTAACATTTATATAGATTTACGACTAATATAGATTTACGACTATGAAAATCTTGTCAGATCAACTAAACGGTTTTCTCTTTTCACCTGAAGGTACCTCTTTCCGCTTTAGCATCAATAAATTACTTTATCTACTCCAGCATCGAAAAGTTCCAATTTCGAATTTGACAGCTGAATCGAAATGAACCCTCTTTCGGTTTTGCTTCTCATTTCGATGCAGCTCGTTGTATGGGAGCTGAATCGAAATGGTTATCTTCTTAAAATAGGATACCTAAAGCTAAGGCTCTGAGTTCTGGCACTTGTGTACCTTTTCATACAACAGAGGCGCCACAGGCGGCTGGTGGCGGCTTACGGAGTTACTTTTTGTTGACAGAGGCGCCACAGGCGGCTGATGGCGGCTTACGGAGTTATTTTTTGTTACTTTATTGAGCCTACGGCGTATTTTATTAATGATTTTATTTTTCTTGTCGTAGATAAAATCTTGTATGCAACTGAACGTAATTAGTCATTTTAATTCTCGTACTATCCTACTTTTTGATACTCGGCAAGCCTCGTATCAAAAAACAGCACTCGAATTAAAATGACCCTCATTACGATGCAGTTGCATAAATAGCTATACTGTACCACCTACTGGAATTTCAGTTACTTTGCGGAGGGCAACTTTGTTTATTATATTGTAATTTATGATGTCTGTATCTGATAAGTATGGTAAACTTGGTATGGTACCTTCACATGTCCAAAGGTAGATTGAAAATATGAAATTAATAAATGAATTTTAATTTGCTTTAGCCTTAAGTCCTCCTCTTGTTTTACATTATCTTGTGCGATGACTGAGAAAAGAGGAAGCTAAACGCATAAGGTTGTCCGTACAACGTACTTTGGAGAGTCCCGAATCACTTTAGCTTCAGAATTAAGCAGTGACAACGATAAAGTTCGAATTGGGTGTCCCTCAAATCTTTACAGTGCAAGAATACAATTTGTCATCGTTCTTCACTGAGATAGGTATGGTTTTTGTATGTTGTATTTGAAGTTGAACTTGGAATACTTTGGCGGCTACCTGCATGGAATTTGCTCTGAAAGATCTTTCCCTTATCTCCAAAACATAATCAAAACGTGTTTTCCAAGAAGGGAAATTATTGATTTCTTCAACTTGAAGGAACAATTATGTTACCTATAGATATGTGGATTAAATTGGCTTTTGAATTTTTTGGGTAGATAATATACCAAGATAGTGAGATTATATGGCTATCGGGCGGTGATATTAAAATTATTATTTAGCAGTTTATCTTTCGAGTGTGAACGTATCCACTTTAGTGAATTAATGAGCGATGGCAATTTATATCTACTTATTTATTTTTATACGCTTTTTATTTTATCTTCCAAACATATACACACATCAAAAGTATCTAGGGATCAACATATATTTTTGCAATAACTTTTCTCCTGATTGATATTAATTAAAATTTTCTTTAAGGATTCATCAAATAAAGTGTTTTCGTTTGTCACAGTAACGATAAACCAAGTCACCTTTGCATTAATAAAGAAATTTGCCATTTTCCTAATAAAGGGATTTTTGACATTTGAACCACTAACATTAAAGTTCGAAAAAAAGACTGAAATAACAGTTTTCTTTAAAATTTTATTGGGTAACTTAAACAATTAATAATCCGTGTTTCTACCGCGAACACTAACAACACAAGAACATCGGTTTGGCATACTCAAAATGAGTTCATCCAAATCACGCTGTGGAATGGCCGCCCATGTTCGTTGCAACAACAAAAAAAGGTCTTCTTGCCACTGGATACCCTCCATACTCGGCAGAGCTCTTCTCTGTAGCATATCCCATGCATGCTCAATCGGGTTCAAGTCTGGCGACTGAGCAGGCCAGGGCAGGACATTGATGTTAGCTGCGGCGAGAGTCTGTCTTACAACTCTTGCGGTGTGCGGTCGTGCATTACAGTGTTGCCAGTGGCAGATAGTCAAATGTAACATAAGACAGCTCCAAAAGTAACATTTTCACGAGAAAAGTAACATTGCCTTAATTTATGCGGAAAACGACGATTCAATTGTTACTTGGTCGGTTTTTAGCTTCTTAAACGTAAAAAAACTTGAGAGGTGTCAAGGGACACCCGGATGGAACGAAGTTCCTTTCGATTAATTAATTTGGCATTGTGTTCAACATTTTCACACTACAATATTAGATGTCCGTAGCCTTATGGTTTCCACAGTCGCCTAACAGCCAAATGTCGATGGTTCGAATCCCAGCTCGACAGACCGAATTTTCCATTTTCAATTTTATTTTAAACAATTTCTACATGTGGAACCTTTCCCTATTTTCTTATAACTTAAATAAGTTATAAAAAATTAGGGAAAAATTCCACATGTAGAAATTATTTGAAATAAAATAGAAAATAGAAAATTCAGTCTGTCGAGCTGGGATTCGAACCATCGACTTTTAACTGTTAGGCAACTGCAGAAACCACAAGGCTACGGAGACCCAATATTGTACCGCGAAAATACCGAACACAATGCCAAATTCACATTCAAAAAAGTGTCGATCAGTGTTGAGTGTCGGTTCAATTTTGTCTTAATTTTTTCCGTCTAGCCCCCTTCCGCACCGCGCGATAAGGAACTACGTTCCAATAAAGTGACTAATAAAAATTATAATACACAAAAACTAAACAAGCTATAAGTATAAGAAAATAAAACCCGACTACGTGAATAATACGAAACTATTGAGCGAATGCAAGTAAAGTACCTAGCTCGCAACAGCTAGTAATAAGGCTGGAACCACATCTGTGCGCACCGATTCGCATTTTATCCATACAAAACGGTCATTTTTCATACGAGCCGTGTACGCATCGAAAAGCCGATGATGCGTACATGACTGTGAAAAATGATCGTTTTGTATTGACAAAATTCGAATTGATGCGCACAGATGTGGTTCCAGCCTGAGCCCTTACATTTGATACCCTACGGCCTACACGGTACCTTCCAAATTTTTTTTAAATCATTGCTTTATTGCCTCTGGAGGGCGCCACATTAAATTGAATATGACGTCACAAAACCTTAAACAGCGGACGATGACACTTCTAGCGATTCCAATTGTGACAAGTAATTTATAGAAATTATACGGGAACAGATGAAAATAAACATACATACCGGCTGAAATCATAACACTCCTTTGTCTTCGCCGTAGATTAAAAAGTAGCTCTTTAAAGTAGGTATATATGACAAACTGTCGCCTCACTCCTAAATGCAAAATCAAATACTCCAACACGACGAACAAAAAAGAGATGGTCCACTTTGGGTGTACTCTTGTACACTATACCATGAAAAGCAGAAAAATACAGAAAGTTCATTAAAAATAAAATAAATTAGAACATCGCAATAAATAACTTGCTAAAATAAAAATAATTTCAAGTTTTTCGGTACTACTTGCAACACTTACAAGATGGCGTCCTTCAATCCGAGTTTAAGCTATAGAGAAGATAGGTATCATGTAGACGCGCATCTATTTTCAAATGGCTGTCTTATTTTTTAATTTATTCCTGTTCCAAGCTCATTGCTTGTAACAAATCACAGAGTACTTTGTTATTAACAAAGTACTCTGTGGCACAAGATAGCTTTCTGGTCGGATAATATCTCATGATATTTTGACAGTACGTCAAAAAACATGAATCCGCCCGCCATTATCCAGATTATACCCAGGGCTATGACAGCTTAGTTCCAAATGAGCCGTTTTGGCGCTGCAATCGTTAAGGGCCATATACACGGTTTTAAACGGTGGTTTGAAACAGAGGTTTAAAACAGTGTAGATAGTTGTTTTATGCCAAATTTCGTTTAACCTTTAAACACCCTTGGCAGCAAGGCTTGCGTTTGAAGCCACTGGTAGAAGCGTTGGTTTAAAACCGTCTAGCCGCTTGTTTAAAACCTCGCGAACGACAGTGACGTTGCAGCGGCGAGCGCAGGTAGACGCACGTGACTACGATGTTTTCGCACGAGAGAATGGCACGAGAAGAAAAAGAACGAGAAGTAATTACAGAACTTCTCGAGCTATATAGAGACTTGCCCTGCCTTTGGGACTTAACATGCGAGTCGTACAAAGACTCGACTCAGAAAAAAAATGCGTGGGATATTTTAGCCACAAAATTAAAAGACATTGACCCAACGGCCAACGCCGCGTCTGCAAAAAAGAAGATTGACAATCTAAGAATTAAGTTAAAGTTATGTATGTCATCAAAGTCCATTAGGTTAATTAAGTTCATATGACTAAGGGTTAATCTCTCCTTTAACCATCGCTTCATCCATATTCTTTTTTTTTCTTTCTTTTTTTTTCTTCAATTGCACACAAAAGAGCAAGACACACCCCAACTCTTTGTTCTTTAGATAGATAAGGCGCCATGATGTCGTTGTAGTGAATATACGGTGCGAGCGTAGCGTAGAGACGTCCTATTCACGCAACGTTCTATTTACACTGATGGTTTTAAACATGTTTTAAACCGTGTAGCCGGCAAAGCGTAAATCTGTTTTTTCTGTTTCAAACCACCGTTTAAAACCGTGTATAAGGCCCTTT
Organism: Oeneis ivallda; assembly: GCA_029955525.1. Lineage (NCBI taxonomy): Eukaryota > Metazoa > Arthropoda > Insecta > Lepidoptera > Nymphalidae > Oeneis > Oeneis ivallda. The sequence continues at coordinate 22,576,043 of JARPMR010000003.1, forward strand.
AGCTTGGGCCACAGAATACACACCTAGCTTGGACTCGTTAACTTGTCGCTAACATATGTCGCCATTTTTGTTTTGATTTTGTTGATATCCGACATCCGACTGCCGAGTTTTCCTCGCATTTGCTGAGTTAATTTCCAAATTCTCCTCCGTTGTTTGATGCGATAATCTTTAATAGCGTGCAGCTTTTAGGATTGTGATGCGATACGCGAATCGATCGTCATGGGATCAATTAAATGATAAAGAAAATGAAAGTCAACGTTGCTGCTTGTTTAGTGCTCGAACTGCTGCAATGCTAAAATACACCAATGCACTCAGTAAGTATACAAATGAATTAATAGCTGATGCCCGCGACTTCATCCGCGTGGATTTAGTTTTTAAAATCCTTCTGGGAACTCTTTGATTTTACAGGATAAAAAGTAGCCTATGTCACTCTCCAGGTCCAACTATACCCATGCATAAATCACGTACCTACCATAGCTCTGTTTTGGCGTGATCGAAGGAAAAACCAACAAACAAACACAATTTCGCATTTATAATATTAGTATGACTTAACTAGCATAGAATTATTAAGAGTGCCAATGCCCATAAAAATTATTCTTATTAATAAATTAACTGTATCTATTTCTATGCAAAGACAATAATTTACAAGAATATTAGTCACAAATCAACCATGTTTTAAAGTTAGTGTTCTAATAATAAAAATTTACATGTACTATCAACCTACATACTTTACTTACCTATGTATATTTTTAATATTTTTCAGATAACTTTCACACTGGAAAGACAAGTACTATGGAGACAACGGCAGAAGTTGTTGAATTTTTCGATAAACTATTTGACATGGTGGTGCAGCCAAAGGAAAACTGCATAAAGCAGTTAAAATTAATTCCCCGCACAAACCATTTTGGACAGAAGCTATAAAAAAATTAAAGATTTAAAATTTGAAGACAGTACTAGCAAACTTGCTATACAATCAGGAAAACCTCGACTTGTGCATTTTTCATCCCTAGAAGGTTGGATAACCTTAGAGATTCATAAGGATATCCAAATTATTATTCAAAAAGTACAGCATAGAGTATTTTTATCCAAGATTTATTAATCAAGACCGATTAGTAAATTTTTTTGGAAGGGCTCTAAATTATTGAATATTAATTCACATATCAACACATTTCTTTATTCATTTAAGTCATTAGTTTTATCAAATTTTTTGTGCCCTCATTCAAAATTCGCAAACTGTGAAGTGGATAATGGTGATACATTATTGGATGGAATTTTTTTTTATTTCAAGATGAATTAGATGAAGATTAAAAAAATGTTAATGATTGTAATCAAATCCCATCCACTTCACAGGAAAAAGAACGGGATTGTCCAAGTGAGTCTATATTGAGTGATCAAATTATATTAGAGAAAATTAAAGTGAAATGCTCAGCATATACTGCTACCTTCATATTTCGTAAAATGACAAAAAAAACCAGTGTAAGGGTTGCTTATAAACTTACAGAAGCAGCTCTATGGATGAAAATATCTATTCATACTTTTTTTTTTTATTATCAAATAAGAGGAATATACAAAAATGTTCTTAATAGCACACAAAAAACCACTTAAGTTTAAATTGTGAGCTATAAGCCAATTCTGTTAAACACAAATACCTATAATAACATAACAAACCAACTTATCCAAAAAATATGATTTTAGTTTACGTTTTAAATTATTTTCTGTAAATTGTAATCTTACTTTACTATCTAAATTGTTTATTAGACTCTTAAAGAACAGAGAATATAAATTGTTAAAAATTGATAATTTAGCATATCCTAATGAACATTTGTAATTCTGTACAGGGATGCGAGTACATATATGTATATTGTATACATAATAGGGTATTTGACTATATTAAAAATATCGTTTCATTTGGTGTCATCCTAAAAGATTATTATCTAAAAACATTATTCCATACGACAAAACTAAAAATAAAGTTTTATTTAATTCATCATCATCCATCATCTCAGCCTGCGGACGTCCACTGCTGAACATAGGCCTTTCCCAGAGAACGCCACCACACCCGGTCCTCAGCCTTCCTCATCCAGCCACTTCCCGCCACCCGCTTTATATCGTCAGTCCAACGTGCTGGAGGGCGCCCCACACTACGCTTACTTGTTCGCGGTCTCCACTCTAGGACTTTTCGGCCCCAACGGCCATCGCTTCTGCGACAAGCATGGCCTGCCCACTGCCATTTCAGCTTGCTAATGGTTTGAGCTATGTCGGCGACCTTGGTTCTCTTACGGATCTCTTCATTTCGAATCCTGTCCTTAAGAGAAACTCCTAACATAGCCCTCTCCATAGCTCTCTGAGTGACTTTAAATTTGTGGATCAAGCCTTTTGTTAGTGTCCACGTTTCAGCGCCATAAGTGAGGACGGGAAGGACACATTGATTGAAGACTTTCGTCTTCAGGCATTGAGGTATTGACGATGAGAAGACCTGACTTAATTTTCCAAATGCCGCCCAGCCCAGCCGTATCCTTCTGTTGGCTTCTTCGTCGAAATTGTTTCTACCCAATTGTATGGTCTGGCCAAGGTAGTTGTACTCTGAAACAATTTCGATTCCAACATTTTCGACGTTCACGGGTATCGGGACAACATGTTGATTGAACATAACCTTGGTTTTGTCCATGTTTATCCCGAGACCAACTCGTCTGGAAGAGCGGCTTAGACTACTCAGCATCTGCTCCAGATCTTCTGGAGTCTCTGCAAGGATAACCACATCGTCGGCGAACCGCAGGTGTGAGATGTATTCGCCATTTATATTAAATCCTCGTCCTGTCCAGTCCAGCGTTTTGAAGAGGTCTTCTAGTGCACTATTAAACAGTTTTGGGGATATTACATCCCCCTGTCTAACCCCCCTTCTCAAGTTGATTGATTTTGTTTGCTGAGACTGTACTTGGACGGTCATTGACGCAGTATCGTAAATACATCGCAGCACCTCGATATAACGCCAATCGACTTGGCATCTCTGCAGTGACTCCAGAACAGCCCAAGTTTCGATAGAGTCGAAGGCTTTCTCGTAGTCCACAAAAGCAAGGCAGAGTGGTAGATTATACTCTTCGGCCTTCTGTATAATCTGCCTCAAGGTGTGGATGTGGTCTACGGTGCTGTAGCCTTTTCGAAACCCAGCCTGCTCCGGAGGTTGAAAATCGTCAAGCCTTCGGGCGAGGCGATTTGTGATCACCCTCGAAAACAACTTATAAACATGGCTCAAGAGTGATATCGGCCGATAGTTCTTCAGAAGCTCCTTGTCACCCTTCTTAAAGAAAAGAATTACCACACTCTTGCTCCATGCTTTTGGCGTTGTTCCGTTTGCAATGACGTCATTAAAGAGCTCTGCTAGCTCTTTCAGGATCGGAGTACCTCCTGCACGTAGAAGCTCTGATGTGATGCCGTCATCGCCAGGTGCCCTGTTGTTTTTAAGTTGATTGAGGGCTATTCGCATCTCGCCAAGGTCAACGTCTGGGATGTCTTCGGTGTAATGGCGGGTCAATGTCGCACGTTTGTCGTTCGTGTCTTGAGCCGCTTTTGGAGCTTTGGAGGAGTATAGTTGAGAGTAAAATCGTTCGATCTCCTCTAGGACCTCTGCTTGAGACGTTACGATTTTACCGACGGGGTTTCTCAACTTTGTTAAGTGGCTCCTCTCAAGTCGCTTAGCGAACACTTTCGAACCTCGGTTTTGCTCGATCGCATTTTGTATATTGCGGGTGTTGGAGCGCCGGAGGTCGAATCTTATTCGCTTCTTGACGCGCTTGTTCAAAGTATGCCACTCAGGCAATGCTGAGGAAGTCTCCCGTCTCTGCTCCATAAGTTTACGGGTATCTTCGGATATCTTTGAAACCCTTTTATGATCGTTCTGACAGTATTTGCGTCCCACTTCACGAACGACATCTACGAAATTGGTGAATCGTTGGTCAATGTCCAAGTTGGTTTCCAGCAGCTCGAACCGGTTCTTGAGCTCAATTTGGAATTGTTCGGAGCTTACACTTTGCAACGGTTTTGGTCGGAGAGTTGACTTCATCAGACGTTGTCTCTCTAATTGCAGATCTATATTTAAGATACCACGCACAAGCCTGTGATCGCTGCCGGTATCAAACCTATTGATCACTGAGACATCTTCAAATATATATCTGCGATCCGTCATTATAAAGTCAATCTCATTTTTAGTCACATTATCCGGACTATGCCATGTCCACTTTCTAGAGGGCTTTTTCTTGAAGAAAGAATTCATCAGGAATAGCCCTTTCCGCTCCAAGAAGTGAACAAGCATCTGCCCCCTGTGATTTCTGTGACCAAATCCGTGTGGTCCTACTTTTAACTCGCCATGTTCCTGTACTCCCACCTTAGCATTAAAGTCCCCCATAACGACATTGAAGTGAGTTTTGGTGGTGTTATCAAGCGCCTTTGCAATGTCTTCGTATAAGGCCTCAACTTCGTCATCAGCGTGTGTCGACGTGGGCGCATAGACTTGTACTATCTTAAGGGAGTACCTCTTATTCAGCTTGAGTATAACATATGCCACCCTCGACGACACACTACTGATCTCCAGTACGTTATTTGTGAGGACTCTATTGACCAAAAATCCAATACCTCCTTGTGAAGCCTGGTCGCCTTGTCGATAATAGAGCATATTGCCCGATTCCAGGGTTATCATGTCCTCCCCCTCTCTTCGGACTTCTGATAGCCCCAAAACATGCCATTTAATTCTGCTCAGCTCTATTTCGATTTCAGCGAGGTGTTCGTCCGCTCTCAATGTCCGTGTATTATAAGTTGCCAAATACATTCGATGTTTATGGTAGCTGTCCGAAACCCGGTGATTCTTTGCACCCCCTGCTCTACCGTGACCACGTCCGCTACCGTGAACGGGAATAGTAGGGCTGCCGGGGACTAGGGGCCGTTGTGTTGTGACGCTAATCATGGGAAGATATGCCCATAATGGCCACGCTGGGCAGGCGTGTTGGCCATCGCAGGGCCAGACTGCTTGCACCGATGTCGCTGCTGCCCGACACCGGTCTGCGTAATTTATTCCAGTCCAGCTCATTTGAATGGTTATACCGCCATTATTCGGTCGTCAGAGCCTCGTTCGTTAATCAGCAGGGGGCACCACGGGCAGGTGAGGTTGACATTTGGAGCACTAAGGTGGTGGTGCACTCCCTTACCCCCCAATTTATTTAATTAGAAAACATTAAATAAAATTGATAAAATTCCGGCCATGGTCACGTGATCGAAAACGTTCCGTGATCTCGAATGACGTCACAGTCCACACTACCTATGGGATGTGGAATTGTCATTGTTTGAAATGTGAACTGTTACGTCATGAGAGCAAATGGAACGTTTCGGCGGCAATTTATTTTTTTGAATTTATTTCTCGATTTTTATGAAAAATACTGAAAATTATGCCGAAATATACGTTTTGTTAGCTTCAGCATAGCATTATTAACAATTTAAGATGATTTTCTAAAAGTAGTCAAATACCCTATTATTTAAATGAGAATGGGCATAAAAAAAATATTGGTAGAAATATAAAATAGGTTGCATTAAACATTCTTTGAGGTTTTTCTGGTTGGGGTGTTGTTCCACACATACAGAATTATTAAAAAATATATTTTTAAAACATGTTATAAGATTACAATATGTGCACAATTGGTGCAAAATAAATGCAATGGTGGTTAAATAAAATATTAAAAGGGGACATGGAAGAAAAATACGTATCAGAAATGGCTGATATTCAAGAAATAGCTTGTGTAAAATATAAGTGTTTTAAATTAAGGAAAAAGTTTTAAAATAAAATATTAAAAGGGGGCATGGAAGAAAAATACGTATCAGACATGGCTGATATTCAAGAAATAGCTTGTGTAAAATATAAGTGTTTTAAATTAAGGAAAAAGTTTTAAATAAATAAGTTTTAAATTTAACTTTTTTGTTTTTTATTTTTAATTTTAAGTATTTAGGAAATCCCTACATTGTTTGGTTGTCGATAGAAGTACATCACTAAAGTATCGATAACGAGTTATCGACTTGGGTAAGCCCTAGCTGCAACGCTACAGCAGCGCCAAAACGGAACAATTGGAAACTGGGTGTAGAAAAAGTCACTGTCGCATCTGTTACGTAGTAACTAATACCTAATCTGTGATTATACCTAGCTAGTTAAGTTACGTCACGTGGAGATAATAAATAATTTTTTGCTCCATAATTTAGATGAGTTCCTGGATTTGATTAATCAAAAATGGGTTCATATTCTATTTTCTTTTATTTTATCACTGGTACAAGACCAGACCCAGACTCAATACAATTTTGGACGTCTCCTTTGGATGCGTTCTGTTTCACGATTATTTTTTGTTTGTAGGAAAAAATTTAAATAATATAAAAAAAATAAGTCCTAAAAGTAACGTAAAAGTAACATTTTGAGTCGTGTAACATGTAGGTAACGTGAGAGGGTCAAAAGTAACGTAAAATGTTACAAAAGTAACATTCTGGCAACACTGGACTGCATTATCATGCATTAACTGAAATAAGGGACCGATTTGCACTTGTAGAGGAACGATGACGTCTGATACAATCGTCTCAGCATAAATTTGAGCGTTGAGGTTGCCTCTGATCCAAATCAACTCAGTTCTTCCGCCGATCCAAATACCCGCCCATACCATGATGGTTCCACCACTATAAGGATGGACTTCCTGGCAGGATTTTAATCGCTGTTGGCGTCCAGGGGTTCTCCAGTGCCGTATACGTCTTGTATCCGGTCTCATACCAAAACGAGACTCATCAGAAAAGCACACGAAACGCCATTGTTCTTCTGCCCAATTTCTGTGTTCAAGAGCCCATTGATATCGAATCCTACGATTGTGCATTGCTATAGGTGGTACCCGTAGCGGTCTTCGGGAATGTAGGTTCACTTCATGTAAGCGGTTTCTGACTGTTTGGTCGCTAATTAAGTTCCCTGAAGAGTGATGAAGCCTCACGGCTAACATCATGGCGGTTATTGTTGGAGCTCTTCGAGTTAAGATTTGAATGTATCGGTCTTGTCTCCGTGTGGTGCAGCGATACCGTCCTCCATGGCGCTCAGCCACGGTACCAGTGCTTCGGTAACGTGTCCAAAGTCGACTGATAACACTCTGACTTGTATTCAGAGCTAAAGCCACAGTACGTTGCCGGGAACCAGCTTCTATCATTCCCACGGCTCTGAGCATTTCTTCCCTGCTTAAATGACGTCGCCGCTCCATAATAACGTTGGTTTTAATCAGTAGTAGGGAAACAGTAGCACTAATAATGTCTTCAATGCGTTGTATGTTTTTATAGGGAAAATATTGACAGCTGATTTTCATCTTTTACTCGAATTTGATTGACAGTTCCTGATTCAAATTATGAAATGCACCAAAAAGGATCCATATAAATTTATAAAATCATAAATTTATTACAAAGCCACATCTCAATCTCAAGAAATCCGCATAAAAATGCTTGATCCCTAGACACTTTTGATGTGTGTAGTTTAATATCATTGCTTCTGAACATAAAAAAAATATTGTTATTAAAAATTGGGCGGGGCACATAGTTCGAAGAGCTGATGGTCGTTGGGGTCCCAAGGTGTTGGAGTGGCGACCCCGCACCGGGAAACGCAGTGTTGGCAGACCCCCCACCAGGTGGACCGACGACATCAAACGAGTCGCAGGGAGCCGCTGGATTCAAGCGGCGCAAGACCGAAGCCTGTGGAAGTCCATGCAGGAGACCTTTGTCCAGCAGTGGACGTCTATAGGTTGATAAAGAAGAAGAAGAAGAATTAAAAATTTGAATTGTACTGTTTTTAACCCCCGACGCAAAAAGAGGGGTGTTATAAGTTTGACGTCGATGTCTGTCTGTCTGTCTGTGTGTGTGTGTCTGTCTGTGGCATCGTAGCTCTCAAACGGATGGACCGATTTCGATGCGGTTTTTTTGATTTGAAAGCCAGTTTCATTGCGGTGGTTCTTAGCTATGTTTGGTTAATATCGGTCCAGGAGTGTAAAAGTATCAGCTCTTTTCCAAAATAATGTAAGGCATTTTTGGCGTATGATTACTCGATTAAGTGCTTCACGCGTGCCAGTATGACAATGAATTGATAACTTCGACAGCGCTATATAGATTCTCATCTCGGGGGTGTTTTAAATTTTCAATTTACACTTGTATGTTTACTAAAACAAAAGTATTAGCTGAGTTTTCCTAATTTGTCTTGAATTATGTCTGGATTAACGAATGTATGATTTTTATTTTAAGCATTTTAGTGTCAATTTACAATTTCTGAATCCCCATGGCTTAGAAGCGCTGTACACTGCTGCATCAGTATTGGGATCCTGGAGTTCGATGATGAAGTCTATACTTAGTACCTACAACATGAAATCACAATCGACAGTTCCTAAATTTCTATGGCCTAGGGTTGCAGTATCGTGCTGCCTCAGGATTGAGGAGTTGGGAATTGGAGTTCAATTATGAAGTCTCTATTTGGTAACTGTAAATGAATCTAAATCCTCACGGCTTAGAAGTGTACTAGCACGTGCTCAGAGTCAAAACTGAAGAGTTGAGACCTGGATTTGAACCTGAAAGGAGATGATAGAGCGATATATGATGAGATATAGCACATTTTAATAGCGCTTAAGAAACGTGGTATGTTCTCGTCGGTTAGTTGATCATGTAGTACTTTATGCTGTCGTTTGATTAATCTTTAAAAAATTTAGTAGGTAGGGGTACCTTTATTCGAGATCGTTGAATCCATACCAACAGTTGGCTCGTAAATTGAAGTGTTACCAACATTTTACCGCAAACGCAACTCGAGGGTTGCGTGCATAGTCCAATCAATTAGCGAGCCTCCTACTAGCTTCCGGTTCCGAGCGTTTAGCGACTTCCGGAGGGGATTGTTCCGCTAATCTTGGCAACACGTCACCTGGGCGAAGACAGGCTTACAGTTACACGACAGCTCATAAAATCGTATTAAATATTACAACTAAAAAAACCGGTCTAGTGCGAGTCGAACTCGCGCGCCGAGTGTTCCGTAGGTACCTACCATTATACCGGCATTATATTATTATTATTATATATGATTTTCAACTTTTTTTATTTTTTGGAATTTTTCCTTTATTTGTGCTGTAAGGCCTTGCTTTTTGTCAAATTTCGTGATTCTAGGTCAACGGGAACTACCATATTAAAGGTTTTCGACCCAAAACCTATAGGGTACTTCCGGTTGACCTAGAATTGTCAATTTTGGTGAAAAGCAAGGTCTTACAGCACAAGTAAAGGGAAAGTTCCGAAAAATAAAAAATGTTGAAAATTAAGGTTTTTTGGTACTTACAAGTTTTCGCGAAAATCTAAAGCCCATATCTTTTTATCGTGTTGACTCAGGACCTTGATTTTTATACACCTAATACGGACTATAGACCTCAGTATCTGGTATAAATTTCAACTTGCTAGGTCCACCCGTTCCTAAGAAAACCGGTGGTGACACACGGACAGACGGACAAGAGAGTGATCTTATAAGGGTTCCTTTTTACCTTTTGAGGTACGGAACCCTAAAAATTAACCCTTGTTATAATAGTATGTGTGTGTGTTTGTGTGTGTATTTTTCATCATTAAAAGCTTTGAATCGGATCTCATTATGAACCAATATAGTGAAGAATATATAATTATTATGATTGATGATCTTGTATATGAAGTTTAGCCTTGTTTTTACAGTAGTCTTATTCCCGTTCCGTTGACAAGTTAAAAGCAGCCATATAAAATCAGGTGCAAAAGTCAATCTTGTTAAACGCCCTGCAAATAGAATTGAAATGTTTCTTTTCTGTACTAAGTACAAAATAAATCTATATATGTACTTACTCGACAAAACTCGAATAGTCTCTCCTGTCCATTAGGGAGGTACCAGTTACCACTCCAGCTTCTGGACTCTTCATGAGCTTTTTAGTTTACTCTGGATCTACTTATTGCCGATTGGATACCGAAGAATTACTCTGAACATATAGCTCTCTCCTCTCTATTGCCCGCTTCCTCTCAATCGCCCGCTGGGCGCTGAGTGAGTTATAGGGCCCATAGCTAGTGACCATGTACGTGGGCTTGGAAGACGTCCTGAATGGACCGACGATATCAAGCAAGTACTGTTACGAACTGCACGAGATCGCTATCAATGAAGTATATAAGGTTAAGACGATGCGCGATGATGATACGAAGACGATGAATATTCCGTATGCGTAGGATGCAAAGACGATTTTGATTTTTCGGAAACAGTCGTAGGGTAGACTCTGGATATCAGTGGAACAAACACTGGAGTATGGATTTCTCTATAAGATATCTATACCGAGCACTGAACTACCAGCAGTAGATGTCAGTTGCTTGGGATGATGATGTTCTGAATCCAGTTCTTTTAATAATCTTCTAGTGCCATTTCCTAGCGGAGTTTGGCAACCATTAATGCTATTAGTTGTATTTATTTACTACTTGACCTGACCTACTAGTGACCTTGAGGTCATGTTAAACCACTGGCGAAGATTTTTATCCAGGATATTCCTCCTTTGTATAATAGGTTCTTAAATGATGGGTTCGACTTATTACTCGTAGTATGTACCTATGTATATAATCATCAATCATACATGAGTTCAGGCTTCAGCCATTACGTAAAAACGAACAACTATTATAGCGACACACATAAACCTTTGTCCTTTTCATATTAGTGTGATGGCAACTGAATGTAGCGAATGGAACAATGGCGGTAACCTTTGCAGGTATGACATGCACAATATACTTCCTGTTGTTATTGAATCGTACCTGCAGTTGATAACAGCAATCGACCTATCTGAAAGACATGGTATCTGTTAAACTACTAGTAGAAAATTACACTGATGTTATTTATATATTTGAAAATAAAAATATTGATTACCTTCCTATGTGCGATTGGGTAGCGTCTTTGTTTGATCGTTCTTGTGATTGTAACATTATATTCTACACCGAAAAAATTATCGGATTCAAAGTGTTACAGGTAGATTAAACTCAGATAACAATGTAATTCAGTAGCCATTATGATTTTGTTATTTTTGAGCCAAAGATAAAGCATAGACAAGGTTTGAAACAGATTTTTAATTCAGGGCATTTGAAGGTATTTCATAAAAACGTAGCGAATCGTGTGACTATTTACGGTAGTAAATATAATAAGTCTATGAGTGAATCTCACGTTTACTGCTTTTACTATATTATTTTTTCTTCTTTTCAAGCCTATCCACTATTGGATTGGAGTCTGTCATCTCGACATATTATAACCTTTGAGTATTAAAGTGTTGGTTTAATACTCAAAGATTATAACGGCATGTCCTTCGCCAAATGAAAAACTTGTAATTGAAAAATAAATTAATTCTAGTCGAATGGTATCATCTACTGAGTGGGAAACAATATCTGTTTGACTAAAATTTATAATATTGTCAGAAAGTAAGACTATGAAATATAGATAATATTATGTGATAATAATATACAAAATCCATGATAGTTTTTTTTTTTTATCTTAAAAAATTTATAGATATAATTTTTTGAATAGCACGATGAATGTCACGTCTGCAGCAAGTATAATAATCATTCGCTTTAATGATCGTAAAAATTCGCAAGGGGTGAAAAGAATCCGAATACGTCTGCATCGAATGTTGTCACAGCTGTTGTGTGGACGTCATTGTATTATTTGCAAACACCTTCTCAAAGAACAATGCAGTAGCATTTGCTAAATTCGTCCACAGCCAACTCGACTCATCTCAAAGATTGGAGACGTGTGAAAACTAACTGATTCCTGTTAAACATTGTAATTTGACACTGGGTGTTTGTTGCTTGTTATTTCAAACTAGTTTAACAAAGGCTGCTCGAATGAATGCTTGCCATTCAGTTCCGCGGCCCTCGAATTTTTATCAGAAGTTTAATTAAAATTAATATACAGGGTGTTAGGAACATGCTTACGAAAACTTTGTCAACAGGTTTCTATAATGAAATTAAAATACCACTTATCTCGAAAATAATGGTAATTTTGGCGTCTAGAGCGTTGTTTCTGTCGAACCAAGGCATGAGTGACAGAGATAAAGCTCCACAAAGCAGAAGCTACTTGTCTTACTGTAGATCTTGTCTATAGTCCAATAACGGATAAAGGGTATGGACTACGGACTGAAAAACAAAATGTCGACGGGTTCCATTGCACTATTGTAGCACCCACTCTTAGCACAAGCTTCACGCTTATTTGGTGGGGAGAGGGGAATATTAGTCAACTGCTAATATATTCTTTAAAAAAACTATTTAGCGCAGGCTGCTGAGTATTGTTCGGCCGCAGCCAGCGCGTGGTGCTGGGGCGGGGAGGGCGCGTGCTACAATGGGTGCGGGCGCGCATGACGGCCACCTGGCCGTGGCGTACCGGTCCCGCCATATGCCCTTCCCGGTGCCACCCTTCCCTGTACTGCACCGTGCGGTACACTGTACTTAGGGTGGCCAGATATTACACTATTTTTTTCTGACAATTCTAGTTTTGGTAATTTATTAAGTATGTACTATGACTATATTGAATCATGAAACCTGTATAGAAGTTACTTAAATGCACTCCAAAACTTAAACCCGACTTTTAACCTAATATCTCCATGACCAGTATATATGTAGAGTAAACTCTATATACTTATGCAAGCATGTCGATAAAAAACTCAATATTGTTTCCATTATTCTAGCATATTTAAAAGACAAGGAATCAATTGTCTCCATAAACTTAGTATTTATCTGTTAAGTTTTTAATTATCTCGAAATTCAAAAGACTTATGCCCACTTTCACCAACGACCCATAAGATTTATGGGACCCCTTTGCATATTTAGCGGCCAGTTAGGGGATAGTTTCCGTTTCACCATTTTTAAAGGGTCCGTTACCGTCTAAATGATCCCATAAGTTTATGAGGTGGATTATTGGTCCCATAAACCTTCACATAAGTAAAAGCTACTTCTAGAGGACAAGATGGACCGTGATCTATTTGATTTTTTTGATAATTTCGACACGACTGATACTATATTTGATATAAATCGTAGTCGAAGACCTAAAAATATATATCGTAAACGACCAAATTATATTAACGATTTCGATGAAATAGATGTTTGCCGAAGATATAGGTAATCTAAATCAACAGTAATATATTTGTTAGAAAAACTTGGGAATTTTTGGAATTTCCTGATAATAGGTTAGTACCTATCTATTTACATAGGTAATTATCAATTTTTATGTGGTTACCATACCTTTTCGCTTATTGGGTAAGTACCTACCTAGATGTTATACCTAGCTACGAAATAAAGGTAAAAGCATAAAAGGTTACTTACTTTATTGCTCTCCTAACAGTAACTTGAATGGAAAATGAGCCTGTATAGGTAGGTAGGCCGTAGGCACCTTATAGATAGGTAGGCCGTAGGTACCTGTTTGGTGCTAACTTACCTACCTTGGTAAGTAGATACTAGATACCCCAGGTATATCTACTTAAGTAGTTAGGTAAGTACCTGCTATTTTAATTTCTAGAGTTTGTGATTCACTTTACCTAGGTATTTGTTTATATTTTTTACAGGAACAATTCCCCATACCAATACGGTGACTTGTCAAACATAGACTAAAAATATATTTTTACTAGCTGATGCCCGCGACTTCGTCCGTGTGGATTTAGTTTTTAAAATCCCGCGGAAACTCTTTGATTTTACGGGATGCCTATGTCACCCTCCAGGTTCTCAACTATACCTATCCAAAAATCACGTCAATCCGTACCTTTGTTGCAGCGTGATTGACGGAAAAACCAACAAACCGACAAACAAACAAACACACTTCGCATTTATAATATGTATTAGTAAGGAAAAATTAATACTACGATAATAAAGGCGATCTAATTAAATTTTAGAACACAAAAGCTACTATTGTGATTTAAATATGATAGTTAGATATATTCCCTCGGAGACTTTTTTGTTGAGAATAATGAGTACCTTAATTATGTAGTAATAATTTTTCTGTATCATCAATAGTTTTCTCAGCACACGCCAAATAATGCATTTTATAGGCAAAATTTTGCTTCTTTGGGTTACATTATTGCAATTTTCTTAAGGATCTCTAATTTTTTTTAAATAAATTATAGCCTATGTTAGTTCCTGATAACTTAGCTTTCTATTGGTGAAAAAATTGTTAAAATCAGTCCAGTAGTTACAGAGCCTATTCGGTACAAACAAACTAACAAAAAAATCTTTCCTCTTTATAATATTAAGTATAGATTATTAAAATATTCACAAAATGAAAATATCTATCAGTCAAAATATGAAAAAATTAAGTTCTTCATTAAAATAATACATGAATATTATGAATTATATCAATCATTTCCTATAAAAGCGGGAACTACAACTGGGTATACTGGTACTGGGTACACTATGATCGTAAAAAATCTGTCGCATAAGGAGGGGTCCGCTAGCTATGAGTCTGTTGCGTTCGTGAAAACAAATTTTAGTTATGGGTTGGTTTATGGGACCTTTTAGCTTAGCGGTTGTCTAGCTATGTGATTGTTTAGGGGATGTTGGTGAAATTGGGCATTAGGGCCATTTTCACCACCTGATAAGTGTCGGACAGCTTATTCGCATATTTTGTGTTTGTCACTTGACATAAAGTAAGAAAGTGACAAAATTTACGGTTAGGCTATCCGACACTTATCAGAAGGTGGTAATACAGGCCCTAATAATAATAATTAGTGGGTAAAGTCATCAACTTATCACAAGTACTTAAACTGTTAGCTACTTAAACTGATAGCTTCGTAAGCTATACTTATACAGTATTACTATTAGCCTAAGTATACTTACGTACAATACCTTTTGCATTTTTGCGATGTGTAAGTTCTTGCGACGTGCGATACGGTCAATAAATACCAGAATAATCCCGAAATAGAGTTTGTATTCTTTCTTCTACCCCTATGTAATAAACTTTGGGGTACATATCGGACGTTGGGATTTTAGTGTGGGTACTGTGTGATATCAGATTCAGTTGGATGGTTGGCGGCGGTTAAATCTATACAAATGCAAATCGCGACAGACAATAGCCGCTAAATCGTTTTTTTTTTCACATTTACTGCTTAGTTGGTCTAGTGTTAAGCACGTTTGACTGCGAATGAGGAGATCCAAGGTTTGATTCCCGGATTGGGCCAATATTGGATTTTTATGTCAAGAAATTCTCACTGGGTTTAGTTCCCAGAATTAGGAAGTAGGCGAGGTCTCACCCCCGGGCCTCGAAGAGCCGTCGGTCCTGCTCCTGAACTCTCTCTGGTCGTGTCAGATTTCAGTCCCATTGGACTATAAGAGTGAGGGAATAGAGTGCATCGTTGATTGTACACAAATTTTAGCTCTATTATATCTCCCACGCAAATGGTTAATAATCTCTATGAAGATTCATCGCTGTGGCCGGATTCGGGCCATAATATGTAAGTACACAATTTTTAGGTCAAATTAAAAATTATTGTGTATCGTTAACAGAGTTAACAGAATTGAAAAAAAAAACTGGCCAAGTGCGAGTCGGACTCGCGCACCGAGGGTTCCGTACTCCAAAAGTAAAAGTAAAACGATAATATTATATTATTTTGCTTATTTATCGTTAACTTTGTTTGTAGAGGTTTATTGTTAATATAAAAAAAAACTATGCTAGTTAGAGCGTTGGTTTTATTTTTCCTGTAAAATATCCACAAACCTCTATTGACCATAATTATTTCAGATTTTTCGATTGGTAAACTTCGGAGGTAAGGGGGGGGGGAACGGTATTTTTTTCGACATTTTGGCCAATTACTCAAAAACTATTATACATAGAAATAAATAAAAAACTGTTTTAGAATGCACAAGTAAAGGCCTTTCATATGATACCCCACTTGGTATAGTTATCTTACTTTGAAATTTCAAACCCCCGATTTTCCCCCTTTTTTAATCAAACTAAAATAATTTTCGCGTTGCTTTTATTTTTCCTGTAAAATATACATAAACCTCTATTGACCATAATTATTTCAGATTTTTGGATTGGTAAGCTTCGGAGATAAGGGGGGAACGGTATTTTTTTCGACATTTTGGGCGATTACTCAAAAACTATTATATATAGAAATAAATTAAAAACTGTTTTAGAATGCACAAGTTAAGGCCTTTTATATGATACCCCACTCGGTATAGTTATCTTACTTTGAAATTTCAAACCCCCGATTTTCCCCCTTTTTTAATCAAACTAAAATAATTTTCGCGTTGCTTTTATTTTTCCTGTAAAATATACATAAACCTCTATTGACCATAATTATTTCAGATTTTTCGATTGGTAAACTTCGGAGATAAGGGGGGGGAACGGTATTTTTTTCGACATTTTGGCCGATTACTCAAAAACTATTATATATAGAAATAAATAAAAAACTGTTTTAGAATGCACAAGTAAAGACCTTTCATATGATACCCCACTCGGTATAGTTACTTTACTTTGAAATTTCAAACCCCCGATTTTCCCCCTTTTTTTAATAAAACTAAAAATAATTTTCGATTTTTCTTTATTTCAATGATGTTGGGCCACTATTATACACAACTATGCCAAATTTCATGTCGATAGCTTTAATAGTTACTGAAATAATCGACTGTGACAGACGGACGGACGGACGGACGGACGGAGAAAGTCTCACCATAAGGGTTCCATTTTTACCATTTTGGTACGGAACCCTAAAAAGAAAACAGGTTTTTAAGGTCTCAGTGTGACTGTTGATAAGCAGTTTTGAATAATTATTATTGTTTGATAGGTAGCTATTTGTGAAATTCGCTTAAATGCGTGTTAACTGCATTTTTCACTGAAGCAATAATATAGGATAATTTATTGAAGAATCTTTTACAGTGATAACCAAACCAGACTGTGTCTAGTTACAAGATTTTTATTGTTATCGGAAAAAGAGGGCTTTTATTTTATCGGGCAATAGTTGACAAAAGAGGAACCTATGATGATGAATGATCTATTAAAAACCTTTTAGCATTTAATAGATTTGCCATGGATAAAAGATCTATAAAAAAACCTTTTTGAAGACATAATTTTAGTCTTTGTTGGAGATGGATATCGGAATGATTGTTAAATAAACGCATTCGTTAACTATCATACAACCGAAAGGCCGTGTTTAGTCTATAGCTGTTTGTCTTGAGAGATTAAGGTTTACGAGGCAGTACCTAATGTGTGTTTATTCTGCATAAATTACGTCGGGCAGAATAAACTCTGTTTAACGTTCCCAAAGTACGTTAAACGTTCGTTCCCACCCTGTTAGGGCTACTGAGTACTCCAGTACTTATACTCTTATCCAGGCACGAAAGAGTCTTTCAAATGGGATGTATGTCCGTTATTAGGCCGGTTTTTTAGTAGTTGCAACTGGTCTTAACCGTTACCCGCGTTCAAAGTGGCATTGGCTTTGACAAATGCGTTTTAGATTTTTCCTTATCTACCTGAAGACCGTCAGTGTGATTTGCAATTATAACGAGCATTTTTTTTTCATATTATTTATTTAAATATTTTACGATTGTATACTGTGAGGGATCTTCTGAATTATAAATAGGTAAGGGTAGGCAGATTTGGTAAGCTATACCTGGCGAGCATATTAGATCCCCTACAGTTACAAGTCACAGATTGTGTAAGTAAAACTATTACAAGATGGCGGACGTGGGTGGACACAAGCCATACACTTCTGTGCTATACTGTCACATGTTTCTTTCATGCACGATTTATTGTGTTGCGGTTAATGTTATACCTATAGAGCGTACTAGCTGCGATGTCAAAGAGCTTGAATCTAACGCTAAACTTTCAAGTTTTACATAATTTGTATTACATCATCATCATCAGCAACCCATCAACGGCTCACTACTGAGCGCAGTTCTCCTCTCAGAGAAGGGTTACAGGCCGTAGTCCACCGCGCTGACCCAATGTAAATTAGCGGACTTCGCACACCTTTGAGAACTTTATGGGGAACTCTCGGATGTGCAGGTTTTGTATTACGCCTGTAACTTTTTCAAATTTCAACAATACAGCGTTAACAGCTTCTTTTTCAACCGTTTGCTTATTTACCTATCACAACATTGGACATATTATGTCTAATGTTTGATATTTTTCATTGGACATATATGGCAAACTTATGAAACTTCCAGAACATTAAAAAATATACCTAGTACCGTCGAGCTGGTACGCTGATCAGAAAGATGGAAAATTATTTTATTCAGTAATGTCAGTAATTCATCTGGGTCCTTTCTCATCATCATCCCCAGGGACTCTTGTTTCAGTGTGGTATTTGATAATTTATGTATTACTAACTCCGCTTGTAAGACTAATTTGCATGACCAGTATCTGGATATTAGACTAGTACTAACTGATCTGTCTTCCTTCTTTCTTCTTCTTTATCAACCGATAGACATCCACAGATGGACAAAGGTTTCTTGCATGGCCTTCCATATCCAGCGGCTCAATGCGACTCGTTCGATGTCGTCGGTCTTGTCGCTCATTGCTCATTGTGCTTCCCGGTGGGGGGTCGCCACTCCAGCACCTTGGGACCCCAACGACCATCATATCTTTGAATTAACTGAGTAACTGTACTGTGGATCAAAGGAATTATCTGATGCTGAACTATCGTCTCACCCTTATAGGCTATTAACCTACTTATCAAAAACAGTAGGGATGGGTGTATAGGTCGCGGCACGAAAGTCTAGCGCTGAACAAAATACACACATCAAAAGTGTCTAGGGATCAACATATATTTTTGCAATAACTTTTCTCCTGATTGATATTAATTAAAATTTTCTTTAAGGATTCATCAAATAAAGTGTTTTCGTTTGTCACAGTAACGATAAACCAAGTCACCTTTGCATTAATAAAGAAATTTGCCATTTTCCTAATAAAGGGATTTTTGACATTTGAACCACTAACATTAAAGTTCGAAAAAAAGACTGAAATAACAGTTTTCTTTAAAATTTTATTGGGTAACTTAAACAATTAATAATCCGTGTTTCTACCGCGAACACTAACAACACAAGAACATCGGTTTGGCATACTCAAAATGAGTTCATCCAAATCACGCTGTGGAATGGCCGCCCATGTT
Organism: Oeneis ivallda; assembly: GCA_029955525.1. Taxonomy (NCBI): domain Eukaryota; kingdom Metazoa; phylum Arthropoda; class Insecta; order Lepidoptera; family Nymphalidae; genus Oeneis; species Oeneis ivallda. Next base: position 22,595,191 of record JARPMR010000003.1, read on the forward strand.
CGTTGCAACAACAAAAAAAGGTCTTCTTGCCACTGGATACCCTCCATATTCGGCAGAGCTCTTCTCTGTAGCATATCCCATGCATGCTCAATCGGGTTCAAGTCTGGCGACTGAGCAGGCCAGGGCAGGACATTGATGTTAGCTGCGGCGAGAGTCTGTCTTACAACTCTTGCGGTGTGCGGTCGTGCATTATCATGCATTAACTGAAATAAGGGACCGATTTGCACTTGTAGAGGAACGATGACGTCTGATACAATCGTCTCAGCATAAATTTGAGCGTTGAGGTTGCCTCTGATCCAAATCAACTCAGTTCTTCCGCCGATCCAAATACCCGCCCATACCATGATGGTTCCACCACTATAAGGATGGACTTCCTGGCAGGATTTTAATCGCTGTTGGCGTCCAGGGGTTCTCCAGTGTCGTATACGTCTTGTATCCGGTCTCATACCAAAACGAGACTCATCAGAAAAGCACACGAAACGCCATTGTTCTTCTGCCCAATTTCTGTGTTCAAGAGCCCATTGATATCGAATCCTATGATTGTGCATTGCTATAGGTGGTACCCGTAGCGGTCTTCGGGAATGTAGGTTCACTTCATGTAAGCGGTTTCTGACTGTTTGGTCGCTAATTAAGTTCCCTGAAGAGTGATGAAGCCTCACGGCTAACATCATGGCGGTTATTGTTGGAGCTCTTCGAGTTAAGATTTGAATGTATCGGTCTTGTCTCCGTGTGGTGCAGCGATACCGTCCTCCATGGCGCTCAGCCACGGTACCAGTGCTTCGGTAACGTGTCCAAAGTCGACTGATAACACTCTGACTTGTATTCAGAGCTAAAGCCACAGTACGTTGCCGGGAACCAGCTTCTATCATTCCCACGGCTCTGAGCATTTCTTCCCTGCTTAAATGACGTCGCCGCTCCATAATAACGTTGGTTTTAATCAGTAGTAGGGAAACAGTAGCACTAATAATGTCTTCAATGCGTTGTATGTTTTTATAGGGAAAATATTGACAGCTGATTTTCATCTTTTACTCGAATTTGATTGACAGTTCCTGATTCAAATTATGAAATGCACCAAAAAGGATCCATATAAATTTATAAAATCATAAATTTATTACAAAGCCACATCTCAATCTCAAGAAATCCGCATAAAAATGCTTGATCCCTAGACACTTTTGATGTGTGTAGCTGCGCATGGGGTACTGTCGCGCAACCAATGACAACGGACGGAATGCGACTGGAGAGCCAATCAGCGCTATGATACCTTATTTTCGACTTCTGCGCAATAACGGTCACCGCTAGACTCGTGCCGCGACCTATACCAGGCGGTAATTTCGAAGACGCGGGTAACTGCTAGTGTAATATTATAAACGCATTTTCATAATATTATTTTTATGAAAATCTATTCGCTGACATTGATAGAGGCGTAAACCCGTATCTGTCTTCGGCGCGCGCGCATCTGCCTCGGCGCCAAGATAAATAAGCACTAATCCGTGATCGTCTCAGTTGCTTACGTTTTCTTCAAAACTGGGTATATATCTTCGCGTTCATTTCCTCGGATTTATTTATTTGTTACGTGTTTACGCACGCGATTTCGTCCGCGTAGATTTAGCTCTTTTTAAAACTCCGTAGAAACTCATTGATTTACCCAGGGTATCATCATCATTAGCAACCCATCAACGGCTCACTACTGAGCACAGGTCTCCTCTCAGAGAAGGGTTATAGGCCATAGTATAGTATTTGTATATACCCAGGGTATAGTATAGAGATACCTATGTACCTAGCTGTTAATGAACTGTCTGCCTAATCTTGATCAAAATCGGTTCAACTGTTCCGAAAATAAATAGGTGTATCTTAATAATAGGTGTATCTTAGTAATAGTATCCAGATTAAGAAATTAGTCAGTATATCGAGTTGGACGTGAGTTACTCACAAATTAGTCGATATTCTGACTAATTTCTAAAACTGGGCATTTTCAAGTAAAGATGATATTGCCATTAACGCAATTAGAATGCCATAAGCCTACTTTGTTGTATTAGTTTACAAATTGCGAAAAACCAAATTAAATTTGAATTTCGCGGGCAGACCCGTGATACCTTATCACACATACTTAGTTAGTTTATGGTACAGTGGGATATAAACGACGAGTAAAGTTCGATTTTATTCAGCTCGTTAAATTACGATTGGTACAGTATTTTTAACGTTTGTAGTTTATTACGAAGACAAGGCATTTCATATTATTTGTTTAGCTGTTTTGGTTGTGCTGTCATCAAGAACATCTTGAACATAGTACCATTAATCATTATAAAATACCATATCAGTATACTCGTAGTACCATTCGTTTCGCTGATACTTATTTTATTGTGAAACTATCTAACCTAGTTTCTAAAATACGTCATGTCTTCAACCATGGGTGATTTTTAGACGGCCTGACGTCGGACATCAAAACATTGTTAAAGTTTTATTGTATGGGAGTGTTGATGAGGGCCGAGGAGGCACTTGTCCAAACATGCCGGGCGACACGTTGAATTATTGAGTGCACTCGGCCTCCGAAATAATCGATTAACACCTCTCAAAGAAATTATGAAAACGCAAGAACTCAGTAGGACTTGCCCTTTAGTTGGGCCTCGTTTGAACTCCCTAAGTTTTGTTGTTTATAAAAATAATAATTATTCTTAAAATATAGTTTAACCTTTAATATAGTTCTTTAACAATTCAGTTCTCGTTTAAATCCATATATTTTATACATAAAAAGTATATAAAATTGATGTGTGTGTCTGTGATTCCAAAATAAATGCGTCTTGTAAACCTCATCATGTATAATATGTATAAAATTTTGACAGTGAGCCATTCTTATTGTGCAGATATGACATTTACCCTGCTAATCACTAAAAACCTGACAACTGAGAAACGCATTATACAGAACGCATTTCAGAATTAGTGGACAAAATCATAATCGTTAACTCTTCACAGCCTAATTAATTTCCTTTGTGTTACGAAATTCGTATACGGGCAGTTTGCGGCGTGTACGACGTGTAAAACGAACCGCAAAACTAATGTGCGAAATTGAAAGGCCGAAGTCATCAGTGATTAATGAAGAGTTCAGTTTGTTAGTTCGGGAAGGGGTCCGCCCTGCATTTGGCGTCGGCATCGCGTGCGACGCTCGCCCTTCGCCTGTGCATTACTTATGCATGTCTCCCCGCTGTCCTGTCATGCCACTACTTTTATTTCGGCTTCGGGACACAATAGTGTTGAGGACAAGAAGAGGTAGTTCTATTTTTGAGTCAGTACCGATTAAGTACTGTGTCTTTTTAGTTTGTCACTTATTCATTTCATGTGAAGAGTGTATTATCTTTTGGACCTCAGTAAGGCTTCGCCTTGCTGTCCGTACTCATTTTATGTAAATTGTGTCCCTCTTCTGTGCGCTGTCCTGTCATGCCACAATTTTTATTTCAATTTCAGAAAAAAATTAGTTTCACGATTTCGAAATGAGGTTGAAGCTGTATCTTTTTTTGAACAGAGACAATGTTTAATTTCAAAAGAGATGTGCTTTCTCTTTTATTTTGCAATAAGCAGTACTGAACTACTGAGGTGCATATAAGGAGAAGTTTCATGTGGTAAAGTCTTGGTACAGTATTTAATTAAATTAAAAGTTTTTATACGTACGTAAGCAGGTTTCTTTAGGTTCTAAAGTTGTAGTATAATTTCGGTTATCAAATTGTTGATTTACGCCGTATTTATAGTACTGAATCGTTAGTATTATGCTGATATAATATTTAGTTTGTTAACTAATCAATTGATATTTTTTGTTGCTTGCAAAAACCTAATTGATGTCCAAATAATAAAAATACGGATATGTATTTATAGCCAAATAACATAATATTTACTAGGTATTTCCCTATGTTTTTCTTCTTTCTTCGAGAGGAGTGCCTAGTTGTGGACCAGCGTTGGGTTGGTTGTGATGAAGCTGTGTTTTTTTGCTTTGATTTGACATTAGGCTCAGTAATGAACTGCATCTTTTGAGTGGCACATCACTATGGGATAAAAATGTTCAATGCACTGATGAGTCCGCACGCGCCTCCTACCGTGATCGATATTGATTCAAACAAAAATGTGCCTCATTTGTATGGTACAACGAACTCTGTACTTTTTCGGTTGTTACCGTATTTTTGGCTGGGCAGTGAATCATGAGAGCAGAATTAGCTTTTAAAGCGAATGTTAGCACAACGAAATGAAAGGCTGATCGATAGCATTGCGCGTATTTGTAATCGTATATGAGGCGAAGCCATAATGGTTGGCTTAGTCCAGTACCACGCGACCGCGTGATGGTATCTTCCTTCATAGTTTTCACGACTTATTTTATTGTATGGACGGAAACGTGCAATTACAGCTATTATAACGCCGCGTGCTCACAGTTTAATGTGATTTGAGCTGTTAACAGTTTAATGAAAACTAAACTTAATCTTGTTTATTTTAAAATAAAATTAATAATAATAATAGGTAGGTATAACTTCTATGATATCTGGGTACCAATTGTCTAAAATTATTCCATTGATCGTATTCGTATTCGATGACATTAGCGTCAAAGTGAAATAATCCTTGATTGTATTGATTTAAAGTCACAAATTCAGTACAACCGATTTCAATATGGAGCGTTATGGAGCATATCGTACATACGTATAACGTAAACGTATAAGAATTCATATACACGAAATTGAGCTCTAATTCAATGTTGTTATGGTTTATTTTACTTTGACGCTAATGTCATCGAATACAAATACGATCAATCCTTCCTGCGAACAAATCCTTGACTGCGATCTCACCAGCTGCTAAGTGACGACTGACGATGCAGTCTTTAAAATGGTAGCGGTATTAATTATTATATTACGAATTTACGAAGAAAGATTTTCATAAACTAGCAGATGCTGGCAACTTCATTAAAGTAACAGAAGGTTAAGCTTTATAATGGGCAGTATATAAAGGTAGGGCGGCATTTTATTGAGTAAAACAAATAAAAGTTAAACATAAAACTTTAGAATGTTTGATCTTTCAGATCACTTCAGTCGTTAAAACGAACGGTGATTGAATTGGGTGGGCAGTTAGGCACGTACCTGATATATTAAAACCTACATAATATTATATTAAAAATTTGCAATCCTTACCTGCTAAATATGCAATAAATGCGAAAGTGTGGTGGTTTGCCCTCCAATCACGCAACGCAGCAATGGTTCGACGACGTGGTTTTCTCCACGGGTATGATTGAGGACTTGGAGAGTGACAGAATAGTATAGAAAAGAACAGGACAGTTTCTTATTCAAATAAACGTTTACAAAATACTTTAGAATCGTTAAGCGAATCTACCATTGGCTTGGAATGCCGTTTCAACTGAGAAGAACCAGCAAGAGACTAGGCTACCTTTTTTCCCGTACAAAGTCGCGTGCAAAATCTAGTATCACATACACTCTGCTTGACTAACATCAGTTTTGAAAGTGTTCCAAGTAAATAATTGGTAGAGCTTCACTATGATGCGGACGCGGTATTTGTCTTGTTAATTTCATTAAGGAAATTGGCGACGTACGGCGATAGGTATTTTTAAATAAGGCGCATCCCTTTATTGAAAGCAGTCTATTGTTTGGAGACTGCGCCAATGGTATTTTCCCAAATAACGCAGGGCATACCTCTGCTTGACTAACTACTAAATACTAATGCCGATTTCACCTCATGTTTCACCTACGTCGAGTGGAATAAATTGGGCGTTCTGAGATTGTATTGAAAATACTGTCAAAATATGTTTACGCTCGGATAAGATTTATATTTTACGTTGGTGATCGATCGATTACATCATTTAACTCTAGGTACTTAACACTATAAAAATACCACTTTTTATTATTAACAACAATTAACAATTATTTAATAATTACAAAGTCTATTTCTGAACAAAAACCAACTAATCGAAAAGTTGGCCAAACTATTGATAAACCAGCGGGGCCAAACTATGAATAGGATATTGGTTATTCAGCCAAGGTAGGCTAACGCACATTAAATTGACGTTACTGTAGCTAACGATCTAAAAGAATGAAATATATCGTTAATTGGATAGGTAGCATTTTAAGCCTCAACAGCTGAACGGGCAAGGGGCCGAACTTACTCTAAAAGAGGCGTTATGGAGTAAGGGCATGACAATATAATATTCATGTATAGTAACATCTTTTTTTTTAGGTGAGTAAAGGTCACTTGGGAATTTGTCTACTGAACTGTAATCAGTTTAATATCTAAATTCGGAATTTTAAAAACTAAACCGTACGGACGAAACCACGAAATCCTTACTAATATTATAAATGGAAAAGTGTGTTTGATTGTTGGTTTGTCCTTCAATGACGCTGCAACAGAGATAAGGGTCGATGTGATATTTTGCGAAAAATCAAAAAGTTCCCACGGAATTTTTAAAACTAAATCCCAAGGGCGAAGTCGCGGGTATCGGCTAGTAAATAAATAAATCATCAAAGAATTTAAAAATATAGAGTTCATCAACCCATTCAAATTAGCTTTGTGCGAACAAAATGACGTAGATATATTCACGTGTAAGTGTATCAAGAGAGAAAGTGTGACAAGCACAAATAGAACGGGTGGCCAACGAGGTTTGAAAACGGAAAGAGAAGTTCGTGGGGCCATTGTTATAGTGTTGGCATAGGCTCGAGTGAGGAGGTCCGCCCGCGCCGGGTAACACGATCCCTAGTGGCGACGTCCGCACGAAGCCCCGTAATCCGGCGATCAAACCTTACTACCATGGGGCATTGATTATAAACCGTTTACGGGCAATTTCAGCTAGCTAAAATGGTTTCATAAATACTCAGACAATTCAAAATCCTAAACCAGCTATCCTTAGTAATATCACTAGTGGTTTTGTTGATTTGTCTTTCAATCCTTCAGCAATGGAGGAATGGACTATATATAAAGTTCTAAGCTTTACATTCCTGTCTGCAGTCTTGATGTTAGTTAACGCACGTCCAAACGCTAAACCACTGCGCGTCAGTCTACGATTAATTACAATCGTAAATCTTCAGGTGACGAAAGTCACTCGCTTTTTACTCATAGAATACAATGCGGATATAGTGTAAGCAGTCTTGATACCATTCCATTCCTTGCAGAAATACTTCATAGATATAAATCTATGTTTTATGGCATCATAAAGTTACCTTCCTCTATTTGGATTCAAATTCGTCCATTTCTACAATCTTGATGCCCTTTAGTACTTACAAAAAGCACGTAGCTTTCTTCGTTGTCTTAATTATTATTTATGTACAACAGCTGGCGAGCAGAGGTTGGGTGAGCGAGGCAGTCCGTCCGGCGAACGACGCGGTTATTTATAAAACAAGAGTTGCGTCTCGTTTTGTCTTCGGCTGGCTCTTTATTTTGTCTAAATATACGCAGTTTTGGGAGCGTCGTCGCCGCCTCTGCCGCGACACCAGCGCTGGCTACGCGCCAACAGCACATATTTTCTCGCCAGCTTTTCTTTTGTCTGGTCCTGTAGATACCAACATTCTTCTCTTTTACGCTTTAGCAAACCCTACAGTCCCCACGTGATCTTTTAAATATGCACCTAATACCCATTGCTCATTTGCTGCTACAATGTTTTCAATCTCGATAAAGTGATACCTAGTGATTTTAACTACAAAACTAAGATTTTGAGAAATCCTTAAACGCATTTTTTGGAATGAAGTTCCTTTTTATGACGATTTGGCAGATGGGGACTAGACAAAAAAATGTGTAATCATTTTCCGTCACGGCCCTTGTTGTGTTCGTTTTCTATACTTTTTCCATCAAGACTTTGATGGCGCAGCGGTAAAAAGGAGTGAAACCATCGGTTCGGGCGGGGGTTCGAATCCTGACTTCAGATTATTATTTTTTATCTTATTTATTTTATTATTAATTTATTATTAGAAAAGACTTCGTTCCAACCTTCCAGCCGAGTGTTCCACGACACTCAACTTTTTTATCTTAATTTTTGAGATAAAACAGTTTTGCAGCAAACGATCGCTATGTCTGTAACTCTACGTAGATATTCTGTCAATCCTCGTACGCACTAGTAACTGAAATCATCTGCGTTGACAGTGGCATCTATCATCAATCATCATCATTTTCTCTTTAGCTCTTAGCTACTCACTAACTTAGCGGAATGATGGCGATTGACTAACCATTCTTCAACATACTTAATATTATTATTTTCTATACAGCTTTTTTTGTCTGATTCAAAAAGACCCCAAAGCTATTTTCTAATACAGTTTAGAGATTCCAATATCTCATTTTTGTACTAACAAGGGCTCCAAGAATATAGACCATATACTTATAGGTATACTTTATATTTATAAAATCATTGATTTCCGTTTGTTGATTGTGACTAATTAATATATATTTCTATACCTTGAGAAGCTATATGACACCGAACTTAGACGAAGGTGACTAATTTGCTAATCCCGCGCACGTGTTTTCCAGAAATAATGTCTGTCCCAGGAACCAGCGTCTTTTAATACTGAAAGTGTACCTAATCATTAATCCAAAGCATCTGTATACCTCATGAGAAATCCCGCTCCCGAAAATGGCCCAAAAATAGAATAGAATAGAAAAGATTTTTATTCCAATTTTTTATAGCTTTTGAATCGGCAAGTGAATCTACCACTAGTTGGGAATGCCGTTCCAATCGAGAAGAACCAGCAAGAAACTTGGCGATTGCTCTTTAAAAAACAAGAATAATTAATTATAAAAAAGCGTGAGTGTCGTGGAACAATCGGTTGGAACGAAGTTCCTTTTAATAAATTATAATTATGGTACCTATTCAGACAATATTATGAAAATATTATCTTCTAATAATAAAAATATTACCTTTTAGAATCAACGCCATCTCTCGCCATATGTTAGAACTATCTTATAATATAGCATCGCGCTATAGATAATCGTCTACACTACTCGTGACGGAAAATTCTTGTACTTTTTTCGCCTAGCCCCCATCCGCCAAGTCCGTACCGTCCGATAAGGAACTTCGTTTCAACAATAGTATATAAGTATGTGACGTCAGCATTCAGTAGCAAGATTTCCCTGCATTAGATTAGGCGAATCGAAGAAATGCTGATGACGTCAGCAGAAAACGGCGCTGACGCTGACGTCACCTCTTTTACTAGCACTATTGAGGCGCACGTGGTACTGACAACATTCGCATTTTCAGTACCGAACCTACGTCGCTCGCGATTTCCTAGAGTCCAGCTCGATCTATTGTTGTGATTGGCTAAATTTATGGGGTTCTTGCTGCAACAATGCATTTTAGCCAATAGTGAGAGAGGGTCGGCCAATCAATAGATTGTGATTGCAGTCGTCACACTGTCGCAATCATATTAGACAATTCCACAGCAGTTGTTATTACGAGTTTTTTTTAAGTAAATCGTTAAACTGTTGAACATGTAAGAGAAAACATCGACGAAATCACGGATCCAAAGTATGACAGGGCACGCCAACTGGTATAGTGGTATACACGATAGTCGATATCCATATTCATTTTGGACACAAAACTGGGCCACGCCTGGTCCCGTCTATTCCTGTATCAGTAAACTTGTACGACATATTGGTATTACAATGTGTAATATTAACAAAGTAAGCTTGTTTCTTGGACGTTAGTGAAATTTACTATGTATTTTCAAAAATAATGTCGGTCTCAAGAACCTAAGCACGTCTTTAAAACTGTGGGTAATCATTTATCCAACGTGTCTAATAAATCGTTAAACGGATCGATGGTCGAATGTGCTAGAGACATGACTCTAACACTGGAACTACGAGATCAAAGTAAGGCCAGCGGACACGCCAACTGTCATTCTCGATAGCCAGATTCGGTTTGGACACAAAACTGGGCCACGACTGGCCCACGTCTATTCCTGGACCAGTAAACTTGTACGACATATTTGTGTTACAAATTACAATGTATACTAACAAAACGAGCTTGTTTCTGTATGAAAGTCAGTGAGATGTTAATATCTATGGAGGAGCAATTTTAAAATTCCTATAAATGTAAAAGTGACGATTTTTTGTATTAGTTTAATTGAAAACTTGGATAGCTATTATAATTATAGGCTACTTTTTCTTCGGAAAACCAAATAATTCCTACGAGACGCGGACGAAGTAGCTAGGAGAAACTAGTTACATAACTACATAATATAAGAGTGGGCTAGCAGTTAGCACCTTACAATTGCAATATTTATAGGTTGCTGAATTTGCAGTAATCCTGCTACAGCTTTACATAATATTACTAATAAGAGAGGATGTCAAGCCAATCGTTATCATTAATGATTGCAATCAATAAATTGTAGCTGACTTTGCTGTTAGGCTGCCAGAAAGCTGTCAGGCGTCAAAAAGCTTCCAGCTACTGATTATAAAGATGTAAGCTTGGAACTATTAGATACCTATTTTCTTTTTTTCTGTGATCGAAGCCTATTTTACATAATTGAGTCTCTCTTATATTGCAGAATTCAAAGATTATCGTAAAGATAGTGATCAAGAAAGTGTTAAGAATAGCACCAATAATACTGATCGTCATAAGCTCAACTAGTATTAATTCTTGAGATCAGTTAACCTTTTTGCAGGACACTGCACTCTCTAGTACCGGAACATCTCTCTGACTGTAGTGAACAATTTTCCGCGTCTTTCTGTAGAATTTGGTTTGACTTCTCTGGCACCTTGACGCAAATTCGGAAATCGTAAACAGCATTTAACGACTACACGGAAATCTGATGTTCCAGCACTATGCTTGAAATATTGTTTCTTAAAACTAGAGGTTTCTTTGCAATGCAACACTCTCAAGTCTCAGGTATGCAAGTTCCCTACACGTTTTTCTTCATTTATTAAAGCAAGTGATACCTTTTCAAATACGGAAAAGTAAGAAATGCGCGCTTGGAATCGAACCCCGGAGCCCCAAAAAGTACGCGGAAGACTTAACCAATAGGCTGTCACCTCTTTCTTAAACTAAAGTACGGCCACCGAGAGAATACGTTTTTGACACCTGTCAGTTTGCCATACAAAACAAAAATATCCGGTTGACATAACCTTGTAATAGCGCAGTTTAGATTTAGAAAAATATTGTTTACCAAGTTATTTGACACTCAGTTTGGCACAAAATTATAACATTAATTGATTATTGATATAATAATGTTGTTTTAATGCTCATCAATTGTTAAAACGGTAAACAACCAGCAATAATATTTTTATCGTAACTGCAACGCCATTACAAAGTTACGTCGTCAGTTCAATCGCGACGTGTCAGGAACGCATTCTCTGAACGGCCGTAGTTTAACTTCCTTAATCTATTTAATATATTTTCCAAATATTTATGTGAACAATAAAAGTGAGGGACCAATAGACCGCCTTGCCGGTGCCGACTGAGTCTAAAATCGTATTTCCGTGGAATCCTTACAAGCGTCGTTAAGCTTCGGTGTCGGCTTTGCAGTTCGTCGACCCGAGGCAGGACTCCTGAAACCCAGCAAAAACAGTAAAACAAAGCGTTATTTACTTAAACGGGACGTGTGCGGTCTGCTTTTCAGGAAAGGCCGGCCGTGACTAGCTTATGATACTGCTTCTGCGTCATTATAAGCCGTACCTATACGTACTTACTATTAATAAGACCGCGTGTCTTTTGTTTGTTTCTTAATACTTGATGCCTTGGCGTGTGGAAATCCTTACAGCTACAACCTACAAGAGACCTATGTCCAAATGTGGACGTCTATATTTAAGAGACGATCGTTTTTAACAAGGCACAAGGCCTTAACAGAAAAAGACAATATAGCTTTTAAACTTACAAAACAACAAGCGCGGCGGTTCAATTTTTTTTATCGACTCTAAATCGAAGCAACTGTGTTAACTTCCGTATACTCAGACGAAAATTAACATCGTAAATGTGGGTATTTATCCAAACATTGGTTTGCTGATTGGAATTAAATTTCTTCATGATTATGGTGTTTAGAATAGAAATTACGCATCGTATTGAAATTTGGGACTCGATTAAAATTGAAATAAAACCGGCCAAGTGCGTGTCGGGCCACGCGCAGTGTAGGGTTCCGTAGTTGAAAGTCTCAAATATTATTGCTGACCTAGGATAGTGCTTTTGTTTTATTTATGAATATTGAATAAATTTTGAGTTCCATGGTTTAAATACTATAATATTCTACAAAATATGCAACTTACACTACGTGTAATACCTACCTTAGAAAAAACTGATATAACTCCTTAACTAATGAACCCTACTTAGCCGTGATAGTTTTCCTTTAAAATTCATTATAGTATATACTACTGCTGTGAATTTTTTCTTGTATCCTATATACAACCATTTAGCTGGCAGAGGGGGGGGGGGGGGACACTTGACTCTAATAAAATTTAGCACTTTAAAATATCATATTTCACAAACGGATCCCTGAATATTTTTAAAAGACCTATTCAACGACACCCCACACTATGGGATAGACGAGAAAAAAAAATTCATCCCCACTTTACATGTAGGGGAGGTACCCTAAAAAAATATTTTTCACAATTTTATTTCACGACTTTGTCGGCGTGATTGATATTTATACCTTTGTCAAATTACAGATTTCTAGTACCTACCAATAGTCTCTGAGCTAAACCGCGGACAGACAGACAGACAGACAGACGGACGGACATGGCGAAACTATAAGGGTTCCTTGTTTACTACGGAACCCTAAAAACATTTGATGTTAGAATTTGATTTTCAGTTTCTTTTTTATCAAAAATTGCATTTGTAATTGTGCATTGTGGAGTCAACATCTCGTCCTGATGATGCTCCGGTATCGGAGCGAAACATACCTACGTCTAGTGTGTTTCGAAGAGTGTGTGGTGCTACGTGCTGCAGATTTTTTTTTGTTTAGCGATTAGGTATAGCAAAAAATATTACTTTTTCTTTTAATGTCATGGAATTCCGCAAAGTAACGCTTTCTTTCTCAATCTTTTCACAATGCATAGCTGATGTTGTCATTTGTTTTACTAAAGTTCGAAATGTAGATACCTATATTCTGTTGACAATCGATTAATGTGACTAACTAGGTCACACACGGACAAAGCACATCGTTTTTAGGCCGTAGTACAATGTTGAAGAGAAAAAAATAGAGTTTTGAATCAGATAACGCTAGTGGTGGACAGTGGTTCGACCTCGGCCGTCAAATGGCACGGCATCGATCCGTCTGCGGCCCCATCAGCGCTTCCAACACCACACGATATCAGCTAACCCTTTTTATTTCTAAGGGTGATTCGAATTCTGTATCGGTGTCTACGTAATTTGTTTCCGGAAAGTTGGAAGTTAATTTGAAATGGATATTGGATCGGTAGCTTTCCTCATTTAACGTACCTACTTCAAAAGTTTCAAACTTGTAAGTTACAACCTACTATTATTATGTAACTAGCGGACCCGCCTCGGCTTAGCACGGGTGGATTTTTCTGTAGCTTTGTGTATTTTTTTTTCATTAATTATCAAAATTATTTTACTTACGCGAGTTTTGTTATTATATATTTCGTTAGCAATCTATTATTATGTTCTATTATGAAGCCTTAATAGCCCAATGGTTAAAGCTGCGGTCTGAAAACTGATAGGTTGGTTCGATCCGTATAGCCGATGCACTATAATTGTTGTACCCACTCCTAACACAAGCTTTGGAGGGAAGAGAACAATATTACCCAAGTTTAGCTTAGCTAATCTCTGCTAATAGCCATTAGAACTACCAATATAAGTACAACTACCTACTAGAGTCTATTCAATAAGTCAGTGGACACGGGTACATTGAAAAATAGGGTGTAGCAACATTGTGAAAGAGTCATCGACGAAGTTAAACTATGCACGCATGTGCACCGGTAAGTGCAGTGTTGGCAGAAACCACCCCCCCCCCCCCCACTAGGTGGACCGAAAACATCAAAAGAGTCGTAGGGAGCCGATGGATTCGGCTCAAGACGGAAGCCTGTGGAAGTCCATGCAAGGAGGCATTTGTCCAGCAGTGGATCTCTATAGATTGACAAAGAAGAAGAAGATGCACACATTAATACGTGGAAATATGGAATAAATGGAAAAACTCTTGACTCTCAAGATGAAAGGTCGATATCATAGGCTATAGAGTATCAATGTAACGTGTTCGACCTCATTGAGCTTCGACTACGGGACCCACTCGTGACTTGTTGAACAGACTATACCGCCAATACAAGTAATCACTATATTGGTAGTCGGTTACTCGGTACGGCACCAAACCGAAGGTCGCACATTATCACGGCAGCCGAACCGCGACTCCATCCGGACGCGCTCCGGACGTATTCGTGTGTAATTGTGGGGGAAATTTCACCATAACCACCGAGCCGGACACGGGACACGCTTCTATGCCCATTAGCCATTAATCTATAACTCGCATTGTATTGTCGTGCTGTATTTAAAATTGAGCACATCCTCAAAATTACCGAACTACCAAATTTGCTAAACAAACACAGAAACATATCAAGACAATAATTTTATTTAATTTAAAAAAAAAATATTTTGAAGAAACGGACTTCAAACGCCTGCGGCAAGTATATAATTTATTGTTGTACATATTTTAAAAACCGCTCGACCGATTTCGATAACATTTAAATGGTACCTGGGAAGTATATGTACCCTTCAAAAGAATTTTCCAAATCGTTTCAGGCGTCTTCGAGTAATCGATGAACATGCATAAAACAAAAAAGATTCCGACGAATTGAGAACCTCCTCCTTTTTTGAAGTCGCTTGAAAAGAAAAGTGGGCAAAGCACTTCTTCTTCTTCTTCTTCTTTATCAACCGATAGACGTCCACTGCTGGACAAAGGTCTCTTGCATGGACTTCCACAGGCCTCGGTCTTGCGCCGCCTGAATCCAGCGGCTCCCTGCGACTCGTTTGATGTCGTCGGTCCACCTGGTGGGGGGTCTGCCAACACTGCGCTTCCCGGTGCGGGGTCGCCACTCCAGCACCTTGGGACCCCAACGACCATCAGCTCTTCGAACTATGTGCCCCGCCCATTTCCACTTCAGTATCGCGACTCGCTTAGCTATGTCGGTGACTCTGGTTCTCCTACGGATCTCCTCATTTCTGATTCGATCCCGCAGGGACACTCCGAGCATAGCTCTCTCCATCGCCCGCTGAGCGGTCCTGAGCCTACTTATGAGGCCCTTAGTTAGCGACCATGTCTCGGATCCGTAAGTCATCACTGGCAACACGCACTGTTCGAAGACTTGAGTCTTCAGGCACTGAGGAATTTTGGACGAGAAGACATCTCGGAGCTTCCCGAACGCAGCCCAGCCGAGTTGGATTCGGCGGCTGATCTCTTTCTCGAAATTGGACCTACCTAGCTGGACTGTGTGTCCCAGGTAAATATACTCGTCGACAATTTCGAGTGCAGAGTTCTCAACAATTACTGGGTGGAGCGGTGCATGAGCATTGGACATGATTTTCGTCTTGCTCATGTTCATTTTCAGGCCCACCTGTTGAGAAACCCTGCTGAGATCGTTGAGCATTGTATTGAGGTCTCTCAGAGTCTCTGCCATGACTACTATGTCATCGGCAAATCGCAGGTGAGTGATGTACTCGCCGTTTATGTTGATGCCAAGCCCGTTCCAATCCAGAAGCTTAAAGACGTCCTCCAACGCAGCGGTAAAGAGCTTCGGGGAGATAACGTCTCCCTGTCGCACTCCACGCTGCAAGTGGATTGGCCTCGTAGTCTGGTCCTGTATACGTACTGACATTGTGGCGTTTTCATACAAGCACTTCAACACTTGGATATACCGGTAGTCAATCCGGCATCTCTGCAGCGACCTCAACACAGCCCAAGTTTCCACCGAATCGAAGGCTTTCTCATAGTCCACAAACGCTAAGCAAAGTGGCTGGTTATACTCTTCCGTCTTTTGTACAACCTGCCGCAGCGTATGGATGTGATCTATGGTACCAAAGCCTTTTCGGAATCCGGCTTGTTCGGGAGGCTGGAAGTCGTCGAACCTACGAGCGAGACGATTCGTAATGACTCTCGAGAACAACTTATAAACATGACTCAACAACGAGATGGGTCTATAATTCTTCAACAAGGTATTATCACCCTTTTTGAAGAACAGAACCACCACGCTCCTGTGCCATGCTTCCGGCGTTGTGCCCTCGTGGATGACGGAATTGAACAATCGCTGAAAGATCTTAAGTACCGGTTTTCCACCCGCTTTCAGGAGTTCCGCAGTGATTCCGTCATCACCTGGTGCCTTGTTGTCCTTGAGCTGTTTGAGAGCCATTCTAATCTCGTATAGGCTGACGTCCGGGATATCTTCGGTATAGTGTCGGGTCAGTTTGGCTCTGGGATCTTTCGCCAAATCTTCAACAGGTTTTTGTGTCGTGGTATATAACTGTCCATAGAACTTCTCAACCTCTCCCAAGACCTCAGGTCGAGAAGAGACGAGACGGCCGTCATCAGTTTTCAACCGCGTCAGCTGGCTCTGTCCGATAGACAGATCTCTCGCGAACACTTTTGAGCCTTTGTTCCGCTCAATGGTATCTTTAATACACTTGGTATTAAAGACACGGAGGTCGCGAGTTTGTGCCTTAGAGATCTGCCTATTAATCCGCCGGTAGGCAGCCGCGTCTGCCGATGACTGCAGCCTCATCTCTTGTCTCTCCTTCATTAGCTTGAGAGTATGGTCAGAGAACTTTTCGGTTCTTTTCCTGCGATGTGTCTTAAAGAATTTAGACCCCACAGTATGGACAGTTTCCACGAACCTGTTGTTTAGATCGTCCACAGAAACGCAGTCACGCAGGCAAAGCACTTGTCCCAAGGATAATATTATTATGCAAGATAGTGCAACATGCAGTTTTAAAACTACATAATATTTAATAAAATTAAAATCGTGAAAATAGTATATTTACACTATTCCTAATTGTAGAAGTGTAAAACCTTCAATAAAGGAGGCATTATCTTTCATAAATAAGGAAGTGTTTATTTCTAACAAGAATATTATTTTCAAACTACATGGACTGCGTGGTCCAGAAAATATAGGCAGGCACCCATGAATCCTTAGTATCTCAAGCAAATCTTAAAATGCCTGTCATATGTCATATATTTTAGAATAAAAATTAAATTAATCTCAGAAATTTGCAGGAAAAACAAAATAGCTAATTGACGGCTTAAATTAGAACATGTCAAACTTATTCACTGGTCGGAAGAACCCCAAAAAATGTTTACAAAACGCAGATTAAATCTGCCTATAAAAATGTACCTACCTACTATGAAACAATTAATGTACCGTATACGATCAAAGCGGTCAGCAGATATAACCTACAAACATTATGTTTTACCTATTCATACCAATAAAGTAATAAACTGTACCGTGAATCGTGAGTTTACAGCCTTACAGTAGTATCCAGTTATACTATAGATTTGAAGATGAATAAGAGACTCAGAGTTCAGACCTCTGACTTTTCGGAAGTTATATGTTTGAGCAATTAAATATCACATGCTTCAAGAAAACAAGGTGAAGGTTTTTGGTGAAGGAAAACATTCTGAGGAAACCTGCAGAAAGCTCTCAAATGTGCGTGAAGTCTGCCAATTTCCATTGAACCCCTGTCTGAGAGGAGACCTTTACTTAGTAGTGGGACCTTTATGATGTGCTGGTGATTTGACGCTACTTACTTAAATTAAGATTATTCTTCGCATTTTGTTTCTCGTGAGCTGTAATACATCCACCAACTTATCTGTTCAGTTGTCAGCACGCCACGCACGCGCGAGAAAATTTTGTCGACGCCTTTTCTCGTATTATCTCTAAATATCGAAATTAACATGGTTGCACACATGGAATCGTCGAACGAGAAATTAGTCTACTTACTCACATCGACAATATCTCTCTCACTCTTCGCGCGAGAATCACTTCGACGAGCATGTTAGGCGCGTCGCTAGTGGAGAAGTAGTAGTAGTAGTATTGCTAGTTGCTACATAAGAAAGTTACGAGGAAATCGGTACTGCATTTTATGCTACTCGCACTAGAAAGAACAGACAGCAGCAAAGACCATGATCACTTGGACATCGGAATCGAGCAGAAAGACAATATTATTTTTCAATAGCGGCCTTAGTTCCAATTATTTCTCCAGAACAGATAAGTTGGTGGCACTGTAAGATGTTCTGTCAGGCATTCGCGACATGCGCTTTGGTGCCAACGACTAATAGCCGTTTATAGCGAGCGAGTCGTCTTCTGTCAAGAGCCATGCCCCTGGCTGCCGCGAGCCCCGGCGACGCCCGAAATAGATGCGCCTCGAGCGGCTTAACAATGCAATAAAAAGAAATTAACATTTCTAACGTCGCCTGCGCTAAGTTGACTCTTGTGTCATTTGGAAGTGGTCCAACCCCGATGAGATATATTTTAGTTTCGAGTCCTCTCTAGCCGCTTCCGTTAAGTGGGAATCGAAATAGCATCTCTTGAGAGCGCACGCGATGACAGATTACATTTTTCCACCGAAATTGTTCCAATATTTCCCTGTCGCATCGTTTAGGACGTGCTAGTTATTTTTGGCTATGTTTGTTGCAGGATTTAACCTGGCCGCGGCGGCGGCGGGCGTCCGAGCCGGCTACCCCACGGTCTTACCCGCGCATTATGGGTAAGTCTCAACTATCCTCGCCACCCTGAGCGCAATGTATCAATGTTCAATGGTTCAACACTTCAATATTTGCCAGCACAAGCGGCGCCGCATGCCGCTTCGAATACATCTCACGAGACAAAAATCAGACCTGATCACAATATTCGACAGGGTCTAACGATAGGTTCAGTAATCAGTATCCATCAGATAAGATAGGCAGATGAGAATTAATGTAGTTCAATTTTGTTTCTTTTAGATAATCATATACATATTTGCAACTCCTCTCAACCTAGGCTCAGATTCATTAACTGATAGAAGTTTCGGCGTGGTTTAGGTAAGTGATGGACACGACGGTAGCGTCGCTGTGAACAACTAGCTGAGCTGACTTTTGTCTCGGTAGATGAGGCGAGCGGCGTCCCCGGACGACCAGCGGCGCGGCGGCCGGCGGACCTCACCTAGACTAAATATTCAAACATTTTCACATAGGTATCTATGGCAAGCGTGAGCGTGAGAGTGGATTTTTTCGTTTTGGGTGTGAATTAGTCGATTGGGTTTTAAATGTTTACGTTTTGAAGCTATACGTTGCATGGGCGGCGCCGGCGCGCCCTGCGCGCCCGCCTGCGCCGCCCAGCGCCTTCACTGTTCGCATCGTCTCGACACTCAGTGTTTTCTTTAATTTTATGTTTTATGCCGTGTTCGTGTAAGATTTTGTTGATTTGAGTTGAGTTTTGTTGGTGGTGGATTTCGTTTAATACACTTACTAAGAACCAAAGTAACCGAATTTCCCTTGAAGCCTGCGGCGCGAGACCCTCTCTGTGATTCCCATTCAAATAAATAAGAGTAACCACGCTTTATTGTACTGATTGATTAATTCACTAAACTATATTTGAATTTAATAGAAAAACCAGTTATTTCAAGCTGAGACCATTTTCGTATCAATTAATGTTATTAGTACATTTAACGTCTTTAGATTTTATGGTCAATCGTGTTTTCGTTTTTAAAACTAATTGTAGATTTTTATGTCGAATTAAATAATATGGGTCACGAGTTAAAGGCTCCATTCACGTTCCGTCGATCGTAACAATCGATCACAAGACACAAGTTTCAAACAAAGCTGTATATAATCCGCACGATTTACGACAGTTTAATTCCGACAAATTACGGCACCGACAGTGTTCGTAGGCTGACATGCGTTCGCCGAAACGTGAATGGCTCCCAAGAAGGGTTATTCTGTTATCTATTATATTCATCGGTGGCCCAGAGCATATTAGATAAGAGATAGTGCATTATAGAGAAGCAATGTGCTCTCTTTTCTCCCACCGCTGCCGTGTCGTCCTTCCGTCAGTTTTTCTCGTCCTATTAGTTATTGGTCCTCGTACCAATCCATATTATGTATTATTATATTTTCTACTTGACAAATTACTTGGTACAACCAAAACCACCGCTGTCAGGGTGACGCAAGCCACCACATAAAATATCACCTATTAATAAATAGTTAACTTCAAGCCTAATGTAAGTACAATCATTAAGTGAAAGCTTCTTTCGATTAATAGTGTGTTTTCAAATATCAATTTATTAGAAACAAAGGTACATAAAGTCCTTGGCTTCGATGGCCTTCGTATGGATATATCCACGTGGTTTAATTAATACCCATAGGTGTGCATGTAAGTAATTGTTTTAATATTACAATTTAAAACGTAGGTTCCTAACAGATGAAATAGATAGAGGTGATTATAACTTAGTTTCTGATTGTCTTTGTACCTGTAGATGTGACAGCTTGTGTGTCGTTTCGCCAGTTTTTTATTTAATATCTATTGCTCTGACGCGTGTTTTTCTGTATCATAATTTTTTTTTAATACCAATATGTTTTAGAACTTATCGGGTTTTAGGAGAGATTATCAGTTTTTCACCTTTAGAAAGCACATTATCTACAATACAAGATCTATCCAATATTTTGGAGCCAATGTAGGTATGGTACTCGCGAATGAGATTAGAACACCACAGGTGGGCGGTTTGGGCGGGCGGAGCCTGACGCCGGGCGTGTACGACGCATGCGCGCTAGTCTCCACTCCTCGTACCAAGCTAATCAAGTCCGCTATGAACGTCGATCATCCATCAATCCGTCCCTATTAAAGAGTATAAGGTTGGAAAAAGACAAGCGGTCGATAAATGGTGAACTCAGTAGCGTAGTCCCGGCCGAGACGGCGGGAACCCCTCGTACCTAAGTGCTGATGCCGCGTACTACAAGCGCTCTTGAACAGACTTGACCGCCCGCCGTCACCGCCGGAGCGGGAAACAAGCGCATTTGGCATTTTTGTCGTTTTCTCATTTTCAATTCTCCTCCCTTCAATACGGGGTGTTTCTTTTAAAAACGCGTTCACAGTTTCACCACTTCTCCATAAGCGAATTGCGAACGGATGTATTTTTTACACGATCTCGCAAGTGGCATTTATAGAGAGCCTTAGTCCGACTGTGAGAGATGCGAGGACATGTGTAGCAGGCGACAGTATTCAGTTATTTTTGTCGCGACTCTGTATCCGATAGCTCATTTTAACGAATTTTTTTCTTTTCAACTTTCCTGCCAATGACGCACGGCGGCGGTTCGACCACGACAACTGCGTATCGCAAACTTACATAATACATAACCGTTTATAGATGTCTACTAACATAACAAGACTCTGCTCGTACCTATCGAGGCTGCAAATGGGGCTAGGTACTTATTGCGTGTGATGACAGTTAGAAGTGTTTCGTGTTTCAAAGATGGCCTTTCACGGTAGTTGAAAGTTCTTAGTCAAGCACCGTGAGTGGTCATTGCAGGTTCAGACATCAGACGGTCGAGATTCCTACTCGAGCGTTTGATGCCGGTGTTACCAGCCGTGGTTATCAACCAGCCTTTAGAAGTTAGTACGAGTTTATACATCTCGAGCTACGAGTTAATTATAAATCAATAATACTATAACGTCATTGTCAAATGAATCTTAACATGCTTGTTCAAGGGTCGAGTTCTTTTTTATATATCTATCTATGGTTCTCTTTATTCGAGTTCTGTAGCCAATAAGCTATAAGAATACACGATTTAAAACTAGGTTCTTCCAAAAAAGCCCGCTTGGCACTGACGTTATTGAGTCGATGCTCGAAATCGATCAACGTTGGCTAGATGTGCAGACTCGTGCTAGTAGAGTAGTGATAGTTAAGATAAATGGTCGGTATTGATCGGCAGGTTGTCCCCGGGCTACGTGTACGGGACCCCTAGTTATATGGGGACCGTCGGGGGGGTGGGGGCCGGCGTGGGGGCCGGCGCCGGGGGCCTCGTGCAGTTGCCGCAGCTGCAGCACGCGGCCGCCATGGCTGCAGCGAACCATCTGTACGAATACCAAGCGGCCGCAGCGCAGGGCGCAGCGGCGTATCAGCAGCAGTATGCTGCAGCTGGGTTCGATCCTTATGCTACTGCTGCAGGTTTGTAAACGTTTTTGCATGTTTCTTTTTGGTCGCACACTTCATTGCTGAAGGTTGTGTACGTATGAAAGTACCGTCTTGGCGTTGGTAACTATAGATAAGCCTTCTACTCCGGGCGTCAGCTTTTCTAATTGCGGTTGTAAGTGGAAGGCCAGCGAGTGGCTGGTCAGAACAACGGTTGGGTGATTGGCCACGCGTGACGTGGTCTTTTTCCATCCGCCTTGCTAAATAATTTTTCCAAGTTGCTAGGTATAGGCTTCGGGTAATATGACTAAAATAGCTCAGAATTTTGCATGTGGATAATGCTTATCGCTTTAAATGGGCAAGATATAACTACGGCTTATTTTAGGTCCTATACAACTATAAGTTATTCTAGGTCCTAAGAGTTTAATTACTATAGACTTTATGGCATTTCTGGGTAAGTAGCTTGTATTAACCTGATATTGATTTTTAAGTACCTAAGTAGGTACCTATCTATACTTAGATATTTTTTTTTCATCTACGTACTCGCATCTAGTCGACGTGGCCTTATTGGCCTAATTCATTATCACTGATAAGCGGCTCTAATCCAATGTTAATGAGTACAGCTCCGAAAATATTTTTTGGAGGTAATCCCTAGCTTTGGGGTGGAATTTCCATAAACACGTTATAAAATTCCTGTAGAATTCCGATTCCTTCTAAGATTATTCCAGCGAAAGGCTGTGCTTTGATAGTCAGGCAGAACAAGTATTTTTGTATACCTACTTAGAAGCAAATTAGGTAGTCAAACTGAACTTGACTAATATTTTCCTCTGATTCGGTCGGGAGGGCATTATTATATTATGGAGTATATTATGTAATGCGTAAACATATACAGTCATCCACATCATCAACAGCAATCCATCAACGGCTCACTACTGCGCGCAGGTCTCCTCGCGGAGAAAAGTTACAGGCCATAGTCCACCACGCTGGCACAGTGCGAATTGGCAGACTTCACACACTTTTGAGTACTCAGGTGCGCACTGTGCAGGTTTCCTCACGTTGTTTATTGTTATCCTTCACCGTTGAAGCATGTCATATTTTGGTTATTCAAATTCAAAGTTATTTATTTCACGTAGGTCAACCTGTGGATCTTATGACACGTCTTGACTCTACCACCGCCCGCCGGTTCGGAAAGTGGATTCTGCTGAGAAGAGCCGGCAAGAAACTCAGCAGTTTCTCTTTTAAAATTAATCATTTTACAATGTTATTATGTAGCTATTACATTGTAATAATTTTTTTATACTATCTTGTGGGCAGCTGGATGCCAAGCCGATTTTACCCATGCAACTTTGTTAGAATAGAATATTTCCACAATGAGGGGAAGTTCCAAAAATGCGTAGGTACTACAATTCAGACGGACAGTTTTAACCTATAGACAGTATTCTGTAGAAATGTCGTATGTTTCAGCAGCGGCGGCCGCAGCGGCGAGCGGGGCGGGCTACGTGTCTCAATACTACGCACTGCCAGGCGGAGGAGTCCAAGGACCCCTTTTGCCCCCTCTCGCGTACCCACCGCAACTTCAAGAAGCTCGCATGCAGTAACTATTCAACTCCGTGTGGCTACATGACCAAATTGATGGCGTAACTTTGGCAGCAGAACTAGAAGGCTAGCACTTTGAAAACGAATGCCGCGATTAGGTACACTTGGTCGTCCGCCCGAATTCAAACCCCTATAAAAACGACAAGTTTAAATCAATAAACGGGGACTAGTGCACTCGTCTTCGGACAATCTCGTCCGGTTTCATCGTGTCCATTTTCCAGTTTCATAAATAGATCGGATGGGTAGGCTTTGTAGTTCAATAAAAATTGCCGATTCGGCTATTCCGGGCTGATTTTGTGTATAGCAACCATCTTTATTATGCTGTGTTGAATGTAATCAGGCGGGAATATCGACTAATCGGAGGACATACAATATGTGCAAGTACGTTTACAAAAATGTAACATTTTCAAAAGTTAAATGACTCCGATCACCACATAATATCTCGCTTCACTACATAACACAGTTTTGTAATCTGTGTTTAAATAACGCGAATGGTTTTTGTTACCGCATTAAGCCAAATACAATCTATCGTTACAACCAAATACATATATTAAATAAATGACCAAAGCTCTAAGCTTTTACGTTAGATATAAGAACGATGAGGGTACATAAACATATGCAGACCGGTGAAGGGATTAGGAAAAGTAAGTCGAATCTTGCATAGTTACATTTCATATGAATAAGATATTATCTAGACGTAGCAAATAAACAGAAACAAAATTACATGACAGCTTTTGACAGCTTTCGTTGTATTAGTGCAAGACACCACGGACTACACTAACTTAATTATGATAACTTTTTTGGATCGTATTGTTGGTTTTATGAACTGAAGCTAAACTAAGTTAGCTAAGTTCGCGGTATAGTCTGCGCTTTAAGCTAAGTAGGTACCAACTGTGCTCCGCGCACCTCAAACATGGCCTAAAAGTGGGCGTGTCGGCGATCTGGAAGAGTCAAATGTAAGTTCAAATGGACCGGCCACAATATATCCCGATTCCTGGTGACTCAAGTATTAAACTCATCGCAATTTACAGACAGAAAAGATTTCTGTGGCCACATCGACGTAGACCGCATTTATTTGCGAGAACATCGAGTTTGCTTTGCTGGTCCAAGACTACGGGCTCTTGTGCACTTCCTCGTATTCGATTAGTAATCGTATTCCTAAAAATACGATTCGAAGTGACCGTCATACAAAACGAATACGGATCCGTCAAAATACGAATCGAATGAGTGCACAAGCGCATGTACATTTTGTATGTAGACCACTTCGAATCGTATTTTTACGAATCACGAAAACGAATTAAATACGAGGAAGTGCACAAGCACCCTACCTCTATTGAGTCTATTCGATTCGATTCGATTATCTCCGATACGCGCGTACACCACCGTATTCATTGGAGCAATACGCCGAACACAATTTGTACTTACACGAACTTAGTGAATTACCTTTTCTTAACTTTGGGACTGCAATATTGAATCTGGCTTTTATCAAAATAAAAATAAATAAAAAAGTCTCTAAAATAATATGTCCAATTTTTCTGTTTGATTAAATTAACGTAATATATAATCCTTTGAAAAAAGGACCTACATACTGAAAAAAATAAATTCCCAGTGTCAGCGCGCGTAATTATTGTTATGAGCTTGAGCACATCCGTATCCCTATACAGTGTATTTTATTTATTTATTACTTACTGTGCGGTGTATTCTACTTTCCGTCACAGTTAGGACGGATTTGCGAACTGCGTATCGCAGAGTGTTTTAAATCCTAATGATCGTGATATTGTGTCACTGATACATGTCTGGTCTACGCGATAGAGGTATGATACACCAACATGATACAAATTTGGAGCCAGTGACTGCGTGTTGCGATGCTCGTCAGGACTCAGGATGTGCGCAAGCATTCATACGTAGCTATGTTAAACAATGATCTTGCCTCATTAATTGAACTTCCTAATATTACACCTATTTTTTTACCTAAAGGATATATCTTAGAACTACAGCTAGTTACATTTAAATAAACGTATTCTTAAATACAGGGTTAATTGTAAAATGCCAACAACCTTCTACAGGCAACTTCCATGCATCAAAGTAAATGTCTTTTCTTCCACGACTTTTTAAAATTCCTAATAAAAAAAAAATTTCATACAAAAATAGGTAAATAATATTTATTTTTCAGTTCTATAATTTTAAACGCATCAAAGGGAATGGGAGGGGTAGGTATTTGACGCGCCGTTACTCACACATCACACCACATCACCGTCACGCCGTCACATTCGGTACATGATGAGTAATGACTGTCCGATACTTACGTCTGTCGCCGTGGAAAGTTTTTTGGTGTTCGCGATAAACGTGAAATTATGGACTTGCAGACGATAGCTCAGCCTGATGTTGCACACATCACAAAGCATCTGTAAATACGAAGCTATAACTTCGGACGTTAATTGATGCGCGGTTAGTAGTCGACGCTTCACGCAGGTGTGGAAGAGACATTACCTACATAAAATGAACATAGAGTTAAAAAAATGACAGACTTCAACAAAAAGTTAGATTTTTTTGGTGAATTTATTGAGTTATGTGAAAAGTCGTTGAACAATTAATGTATTATGCTCAGAAGTTACATGTGGGAGGGTTGTTGGTAAATTAAAATTAACCCTGTATATTTTTAGATTATAACAAGTTAAAGGAAACAGCTGTCGAATGACAATAATTCAAAAAATATTGTTCATAGCGTAAGATTTCCCGAGTTCAGTGGAAAATCTTAGGCAGCTTTTAAAAAATTTCAAACCAGAAATGTGAGTTTTTTTATTCTGGCAATCAAAAGCTTTTCATACTTCCATACATCTTCCCTTTGTTTTTTTACTTTTTTATTTATGTACTTTTTGTATATAAGTATATACTACTATCTATTGCGTGATTTAAGAAAATATACCTACCTAATGTTTAAACAAAAGTAGGTACGAGTGTTTGGACACTAGTACCACAGATTAGTTGAGGATATCTGTGACTAGTACTTATTATTGTCTATCTAATTATTTTTTTAGGGTTCCGGAAAAAAAAGAACCCTTATTGTTCTAGTAAGCTTGCCGTAAGCTCATGATAAAGTTCAGAGCTTATCTAAATGTGTATATATGTACCTATTTGTTTCTCATACCTATTTAAACATGGCATAATATAGATAATATTTACATACATACCTACCTTCATTTAATACAATAGATTTAAAAATGCTGTAATATGTACGTGTTTACGTGCTGTTCTGTCAAAGAAAAATAAAATAACTCATGCCGTAACAGTTGTAAAAGTGGATTTGAAAAGCTCACATTTTCCAAAAATTCATTATAAACTCAAACTTGTTTAGAGAATATAGAGAAATGTATCCTAATATTTAAATCACAAAATTGCGTAAATTTACCTAAAAAATATTGTAGGAAAATATAAAATAAATAGGCAAAAGTTACTATGTTATACTTAATAATATTAGCCTTTATAGGTCTGTATTATCGTGTCCATATTGCTCAATACGTCCTAAGATGGACTCGGTTTAGCTTAAGGTTAGAGGAGAGCAATAAAGGGCTTATGTATTAGTTTAGATAAGTAAATATACTTATTTGAATATAAAATCGGGTATACTCAGGTGGTCATGTATCGGGTCCAATTACTTTTGCACGGAAATTTCATTAAACTAATCACCAGGATATGATAGTAAGTGTAGATCTTATTATGTCAAAATCCATGAAAGTATTAGTGAATATGATTTATCTTTTTAATATCATTTTAGCCTAGTTGACTGGCTATACTGCGGCTTTTTAATCTGGTAAATATATATATCCGTTTTTATATTTAAATACGTACACCAATCACGATAACCTAAATTGTAAGTAAATTAATTACTTAATAATGTAAAACACATATTACTTAAATAGCTATATTATGCCGTCGTAAAATTACTTTGTTCTCCAAAGCGGTATAGGGTACTTACTATAACTAGTTAGAATAAAAGAATTACTAGTCCATGTAATGTTAATGAGTATTGACTTTCGCTGGCCGTGCTTTTGCTAAAATTACGAAAGAAAAGAAAAAGAATAAAAATAGCATTTTGTTATTCATGGCCGATATTTACTTAAATTAACTTGTAGGTTTTTATGAAAATAAGTTTGATTGATACATTGCGGTAAAAATTAAAAGAGTACTGCTCAGCGCTTAGCCCATAATGTCCAATGTCCATGTCTAAAAAAAATACAAAATATCAGGCATAATTATATACAAACAGTGTGATACCTTCATCGTTGTTTAGTGTTATTATGTGCAGATTTATAAATGATGACATAAGTATATCTAATTTTTACGGGAACTTTTGTCTGTCTGCTTAAAAATCTACGTCTATTAGGGAATTATAATAAAAATACCCTTATGAAGGGTAAATGGTATATCTGTTCAGCCTCTAAATAGGAACAGTAACCCTATAAAAAAGTTTCGGCCAGCGTCGTAGTACAAGCTAAGGGCAGTAGAGATAATTAAAGAAACGTAGTGTGTAAGTTTAAATATAATTATTATAATATGCTGTTATTCGTAATTTATTTTGTTGATATTTGTAAGTCTACATGTTGATAACTATTTATTATGTGGAAGAGTAATAAAAATTGTTGAATATTTATCGATCGGATCGGATCTCTTATCATGGCAGTCTCTCAGCTAAAACCACGGTTCGGTCCAATATATTGAAATATACACACCGTAATTTTAAGTAGAATATTATTTTACCTATTATTAAATATAAGATACCTGTGTACCAAAAAAACATGAACCATGTAAGCCATATACGTGGCCATCTTGCCTTAACATACACACTCTTGTTTAAATATATTATATCTATGCTATAATAAAAAATAAAATAGAGGGTCATTCAGGTCTATGATATATTATGTCATTAATAGCAAAAATCTGCTATCTTATACGTCGTAGTCTCTCTATGTTGATTAAAGATATCAAGTACCAAAAAATATATGAGGGTACATTAAGAATTTTCTGAGGTTCAAAATTTTGTTAAGTATTGAGAATGTACTAAATACTAAATCTATTGCTACTTATCATGATAAATGAGTAATTATTTATTATAAACAAGTGAATTTTAAAATACCAACAAATAACAACCTTTAAAAAGAAACTTCTGTACCTACACAATTTTTTTCAACCACTTTTACAAAACTTAAGTTTTTTTTTCATACAAAAATAAAAATACTTTTGCCTGTAAGCATGAAAAAAGTTTTTTTATTGTATCTTGGAATAAATATTATTTAGTATGACGTAAGTATAGCAATTGCCTGTAGAGTTTGTTAGTATTTTAAAATTTACCGGTATTAGTAGCTAATATCTACTTTATATTGTGACCTTTATTGTGACACATATCATAACATCACAAGTACCATGAAAATTAAGATGTCATTTTACAGTCCACGATAGTGCATTTCATTCACAGTAATTTATAAGCACAACTTATTTATATACCTACTTACTTCTTACATTATATTATAAAAATGTGAATTCATAATAAATACCTAATAATTGTTATGAATAATTTAAAATTATACTATACTGTACTTAAATTTAGGATAAACTAAAATGGAAAATAATTTTTTAAGGTAAAAACTGGTGTGTTTTATTTTTCACCCTTTCATCTACTTAAATGTATGTATATTAATCTGATTTTACGATTTCTAGACTAAAACGACATAAAGAAACAGTCTGATATTTTCTAGTATTTTTCTAATATCGCTAATAATCGCTAATAATTTTAAATAGTTGCTCGCTTTTTAAACATTCGTACACGATAAGATCTGTGAAAAGATGTTCATGCGGGCGTCCAAAAGGTGCAACGGGCTGCCCGCATTGCCCGCAATCCGCATGCGTTGGATTAGTCCCTGTCCAAGACAGACTAATGCGGAACGGGAGTGCGTATCCCCGCATCGCGCCTCATACGTCGTCTGCAACCAGCCTTTTCGCACCAGCAAGGGGTATAGGAAAATAAATAAAGAGCTATCGCTGAGTTTCTTGAGATTATGTAGGTATGAAGCTATTAAGTACTTATCGAATTCTAAGAAGAGCCGATCATATAGGTTCAAGTTATTTTGAGAGTGCTCAACATCAGTGAGGTGATATTTTAAACTAGAGATAGAGGAATCTGTCCAAGGAACCATAGCATAGAAAAATCAAAAATTATACCTAATCTTAAAAACATGGTTCACTTCGGTTTATAAGAGCCGTAGCCTTAGGTAGCGCCAAATTATAGGGAAGAGAAAAACGACTCAAAGATTTAGCCGGTTTTAGGTAGCCGGTAGGGTAGGTATATTTATTATTAATAAGTATTATTTATACTCTACTTAGTACTTGAGTAACTTAATGTTATTAGGTATCTGGTGATTTGGTTAATCATAAATCTAGCTCTTTCTTTTACCTACGTACTTTGAGAGACTTGATTCATTACAAAAAAAAATTTTTTTGCATATTAGGTATACCTTTCAATTAACGATTTTTTAGATAGAGCATATCCATCAATTAAAACATTTTCATGTAAAATGGTGCCACTACCCGCGTGACCAAGCAATGGTTCGCAGTGTCAAAAAGATATCAGATCTTAAGTAGAGCCAAGCTTCTAACTCTAAAACGTCCTAAATCTACAAGCCTTAACTTCACAAACTCTACACGTTAGTCAAAATACGTAGCTTGGCCATTTCGCTACATTCACCTGGACTTAAGGTGAAAAATTCACTATTCATTACTTTTCTATTATACGTTCTTGTAGCCACGAAACGGACATTCATTTTTAAAATTTTTGCCTGTACAGACAGGAACAAACAGACAGCTGTGTGTTCCGGCTAATCTTGGGAACGGCTGGACCGATTTTGTCCGGACTTTCACTGACAGATAGCTGATGTTATAAGAAATACCTTAAAATCCAAAAAATATTTGTAGATTTATTTCACGTAGGCCAACCTGTGGCTCTTAAGTCACGTCATGACTCTACCACCAGTTGGGAAAGCGGATTCTGCTGAGAAGAGCCGGCAAGAAACTCAGCAGTTTTTCTTTTCAAAATAATCATTTTACAATATTATTATGTAGCTATTACATTGTAATCATTTTTTTATTTTTCTCCTCTTCAAAGAAAGTCATTAATCTATAATATAATAAAACTGTAACAGGTCCAATT
Source organism: Oeneis ivallda (assembly GCA_029955525.1). Taxonomy (NCBI): domain Eukaryota; kingdom Metazoa; phylum Arthropoda; class Insecta; order Lepidoptera; family Nymphalidae; genus Oeneis; species Oeneis ivallda. The sequence continues at coordinate 22,626,042 of JARPMR010000003.1, forward strand.
CTGTACATTGAAGATATTTTGAAAATTTTTCTTTGAGGGCACTCTATAATCGATACTGAAGCCAAAACAATTTTTTTTTTATTTTTTGTCTGTCTGTCTGTCTGTCTGTATCTTGGCCGCGCATCACGCCGAAACTACTGGACGGATTTAAATGAAACTTGGCACGATTTAAGTTCATACTACGAGGTATAATATAGGATACCTTTTATCCCGAAATTCAGCACGGTTCCCTTGGGAGAGGGGATGAAAGTCAAAATGTGTATTTCGCTGTAATTCATTAAGGCGTATTCCGATTTAATCCATTCTTTTTTGTTAGAAAGGAGGTTCTTTAGAGATTGTCCTGGTATTTCAAGGTCGTCAATTTCGTAGTTCAGAAATTATAGACATCACAATCTTCAGTATAGGTCCAAATAACTTGAACCCCGGAATCTACAGGATACTTTGAATGTACGGCTCATCTTAAGCTGGCATGCTTAATTTATCGTATATAGCCGTAGTGTATACTATTTTGTCAAAGTCAAACTACTCCAAAGGCGTCAGATTTTGTCAAACGATCATTATACCTACATACTACATAGTAGGTATGGATGTAATACATTGTATGGACGTAATATTACAGTGTTTTCCTATGTAATTTAATATTCTAATCATATTTACTAATATTATAAATGCGAAAGTGTGTTTGTTGGTTTGACCTTCAATCACGCCGCAACAGAGCCACGAATCTACGTGATTTTTTGCATGGGCATAATTGAGGACCTGGAGAGTGACAAAGGCTACTTTTATCCCGGAAAATCAAAGTGTTCCCGAGGGATTTTAAAAACTAAATCCACGCGGACGAAGTCGCGGGCATCAGCTAGTTTAAATAATAAAGCGCGTTCTGTGCTATGTAAAGCTTTCCTTTTTAGGGTTCCGTACCCAAAGGGTACCAACGGGACCCTATTACTAAGCCTACGCTGTCCGTCCGTCCGTCCGTCCGTCCGTCTGTCAGCGGGCTGTATTTCGTAAACCGTAATAGATAGAGAGATGAAATTTTCACATATTATGTATTTCTATTGCCGCTATAACAACAAATAATAAAAATTAAATTAAATAAAAAAAATTAAATAAAGATTTTCCAAGGGTACATGGAATTTTTTTTTAACGGAACCCTAAAAGAGCGAGGCCCGACTCGCACTTGGCCGATTTTTTTTTTATTCATCGCAGAGAACAATAGGAATAAATTTCTATTTGATACTACCTATTTTAATAAGGGTTGCTTCGCGAGGTGCGGTGCGAGGAAGCGCGAGGGTGGTAGGAGCCAACTTGAATCGAACGTGTAATACCACGAGATCAAAGGCGTAAGGCAGTAGTTTTACTGTATCTCCATAAACTATGTCTGTACTAAGTGGACCTAACTTGAGGTGCGCCGTGCGGTGCGGGGCAGCGCGAGGCGAAGTACCTGGGTGCCAATTTTTGTCGAACGTGTCTACTACCTACTGAATCATCTTCTTCTTCTTCTTTATCAACCTATAGACGTCCACTGCTGGACAAAGGTCTGCATGGACTTCCACAGGCTTCGGTCTTGCGCCGCTTGAATCCAGCGGCTCCCTGCGACTCGTTTGATGTCGTCGGTCCACCTGGTGGGGGGCCTGCCAACACTGCGTTTCCCGGTGCGGGGTCGCCACTCCAACACCTTGGGACCCCAACGACCATCAGCTCTTCGAACTATGTGCCCCGCCCATTTCCACTTCAGTTTCGCGACACGCTGAGCTATGTCGGTGACTTTGGTTCTCCTACGAATCTCCTCATTTCTGATTTGATCTCGCAGGGATAAACCGAGCATAGCTCTCTCCATCGCTCGCTGGGTGACCCTGAGCCTTCTTATGAGGCCCATAGTTAGCGACCATGTCTCGGATCCGTAAGTCATCACTGGCAACACGCACTGTTCGAAGACTTGAGTCTTCAGGCACTGAGGGATTTTGGACGAGAAGACATCTCGGAGCTTCCCGAACGCTGCCCAGCCGAGTTGGATTCGGCGGTTAATCTCTTTCTCGAAATTGGACCTACCTAACTGGACTGTATGTCCCAGGTATATATACTCGTCTACAATTTCGAGCGCAGAGTTCTCAACGATTACTGGGTGGAGCGGAGCATGAGCATTGGACATGATTTTCGTCTTGCTCATGTTCATTTTCAGGCCCACCTGTTGAGAAACCGTGCTGAGATCATTGAGCATTGTATTGAGATCTCTCAGAGTCTCTGCCATGACTACTATGTCATCGGCAAATCGCAGGTGAGTGATGTACTCGCCGTTTATGTTGATGCCAAGTCCGTTCCAATCCAGAAGCTTAAAGACGTCCTCCAACGCAGCGGTAAATAGCTTCGGGGAGATTACATCTCCCTGTCGCACTCCACGCTGCAAGTGGATTGGTCTCGTAGTCTGGTCCTGTATACGTACTGACATAGTGGCGTTTTCGTACAAGCACTTCAACACTTGGATATACCGGTAGTCAATCCGACATCTCTGCAGCGACCTCAATACAGCCCAATTTTCCACCGAATCAAAGGCTTTCTCATAGTCCACAAACGCTAAGCAAAGTGGCCGGTTATATACTCAATCCGTCTTTTCGTATAACCTGCCGCAGCGTATGAATGTGATCTATGGTACCAAAGCCTTTTCGAAATCCGTGTTGTTCGGGAGGCTGGAAGTCGTCAAACCTACGAGCGAGACGATTCGTAATGACTCTCGAGAACAACTTGTAAACATGACTCAGCAGCGAGATGGGTCTATAATTCTTCAGCAAGGTATTATCACCCTTTTTGAAGAACAGGACCACCACGCTCCTGTGCCATGCTTCCGGCGTTATACCCTCGTGAATGACGGAATTGAACAATCGCTGAAAGATCTTAAGTACCGGTTTTCCACCCGCTTTCAGGAGTTCCGCAGTGATTCCGTCATCACCTGGCGCCTTGTTGTTCTTGAGCTGTTTGAGAGCCATTCTAATCTCGTATAGGCTGACGTCCGGGATATCTTCGGTATAGTGTCGGGTCAGTTTGGCTCTGGGATCTTTGGCCAAATCCTCAACAGGTTTTTGTGTCGTGGTATATAACTGCCCATAGAACTTCACGACCTCTCCCAAAATCTCAGGTCGACAAGAGACGAAACGACCGTCATCAGTTTTAAGCCGCGTCAGCTGGCTCTGTCCGATAGACAGATCTCTCGCGAACACTTTTGAGCCTTTGTTCCGCTCGATGGTATCTTTAATACACTTGGTATTACCATCTTAAGATAGAAGTTAGTCTGTATGCATTTTTGGAGCTTTCCTCATTGTGGAAACACTGCATATATGGCATGGTATTTACTGTATTGTAGATCTGTTTTGAAAAGAGCAACCGCCGAGTTTCTTGCTGGTTCTTCTCGGCAGGAAAGGCATTCCGAACCAGTGGTAGATTCATTGACTATTCAAAAGCACTTGTAAAAGTTTATTTGAATAAAAAATATTTCTATTCTATTCTATTCTATTCTATTAAAGATCCGAAGGTCGCGAGTTTGTGCCTTGGAGATCTGTCTATTAATCCGCCGGTAGGCAGCCGCGTCTACCGATGACTGCAGCCTCATCTCTTGTCTCTCCTCCATGAGCTTGAGAGTATGGTCAGAGAACTTTTCGGTTATTTTTCTGCGATGGGTCTTAAAGAACTGAGACCCCACAGTATGACAGTTTCCACGATCCTGTTGTTTAGATCGTCCACAGAAACGCAGTCTGCTAGGCAATCGAATCGGTTCTGCAGTTCGAGTTGGAAGTTTTCGGGGTTTTGGATATGAGCACGAGAGGGTCGGAGAGTTGACTTCACTAGTCTAGCCCTTTCCAGCTTCACATTAATATTCAGTGTGCCTCTTACCATACGGTGATCGCTCCCGGTTTTCACCCTGTTGATCACAGAGACATCATTGAATATATGGCGCTTGGTCGACATAATGAAGTCAATCTCACTTCTCGTAGAACCATTGGGGCTCATCCAAGTCCATTTTCTGTGTGGCCGCTTCCTGAAGAAGGAGTTGTTCATAAAGAGGCCCTTCTTCTCCATGAAGTCGGCCAGCATTTGACCCCTCTGGTTTCTTCGCCCATAACCAAATTGCCTTACCCTCGTCTCTGCACCGCTTCGTTCACCCAGCCTCGCGTTGAAATCCCCCATCACAACATTGTAGTGAGTGGTAGAGGCGTGTATGGCTTTTGATATATCCTCATACAGCGCCTCCACCTCCTCGTCATGATGTGCCGATGTCGGTGCGTAAACCTGTATAACCTTCAACGAATACCGATTGGTGATTCTGAGTATAAGGTACGTGCTACCCTACCCGACACACTTTTGACTTCGACGATGTTGTTGACGAGGGACTTGTGGACGATGAACCCGACACCACCCTGGGACTGTTGGTCGCCCTCCCCGTATAGTAGAACAAGTTGCCGGAATTGAGGATTATCGAGTCCTCCCCCTCTCTTCGGACTTCAGACAATCCTATAACATTCCAGCGCAACTTGCTCACTGCTTCTTCCAGCTCGATGATCTTCTCGTCAGTCCTCAAAGTGCGTGCGTTATACGTCGCCAGGTCCAGTCGTCGGGGCTGGCAGCGGAATCTCATCCGGAGATTCTTAGCACCCCCTGCCCCGCCATTACCGTGACCGCTGCCAGGGTCAGGCACAGCGAGGCCGCCGGGAACTAGGGGCCTTGGCCTTGTGTTCATTTCCATCTGGGTTTTGCCCATAATGACCACGCTGGGCAGGCGTGTTGGTCATCGCAGGGCTAGACTGATCGCGCCGATGTCGCTGCTGCCCGACACCGGCCTGTGCCATTTGTTCAGTTTAGCTAGTATGAGATGGTTATACCGCCATCTGTCGGTCGCCATAGCCTCGTCAGTAAACCAGCAGGGGGCACCGCGGGCAGGTGAGGTTGACTGTTGGAGCGCTAGATGAAGGTGCGCTCCCTTAACCCCTACTGAATCATACTAATTACATAATATAGTAAATGCGAAAGTGTGTTTGTTTGTTGGTCTGTCCTTCAATCACGCCGCAATAGAACTCTACGGATTGACGTGATTTTTTGCATGGGTATAGTTGACCTGGAGAGTGACAAAAGCTAATTTTTTTACCCCGGAAAATCAAAGAGTTCCCGAGGGATTTTAAAATCGCGGGCATTAGCTAGTACCTAAAATATAAATCTTTTAAGCTATATGGAATGTAATTGTTCAACGAATTATTTATTGGAGTCTATTGCTGTATTTAAAATATTGTACGTGTTAGTAAAGAAATAAGTAGGTCGGAACGGAAGAATTTTCGTCGTCAACTTGGCTAGTTTCCAGATTAAAATGACTACAGAGAATTAGATATCTTCCGAAATCAATGAGGTCATCGTAAATACGTAGACTAGCGGCTCGTAAGCTCATTATCGAGGGGTTATTTAAGCGTTCGTAGATTAATTTTATGAGAGCAGATTTAAAAATTTATTAGGTACGTAGGTAGGTCGGTAGGTAGGTACTTATTATCTTTTTGATAGAATAATAGCCAAAACTTTGTCTACGTCTATTGTTTACAAGTAACCCATCTCTTTGTAGATACAGTGTTTCTTCACAATTTCGCATAGGATTCCGAATTTTGCGCCGCCATATTGGAATAATGTTAGTTCATATAAATCATAATACAAAGGTTCCAAAACAAAGTACTGAGGAATATTGTGAAAGCTCCTTGGTACATCAGAAATGACGACATTCATCGGGACCTGAAAATTGAATTCGTCGACAAAATTATACCAAAATATGCCGAAGCCTATGATAAACGGCTTCACCATCATGTTAACGTTGAAGCAATCCAGCTGCTTGACGTAACGAACAAAGCCTTTTGAGTTGGTGTTCAGCTAAATTAAATAGTGAATAGTGAAATAGTGATAGTGTAGTGTTAGCGCTGCCTGAAAGAACACATGAACAAAGTGTCTAAAAACTATTATCAAGAAAAACTAATATGTGTCATTGCTCATTGGACAATCTCTTAGTATATAAGATAATAATTTATAAGTTTAGGTTAAATTAAAATAACTCATTAGCCAACTAAGTTAGGCTAGATTGTAATCGAATTGAGCACCAATTTGGTACTCAGTATCAGGAAAAAAAAATGTTAGGGCTGGAATCTCCTCACCTCATGTTATGCAATTGTATGAACGTAAATAATTAATCCAATACTGTCAAATTCAATGGTCTCGTTAAATTTCACTAATTTTGGTTCAATTTGTTGATTAACAGTCTGGCAAGTTGCAGGTACCTAATCTATTCAGAATGTATTCAGAACAGTAACTTCTCCATAATAATAATTAAGTACCTACCGGTAACTTGGGGTGACTTTGCACCAAATCCGAACAACTTGCAAAATGAAATTAAAAAAAGCCGGCCAAGTGCAAGTCGGACTCGCGCACCGAGGGTTCCATACTCCAAAAGTAAAAGTAAAACGATAATATTATATTAATTTGCTTAATTATCGTTAACTTTGTTTGTAGGGGTTTATTGTAAATATAAAAAAAACTAAGTATGCTAGTTGGAGCGTTGGTTTTATTTTTCCTGTAAATTATACATAAACATCTATTGACCATAATTATTTCAGATTTTTCGATTGGTAAACTTCGGAGATAAGGGGGGGGGAACGGTATTTTTTTCAAAATTTTGGCCGATTAATCAAAAACTATTAGACAATTAACTATTAGACAAAAACAATTAGCTGTGTACACCTGTAATGATAACTGTACTAGGACTAGAAAACTTAACGCAATGTAATATTTTTAATGCTTATACAGTGTATTGATGGTGTATCATATGAAATAAAAATAAATAAATAAATAAAAACTATTATATATAGAAATAAATAAAAAACTGTTTTAGAATGCACAAGTAAAGGCCTTTCATATGATGAGGCCCCACTCGATATAGTTATTTTACTTTGAAATTTCAACCCCCCGATTTTCCCCTTTTTTTATTAAAACTAAAAATAATTTTCGATTTTTCTTTATTCCAATGATTTTGGGCCACTATTATACACAACTATGCCAAATTGCATGTCGATAGCTTTAATAGTTACTGAAATAATCGACTGTGACAGACGGACGGACAGACGGACGGACAGACGGACGGACAGACGGACGGGTAAAAATGGAACCCTTATGGTCTCACCATAAGGGTTCCATTTTTACCATTTTGGTATGGAACCCTAAAAAGTTCTTGACTTAAAAGTTTTATTCACTTCTGAATGCAATCCTTAAAATATGTCAGTGGTCTGTCGAGAAAGGCGACAGGTTGGTATTCCTGCAATTACCTGTGCAACGGACAACGTAAAAGTTGAAATTTTTTCAAAAAAAAAAACGTAAATCCGTGTGTACCTGTACAATCATTGTACATAAGCAGGTAAACCTAATAATATTTTATGCGTTATTAGTTCTATTTTACTTTAAAGAAGGAATTTCAGCCCTTAATTCAATGGATGTAATTTTGAGCTTTGTTTTTTATCGTTAGATCGAAATGTCGGTACAATGGGGTGACTTTGGACTCATTTAGACATAAGTGAAGAAATATTTGACTACTTTGGATAATTAGCTGATATTGAGGTTTCTAAGCTGTTCTTTTTTTATTCGATGATAAGATAGTCCTTGACTGGGATCTCACCTGATGATAAGTGACGATGCAGTCTAAGATGGTAGTGGACTAGGTAAGTCTTTGAATGTAGGGTGGTAACTAGCAAAGGCCAAAGCCTCCCCAACAGACCAGACCAGAGACAATTCAGAAATTATCGGGAAGGGTCAAATTTCATTTGGTTTTTCGCAATTTATAAACTAATACGAAAAAGTAGGCTAATGGCATTCTAATTGCGCCAGTGGCAGTATCATCTTCACAGGTTTATATAAAAATCTTTACTTGAAAGTGACCATTTTAAGAAATTAATCAATACCAGTATATCGAGTTGGACGTGAGTTACTCTCTGAGTAGAATTGCGAAAAACTAAATTAAATTTGAATTTCGCGTGCAGACCCGTATAATAAGTGATCAAACGAACTTACCTGAAGTGAAGTTCGATCATTATTATATGAGTTGCTTCATCCGAAGATATAATTACAAAGGTAGTCACTCTTTACTCACCAGAGATAAGTCCGCGTATTTTACAGTTATACCCTATTTTAAAAATAAATCACCTTGGCAGTACCGTCTTAAGTTTGCTCATTATCTTTAGAGATGTATACGGTTCAAAACTTTTTTATTTGGGCAGTCAGGGAGGGTGGGTAATTATATCTTCGGATGAAGCAACTCATATAATAATGATCGAACTTCACTTCAGGTAAGTTCGTTTGATCACTTATTATATTTCTTTGCTTCATCCTTCAATATAATTACAAAGGTAGTTGTTTAGAGTAAAAAGTTTTGAAAAACATGTACGCAATACAGATTTTGTAAATAGTGTATTTTTAATCACTTTCTTACGGAAATACTAATTAATTTGCTTGCATACACTTTAACAATATTAAAATTTATTTATGATATTATTATTATAATATTATTTAATACTATAAATTAGTGGTTCGCCCCGAACTGAGACCGCGCGGTAACGGTATCCCATGATTATTCATTCAATCGATACATGATAACCAAAACTGACATTATTATTATGCCCGTTTTCACCAAACATACCTAAATCATCCCCTAAGTGGGAGTCTCTTAACGTAGGTAGCTCCTAAATACAATCCTAAGTCCTAACATCCGTCCCAATGTCCTTTTAGGTGTCCCGTACAGGATCGTGATAAATAAGTTGACAGAAAACATCACCTAGCTTATCATAGGTAGCCCGTAAAAGTTATGGAACGTTAGTGAAAACATTGAATTATTATGTAGGTACTAACGAGTGAAACCGGGTTACGGGCATCTGTACAAATCGTCATCTATCGACGCGAATAGAAAATAATATACAATATTTAACTAAAATTTAACTAAAAAATAATTTTAATTGAATAATATGGTACAAAAAAAAAATTACAATACAATTATTGTATTATATTATGTAACTAAATAATAATGGTCGATGCAAAACTGTTTTTGGGATAGGTCGTAGTCGTTACTCGTAGTTCCATGGAATAGTTACTGACTGCGCCATCTATTAACATTATTGTGAAGCTATGTTGATGCTATATGAATTATTGATGCCCATTAAAACTTAAATAATCTCGTTTCTTTATAATATTCATATAATTTTAGTATTTGTTGTTCAAGTACAGGATATAAGTGACCTAAAAAAAAAAAATCAGCTTGAAAATTCATAGCGGATTTTTCTAGAGAGCGTCTTCAAGCGAGCGTATAAAATCGCCACTTTGAAAGCCCCCCATTTCGTCAGTTTTAAGGGAAAAATTAAAAAAAAATATTTTTGTACTCGGTTCAAAATTATCTTTAAAATGACATGTAACAATTTTATGTAACGCGATAAAATTTTTTTTACTTCGCATTCACTTCTATGAGAGCCCCCCTGAAATAAAGGTTTTTATAATTTTTTATCCAATATTCGGCTGAAGGCCATCAGTTTACATATTATATCTAAATTTGAAGTAATTACGTTCAGTAATTCAAAAGTTATAAGGCTCTGACAGACGGACGGACGGACGGACAAGTGCAAATTCACTCTAGTAGACTCAGAGACCTCGCTTCGCTCGGTCAATTAGAATATATTTATTTTTATGATTAGGTATAATTCATAAATTGATTCACTATTAGATGTGTTAACGCAATTATTATTAAGACCTGTCTTGGCAGGGTCTGGCATCATCTCTTTCATCCGCCATGGATCTAACATCTAAGCAGCGAAAGAATGAGTTCGATGTGTTACTCCAGCCTGCCGTTTTTCTAATTGCCTCAACGCTCGCCTGAGCGTGAGGTGCTGTGTGCTTGTGTCAACGCTGCTCCCTGATAGCGTTTACTTAATCCACCTGCTGATCGATTGAGGTTCGGCTTTTTGTAAGGCTAATCTTATATTAGTTCTGGAAATATAGTGTGTGGAGGGGTGTAGCCGGGCAGATGCTCAGATTTTCTTGAAAGTAAGGTAGGAAGAGAGAAAGAGAATAGGCTTGGTATCTGCCCGCAGCGTTTTTTTTTTTAATTTACCGTTATTCTAATTTAAACCCCGATTTCGAAAGTAATATTGCTTTCCAATTTAATTGATGGAAGAGTTTGTAGTCTATGAGCAGTGCAAATTGCTAGTATACTGAAAAGTTTCTTAGTGATTTTTTCTAAAGATGAGTGACTATAAGGGAACCAATTTTTAATATAGTTTAAAACAAGTTGAGGGACCCAAGTACGGGAGTAATAGGGTTTGGTTGATCTTAACTTATAGACACCTTTGAGGAGACGTTTTACGCTCGCTCCAGAAACAATGCTGTTTCTTAGCATAATTTATATTGCAATTCGTTATTCGATAAGGGTTCAAACTTCGTAACAAACGCTGTAAGAGAAGATAATACTGGTCTTTGACGGTTTAAATACATTTTTTATTGTTTAATTTACAAAACTGCCACCGAAGCTTGAGTGTGGTATTATATTGTTTTAAAATACTGTCGAAATAGAATGATGTTAACATTAGTGACGCTGAGTCTGGGTCGGCGCCTTGTTTTAAGGGAGAGAGAGAGTCCGGAGAGTCTCGCGACACCCAGGGTAAGTTTCTTGTGCAAGGAATGGTGAAATGAGATTGCAATAAGTATTAATGAGGATTAACATTAAGCAATATCCGAAACTACCAAGCTTTGTAGGAGAGAGTACCACGCTTGTATTAACCAATTTGAAAAAACTAGGCCGTTTCGCCTTCGTATTCCGTTTGCCTCGTTATCAATGATTTTCCTCAGACACTTTAAAATTAAACAAAAAGGAGGAAACAAAAATCATAGAAAAACATAAAAGCCCCACATAGCGTAAATGCCTCGACAGATAAAGCGTCCGGATCTTCTTGTTAAGGCACGGATTTTTTAAATTTAGTATTGTTATTCAATCAAAAACGGACTTAAAGCCTAGGTATCTCAATTAGGTTATAACTTCTTTTATGACCTTGATTAAAACACCTGGAGTCACTGATAAGCCGAACAGCCTAACATTAGGTTTAGGCATCAAGAAAATAAAACTAACTATAACTAACGGAACTAATAGCTCCTATTGTAATAAATTATTATTAATAGCAACCCACATATTAAGTTGGTAAGCTGACATTATCCTGCGCCGCAGTGTTACGCCCCCCCCCCCCCCCCCAGTTCATGACGAGTACCGACGAGGCGCTCGCCAGTTTTCCTCGTTGCCGGCTGGTCGAGTACCCGTATATAGTTAGGTAAGAACATAACGTATATTGTCTCGCAGACAATAATTTGTAGTTAATGTACATATATATATTCACGATTACACATTTTCTACACAATTGTCATAAGGATATGGCTCATAACTAGCTCGCAGCTAGTAAGGTTATCACAATTACCAATTTCCTTTTGTGGAGTCACAGCTTTAGCAGCTTTAGGATATAGCTCATGAGTAGCTCGCAGCTAGTTATGTAATTGCAATCGACTCGCAGTCAATACCGATTTGTTTAAGGAATCACAGCTTTAGTATGTGATTTATGAATAGCTCGCAGCAAGTTATGTTATAGCAATTGATTCGCAGTTAATCCCTTTTTATTGTGGAGTTACAGCTTTAGGATTTGACTCATGAGTAGCTCGCAGCTAAGAAGTCACATCTTTAGGATATGAACCATAAGTAGCTCGCAGCTAGTTATGTTATCGCAATTGACTCGCAGTCAATCCCGATTTGTTTGTGGAGTCACACCTGTAGGATTTGACTCATGAGTAGCTCGCAGCTAGGAAGTCACATCTTTAGGATATGAACCATAAGTAGCTCGCAGCTAGTTATGTTATCGCAATTGACTCGCAGTCAACCCCGATTTGTTTGTGGAGTCACAGCTGTAGGATTTGACTCATGAGTAGCTCGCAGTTAGGAAGTCACATCTTTAGGATATGAACCATAAGTAGCTCGCAGCTAGTTATGTTATCGCAATTGACTCGCAGTCAATCCCGATTTTTTTTTTGTGGAGTCACAGCTTTAGGATTTGACTCATGAGTAGCTCGCTCGCAGCTAGTTATGTTATCGCAATTGACTCGCAGTCAATCCTGATTTGTTTGTGGAGTCACAGCTTTAGAATATGACTCATGAGTGGCTCGCAGCTAGTTATATTATCGCAATTGACTCGCAGACAATTCCAATTTGTTTGTGGAGTCATGGCTTTAGTATATGACTGATGATTAGCTCGCAGTTAATCATGTTATTGCAATTGGTTCGCAGTCAATCCCTGTTTGTTGTTTTTTAGTTTCTCGGATAAAGCCAATCCAAATAAAGTTTTGTCTCCTTCCGAATCTTATAGCACTTCTTGTTGACTTGAGGCATTAAGAGTTTAATGCTGCTTTGAGTGATTCCGAAGTTTGAATCACATAGGATCTAATCTCTAAAATCTAGGAATATTTAATATCTTCTTTAATATCTAATAATATGCTACTTGATCTGCTTGTTCATCTTCTTGCTTTGCTTGTTCATCTACCATTGCTTTTAATTTTAAGTGTTTCGTAACAATTAGTGTTTTCAGACAAATCGAAGAAAAGGTGGGTAGTTAGTTCCCTTACGCTTCGCTTGGCTCGTCGTGGCAGGGACACTACCGTCTCCCCAGATAAATAATGTTATATTTTTGTTTACAAGTAGGTACTCGAATATAGTTAACGGCTGGGCAAGCTACTAAAGCCCCGTTGAGCGAATTTCACGAGCATAATTGAGTGAATTCGTGAATTTTATTACATTTTTCGAATGTATAATATGATATGTAGAAATAATAATGATAAATGTCTCCTAACCTAAATAAATCCGAGACACTTGGGGGGTAGGTACTAAGTTAATTTAATCGTGATTGATGACAAGTTGTAACAATAGTGTTACCATAATAATCGTTATAGTTGTGTTTTAATTTTTATTAATTTTCATAATAAAACACTTCCGCAAGTATTTGCAGAATAGGCAACGTAATGTTTAATTCAGAATATTTACGTTTTCTCTGATACCTCGTAATCGATGAAGACTCACAGTAAACCTCGATACGAAAAGTGTACCGTTTTTATGTTAATGCAAAAACAATAATATAGTAGACTATGTGGCGGTACGTAAGCGCAAACAAGAGATCGTTTGAAAACAGAAAAGAGCTCGTACCTTTTTCCTTCGATGATGATGATGATGATGATTTCAGCCGATGAACAATACTGCAGTCACACTATCCTACAATGTCACTCGATCTTCTGCACTCCTGGTTAAATTATTAAGTGCGGCGCGCTGAGCACGTGCGGTCCTTATCTCGCGCGAAAAAGTAATGAGCAAACTTAAGACGGTACTGCCAAGGTGATTTATTTTTAAAATAGGGTATAACTGTAAAATACGCGGACTTATTTCTGGTGAGTAAAGAGTGACTACCTTTGTAATTATATTGAAGGATGAAGCAAAGAAATATAATCCACCTTAAGGTGGATTATACGGGTATATAATTTGGTTTTTCGCAATTTGTAAACTAATACGACAAAGTAGGCTTATGGCATTCAAATTGCGCTAGTAGCTCGACGGCAGAAAGCGGAACTGGCGTATCTCAAAAAATCCAGTTTTACACCAGAGCCAAAAAACTATTTCAAAAAATCATAACTCGTAAATTAATAAAGATAGAAAGTTGAAACTTGCAACATATTTCTATCAAACTAAACGTTATTTGATACAGTTATTAGGAAATTCCTAAAGTTACTGTTTCATTGATTTTTTACGAGTTACAGCAGTTGATGTTTAAATATCGAGCAGCGGAAAAGCTGTAACTGTAAGGTGAAATGTATGACCAATTAAAATAGATACAAGTTTTCGTGCTACGATCTGCTGTATCTCAAATATGAACTATTAGAAACATGATCATTTTGCTGTATGTGATTTTAATTGAATTATTTTATAAAAATGAAATGTTTTTAAACATTCTGAATTATAAATTTATTATCTATACATGATATATTATAATAAATCTGTAATTGATCGTTGTCTGTACATCAAAAATTTATGAGAATATCTGTTATTGGGGATCTTTATCAAAACAATAGATCCCTAAACAATCATTGTTAGAATTTTTTTCTGTTTGTCTGTGTGTCTGTGTGTTTGTGCGCGCTAATCTCAGAAACGGCTAAACAGATTAGGGTGCGGTTTTCACTAATGTGTTGTGGTAGGTTTCACTTTAAACTCAATGTTTGTTTTATTTCAATAAAGTTCATAAATAAAAAAATATGAAACTTAAAAAGCCATCAAGCGATTTCAAATATTCTACCTTTGCGGGTGAAAAAGGGGATTAATTTGGTTTATAATGATGATGAAGTTTCGAAGTGAAATGCATGATACTATATTTTTAGGCGTCGTAAGAAAATGATGGAAAAGAGGATGAAAGTTTGCATTGAAATCCATAATTTTTGAAGGGAAAATTTATTTGCGGGTGTTAATTTAACAAAAAACAAGTGAAAAGGAGGATAACTTTTTTATATGAGTTCATTCATTTAGCGATTTCAAAATTCGAAAATTAATCTTAAAATGGAGATGCGAAGCTCGCGGGCAGCAGCTAGTAAAAATAAAATACTGTAATTTTTGCATAATGCTTTTATTATAATATTCAGAATGTAGGAAATGACACAAAAAATCAGTCCGCTCTATATACTTCCTCTTCTCCAATAGTTTCAACAATCAGTTTACTATACTTCCTCGTCTTCATTAGTCAATAATCAGTCTGCTGTATCTATTAATCCTTCAACACCGCACCGGTCTATAGCTACCTAAAACAAAAGAAGAATTAATTAGTAATAGACAATACAATTACCTAATTACTGAGCCTATCACCCGCACCACAGCACTGCCGCTTTCAGGGGTAGTTTTAAATATGCTGCAACCCGGTGCTGGAACAATATTCCTCCCCCCATACGTGAATCTCGGAGTAGAACTACATTTGTTAAAAAGTTAAAAATTTTTTTACTACTGAAACAAAATGAATTTGAAAATTTAGCGGTAGATATATCAGTTATTTAATTTTATATGTTATGTTGAACAATTTTGTTGTCTTTTAAATATTATTGCACTATATTATATAAAATATTTTTATCTATGTTATATGTATATAATATTATATGTGTATAAAGCTTCCTCCTTAACACTGGTGATAATACCTTTATATATTATTATTTAATAATGTGATTGTATTTGACACGACTACTTACTTACTGCTTCCCTTCGAAATTTGCCATAGATTTAATTTACTGTTGTAACTTGAAACTGTGACGTCACCTGGGTCACAGCTGAAAATCAGCGCCTGGCATTGTATGCATTTCTTTGCATAAGACGCAAGGCATAGTGCTGAGCTGTACACCCTTTCTGGGTGGTGTCACAGACGAAATTATATCTTTGTAACTAGTTTTGTCTGTGTCACCATTATCTATATATATAAAAGAAAGTGGTGTTAGTTACACTATTCGACCGAGCGAAGCGAAGGTCTTTGAGTCTACTTGAGTGAATTTGCACTTGTCCGTCCGTCCGTCCGTCCGTCCGTCCGTCTGTCAGAGCCTTATAACTTCTGAATTACTGGACGTAATTACTTCAATTTTAGATATAATATGTAAACCGATGGCCTCCAGCCGAAAATGGCTTAAAAAGTTATAAAAATCTTTATTTCAGGGGGGCTCTCATAGAAGCGAATGCGAAGAAAAAAATTTTTTTTTGCATTTCATAGGGTTACAGTACCTCATTTTAAAGATAATTTGGAACAGAGTACAAAAGTATTTTTTTTTTAATTTTTTTCCTAAAATTGACGAAATGGGGGGCTTTCAAAGTGGAGATTATATTTGACCTCACAACGGAATAACCATTGAAAGCTGGGGCTTGAAAGTTTTATAATTTTAGCGTAATATCATGTACTTGAACAACAAATACTAAAATTAGATAAATGTAATAAGGAAACTAAATTATTTAACTTTTAATGAGCAGCAACAACAGAACTTCACAATGATGTCAATAGATGGCGCTCTCATCTCATATAGCAAATGCAGCTATATGTAACATATTATTCAATTAAAATTACTAGTGGTTCGCCCCGAACTGAGACCTCGCGGTAACGGTTTCCCATAATTACTTATTCATTCAATAGATATATGACGAACAAAATTGACATTATAATTATGCCCGTTTTCACCAACCATACCTAAATCATCCCCTTTGTAGAAGTTTCTTTACGTAGGTAGCCCCTAAATACAATCCTAACATCCCAATGTCATTTTCACCTTTAATTGTCCCGTAGAGGTTCGTAATAACAAAGTTGACAGAAAGTGTCAACTAACTTAACATAGGTAGCCCGTAAAGGTTAGGGAACTGTTATAGTGAAATCCTCAAGGCCTCAATCAAACTTAGGTATAGTTTTTTGGAACATTCAAATTAAATTACTTGTACACAGCGTCAACTATCGACACGATCAGAAAACATGTAAAAACAAACTGCAAGGTGAAGTTTTATTGATGTTAGCTAAATGACTAAATAATAATTTTAATTGAATAATATGTTACATATAGCTGCATTTGCTATATGAGATGAGAGCGCCATCTATTGACATCATTGTGAAGTTCTGTTGTTGCTGCTCGTTAAAAGTTAAATAATTTAGTTTCCTTATTACATTTATCTAATTTTAGTATTTGTTGTTCAAGTACATGATATTACGCTAAAATTATAAAACTTTCAAGCCCCAGCTTTCAATGGTTATTCCGTTGTGAGGTCAAATATAATCTCCACTTTGAAAGCCCCCCATTTCGTCAATTTTAGGAAAAAAATTAAAAAAAAAATACTTTTGTACTCTGTTCCAAATTATCTTTAAAATGAGGTACTGTAACCCTATGAAATGCAAAAAAAAATTTTTTTCTTCGCATTCGCTTCTATGAGAGCCCCCCTGAAATAAAGATTTTTATAACTTTTTAAGCCATTTTCGGCTGGAGGCCATCGGTTTACATATTATATCTAAAATTGAAGTAATTACGTTCAGTAATTCAGAAGTTATAAGGCTCTGACAGACGGACGGACGGACGGACGGACGGACGGACAAGTGCAAATTCACTCAAGTAGACTCAAAGACCTTCGCTTCGCTCGGTCGATTATTTAGTCATTTAGCTAACATCAATAAAACTTCACGTTGCAGTTTGTTTTTACATGTTTTCTGATCGTGTCGATAGTTGACGCTGTGTACAAGTAATTTAATTTGAATGTTCCAAAAAACTATACCTAAGTTTGATTGAGGCCTTGAGGATTTCACTATAACAGTTCCCTAACCTTTACGGGCTACCTATGTTAAGTTAGTTGACACTTTCTGTCAACTTTGTTATTACGAACCTCTACGGGACAACTAAAGGTGAAAATGACATTGGGATGTTAGGATTGTATTTAGGGGCTACCTACGTAAAGAGACTTCTACAAAGGGGATGATTTAGGTATGGTTGGTGAAAACGGGCATAATTATAATGTCAATTTTGATCGTCATATATCTATTGAATGAATAAGTAATTATGGGAAACCGTTACCGCGAGGTCTCAGTTCGGGGCGAACCACTAGTTATAACTGAAGAACGGATGAACCGATTTGGCTCAAAATTGGTGGAGAGGTAGCTTAGAACCAGGAGACGGACATAGGATACTTTTTATCCCGTTCGACCGCGTTTCCGTCAAGTCAATATAAAACCTCTGGTATAACAAAAATGCATCTGACATTGGAATAAAAAAACGAAAATGACAGTGGAAGAACAAAACGTAAATGACAGCTTAACGTAATTTTGTATTTGGTTAATTATGGTAAAAACAATATTATAAAAATTATAGTTTAACGTAATTGATAATATCATCAGTAATATGTTTTCTCTTTGAATCATCATTAACAATGCCGCGAGCAAGACGATCAAATGTTTCCTGCTACAAAGCTACGGATTGACGTGATTTATTGGATAGGTATAGTTGAGAACCTGGAGGGTGACAAAGATTTCCCGCGGGATGTTATGAACTAAATCCACGCAGACGAAGTCGCGGGCATCAGCTAGTAGTGAATAAAGATATTTTCTTTCTATTTTTTTTCTTTTCTTTTATCAAATATCTTCAGACCTAGTCTAATATTTAGGTAAGTTATAAAAACATCACTCACTTTCTTTACTATGTACCTACCTAATGTTTGTTAACTATCTACTTATTCGAGACCTTAAGATACTGATAAACGAAACAATCAAGGTAGCTATGTAAAATATAAGCAGGTAAGGTTGTAAGCTTTGCTTGCTTATTAGAGGTAGTAGGTATGCTAAATATACAGACTTCCAATTAACTCATTTAACAAAAAATAGGTTAAATTTTAATATTCTTTTACTTACCCGAACTCCTGAAGTATAACTATTATTTTTAAACACGTAAATAACACGTAAACGACACGTTAACAATCTTTTAAAATAATATTTTTGTTAACACCAAATACGCTTTCTCACTATCGGCGCTTACGCATCAGATGCGGCGCGATCAGAATGGCGTATATAGCAAACACCTCGGGATTGGAGAGAGGTGCGGGTCTATCTAGAGTGGCGTATTGATTCTTCTTCTTCTTTGTCAACCTATAGACGTCCACTGCTGGACAAAGGTCTCCTGCATGGACTTCCACAGGCTTCGGTCTTGCGCCGCTTGAATCCAGCGGCTCCCTGCGACTCGTTTGATGTCGTCGGTCCACCTGGTGGGGGGCCTGCCAACACTGCGTTTTCCGGTGCGGGTCGCCACTCCAACACCTTGGGACCCCAACGACCATCAGCTCTTCGAACTATGTATTGATTGCTCATTATTGGCGTATTGATTACTCAACACAAAACAATACTCTAATCTTATGGTGTAAGTAAGATATTTGCTCTTAAATTAAATGTTTGAAATGTAGTAACTGTTCGATAAACACTCACTAGTTCGGAGCATATTGCTGTATCCTTGTCAACGTAAAATTTTGGGGCGGCTGAAATGCTGTATCTTTTGAAATCAATGTCCGTCAGGGTAAAATAATGGTGTAACTGTTATTTATGTTGGACGTGGTGTCGTATCTATTTTATTTTCAAAAATAGCGATTTTTCCTCTATTTACAGCGATTTGTCATGTAAGCAGTACCAAAAATAGAAAAAATTCAATGGCGTATCATTAAATTTTTTCATCGTAGAAAGACGAGACATATACCATTCGACGCGGCTTTTTTTGCTTATCAACAATATAGTAATAAAAATCGGCCAAGTGCGAGTCGGGCCTCGCTCTTTTAGGGTTCCGTCAAAAAAAATAATTAAAAGATTTTCATCTACCCCCTACCCATTTTAATTTAATTTTTTTAATTTAATTTAATTTTTATTATTTGTTGTTATAGCGGCAATAAAAATACATAATATGTGAAAATTTCATCTGTCTATCTATTACGGTTACGAGATACAGCCCGCTGACAGACGGACGGACGGACGGACGGACGGACAGCGTAGGCTTAGTAATAGGGTCCCGTTGGTACCCTTTGGGTACGGAACCCTAAAAAGTCATTTAGCCCAAATTTTGAGATACGACATTTCCGCTTTCTGCCGTCGTGGTAGTGGACTAGGTAAGTCTTTGAATGTAGGGTGGTAACTAGCAAAGGCCAAAGCCTCCCAACAGACCAGACCAGAGACAATTCAGAAATTATCGGGAAGAGTCTAATTTCATTTGGTTTTTCGCAATTTATAAACTAATACGAAAAAGTAGGCTAATGGCATTCTAATTGCGCCAGTGGCAGTATCATCTTCACAGGTTTATATAAAAATCTTTACTTGAAAGTGACCATTTTAAGAAATTAATCAATACGAGTATATCGAGTTGGACGTGAGTTACTGAGTAGAATTGCGAAAAACTAAATTAAATTTGAATTTAGCGTGCAGACCCGTATAATCCACCTTAAGGTGGATTATACGGAAAATCAGCGCCTGGCATTGTATGCATTTCTTTGCATAAGACGCAAGGCATAATGCTGAGCTGTACACCCTTTCTGGGTGGTGTCACAGACGAAATTATATCTTTGTAACTAGTTTTGTCTGTGTCACCATTATAGTGAATAAAGATATTTTCCTTAAGATATTTAAAGATATTTTCACCTTAAGGTGGATTATACGAGTATATAATTTGGTTTTTCGCAATTTGTAAACTAATACGAAAAAGAAGGCTTATGGCATTCAAATTGCGCCAGT
Organism: Oeneis ivallda; assembly: GCA_029955525.1. Classification (NCBI taxonomy): domain Eukaryota; kingdom Metazoa; phylum Arthropoda; class Insecta; order Lepidoptera; family Nymphalidae; genus Oeneis; species Oeneis ivallda. The sequence goes on from JARPMR010000003.1 coordinate 22,646,408, forward strand.
AGCAGTACCTATCATGTTCACAGGTTTATATAAAAATCTTTACTTGAAAGTGTCCGGTTTAAGAAATTAGTCAGAATATCGACCAATTTGTGAGTAGACTCACGTCCAACTCGATATTTTGATTAATATCTTAAAATGGTCACTTTCAAGTCGGTCGATTCTGACTAATTTCTTAAACTGGACACTTTCAAGTAAAGATTTTTATATAAACCTGTGAAGATGAGTACCTGCAGTACCCCGGGTATTCGCTTGAGCATAATTTTATAGCTCGCGCAGGGGTTTGTTTGTACGCTCGTGACAATATCTGCTGCCAACGTCTCCGTAATTTGGAGGTACCTAAGTTCTCAGTTCTGTGCCCAACTATAGTCTGTTTCTAGGGCAGGCGGAAAAACGGACATTGACCTTAAGTACTAGTGGTTCGCCCCGAACTGAGACCTCGCGGTAACGGTTTCCCATAATTACTTATTCATTCAATAGATATATGACGATCAAAATTGACATTATAATTATGCCCGTTTTCACCAACCATACCTAAATCATCCCCTTTGTAGAAGTCTCTTTACGTAGGTAGCCCCTAAATACAATCCTAACATCCCAATGTCATTTTCACCTTTAGTTGTCCCGTAGAGGTTCGTAATAACAAAGTTGACAGAAAGTGTCAACTAACTTAACATAGGTAGCCCGTAAAGGTTAGGGAACTGTTATAGTGAAATCCTCAAGGCCTCAATCAAACTTAGGTATAGTTTTTTGGAACATTCAAATTAAATTACTTGTACACAGCGTCAACTATCGACACGATCAGAAAACATGTAAAAACAAACTGCAACGTGAAGTTTTATTGATGTTAGCTAAATGACTAAATAATCGACCGAGCGAAGCGAAGGTCTTTGAGTCTACTTGAGTGAATTTGCACTTGTCCGTCCGTCCGTCCGTCCGTCCGTCCGTCTGTCAGAGCCTTATAACTTCTGAATTACTGAACGTAATTACTTCAATTTTAGATATAATATGTAAACCGATGGCCTCCAGCCGAAAATGGCTTAAAAAGTTATAAAAATCTTTATTTCAGGGGGGCTCTCATAGAAGCGAATGCGAAGAAAAAAATTTTTTTTTGCATTTCATAGGGTTACAGTACCTCATTTTAAAGATAATTTGGAACAGAGTACAAAAGTATTTTTTTTTTAATTTTTTTCCTAAAATTGACGAAATGGGGGGCTTTCAAAGTGGAGATTATATTTGACCTCACAACGGAATAACCATTGAAAGCTGGGGCTTGAAAGTTTTATAATTTTAGCGTAATATCATGTACTTGAACAACAAATACTAAAATTAGATAAATGTAATAAGGAAACTAAATTATTTAACTTTTAACGAGCAGCAACAACAGAACTTCACAATGATGTCAATAGATGGCGCTCTCATCTCATATAGCAAATGCAGCTATATGTAACATATTATTCAATTAAAATTATTATTTAGTCATTTAGCTAACATCAATAAAACTTCACCTTGCAGTTTGTTTTTACATGTTTTCTGATCGTGTCGATAGTTGACGCTGTGTACAAGTAATTTAATTTGAATGTTCCAAAAAACTATACCTAAGTTTGATTGAGGCCTTGAGGATTTCACTATAACAGTTCCCTAACCTTTACGGGCTACCTATGTTAAGTTAGTTGACACTTTCTGTCAACTTTGTTATTACGAACCTCTACGGGACAATTAAAGGTGAAAATGACATTGGGATGTTAGGATTGTATTTAGGGGCTACCTACGTAAAGAAACTTCTACAAAGGGGATGATTTAGGTATGGTTGGTGAAAACGGGCATAATTATAATGTCAATTTTGTTCGTCATATATCTATTGAATGAATAAGTAATTATGGGAAACCGTTACCGCGAGGTCTCAGTTCGGGGCGAACCACTAGTAATTTTAATTGAATAATATGTTACATATAGCTGCATTTGCTATATGAGATGAGAGCGCCATCTATTGACATCATTGTGAAGTTCTGTTGTTGCTGCTCATTAAAAGTTAAATAATTTAGTTTCCTTATTACATTTATCTAATTTTAGTATTTGTTGTTCAAGTACATGATATTACGCTAAAATTATAAAACTTTCAAGCCCCAGCTTTCAATGGTTATTCCGTTGTGAGGTCAAATATAATCTCCACTTTGAAAGCCCCCCATTTCGTCAATTTTAGGAAAAAAATTAAAAAAAAAATACTTTTGTACTCTGTTCCAAATTATCTTTAAAATGAGGTACTGTAACCCTATGAAATGCAAAAAAAAATTTTTTCTTCGCATTCGCTTCTATGAGAGCCCCCCTGAAATAAAGATTTTTATAACTTTTTAAGCCATTTTCGGCTGGAGGCCATCGGTTTACATATTATATCTAAAATTGAAGTAATTACGTCCAGTAATTCAGAAGTTATAAGGCTCTGACAGACGGACGGACGGACGGACGGACGGACGGACAAGTGCAAATTCACTCAAGTAGACTCAAAGACCTTCGCTTCGCTCGGTCGATTATGTTAGCATCGAACGTAAACGATAGGTATTTTTTCCATACATTTCACTGTCGATTACGTATCGTTACGCGCTAAGCGCGTCTCATAGTACCGGGTGGGGTGAAGCTTGCGGTTATTCAGAGATAAAAAATCGGCCAAGTGCGAGTCGGGCCTCGCTCTTTTAGGGTTCCGTTAAAAAAAATTAAATTAAAATATTTATATTATATAATATAAATATTTTAATTTAATTTTTTTAATTTAATTTAATTTTTATTATTTGTTGTTATAGCGGCAATAGAAATACATAATATGTGAAAATTTCATCTGTCTATCTATTACGGTTTACGAGATACAGCCCGCTGACAGACGGACGGATGGACGGACGGACGGACAGCGTAGGCTTAGTAATAGGGTCCCGTTGGTACCCTTTGGGTACGGAACCCTAAAAACGTTTCGATATGATTTGCGGTATCGCGTCGTCGTGCTTAAGCCGCTTAGCATTAAGTTCGCCTTTTTACCCGACTACCAAGGGAGTGGTTATGTTTTGTACACTTTTCTCAGAATATGCAATATAATAAAAAAAATGAAAACGCGGAAGAGATGTGTAGATATTAAATAACTTAACGAATATTCAAAACATATTTATTAGTACCACTTCTTTTTCCTATAACGTTACCTACTTATTAAACTACTTATATACTGTTAACGGAATAACGAAAATTGTAATAACTATGATATATAAATAAAAAAATTAAATTAATGTTAATTTGCTTTTTAATTCATATAAGTACAGGACAATCTTCTTTCTTCATAATATAATAGTAGACACAGGGCCTGCGAAGAACTTCACACTCGGCACGCTATCTTTCACTGATGATGTTTACTGATACAAAGATAAAAAAATAAAATCTAAAAAAAAGGTTGGCTACCCCGATGATATCGTCAAAGGTCAATGTCCGTTTTTCCGCCTGCCCTAGAAACGCACTATAGCAAAAATAGGTCATATAAGAGTTTTGCAAACGTTTTGGATATAACTGAATGGTATGCAATTAAGTCATACAATGGTCATACAAACGTTTATACAACGCGGTTTTGGCGCAGTTACTATGGCTATAAAGTCATACAGCTGTCATTCAAAAGTCATAAGCAAAAACGTTTAGTCAATTGAGTGTAATGAATATTCACAAGTTTGAAATGGGATGTGTTTATTTTTAAGTTAGGAAAACTTAATGCGAATGTCACTTTTGCGACCAAATTTTTAGGTTTATTAATATATTTTAAATGCCCCCTTGATTTCTTTTAAATTTAATTATATTTTTCTTTAATAAAAAAAAAATTATTATTTGTCATAATGCCATTATGATTTACAAAATACTTATATACGATAAATACTGCTGTGTTAAGAGTAAAAACTCCTTCATAATGCCATTATGAGTTACAAAATACTTATATACGTTAAATACTGCGGTTTTAAGAGTTAAAACTTAAAGAACGCCATCATTACAAACCTATCAGAGTTCCTTAAAATATTTTAGTAATCCGTCATTTCGTCATTCCAAAACATAGTTCTTTTACATTATCAGAACATTTTAGAGAACATAACTTTTTTGGAAATATAACTATTGCATAGATAGGTATATTATAGACCTCGCCTAACGTTTTAGTCGCAATTGTATTTTAAGAAAGTAATAATAATTGCAAACAATTTCTATGGTATAGTATGGTATAGTACCAACTGTACTAGTTGGTATACTTACCTAAATGTAAATTTTTGTGCATCAAGTACCTATAACTAGTACCTACCTACTATTTTTTTTTAGATTTCAAATATAGACGTGGCTTTTCTGGATGTGGAAGATTTTCTTAAGAAAAGCGATTTTGAATTATTGAGAGAATTAAAATGGCCGTGGCAAAAAACACATTTTGTCAAAGTCGAAAAATGTCATAATTGTCGGTTTCCAACTTTATCCACAATGCTTAGAGAGCTCCTTCATGTCCAAAAGGCAAACACATGCAGAATTCAAATTAACTTCTGAGTTTTCAGACGAAAAATTCAAAAACTATTTTAGAATGACTAGGAACGATTTTAAGGAATTACATGTGAATTATATACGTCGTATAAACATTTTTCGCTTCGAACAGCTTCAATTAGTTCTTCCATCTTGCAAACACTCGCGCCACTGCCACTCGAAATTAGTGTCTCGATCACCTAGCCGGCACGCGCGTACACGCGCGTACACGCTCATGTACGTGCCTGTGAATGCGGAGTTCGGTACTGTGCCATAGGTTATAAATACTGCCACTCGCACGCGGCTCGTGAAGACCAATGCGAGTGGGTGCATGTGCGGCGGGGCTTAAACATTTTGTCATGCCAAATAACAAAAATATAATAATGTACTGCTTCACTATAATTTTTTTTGGTGCCAGCAGTGCAAAGATTTCGCTATTTATCATTGACTTATTAATACTAGTCAATGCTATTTATGATCATTATCCATGCGATGAATGTATCTGTAACGAGTAGATAATCAAGAAGCAAATTAAAGTTTATTTTGTACTACCTACCATGGTAGGTTTGTTTTATTATTATAGTAACTAGAGGATGCCCGCGACTTCGTCCTCGTGGATTAAGGGTTTTTAATTCCCGCGGGAACTCTTTAATTTTTCGGGTTAAAATGTAACCTATGTGCTTTAATCCTGGGTATGAGCCATCTCTATTCCAAATTTCAGCCAAATCGGTTCATTCTTTGTCGCGTTAAAGAGTAACAAACATCCATCCATCCATACATACCTACATCATCACAAACTTTCTCATTTATAATATTAGTATGATGTGATTAACTTTAAAGAAATTTTTTCTTCTTCATAATTTTAATCAATTTTAATCAATTTCATAATTTTTTTCTTTTTCTTCTTTCATAATTTTACGGTTTATGTACGGAACCATCACTCTCTGTCGCGTTTATTTAAAATGTCAGAATAGGGTATTTGACTATAATAAAAATATCGTTTCAACTGGTGTCATCCTAAAAGATTATTATCTAAAAACATTATTCCATACGACAAAACTAAAAAATAAAGCTTTATTTAATTAGAAAACATTAAATAAAATTGCTATAATTTTGGCCATGGTCACGTGATCGAAAACGTTCCGTGATCTCGAATGACGTCACAGTCCACACCACCTATGGAATTCTCATTTTGTCAATACATTTCGACGTGTTTAAGTGCGGCGTAATAGGCTAATTTCGTCTGTTTTTCATCGTTACTATTTTATTAAATACCAAATAGTATGCGACACGCGGCCTAAACACATATTATAAAATTGTCATTGTTTGAAATGTGAACTGCTACGTCATGAGAGCAAATGGAACGTTTCGGCGGCAATTTATTTTTTTGAATTTATTTCTCGATGTTTATGAAAATTAATGAAAATTATGCCGAAATATATGTTTTGTTAGCTTCAGCATAGTATTATTAACAATTTAAGATGATTTTCTAAAAGTAGTCAAATAGCCTATTCTGCCGTTTTGAACCAAACAAATCATAAGCACTAGCTTTTAGTCATACAGTGGTTTCGGATATGACATTTATATGACTTTATTGACATGTAACATTCATAAGAAACCGAAATTATGACTAGTCTTACAGTTGCGGATATAAAAGCTTTTATATAACCAAATTACTATAAGGTGTCATATATAAGTTGTAATACCAGCCAAAATGTCCTGGCTAAAACGTTTGTATGACTGTTTATTTTCTGCGATTAAATTGCTTTATATAGCTATGTCATACAAACGTTTGTACGAGGACATTTTATTACCAAATTGCATTAAAACATAAAAACAATATACATGACGCCTGTACAACGTCACGTTTTAAAACTTGCTAATAAATACGAAACTTATAGGACGAATTACTCATAAAAGGTTAAAATGTTATGACCATTTTGTTAGTTGGGTGGTGCTTGGTTGATATAGGTTGTGAGCAAACAGTATACGCGTGCGTTTATCGTTCGCATAGCGGTGACCAGGAGACGACTCAGTTGTTCAACTACCTCAGCGAAAAGGCTGACATCGTCCAACATCGATATCCTGCCGCACAGCTGGTATTTCTGGGAGACTTCAATGCCCACCACCAGGAGTGGCTCTTCACATACATGAAAACTGACCATGCCGGGAGAGAGGCGCGCAAATTTGCACTATCGCTAGATCTCTCTCAGCTAGTCCAGGAGGCCACTCGGATACCAGATGTTGATGGACACACACCCAATTGCTTGGACCTTCTGCTGACAACTGATCCAGACAGGTTTTCGGTCTCCGTTTCTTCCCCCTTGGGGACCTCAGACCACTGTGTTGTGAAAACTGTATCCAATTTTTATCCTCCGCCCTCTGACTCTTCAGTTAAAAGACGGGTGTGACGATACAGGTCAGCAGATTGGGATAAGATGCGGCACTTTTTTGCATCTTATCCTTGGCGGCAAGCTTGTTTCTCTACCAACGATCCATCGAGCTGTGAGAGTGCTATATCGGATGTAATACGCCAGGCAATGGAATACTTTATACCATTTTCAGACGTATCGCCCGATGGTAAGATGGAAGATGGTACCCCCGTGGTACAACGCTGAATGCGCTGTTGCAGAGGCTCGTAAGCATTCAGCGTTTGTATCATGGGCGGACGCTCGCGTTCTCAAAGCTCCGGATGTCAAAATCAAGAAAAGAGAATTCAATATTGCCGCCAAATCCTACAAAAGGGTTTTGGAGAGAGCTCGCTTCAGTCGAACTAACCGCATCGGGCGTAAGCTAGCCTCTCACCCCAGTGGTAGCAAAGCTTTCTGGTCCCTCGCGAAGTCGGTTGAAGCGAGCTTTTGCCGTCCTTCGCTGCCGCCCCTGCAGAAACCAGATGGATCACTGGCTGTTTCTGCAACAGACAAGGCTAATCTTCTAGCATCTCTGTTTGCTGAAAACTCACGTCTTATTACTGGAAACAAATGCACGCCCACCCTTCCAACTTGTGACTCCATTATGCCGGAGATACGCATACACCAGCTAGAGGTTCTAAAAACTCTTCGTAACCTCGACGTGAGCAAGGCCAGTGGCCCTGATGGTAGGTATACCTGCAGTTGTCCTGAGGAGTTGCGCTCCTGAGTTGTCTCCTGTACTAACACGCTTGTTTCGTCTCTCTCTTGAAACTGCTCATGTCCCCAAGTCGTGGAAAGTTGCAAACGTGCAGCCAGTACCGAAAAAGGGGAGTCGTGCTGACCCGGCCAATTATAGACCGATAGCAATCACGTCCATCCTTTGTAAAGCTATGGAACGTGTGCTTAACAATAAGCTCCTGGCATACCTGGAAGAAAACGATCTTCTGTCTGACCACCAGTACGGCTTTCGGAAAAACCGGTCCACGGGAGATCTTCTAGTGTATGCCACGCCACACACACTTGGGGCGAAGCCATTGAGAAACAGGGTGAGGCACTCGCCGTGTCTCTTGATATATCAAAGGCTTTTGACCGGGTTTGGCATGACAGTCTTCTCAGTAAGCTTCCGTCATACGGGTTACCCACTGGCTTATGTAGCTGGATATCTGATTTCCTGAGTGAGAGGTCATTTAGAGTTGTCGTTAACGGCTGCTCATCTGACCTAATGGCTGTCAACGCCGGTGTTCCTCAGGGATCTGTTCTGTCCGCAACACTTTTCCTGCTGCACATCAACGATGTTCTAAAGCCCGGTATCTTTGGGTACGCTGATGACAGCACTGTTACGGACAGATACATGTCCAGCTCTCGAGCCAGTGCTACTGAGATCCATGAGCATAGAGAGGCCATGGTGAATCGCATTAACTTAACTCTGAAGGAGGTGTCCGATTGGGGCGACGCCAATTTAGTTAAGTTTAATGCCACCAAAACTCAAGCGTGTTTATTCACTGCCAAAAGGAGTCCCTTTACCTTGACTCCAACTTTCCAAGGTGTGTCCATACCGATTAGTGACCATATTGAGCTCCTGGGCATAGACATCTCGCCCAACCTCAATTTCGGGAAATGCATCGAGTCAAAGGCAAAAACAGCAGCCAAAAAACTTGGTATCCTGAACAAGGTGAAGTGGTGCTTCACGCCTGAGCAGCGTCTGACTCTCTATCAGGCTCAGGTGCGCTCGGCCATGGAGTACTGCTGCCACCTCTGGGACGGCTCTGCCAAGTACCTACCAACTCGATGCATTAAACTCGGTAGATTGCCGTGCCCGCCGAATTAAAGGTGATCAGTCACTAACGCAGGCAAAAATGCTCAGTCTGCAGCACCGTCGCAATGTTGCCTGTCTATCGGTCTTCTATCGGATATACTTTGGAGAGTGCGCTCAAGAACTTCACAACCTTGTGCCACCTTCACCGTTTTACCACAGAACTTCGAGAAATCGTGAGCGTTGGCATCCTTACGTGGTTGAAATCCAACCTGCTCGCACAAAACGCTTCAGTTCAACGTTTCTGAGTCGAACCGCTAAGGTGTGGAACGCATTTCCAACATCTATCTGTGTTTCCGGCCACGTATAACCTCAGTACCTTCAAGGCAAGAGTGAATAGGCATTTTCTAGGCAAGCGCGCTCCAACCTAGACCTCATCAGTGCTGTCCAGCATTGATTGTCGTCAAGCGCAAGCATATCCCGCAATAAAAAAAAAATAAAAAAAGATGACACTGCCATTGGCGCAATTAGAATGCTATGAGCCTACTTTGTAGTATTAGTTTGCAAATTGCGAAAAACTACCTACATTTTTGAATTTCGCAGGCAGACCTGTATAAATTAATATGTCTATAATCATCCGGTCAGTCAATCCAAATTGCGTTCCATTTTACGCATACAGTATAGAAAATTGTCTATGGTTCCGTAGTCGTAATTCCTAGTTCCATGAAATAAGTTAAAAATATCGTTCCATTACACGCTTGTAGATGAAAAATTACAATAAATTAATATTTTTTATAAACCACGCGTCTCACGCAAAGATGAAAAATATTTTTAAAGGGGATCTCAAACTACATTTAATCCATGCACAAGGAACATATTATTTACTGAAGTCCATGCATCAAGTCATGTCAGATGTCAGTCTGATCCATGGAAGTAGTTAAGAAGGATTTACTGACTTAAGGTCGCTGCATACGTAACGTGGACGGGACGTGGTAAGTAAACGGGGCTGATTCTGCAATCTCTAAACTAAACTAAAATGACAGCAATAAAAATATTGGTAACCCTTTCATAATACTCCCTGCAGAAAGGGACAGAACTAGATTATTAGCTGTCATTTTAGTTTAGTTTAGAGATTATGCTACACAGAATTGGCCCTACTGATGGGAATTTTTAATGCATACGCACCGTGACAGTTTACTCGGAACTAACGTGCTAGTGTTGTGAACAAGGTTTGATTTGTTGATTGATGATGAATTTTTCATTTGAAGAATTGGCTTTAATTGCTATTGCTTTAGATGACGAAGAAGCTACGGCCTTCAAAAGGAAAAGGAGATTTTCTGTACATCCTACATGGCAGAAAAGAGATCAAGAAGGAGAATACCACACTCTCTATTGGATGACGAGACTCTCTCGAAATACGAAGGGGGAGGTTTTTTTAAACACCTAACTCCACGTACATAAAGTAGCGGGCAAAAGATACTGACCGACTGAATTATTATAAATATGACGTGATCGTGTGTTCGTTTGTTGGTTTGTCCTTCAATCACACCGCAACAGAGCTATGGATTTACGTGATTATTTGGATGGCTACCTATATACTTTTTTGCGTTTTTTTAAATCATTTTTTCTGCTTTATAAATTAATTCTTGGTTGGTATGCTCATTTTTTTATTTTTTTTTACGCTAAAGCAATTTGATAGTATAATTAAAATATAATTACTACACTAGCGGCACGCTATGATGGCCGGTTTGACGTTTGTCCGCTCATGAAGTTCCGTATTAATTGATAACGACTTTGAAGGAAATAATTGTATTACTTTATTGACGATAGTGATGTGCAGAGATTCATAAATTTTATCGAATGTAGTTTTAGGTTTAGGACTCAAAATTTATTTATTAAATTGATTTCTAAAATGTATACAAGTGTAGAAAAATCAGTTTGCACCATTTAAGGGGTGAATGTACTTGTGAATATGAACAATTTTCACTATGTGGACAAACCTCTGAAATCGCAAAAAAATATCAGCTGTTTCATACAAAAGGTAAAATTTTTATTTTTATATGATATATACCACAACTCGGCATTTGGTTTTCTAAATTGAAAATTTTTAAAAATGGAATCTAATACGATCGTCACATAGGATCGCTGGCTAGCACAACTACTACCTCCGGCAAACTCGCGTCAATGCTCAATGCAAAACAAAGCAGTTTCGAATTGACGTTGCTTCGAAAAGTATAAACTGTCAGTGCAATGCGATTGTGATATAGTTTTGACCTGGCTTTGGATTTCAAATATTGATACTGCATTACTGTTGACCCTTGCTCGTTAATTTGGACTCTGTTCAAGCCCTTTGTTGTGGATTTCGTCGATATGACCGAACGTACGCAGAGAACTGTTCTAAATAGTCAGACACGTGAGTTCGTAATACGCCTTCGTAACTATTTCGATCGTGAAGCTCAAAATGGAGGGCCAATTTTACCTATAACGTCAGTGGTTGAACGCGTAGCTGATGCGCTTAATATTGGACAACGAACTGTTAGACGGATAACTAAAAAAAAATATGGCGAGACTGGCACAGAAGAAAATAAACTTCACACACCAAAAAAGAGAAAACGAGCAAAACCAGTCGTAGGCATCGATAGCTTTGATGCCGATGCTATCCGAAGACATGTTTACGGCTACTATTTACAGAAGGAGTATCCAACAAGAAAAAAGTTGGTGCATTCACTGAAGGAAGCTGGATTATTCTTCGGTGGGGAAAGTTCTTTAACGAAGATTTTGAAGACCATTGGATTTCGATACAAAAAATGTAACAAACGCAAAATATTGATGGAAAGATTTGATATAGCGATGGCAAGGTATACTTTTTTACGGCAAGTGAAAGAAATCAAAAATTGGCAAAATGTTGTGTTCTTGGATGAAACATGGCTTAATGCTAACCATACTGTAGGCCGTTCTTGGAACGATGACACAGCAGCATCTACTTCCAAAGTTCCTGTAGGAAAAGGATCGCGACTTATAATTTGTCACGCCGGAACCATCAACGGGTTTGTCGAAGGTTCTCTCATGGCTTTTGCGTCAAAAACCACTGGAGACTATCATGAAGACATGAATGGAGAAAAGTTTACTGAATGGTTTACCTCAATGTTGTGTAGCCTCCCTGAACCATCTATTATAATTATGGACAACGCCCCATACCACTCGATGCAAATTGACAAGCCACCTGCCCAATCCCAAAAGAAAGCTGATATCGTCGCATGGCTTCGTAAAAATGGCGTAGATGCAAACATGAATATGTTAAAAGCGGAATTAGTACGTCTTTTAAAAGAAAACAAACCAACCAAGATCCGATACGTCATTGACGAAATAGCATTAGAACATGGGCACAGAGTTATACGGTTACCGCCTTACCATTGTGAGTATAATGCGATTGAGTTGGTGTGGGCTCAAATTAAGGGATATGCTGCAAGACACAATACAGAACCCCCATTTACCACAAAAAAATGCTAAAATTATTAGAAGAAGCTTGTGAACATGTGACTAAAGGAGACTGGGAAAAGGTTGTGAATAGAACTGTTAAATTAATAAGGGAAGATTATGAAAGAGATGTGAAAATAGATAATATTATAGAAAACGAACATATAATTATTAATGTAGGTGATGATAGCAGTGACGACAGTGAAAATAGTAGTATGGACGAATCTGATTAATTATGGCCTTTTGTGGCACCTTTTTTGGTATCTTTTGTATTCATATGTTTCTTGTGTGCATATAAAGTATGTATATTCATTTTCATTCAAATATTCAGTTCGTTCAAATAAATTAAATAAACATATACATTTTTGTTTTATTAAACCTATTTAATCAGGTACAAAAACAAAACTTAATTGTTTTTTGTTCGAGAATAAATTGACATTCCACATCACTATTGTAATGTGTCAAACCGGCCATCATAGCGTGCCGCTAGTGTAAATAGTATGTACTCTACCTATGTTAAAATGATTTTATAGACGGCACATAAAAGAAATAAAACCATTTAATTTAATAAAGAAAAGCCTTTTTTTGTTGTTGTGTATGTACTGTAACCAAACCTTTGTGTTACTTTTAAGTAACCAGATTACATTTACTTTTGTTACTTTAGAGGCCAATTTTACGGCCTTTACCCATGTATACTCTGAAATCGTAGAAAATCGTTATATTTCGGTATTTCGATACCGAAAAATCGATAGGTTCGAGACCACTATTTATTTAACGGAGCGACTGTGCCTAAGCAGCGGAATCACGGACGGGACGGGGCACGCACGGGGAAGAGAAGAAGGGGCGGGACGTGCTAAATATCGTCGCCGATGGTATTTTTTCCGCCCCGCGCGTGTCCCGTTCCCGTCCCGTCCGTGCACTTTGTGACGTATGACCATTCGTTTACATTTTCTATGAAACGATATTTACAAAACTTCACGTACCGACGTCACTTCAAAACGACGTCCCGTACCGTCCGGGTAAAAACACGTTACGTATGCAGCGACCTTTAAATGACGTAGTATGGACTATGGGTATGGCGGGTTACCCTAATCTATCCTAGTGTTCTTCGTGGTCTATGCCCTAATCTGTGAATCTGTGATGGCGGGCAATGGCTTAAGGCGGGGCGCGGGTATAGTGTGGGTATAGTTTCGCATATTATATATATTTGTTGCAAAATAAAAAGTGAAATCTTTGAAATAAAATTTACGTATAAATCAGTCTTTAAGGAAACAGCACAATGGGTGATCTCATTGGTAAATATTTTTTGTTTGTATAATTTAGACATTCATTGAAAACTGAATTGCAGTTTTATTCAAGTCCATAACATAACCTACCTTTTGTTACAGAGCTAACTACTCGAGCTAAACATCAGCTTAGATTTTATAAAATAACTAGCGGTGCCATAGCATTCTCTGTTCAAGATGAGATACAATGGGATATGCTCAGGTTTGAAAGACGAGCAGCGGTGGGACTGGCCAGAAAACCGGGAGAAACCTGCGATTACTGGGTAACATGAAGTTTTCTAAAATTATTCATATCTATGTCTGTATGTGTTGCAAGTTGCCAATAGTAGTAAACCATTACAATATTATGGGGCTCAGCTTTAGTCTAGTGAGGGTGGAACCACATTTGTGAGGATCGTTTCGGGTTTCGCCCATACAAAACTGTCAAATTCCATAGAAACGTGTACGGATCAAATCGGCTTTTCAATGCGTACACGAATGTATGGGAAATGACAATTTTGTATAGGCAAAATCTGAATCGATCCTCACAAATGTGGTTCCACCCTAAATGTGAAGGAGGGGGGAGGAAGGGGTGCAGAGCGTTGAGGGGGAGTAGGTAAACCCCCCTGCAAGCCAAACTCCTTGAATCTGAATAGTTTCTGAGATATTAATTTTTTAAATTTTGGTATTTCTAGGTTAGTTTTACCAAAATTCAGGCAGAACTTTGCTTAGCTATCCCTTCCGGTGACTTTTGAGCGTTTCCCGCGAATTTTGCCTTTTGCGGTTACGTGCCCAGGGTCACGTCTGCCGCTCATTAGCTATCCTGTTTCAACTCTTGTGGTTTTGCATTTAATTTGCTAGTAAACAATATACCCAGCCTTCTCTAACTTATATCAATCGACAGTTCAACCTTGAAGGTCTCTATGCCTTTTTTGTACGATTTTGAACCATATGGTATTGAAATAGTCTATATTATTATCTAATAGGCCAGTAGTACTCGCGTCGACCGTGCGGGAGTGCAGTGCTTAAAAGAGTCATATTTATTCCTGTGATGTGTTTGTTGGTGTTAATTATAGTGAAAACAATGGAAGGGTACGTAATAAATAGTTTTTAAGTAAAATACATGTAGATAAATAACAGTTTTGAACCAAATTCATTAATTCATCAAATATGATAAAATGGTACAAAATATAGCTCTCGTTACTTTGAAATGAGATTTCGCTAATTCTATTTCAGTACTATGTACGGATAAGTATATATTACATTAAAGCCTAATTCATAACGATTCCATCAATATAAGTTTTATACATAAGTCCTATATAAAATTTTAGAGAAATAATTTTTTAATAAAGCTGATTTTTTTTATTAATTTTTTTTATATTAACGCGACAGGCGTGACACTTGACACTAGGCAGTAAATATGGCCGCGGCACTGGAAGGTATATCCTGTAGAATGCCGACAGACAGGCAACCTTGCGCCGATGTTCCAGACTTTGAAGTTTGTAGTTAGTTAGCGATTCGTTGTCTGAGTGGATTGAGTTTTTAAAATCCCTAAACACTGATTTTCCAGGATATCGGGAACACTGATTTTCCAGGATAAAAAGTACATGTCACAGCCCAGGTCCTCAATCATACCCATGCAAAAAATCACATTGATCTGTAGTTCAGTTGTGGCGTGATTGAAGTACAAACAAACACACTCGCATTTATAATATTAGTAAGGATTGACTTACTTAAGTTTAGGGTATGTACTTAGTATGTACTCATTACTATAAACTCAAAAGTATTATTTTTGCAATTCTTATCAATAATTATTTTTTTAGGTAGCTGTAAACAGGCAGTATGTAAATAGAACATAATGTTGTGCAATTTGCTGTTGTAGATTGTTATAACACAAAATCAATGTTGGATAGAAAAAAATGGATCTCGTGTGGGACATGTTAGAGAAGTTCTCAATATTTTGACTGGATATAAATACAATAAGTTCTGGATATCTTGGCACAAGGGTCGGTTACAATTTGGTCGCACCAGTCATGGGATTCCACTCATATCAAAGAGGATGCTCACTCAAAATATACAATATGTTACATTCACCATCTTTGGTGACAGAGGGACAATAGAGTGGAAACTATTTTGTAAGTCAATCACACAAATACAAAGAAATAATAAATTGATCTCATGTTTTTATTTATTTGCTGTCATATTTATTTGGGTTACAAACGAGACCCAGTCAGGGCATTGCAAACGTTATAATAAATTTTTATTACATTATAATATTCTAATATTAAATAATTGCTCGTTCAGCGAATAGATAAATAATTCAATAAAAATAAAAAACTTGATAGGTGTCAAGGGACACCCGGATGGAAAGTAGTTCCTTTCGATTAGGTACATTGTGTCGTATTTTCGCGGTACAATACACATTCAACAAAAAAGTGTCGAGCATCGGTTCCTTAATTTTTTCCGTCTAGCCCCCTTCCGCACCGCGCGATAAGGAACTACAAAATAGTTCAATAAAATTATTTGGTGCTCATTTTGTTCAAACTAGCTTTTCTATATATATAAATTGATGGTAAAAACAAGTCAACGTGTCATGCAGAAATTTGATGTAACAACAACAAAACTACAGTCATTATCTGCGTGGCATGTGCCTATACTAGACCAGGGTAGAAGCCTTAAAAAATAATAAAAAGTGAAAAAAAATAATAGCAGGATGAAACCCATTGGAATAGGAAGAGAATGCAACAAAAATTAAAGGAAAAATAAATTACGGGCGATCTGAGGTCGGGAAGTGGGGGGAGGGGGGGTTTAAGGGTATAAAACGGTTTATCTCGATTTCCGGAAAAACTACAAGTCCTATGGAAAAAAGTTCAATGGCAAAGTTGTAGGTAATAAAAAGATCTACAACTTTTGTATTTAGACTTTTTTCACATAACCTCAAAATGTATGTGAAAAATTCAAATAACCAAGTTTTTGGTTTTTTATTTTTATCTTTTACAAAAAAAAAAATATTTTTTCACGAAATTTGGTGAAAACTTACCTTTTTATGTCCCAAACACACTGTAATTTTTCTGATTTAAAATATTTATTTTTTCACCTTTTTTTGACTTAATATTGAAAAAGCACCTAATTTTCAAACGAAAATTCTCCCGTCAAAATACCTGCTTTTTTAAAAAAGTCGGTGAGCTTTTTGTTCGTTGAAATCTCTTCTTTCTGATGGTGTAAAAAATATATACATTACTATGGTAAATGCTCTCAGAAAATGCAGAAACGAAATACGAAATAACAGGTAGTAAGGCCCAGACCCTCCTAGCCCCTATGAAATACCTTTTAAATTACATGCGTAGATGGCTATTTATTGCTATTTTAAGATAACTTATCTTATATACCTGAGTGACCTACGGAAAATTTTAGCCCATCAAAAGGTATTTGATAGAGAAGTGGGGAAGGGGCTAGGAGGGTCGGGGCCTTACTACCTGATATTTCGTATTTCGTTTCTGCATGTTCTGAGAGCATTTACCATAGTAATGTATATTTTTTTTTACACCATCAGAAAGAAGAGATTTCAACGAACAAAAAGCTCACCGACTTTTTTAAAAAAGCAGGTATTTTGACGGGAGAATTTTCGTTTGAAAATTAGGTGCTTTTTCAATATTAAGTCAAAAAAAGGTGAAAAAATAAATATTTTAAATCAGAAAAATTACAGTGTGTTTGGGACATAAAAAGGTAAGTTTTCACCAAATTTCGTGAAAAAATATTTTTTTTTTTGGAAAAGATAAAAATAAAAAACCAAAAACTTGGTTATTTGAATTTTTCACATACATTTTGAGGTTATGTGAAAAAAAGTCTAAATACAAAAGTTGTAGATCTTTTTATTACCTACAACTTTGCTATTTCACTTTTTTCCATAGGACTTGTAGTTTTTACAGAAATTGAGATAAACCGTTTTTTACCCTTAAACCCCCCCTCCCCCCACTTCCCGACCTCAGATCGCCCGTAATTTATTTTTCCTTTAATTTTTGTTGTATTTTCTTCCTTTTCCAATGGGTTTCATCCTACTATAATTTTTTTTGTTTTCAAAAATTATCTACCCTGGACTATACTGCGAGTACACAGCTTTGCATGTTCATGCATTTGTTCAGGGTGTGGAGTGCAAACTGAAAACAAATATTGAACTATAACTGTCATATCTATCAGTTGCCTTGTTATTATTATTTATAATAGTAGCCTAGGCAATGGGGCGGTCTGTTGTATGGAGACCCCCACATCAAATCCTCAGTCGATGAAACTTGGCAGGGTTGTAGTATGGGATGACCCAAAATTTACACAAAAATATCCAAAAAAAAATCCATGCGGAAGTTGGGTATTTATACCTAAAATTACAAATAGCTTAATATTTTGAACAGAATAATTTCTCCGTCCAATTTTTTTTTACCAAACTGATTATTAGCCTTAATAAGAGGTACTTGATAAAAATCCAAAACTTTTTTCAAACGGAACTGTCATTTTTTAAAGAGGTTTCCTTTTTTTGTCCGTAATTTCGACCAGAAAATTGCTCAGTCAATTTTTTATTTTCAAATGTCCTTAAAATGTAATTTAGCATAACGTGTAAGAAAATCCAAAAAAAAATCCATACCAAAATCTATTTATCTTACTTCAACTGAAAATTGTATATAACTCGGAATGAAAAATTTCTCTATCCAATTTCTTTTTTTTAACATAGTAGGTAGTCACATTTACACACTTATCCTAAATATCCAAAAAAAATATCACGAAGAACATCGATATTGAAACAGAGTTTTTGAAATCTAAACTGCATTTTCGCGATAATGTACCTTAATGCTTGAGACATTGGGTATAGTTTAGCGTGCGCGAGCGAAGCGACTTCACAAATAATATATTACTACATGCCTTCTACGATGCTAAATAATAAACATAAATGTGTACCTCAATTATTTCAATAGTTTAATTAAGGGCCCTTAAACATAATTTGTTTCTCCGAATTAGTTTATTTTGGGAAAATTTAAACAAAAACAACATAAAATTGCCATAACAGCTTATATTAACTAATATTCATTTCCTTCACTGAAAATAAAATAATATGTATCTGCTTCAAACAACCAAAAAATAACGTCTTTATTTTGAAAAAGTATAAAAAATTATGAAGCTCTATAATGTTTAAAAACAATTGGTTTTTGGCAAAAGCTTCATTGATTACTTTGTTACCAAAACCTTTTTAACCGACTTCCAAAAAGGAAGTGGCTCTCAATTCAGCACTTATTTTTTTAACTTATGCACGGTATTTTAGGATCCCTAAAAAAGTGACATACTGTTTTTATTCAAGATTCCTGTATTATGAATGAATACAATACAATAAATAAAAAGAGCATGACGTGTTTTAGGGATCCTAAAACACCGTGTGTTGTATGTACAGCGGTTTCTTCGAGATTTCTGAACCGATTTGGATAATTTTTATTTCACTTGCTAGAAGAAATTCTCGAGATGGTTCCCCAATAATTTCTGGATCCAACTTTTCAATTCTAATGCCTCATAATGAAGTCGGGCGAGCATAAAAACACGCCCAATGTCAACATAATGTGTAGAAACTAAAAACTTTTTTTCAACACACTTGCTCATAAAGTGGCTCTAATAGTCTAGTTGACAAGTTCAAAATGGTACAAAATAGAGATACTACTTTTAAAATTATGTGCTCATTAGATCCGGAATGACGCCTAGAAAAATGTTCCAAAAGCGTGTATTAGCACATAAAAAATTGCAAGAGTTATAAACAATTAAAGATGAAAAAAATGGCATTTCGTTTTTTGCCAATATTTCATAAACTATTAATATTTAAGAAATTTCAAAAGAAGATTCTAAAAGAAGAGGAAATTTTCAATAAAAAACTTCGAACTCCCGGAACTCTATCTCCATTATTTATAATTTTAATTTAACGCTGAAAATATATTATATTTGCGCGCGCGGCGTCAAAAGCGAGTACGGCACATTAATTAATTTATTTAAGGTATTGAATATTTTTTTTAAAATTTGAAAAAATTATGGTGTATTTTGAACACTATAAATAATTTATTCTCGTTGGAAATTTCGCTTAAAGTTAATTTTTCAACAAGTTAAACAATTGTTAACTAACAAAATTTTCGTGAACTTCCGTCTTAATTGTAAGTGAAAAAAAAATATTTAAATAATTGTCGTAAAAAATTTTCGCTTCATAGAGCCTTTTTAACATACATACTTAACAAGATCGCGCCATAAAAGGTAAAAAAAAATTATACTTTGTTTATAATAATTTTTTATACTTGAACAAAAACTAAAAAATCCAAGTAATGTTGTAAAGTAAAATAATTATTATAAACAAAGTATAAATTTTTTTTTACCTTTTATGGCGCGATCTTGTTAAGTATGTATGTTAAAAAGGCTCTATGAAGCGAAAATTTTTTACGACAATTATTTAAATATTTTTTTTTCACTTACAATTAAGACGGAAGTTCAAGAAAATTTTGTTAGTTAACAATTGTTTAACTTGTTGAAAAATTAACTTTAAGCGAAATTTCCAACGAGAATAAATTATTTATAGTGTTCAAAACACACCATAATTTTTTCAAATTTTTAAAAAAATATTCAATCCCTTAAATAAATTGATTAATGTGCCGTACTCGCTTTTGACGCCGCGCGCGCAAATATAATATATTTTATCTACTCCAGCATCGAAAAGTTCCAATTTCGAGTTTAACAGCTGAATCGAAATGAACCCTCTTTCGGTTTTGCTTCTCATTTCGATGCAGCTCGTTGTATGGGAGCTGAATCGAAATGGTTATCTTCTTAAAATAGGATACCTAAAGCTAAGGCTCTGAGTTCTGGCACTTTTGTACCGTTCATATAACAGAGGCGCCACAGGCGGCTGGTGGCGGCTTACGGAGTTACTTTTTGTTGACAGAGGCGCCACAGGCGGCTGGTGGTGGCTTACGGAGTTACTTTTTGTTACTTCATTGAGCCTACGGCGTATTTTGTTAATGATTTTACTTCCTTGTCGTAGATAAAATCTTGTATGCAACTGAACGTAATTAGTCATTACGATGCAGTTGCATAAATAGCTATTCAGCGTTAAATTAAAATTATAAATAATGGAGATAGAGTTCCGGGAGTTCGGAGGTTTTTATTGAAAATTTCCTCTTCTTTTAGAATCTTCTTTTGAAATTTCTTAAATATTAATAGTTTATGAAATATTGGCAAAAAACGAAATGCCATTTTTTTCCATCTTTAAGTGTTTATAACTCTTGCAATTTTTTATGTGCTAATACACGCTTTTGGAACATTTTTCTAGGCGTCATTCTGGATCTAATGAGCACATAATTTTAAAAGCAGTATCTCTATTTTGTACCATTTTGAACTTGTCAACTAGACTATAAGTTCACCGCAATTAGGCACATAATGACACCTATAATCAAACTGTGACTTTTTTGAATGTGAATTTGGCATTGGGTTCATTATTTTCACACTTGTGGTTTCGACAGTCGCTCAACAGCTAAAAGTCGATGGTTCGAATCCCAGTTCGACAGACTGAATTTTCTATTTTCAATTTTTTTTAAATAATTTCTACATGTGGAATTTTTCCCTAATTTTTTATAACTAATTTTTAAGTTATAAAAAATTGGGGAAAGTACAGTCCGAACAAAGAATGGAGTGGACTTAAAAATATACTCTCCAGATAACCTAACGGTTGGGGTCTCAATGGCGCCTCAGCGGCAATCATCAACATTACACACTTGTACCATAATGTACTATTACTTTACAGTGACTTTGGAAGTCGATTTTTCGAACAGAATTTTTACATCATTATTAAGGTTCTGTAACAAATTATTACTTTTCAAAATTGAACTATACTTAATAAAGTATACAATAATATTTGTTTAGACATTGAAGAATATTTAAAATCAGGAATGAGCGATACCAGTTTGCTTTATTATCACGAGAACCAACACTGAAGGCTCAAGGTGGCATCCCTTCATTGTGAAAAATGAAATGATGATCATTGGCTCCCTACACGCCAACGATGTTGAGCTCCATTAAAGTAATAATGTATTATTATAATAATTGACGCATTGACGCACGAAATTCACTTACTTTGTAATTACCTCGACTTAACAAATGTATAAATCAAAAATGTAAATGTAAAAATATATGCGGAAAAAAAAACAGAAGTGCTGGCTCATTTTGTGCACAAAGGAACAGCCTGGCTATCCAACGTGGAAATACACCCAGTATTCTGGGCACCATTCCACGCGGGCATGATTTGTATAGTATTTCAGCTATAAGTTTTATCATAATTAATGTGAACAAATCCCTGAAATACCATCAAACTATGGACCCCCCCCCCCCCCCCCCCAGCACACTGTACATCATTCACTTACACACGAATGTGCAAGACTTTTTGAACCGTGGTGTGTTCCACAAGACTTTTTAAAGTGGTGTGATCCACTGAAGACACTTTTTTAACAGTAGTGGGTTTTCCACAGAACTTTTTAGTGATGTGATCCACTGAGCTTTTCTATAGTGGTGACTATTTCGGAATTGATGTAGACAAAAGGTTATGAGAATGTTTTGTTTGCCAAAAGATGAGAAATCCAATTCTGAATAATTTTAATTCTGGGCATTTAATTCTGAATAGTTGTTAATTGACTGGGCAATGGATTTATTTTATCAAATCATTTTCTTTTTTTAGATGACGTTGTTGGCCTGTTATCTAAATCTGTAATTTGGTTTTCTTTATCAGTATTGGCAAAAGTTTCAGTACCGTTCATCGAATCGGATTCTTCATCACATGTAGTGAGAGCATTTTCTAATGAGTCGTCAGTGTCTTCTACTACTATCGGACCAGTGCAGGGTTTCCCACTGCAATCACCGCATATAGCAGAACAATATAAAGCTGCTTTTTTACAAGTGCAGTTTTTTCCGCACATATTTTTACATTTACAAGAAACAAAAGAGAGTATTTCCGGAGGTGCCGGACTGTCTAATGTAGTAATTGGTTCTAATTTTGCCGACAAAGTCCAGCCCCAATCCTTCGGTTCTTTTTTTATGCCAAGCCAGGACTGCACTTGACAATATGTCCTAAGTGCATGCTGTTGACAAGCACCAAAGGTCGGAGGCAAGCATGCAAGGTTAAATTTAGTTTTTATCATTGATTGGGCAAACAATTCGTATCGGAGCTCGGCAAGCGTTTTATTCGTATTATTTGTATATAAAGATGCCATTATTCTTTCTCCTGCATTACTTATTGTCTCTCTGACAGCGTTGGAATCTTTAAAATGTCCACATAGATCCTGTAAGACAGCATTGTTTTTTAAAATGTGTACCAATTTTTTCTTCCCTTGTCGAAACACTGCTGAGGTAGTATCACATCCGGAGAAAGCATGTATAAAAAGGACATGAGGAATTAATTCTTTCTCTGTAAAGGCATTACTTGAATATAATCGTTTTTCAATTTTTCCTTTGCTGGGCTTCATAAAAAACACTGAGTCTTTTCTACAATCTTCAACTCCTGTCAGTATCACCAGTAGATCGATGTCTTCTCCAACGACTATCACTGAGTTGGCGTGTTCAACTTTATCCAATGCAGTGGTTATTATTAAATGATCTGCATCTTCAACGCTTTGCTTAACCTGTATGCCATAGAATTGAAGTTTTTGCATAAGAAGCTGAATAAATCTTTTTTTATTATTTTCATTGTTCAAAAATTTCTCTTGAGTGACAGTGATCATTGTATTCGCATAAAATACTATATCTGGGCACATTTGGCGATTTTGACGCCGTTTACGTTCTGCTGTTTTTATATTCATGTTTTCTGTATCTGGATATCCGTCAAATACAACTGCGCAATCAGACCCAAAATGTTTTATTAAATATTTAGCGTAATTATCACATACAGTTGAAAATGTTACATTTTTAGGCCATACCACCTTGTGTAAAAGAAAACCGCCGTCTATAACATAGGATGTGTTATCAAATGATTGATCTTCGATTGGCTTGAATAATTCATAAAAACTGGATTTTTTTGTTTTTCTCATTCCATTGACGTCAAATAGTGATAGTGGAAATGGCGCTAATTCGAACTGAAGGCACTGCTTTAGCTCGTCTTGAGACTTTTTTGCAAAGGCTATTCTTCGGAAAAGCATTTCTGGTTCAACCGGAATGCGTGTATTATCCACCTTAAGCGAAGAATTTACAGCTGCCAAAGGAAGGACTCTATCCTTCCTAGAGTAGGATACATCACAAAAATTGTTCCCCTCAGTCTTTGCCATCATTATCAGGCCTACTTCTTGGGATTGATGACAATTAATATGTTTATCACCGGTGACGCCTGAACTTAATGACATAATTTTATCTAACAGTGGAAAAGGGTCATGGGATTTAAACCATTCACAAAATTTTTCCAGATCACACGAATCTCTTTTTATTCGGGAATTGGAAACTTGTATGTTTTTGTTTGAAGATATGTGTTGTTCACTTGAAGAAAATAATTCATTCCCTGCAAATGCTTCAATAGATGCTGTGACACTGCTCAAAACTGGAGCCGCTAAGATCCATTTAGCGAGTACCCCATCGGATAAGCCTCTTCCATGTGTTAAGCCTCCAGAACTCTTCATCGTACGCATAAGTGATTGCTCAATGACCATATCACTCCATGTTCCACACCAAAAATTTTTGTTTCTGCGTATCGTAAATCCTCCTTGTTCCGTAAATTTGAGGTATTCATCTGGAGTGAGAATATTTTGTAAATTTTCCATATCCTGCAGATATAAAGTAACTGACTTGGAATATGAAAAATGCCCAGCAGCGTGGAAGAAGGGTAACATTTTTTTTAAAGTTTTAATGTGCAGGTTCCAGTTCCCACATCTTTCAGCTTCAATGAATTCTTTTAGAAGCGTTACCATTTTAAAATACAGCACCCATAATTTTGCAGTTGGACCATTCGAAGCCATTCTTTCCAATGTGTCGTCAAACTTTTCCACAAACGGCATCAATTCTTCTGCAGTAGTTTCATCTGCCTCGTTAAAAATTTTATCTTCTAGGACTGAAACGTCTTCGTCATCATATTTTACCTTGTCTAAAATTTGTTTGGCTAACGATAAATGTGTCAATGTGTTAGCTCGAACAGCACGTGAGTATGCATGCCCAGCTAACATTTTGTCGATAGATGCAGGTGCATATACTGTACACCACAACTCTTTTATTCCACTTCCGTTCATAATATACCCAATCGCTCCCATATAGCTCATGAGTGTATGAAAGCCACCAAGCCTGATGACAACCGATTTTAAACGGGGGTCTTCGGATAAACTTGTGATTTCTCTTGCCTTTTGATACAAAGGCTGATCAAAAGTAATAATCGTAGAGTCGAGCAAGTTAGTTTTTGTGCTATCAACTGCCAGAAGTATTGAAGTGTAAATTGTTTCATAATGGGATGGAGGGTTGTTAATGAACGGCAATGGTATTATTTCTGACGTTTGAAACTCATACTTCACACAAAACTTGTTTTTTAGTTCATTCGACTCATTCTCATATCCTTGCTTTTTTGAAAATAACCATAAAATTTCCATCCACGATGTGTTAATATTTTTTATGTCTGAATCAGCAGAAAAATTGCGAATCACAATTTGTTTCAAACCTTTTTTCCCAGTACTTTTAGGATATTCAAGCGGTACGTATCCAAAATTACCAATCACGAAAGATGGAGGAATACTTTTTTGGCGTATAATATGATCCGTATCATTCCTTTTCACTGGTGGTGTATGACATTTGATTCCACCCATCACGTGAAATGTATTGTGTCCATCCATTGTATTAACATTATGGTCTGCATTATCAAACACATACTGACAAAAATTAGGGCTTTTATTAACATTGTGACAATTGTGAGCAATAGCTGAAATTTGAAACAGGGAGGCTTCGTGATAAGATAATGAGAAACCTAAAGATGCTAGTAGTTGAATAAGAGATTTAGCTGCATATTTTTGATCAATTAATGTTGCGATGGCAAGTAAAATAGAAGATGTGAATGAACGTGGTCTGCAAGCCGTTATAATGGCATGTGCAATGGCTGTACATTTTCGGGAGGCGGTTCCAATATCTTTTTTATCCTTTATTATCAGTTGTTCTAATAATGTACTCAAACTTTCTGGTATATCATCTTTGGCAGTTTCAACAAACTGATTTGGTGGTGGGTATTGCGATGTGTCATATGGTTTACTTCTGATGTCTTCTAATATAATAGATGCAGCTGTTCGTACGATCCTCAACTTTTCTTCTTTTTCGTCTGTACATCTGGCTGCATACCAAGCATCATGAAGGATTGTATAAGAGGAATTTCCGAAACAGAAAAGTGTAGATTTTCCTGCTGAAGAGGAGATGTTAACTTGATCACCATATTTTTCTTTTATTTTTTTGATTATAGTCCTATCGTCAGGGCATGCATCTGACACTGCGCCCTTTAAGTCATTCATCGTAAATTGGCACTCTTCGTTGTGGTTTTGTATAAATGTGAAAATTTCATCCATGGCTTTAATAATGCTATCACATTCAGGCCGTCCACGTTTTCGTGATCCTTCTGCACTTGATGTAGTTGGAAATCTAAATATATCATAACACGATCGATGGTACTTTGCTTGAACAGCCACCAGGTCAACATTTTCAATGCGTTGCATAATCTGTGGAAAATTAAATAACACTTTAAACGATACCATAATAATATATAAACATATTTTGAAAAGGACTGTAAAATCCAATAAATAAATGAAAATTGTCTGAGGTGGTGTTGATCTTCACGGATCCTGTTCTATTTCGCAAATGAAACGTCATCTTAGTGCACGTTCACATAGAAATAGAAGATACGTAAGGTAAATCCACCTGCGCGAAGCCGGATCGGATTTTAAATTGAAAAAAAAATCACTTACCATTTCTGAAACAGAGTCTCCACGTTGTAATGCATAACTTTTAATCGATTCCTTTGTTTGCGCCATTTTAATTGTTCGTATAAGCTCCTAAAAAATTAATAATATACTAATTACTAAATTTTTTGGAACATTCTTAATTATTTGTTCACAGCGTCGTCTATCGACACGATCAGAAAATATTGGATAGAAGCCGGCGTTACTTTGCGGAAGTTCATGATTAGCAAGAAAAGGTTAGAATTATTTTGCTATAATCCGCCAACAGAAATTTCTGTTGGCGGATTAAAGCAAAATAATTCTAACCTTTTCTTGACGATCAGAAAACATGCAAAAACAACAATGCTGTTGAACAATGATGAGAAATCTTGAATAAAAAGAGCATGCCCCTTTTTTAGTGATTTTAAAACGACGTGCGGCCTTCTCATAGTATAACCGCAGTTGTCGCGCAACCAAGGTCAAAAAAGGATGTTCAACGGTGTGTGGTGTACTTACGCAACTGAAGTCGCTCAGCGACATCACAGAACAAGGGAATCGCATGCAAATCGTAACAAGATCGAGCGCTCGCGCAACCGCATATTTACATTTGGAATTATATTTATGTACTTACTTCTTTATTTGATTTGTTCACATCGGCATTCTCATTACAGAAAATACATTTGGAATTGTAATCAAACTCTGAAGATGGTTCTTGTGAATTAAGTCTTTTCTTTTTTAAAAATGATTTGATCATATTATCGTTTATGTATGCTTTTCTGCAAGAGACGTGTAAGTCTAATTCTTCTAACCCGTGAAGCTTATGCTCTAATCCGTCGCCCCTTTTTATGCTGCATTTTTTAATCGTTTCTACTCCTTTTTTTTTCACTGTAACTTTCTCTAAGCCGGCAAAGCTCTTATTGCACAAAATACAAAATTTTTCCATAACGATTACGCGTACAACAACAAACAAATTTGCTAATAACAATGGTCGCCTTGGTGACCAAGGCGACTATTGTTATTAGCAAATTTGCTAATGGCCGTTTCTAATTTCTTAGTCGAACGAAATACGAGTAACCACGAGTAAGTATACTCGGTCATACTCGGTTGGTTCGGACCAACTGCGCGCGCAGAGATTGCACTCGTTGGACATCTACAGGCTCACGTCGCCGTGGGCAGACAAAGTCGGGTCTCGTGACGTCATCACGCTCCTGCTCACTCCTTGTTATGGAGTAACATCGGCACAAGAAAAAACGTCGAATTGATAACCTGCTCCTTTTTTTGGAGTCAGTTAAAAATAGCCATAACAACTTATAAAATAATAATATCCATTTCTTTCAAATTCAAATTTATTTCACGTAGGCCAACCTGTGGCTCTTATGACACGTTATGACTCTACCACCGGTTCGGAAAGTAGATTCTGCTGAGAAGAGCCGGCAAGAAAGTCAGCTCTTTTCAAAATTGGTATGTTATGCAGAAAAAATGTACCTAAACCTAACTAAACTCGCTCCTAAATCATCAATTTTCGGTGTGAAGAGGTGACGAAAAATCATTTTTATAGTACTAAAAAGAAAGATTTTTCACCAAACCAAAACCAAAAATTGGAGATAAAGGACCAATCTCTGTGTAGTAGTTTTTAGTTCCATTGTATTTTGTTCGAATTAGTTACAAAATGATCCGAAAACTCCAAGGGTCTTATTCATAAACAAGTTAAAAGCTTATTATAGCTAAAATATGTTTTGTCTTATTCTATCATTTGACATTTTGAATTCATTTGACAGTAACAAAACATATTTTAGCTATAATACGCTTATAACTTGTTTATGAATAAGGAGGCAATAGTTTAACGGATTTGCATTAGCGCCCTTAAAATTGTGCAGTAATGTCGCTATGATATGGATTTCGTGCCCCTTTTCGAGCGGGATGGCAAATTATCGTTTTCTCGTGAGTGAGGAATAGAGTGATAGACGCGCGACGTACTTTTGACGACGTACTATTTTTTACCTAATTACAAGTTACTTAAAATACAAAATTGCATATTATTATACACTCTTAAAGCAGTTTTTGTCTCAGCATTTAAACTACTTTTAGATCTGTGTGCGATTTTTCGCTTTAATACAATGACAATATGGTTCAGAACCATTTGACCGACACAGTCACTGTAGTTGCCAACAGTTTTTGATTGAAAATTGAACTGTCGACTCAACGACATACATTCGATTATCGAGTACTGGCTCGCGTCACAAAAGGCAAATAGATACTAATGTCAGTCTCGTCACTGAATTCCTCCCATTTGAAAATTTGACAGATTATAGTTTACCTAATATTTTGAAGGAAAACTAAAGTCAGCTGACCATAACATGGTGGACCATGTTATGGTCAGCTGACTTTATTTCTTTTCTATATATCTGACAAATTTTCAAATGGGAGGAAATGACTAAAAAACTTTTTTTTTCTCCATGCGTTGGAGGCTGCCACTGCCCGCCCCACCCACGGAGTCGCAGCTGACGGTCGCGAATATTCATAATATAAATCCCTAATGCATTTCACGAAGTTTTAATTGGGAGGGACTTGGTCATGAAAATCTGTCACTGGCTCCCGGACCATTACGTCAACTCACCACGCTCCTGCTTCCCTTGATGGATTAAATATAAAATATTTCTTTCTAAAATTTTTATAGT
This sequence comes from Oeneis ivallda, assembly GCA_029955525.1. Taxonomy (NCBI): domain Eukaryota; kingdom Metazoa; phylum Arthropoda; class Insecta; order Lepidoptera; family Nymphalidae; genus Oeneis; species Oeneis ivallda. Next base: position 22,675,448 of record JARPMR010000003.1, read on the forward strand.
TTTTAATGCGCTTGATTATTTTTTTGGATATTTTGATACTTGATACAAAAAAAATAATTGTAATCATATCAATTAAAAAAATGGATGGAGAAATTTTGCACTGTGAGTAAAAGGGTAGTTTTTGAAAAAAATATAGTCTCTTGGTATATTGTTTGGATTTTCAAGTTGTAGGTACAAAACGGCTATAAAAGGACATTCCAGTGAAAAAAATTCACAGAGCAATTTTTCGCTGCAAGTTACATTAAAAAAACTTATTTTTCAAAATTTGGTGGTTTCAACTAGGAGTATATTTTGGATATTTTATATTTTGTTTCTAGACTTTACATGAATGTTTCAGGTGAAGAAAGTTTTGACCGAGCATTTTGCCGAACTGAGATATTAAGCATAAAAGAGTTTAGGTAAAAATACCTAACTTCCGTTCTAATTTTTTTTTGGATATTTATAAAATACGTTTAACTACTGATACTTTATCATTCTGTAAAGTTTCGTCGCCTGAGGAATTGATGTTGGGGTCCACTAGCTTCATTGCCTAGACTATAGGCTATGCAGCTGTCGCTGATGCGCCTATATCACTTGCTGTGCTTAGAGTTTCCAATGTTATGGCAGTCTAATCTGTTTTTAAATTCATTAACTGACTTTGACGTCCCTATTTCTTTAGGTAACTTATTCCATATATGCACCACTCTGTTTGTTAGATAGTGTTTATATAGGGATTGGATGATGCTAGTTGACGACGTAATTTAATATCATGACCCCTTAGCCCAGGGTTGCTCTTTCTCAAAAACAAATTCTCGAAATCGGGGATGTTGTAGAACTTGTTCAATATTTTGTATGTTTCAATAAGATCCCCTCTTTCTCGCCTGCTTTTCAGCGTTTAGCTTTGTTAGGGGAGTATTATTTTTGTATTGGTGTTTTTTCTTTTTCTAGGGGAAATTAGTTGATATTCATGATATAAGTGAATAAGGGAATAAGGTTTTTAAGGTTCCCACGGGAATCTGTAATTCTCTGGGATAAAAAGTAGCCTATGTGTTAATCCCGGGTATGAGCTATCTCCATTCCCAGCCAAATCAGTTCATTAGTTATAGAGTAACACATCTATCAATCCATACATCCTCACGACCTTTCGCATTTATAATATTAGTAGGATATAATTGATATTTATATTTAACATAATTATAACTTTCATTTTAAACTGGAAAATGCTTTTTAGGACTAGAATAAAATAAAGTTTTTATCAAATTACAATTTTTTTTAAAGTTCTTCTTCAGTGGTAGATTCAGTACTACTATACTACTACAGGGTATGTCTTTCAGAGAGAATAACAGTAAGTGCTCATTTCTGAAGTCCAATTTGCTATGTTGCAGTGCCACCAAAATTTCTAAAACCAGTTCTCAAAGATGTGACAGGAGGTAAATTAAAGTGGGTAGAAGCAGAACAGAATGGACAGCTTCCAGAGGAAGCTTTGATTGGAGGATATGAAAAAGAGATATTGTATATAATAAGGGCTCCACATGAGAGGTCTTTGCTCCCTGGCAAATATGTACCATCTCATCGATTAGGCTATGTTTCATGGAATAACATGCCCAAGAAGAAGAAATTTGAGGTAATAAACATTAACAATAACAATTTAATTTATGTACTTATTACATTAGTGGTATCATCAACTCTTGTGCATGCTCCTTGATAATGATTTGGAGATAGAGGTCAATAATATGCTATTGGTTGCTTTACACAGGCCGAGACTGCTTGGAGTTCATGCAAGAGACCTTTGTCCAGCAGTGGATGTATATCGGTTGATGATGAAGAAGATGCTATTGCTTTGTGTGTGAAATAGCTTATAAACTGGACTGCAAAGAAAAAGGGTCGGTTAGAAAATCTTCAATATCTTCAAAAGTACCTGACTTAGCTAATAAAGAGTAAATTTAATGTGCTTAAATGAAAATAAAGAAAACATGAATTCAAGCTTTTATTTTTAACAAATGTAAAATAAATTATATTAATTAAGTGCCGATTTTGGCGTTCTGACAGTTTTTATATTGAAAATCTGCCAAAATATCTAGGCTCGGATAAGACTTATTTTATGATGGTGAAATTGGTCCTAAAACTAATTTCGTAAGGTTATTATCATCCGAACCAGACTATGAGGGGGGTAAAAACAGCATGAAATGTTTCGTGTAAAGATGCACACTGCATGTGCTCAATAGACCTTTCTTAGGCCTTGGACCGCTGCTGCATTCCTCGATTAAGGCCATTTATATGTGCCAATAAGAGGTTTTCTCCATGTAACTACTCTTGACTGAGTGAATATATATGTACAAAAAAAATATATGTTGCTTATTGGTTATTAAACTTTAATCTGTACGTTTAAAATAATTCTAATTATAATATTAATAGGTGAAAAAAATTCGCAAACTGAAGCCTTTTTTGTTTGAATTTTTGTAACTACTTCTAAACGGCATTGGTTTTAGTATTTTTCTTTCGCACAAATATTTGTCAAGGTTTGTTTCGCAAAGTGTACGATTGGCGAGCCAAAATAATGATTTATTAGGCTAAAAATAACTGTTTTTTGTTTTCTATATAAATTGGCGCGAGTGGGTCCGTGCGCGGGCGACGGGCGGCAGTGTAACCCGGACTGTCGGGCGGTCGGGCGGAGAGGACGCGCTACTTGTTGATCGGAAATAATTTTGGATTCTATTTAATTATTCTATAGTAGTTTTATAGTGCTGTGATTCGGGCATCTCGCTCGTATTCGCTCGCTCGCTCTTCAATTTGTCGTATATAATTAATCAGAAATTTATTTTTGGGGAAAATAAAACGTTCCAGGAGGAATCTTATTGTTTATCAAAATAGAAACTAAACTATATATTGACCCGGAGTATCAGCTATCACTATACCAAATTTCATTGAAATCCGTTCAGTAGTTTTCGCGTGCAAAGTATAGAAAATTACAACTTTAGCAAACTTTAGAATCGCTTTTTCTCCGAAATAATGAATCTTAGACACAGGCCAAACTGCGATTTTCAGCTGCGTGTTTGAGCGTATTTGCGTTTGCTGCGCAATTCCGCGTTCGCGTTTTTATTGCATTGCGATCGAGTTGCGTTTTCGGCATTCCGCCAGTGAATATGAATGCCAGTCTACACTATCATTTTTTATAGATCGACTAGCTGTTGCCTGCGACTTCGTGGCGTGGATTTAGTCTTTAAAATCCCTTGGGAACTCTTCGATGGTCAGGGATAAAAAGTAGCCTATGTCACTCTCCAGGTCCTCAACTATACCCATGCAAAAAAATCAGGTCGATCCGTAGCTCTGTTGCGGCGTGATTGAAGGACAAACCAAGAAACACACTTTCGCATTAATTTATTATGATTCGGATCACAACCATACGATACGACACAGGGATCGTATCGAATAGTTTCGAATAGATGCCAACCACTTCCTCTTTCTTGAGCCTAGGGAACCTTAAATATCTAAACTCGCCGGCATATTTAGCGGAACATAAAAAAAAGGTCCATAATTAAAAAAATATGGTTTTATTTTAAAATCTAATTACTACACTTCTTTTGTTATTTAAAGTTTCATTTGTTTTACTTAAAATGAGATCACATTAAGAACAGATTTTGCGAGTAAAGGCTATTTGTGAAAAATTGTACATTTTTGAACTTTTCATGTAACCGGGAAAAGTGAAATTTAATATTAAAATAACAATTAATTAAATTAGAAAAATGGTGATTAATATCGCGTATTTCCTCCACGTGCTCTTATTAAAGTTTCTACCTGTCTAGGCATACTGGGAATGATGTTATCGTTGGTCTCATGGGATAGTCTCCGCCATTCCTCAACTACGGGGATTCGCAGTTCTCCCACGTTGGCAGGAGCTGGAATTCTGGAATTACTTACCTTTTCTTTTCAGCAAGTCCCAGACGTGCTCTATTGAGTCCATATCCGGTGATCTCGTCGGCCACTCCATAACAGTGATATTCATATCATTAAGATAAGCTTGAGTTACCCGAGCGATATGCGGCCGAGCATTATCCTGCATAAAAACAAAATCGTCACCGATATATGGGGCAAACTGTACGGCATTTTCTTCTAAAACTTCTCTGATATAGCGGTCTGCAGTCAGACTCCCTCTGTCAATCACTACCAAGTTTGTGCGAGCTCCCAAACAAATGCCCGCCCAAACCATTATTGATCCACCACCGTATGCAACTGTAGTTTCAAAATTTGTCTGAATGTATCGTTCTCCTTTGCGTCTATATTCTTTGCCTGCCGTCAATTTGATTTAAGAGAATTCTGCACTCATCACTAAACAATACCTTACTCCATTGGTCCGCGTTCCAAAGTCGATGTTCCTGAGCAAAAGTTAACCTGTTTCTACGATGATTTACCTCGAGCCTTGGAGCCTTGGCGGGCACAAATGAACCCAAACCAGCTTCTTCGAGCCTTCTTCGTACCGTACGCTCACTTACGGTTACACCCCGCACTGCTTCTAACTCATGTCGGGCTTGGACGGCCGTCAAACGGGGGTTCCTACGTACACGAAGCCGAATGAAACGATCATCCCTACTCGAAGTGCGTCTTTTTCTGCCTTGTCCTGCTCTTCTCACATAAGTACCGGTCTCCCTGAACCGTTGGATACTGCGATGGATCGTTGAAACTGGTCGACGAAGATCTCTGGATATCACTCTGTAGGTTTAACCATTTCTTCGCATTTCGAGTGCCCTGGCAATCTCCATTGGGGCTAAGTCAGGCATAATTCAGTCATCAACTCCAGAAAGATACGCGATTAAAAAAAAACTAACAAAAAACAGTATTTCAATGAAATTTTAAATCAAACTCAGAAGGAAGAAATACTCGAAGTTCGCTCCAGATAAGGTGTATTTGAATAAAATTAAAACAATTGCATAAAATGTGGTGTTCAGTTGTTTTCTTAGTATGAAAATATTGCTTTTTAAATTAAATGACGTATAAACCAGCCAGCACCTTATATGATACTGATATCAAACCTTTTTTAGGGTTCCGTACCCAAAGGGTACCAACGGGACCCTATTACTAAGCCTACGCTGTCCGTCCGTCCGTCCGTCCGTCCGTCCGTCCGTCCGTCCGTCCGTCTGTCAGAGGGCTATATCTCGTAAACCGTAATAGATAGACAGATGAAATTTTCACATATTATGTATTTCTATTGCCGCTATAACAACAAATAATAAAAATTAAATTTAATTAAAAAAATTAAATTAAAATGGGTAGGTGGGTAGATGGAAATTTTTTAATTTAATTTTTTTAACGGAACCCTAAAAGAGCGAGGCCCGACTCGCACTTGGCCGATTTTTTTATGTTCCGCTAAATATGCCGGCGAGTTTATTTTGAACGAAATCGGTCCAGTAACAAAGAATTTCAATATGGCGGGGACTTTTAAAATTTTGACAACCATTTCCTCTTTCTTGACCCTAGGGCACCTTAGGTATCGATTTTGAACGTAATCGGTCCAATAATATAGTATTTCAATATGGCAGGGACTTTTTAAAATTTTGGCAACCACTTCCTCTTTCTTGACCCCAGAGAAACCTAAATATCGATTTTGAACGAAATCGGTCCAATAACAAAGAATTTCAATATGGCGGGGACTTTTTAAAATTTTGGCAACCACTTCCTCTTTCTTGACCCTAGGGAACTTTAAATATCTATTTTGAACGAAATCGGTCCAATAACAAAGAATTTCAATAGGGACTTTTTAAAATTTTACAACCATTTCCTCTTTCTTGACCCTAGGGCACCTTAGGTATCGATTTTGAACGTAATCGGCCCAATAATATAGTTTCAATATGGCAGGGACTTTTTAAAATTTTGGCAACCACTTCCTCTTTCTTGACCCCAGAGAAGCCTAAATATCGATTTTGAACGACATCGGTCCAATAACAAAGAATTTCAATATGGCAGGGACAAGTAAGAAATGAGCTGATCTTCAAACGCCTAAGCAGATCTTCGTAAATCATAGCTAAGATCCATCTCGATCACGTCTTTAAAATAGAAAAAACCGCATCAAAATCGGTGTATTCGTTAGGGAGCTATGAGGGAACAGACAGATACACGGACACTAGCGTATTCTTATTCACTATAATATGGAAAATATTATAATGTTAACATAGCCTATGAACGCAGAATCGCAGAATATTTACGTTCGAAAATCGCTACAACGCGATGCAGTCGCAAAAGGCCATAAAAACGCAAAAGGCCATAAAAACGCAAAAGGCCAGAAAAACGCATCGAACGCGCAGCTAAAAATCGCAGTGAGGCCTCTCTCATAGGGGAAAAAGTGCAAGGACATTGTTTGTAGATAATTGCATGATCTACAATTTTTATATGATCGATTTGATATATTATTTTATTATAATATATATAGCTCGATTACCACTGACTGACTGATTCACTGACTGACTCATTGACAGGGTTGTTCTCCTAGAAGGAGACGGAAATCGATATAATGATGTAGGGGAGATATGTTGGGGTGGGGGATTCGAGTTGGGGAAAATTATGACATTTCGGAAAAACAAGATGGCGGCCGACGTGAATCTTGCAACTCTTTTGTTTTCCAACCGATTTCTTTGAAATTTTGGATTATTGTAGGAATTAGTAAACGATTAACAGAAAAAGTGAAAAAAATTAAAAAAACAAGATGGCGGCCGAGCTGTGACGTCTCAAATTTCCGACCCCTCTCCTGTAAAATTTTGTATGAAAAAAATTTTTTTCACCCATGGTGTCGTATATAGCTCAAAGAATGTGACTCGGAGAAAGGTGGAGAGAGCTGATGAGTGAGGAGTTCGGAGACGGGCGAGGGGCACGGCCAGGGTATAGAAGATAGGTGGAGGGTGCTCGACCAAATGTCATTTGAAACCTCGAGCAGTTGCCAGTGCGTTGAAAAAAAATTCCAAAATGGCGGAAAAAAAATGGCGGCAAATTTTGTCCGTCTCTCTCTCGGAGACTATAAGAGATGGAGGAGCGGTTTCTCGACAAAAGATGATCAAAACCCGGAGGTCTACCTGGTGAGTAGGAAAAAGATTCAAGATGGCGGATTTTTTTTTCCATACAAAATGTATGGGGAATATTGAAGGGACTAGAAGTTGGGAACTATGCAAGATATTGATTTTGATAGGTTCATAGGGCTTTTTTCTTTTTCTTTTTTTTCATTTTACATTTGCTTTTTTTCTTTTTTTTCTTTTTTTTTTCTTTTTTTTCTTTTTCTTTTGTGAATGAGGAGCACGGCCAGGTTATTGCAGATAGGTGGGGTGTGCTCGAACAAATTTTTTGGCAAAAGATGACCAGAATCCGAAGGTCTACTTGATGAGTAAAAAAATCGCGGTCCGCTTTAGCGGGCCGCGCACCCACGCGCCCTACTTGTAGTAATAACACTTCCCGCGAGCTGCTTTAGCAGCTCGCGCACCGAGCGAAATAAATAAAGCCGAACAATCGCGGTCCGCTTTAGCGGGCCGCGCACCCACGCGCCCTACTTGTAGCAATAACACTTCCCGCGAGCGGCCGACGTGAATCTTGCAGCTCTTTTGTTTTCCAACCGATTTCTTTGAAATTTTGGATTATTGTAGAAATTAGTAAACGATTAACAGAAAAAGTGAAAAAAATTAAAAAAACAAGATGGCGGCCGAGCTGTGACGTCTCAAATTTCCGACCCCTCTCCTGTAAAATTTTGTATGAAAAAAATTTTTTTCACCCATGGTGTCGTATAGAGCTCAAAGAATGTGACTCGGAGAAAGGTGGAGAGAGCTGATGAGTGAGGAGTTCGGAGACGGGCGAGGGGCACGGCCAGGGTATAGAAGATAGGTGGAGGGTGCTCGACCAAATGTCATTCGAAACCTCGAGCAGTTGCCAGTGAGTTGAAAAAAAATTCCAAAATGGCGGAAAAAAAATGGCGGCAAATTTTGTCCGTCTCTCTCTCGGAGACTATAAAAGATGGAGGAGCGGTTTCTCGACAAAAGATGATCAAAACCCGGAGGTCTACCTGGTGAGTAGGAAAAAAATTCAAGATGGCGGATTTTTTTTTTTCATACATTATGTATGGGGAATATTGAAGGGACTAGAAGTTGGGAACTATGCAAGACATTGATTTTGATAGGTTCATAGGGCTTTATTTCTTTTTCTTTTTTTTTCATTTTACATTTGCTTTTTTTCTTTTTTTTCTTTTTTTTTTCTTTTTTTTTCTTTTTCTTTTGTGAATGAGGAGCACGGCCAGGTTATTGCAGATAGGTGGGGTGTGCTCGAACAAATTTTTTGGCAAAAGATGACCAGAATCCGAAGGTCTACTTGATGAGTAAAAAAATCGCGGTCCGCTTTAGCGGGCCGCGCACCCACGCGCCCTACTTGTAGCAATAGCACTTCCCGCGAGCTGCTTTAGCAGCTCGCGCACCGAGCGACATAAATAAAGCCGAACAATCGCGGTCCGCTTTAGCGGGCCGCGCACCCACGTGCCCTACTTGTAGCAATAACACTTCCCGCGAGCTGCTTTAGCAGCTCGCGCACCGAGCAAACGCTAGTAATATATATATAGCTCGATTACCACTCACTCATTGACATAATTGTTCTCCTAGAAAGAGACGGAAAACGATACAATGATGTACGGGAGATATGTCCGGGTGGGGGATTCGAGTGGGAAAAAATTATGACATTTCGGAAAAACAAGATGGCGGCCGACGTGAATCTTGCAACTCTTTTGTTTTCCAACCGATTTCTATGAAATTTTGGATTATTGTAGAAATTAGTTAACGATTAACAGAAAAAGTGAAAAAAATTTAAAAAACAATATGGCGGCCGAGCTGTGACGTCTCAAATTTCCACTCCTCTCCTGTAAAATTTTGTATGAAAAAAATTTTTTTCACCCATGGTGTCGTATAGAACTCAAAGAATGTGACTCGGAGAAAGGTGGAGAGAGCTGATGAGTGAGGAGTTCGGAGACGGGCGAGGGGCACGGCCAGGGTATAGAAGATAGGTGGAGGGTGCTCGACCAAATGTCATTCGAAACCTCGAGCAGTTGCCAGTGAGTTGAAAAAAAAATCCAAAATGGCGGAAAAAAAATGGCGACAAATTTTGTCCGTCTCTCTCTCGGAGACTATAAAAGATGGAGGAGCGGTTTCTCGACAAAAGATGATCACAACCCGGAGGTCTACCTGGTGAGTAGGAAAAAAATTCAAGATGGCGGATTTTTTTTCCCCCCATACAAAATGTATGGGGAATATTGAAGGGACTAGAAGTTCGGAACTATGCAAGACATTGATTTTGATAGGTTCATAGGGCTTTTTTTCTTTTTCTTTTTTTTCATTTTACATTTGCTTTTTTTCTTTTTTTTCTTTTTTTTTTCTTTTTCTTTTGTGAATGACGAGCACGGCCAGGTTATTGCAGATAGGTGGGGTGTGCTCGAACAAATTTTTTGGCAAAAGATGACCAGAATCCGAAGGTCTACTTGATGAGTAAAAAAATCGCGGTCCGCTTTAGCGGGCCGCGTACCCACGCGCCCTACTTGTAGTAATAACAATTCCCGCGAGCTGCTTTAGCAGCTCGCGCACCGAGCGAATTAAATAAAGCCGAACAATCGCGGTCCGCTTTAGCGGGCCGCGCACCCACGCGCCCTACTTGTAGCAATAACACTTCCCGCGAGCTGCTTTAGCAGCTCGCGCACCGAGCGAAATAAACAAAGCCGAACAATCGCGGTCCGCTTTAGCGGGCCGCGCACCCACGCGCCTTACTCTTAGTAAAACACTTCCCGCGAGCTGCTTTAGCAGCTCGCGCACCGAGCAAACGCTAGTTATAATATATATATAGCTCAATTACCACTCACTGACTCACTCACTCACTGATTGACAGGGTTGTTCTCCTAGAAGGAGACGGAAATCGATATAATGATGTAGGGGAGATATGTCCGGGTGGGGGATTCGAGTGGGGGAAAATTATGACATTTCGGAAAAACAAGATGGCGGCCGACGTGATTCTTGCAACTCTTTTGTTTTCCAACCGATTTCTTTGAAATTTTGGATTATTGTAGAAATTAGAAAACGATTAACAGAAAAAGTGAAAAAAATTAAAAAAACAAGATGGCGGCCGAGCTGTGACGTCTCAAATTTCCGACCCCTCCTGTAAAATTTTGTATGAAAAAAATTTTTTTCACCCATGGTGTCGTATAGAGCTCAAAGAATGTGACTCGGAGAAAGGTGGAGAGAGCTGATGAGTGAGGAGTTCGGAGACGGGCGACGGGCACGGCCAGGGTATAGTAGATAGGTGGAGGGTGCTCGACCAAATGTCATTCGAAACCTCGAGCAGTTGCCAATGAGTTGAAAAAAAATTCCAAAATGGCGGAAAAAAAATGGCGGCAAATTTTGTCCGTCTCTCTCTCGGAGACTATAAAAGATGGAGGAGCGGTTTCTCGACAAAAGATGATCAAAACCTGGAGGTCTACCTGGTGAGTAGAAAAAAAATTCAAGATGGCGGATTTTTTTTTTCCATACTAAATGTATGGGGAATATTGAAGGGACTAGAAGTTGGGAACTATGCAAGACATTGATTTTGATAGGTTCATAGGGCTTTTTTTCTTTTTGTTTTTTTCATTTTACATTTGTTTTTTTTGTTTTAAATCATTTTGTTTTTTTTTTTTTTCTTTTTCTTTTGTGAATGAGGAGCACGGCCAGGTTATTGCAGATAGGTGGGGTGTGCTCGAACAAATTTTTTGGCAAAAGATGACCAGAATCCGAAGGTCTACTTGATGAGTAAAAAAATCGCGGTCCGCTTTAGCGAGCCGCGCACCCACGCGCCCTACTTGTAGTAATAACACTTCCAGCGAGCTGCTTTAGCAGCTCGCGCACCGAGCGAAATAAATAAAGCCGAACAATCGCGGTCCGCTTTAGCGGGCCGCGCACCCACGCGCCCTACTTGTAGCAATAACACTTCCCGCGAGCTGCTTTAGCAGCTCGCGCACCGAGCGAAATAAAGAAAGCCGAACAATCGCGGTCCGCTTTAGCGGGCCGCGCACCCACGCGCCTTACTTTTAGTAAAACACTTCCCGCGAGCTGCTTTAGCAGCTCGCGCACCGAGCGAAATACTAGTTATAATATATATAGCTCGATTACCACTGACTGACTGATTCACTGATTGACATAATTGTTCTCCTAGAAAGAGACAAAAAACGATAAAATGATGTACGGGAGATATGTTCGGGTGGGGGATTCGAGTGGGGAAAAATTATGACATTTCGGAAAAACAAGATGGCGGCCGACGTGAATCTTGCAACTCTTTTGTTTTCCAACCGATTTCTTTGAAATTTTGGATTATTGTAGAAATTTGTAAACGATTAACAGAAAAAGTGAAAAAAATTAAAAAAACAAGATGGCGGCCGAGCTGTGACGTCTCAAATTTCCACCCCTCTCCTGTAAAATTTTGTATGAAAAAAATTTTTTTCACCCATGGTGTCGTATAGAGCTCAAAGAATGTGACTCGGAGAAAGGTGGAGAGAGCTGATGAGTGAGGAGTTCGGAGACGGGCGAGGGGCACGGCCAGGGTATAGAAGATAGGTGGAGGGTGCTCGACCAAATGTCATTCAAAACCTCGAGCAGTTGCCAGTGAGTTGAAAAAAAATTCCAAAATGGCGGAAAAAAAATGGCGGCAAATTTTGTCCGTCTCTCTCTCGGAGACTATAAAAGATGGAGGAGCGGTTTCTCGACAAAAGATGATCACAACCCGGAGGTCTACCTGGTGAGTAGGAAAAAAATTCAAGATGGCGGATTTTTTTTTCCCCCATACAAAATGTATGGGGAATATTGAAGGGACTAGAAGTTGGGAACTATGCAAGACATTGATCTTGATAGGTTCATAGGGCTTTTTTTCTTTTTCTTTTTTTTCATTTTTCATTTTTTTTTTTTCTTTTTTTTCATTTTTTTTTCTTTTTCTTTTGTGAATGAGGAGCACGGCCAGGTTATTGCAGATAGGTGGGGTGTGCTCGAACAAATTTTTTGGCAAAAGATGACCAGAATCCGAAGGGCTACTGGATGAGTAAAAAAATCGCGGTCCGCTTTAGCGGGCCGCGCACCCACGCGCCCTACTTGTAGTAATAACACATCCCGCGAGCTGCTTTAGCAGCTCGCGCACCGAGCGAAATAAATAAAGCCGAACAATCGCGGTCCGCTTTAGCGGGCCGCGCACCCACGCGCCCTACTTGTAGTAATAACACTTCCCGCGAGCTGCTTTAGCAGCTCGAGCACCGAGCGAAATAAATATAGCCGAACAATCGCGGTCCGCTTTAGCGGGCCGCGCACCCACGCGCCCTACTTGTAGTAACAACACTTCCCGCGAGCTGCTTTAGCAGCTCGCGCACCGAGCAAACGCTAGTAATATATATATATAGCTCGATTACCACTCACTGATTCACTCACTCACTGATTGACAGGGTTGTTCTCCTAGAAGGAGACGGAAATCGATATAATGATGTTTGGGAGATGTGCTTGGGGGGAGGATTCGAGTTGGGGAAAATTATGACATTTCGGAAAAACAAGATGGCGGCCGACGTGAATCTTGCAACTCTTTTGTTTTCCGACCGATTTCTTTGAAATTTTGGACTATTGTAGAAATTAGTAAACGATTAACAGAAAAAGTGAAAAAAATTAAAAAAACAAGATGGCGGCCGAGCTGTGACGTCTCAAATTTCCGACCCCTCCCTGTAAAATTTTGTATGAAAAAATTTTTTTTCACCCATGGTGTCGTATAGAGCTCAAAGAATGTGACTCGGAGAAAGGTGGAGAGAGCTGATGAGTGAGGAGTTCGGAGACGGGCGAGGGGCACGGCCAGGGTATAGAAGATAGGTGGAGGGTGCTCGACCAAATGTCATTCGAAACCTCGAGCAGTTGCCAGTGAGTTGAAAAAAAATTCCAAAATGGCGGAAAAAAAATGGCGGCAAATTTTGTCCGTCTCTCTCTCGGAGACTATAAAAGATGGAGGAGCGGTTTCTCGACAAAAGATGATCACAACCCGGAGGTCTACCTGGTGAGTAGGAAAAAAATTCAAGATGGCGGATTTTTTTTTCCCCCCATACAAAATGTATGGGGAATATTGAAGGGACTAGAAGTTGGGAACTATGCAAGACATTGATTTTGATAGGTTCATAGGGATTTTTTTCTTTTTCTTTTTTTCATTTTACATTTGTTTTTTTTTCTTTTTTTTTCATTTTTTTTTCTTTTTTTTCTTTTTCTTTTGTGAATGAGGAGCACGGCCAGGTTATTGCAGATAGGTGGGGTGTGCTCGAACAAATTTTTTGGCAAAAGATGACCAGAATCCGAAGGTCTACTTGATGAGTAAAAAAATCGCGGTCCGCTTTAGCGGGCCGCGCACCCACGCGCCCTACTTGTAGTAATAACACTTCCCGCGAGCTGCTTTAGCAGCTCGCGCACCGAGCGAAATAAATAAAGCCGAACAATCGCGGTCCGCTTTAGCGGGCCGCGCACCCACGCGCCCTACTTGTAGCAATAACACTTCCCGCGAGCTGCTTTAGCAGCTCGCGCACCGAGCAAACGCTAGTTATAATATATATAGCTCAATTACCACTCACTGACTCACTCACTCACTGATTGACAGGGTTGTTCTCCTAGAAGGAGACGGAAATTGATATAATGATGTAGGGGAGATATGTCCGGGTGGGGGATTCGAGTGGGGGAAAATTATGACATTTCGGAAAAACAAGATGGCGGCCGACGTGAATCTTGCAACTCTTTTGTTTTCCAACCGATTTCTTTGAAATTTTGGATTATTGTAGAAATTAATAAACGATTAACAGGAAAAGTGAAAAAAAATTAAAAAAACAAGATGGCGGCCGAGCTGTGACGTCTCAAATTTCCGACCCCTCCTGTAAAATTTTGTATGAAAAAATTTTTTTTCACCCCTGGTGTCGTATAGAGTTCAAAGAATGTGACTCGGAGAAAGGTGGAGAGAGCTGACGAGTGAGGAGTTCGGAGACGGGCGAGGGGCACGGCCAGGGTATAGAAGATAGGTGAAGGGTGCTCGACCAAATGTCATTCGAAACCTCGAGCAGTTGCCAGTGAGTTGAAAAAAAATTCCAAAATGGCGGAAATAAAATGGCGGCAAATTTTGTCCGTCTCTCTCTCGGAGACTATAAAAGATGGAGGAGCGGTTTCTCGACAAAAGATGATCAAAACCCGGTGGTCTACCTGGTGAGTAGGAAAAAAATTCAAGATGGCGGATTTTTTTTTTCATACATAATGTATGGGGAATATTGAAGGGACTAGAAGTTGGGAACTATGCAAGACAATGAGTTTGATAGGTTCATAGGGCTTATTTCTTTTTCTTTGTTTTCATTTTACATTTGCTTTTTTTCTTTTTTTTCTTTTTTTTTTTCTTTTTTTTTCTTTTTCATTTGTGAATGAGGAGCACGGCCAGGTTATTGCAGATAGGTGGGGTGTGCTCGAACAAATTTTTTGGCAAAAGATGACCAGAATCCGAAGGTCTACTTGATGAGTAAAAAAATCGCGGTCCGCTTTAGCGGGCCGCGCACCCACGCGCCCTACTTGTAGTAATAACACTTCCCGCGAGCTGCTTTAGCAGCTCGCGCACCGAGCGAAATACTAGTTATAATATATATAGCTCGATTACCACTCACTGATTCACTCACTCACTGATTGACAGGGTTGTTCTCCTAGAAGGAGACGGAAATCGATATAATGATGTTCGGGAGATGTGCTTGGGGGGGGGATTCGAGTTGGGGAAAATTATGACATTTCGGAAAAACAAGATGGCGGCCGACGTGAATCTTGCAACTCTTTTGTTTTCCGACCGATTTCTTTGAAATTTTGGACTATTGTAGAAATTAGTAAACGATTAACAGAAAAAGTGAAAAAAATTAAAAAAACAAGATGGCGGCCGAGCTGTGACGTCTCAAATTTCCGACCCCTCTCCTGTAAAATTTTGTATGAAAAAAAATTTTTTCACCCATGGTGTCGTATAGAGCTCAAAGAATGTGACTCGGAGAAAGGTGGCGAGAGCTGATGAGTGAGGAGTTCGGAGACGGGCGAGGGGCACGGCCAGGGTGTAGTAGATAGGTGGAGGGTGCTCGACCAAATGTCATTCGAAACCTCGAGCAGTTGCCAGTGAGTTGAAAAAAAATTCCAAAATGGCGGAAAAAAAATGGCGGCAAATTTTGTCCGTCTCTCTCTCGGAGACTATAAAAGATGGAGGAGCGGTTTCTCGACAAAAGATGATCACAACCCGGAGGTCTACCTGGTGAGTAGGAAAAAAATTCAAGATGGCGGATTTTTTTTTCCCCCCATACAAAATGTATGGGGAATATTGAAGGGACTAGAAGTTGGGAACTATGCAAGACATTGATTTTGATAGGTTCATAGGGCTTTTTTTCTTTTTCTTTTTTTTCATTTTACATTTGCTTTTTTCTTTTTTTTCATTTTTTTTCTTTTTTTTTCTTTTTCTTTTGTGAATGAGGAGCACGGCCAGGTTATTGCAGATAGGTGGGGTGTGCTCGAACAAATTTTTTGGCAAAAGATGACCAGAATACGAAGGTCTACTTGATGAGTAAAAAAATCGCGGTCCGCTTTAGCGGGCCGCGCACCCACGCGCCCTACTTGTAGTAATAACACTTCCCGCGAGCTGCTTTAGCAGCTCGCGCACCGAGCGAAATAAATAAAGCCGAACAATCGCGGTCCGCTTTAGCGGGCCGCGCACCCACGCGCCCTACTTGTAGCAATAACACTTCCCGCGAGCTGCTTTAGCAGCTCGCGCACCGAGCAAATGCTAGTTATAATATATATAGCTCGATTACCACTGACTCACTCACTCACTCACTGATTGACACGATTGTTCTCCTAGAAAGAGACAGAAAACGATACAATGATGTAGGGGAGATATATCCGGGTGGGGGATTCGAGTGGGGAAAAATTATGACATTTCGGAAAAAAAAGATGGCGGCCGACGTGATTCTTGCAACTCTTTTGTTTTCCAACCGATTTCTTTGAAATTTTGGATTATTTTAGAAATTAGTAAACGATTAACAGAAAAAGTGAAAAAAATTAAAAAAACAAGATGGCGGCCGAGCTGTGACGTCTCAAATTTCCGACCCCTCTCCTGTAAAATTTTGTAAGAAAAAATTTTTTTTCACCCATGGTGTCGTATAGAGCTCAAAGAATGTGACTCGGAGAAAGGTGGAGAGAGCTGATGAGTGAGCAGTTCGGAGACGGGCGAGGGGCACGGCCAGGGTATAGAAGATAGGTGGAGGGTGCTTGACCAAATGTCATTCGAAACCTCGAGCAGTTGCCAGTGAGTTGAAAAAAAAATCCAAAATGGCGGAAAAAAAATGGCGGCAAATTTTGTCCGTCTCTCTCTCGGAAACTATAAAAGATGGAGGAGCGGTTTCTTGACAAAAGATGATCACAACCCGGAGGTCTACCTGGTGAGTAGGAAAAAAATTCAAGATGACGGATTTTTTTTTCCCCCCATACAAAATGTATGGGGAATATTGAAGGGACTAGAAGTTGGGAACTATGCAAGACATTGATTTTGATAGGTTCATAGGGCTATTTTTCTTTTTCTTTTTTTTCATTTTACATTTGCTTTTTTTCTTTTTTTTCTTTTTTTTTCTTTTTTTTTTCTTTTTCTTTTGTGAATGAGGAGCACGGCCAGGTTATTGCAGATAGGTGGGGTGTGCTCGAACAAATTTTTTGGCAAAAGATGACCAGAATCCGAAGGTCTACTTGATGAGTAAAAAAATCGCGGTCCGCTTTAGCGGGCCGCGCACCCACGCGCCCTACTTGTAGTAAGAACACTTCCCGCGAGCTGCTTTAGCAGCTCGCGCACCGAGCGAAATAAATAAAGCCGAACAATCGCGGTCCGCTTTAGCGGGCCGCGCACCCACGCTCCTTACTTTTAGTAAAACACTTCCCGCGAGCTGCTTTAGCAGCTCGCGCACCGAGCAAATGCTAGTTATAATATATATAGCTCGATTACCACTGACTCACTCACTGATTGACATAATTGTTCTCCTAGAAAGAGACAAAAAACGATACAATGATGTAGGGGAGATATGTCCGGGTGGGGGATTCGAGTAGGGAAAAATTATGACATTTCGGAAAAACAAGATGGCGGCCGACGTGATTCTTGCAACTCTTTTGATTTCCAACCGATTTCTTTGAAATTTTGGATTATTGTAGAAATTAGTAAACGATTAACAGAAAAAGTGAAAAAAATTAAAAAAACAAGATGGCGGCCGAGCTGTGACGTCTCAAATTTCCACCCCTCTCCTGTAAAATTTTGTATGAAAAAATTTTTTTTCACCCATGGTGTCGTATAGAGCTCAAAGAATGTGACTCGGAGAAAGGTGGAGAGAGCTGATGAGTGAGGAGTTCGGAGACGGGCGAGGGGCACGCCCAGGGTATAGAAGATAGGTGGAGAGTGCTCGACCAAATGTCATTGGAAACCTCGAGCAGTTGCCAGTGAGTTGAAAAAAAATTCCAAAATGGCGGAAAAAAAATGGCGGCAAATTTTGTCCGTCTCTCTCTCGGAGACTATAAAAGATGGAGGAGCGGTTTCTCGACAAAAGATGATCACAACCCGGAGGTCTATCTGGTGAGTAGGAAAAAAATTCAAGATGGCGGATTTTTTTTTCCCCCCATACAAAATGTATGGGGAATATTGAAGGGACTAGAAGTTGGGAACTATGCAAGACATTGATTTTGATAGGTTCATAGGGCTTTTTTTCTTTTTCTTTTTTTTCATTTTACATTTGCTTTTTTTCTTTTTTTTTCTTTTTCTTTTGTGAATGAGGAGCACGGCCAGGTTATTGCAGATAGGTGGGGTGTGCTCGAACAAATTTTTTGGCAAAAGATGACTAGAATCCGAAGGTCTACTTGATGAGTAAAAAAATCGCGGTCCGCTTTAGCGGGCCGCGCACCCACGCGCCCTACTTGTAGTAATAACACTTCCCGCGAGCTGCTTTAGCAGCTCGCGCACCGAGCGAAATAAATTAAGCCGAACAATCGCGGTCCGCTTTAGCGGGCCGCGCACCCTCGCGCCCTACTTGTAGCAATAACACTTCCCGCGAGCTGCTTTAGCAGCTCGCGCACCGAGCGAAATAAATAAAGCCGAACAATCGCGGTCCGCTTTAGCGGGCCGCGCACCCACGCGCCTTACTTTTAGTAAAACACTTCCCGCGAGCTGCTTTAGCAGCTCGCGCACCGAGCAAATGCTAGTTATAATATATATAGCTCGATTACCACTCACTCACTGACTCACTGACTGATTGACACGATTGTTCTCCTAGAAGGAGACGGAAAACGATACAATGATGTAGGGGAGATATGTCCGGGTGGGGGATTCGAGTGGGGAAAAATTATGACATTTCGGAAAAACAAGATGGCGGCCAACGTGATTCTTGCAACTCTTTTGTTTTCCAACCGATTTCTTTGAAATTTTGGATTATTGTAGAAATTAGTAAACGATTAACAGAAAAAGTGAAAAAAATTAAAAAAACAAGATGGCGGCCGAGCTGTGACGTCTCAAATTTCCGACCCCTCCTGTAAAATTTTGTATGAAAAAAATTTTTTTCACCCATGGTGTCGTATAGAGCTCAAAGAATGTGACTCGGAGAAAGGTGGAGAGAGCTGATGAGTGAGGAGTTCGGAGACGGGCGAGGGGCACGGCCATGGTATAGTAGATAGGTGGAGGGTGCTCGACCAAATGTCATTCGAAACCTCGAGCAGTTGCCAGTGAGTTGAAAAAAATTTCCAAAATGGCGGAAAAAAAATGGCGGCAAATTTTGTCCGTCTCTCTCTCGGAGACTATAAAAGATGGAGGAGCGGTTTCTCGACAAAAGATGATCACAACCCGGAGGTCTACCTGGTGAGTAGGAAAAAACTTCAAGATGGCGGATTTTTTTTTTACATACAAAATGTATGGGGAATATTGAAGGGACTAGAAGTTGGGAACTATGCAAGACATTGATTTTGATAGGTTCATAGGGCTTTTTTTCTTTTTCTTTTTTTTCATTTTACATTTGCTTTTTTTCTTTTTTTTCTTTTTTTTTTTTCTTTTTTTTTCTTTTTCTTTTGTGAATGAGGAGACCGGCCAGGTTATTGCAGATAGGTGGGGTGTGCTCGAACAAATTTTTTGGCAAAAGATGACCAGAATCCGAAGGTCTACTTGATGAGTAAAAAAATCGCGGTCCGCTTTAGCGGGCCGCGCACCCACGCGCCCTTCTTGTAGTAATAACACTTCCCGCGAGCTGCTTTAGCAGCTCGCGCACCGAGCGAATTAAATAAAGCCGAACAATCGCGGTCCGCTTTAGCGGGCCGCGCACCCACGCGCCCTACTTGTAGCAATAACACTTCCCGCGAGCTGCTTTAGCAGCTCGCGCACCGAGCGAAATAAATGAAGCCGAACAATCGCGGTCCGCTTTAGCGGGCCGCGCACCCACGCGCCTTACTTTTAGTAAAACACTTCCCGCGAGCTGCTTTAGCAGCTCGCGCACCGAGCAAATGCTAGTTAATATATATATAGCTGCTCGTGCTGATTCACTGATTCACTGACTGATTGATCACCTCTCCTGTAAAATTTTGTATGAAAAATTTTTTTTCCACCGATGGTTTCGTATAGAGGACAAAAATTCATTCGGAGGAAAATTATGGAGAGAGCTGATGATTGAGGATTTCGGAGACGGATGAGGAGCACGGCCAGGGTATTGAAGATAGGTGGGGGGTGCTCGAACAAATGTCACTCGAAACCTCATCCAATTCGCAGTGAGCTGAAAAAAAATTCAAAATGGCGGAAAAAAGATGGCGGCCATACAAATTTCGTCGGTGTCTATCTCGGAGAGTATAAAAGATAGAAGAGTGGTTTCCTGGCAAAAGCTGATCAAGACCCTAAGGTCTACTTGACGAACAGAAAAAAAATTCAAGATGGCGGAATTTTTTTTTTCTTCATACAAAAATATATGGCGAATATTGAAGAGACTAGAAGCCGGGAATCATGCACGACTTTGATACAATTCCTTTTCAAGATTTTTTTTTATTGAAGAATTTTCATTATGACAAATGATGACATATGATGATCGAGGGTTTGGAAGGTGGGTGAGGAGCACGGCCATGGTAATGTAGATAGGTGGGGGTGCTCGAACAAAAGTCACTCGAAATCTCATCCAATTGGCAGTGAGCTGAAAAAAATCCAAAATGGCGGATTCAAGATGGCGGCCATACAAACTTCAACGGTGTCTATCTCGGAGAGTATAAAAGATGGAAGAGTGGTTTTGTGATAGAAAATGATCAGGAGCTGAAAGTCTACTAGACGAGTAGAAAAACCGCGGTCCGCTTGCGGGCCGCGCACCCACGCGCCCTACTAGTTAATATATATATAGCTGTTGGGGCTGATTCACTGACTGATTCACTGATTCACTGATTCACTCACTCATTGATCACCTCTCCTGTAAAATTTTGTATGAAAATTTTTTTTTTCACCGATGGTTTCGTATAGAGGACAAAAATTCATTCGGAGGAAAAATATGGAGAGAGCTGATGATTGAGGATTTCGGAGACGGGTGAAGAGCACGGCCAGGGTATCGAAGATAGGTGGGGGGTGCTCGAACAAATGTCACTCGAAACCTCATCCAATTCGCAGTGAGCTTAAAAAAAAATTCAAAATGGCGGAAAAAAGATGGCCGCCATACAAATTTCGTCGGTGTCTATCTCGGGGAGTATAAAAGATGGAAGAGTGGTTTCTTGGCAAAAGATGATCAGGACCCAAAGGTCTATTTGATGAATAGAGAAAAATCCAAGATGGCGGAATGTTTTTTCTCCATACAAAATATATGGCGAATATTGAATAGACTAGAAGCTGAGAACTATGCAAGACTTTGATAAGGTTCCTTTTCAAAATTTGTTTTTATAAAAGAATTCTCATTCTGACAAATGATGAGATATGATGATCGAGGGTTTGGAAGGTGGGTGAGGAGCACGGGCAGGGTATTGAAGATAGGTGGAAGGTGCTCAAACAAAAAATACTCGAAACCTCATCCAATTGGCAATGAGCTGAAAAAAAATTCAAAATGGCGGATTCAAGATGGCGGCCATACCAATTTCATAGGCATCTATCTCGGAGAGTATAAAAGATGGAAGAGTGGATATTTGATAGAAAATGATCAGGACCTGAAAGTCCACTTGACGATAGAAAAACCGCGGTCCGCTTGCGGGCCGCGCACCCACGAGCCCTACTAGTTTTATTATAAAACTAACCGTTTCGCTAAAAAATCCAACACATTTTTGCGAACTTGAATAAAACTTTTTGCACTCATGGGATCGATAGAGACTGTTCAAAATTTCATTATAATGGTATCCCTAACGTTCATGTAAATTTTCAGCTTCTTGGGAATTTATGCAAGGGTGAATGTCTATTTTGACCGGACTGTAGGTACGTAGTTATTCGTTAGAAAACTAGCGCATCGCACCTACCTAGAAATAAAATTTACCTAATAAAAATGACGCACAAGTATTGCAGATCGATAGTCCACTATCGATGGTCTATCCATATTTTCGATACACAGCAATACTATAGATTGTATTGAACCTCAATATTCAATGTAGTATCGATAGTCCTATCGATGTTATAGATGATTTCCGGCGCCAACTATCGATAAACAAATTATCGATAGTACGGCTACACTACGGCGTGCCGTCACGCGGCGGCACGGTAGCAGATCGCATCGCTGCGCGCCAAAAAATTTAGGCGGTTGCGCGGTTGGCGCGGGGAAAACATCTTGGTCCGCCCAGATCCTCAAGGCCGTTGGGACATATAAGAGCCTTAATAATTCTTATTTAATTGCAGGTCCTATGTGGATACAATTGTATTTGGATACCAGGATCCAAAAGAATTCCACTAGGTGCAGTGGTGGGTGGATACCATGATTATTATCAAGTGAATACACTTTATATTGGGCGTGCATTTGTGGAAGGTAATCTTATACCTGGAAAAGTACAAAAGACACAGTCAGCCTGTATTGTACCTTACAAAATGAATGCCATTCCTGTGTATGAATATGAAATTTTGGTTGATCCACTAATGTATTCGAATTGCGGTCTACCACTCACACCCCGTATACAAAACATAGGGCAACACAATCTATTACTAGATAATCAAATACAAGATGAAAATAGCTCAGACTCAGAAGTGTAGTGAGATATGAACAGTTGGCCAGTTATGTAAAAGCTGCACCAATCATTGCTAGTCTCAATGGTTGTGATTGGATGAATTTTTAGCCGCAAAACTGCTTTTTAACCTATTGGTTAACCTCTCGCTATTGCGAGAGAGAACCAGGCAGTCAGAGGTGATTGCAATCGTTATACTAGCATTCATTTTTAGAGAACTGCATAGCTGGGAGAAATCAGGGTACCAATAATTGTCTAAAAGTTTTCCATTGATCGTATTCGATGACATTAGCGTCAAAGTAAAATAATCCTTGATTGTAATGTTTTAATGTCACAAACTCAGTAGGTACAATCGATTTAACATGGAGCGTTATGGAGCGTATCGTACATACCTAAACGTATAAAAATGCGTACACGAAATTGAGCTCTAAGCCAATGCTTTTATGGTTTATTTTACTTTGACGCTTATGTCATCGAATATGATTATGATCAATGGAATAAACTTAACCATCACACCTCAGAACAAGTTTCTGTAGCATTTAAAGAGACCCAATGGTGCTAATTCAGTAAACACAATCACTGAAATAAACTAAGGCTATGTTCCGAAATACACTGGACCACTATAAGGTGTGACGTCAATCCATTATACTGTGAAGCTGTTCCTGTTTAGTGTGCTATACTGATTATTGTTTAAAACGGAACTCAGTCCAGTATAATGTCATCCCCATTTTTTCAAATCTCTAGGCGCTGTTCTGTTTTTTGATCACGTGATCAAAGTACTGAGAGCACATTACCTGGAAAGCGCCAGTGCTCACATTACGAAGTACAGTAGTATGACTGCATATTTCCCTAGGGTACTGTGGCAGTGTACTGGCAGTCTATAACGGAACGAAGTTAGCTTCACACTGCTCAGTAGCAGTGCTGGCAGTGTATATCGGAACACACCCCAAATTGATCATTCCAAAAGTAATGGTACCTATCCTTTTTCATATTTTGAAGGAGACCTGTCAATAATTGACAGGTCTAAATTATTTAGTTTACCGTCAAATATCAGGAAGTAGCTCAAACCGCTAGGCTTGAAGCAACTGTAGTTGTCTTTATGCCTAGATTATAAATGCAAAATTGTAAATGTGGGTTTGTCCTTCAATCACGCTGCAACAAAGCAACAGATCTGATTTTTTGCACGGGTATACTTGAGGACCTAGAGAGTGACATTAGCTACTTTTTATCCCGGAAAATCAAAGAGTTCTCGCGGGATTCTAAAAACTAAATAAATCCAGGGTGACAAAGTCAGTCAGTTCAGGCGCGATTGGTCCAATTCTTGATACTTAATAATTGTGTCTGTGATCTGTTTTACTCATTAAGTATTGGTATTTTTATAGGTGATCAAATAAAGTTTATATCAGTTGTAATTTATTTCCTTATCATTTATAGTTTTGAATTGAATTAATTATATAAAATTAATATTCATTCAAACTTGAATTCCTACAGCAGTAGAGGTTAATGACATTTTTAATTCAGTAAAACGAAATTATGTTGCCTTCATACATTTTCCTATATTTATGTTCATTAGAGCATTTAAAAATAACTTTTATATTCATTGTATCATTTATTTCATAGCTAGGTTTAAATATTTGTATAAAAATTATTAATCTTAAGGCCTTGCCTTGGTTGGGTTTCACAATTTGATTATTTGATTTTAAAAAATCCCCATAAAATATACTTAAACATCATATGCACGGTTGTAAAGCCCTCATGGGGTTCAATAAGCAATTTTTAACAGCTGTCTCCCCATAGGTAGTAATATCCCCTCGTACCAATATTTCATATGTATGCTTTTCAACTTCTTTGCCTTTGTATGGTAGGTAGCACGTTTTGTACAGCATATGTACTTTGCCAACTATAAGGTTATCATCAACCGTCGCCCGACCAATATAAACATCTTCACCATTTACTTCTGATGTTCCAGCCCTGAACACATTTTCAGGTACATAGTTCTCTTTACACTTGACCCACAAGACATCATAGCCACAAAGAATCTGTAGATAAAAATAAAATTAGCAAAATTATTACATTTTGTAAGTGAAGTTAGAATGCTTGCACTTTTTAACACACTAGTGCATTTTTCTATTTTTACCATAGTACAGCCTTTGCAGGTGGCCTTGGGTTAATATTGCAATTGCACTGCAATAAATAACATTCTTATTGTGATCCATTTTACAAGTATGAATATTGAAAAATATTATTGAGAGTGCAGGAGTGATTACAATCTAAATTAGAGTAATCTATTAGAGACTAGCCGATGCCCGCGACGATTTAAAATTTTAAAATCCCTCGGGAACTATGATTTTCCAGGATATAAGTAGCCTATGTCACTCTCCAGGTCTTCAACTGCAAAAAATCACGTCGATCCGTAGCTCTGGTGCGGTGGCCACTTTCGCGTTTATAATATTAGTATGTTGTGCCGACTATGACTGGCCGACTATTTGGCCGGCTAGTCGGTCAAGCTGATCACAGTTTCAAGCTGTATTCGGCAACTTCCGTGACGCTTTGTTTCAAGCTGATCAAGCGCAAGTCGCAGCCGCCGCCGCCTGCGAGCGTGTCGAAACATGTTTTGTGTACTTCACGTTGTTTCTTGATTTGACAACTGATTGATTTCATTTCAAAATGTGTAAGACTGATTCTAAAATAAAAATAATTACTAACAATCAAGGTTTGTATGCAATGTAATTCCTCCTACATGTACATTTTATTGAGAAATACTACTAAGTAAGAAGCCGGATAGTCGGCGCTCTTGCCGAATAGTCGCCGACTGCAAAAGGGGCCGGTTAGTCGGCTTTAACCACTAGTCGGGACATATCTCTACTGACAGAATAACTGACTGATCTATCATCGCTTAGCTCAAATCACTGGATGAAGCAGACTGAAATTTGGCATACATATGGCTATTATGATGTAAGCATACACTAGATTTTTGAAAATTCAACCCCTAGGGGGTAAAATAGGGATTTGGAAAATTGAACGTCAGCGCTGCCTCGGGCAAAAGCTTGTTATAGAATAAGTTGCAATAACATAAGAAAACACTAAACCTGCATAGGAGCACCATACTTGCCTCAAAAACTTTTTTCGCGTGTTCAATATGTCCCCATGGGATAAAAGCTTTCTTTTTTGAGGGTACATATTTTCCAGGACACATTGATCTACCATGCATGGCACGGGCAATATAGATGGGTTCACTCTCAAATCCACCTATTAATGCGTCATGAGGAAGTTTGTCACCTGTCATCTTAACCCATCTTAATTGACCTCTTTGTATATTTTTATGAGTGATAGGTCTTAAAACTGGACTAGCTGAAAAATAAACACTGATTAGTATTAACTTCAAGAGCCTAGCATGAAGCATCTCAAAAAGCGGCCAGCTATAATCTCAATCTGTGACTACAACAGATTATAGTGGGGCTTAGTTTTAACCATTCTTGTGTGATATAATGTTAACTTGTATACTGGACAGTTCGTTTATAAAAACAAGGAACTTCCAATACATAATTATTATTATACTATTTGCTAATATGTTCATCTGAATTTCATAGGCAAAGCTGAGGGCACATACAAATTAAAAATAATAATAATATTCTCCCAAAAGAATTAAGGCCAATCTAATCTCTCTAATAAAAAAATCTAACTCTGATACCCCAATCTCACAATGTTGATGGAAAAGTTGTCAGGTGTAGAAGTTTGGCCAGCCGATGCCCGCTCATTGTGCTTTTTTATCGCCGTGACTTTTTGTCGCAGTCACCTACTGTCGCCCACGATGCGCCCACTGTTTTAGGCCAGCCGCAAGTTACTGGGCGACAAAACGCACTCTCTCACACTCGCGTCTCTACAGTGAGCGCACTTCCATATATCTCCATCATAGCACTCCACTTGGCGACAAAAAATCACAATGAGCGGCTATCATTAGGGACTCGCCAAGGTTTCACGGACTCTCAGAAGCACTATGTCTAATAAAACCAACTACACTCCTAACTGCTACAAGATTTTTTTGATAGACGAAAATCAGTTTTTTTTTTTTAATTGACCCAGGATATCATTATATACCGGGAGCCGGTAACTCTGAAAGTCCCGTCATGCAGATTCGAAAATTTTGTATTCAAATTTATAGTTAAACATTATCTGTTTATAATAAGCTTGGTATACGTTAATTTAAAAGCCATCACAATGTTAATAAGAATTTTTTTATTCAAAAATGTTTTACCATCATTGCGGATGTTGATGTTGATTTTTTGCAGAGTTTCGACTTTTCAAATTAACGCATACCGAGCTTTATATAAAAGTATAATGCTTAACTATCAATTTCGAATACAAAACTTTCGAATCCGCTATGATTGGACTGTCAATGTTACCAGCTCCCAGACCATTACCTGAGCCACTACACTTACAGCAGTAGAAATCTCTAGATATAATAATAAGTGAACAGGACATACACTCAACAAAAAAATCTCCATACTGATTGGCTGTAACTCTTATAAACCCTATTTGTTGTCTTGGAGTCTGTTCACTGTTTGTGTGTCCATCATACACAAAAAATGGTTTAAGATGCTTCGAAGATTCCAGTACTCTAATTTGTATAGTGTCATTGTACCAACTTAACCAGCACTTTTCAGGCATTGGATTATATGGACCAGGAAGTTCTAATGAAGTGATTTCGCTTCCATCTTTTTTAAAAATCAGGTATAAAGATATAAAGTCTAAAAATAATTCAATCTGTAAATTATGGAAATAATTTTAAAATAAATAAAAAATATAGATTAAAAGTAGCAGTATTAAAAGTGTGCAGTGATAGCCTAGTGGTTAGGACTGTGGTCTCCTATTAGGGGAGTCACAGGTTCGATCCCGGGTACGCACCTCTGACATTTCGAAGACAAGTGCGTTTAAGCAATTAACTATCACCTGCTTCAACGGTGAAGGAAAACATCGTGAGGAAACCTGCACATCTGAGAGTTCTTCATAATGTTCTTGAAGGTGTGTGAAGTCCACCAAATCGCATTGGGCCAGCGTGGTGGACTATGGCCTATAAGCCAGAAGGCTCACTACTGAGCGCAGGTCTCCTCTCAGCAAACTGAGAGGAGACCTGCGCTCAGTAGTGAGCCATTGATGGGTTGCTAATGATGATGATGATGATTAAAAGTAAAGACAAGGACTACTAAAATAAAAGTGTTACTGCAAAAAATATTAACAATTGTTACAATCATAATAATAATTATTGTTTTTCTTCATCCCAGCTCATACTTGGTAGGTAAGTCATTGACAATGAAGTTGTCCTTATCAAAGTTATTGCTATAGTTGTGATGGGTTAAATTTATGACAACTTCCCTGGCACAGAGGTCCAGTCAAGAAAGTGCTGCTGTTTCTGGCGGAAAGGAGTATCTGCGAGGAAATTTATGGTCATCATAATGGATTGGTGACTGTCTACATGCTAAAGAGCCTCGTAACCTGCATAGCCACAAAAGAAGAGAGAATTATTCGTACCTGGTATAACAGTTTATGTGGACACTCCTTATCAATAAATGAAATTTCACTGCTCCAATATTCAGTGTGTCTTCTAATCATACGAAATGTAATCGCACCACTGTCTGCTTTAAATACCTTGTAAGGGTCTTGTAACACTTCAGACACTGGAAAAAACGAGAGTAGGTTCTTGAAATATTTAGAAAATACGTAAACTATTGAAAAATTCTTCAAACAGTGTCAGTCAGTCAGTCTTAAAACAGTGCATGTTGCCAGTGATGACATGGATCTGAGAAATGGTCGCTAACTATGGGCCTCATAAGAAGGCTCAGGGTCACCCAGCGAACGATGGAGAGCTATGCTCGGTATATCCCTGCGATATCAAATCAGAAATGAGGAGATCCGTAGGAGAACTAAAGTCACCAACATAGGTCAGCGAGTCGCAAAACTGAAGTGGAAATGGGCGGGGCACATAGTTCGAAGAGCTGATGGTCGTTGGGGTTCCAAGGTGCTGGAGTGGCGACCCCGCACCGGGAAGCGCAGTGTTGGCCGACCCCCCACCAGGTGGACCGACGACATCAGACGAGTCGCAGGGAGCCGCTGGATGCAAGCGGCGCGGGACCGAGACCTGTGGAAGTCCATGCCATGCAGGAGACCTTTGTCCAGCAGTGGACGTCTATGGGTTGATAAAGAAGATTGAAAAATTGCAAAATATGACGCAAATGCACTTTACTCCATAAAATGTCCATTTTAGGAATCGTTAATGTTTTATACAAAGTTATTTATTCTCAATAATATTGGAAGAACAATTTGATGTTTTCTTTATTTTACAATTTGTAACAAAGCTAATAATAGGTTAAAATTGAGTGAGTAGGTACTATATGTATTAAAGATATTATTTTTGCGGGTTTTAACTTTTACTCAAAAGAAAAAACATTGAAAACACCACAGAATACTTTAATATATTACCCAAAGACCTTACACTTACTAACTAGACTGTGCACTATGGCGAAAAATCCGGTCCGCGTGAGAGGGCTCCCGTTGGTAGTGTGTCCCTTTCTAATTACTAGTGACCATGATAAAACAGAACACAGGACAATTTGCTTGTATACTCCGACATTTAATTAGATTCAATAAAATGACATTACGTATTTTACTAAACTCCAATAAATCTCCTAATTTTCACCTAAATAACTTAAAATATTATAACTTGAGAGAAGCTACTTTCTAAGTAAAATAATATTTATGTTAGGGGCCGTTCATAAAATACGTTCGCATACAAGGGGGAGGGAGGGGTCTTGCCTTGCTGAGTGTGACAAGATATGACAAGGGGGGACGGGGGGTCTACGGCAACGTGACGTTCGCCGTTCATTATTTTTCGACATGAGCGCTAGCTCTGTCGCGCGGCCTCCGCTAGGAGTAATAGTGTTCTGTGCGCGCGGCTCTAGCAGCGTTGCGATCCGTCACTACTGGTTTCTTTGTTTTTCCAATACTTGAGAGAGTAACGTTTCCACGTACCCTGCGCTCTCGATTCTTTAACAAATGAAAATACTGTTTCTCATGTATTTATTATTATATTATTACTTCATTCGCCATTTATATATATTAGGAGATGAAAACGCTGGTACGGAATAGAGCTGTGTCGATCAATCATTTTGTGTAACCCGGGTCAATCGCGACCCATTGGCAAAGTGATCGGGTCAAAATGATTCGATCATTTCGATCACTCCACCACTTATGTTTACGCGTTTATAATTTGCGTATCAAATTCGAAACAACCTTTACGTACTTTTATTTCGTTTTAATTTTCGTAACGTTTTCAAAGCAATTTACAATTTCGAATCAATATGAATATGACATGAATGACCGTTTGACGTTTTTTTTGTGTGTCGAAGACCGCGCGCGCAGACGTGGACCAATGGGCTTCGTGTTCGTGGCTTTCATGTTGGTGCGTTTAATTACTGCTTGAACATGCCCCCGGCCTTGGAACCCTTGGCTTCCAAGATGGTTTCCTCAGGGTCAACTAATGGACAAATTTTCGTGTAAGCTCGCCGCACAAGTCCAGTTGCTGTTTGTATTTCAACCACTCTTGCAATGCCATCCTTCCCGGGAATGATCTTGACGACCCGGCCAAGATGCCACCGTAGTGGAGGTGAGTTGTCCTCTTTGATTATGACCATGGTGTTGGGTTTGAGGTTTTGCGTGTTCTTCCTCCACTTCGTCCTCGTTTGCAGCTCAGAGATATACTCTTTCGACCAGCGGCTCCAAAAGTGCTGTCGTATTTGTTCCACCCGCTGGTACCGATCGAGTCTGTGCGTGTCTATGGATTGCGAAAAATTACACTGAATAATGCTATCGCTGCGCGTATTTAATGCGATAGGTCCTGAAATTATCCAGCCTAAATATGTATTCTGTAAATAAGGTCCGTTAGGTAACCTTATATTACCTTCGTTTAATAATTCCCAAAATGTATCTGCGCCGATCAACATATCGATTTGTCGGGAATCAAGAAAATGCGGATCTGCCAGCTGTACACTTTTAGGTATACGAAACCTAGCGCGTTCATAATGTACAGTGGGCAACGTGGACGAAATTTGCGGTAATACGAAACATTTGAGTTTAGTGGTGTAAGTAGATATGCGCGATTTTATCTCAATGTCGCACAATGTAGTACATTGCGTCACCGAGTTACCTACACCTCTAATCTCGTGAGTGGACTGTAATAACTTTAACCCCAACTTTTTACAAAAGGGTTCGCTTACGAAACTGCGTTCACTACCGTTATCCAAAAGTGCAGTTGCGAGTATATAAACATTGCGTTGAGTCCGTACCTGGATGAGCGCAGTTGATAACAAAACCGGTCCTAATGAGCGATGTGCGCGACTATCGTTTAAGTTCGCATTATTTGCATAGGTAATTATTGAATCTGCGGGGGACCGGAGCGCGACGGGGGTTGACTGCAGGCCTGCGCTCGCGCCGCTGCTCATTAGTTGTCGATTATTTTCGAATGACGAGTGCATCGCTAGGGAACCGCTAGTGTTATCTTTTGTTTTTGTGCAATCCGGGGGATGATTTGACTGGTTCAAAGGGTGTATTACCGAATTATGCTTTAACGAGCAAATACGGCAACCCCCAAATCTGCAAAAATCGGCCTTGTGGTTACTAGTTCTCATGCAATTTTCACATAAATTGTTATCGCGAAGAAATTTCAATTTCGTTTCTAAATCAGAGTTGATGAACTTTGAACACGCGTACAGTTGATGAAAACCTTCGTTGCACATGTAACATTTCCTAGGAGTGACGCGACGTTCGTGCGGTTTATTAGTGGTAGAAACATTGCATTTCGAGTGAGAACTTGTGGATGACTTACCGTGATTTTTCATTATTTTTGCATCCTTTGTATTTTGTGAGTTCTGTGAACCTTGCAATGTTTCTAGCATGTCCGCCCGATTTTTAAGGAAGTTAATTAGATCATCAACCTTCAACTTTGATTTAGAATCGTTATTGTTCGTTACCAAAGTGCCTTTATATTGTTCCCATTCGCGTTCAGTGATTTTATCGAGTTTAGACACAATGATAAAGATAATTAATGTATCCCAGGAGTCTACAGGCTCACCTAAGATTTTTAAAGCGCGTAAATTCTTAAGAATAGTGTCACTGAGGTTCCTAAGCGATGTGGAGGACTCTTTACTCAACGCTTGAATGTTAAATATCGTTTTGACCTGATTATGCACTAATAATCTGCTATTATTATAGCGATTGAGTAAAAGTTCCCAAGCTACACCATAATTGTCGGATGTGAATTCCAATGCGTCGATGACTAGCTCGGCACTACCTTTTAATGAAGATTTCAGGTAGTGGAATTTCTGGATACTTGTTATTTCGTCTGAATTGTGCACCAAGGATTGGAAAGTATCCCGAAATTCCAACCAGTGCTCGTATGACCCATCAAACGATGGCAACGTTATCGTAGGTAACTTAACAGATCGCAACTGACTGTTATTTGCGCATGTTTTGGAACAAGTTGCGACGTCACCACCACTGCTACCACTCCTTTTCAACAACAACTCAGCCTGAGACAGTGTTGTATAGTAGAAGTCCTCGAACTGTTCTCTTTGTGTCAGCTGATCCTCGATATCAGATTCGCTGACACATTCTTCTATTCGAGACTGAATGTCGTTGTATTCACGATAAAGATTCGTGACACCCTCAATGCGTAGCTTCAAACCGACTTTATTTTGCGCTGTTGCGTCTTCTATACTGAAATTATCGACCGAGCGAAGCGAAGGT
This sequence comes from Oeneis ivallda, assembly GCA_029955525.1. Lineage (NCBI taxonomy): Eukaryota > Metazoa > Arthropoda > Insecta > Lepidoptera > Nymphalidae > Oeneis > Oeneis ivallda. Next base: position 22,707,439 of record JARPMR010000003.1, read on the forward strand.
CTTTGAGTTAACTAGGGCGATTTGCACTTGTCCGTCCGTCCGTCCGTCCGTCCGTCCGTCTGTCAGAGCCTTATAACTTTTGAATTACTGAACGTAATTACTTCAAATTTAGATATAATATGTAAACCGATGGCCTCCAGCCGAAAATGGCTTAAAAAGTTATAAAAATCTTTATTTCAGGGGGGCTCTCATAGAAGCGAATGCGAAGTAAAAAAAAAAAAATCGCGTTACATAAAATTGTTACGTATCATTTTAAAGATAATTTTGAACTGAGTACAAAAATATTTTTTTTTTAATTTTTCCCTTAAAATTGACGAAATGGGGGGCTTTCAAAGTGGCGATTTTATACGCTCGCTTGAAGACGCTCTCTAGAAAAATCCGCTATGGATTTTCAAACTGATTTTATGTTTTTAGGTCACTTATATCCTGTACTTGAACAACAAATACTAAAATTATATGAATATTATAAAGAAACGAGATTATTTAATTTTTAATGGGCGTCAGTAATTCATATAGCATCAACATAGCTTCACAATAATGCTAATAGATGGCGCAGTCAGTAACTATTCCCATGGAACTACGAGTTAAATTCAATGTTTGATAAATAATTCAATGTTTTCACTAACGTTCCCTAACCTTTACGGGCTACCTATAAGTTAGGTGATTGATGTTTTCTGTCAACTTATTTATCACGATCCTGTACGGGACACCTAAAAGGATATTGGGACGGATGTTAGGACTTAGGATTGTATTTAGGAGCTACCTACGTTAAGAGACTCCTACTTAGGGGATGATTTAGGTATGTTTGGTGAAAACGGGCATAATAATAATGTCAGTTTTGGTTATCATGTATCGATTGAATGAATAATCATGGGATACCGTTACCGCGAGGTCTCAGTTCGGGGCGAACCACTAGTTTAGATAAGTACTAAATTTTGTTAATCTGCCTTTGAGAGTGCCACGTTTCTTTGTTAGTTCACGCAGAAGAACGTCTAGTTTTTCCTCTGGAAGGCCTAATTGTGGCGATTTGTCACGACTAGTCATTTTGGAGGAAAATAAGAATTAGGAGTAGGTACTTACGTGTCAGCTGGTAGTACTTACCTGCTATGTTTGCGGGATGCGTTTACGATTTTATTCGCGGTATTCAGCACAATATTGCACAAACGAAGTACGTAAAGGATGGATGGATGTCGGATAGGTTGACCGTTACGAGTGCGCGTCTTGATTGCCGTAATCTCGTCAACTTTAGCTGCTCAGATGCGTTTCTTGAGTCTTCATCGAATCCATAAGTCGCTGTGTCTTATTTAGATTTGGTGAGGAGGACCACTTTTCAGGGTTCGAGGATATATATCCGATATATATCAAACTGGGTTCGACGATATATATCAATGGATTTTTTTTGTTACATAAGTGTAGGTATGACCATTGACTGATTAGAATTTATAAAAAAAGGTGTTATGTTTTTGAGTTGCGTTTTTGATTTACATGTATAAGATTTTATGTTTTGGTTTCATTTGTCTGATTTTAAGTACCTAAATAAATAAAACATTAAGACATTTTAGTTTTGGAACGTAGTTCCTTATCGCGTGGTACGGAAGGGGGCTAGACGGAAAAAATTAAGGAAACCGACACGACACATTTTTGAAACGTCATTTTTTGTTGAATGTGAATTTTGCATTGTATTCGGTATTTTCGCCTTAGAACTCGGCGTCTGCATGGCCTAGTGGTTAGGAGAGTCGCCTATAAATTCAACGTCGATGGTTCGAATCCCAGCTCGACAGACTGAATTTTCTATTTTCAATTTTATTTTAAATAATTTCTAAATGTGGAATTTTTCCCTAATTTTTTATTGTACAAATTGGATAACGCCATCTGTGAAAAAACAGTAACTCCACCAGAGTAACTCTTTGGTGTTGTATCAGTGCAATAGAAATAAACTAAAAATAATTCATCGTAGTTAATCAATTTAATACAAGATGACACCACTAGTTTATTACAATTCCTTCACTAAGGTACTACGTGCCATCCTGGTGTCCCTTGACACGTCTCTTTTTTTTTTGATAATTTTAGTGACTCATATCATAATGAAATCAAACTTGATATATATCTGATATATATCATAAATATCCGATATTTTGATATTTATAATAAATATCGGATGTTTTCGAACCCTGGTAGTTTCGAAGATGAAGAAGAAGATGCTGCAATACCGATTATAGATATTTCGGCCCATTTACAAAATCCTAGGACTTCTGATTAATAGAAATATTATTTATTATTTATGTGTTCGTTATAAAAGATATTTATTGATTTATTTAAATTATATTATAATAACTAAATAAATATTTTTCATTCTTAAAATTTATGTACTTTCATTTGAAATTTATCTTACTAAGGAGGGGGGGGGGGGGGGTCTTAGTTTTTGTGACAGAATATTTCTAGTGGGGTCACAGAAAGTGTGACACAGCGTGACAATAGGGGGGGAGGGGGTCAAAAAAAGCTGATTTTAGCGTGACGTATTTTATGAACGGCCCCTTATTTACTTTGATTAAATATTTTTTTAGTTTATTTAATTTACTATACGTTACGTATCTACATAACTACTTCAACGAAAAGACTAGAAAAATCTTTGATCCACATAATTCATGGTTACCCTAAAGAATAATATGTAATGTGCATTTAGTATTACCAGTGCCAAACATTTAAGTGCTACTTTTACTCAGTATTCATGATTTATTTTTTAAATACAACGCATTAATAATTATTTACATAAACTGTAGAAATATTAAAATAAGTTTCAAAGTTTATGGATTGTTCGTTTTGGTAAATCATAAAAGAGCAAAATATAAAATTTTCTATCATTTCTACCAAACCCAATAATTATATGAGCTAGCAAGACGTCAGACAAGGACACACTACCACCGGAGGCCCTCTCGCCAGGACCGCTTTTGGCTAGCTACCGCTTACAAGGAACTAGCTACCCTAAGTAAAACGCCATAGATCTCATTTTAGCTTAACACTAGTGGTTCGCCCCGAACTGAGACCTCGCGGTATCCCATAATTCCCATAAGGTAGTTTTAACTATATTATATTGTAATTAAAACGCGCCGAATCTGATGACGTCAATCGTCATCTGCTTTCGTGGATGGGATGCATATTTACAATATTAAAGACAGCGCCATCTAGTAACAGTATAGTGAAGTTTTGTTAAAAACATTGATGCCCATTAAAACTCAAATAATTTCGTTTCTTTATAATATTTATCTAATCTTAGTATTTGTTGTTCAAGTACAGAATATAACTCAAATTATGTGTAAGTTTCAAGTTTTAAAACAAAGTGGTTTTAGAAATCTAGCCTCGAATACAATCTCCACTTTGAAAGCCCCCCATTTCGTATGGGAGCCCCCTGAAATAAAGATTTTTATAACTTTTTAAGCCATTTTCGGCTGGAGGCCATCGATTTATATATCATATCTAAAATTGAAGTAATTACGTTCAGTAATTCAGAAGTTATAAGGCTGTGACAGACGGACGGACGGACAAGTGCAAATCGCTCTAGTAAACTCAGAGACCTTCGCTTCGCTCGGTCGAAAAATGTTTGGTACACAGTCTAGTTAGTAAGTGTAAGGTCTTTGATATTACCTACTAGCTGATGCCCGCGACTTCGTCTGCGTGGATTTAGTTCATAACATCCCGCGGGAAATCTTTGTCACCCTCCAGGTTCTCAACTATACCTATCCAATAAATCACGTCAATCCGTAGCTTTGTAGCAGGAAACATTTGATCGTCTTGCTCGCGGCATTGTTAATGATGATTCAAAGAGAAAACATATTACTGATGATATTATCAATTACGTTAAACTATAATTTTTATAATTGTTTTTATACCATAGCTAACCAAATACAAAATTACGTTTAGCTGTCATTTACGTTTTGTTCTTCCACTGTCATTTTCGTTTTTTTATTCCATGTCAGATGCATTTTTGTTATACCACGTTTTATAGTGACATGATGGAAACGCGGTCGAACGGGATAAAAAGTATCCTATGTCCGTCTCCTGGTTCTAAGCTACCTCTCCACCAATTTTCAGCCAAATCGGTTCATCCGTTCTTGAGTTATAAATTTATCTATTTTGTAGGTACCACTTTTTGACATAATATTTTAAATCTAATATTATAAAAACGCTTACGTATATAACGCCATACGATTAAAAAAAAAACCACTTTCTTATATATATATATAGATATATAGATTACCACAGATCACTATTAAACTAGTCTGGTGGGTTACCCTAATCTGTGATGGCGGGTTTCGCATATTTTTGTTCTGTTTAATGCAATCTGTGGTTTAATGTACTTTGTGCTTTGTGGCATATCCTAGTGTTCGTGGTCGTGTGGATGGCACAGACCACAAGCAGGGGGGTCAACTTTGTATGGGGCAGATGTAAATACCTACTAGGGCAAAATCTCAGAGTACAAAATCACTTTTTTTAATCTAGTGTTCATCGTCTATGGCGCGTCATCGTCATTCAACTCTGTGATTCAATCTTGTTGCACTCTTGTTGTCCCTGGTCTGTGGATTCAATTTTCAAAAGTTTTCAACAATGGCAATGGCGTCTTTGTTATTGTTTCGTAACAAATAACAAATTGATTTCTTGCAATTCTATGAACTTTATCGAGTCGAGTAGTTAACTTCACTGAGTAATAATCAAGTTTATGTATTTTAAAGTGCAGTGCAACTCTTGTTTCACGGAGACAGGACTTGTGTATTTTGTTTTTAAAATGGCTTAGAGTTCAAGAACAAGAGGAAATGTTTTACATGTTCGCCGGCTAAAAACAACATTGTTTCGATTTCCTAAACCTGCTTTTAGGAATCTTGAACTAAATGGTACGTATTAGCTATGTTCTAAAAGTACTACTTTACCTACATAAGTTAAAACTATAATAGCTAATGCCCGCGTCTTCGTCCGCGTGGATGTAGTTTTTAAAATCCCTCGGGAACTTAGATTTTCCGGGATAAAATGTAGCCTATGTCACTCTCAGGTCCTCAACTATACCAATGCTAAAAATAACGTCGATCCGTAGCTCTGTTGGAGCTTGATTAAAGGACAAACTTTGTTAGACAACACACACATTTATAATATTATTGTGATAATGATTAATTATCCTTTTACAGGCACAAGCCTACCTTTTGATATTTAGAGTACCTACTTGTGTCTATAGGATTATTCAAAATTCAAAATTCTTTTTCAAAAATTATTGGTATAATACATATAATAGTATTGTGTTTGTATTTATGTCAACCATGTCCCACACTTGCAGATTCCATTAAGAAAAACTATTTACTATTAGTACACCCTATAGTAAGTGTATACAAATTACCAAAATGCTATTAGAAATACTAACTATCTTTTATTAGGGCGAGCGGAGCGAGACCTAATACTATCCCACAACCTGAGCATTTTGTGGTACACTTTACTGAAAAACTATCATGCCTATAGATTTGTGATTTAACACAGTAATTTAACTTTATATCCAGATGTGTTATCTGTAAAAAACAACATAATTTAAAAATCATTAACTTAAAAATCATTAACAGTTAGAAAAACTATGCGAGCCCTCACAAAGCTCAGCTTTTTGCTAGTATTATGCTATATAATAATTGTAATAGGTTACTAAAAAGAATAAAATTGTTTCTTTTCAGATGTGAACTATGCTCAGTACATTTTTTTCCTGAAACAGACTACTCTTCATCATCCCTGCAGGTGAAATTGTACAGTGAAGATAGAATTTTGTAACGTTCGACAAAGAAAACTATATATTTACATAAAAATAAATGATCATTTATATTCGCTAGAACAAAAAACCCGTTTTTTTTTGCTTTTAAATCTGAACTGAAACCTTATTGATATGGTATTTTGACTCTAAAGAGAACTTGTATTTTAAAAATACCAAGTTCTCTTTAGAGTCAAAATACCTTATCTAGAAATTTAATTTGGGTAAGTAGCTTATTTCCACATTTGAATCTCCCGCCTTCAAAGAGTTGTCACTGGGTTGAATATAGATGGCGCTAGTAAGAACGGTCCCCCCTTTTTTAATATGAAGTTATCATTCTTCTCCGCTAGGAGTAATAGTGTTCTGTGACCACAAGTAGGGTTCCGCAAATTTTTAAAAGTATCGATACCTACTCGATGCCAAGTATCGTATCAAAAGTATCGATACCGATGAAAGTATCGGATCAAAAGTATCGATACTACTCAGTATCGAGTACTTTTTCTTTGCCTCGGGAAACGTGTTAAAATCTCAAAAAAAGTACATTCTTAATTAAAATCTTTTTTCAAAAAAAAAAACATCTACATTCTGTACTAAGAATACTAATAAAACTCATTTATTTTGTGAACCCCCAGTCTTTTTCGTTACAATCAGACATAAATAGATAATAATTTATCGATGCGTGTACCGGTGAGACGGTTTCGGACTTTTCTCAAAGACGGGACAAAGTCTCAGCCTTTGAGAAAAGACTTTCAGAAGGCACTGATGTTCCGGGTATTATTAGGTATTTGGTGGCCATGGTATATAATTTAGGGTACACCGTTTTCTTCTCGCTCCATTGACGTGTTCCCACTCGTTTTAAGCACTCTAAAACAAATTTTACAGGCTGCAGTAGTTTTGTCAACCTTTCTGAAACTTAGCCAGACATCGCTGCTCCCGCCAGGAGGCGGCATTTTGGTTTCTAGACTTTCACACTAGCACCAACACAGTCTAGACTTTCACACTAGTACCAACACAGTTGAAATCAATAAACAAATTATTATAATAAATTTAATTTCTCTTCCGAGCTAATTTGCTAACTACAGTCAGTCATATATTAAATTTACTCTTTTTGGTCATATTTAAATTATTGTTACCAGAATATTAATTTAATTTACAACTAAATTGCCTAAAGTTTAAACAAATTCCTACCTAATAATATGCAGGTACAAGTTATTGTCATACATAAATTATTATTTATGTATGACAACTATATTTAGTTATTATTTATGTATGACAACTATATTTAGTTACGTTCAAACAGCAAATAATATGCAACGGTTTCTAAAAAAAATAATAAGATATCATTCAAGAAATCAATCCCATTTCAAAATACCAAGATTCAATTAAAGTACCTACTCAACTGGCCACACATAACCGCTGATTAGGAGATTCGGGGATTCCCTTAATATAAATTCAGGATCAAAAAGTGAAGGTAAAAAGTATCGAGTACATCAGAAAGTATCGATACCTAGTAAAGTATCGGAACAAAAGTATCGAGTACGAAAATACTAGGTATCGCAGCGCAAGTATCGATACTACTCAAGTATCGATACTTTTTGCGGATCCCTGACCACAAGAGTCTTATGGTGGCAACTGGGCAACTGGCATATTTGTTGCTTATTATATAAATAAAAAGTGAAATCTTTGAAATAAAATTTACGTATAAATCAGCCTTTAAGGAAACAGCACAATGGGTGATCTCATTGGTAAATATTTTTGGTTTGTATAATTTAGACATTCATTGGAAATTGAATTGCAGTTTTATTGGCTCGGCTTTTGAAACGTGCCGCCCTGATAGAGCCAAGATGAGTTTATAGGGGCGTCCTAGAGGGTCTTTAGATGCCCCCGAAACAATATTTTTTGCCGGACGCGTGTTTTTTTTTTTTACAAAAATACGATTAAAGTTAAACTTATATTTTTAGGTTAGAAACGTAAAATAAATGGGTTGGATTTAGAAACGTGCCGCAGTAAGGGGTGGATGGGAGGGGGGTGGGGGAGTGGGGGGAGGTGTCCCTTAGCCCCACTCCCTCACCCCCATAACTATTGACACCATGCACCCCACGCTTTTTTAAAATAAAATACTTACATTTTTATATTTAAGTACACTATTATTAATTTATATTTATTGAAATTTTTGGACCCTATTCTTAATTTAAATTTATTAAAACTTATTTTCTATTTTTTAGTTTGGTTTTCTATAAAAAGCGTGTTTTTAGTTTTTTTAAACTATTATTTATTTTTTGTTTTTTTATCAAATTAGTGTATTGTCATCAGTCCTCGATAAATCTACAAAGTTTGAACGAAATCTGGCCGTTTAAAGTGGGTCAAAATCGCGCCCAAAGAAGTCTGTTACAAACATACAAGTTTTTTTTTGTTTTTTTATCAAATTAGTGTATTGTCATCGGTCCTCGATAAATCTACAAAGTTTGAACGAAATCTGGCCGTTTAAAGTGGGTCAAAATCGCGCCCAAAGAAGTCGGTTACAAACATTGTTACAAACATACAAGTGAAGCTAATAAAAAGCGTATAAAAAGCGTATAAACATGGACTGATATAGGTCGAACAGTGTGACAGAACCAAATTGGCCAACCTCGACTCCACTTAGTCTTGTCTGTCCTACCCCTAGAGTTTTTTTATGTAGCCCATTTGATTTGTAGCTTGAACAAAACGCAACTCACGCCACAGCCTTCGTGTTTATTATTTTCTACCGCCTAGAAAAACTTGAGCATTGAGTTCTATTGTTTTGAAATGAAAAATCAAATTGGAGGGGCTTCTATGCTTCCTCTAACCACCAGACTATGGAAAATAATTCGATGGCTCCTAAGTATAGTAAGTCATCTGCAAAATTCTAATTTTACAGGAGAGCGTGTCAAAGATAAAACGTTCAGAACTTTTTTATTATTTGTACTAGCATTATGATTTTTTCATGTTTGTTTCTTGATAAATATTTAGTTCATTAGGTATTTAAATAATAAATCTAATATTTTAAGTTTCTGAAATATTGTAGTTGATTCAGTAGACGACAAACGAAACATAGCCATTTTTGAGCTAACTACCACTTATACTAGTATACAATGTATGTAGCTAAAAGCGATAATTTTAAATAAAAAAAAGTTATTTACATAATCAAACATTAAAATAATAGATTTGATGTAATTTTATGGATTTTCTGATTAAAAAACTAGGATTTAATTGAAAATAAAGTAGTTGGTCTAGCTTCTTACGAATATTATTAACAAAAATGTGCGTAGTATATGAGCTTATTTCATCATTTATCTTTACTTATATCATTTTGTGCTTTATTAGCTTATTTTATATGCACATACGCATATAAAATAAGCTAATAAAGCACAAAATGATATTATTATTTGTGTTTCATATTGGTTTCATATATTGCAAATACAAACCATCACTTTTTAATCATTATAGGACTTATAATGACAGTATTTTTAATTTCAAACAAAAGAAAATTTCCTTAAAAGATTCAAATCCAAAACCGAATAGGCCTTTTCTTCATAGTACTATTTACTTTTCATAGTACTAATTACTTTTTTAGAGATCTGGAGTATATCTTTCATACAAAAAAAAACTAGGAAAACAGTGATTAAGATAATTATTCTTCTTAATCAAAACGCACATAAAGTATTTCATTCTAAAATATCCATGTACATATTACTAGATTAAAAGTAGAACTAGATTAAATCACAATCTTTAATAAAAAAAATCTGATGCCCGTTTTCTATATCTATGCCTAAATCTTCACCAAGCAGAGTCAAACAGACTGTATTTAAGGGAAGGTAAGAAAGACGTAGATATCCACTTACCCAATGCAATTTCCACCTTCCCTTGTTGCCTTAAAACTTCGTGCTGTGTTTGTTCCCTTAAAAGTTCGTGAAAAAGAAATTTACAGAAAGCGTCACCTAACTTAGCTTAGGTAGCCCGTTAGGGAGCATTAGTGAAAACGGGCATGAGTATCGTAAAAATAAAAAAATAAAGAAAAATTAAACAACTTTTTATGGGTTCTATGGCGTTTTAATTCGAGTATTTACTACTTCTTACTGAGATGATTTACAGCTTCCATCATCATGGGTAGGACCAAGGTAATTAACTCCCAGATGTCATGTTAAATAATGAAACAATCTTTAATATTGCCCGTGGTTATGGTGGCTGCAAAGCTTCTAATACGTCAGATAATAAATTCGGAAAAAACGCAACATATTTCATGAAAAGTGGTTTCATTTATATCTTATATTCGCGCAAATATCATGTGTTCTTTGGTTTATTTTGGCAGTCAATCCAGCTATCAGAATAATTTTCAAAATTGTAATCAAATGAAATTCTCATCGTCTCATCGCTCGTTTTCTTCTATTATAATTTTACAGATTTTATTCCATAATACTTAACTTCCGTCACCTGCAACTGTCAATTATTTCAGTGTTTTAGACATGGAAGAAGGTTTTAGGTGTGCTTTATAGTCTAATATCATTCAAACCTTTATCTAAAACCATACCCGTACCTTATCGTAGTCTCAATTTTGTAAACAAAGCTTGCTATAACTTTTAAACATTTTTGTACTTAAATAAAACATTCAAAACATGAAGTGGTTTTACCACTTTATTACCTTATCCTGTCTTTCTAATTTTCTCTCAATATTATTTTCTTAAAAAACTTTCTTGTTTCTCATTTTCTTCTGAAAGTGAGAAACAAGAAAGCTAAGCAAGAAAATGAAAATTAAGTTCCTGAAGAATCAGGGACTTACTTAATTATTATTTTCAAATATGTGAAATTCTTTTCATTTTCTATTTGCTTAATATATGCACACATTTTGTATTGGAGAGTGGCTAGTTCTTAATCTTGAATGTACCTACTATTTTTGTGTTTAGTGGCATAATCAGTTGTGTGTTTAAATAAATAAATTTATATTTTTTTAAGCTTATAAAAACTTATATTGAAAATTCTTGATCATAATAACATGATTCTGACGTAGATTAGAAACTTGAGCGGAGTAAATAGTTGGATCAAGTCACTGCTTCTAGAAGTTAAACATCATAGGAAACGCTGTACACTGATGCAACTTGTAGTTGTACCTTTCCGCTCATGTAGCTCGTCGCGTCCGCTCGACGTATATAGGAATCCTGTAGTTACCTCAGTTCACGACGTACAGATATTGTAAACAGCTCAACTTGAACCAGTATACGTTAGATTATCTTCGAATCTATTTGCATTTTTGAAAGTTTTGTGACCTAGGCTGAAAAATAAGGTCTTTTTATTATCAAATCCATCAAAAAGTCAAAATACCTAAAAGTGCTATTTGACTCACTATTCTTAGGAGCCATCGAATGAAGAATGTTAATAGGTATGCCAAATCGCTTGAAATTTTGTCTCAGTAACGCCTGTATGTATATAAATACACTAGTTTTTGTTGCAGTCAAAAATACCTAGTAGTTTTGATTTTATAGGCATTCAAAGTTTCGAAAAATATCGAGTCTCGCTACCAGTCAAGTGACCGCTTGTGACGTCATGTCACAACGCGCCGCGGCCCGCTTAGTATCAAGTCGCCAGCGGTTATAGTAGACTTGCGCAGTATTTTGTTGTGTTTTCGTCCGCGTATTTAAGTTAATAGTCTATAGTAAATATTATTCGATTAATAAAATGGATGAAGGATTCGAAAAAGGGCAATCGGATAATCTACCTAAAATAGATGGATTAATGGTTGCGCATTATTTATCAACAAATAGTGATTTCGTTGCCGCCGAAATGCGAGGAATAAAAATGCAAAGGTAAGTAAACTTTCCTTGCTACTGCCTACTTATGCTTAATAGTTTATCTGTTCTAAATTGTTTTACCAAAACAAAATACCCAACTAATGTCGTAATGTAAGAATGCATTATGCAACTCAAATAGTGGAAGTACCTACCTACCATTAATTTTTTACGTTAAAGACAACAAATATGTAAGAAATATGTATTATAGTTTTGTAGCTATAGGTAGGTACGTATGTATATATAGGTAGGTACCGCTCTTCTTAGTAAATTTAAATGAACACATACATTGATTTATTGCAAACTAGCTTCCGCCAGCAGCTTCGCCCCCGTTTCCCTCGGGAACTGTACATTTTCCCAGGGTTAAAAGTAGCCTATGTATGTGTTATTCCAGACTTTGTCCAGATCCGTTCAGTAGTTTTTGCGTGAAAGATAACAAACACACACACACTCATAAACTTTCGCATTTATAATATTAGTAGGAAGTAGGATAGGTATTTAGGATGTAGATGTAGTGGGTTGAACGTTACAAATGTACTAAACCTTTTTTATTTGTATTTTTTTTACTAACAAAATACGTAAGGCCATTTATTTTTATTTGAAATTTATTTCAGATCGGCAAGAGACAGCTATGGCGATGATGCTATTGGTTATGTTCAAGTAAAAAGATTAGGTGATGTATGTACGGTTAAATGTAGAATCACGCCAGAACACCGCGTACGTACCACACCTTATCATTGCAGTTTTAATTTAATTAATCGTTTCAAAAAATCCTGTGTTGATTTTGATGTCGAGAGTTTTATAACTTTTTGTATAGTATTAGTTTTATAACGAAATGACGGAATCAAGATGTCTTCAAGTAAAAGAGAGTATAATAGCGCAATCAGATTAAAATTTGTGGTTTGAGATGCGCTACGGACGTATAACAGCTTCAAAAATGCACGAAGCTGCTCAGTGTTTTGTTTGCCATAGCTTTTATCAATTTTTTTCGCATTTTAACGTCCTTTGGAACTATAAAAACCAACTTTTCCGGCGAATTGGTAGTTGTATTTTTACATTTAGGCACAACACATGATTTCCTAGTATTTTTATTGGTCATTTTTAAAAGTATTTAATTGTAATTTCGACGGCACGGGCGCGCGACCGCGAGCGGACTGAGTGAGCCAGACAGAGCGTGTTGTGCGATGACGTCACGCCTCACAGGCAGCCCGCGTCGTGCGGTTACAACTTGTTTTGCTTCTAAATCGGAAACTAATTGACGTATCGAAGTAATTCTTTCACTAGTATTTTTTATTTTTGACAGAGAATATGGAGTGCTAATAATCAAAACAAGTTAACATTCTTCATTATGAAGTTAGGTTAGGTTGGGTTAGAACATAAATATTGTTGGTGCCCCGCCGCAGGACTGCACCCGTAAATTCTCACTGTTGGTTTGGTTAGGTTAGAGGGTTGTAATCAAAAAAAAAATTAGTAAGTTTCTAGCGGAGGGAGTGAGGGGGGATGACGTATCTCCCCTTCTTCCCCCCCTCTCCCTCCACTTAACCAGGCGACACGTTTTAAAGGTTTTACCAATGTCACTTTAATCAATATTAAAAAATTCATAAAAAAAAGTATGCGCGTCCGGTAAATAAAGTGAGGGGGATGACTTCCCCTCCCCCCCCTCTCCCCCACTTACCCCCTATCGGGGCGGCACGTTTCAAAAGAAAACCCGTTTTATTCAGGTCCATAACATAACCTACCTATTGTTACAGAGCTAACTACTCGACCTAAACATCAGCTTAGATTTTATAAAATAACTAGCGGTGCCATAGCATTCTCTGTTAAAGGTGAGAGAAAATTTAGGGATGTGCTCAGTGCTGAAAGACGAGCAGCGGTGGGACTGGCCAGAAAACCGGGAGAAACCTGCGATTACTGGGTAACATGAGGTTTTCTAAAATTATTCATTTATCTATGTCTGTATGTAGCTAATAGCTATGTTGCCAATAGTAGTAAACCATTACAATATTATGGGGCTCAGCTTTAGTCTAGTAAATGTGAAGGAGCGTTGAGGGGGAGTATGTGAACCCCCCTGCAAGCCAAACTCCTTGAATCCGAATAGTTTCTGAGATATTAATTTTTTAAATTTTGGTATTTCTAGGTTAGTTTTACCAAAATTCAGGCAGAACTTTGCTTAGTTAAGGAGTGTTTGGTTTTAAACGAGTTAAAGGGGAACCCTGAAAACCCCTCTAATCAGTGCCCAACTCCTTCCTCCCTCCATTGCATGAACTAAATTAAAGCTTAACCATTAAACCCTCAGACAAGGCAACTCCATTGCATTACCTACCCCTTATAGATTGTTTGTGAATGTAACATGCTATTTTAGAAAATTGGCACTTTAAACTAATGTTTTTTTAGAATTATTCATCATCACAAGATTTATTTTCTACAAAACCGTAGAATTGTTTATAAATTTTATTATTTAATATTTTACATTTAATACTAGCTGATGCCCACGACTTTGTCCGCGTGGATTGAGTTTTTAAAATCCCTAGGGAACACTGATTTTCCAGGACAAAAAGTACATGTACACTCCCCGTCCTCAATCATACCCATGCAAAAAATCAAGTCGATCCGTAGCTCTGGCGTGATTGAAGTACAAACCAACAAACACTTGCATTTTTAATATTAGTAAGGATTGACTTACTTAAGTTTAGAGTATGTACTTAGTATGTACTCATTACTATAAACTCAAAAGTATTATTTTTGCAATTCTTATCAATAATTATTTTTTTAGGTAGGTAGCTGTAAACAGGCAGTATGTAAATAGAACATAATATTGTGCAATTTGCTGTTGTAGATTGTTATGAAACAAAATCAATGTTGGATAGAAAAAGATGGATCTCGTGTGGGACATGTTAGAGAAGTTCCCAATATTTTGACTGGAAATGAATACAATAAGTTCTGGATATCTTGGCACAAGGGTCGGTTACAATTTGGTCGCACCAGTGATGGGATTCCACTCATATCAAAGAGGATGCTCACTCAAAATATACAATATGTTACATTCACCATCTTTGGTGACAGAGGGACAATGGAGTGGAAACTATTTTGTAAGTCAATCACACAAATACTAAATAAATAAACTACTCAAAACAAAATAGGGCCCACTAAGTTTTTTCGCTGTAATTACGAAAATACGTAAAATTTGAATTTTTTCTTAATGTGTATGTTTGAAGAGAGGAATGACAAATTACCTATTTAAACAAAACCGAGTTTGAAAACGGTTTATATTGTTTACTTAAATTAAACACAAACAAAAATAGCGATTTAAACAATAAATATAGAGTACAACTTAATGCTGGTTTTTGTAACTTTTTTCACTAACTTCAGTAATTGCTTGGAGTTTAATACCGTGTAGGGCCTCCTCTACTCCTTATGCATTCTTGGAGCCTGTTGGGGACACTTTCAATTAAATGTGTGATATTTTCTTGTTGTATCTGCTCCCAACAGACTTTAAGTGCCCTTATCAACTCCTGTGGACTATTGATACTACTGTAGTTCCGTTTAAGGCTTCTCTTCAACTGATCCCATAAATGCTCAATGGGATTGAGGTCAGGACTCATCGCAGGCCAAGGCAAAACCGTAATATTGGCCTCAGAGAGTGCTCTCTGCGTGAGGCGGGCCGTATGTGCGCGTGCATTGTCTTGCATTAAGACAAAACTTTCGCCCACTCTTTGTGAAAAGGGGATGACATGGGGTCTGATTACTAGCTCGACATAACTGGCAGCGGTTATGGTACCCTCGTCCAGAAATACCAGCTCTGTTTTGCCTATTAAGCTTATTCCGCCCCATACCATCACACTGGGCCCCCCCCCAACGATCTGTTTCGTGGATACACGGTTCTGCAAATCGTTCGCCTTCTCTTCTCCACATGCGCACTCGTCTATCATCACTGTAAAATTTAATTTTACACTCGTCAGTAAACAGCACAGACCTCCAGTTAGTCATGGTCCAATCTGCATGCTCACGTGCATACTTTAACCGGGCTGCACGATGAGCCCTAGTCAATTTAAACCGAACAGCGCGCATTCTGGAATGTTGTCCATCCTCATGGAGTCGATTTCGGATCGTTTGGTCACTAACTCGGGTTCCAGTAGATTCCCTCAATCGATTTTGTAAGGTCCGGGCAGTAACGGTACGATCCCGACGTGCAGTTAACCGTATATAACGGTCTTCCTGGGCAGTAGTGGCTCGAACTCTTCCTGATCCACGTCTTCTAGACACACTTCCTGTCTCCTGAAAGCGTTCCCACAGGTTTCTGATGGCCCGTCGCGATACACCAAGACGTAGTGCTACAGATCTCTGAGATTGTCCCTCCTGAAGCCAAGCTACTGCTCTTGTGGCGGTTTCCATATCCATATGATGACGAGAACCAGACATAGTAATTAAGGCTAGTACCAAAGTGAAATAAAACAACTAAACAAAGTGACTTTCAACTGCAGTGTTCACAATGAGACTAGGAACACAAGCCCTAAGAAACTGTGCAAGGGATGAATTTCAAGAACTTTCTTTTTTTTGTCGACCCACTTATGAATAATGTGTAAACTAACGTTAAAACACTTTTAAGGATTCATAAACAAGTCTACTTGATATTTAAATGCTTAACTTGGCGAATGATTAACTTATGAAATATTTGTAAACAAAGTTCGAGATTATCTCGAAGTGGGCCCTATTTTGTTTTGAGTAGTTTATAAGAAATAATAAATTGATCTCATGTTAAATTAATTAATTTATTTATTTGCTGTCATATTTATTTGGGTTACAAACGAGACCCAGTCAGGACATTGAGGGCATTGCAAACGTTATAATAAATTGTTATTAAATTTTAATATTCTAATCTATCTATCTATATATATAAAAGAAAGTGGTGTTAGTTACACTATTTATAACTCAAGAACGGATGAACCGATTTGGCTGAAAATTGGTGGAGAGGTAGCTTAGAACCAGGAGACGGACATAGGATACTTTAAAAAAAAAAACAGAACAGCGGATTGATGCGATTTTTTGCATGGGTATAGTAATGGATGTAGTAGTGGTTCCTCAGACCGGGAGAGCTACTTTTTATCTCGGATAATGAAAGAGTTCCCGCGGGATTTTTAAAAACTTATTCCATGCGGACGAAGTCGCGGGCATCAGCTAGTATATATATAAAAGAAAGTGGTGTTAGTTACACTATTTATAACTCAAGAACGGATGAACCGATTTGGCTCAAAATTGGTGGAGGTAGCTTAGAATCAGGATACGGACATAGCATAGGATACTTTTTATCCCGTTCGACCGCGTTTCCGTCAAGTCAATATAAAACCTGGTATAACAAAAATGCATCTGACATGGAATAAAAAAACGAAAATGACAGTGGAAGAACAAAACGTAAATGACAGCTAAACGTAATTTTGTATTTGGTTAATGGTATAAAAACAATTATAAAAATTATAGTTTAACGTAATTGATAATATCATCAGTAATATGTTTTCTCTTTGAATCATCATTAACAATGCCGCGAGCGAGACGATCAAATGTTTCCTGCTACAAAGCTACGGATTGACGTGATTTATTGGATAGGTATAGTTGAGAACCTGGAGGGTGACAAAGATTTCCCGCGGGATGTTATGAACTAAATCCACGCAGACGAAGTCGCGGGCATCAGCTAGTATTAAATAATTGCTCATTCGGCGAATAGATAAATAGTTCATGAGGTGATATGCGACCTCCGCGATACGATCCTCCTATACGATCTCCTTAGTGTTGTCAATACCAAACGTGTCAACTGTCATACTTTGTTATTATGAGTCAATATTTATATAATTGTTATTTATTCGTCTAGTGGAATTCTTTCAGTTAAATAAAACCAATATTTCTCTTGGTTTCTCGTTTATTATGCCACAATTTATTTAACTGAAAATGCCTGACGAAAAACTAGGCAAGTCTACGCTATTAAGATATCTGCGACCCGATAAGTTTGACATCGAGCCTGAAGTCGCGGACGCCGATGCAAAATGGCTACATTGGAAATCGACATTCGAAAGCTTCTTAGCAGAAGAGATTACCGAAGATGTACCAGACTCTCTTAAGCGTAAGCTGCTAGTTAACCACTTATCGGCATCGATTTACAAGCATATCAAAACTTGCTCCACTTATAAAGATTCAATGAAAGTTCTAGAAGACATCTATGTCAAACCGAAAAATACTATTCTAGCTCGACACATTCTCTTCAATCGCAAGCAACGAGCCGACGAAACGATCTCTGACTATGTTAGAGCTCTCCGGCTTTCCGCGAAAGATTGTAAATTCGAAGACGTCATAGCCCAAGAGCATGAAGACCAAGCAGTTCGTAGCGCTCTCATATCCGGCTTACTATCACGAAGGATTCGCGAGCGGTTACTAGAAAACTCTAAACTCACTCTCTCAGAAGCAATTAACCAAGCCGTAGCTCTAGAAACGGCAGAGAAGGATGCAGTTGCTATTGGTGACAGATCTCCGCAACTTACTGCCATATCGCAAGGTAGTTCACGAGACGAGGAATCCGAAAATCTAGCAGCAGCTCCATCGTCACGAACTTTTCAAGCCGCTCCGACCACGCCACCTCCGGCTAAACCCTGCTTCTTTTGCGGTGGGAGTCTTCATCCAAGGTTCAGATGTCCAGCCAACAAATCCACCTGCAAAAAGTGCTCAAAGAAAGGACACTTCGCAAGCGTCTGTAGATCGGGCAATAGTAATAGGAACTTGAACATCACGACAGTTGAAGATCCTACGATCTCTAACAACGACCGGTTCTACAGTGGAGCTATTTCTGCTGCCTCTCCTTCGAGTCTTAGAAGTGCGACAATTCCAATAATGGTCAACGATTACAAGGCTGATGCACTCATCGATACAGGAAGTTCAGTCAGCTTCATTAACGCTAAAGTTGCTCGCATAATGAAACTACGCAAAAAACCCTGCAAGCAGACAGTCAATCTCGCTTCTCTCAATCAAGTTTCCTTTGTCGAAGGTATCTGTTTTGCTACCATTGCGATGAATAAGCATACTTACAAACAAACACCTCTTCTAGTTGTCGACAACCTCTGTGCCGACGTCATAATTGGCCATGACTTGCTTAAACATCACTCGAGTATTCATTTCAATCTTGGTGGGCCTGGCGAACCTTTAGAGATATGCAACGTGTTACGAGCTTCGGTACCGTCAGTCTCCGTATTTACGAATCTATCGCCGAACATTAGACCGATCGCCGTGAGAAGTCGGCGATACAGTAAGGAAGATGAGGACTTTATAAAACAAGAAGTGTCTAAATTACTTGAAGACGGGGTCATTGAAACAAGTATTTCCCCCTGGAGAGCCCAAGTCCTTGTAGCAGGAGGAAAGGTTCATCGAAAACGACTTGTCATTGATTACTCCATGACCATAAACAAATTCACCGAACTGGATGCCTTCCCTTTGCCAAACATAGAATCAGTCGTTAATAACGTATCAAGATTTAAAGTGTTCAGTCAAATTGACTTAAAGAGCGCATATCATCAAGTACCCATCTTAGAAAATGAAAAGAGATATACAGCTTTCGAAGCATGCGGCAAATTGTACCAGTTTACACGCATTCCATTTGGCGTGACTAATGGCGTTGCGGCTTTTCAACGAACCCTGGACTTCATCATAACAGAAGAGAGACTAGAAGGAACGTTCGCTTACTTAGACGATGTAACCGTCTGCGGTAAAGATCAAAGGGATCATGACCGTAATCTAAAACGCTTTATGGACGCCGCTAATAAATTTCATTTAACTCTAAACGAACAGAAGAGTGTTTTCAATAAGACTAAAATCAACTTGCTTGGATATACTGTTGAAAATAATACAATCAGTCCTGACCCGGAAAGGCTAAAACCTCTTTTAGAGCTTCCTGCTCCAACTAAAACTAGTGAACTAAGACGAGTCCTAGGTATGCTTGCTCATTACGCTAAATGGATTGCGCGTTTCTCCGAAAAAATAAAGCCACTTACATGCGTGACTACTTTCCCGTTGTCGCCTGATGCGCTAAAGAGTTTTGAAGAACTCAAGCAAGATATCAAGGCAGCCGCTCTAGTAGCCATTAACGACAATGAAATGTTTACAGTCGAAACAGACGCTTCGGAATTCGCGCTAGGGGCTACGCTGACTCAACTTGGAAGACCAGTTGCCTTTTTCTCTCGGACACTGAATAACTCGGAATGCAAACAATCCTCAATCGAAAAAGAGGCTTGTGCGATAGTAGAGAGCCTAAAGAAATGGAGACACTACCTGATTGGTAGACATTTTCTTCTTATAACAGACCAACAATCGGTAGCCTTCATGTTCAATCAAAATCATAACAGTAAAATAAAAAATGAGAAGATCCAACGTTGGCGGTTGGAACTGTCATGCTTCAAATTTGATATAGTTTATAGACCAGGCACTGAAAACGCTGTTGCGGACGCTCTATCTCGCGTATGCGCCTACATGAATATAAACAAGTTGAAAGAACTACATGACGCACTCTGCCACCCGGGGGTAACTAGAATGTATCACTGGGTAAAATTTAAAAACTTACCCTACTCAGTTAATGATGTCAAGGAGATGACCGCCTCGTGCCCTACCTGCGCCGAAATAAAACCGAGATTTCTAAAGGCCAAGGGTCAATTGATAAAAGCTACGTCGCCGTTTGAACGGATCAACATAGATTTTAAAGGACCACTACCTTCTGAAACAGCCAACAAGTACATACTTACGATTATTGATGAGTACAGTCGGTTTCCTTTTGCTTACCCATGTAAGGATATGACCTCAGCCACTGTCATTACTTGCCTGAAAGATCTTTTTCTGACATTTGGCCAACCTCTCTATATTCATAGTGATAGAGGATCGTCATTCATGTCCGAAGAGTTCAAATCATTCCTACGACAGTCAAACATAGCCTCATCCAGAACGACGCCCTATAACCCCCAGGGTAATGGCCAAGTGGAGCGACTAAACGGAACACTCTGGCGAACTATTCAACTTAGCCTTCGGTCAAAGGGATTATCGATAGAAAATTGGGAAGTAGTACTGAAGGACGCATTGCATTGTATCCGCTCCCTCCTGTGTACGGCAACAAACGCCACTCCGCACGAAAAACTTTTCAAATACCCTAGAAGATCCCCGAACGGAGATTCACTGCCATCTTGGTTCACGCCGGGACCGATCTTTGTTAAAAAGAACGTCCGCTCTTCAAAAACGGATCCTCTTGTCGAGGAAGCTGAGCTCTTAGAGATCAATCCCTACTACTCTCTCATAAGACGGGATAATGGAGAAACCTCAATGGTATCAAACCGTCAATTGTCTCCTTGCCCCAGTACTACTGATAATAGCAGAAACGATAGCTTTGAAACGGCCTCCGAAGATGATCACCTCACGTTTCCATCTGAAAATAACTCCACACCTCCACCTGAAAATAACGCTCCTTCGTCATCGTCTCGTGTAGAAGAGTCGACGACGTCCTCGCCAGTTCTTCGGACTGGACTCCCCAGGAGATCTAATAGGACGCGGAAATTACCCTCCTACCTAACGGACTTTGTGGTTGATGGGAGTGAGAGTGAAAACTGAACCGGGGGAGAATGAGGTGATATGCGACCTCCGCGATACGATCCTCCTATACGATCTCCTTAGTGTTGTCAATACCAAACGTGTCAACTGTCATACTTTGTTATTATGAGTCAATATTTATATAATTGTTATTTATTCGTCTAGTGGAATTCTTTCAGTTAAATAAAACCAATATTTCTCTTGGTTTCTCGTTTATTATGCCACAGTTCAATAAAAAGAAAAATAGTTCAATAAAATTATTTGGTGCTCATATTTGTTCAAACTAGCTTATATATAAATTGATGGTAGAAACAAGTCAACGTGTCACGCAGAAATCTGTTGTAACAACAAAAAACATGTGACATATCTGCGTGGCATGTGCCTACGCTGTAGACTACGCAGCTCTGCATGTTATGCATTTGTTCAGGGTGTGGAGTGCAAACTGAAAACAAATATTGAACTATAACTGTCATATCTATCAGTTGCCTTATTAGAGGAGTATTATTTTCGTATTGGTGTTTTTTTCTTTTTCTAGAGGAAATCAGTTGATATTCATGATATCAACATTAAATATAAAATCAAGATTTAACACTAGATGATGCCCGCGACTTCGTCTGCGAGAATAAGGTTTTTAATTCCCACGGGAATCTGTAATTTTCCAGGATAAAAAGTAGCCTATGTGTTAATCCCGGCTATGAGCTATCTCCATTCCCAGCCAAATCGGTTCATTAAGTTATAGAGTAACAAACATCCATCCATCCAAACATCTATCCATCCATACATCCTCACAAACTTTCGCATTTACAATATTAGTAGGATATAATTGATATTTATATTTAAAATAATTATAACTTTCATTTTAAACTGGAAAATGCTTTTTAGGACTAGAATAAAATAAAGTTTTTATCAAATTACAATTTTTTTTAAAGTTCTTCAGTGGTAGATTCAGTACTTCTATACTACTACAGGGTATTTCTTTCAGAGAGAATAACAGTAAGTGCTCATTTCAAAAGTCCAATTTGCTATGTGTTTGTATGTTGCAGTGCCACCAAACTTTCAAAAACCAGTTCTCAAAGATGTGACAGGAGGTAAATTAAAGTGGGTAGCAGCAGAACAGAACGGACAGCTTCCAGAGGAAGCTTTGATTGGAGGATATGAAAAAGAGATATTGTATATAATAAGGGCTGGACATGATTGGTCTTTGCTACCTGGCAAATATGTACCATCTCATCGATTAGGCTATGTTTCATGGAATAACACGCCTGAGAAGAAGAAATTTGAGGTAATAAACATTAACAATAACAATTTAATTTATGTACTTATTACATTTGTGGCATCATCAACTCTTGTGCATGGTATGATTTGGAGATAGAGGTCAATAATATGCTATTGCTTTGTGTGTGAATCAATTCCTAGCTTATAAACTGGACCGCAAAGAAAAAGGGTCGGTTAGAAAATCTTCAATATCTTCAAAAGTACCTGACTTAGCTAATAAAGAGTAAATTTAATGTGCTTAAATGAAAATAAAGAAAACATGAATTCAACCTTTTATTTTTAGCAAATGTAAAATAAATTATTATATTAATTAAGTGCCGATTTCACCAATGTCGTGACGTTTGACCGAGGGGTTTTGGCGTTCTGACAGTTTTTATATTGAAAATCTGCCAAAATATCTTTAGGCTCTTAAGCTCTAAGACTTATTTTATGATGGTGAAATTGGTCCTAAAACTAATTTCGTAAGATTATTATCACGCGAAGCGACTATGAGGGGGTAAAAACAGCATGAAATGTTTCGTGTAAAGATGCACACTGCATGTGCTCAATAGACCTTTCTTAGGCCTGGGCCCGCTGCTGCGTTCCTCAATTAATTCTTATTTAATTGCAGGTCCTATGTGGATACAATTGTATTTGGATTCCAGCATCCACAAGAATTCCACTAGGTGCAGTAGAGGGTGGATATGATGATTATTATCAAGAAACACTTTATATTGGACGAGCATTTCTGGAAGGTAATCTTATACCTGGAAAAGTACAAAAGGCAACGTCAGCCTGTATTGTACCTTACAAAATGAATGACATTCCCGTGTATGAATATGAAATTTTGGTTAATCCACTTATGTATTCGAATTGCGGTCTACTACCTCTCACACCTCATATATCGAGTATACAAAACATAGGGCAACACAATCTATTACTAGATGATCATATACGAGTACAAGATGTAAATAGCTCAGACTCAGAAGTGTAGTGAGATATGAACAGCTGGCCGGTTATGTAAAAGCTGCACCCATCATTGCTAGTCTCAATGGTTGTGATTGGCTGAATTTATGGTATTTTAGCAACACTGCTTTTTAACCAATAGTGAGAGAGAACCAGGCAGTCAGAGGTGATTGCAATCGTTATACTAGTATTCATTTTTAGAGAACTGCACAGCTGGGAGAAATCAGGGTAAGGTGCATCGGGGGAATTCCGATAGAAATTTTGATGAGATGACAGGCGGCTTAACGTTGTCGAATTAATTTAAAATATTTATAATTTTATTTACTAACAAATTTTACTACCGTTTTTTTAAATAAATTACCTATTGATCCTTATGAAGAGATTCAATAAAAATGCTTATTTAAATTAAATACAAATATTCAAAAATGTAGTTCGTATTTTTTGTTAAGTAATTCCGATATATGTTGGGGTTATTCCGAATATTTTAAAAAATGAGTTTTATTAAGTTTAAGTTTAGAGTTCATATTTCATTTTTACCCAAGATAGTCCTTATGTCAATTTAGTTCTTATTACTGTTGTCGATGACCGAGAACATCGATTTAGCCATCTAATGGTTCGGAATAACCCCGCCAAGAACCTCAAAGAAATAATGGTTCCCAAATTTCAAGCATTTACTTACCTTTTCAACCACAATATGTTACTAATTAAAACAAAACAATAATTACACGCAATTCTTTATTGAGATCAATTTGAGCAATTATAATTAATTTTTAAGCTTAAGAGAACTATTAAATAGTTAATTCACTTTATTATTTATGTGCTCTGGAATCGTTTCTCGAGCAATAAATAGCTTTCCATTTCAGTATTTTCTTCATTGTGTCTTCCATCTTTAATATCTGCAATGGCTTGAAAAAAATCTTTTGGTTCGTTCTTTTTCTTTTAGCGAACATAAGTACGAGGCATAATTCTGAAAAAAAAAGTACAATAAATACTATAATAATAATTCAAATTCAAATGTTCAACCGGGATGTCACCCGGGTAAAAATAACAAATCGATTGAGTTATTATATTTATTATATTTAAATATTCCACAACATAATGGAAAGTTATTAAATGGTGAATTTAATCAATATTTTGTATAATACAAAGAAGGAGTCATAGGAAAAGTGAGAAAGCCACGTGAAATTGAGGAATTTAATTAGAAATGTCATTATGTCCATATGTCACAACAATTAAAATAATGCATAATAATAATATATAATAATGAATTTCACATGGTTTATGGTGAATTGTTTGTTTGTTTACGTTGTGATAATAGGCTATTTGACTACTTTTAGAAAATCATCTTAAATTGTTAATAATGCTATGCTGAAGCTAACGAAACATATATTTCGGCATAATTTTCAGTATTTTTCATAAAAATCGAGAAATAAATTCAAAAAAATAAATTGCCGCCGAAACGTTCCATTTGCTCTCATGACGTAACAGTTCACATTTCAAACAATGACAATTTTATAATATGTGTTTAGGCCGCGTGTCGCATACTATTTGGTATTTAATGAAATAGTAACGATGAAAAACAGACGAAATTAGCTTAATACGCCGCACAAACACGTCGAAATGTATTGACAAAATGAGAATTCCATAGGTGGTTTGGACTGTGACGTCATTCGAGATCACGGAACGTTTTCGATCACGTGACCATGGCCAGAATTATAGCAATTTTATTTAATGTTTTCTAATTAAATAAAGCTTTATTTTTTAGTTTTGTCGTATGGAATACTGTTTTTAGATAATAATCTTTTAGGATGACACCAGTTGAAACGATATTTTTATTATAGTCAAATACCCTATTGTGTTATCCCTGGAAATTTTACACTATTTAAAAAGAATTTTTCGATGGATGAATTAAGAGGGCCAACAATTCAAATAGTCCTCAACGTTAAGGACTCGGTTTCGGTTTTCTCAAGAGCCCCTTCGTAGTCAGTGGTTCTTTAAATGGATATATGTTAGAAACGGACCCCGTAGTACCGTCTCATGCACCAGTATTTGATGCGGAACTCGTTTGGGAGGCCGATAAAAGGCGATTCAGAAGGTGTGATCTTGCACATTTAGTTTATCAGACTCAGACTGTGGAATTATGGTGTTATCTTTGTGTTGGACACGTACGGATCCACGCAGGACAATGAGGCAGCATCTCCTATAACGGAATCCTCGTAAAGAAGCTCTAAGACAAATAAATGCCAAGAAATTAAACAAGTGCCAATTTAGTTGACGCTGTTAAATTGTGAAGTGTGAAGTGTGGATTGTTTTCTTTTTGTGATTGTATTTTTTTCTTATTTTTAGATTTTATTTGTATATATATATCATATGTGTTATTGTGGCGCCAAGCCACTTATTCTAGGTTGAGACAGCTGGGGTTTTTATGTCGCAGGATAGCGTGCGTTGTGATCAGTGTTCCCAGCCTCGGTATTTTAAAAATAGTAAAGGATTAAAAATTCATGTAGGTAGAGTTCACAAATCGTCATTTGCGCCATCGATACCTCCCATTTCATTTTCTTCCCTTCCAATTAATGGATGTGTTGATAACCTCTGCGAATCATTAAGTACTTTTAAGAATTCCATCCCATTAATCAGACGCATTCCTCGAGGATCACGCCATTCAGTTTCATGTTCGTTAAAAAAAACCATAGATAATGTCATCACTCATAACACCTGTCGAAGCTGGGAGCTGCTGCTCACTTTCGCGTACCGCACGCTACACGCGGATAAGAGTCAAAACCTCTCCCTTACACAGAAAATAAAAAATAACTGCACATTAAATGAAAGCAACATTTATAATACTACCATACAGTTAAATCCACTACACGCGACACATACACAATCTCATCCATATTTGAAACACAATTATGATAAAAAAATTGGTTGCCTGTAAAGTCGGTATACGGGCGAAAGTTTTACGTGACAACCGAAATAGAAGCGCAAGACATGAACCGGTGTGTATGCCTATCTCTCTCACTCTCTCTCTCTCGCTCTGTCTCTCTCGCTCTTAGGCGGGCTAACTGTGCTCGAGTGGAAGGGACGCGTGCCTTTCACTTTTTATGTCTGTCTCTCTCGCTCTTAGGCGGGCTAACCATGCCTCTCACTCGCTCTCATTGTGAGCGCATAACGTGAGCGGAGCGTAACGCAGTTTCTTGAAGTGTCACCCGGCAAACCAATTTATAAACAATATAAATTTTATTTATAACAAACTGGAGGTACGGAGGGAGCTATCTCTGGCGACGTACTTATTTAAGGTGCTACGGGGTAAGCTGCACAATCCGGCTGTCCTGCAGGAATTACGGTTATGCGCACCGAACGAGAGCGTGTCGCGCAGACACAGGCCGCCGCTGCTGGCCCAGTCGCGCGCGCGCAGCTGCTTGCTGCAGCGAGCGCCAATCACACGCGCGATTCGCACGCTCAACATCGTATCGGAGCAAATAGATTTGTTCAGTTGCTCGTTGAGCGAGTTCGCAAAAGTCACTATATATATTCTTTGTAAATAATATTAGGTTAAAGTTGGTTGTAAGTAGTTAATATAAGGTAGTTATTAATACATAATTATTAGGAAGTTTTTAAGTCATTTATAAGTTATAACTTATCTGTCGCATTAGGTTTCCTGTAAGGATGGATTAAGTTATTTGTAAATAAATAAATAAATAAATAAATAAATAAGACGTTGTCACGTCAAAAAAAAATTATTGAAAACAAAATAAGCGACGGCGACCTTAAGGGAGCGGCTCGACTTTTATTCTCCAGTGACACAATTGCCCCTGATACAGCGGAGACTCTGGAAGCACTGCGTTCTAAACACCCATCCCCTTCTCCTGATTCCTCTTTTCCAGACCCACCGACAAATAGCGATTTTATTTTTCAGGCCACTACAAATGACGTGCTGGGAGCTCTGATGTCTTTCAGAAGTGGTTCCGCTGCAGGGCTCGATGGTTTGTCACCACAGCACTTTAAAGACTTAGTTTGTGGTGCAAACGTTGACGTAGGTGGTACCCTTCTGAAATCGATCACTGATCTGGTGAACCTGATGCTATCTGGACGAGTACCCCATGAAATAACTAAAACCTTATATGGAGCAAATTTATGTGCCCTAAAAAAAAAGGATGGTGGTATTCGTCCCATAGCAGTGGGTTCAACGATTCGGCGCGTCGTTTCCAAAATTTGCTGTAAAAAAATTCTTCCTTTAATATCTTCTAATTTTGTCCCAATTCAGTTAGGCTTTGGGGTAAAGGGGGGATGCGAAGCAGCTGTTCACGCTGCTCGCACATTCCTCCTTAACTCCCGGGAGGAGGTACTCCTTAAAATTGATGTGAAGAATGCCTTCAATTCAGTGGATCGGGGGGTCCTCCTCTCAGAAGTAAAAAATAAATTTCCACAGTTTTTCCCATACTTGGCGCAGTGCTACCGGGAACCTTCAAAGCTCGTACACAAAAAGAATGTTCTGAGCTCCGCTGTCGGCTGTCAGCAGGGGGATCCGCTTGGACCAGTTATTTTTAGTTTAGCCATACACCCTATAATTTCGGTTCTAAATTCCAAATTCAATGTTTGGTATTTGGATGATGGAACCTTGTGCGGCGAAGTGAGTTCGGTTTTGAAGGATTTAGAAATAATTATATCAAAATTTAAAACTATTGGCTTGGAACTTAATTTTGATAAATGTGAAATTTATATTCCAAATTCTTTTTCGGCCGAATCCAAACTGCACATATTAAATAAATTCAATATTTTAGCTCCGGGTATTAAAATTTTAAACGATGAGTCACTTCGCCTCTTAGGAGCACCTGTTTTAGAGGCCTCAGTTCCTCAATTTTTTACTGACTTAATTTCTAAATTCAAAAACACTTCCCATCATCTGTTAGATATTAATCCTCATTTGGCAATGACCATCATTCGATTCTGCTTATTTGTTCCAAAATTTACTTATTTCGTTAGATGTTCACCTCTTTGGAAATTTAATAATTTATTGGAAAATTTGGATAATTTTATACAAAATATTCTATCTGAAATCTTAAATTGTCCGATAGATGATCAAGTATGGGCCCAGGCTTCTCTTCCGATCAGGTATGGAGGTCTGGGAATCCGCAAAATTTCTAGTGTCTCTCTGCCAGCTTTTCTTTCCTCTGCTTATAGTACACACACTCTCTTTGAAAAAATTATATCCCAGTCTTTGGGATCAATTGAGGTGTCGTACTTGGCAGAGGCAAGAAATGGTTGGTCAGCGATTAGCCCAAATCAATTGCCGGTTTCTCTTCCTTCCCAGAGACAGTGGGATGACATTATTTGTAAAAAAAACTTACGCAATGTTAATGCAAGCAAATTCCAAAGACCGTGCTCGTCTTCTCGCTGTCTCTGCGAAAGAATCCGGACACTGGCTCCATGCTATCCCTTCTGCTAATCTGGGCACTCTTTTAAACCACGCCACTCTTGCAGTGGTAGTTGGTCTTAGGCTTGGCGCCAAAATAACCCAGCCTCACCGTTGCCACTGCGGTGACCACGTCGACGCTTACGGTCATCACGGGCTCTCCTGTTCGAAGAGCGCTGGTCGTTTCTCCCGCCACAATGCCCTCAACGACATCATCCGCAGGTCTCTTGCTACTGCTCACGTGCCAGCTGTATTAGAACCTATTGGTTTGGCACGTAGTGATGGCAAGAGACCTGATGGTATGACGCTTGTTCCTTGGAGGACAGGGAGGTCGCTTGTGTGGGATGCCACCTGTGTAGATACTCTAGCTGCTTCCCACATCCATGCGACCTCCTCTGTGGCGGGTGCAGCGGCTACTAGCGCCGAACAGGCTAAGAGGCGCAAATATGAAAAACTTGACAGTGGTTTCATATTTGCGCCTTTTGGTGTAGAGACCCTGGGGCCGTGGGGCCCGGAGGCTCGCGCACTTTTTTTAGAGATATCAAAAAAGGTGATCGAGTCTACCGGGGATCCAAGAGCTGGCAGCTACCTTGGCCAAAGGATTAGCCTGGCCATCCAAAGAGGTAATGCTGCCAGCATTTTGGGCACTATGCCACACTGCGGTGGCTTGGATGGGGTTTTAGATTTTAATTAGTTTTTATTTTAGTTTTAATTTTAGAATTAAATTTAGGTTTATAGTATTGTATATATGAAATTTTCTATCTATAATATAATAAAACTGTAATTCAAATTCAAATTCAAAATTATTTATTTCATGTAGGCCAACCTGTGGCTCTTATGACACGTCAAGATTCTACCACCGCCGGTTCGGAAAGCGGATAATGTTAAAAACCGAAGCGGCTAACCCATACGAGGGTCCAAATTCCATTTTAGGGAAAACCTATGCTTTGCTTAGTAAACTAATTATTAATAATAATGTTCTAAATAAAAATCAAAATCAAAATTGACTTAATTACATTTAATACAATAATTAAAAAAATACTACAATATGTTCCATTAATCAATTTAGTTAGCTGAAGCACCTAATATTATTATGAGCAGTCAACTACAATATTTATTTTGCCAATAAAATATATTCAGTTTGACAACCACTGACAATAACTGTAAACGAGGTAGCTCTATCGGAATTGCCCCGCAGGGGTTATTTCGAAAAAAAACCAAATATAGAGCTACGATATTCTGAATCATTTCATAATTTAGTAAAAACGTCAATATACACACATCAAAAGTGTCTAGGGATCAAGCATTTTTATGCGGATTTCTTGAGATTGAGATGTGGCTTTGTAATAAATTTATGATTTTATAAATTTATATGGATCCTTTTTGGTGCATTTCATAATTTCATAATCAGCGATTAAAATCCTGCCAGGAAGTCCATCCTTATAGTGGTGGAACCATCATGGTATGGGCGGGTATTTGGATCGGCGGAAGAACTGAGTTGATTTGGATCAGAGGCAACCTCAACGCTCAAATTTATGCTGAGACGATTGTATCAGACGTCATCGTTCCTCTACAAGTGCAAATCGGTCCCTTATTTCAGTTAATGCATGATAATGCACGACCGCACACCGCAAGAGTTGTAAGACAGACTCTCGCCGCAGCTAACATCAATGTCCTGCCCTGGCCTGCTCAGTCGCCAGACTTGAACCCGATTGAGCATGCATGGGATATGCTACAGAGAAGAGCTCTGCCGAATATGGAGGGTATCCAGTGGCAAGAAGACCTTTTTTTGTTGTTGCAACGAACATGGGCGGCCATTCCACAGCGTGATTTGGATGAACTCATTTTGAGTATGCCAAACCGATGTTCTTGTGTTGTTAGTGTTCGCGGTAGAAACACGGATTATTAATTGTTTAAGTTACCCAATAAAATTTTAAAGAAAACTGTTATTTCAGTCTTTTTTTCGAACTTTAATGTTAGTGGTTCAAATGTCAAAAATCCCTTTATTAGGAAAATGGCAAATTTCTTTATTAATGCAAAGGTGACTTGGTTTATCGTTACTGTGACAAACGAAAACACTTTATTTGATGAATCCTTAAAGAAAATTTTAATTAATATCAATCAGGAGAAAAGTTATTGCAAAAATATATGTTGATCCCTAGACACTTTTGATGTGTGTATTTGAAAAACTAATTAATATTTCAATAACTTACCAGATCACAAAAAAATTGCACGGGGTAAATCCGAATGTCGAAAATGGCGCGAAAAATGAGTAGGCTCAGAGAATTTGAATTTGCACGCGTCCATTCGATGGTAGCGGCTAGAGTCTAGCCGCTACCTAACCGGCCATCATAGCGTGCCGCTAGTTTAGCCGCTAAACTAGCGGCACGCTATGATGGCCGGTTTGACGTTTGTCCGCTCATGAAGTTCCGTATTAATTGATAACGACTTTGAAGGAAATAATTGTATTACTTTATTGACGATAGTGATGTGCAGAGATTCATAAATTTTATCGAATGTAGTTTTAGGTTTAGGACTCAAAATTTATTTATTAAATTGATTTCTAAAATGTATACAAGTGTAGAAAAATCAGTTTGCACCATTTAAGGGGTGAATGTACTTGTGAATATGAACAATTTTCACTATGTGGACAAACCTCTGAAATCGCAAAAAAATATCAGCTGTTTCATACAAAAGGTAAAATTTTTATTTTTATATGATATATACCACAACTCGGCATTTGGTTTTCTAAATTGAAAATTTTTAAAAATGGAATCTAATACGATCGTCACATAGGATCGCTGGCTAGCACAACTACTACCTCCGGCAAACTCGCGTCAATGCTCAATGCAAAACAAAGCAGTTTCGAATTGACGTTGCTTCGAAAAGTATAAACTGTCAGTGCAATGCGATTGTGATATATAGTTTTGACCTGGCTTTGGATTTCAAATATTGATACTGCATTACTGTTGACCCTTGCTCGTTAATTTGGACTCTGTTCAAGCCCTTTGTTGTGGATTTCGTCGATATGACCGAACGTACGCAGAGAACTGTTCTAAATAGTCAGACACGTGAGTTCGTAATACGCCTTCGTAACTATTTCGATCGTGAAGCTCAAAATGGAGGGCCAATTTTACCTATAACGTCAGTGGTTGAACGCGTAGCTGATGCGCTTAATATTGGACAACGAACTGTTAGACGGATAACTAAAAAAAAATATGGCGAGACTGGCACAGAAGAAAATAAACTTCACACACCAAAAAAGAGAAAACGAGCAAAACCAGTCGTAGGCATCGATAGCTTTGATGCCGATGCTATCCGAAGACATGTTTACGGCTACTATTTACAGAAGGAGTATCCAACAAGAAAAAAGTTGGTGCATTCACTGAAGGAAGCTGGATTATTCTTCGGTGGGGAAAGTTCTTTAACGAAGATTTTGAAGACCATTGGATTTCGATACAAAAAATGTAACAAACGCAAAATATTGATGGAAAGATTTGATATAGCGATGGCAAGGTATACTTTTTTACGGCAAGTGAAAGAAATCAAAAATTGGCAAAATGTTGTGTTCTTGGATGAAACATGGCTTAATGCTAACCATACTGTAGGCCATTCTTGGAACGATGACACAGCAGCATCTACTTCCAAAGTTCCTGTAGGAAAAGGATCGCGACTTATAATTTGTCACGCCGGAACCATCAACGGGTTTGTCGAAGGTTCTCTCATGGCTTTTGCGTCAAAAACCACTGGAGACTATCATGAAGACATGAATGGAGAAAAGTTTACTGAATGGTTTACCTCAATGTTGTGTAGCCTCCCTGAACCATCTATTATAATTATGGACAACGCCCCATACCACTCGATGCAAATTGACAAGCCACCTGCCCAATCCCAAAAGAAAGCTGATATCGTCGCATGGCTTCGTAAAAATGGCGTAGATGCAAACATGAATATGTTAAAAGCGGAATTAGTACGTCTTTTAAAAGAAAACAAACCAACCAAGATCCGATACGTCATTGACGAAATAGCATTAGAACATGGGCACAGAGTTATACGGTTACCGCCTTACCATTGTGAGTATAATGCGATTGAGTTGGTGTGGGCTCAAATTAAGGGATATGCTGCAAGACACAATACAGAACCCCCATTTACCACAAAAAAATGCTAAAATTATTAGAAGAAGCTTGTGAACATGTGACTAAAGGAGACTGGGAAAAGGTTGTGAATAGAACTGTTAAATTAATAAGGGAAGATTATGAAAGAGATGTGAAAATAGATAATATTATAGAAAACGAACATATAATTATTAATGTAGGTGATGATAGCAGTGACGACAGTGAAAATAGTAGTATGGACGAATCTGATTAATTATGGCCTTTTGTGGCACCTTTTTTGGTATCTTTTGTATTCATATGTTTCTTGTGTGCATATAAAGTATGTATATTCATTTTCATTCAAATATTCAGTTCGTTCAAATAAATTAAATAAACATATACATTTTTGTTTTATTAAACCTATTTAATCAGGTACAAAAACAAAACTTAATTGTTTTTTGTTCGAGAATAAATTGACATTCCACATCACTATTGTAATGTGTCAAACCAGCCATCATAGCGTGCCGCTAGTTTAGACTCAACTGAAGCGGCGGAGGGCATTAAACATGCCATCTATTGCAGTGCTACCTTTCTGTCAGTGTCTTAAAGATTTTCATTGATCGTATTCGATGACATTAGCGTCAAAGTAAAATAATCCTTGATTGTGATGTTTTAAAGTCACAAACTCAGTACAATCGATTTAACATGGAGCGTTATGGAGCGTATCGTACATACCTAAACGTATAAAAATGCGTACACGAAATTGAGCTCTAATTCAATGCTTTCATGGTTTATTTTACTTTGACGCTTATGTCATCGAATATGATTATGATCAATGGAATAAACTTAACCATCACACCTCAGAACAAGTTTCTGTAGCATTTAAAGAGACCCAATGGTGCTAATTCAGTAAACACAATCACTGAAATAAACTAAGGCTATGTTCCGAAATACACTGGACCACTGTAAGGTGTGACGTCAATCCATTATACTGTGAGGCTGTTCCTGTTTAGTGTGCTATACTGATTATTGTTTAAAACGGAACTCAGTCCAGTATAATGTCATCCCCATTTTTTCAAATCTCGCCGTTCTGTTTTTTGATCACGTGATCAAAGTACTGAGAGCACATTACCTGGAAAGCGCCAGTGCTCACATTACGTAGTACAGTAGTATGACTGCATATTTCCCTAGGGTACTGCGGCAGTGTACTGGCAGTCTATAACGGAACGAATTTTTCAGCTGAAAAATTCGTTCCGTTAGCTTCACACTGCTCAGTAGCAGTGCTGGCAGTGTATATCGGAACACACCCCAAATTGATCATTCCAAAAGTAATGGTATCCTTTTCCATATTTTGAAGGAGACCTGTCAATAATTGACAGGTCTAAATTATTTAGTTTACCGTCAAATATCAGGAAGTAGCTCAAACCGCTAGGCTTGAAGCAACTGTAGTTGTCTTTATGCTTATATTATAAATGCAAAATTGTAAATGTGGGTTTGTCCTTCAATCACGCTGCAACAAAGCAACAGA
This sequence comes from Oeneis ivallda, assembly GCA_029955525.1. Lineage (NCBI taxonomy): Eukaryota > Metazoa > Arthropoda > Insecta > Lepidoptera > Nymphalidae > Oeneis > Oeneis ivallda. Next base: position 22,741,871 of record JARPMR010000003.1, read on the forward strand.
TCTGATTTTTTGCACGGGTATACTTGAGGACCTAGAGAGTGACATTAGCTACTTTTTATCCCGGAAAATCAAAGAGTTCTCGCGGGATTCTAAATACTAAATAAATCCAGGGTGACAAAGTCAGTCAGTTCAGGCGCGATTGGTCCAATTCTTGATACTTAATAATTGTGTCTGTGATCTGTTTTACTCATTAAGTAGGTATTGGTATTTTTATAGGTGATCAAATAAAGTTTATATCAGTTGTAATTTATTTCCTTATCATTTATAGTTTTGAATTGAATTAATTATATAAAATTAATATTCATTCAAACTTGAATTCCTACAGCAGTAGAGGTTAATGACATTTTTAATTCAGTAAAACGAAATTATGTTGCCTTCATACATTTTTCTATATTTATGTTCATTAGAGCATTTAAAAATAACTTTGATAGTCATTGTATCATTTATTTCATAGCTAGGTTTAAATATTTGTATAAAAATTATTAATCTTAAGGCCTTGCCTTGGTTGGGTTTCACAATTTTAAAAAAATCCTCATAAAATATACTTAAACATCATATGCACGGTTGTAAAGCCCTCATGGGGTTCAATAAGCAATTTTTAACAGCTGTCTCCCCATAGGTAGTAATATCCCCTCGTACCAATATTTCATATGTATGCTTTTCAACTTCTTTGCCTTTGTATGGTAGGTAGCACGTTTTGTACAGCATATGTACTTTGCCAACTATAAGGTTATCATCAACCGTCGCCCGACCAATATAAACATCTTCACCATTTACTTCTGATGTTCCAGCCCTGAACACATTTTCAGGTACATAGTTCTCTTTACACTTGACCCACAAGGCATCATAGCCACAAAGAATCTGTAGATAAAAATAAAATTAGCAATATTATTACATTTTGTAAGTGAAGTTAGAATGCTTGCACTTTTTAATGCACTAGTGCATTTTTCTATTTTTACCATAGTACAGCCTTTGCAGGTGGCCTTGAGTTAATATTGCAATTGCACTGCAATTGCAATATTAAAACAAATAACATTCTTATAGTGATCCATTTTACAAGTATGAATATTGAAAAATATTATTGAGAGTGCAGGAGTGATTACAATCTAAATTAGAGTAATCTATTAGAGACAAGCCGATGCCCGCGACGATTTAAAATTTTAAAATCCCTCGGGAACTATGATTTTCCAGGATATAAGTAGCCTATGTCACTCTCCAGGTCTTCAACTGCAAAAAATCACGTCGATCCGTAGCTCTGTTGCGGTGGCCACTTTCGCGTTTATAATATTAGTATGTTGTGCCGACTATGACTGGCCGACTATTTGGCCGGCTAGTCGGTCAAGCTGATCACAGTTTCAAGCTGTATTCGGCAACTTCCGTGACGCTTTGTTTCAAGCTGATCAAGCGCAAGTCGCAGCCGCCGCCGCCTGCGAGCGTGTCGAAACATGTTTTGTGTACTTCACGTTGTTTCTTGATTTGACAACTGATTGATTTCATTTCAAAATGTGTAAGACTGATTCTAAAATAAAAATAATTACTAACAATCAAGGTTTTTATGCAATGTAATTCCTCCTACATGTACATTTTATTGAGAAATACTACTAAGTAAGAAGCTGGATAGTCGGCGCTCTTGCCGAATAGTCACCGACTGCAAAAGTGGCTGGTTAGTCTGCTTTAACCATTAGTCAGGACATCTCTACTGACAGAATAACTGACTGATCTATCATCGCACAGCTCAAATCACTGGATGAACTAGGCTGGCATACATATAGCTATTATGATGTAAGCATACACTAGATTTTTGAAAATTCAACCCCTAGGGTGTAAAATAGGGATTTGAAAAATTGAACGTCAGCGCTGCCGCGGGCAAAAGCTAGTTATAGAATAAGTTGCAATAACATAAGAAAACACTAAACCTGCATAGGAGCACCATACTTGCCTCAAAAACTTTTTTTGCATGTTCAATATGGCCCCATGGGATAAAAGCTTTCTTTTTTGAGGGTACATATTTTCCAGGACACATTGATCTACCATGCATGGCACGGGCAATATAGATGGGTTCACTCTCAAATCCACCTATTAATGCGTCATGAGGAAGTTTGTCACCTGTCATCTTAACCCATCTTAATTGACCTCCTTGTATATTTTTATGAGTAATAGGTCTTAAAACTGGACTAGCTGAAAAATAAACACTGATTAGTATTAACTTCAAGAGCCTAGCATCTCAAAAGCGGGCAGCTATAATCTGTGACTTCACTGGTCATGTGGGTTGTGCAGAACAAAATGGGAATAACTATTGAACAAAATATTAACTAAGTGGGGCTTAGTTATTAACCATTCCTGTTTTAACCATTGTTGTGTTGTTGTGTTGTATGATGTTAACCTGTAACTGGACAGTTCATGTAAAATAACAAGGAACTTCCAATACAATTATTATACTATTTGCTAATAATATGTTCACCTGAATTTCACAGGCAAAGCTGAGGGCACATATTAAGGCCAATCTAATCTCTCTAATAAAAAAAATCTAACTCTCAGATACCCCAATCTCACATGATGGAAAAGTTGTCAGGTGTAGAAGTTTGGCCAGCAGCTCCCCGCTCATTGTGCTTTTTTATCGCCGTGACTTTTTGTCGCAGTCACCTACTGTCGCCCACGATGCGCCCACTGTTTTAGGCCAGCCGCAAGTCACTAGGCGACAAAGCGCACTCATTCTTGAAAGGGATTTCAAGTATCGTCCGTTGCTGGAACTATTTGTCGCCATATTGTCTCGTTTCTACAGTGAGCGCACTTCCATATAATATCTCCATCATAGCACTCCACTTGGCGACAAAAAATCACAATGAGCCGCTAGCATTAGGGTTTCACCATGATTTCACGGACTCTCAGAAGCACTATGTCTAATAAAACCAACTACACTCCTAACTGCTACAAGATTTTCTTGATAGACGAAAATCTATTATTTTTTTTAATTGACCCAGGATATCATTATAAACCGGCAGCCGGTAACTTTGAAAGTCCCGTCATGCAGATTCGAAAATTTTGTATTCAAATTTATAGTTAAAAAATTTAATTTAAACATATAATTTTTAGGCTTTTCAAATTAACATATATCAATATATGTTAATTTGAAAAGCCAAAACAATGTTAAAAAAAATTTTTTTTTTCAAAAATTCAAAAAATGTTTTACCGTCATCAGGAAAAAATTAAACATAACCACTTTTTTGGCCAGAAGTATGGTAGGTATGCGAGACTTCAGGCCAAAAGTGGTTTGCATAATTTTTTCCTGAGTTAAGAAATTTTCTATCAAATACACTGCAAAAAATCAACATCTGTGGTGAAACATTTTTGAATAAACAAAAAGAATTTTTTAACATTTTGGCTTTTCAAATTAATGCATACCGAGCTTTTTATAAAAGTATAATGCTTAACTATCAATTTCGAATACAAAACTTTCGAATCCGCTATGATTGGACTGTCAATGTTACCAGCTCCCAGACCATTACCTGAGCCACTACACTAATACAGCAGTAGAAATCGCTAGATATAATAATAAGTGAACAGGACATACACTCAACAAAAAAATCTCCATACTGATTGGCTGTAACTCTTATAAACCCTATTTGTTGTCTTGGAGTCTGTTCACTGTTTGTGTGTCCATCATACACAAAAAATGGTTTAAGATGCTTCGAAGATTCCAGTACTCCAATTTGTATAGTGTCATTGTACCAACTTAACCAGCACTTTTCAGGCATTGGATTATATGGACCAGGAAGTTCTAATGAAGTGATTTCGCTTCCATCTTTTTTAAAAATCAGGTATAAAGACTGAAAGTCTAATTCAATCTGTAAATTATGGAAATAATTTTAAAATAAATAAAAAATATAGATTAAAAGTAAAGACGAGGACTACTAAAATAAAAGTGATACCGCAAAAAATATTAACAATAATTGTTACAATGATAATAATAATTATTGTTTTTCTTCATCCCAGCTCATACTTGGTAGGTAAGTCATTGACAATGAAGTTGTTCTTATCAAAGTTGTGATGGGTTAAATTTATGACAACTTCCCTGGCACAGAGGTGAGCCTGTGGTCTATTAACACTACCAATTGAGAGGTCCCAGGTTCAATTAGGAATTGATATGATTGTGGCTAGTCACCTGAGGAGGTTACACTCATCCCAGTCAAGAAAGTGCTGCTGTTTCTGGCAGCAAGGAGTATCTGCGAGGAAATTTATGGTCAGCATAATGGATTGGCAACTGTCGACGTGCTAAAGGGCCTCGTGACCTACACAGCCACAAAAGAAGAGAGAATTATTTGTACCTGGTATAACAGTTTATGTGGACACTCCTTATCAATAAATGAAATTTCACCGCTCCAATATTCAGTGTGTCTTCTAATCATACGAAATGTAATCGCACCACTGTCTGCTTTAAATACCTTGTAAGGGTCTTGTAACACTTCAGACACTGGAAAAAAACGAGAGTAGGTTCTTGAAATATTTAGAAAATACGTAAACTATTGAAAAATTCTTCAAACAGTGTCAGTCAGTCAGTCTTAAAACAGTGCATGTTGCCAGTGATGACATGGATCTGAGAAATGGTCGCTAACTATGGGCCTCATAAGAAGGCTCAGGGTCACCCAGCGAGCGATGGAGAGCTATGCTCGGTATATCCCTGCGAGATCAAATCAGAAATGAGGAGATCCGTAGGAGAACTAAAGTCACCGACGTAGCGAAACTGAAGTGGAAATGGGCGGGGTACATAAACACATCAAAAGTGTCTAGGGATCAAGCATTTTTATGCGGATTTCTTGAGATTGAGATGTGGCTTTGTAATAAATTTATGATTTTATAAATTTATATGGATCCTTTTTGGTGCATTTCATAATTTGAATCAGGAACTGTCAATCAAATTCGAGTAAAAGATGAAAATCAGCTGTCAATATTTTCCCTATAAAAACATACAACGCATTGAAGACATTATTAGTGCTACTGTTTCCCTACTACTGATTAAAACCAACGTTATTATGGAGCGGCGACGTCATTTAAGCAGGAAAGAAATGCTCAGAGCCGTGGGAATGATAGAAGCTGGTTCCCGGCAACGTACTGTGGCTTTAGCTCTGAATACAAGTCAGAGTGTTATCAGTCGACTTTGGACACGTTACCGAAGCACTGGTACCGTGGCTGAGCGCCATGGAGGACGGTATCGCTGCACCACACGGAGACAAGACCGATACATTCAAATCTTAACTCGAAGAGCTCCAACAATAACCGCCATGATGTTAGCCGTGAGGCTTCATCACTCTTCAGAGAACTTAATTAGCGACCAAACAGTCAGAAACCGCTTGCATGAAGTGAACCTTCATTCCCGAAGACCGCTACGGGTACCACCTATAGCAATGCACAATCGTAGGATTCGATATCAATGGGCTCTTGAACACAGAAATTGGGCAGAAGAACAATGGCGTTTTGTGTGCTTTTCTGATGAGTCTCGTTTTGGTATGAGACCGGATACAAGACGTATACGACACTGGAGAACCCCTGGACGCCAACAGCGATTAAAATCCTGCCAGGAAGTCCATCCTTATAGTGGTGGAACCATCATGGTATGGGCGGGTATTTGGATCGGCGGAAGAACTGAGTTGATTTGGATCAGAGGCAACCTCAACGCTCAAATTTATGCTGAGACGATTGTATCAGACGTCATCGTTCCTCTACAAGTGCAAATCGGTCCCTTATTTCAGTTAATGCATGATAATGCACGACCGCACACCGCAAGAGTTGTAAGACAGACTCTCGCCGCAGCTAACATCAATGTCCTGCCCTGGCCTGCTCAGTCGCCAGACTTGAACCCGATTGAGCATGCATGGGATATGCTACAGAGAAGAGCTCTGCCGAATATGGAGGGTATCCAGTGGCAAGAAGACCTTTTTTTGTTGTTGCAACGAACATGGGCGGCCATTCCACAGCGTGATTTGGATGAACTCATTTTGAGTATGCCAAACCGATGTTCTTGTGTTGTTAGTGTTCGCGGTAGAAACACGGATTATTAATTGTTTAAGTTACCCAATAAAATTTTAAAGAAAACTGTTATTTCAGTCTTTTTTTCGAACTTTAATGTTAGTGGTTCAAATGTCAAAAATCCCTTTATTAGGAAAATGGCAAATTTCTTTATTAATGCAAAGGTGACTTGGTTTATCGTTACTGTGACAAACGAAAACACTTTATTTGATGAATCCTTAAAGAAAATTTTAATTAATATCAATCAGGAGAAAAGTTATTGCAAAAATATATGTTGATCCCTAGACACTTTTGATGTGTGTAGTTCGAAGAGCCATAGATAAAATAAATTATCTATGGAAGAGCTGATGGTCGTTGGGGTTCCAAGGTGCTGGAGTGGCGACCCCGCACCGGGAAGCGCAGTGTTGGCCGACCCCCCATCAGGTGGACCGACGACATCAGACGAGTCGCAGGGAGCCGCTGGATGCAAGTGGCGCGGGACCGAGACTTGTGGAAGTCCATGCCATGCAGGAGTCCTTTGTCCAGCAGTGGGTTGATAAAGAAGATTGAAAAATTGCAAAATATGACGCAAATGCACTTACTCCATAAAATGTCCATTTTAGGAAGCGTTAATATTTTATATAAAGTTATTTATTCTCAATAATATTGGAAGAACAATTTGATGTTTTCTTTAGTTTACAATTTGTAACAAATAGACTACAGTGTTGAAACGTTAAAATTGAGTACTTCTGTACTTATTTTTGCGGGTTTTACTCAAAAGAAAAACATTGAAAACACCACAGAATATAACCCTTGCCTAGCGGCAAGGAACATATAGGAACCACAGATTAGGTATTAGTTACTATAGGAACCTAGCGGAGAAAACACAGAATACAATTACTCACAGGGAGATGCAGGGATACCTAAAACCAGGTCTGTGATCCTTAAAAATGTTTGTGGTCTGTGATTACGACCATTTAAAACCATGGACGCAATAAACAAACAGGACCGAGTACTCGCAGCTGAAAAGCGAGCCGAGCGAGATAGTACAGAGGCCGTGTGTCCCTTTCTAACAGGGTGACAATAAGATTTTCGATATGTGAGACAAATTCAATCTTGCAATCTTCCTACTAATTAGTTTATTATAAACACAGTTATTGAAGTTTTTCATTAGCAATGGAATATTTCTTAGGGATTAGGGATGGATTACGAAATAAATAATACAAATAGTACACGGTACCGATTTGTCCAGTCATAGTGAGTACATTGCTAGATATTATAATGACTGGTCATGTGTAGATAATGTGATAAATTCATCACTTTCTCTGGATATTAATTGTCAGGTGTAGCACTGGCAACACAATAGTCTACGGCTGGGGACGGGCGGCCATCTTAATAAGTTATCACTTGTTGTATCGGCATCGGATCAGAGAGATCAACCATATGTAATTATTATAAGAGATTAGTAATGGCTTCAGTATCAAATAATAAACACTAGAAAACTTAAATAGTGAGTTTCAATTATATAAAATGACATTAATCATAATAGCTGGTCAAAGGCACCCAAAGTAATAAATACAGCCCCACTTCCCCTCCCGCGCCTTATTCCGTTGCTGCACGATCGGTATATTTACCAAAATTTTAGGTTAGGTCAGGGTTGTACAGAAATATTCAGGTGTCCACTTGGCAGGGCACTTAGTTTCTATTGGTTAGAAATGAAAAATTAAAATAATGAAAATTGAAATAATAATAATAATAATAATAGTACAAAAGTAAGGAGTAAGGAACCATCGTAATCGGCATCGGCATCGTACGTACTCGACCCATCACACAATACAAGAATTTAAAAATTCATGGTCAACATAGTTGTAGATTTAGCGTTCAGGTTTTAACGGGGTGCCACTCGAAAAAAAATAGACTACATAAAAATTTATATTTTCTTTTTTGTTAAGGAATATATCTATCGAAATTAATGCAGTTAAATACGGTGACTTAAAAATGTTAAGGGGACTCAAGCCAGTACCTTCTTCATACAAACGTAGATGAGTGATTACTACATTATTCGATATTTTACGCTCAAAACTAAGTACTATGTCGGTTTGCCTCATCATTATCTAGGTTTATTTATACATAAAATATTGAAAAAAATATTCGTTATAAAGTTACGAACCTCGAAAGATCGACATTTTCACACTAAAGGGGAATGCCCACTTTTGGGCCCTCCGCGGACAGCACGATAGAATTTATCCAAATTACAGAACCATTTTAAAATAAATAAATACGAATTATCATAATATTATGAAACCCGCCACTATTACCAGTAATTTACAGAAATTAAAAGTATTTATATTGACTCGAGTAAGCTGAATCTATAGTCTGTGATCCAAGTTGTAGCCATTTTCTTTAAAATGTTGCCAGCATTAACCATGATACTAATCGATACTGTCGACTTTTTCGATTATTATCAGATTTGTGTAGCGTTTAATGGGTGTGTGTATATATTTATATTTTAAGTGTGTATATATATTTATATTTTAAGTGTGTATATGTGTATATATTTATATTATAAGTGTGTATATATTTATATTTTACTTTGTAAACATACATTTAGTAGTTTTTTCTCAAAAACACTTTTCCCAAACGACTGTTCAACCCTTTCCGCGCGCTTGATTTCGGTGTAAATTATCGCGCCTCTCACTCGAAACGGAGCGGGAGCGGGACGGTAGCATGGAAGTATGCGCGCATGCACTCGCTACACTGAGTCTATCTCTTTCTCACACAATGTTAGGTGAAATAGCAAGCCGGTTACCCACGTGCGCCGGCAATTTCAGTCGAGTGTACAGCGTCCCCTTAAAATAAAATTAAAATATAAGTGTCTCAACTGAGTTTTTTGAGCCAAAAATTTTGATCAAAATCATTTTTTTAAGGCTGGCAAGATGAAAGAACGAGACACACGGCCTCCGTTATTACTATCCGTCTCGGCTCGGATTAGCCTCTGTGTAATGCGCAACAGGAAATATACTTTATTGTCTTGTTATAAGGTTCATTTTCGTAAATACAAATTTTCCGAGTTATCACTCCTGTTTGTATTTAACTTCATTTTTAAAACATGGAACTAGGAGTTACGACTACTATTTAGAACATGGAAATAAGAAAATAGTACCTAATCTTTGGTCATGTTGCGTTTTTTTCATGGTTTTTTTCGTTCTTGTTCCTTCATCTTGTGTTGTGTTTTTTGTGACATTTCCTGGTCTGTGGTCATTGGTGATCTGTGTTGGTATTGTCTGTTAAACTGTAGTCTTTGGTATACGTATTACCACCGTATTACGTATACAATAGGGTATTTGACTATAATAAAAATATCGTTTCAACTGGTGTCATCCTAAAAGATTATTATCTAAAAACATTATTCCATACGACAAAACTAAAAAATAAAGCTTTATTTAATTAGAAAACATTAGTTAAAATTGCTATAATTCTGGCCATGGTCACGTGATCGAAAACGTTCCGTGATCTCGAATGACGTCACAGTCCAAACCACCTATGGAATTCTCATTTTGTCAATACATTTCGACGTGTTTGTGCGGCGTAATAGGCTAATTTCGTCTGTTTTTCATCGTTACTATTTTATTAAATACCAAATAGTATGCGACACGCGGCCTAAACACATATTATAAAATTGTCATTGTTTGAAATGTGAACTGTTAGGTACGTCATGAGAGCAAATGGAACGTTTCGGCGGCAATTTATTTTTTTGAATTTATTTCTCGATTTTTATAAAAAATAATGAAAATTATGCCGAAATATATGTTTCGTTAGCTTCAGCATAGCATTATTAACAATTTAAGATGATTTTCTAAAAGTAGTCAAATAGCCTATTGTACATAATCATTAATCTGTGGTTGCATGGTATTTGATTTTGGTGTGAATGATTGAAGACCTCTATCCACAGAACACTATTACTCCTAGCCTCTATCTTTTATACTTTATAAACACTGTAGTATTTGGCATTTGCAATTTGCATAGAGCATTCTAAAATGGTTTATCATCAAACATGTTGATAATATTTAGTTTCAGCGTAAATTCAGCTGTTTACTCATAGATAATAAACTACATTGTTTACTGTTAACTAACCCAAACCGGCGCGCGGCGTTTCGGAATTAACCGCTTACATACATGTTTTTGATATAAATCGAGTAATAAAAATATAAAATGGCCGGCCAAGGACACCAGTTCCCCGGAAACTTCCAGGGGAACGCAGGCCCCATGAGAACAGGGTTCGGCGGTGGCCCCATGGGCGGCCAAATGCAGTCCATGCCTAACCAATTAACTGGTAAGTAATAATGAACAACAATCAGATCATCATGAACCCATAAATGGCTTACAAATAAGCGCTGGTCTCCTCTTAGTGAAGGGTTATTAGGGCCACAGTCTGTTCTAGCCCAATGGAAATTAGCAGACTCCACACAGCATTTTATTTGAGAACATTATGGAGAACTCACACATGCAGGATCGTGATTGATTGAAGAGAGCTAATTTACACAGTACACAACTAGCAAAGTTACCTTATAATATGACCAGAATTCTTATTATATAATAGTTATAAACTTACTGCTAGCAGTATTAAAACACATAAGAATATTAGCTTACAATAGAGTACTTATATAGTTGATTTACTTTATAAGTTGCCCCCAAACCCACCCTTATTAATGATAATAATAATAAATGGCTCTTATAAGACATTTTCTTTTTGGCTTATAAGCCTTTATATAAGTTTTGCTAGTTGGGTAATATTAAAAAAAATATGAAGAATTTGAAATCAATTATATTATTAGGTACTAAAAATAAGTTAATAAAATATATATACTTAGGTGAATTTATAAGACTGAAATACATTCCTTGAATAATTCCAGGTGTAATGGGTGGGCCAATGGGTAACCCTGGCATGGTGGGGATGGGCAACCAAATGGTACCACCATACGGGGCAGCCATGCAAGGGCAGATGGCCACTATGGGCATGGGTGGGCAGGTTGGTGAATCCTACTATAATATTATAAATGTGATAGTTTGTGACAATGGATGGATGTTTGTTACTCTCTCACGCCACAACAAATGAACCGATTTGGCTGAAATTTGGAATGGAGATAGCTTCAACACATCATCATCATTAACAACCCATCAACTGCTCACTACTGAGCGCAGGTCTCCTTTCAGAGAAGGGTTATAGGCCATAGTCCACCCTGCTGGCCCAATGCGAATTGACGGACTTCACACATCTTCAAGAACATTATGAAGAACTCTCAGATGTGCAGGTTTCCTCACGATGTTTTCCTTCACCATTGAAGCAAGTGATATTTAATTGCTTAAACGCAACCTGGGATCAAACCTGCGACCCCCCGAAAAGGAGACCACAGTCCTAACCACTAGGCTATCACTGCTTCTAAATAGAATAATTCTTTTAATGTATGCATGTAAATAGAACGATTCTTTTAATTTATCCAGGGAATGGGTGTCGGTGTGGGCACTGGACCGGGTGGCCTGGGTCCACAAGCAGTGCAGCAGTCTGGTGTGTATAACGATCAAAATGTTATTTTATTATATATTATGTTATATTTTATTTTATAACAACAAAGAACTTCATTCTAGGATTTATTTCCGCAAATAGGCATCCTTCCTTCTAATATCCCACTTTGTACTAATATTATAAATGCGAAAGTTTGTGAGGATGGATTGATGGATGTTTGTTGTTCTTTCATGCCACAACGAATGAACCGATTTGGATGACATTTGGAATAGAGATAGCTCATACGCAGGATTAAAACATAGGTTACATTTTATCCCAGAAAATTAAAGAGTTCCCGGGGGAATTAAACAACGTTAATCCACGCGGGCGAAGTCGCGGGCATCATCTAGTTAATAATAAAGTTAACATTTTGCTACAACTCGCCAAACAAAACAAATCTGCTAGTAATCAATAGAGTATATTGTAACAAAATATACCTCCCTGTTGCATTGATAAGCGCTAATGCCTTATATTGAGGGATGGGTGACTCAGTTTGAATCCCGGTAGGGTTAATAGTTATCTATCTTGCCATCGAAAAGAGCTAGAATTGTAATAAGGTTCCAAACTAGTTTTCTAAATAAAAAAAAATGCTGTTGTTTCCACATGGGTCAGTAAGGCGGAAGCTCAAACTATTTGACAAAATGATCAAAGACTGGGGGGAAAGATTAAAGAAATTACTTTTGGCATATTGGCCAAATTGTTCCATAAAATTACCTGCTTACCTATGCTTTTTTTTGGAACCTCACCTCATTGTGGAAATACTATAGTCTATTATATTCTAACAAAGTTGCATGGGTTAACTCGGCATGGCATCCGGCTGCCCACAAGATAGTATACAAAACTTATTACAATGCTGCTTTGAATAGCTGTAAAATATAATATTGAAATTTGAATATTGTAAAATGATTATTTTGAAAAGAGCAACTGCTGAGTTTCTTGCCGGCTCTTCTCTGCAGAATCCGCTTTCCGAACCAGTGTTAGAGTCATGACGTGTCATAAGAGCCACAGGTTGGCCTACATGAAATAAATAATTTTGAATTTTTTGAATTTTGAACCAACACTCGCAGCTAACATCCCTGTGGACATAAAGTCTGAATCGAACTGTAGAGAACAGTTAGGAGCGTTCAGTGGAACACTCTCGATATAAGTTGATATCAGTTCCAGGTGTGATGCAGGGTGCGGGGCCAGTGCAGGCGGCGGCGGCCCCGCCCTCCGCCCCCGCGTCGCACCCCCCGCAGAACAAGGAGTTCAATACAGCCTCACTGTGCAAGTGGGTACACATTTTGCTTTCTTCTGATGCCCGCGACTTGATCCGCATGGATTTAGTTTTTAAAATCCCGCGGGAACTCTTTGATTATCCGAGATAATAAGTAGCTCTCCCAGTCTGGGGACCCACTACTACACCCATTACTATACCCATGCAAAAAATCGCATCAATCGCATCAACGCGATTCCTTGCACAGGTATTATTAAGGACCTGGAGAGTAGCGTAGGTACTTTGGATCTCGGAAAACGGTTCCTGTGGTATTTTTAAAAACTTAAAACTTCTTGCAGATGAAGTTGCGGGCAAGAGCTAGTTTCTAATGAAATTCTTATATATTTTGACATAACTATAATAGTTAGACATATGGTAACGCAGACTTTTTGTAGATATTCATGTCCTCTATAAAACTGTAGTACATCACTTTGCTCTATTGTCAATATAGTTTCCGCAGCGTACGCGATATATAAAGCGATGTATAAGGACTTTTTTGGTATTTTTTTCACACCTTGGGTTACATTATCGAAGTTTTCATATAGATCCTGAACTTTTCTGAAAATATTCTATAGCCTATGTTCATCAGGGATCGTTATCCCTGATGAACATAGGCTATAGAATATTTTCAGTGAGATTCTAATGGTGAAAGAATTTTTCAAATAGGTCCAGTAGTTTTGGAGCCTATTCATTTGAATTGTCAAACAAACAAATAAATCTTTCCCCTTTATAATATTAGTAGATATAATATTATTATTCTCTTTCTATATTGTTTTGCAGGTTCGGCCAAGAAACAGTCCAAGACATAGTGAGCAGGACACAGGATGTTTTCCAAACATTGAAAGCCATACAACCTCCGAATGGGACGCAACACGGTGAGAACGCCAGCAACGATAAGAAGGCCAAAATGCAGGAACAGTTGAGGACCATACGATTGTTGTTCAAACGGCTCAGGCTTATTTACGAGAAGTGCAACGAGACTTGTCAGGTGTGTATTCATCTTAACTTCGAGTGCATATGAATTGAAGCGGGAGCATTTATATTGTAACTAGCTTTTACCCGCGACTTAGTCCGCAAGAGTTCCTAGTACCTTTTTAAGAAGCTCTTTTTATCAATGTTAAATTTTGTATTGAGAGCTTATGTACTTATTTATATTTGGATAAATACTTTTCTCACGTTTCTCCACGAGCTTCCGCAAGGCGTGGCACGTTACTACTCAGAGCAAACTACATTTCTATTTCTGTGCGGTGTCATTGCATAAATAAATGGTCCATACGCAACAAAGCCATAGCAAAGTTACCATATAATATGGCCAGAACTCTTATTACCGTTATAAACTTACTGCTAGCTGTATTAAAACACGTATGAAATATAAGCTTACAATAGAGTACTTATATGGCACTTATATAGTTGATTTACTTTATAAGTTGCGCCTAAACCCAGGGTGGGTTTTACTAACGATAATATGGCTCATAAAAGATATTTTTTTTTTTTGGATTATAACTTATAAGCCCTTTATATTATAAGTTTTGCTAGTTGGTTACAAATATATGGTGCTCAGAGTCGTCCACTGCAATTTGTCTTGCCAATGTGCGGTGGCTCGTGGAAAAACACCCTCTGTGATTTTGAAAGAAGTCTCAATTCTCTATAGTGTAACGTCCGTCCGCACTACTGAAAACCGATAGATCTATGGTTCAGAACAAACAAACACACACACTTTCGCATTCACAATGATAAGTAAGGGTTGCTTTCTGATTTGCAGGGAATGGAGTACACCCACATGGAAAGTCTGATCCCAATCAAAGACGAAGCGGACAACAAGGCGTTGGACGAGCGGCGAAACACCGAGTCATACAGACTGGCGCTGGAGGAAAACAGGGAGTTGACTGAACAGGTACTTCTATTAACATCAGCAACCCATCAACGGCTCACTACTGAGCGCAGGTCTCCTCTCGGAGAAGATTTATAGGTCATAGTCCACCACGCTGGCTCAATTCAAATTTGCAGACTTCACACACCTTTGAGAACATTATGGAGAACTCAGGTGTGCAGGTTTCCTCACGATGTTGTCCTTCACAGTTGTAGCATGTGATATTTAATTGCTTAATCGCACATAACTCCGAAAAGTCAGAGGTCCGTGCCCAGGCTCGAACCTGCTGTTATGAATAGTACTTAGTCTATGTGAATGTAAACGTCACTGTCATTGCATTATGATCCCAACCTCCACATACCTAGTCAATGTCTGCCTATTTTCTTAATATTGTCTTAATAATACTATGTCTTTAAATAAAGTAATATAAAGTGCTTTGTCCATCCAACCGAGTATCAATTTTATTGAACGCGAACCCAATTAAGTATCAAACACCTGCGAATCCCCCCGGACGGCAGACCGCAATCCTAGCCGCTAGGCTATCACTGCTATTACTGACTTGTTATTCTGTTACTACTAGTAACAGAAACCTAGCAGAAAAGATGAGTTGGTAGACCAAATTCACGCTGGTGTGATGACTTAATACCCATAGCAGGAAAATGATTGTTAGAGTAAGCAAAGGATAGACCTAAATAGCAGAAACTGGGCGAGGCCTATTATACCCAAAGGATCCTTTTATAAAAATAGAAGGTAAATTAAACGATTAAATACGTAACACCTACTAACGTTAGATTCAGTAAATTAACTGTAATTAGTAGGTAAATTAAGGAAATAGAGGCTCCTACTATCTTAGTTATCCTACTTCCGACTATCCTACTACTAATACTATAAATGTGAAATTTTGTGAGGATGGATGTTTGTTACTCTTTCACAACCCAACAAATGAACCGATTTAGCTGAAATTAAGAATGGACACAGTTTATATCCAGGATTAACATATAGAGTAAATGTTATCCCGGAAAATTAAAGAGTTCACGCTGGAAATAAAAAAACCTTAATCCACGCGGACGAAGTCGCGGGCATTGTCAGTCTAGTACATAATAATTTTATTTATTTTCAGGTGGTACTTAAAAACAAGCAGCTAAAAGAAGTGATAACGAATCTGAGGACTATTATATGGGAGATTAACGTTATGTTAACTATGAGGAGATCATAACATTATGTATGTGCGAGTGATTGTTACCATAACATAATTATTATATTTGCAGCAGTCAAAGTCTGTAATGTAGTTACAATAGGGTATTTGACTATATTAAAAATATCGTTTCATCTGGTGTCATCCTAAAAGATTATTATCTAAAAACATTATTCCATACGACAAAACTAAAAAATAAAGCTTTATTTAATTAGAAAACATTAATTAAAATTGCTATAATTCTGGCCATGTTCACGAGATCGAAAACGTTCTTGAATCTCGAATGACGTCACAGTTCACGCCACCTTTGGGCTTTGGAATTGTCATTGAACTGTGTGTGAACTGTGACGTCATGTAAACAAATGGAACGTTTCCGCGGCAATTTATTTTTTTGAATTTATTTTTCGATTTTTATGAAAAATACTGAAAATTATGCCGAAATATACGTTTTGTTAGCTTCAGCATATCATTATTAACAATTTAATATGATTTTCTAAAAGTAGTCAAATACCCTATTATTATTATGTTATAATAGTACTGGACTATGGGCAAGAAATCTGCCAAGGTTTCACTACAGATGTCGCATATAGTGCCAAACTTATCTGTTCAGGTGTTCACTGTTCCTATAATTTATCTATGATTAACACTGGACTGGCTGTCCCTATACAAATCACAGTTTAAATTATGGATCAATTTAAAGCGCCACTTTTGACATACGAGTGTCGCTAGAACTAATAATATAAGGGTGCAGGAAGTGCCAAAAAGTATCAACTGTCATTAATTGTCGACTGTCGGTCGTCAAATGAGTGCCCTCACTAATTTGACGACCTCCCTGGCGCAGTGGTGAGCGCTGTTGTCTTATAACTGGGAGGTCCCGGATTCGATTCCTGGCGGGGTCAATTTGGGAATTTATAATTTCTGAATTGTCTCTGGTCTGGTCTGGTGGGAGGCTTTGGCCGTGGCTAGTTACCACCCTACCGTCAAAGACGTGCCGTCAAGCAATTTAGCGTTCCGGCACCATGGCGTGTAGAAACCAATTTGGGGTATGGGTTGAATGTTCACTGCCATAACCCTTCCAAGTTAGCCCGCTACTATCTTAGACTGCATCATCACTTACCATCAGGTGAGATCGCAGTCAAGGACTAGCTTGTCATCAAATTAAAAAAAAATTTAGTTCCTTGGGAACTAGAACTTTTTACAGCACCAAAATGGCGTCAATCAAGTAGGTTCAAAAAGAATAATAGCCGCCTGTCCTGTGTTAATCTTATTAATTATAGAGCACTTGATATATTTTAATTGTCCAACGCACATAGCTCCGAAAAGTCAGAGGTGCGTGGTTGGTGCGTGACGTGGTTGTAAGTTAAAGCTAACTCAGCGACACCTGTTTATATTTAGCTTTGCGATTTCTTCCCTCTTAACATGATAATTATCAAGTCCAAGTAAATGTGTTGCTTGGCTGCAAGCTCTTTTACAGCCAATTAAAGATGTTAAATGTTATGAATGGTCTAAGTAATAAATATTTTTAAGTGTTCTCATGTTATTATTTCCTATGTTAGGTATTAGTAAAATAAAAGCATCTTCATGATGCGGACAGCCAAAGAAATAATTTTTTTTTACTGGCAACTAATGTCACATGGGCATGCATAGTCATGGAACTAGGAATTACGACTACAGAATAGAAATATTTTTTATTCAAATAAACTTTTTTACAAGTGCTTTTGAATCGTCGACGAGTCTACCGATGAGTTTTGGTCAGATTATACTTGATTTCTGCAATAATACCCTATCCTTTAGGAGGCATTACCTTGCCAGAGTATGTGTAAGTAATCTTAATCTTAAATATTATATTAAAGGAAAAGGTGACTGACTGACTGATCTATCAACGCACAGCTCAAACCACTGGATGGATTGGGCTGAAAGGCTATAACATATATTTTTACGTAGGGATGCCTACGGTAGGGATGAGAAGAAAATATTTTTATAAATTTCACCACTAAGGGGGTAAAATAGGGGTTTAAAAAATCGAGCTTAAGGTGCAATAAGCGGGTCTGCCCGCGAAATTCAAATTTAATTTGGTTTTTCGCAATTTGTAAACTAATACCTACTACAAAGTAGGCTTTATGGCATTCTTATTGCGCCAATGCAAATGGCAGTATCATCTTCACTGGTTTATATAAAAATCTTTACTTCAAAGTGCCCAGTTTAAGAAATTAGTCAGAATATCGACTAATTTGTGAGTAACCCACGTCAAACTCGATACTCGGATATAAAAGAAGTAAAGATTTTTATATAAAGCTGTGAAGATGATACTGCCATTCGCGCAATTAGAATGCCATAAGCCTACTTAGAGCAGTGAAAGCCTAGTGGTTAGGACTGTGGTCTCCTATTCGGGGGGTCGCAGGTTCGATCCCGGGTACGTACCTCTGACTTTTCGGAGTCAAGTGCGTTTAAGCAATTATATACCTATCACTTGCTTCGACGGTGAAGGAAAACATCGTGAGGAAACCTGAACACCTGAGAGTTCTTCATAATGTTCTTGAAGGTGTGTGAAGTCCGCCAATTCGCATTGGGCCAGCGTGGTGGACTTATGGCCTATAACCTTTCTCTGAGAGGAGACCTGCGCTCAGTAGTGAGCCGTTGATGGGTTGCTAATGATCATGATGAAGCCTACTTTGTCGTATTAGTTTACAAATTGCGAAAACCAAATTAAATTTGAATTTCGCGCAGACCCGTATAATCCACCTTAACGTGAGCGAAGCCGCAGGATAAACCTAGTGCTAAGTAAAGCGACCAAGCGTTAAGGATAAAGTGTGGACAAAGGAACCTCTAGGTAGTTTAAAGTCCACTTTATTGACATTATAGTTTTTCTATGGAACTGAATGAAATCATACTAATCGCATTTTCATGAACTACATGAAAAAAACTAAAGGCCAATGAAACAAATAATTCTTAAAATTAATTAAGATTATTACATTATCATTACTTGTTATTTCTTATCTTCTGCTCTACTACGCCGAACACATCAAAGTCAAACAGATAAAAATAAAACGCAGACAAAATAATCTATGTTTATAATCGCGAATAAGTTTACAGGTCATATACGAGTAAATTGTATACTTAATGCGTTGCAAAGTTATAATAATTACAAATACAATATTTTAAAAATAAATAACAGGAAGGTAAGTATATGTTTATGCTAATTGGCAAGCTTAGAATGAGTTTGATGATCTTTGATCCTCGAATGCAAACCCATAAATTATGTCCACACTGTGCTATCATACCTACGTTTAAACCAAGAGGTCGGCGAAAATCACGTCCTAATTATAAGATTATTATATGATTATTAAGACTCGATTTTCGTTCCTATAAACAATAATTTCTATTTGCTAATTTCACCATTGATCGCTGGAAAAAATTGTTCTTTTGACAGATTTTCAATACAAAAACTGCCAGAACGAGTCTCCTGGGTTAAACGTTACTCAATGGTGAAATTGGCACCTACATTTTCTATCTAAATATTTCTATAGGTACAAATCTAGTTCAGGTTATTTACCTGAACTAGATGATATGATTATGATGGATACAGAAAATGATGGCGTTAAAAAAAGGCTAAGGGCCTGTTTCACCACTTGCTGATAAAGTGCCTGATAGCCTATCCACAACTTGTCTGACAGATAGCGTTCTTTTTGTTTCACAAACTTGTGTCCGTTAAGACAATATAGCAGATAAACTGAAAAATATCATACAGATTTATCTGACAGCTATTTGATCTGTTAAATATAAATCAGACACTTTAAAGTGTTTCCAGCAGTGACTGCATGAAGACAGCCTCTGATTTAGTCCTTGCAAAAGTTTCATTTTAAACAATCTCATAACAGGTAGGTATGTATGAGCAAGTTTTGTTCCCAAGGGAGCTTAGAAAATCTAAAAAAAGCGCATTCAAAACAACACAGTGTGGATATAGCAATAATAATCTCACTTGTTAATTAAAAACTAAATTAAGTACCTACAAAGAGTCTTATCTACGTTCCACTGGCTTCACAATGTCGAAGGTGGCTTTCTTCTTTCCTAGAAGTTTCTTTTCATACGTGCGTTTGTCAGAGTCTGACGGTTCGGGGATCTCGTCGGGCTGTGGCTGGTCGGCCAACTCGGGCATGTCGGGGACAGCATCAACTTGCTTGCCCACGCTGCGGCCTGCTGGGAGCACGTGGAAGGCCTCTGCTAACTCGGGGTTGATTTCTTCGAGTGGTGTGTCTCCATTGCGTATGTATACTGGCACGTAACCCGGCACTGCTGGTAGGTACTGCCATTTGGGACGCGCCTCTGAAAAAGAAGTTTGCTGTTACATTTCTGTCAAAAAAATGACCAAGTCTATTTGGTTTTTGAGGCCCTAGTGCAACTTTTAAAGTTAACGTTAACTGTGCCTAAAAATCTGTCAATTAGTATGAACAGAAAAGAGATCGAAAAATTCTACACCCCTTTCCAATCCTTACTAAATGGCAGATACAGATTTTTTACAAATAATATACAAAAATGAAATTTAACTTAGAATAATATACCTAAGTACCTAATATACCTAAATAAATAATAATAATGTAAGTTTTCATGTTTGGATATTATTTGTAAGAAATCTATGCGCCAGGGGGAATCAACTGAATTTACGCCCAATATGTTAAGTACCTATTCCGCAAACAACGAAATTCCTACTGTCATGTTAATAGTATCGTATCAGTTTCATAGTGATGCTATAGTTTGCGGGTAATTTTGGATTCAAGATAGGTAGGTACAGCATTGTTCATAACAGCGGCGTGAAGTGAACCTAGAAATGAATTAGTAACTATAATGAGGATTGGGGAACTGTGGACATTTCGGCATTACCTAGATTTGAAAATGACTATCTTTTTAGGTCAAAGGCAGGGCCTGATTAACCCTTAGGCTAATTAGGCTGCAGCCTAGGGCGCGAGGATCGGGGGGGCGCGCTGAAATCATGTCTTCACATGCACTAATCTAGCATGATTGCATATACCTACATATTTCAACTTAACCGAGAAAAACACTAAAAATAAATGCGCTTGAGTCCCTGATTAATTTTGAAATTTTAAAAAGCGCGCGTAAAACAAACACTGTCGAGCGAATGGGTGAGCTGACAACAGAGTGCCTAGTGCGAGTTTGTTTAATCCGCCCGCATTAATAACGGGCATAAATTTTAACTTCATTTTTTATGGGAAATTCGGAATTTAAACTGTGCAACCTAGTTCTCTCTAGTAGTAGTTTTTGTAGTAGTAGTTTATGTAGTGATAGCAGTGATAGCCTAGTGGTTACGACTGTGGTCTTCCGGTGAAGGAAAACATCGTGAGGAAACCTTCACACCTGAGAGTTCTCCATAATGTTCTCGAAGGTGTGTGAAGTCCGCCAATTCGCATTGGGCCAGCGTGGTGGACTACGGCCTATAAACCTTCTCTGAAAGGAGACCTCGCTCAGTAGTGAGCCGATGATGGCTTGCTAATAATGATGATGATGATGATGATAAACCTAGTCCTTGCGTTTGCCGCTAGACGACTCTGTATCGATTGTTTCGTATTCTATTCTTTATCGTCTAGGTTGCACTGTTTAAATTCCCAACTCGCACTAGGCACTCAGCGCAGCTTGCCGCGCCACAGAATATAATAATAGTGGCCGCAACCGAAACACATCTACGATATCGATGTGCGGGGACTCCCCTGTGTGGTTAATAGTTAATATAGAGTCCAGAGGAAAATTAAATAATTACACTTTTTGCGAAATCCAATTGAAAGAAATTGCATTTCCAGAAAGTCCAATTAATCCATCCATTAAGTAGTCCATCTTTCTGTATTTCTAATTTTTCTTAGATAAAATAAAATAAATGAAATAAATAAAAAAGCCCTTTATTTCTAATACGTTACAGAATTACAATTAGATCTATTCGCTTAGAGTTACATTATTTTTTAATTTATTAATATAATCATTTTAACTTTCACAATTTGACAAAATAAAGATTTATTAAATTAATACTACAAATTACATCATTCATATCAATATTTAAGATAATAAAATAATCAGGTCAAATATATACATTAATTAAAAGTAAAATAGTTGAATTATCAGGTCAAATATACATTAAAATACAATTCTATGTCAATAATTAATATGTAAATTAGCGAAAATACTTAATTAAAAAATATCATATTTCACGCATAAGTCGCCTCTACGGCGTAGGCCTCCCGCAAATCTTTCCAGAGCTTCCTGTCTCTAGCCTGTCGCATCCAGTCTGGCCCGCATTTTTCCAAAAATATGTCCCGCCACCTCTTCCTTTGGCGGCCTCTTTTCCTTTTCCTTCCTCTTGGTATCCATTCGGTAACTCTTTTCGTCCATCACATATTGTCTAATCTACAAACGTGTCCAGCCCACTTCCATTTTAATGTCCTAATTCTTTTCCTTATGTCCATCAGTTTAGTTCTCTTACGAATGTTTTTGTTACTTATTTTGTCTTTCAGCCTAACACCGAGCATGCTTCTCTCCATCTTCCTCTGGCAGATAGCTAATTTTTCTTCTTCTTGCTTCCGTAGTGACCATGTCTGACATCCATATGTCAGACATGGCAATATCGCGACTTCGTACAGCTTCTTTTTAGGGTTCCATACCAAAATGGTAAAAATGGAACCCTTATGGTGAGACTTTCTCCGTCCGTCTGTCCGTCCGTCTGTCACAGTCGATTATTTCAGTAACTATTAAAGCTATCGACATGAAATTTGGCATAGTTGTGTATAATAGTGGCCCAACATCATTGGAATAAAGAAAAATCGAAAATTATTTTTATTTTTATTAAAAAAAGGGGGAAAATCGGGGGTTTGAAATTTCAAAGTAAAATAACTATATCGAGTGGGGTATCATATGAAAGGCCTTTACTTGTGCATTCTAAAACAGTTTCTTATTTATTTTTATATATAATAGTTTTTGAGTAATCGGCCAAAATGTCGAAAAAAATAGCGTTCCCCCCCCCCCCTTATCTCCGAAGTTTACTAATCAAAAAATCTGAAATAATTATGGTCAATAGAGGTTTATGTATATTTTACAGGAAAAATAAAAGCAACGCGAACATTATTTTAGTTTGATTAAAAAAGGGGGAAAATCGGAGGTTTGAAATTTCAAAGTAAGATAACTATATCGAGTGGGGTATCATATGAAAGGCCTTTACTTGTGCATTCTTAAACAGTTTTTTATTTATTTCTATATATAATAGTTTTTGAGTAATCGGCCAAAATGTCGAAAAAAATACCGTTCCCCCCCCCTTATCTCCGAAGTTTACTAATCAAAAAATCTGAAATAATTATG
Source organism: Oeneis ivallda (assembly GCA_029955525.1). Classification (NCBI taxonomy): domain Eukaryota; kingdom Metazoa; phylum Arthropoda; class Insecta; order Lepidoptera; family Nymphalidae; genus Oeneis; species Oeneis ivallda. The sequence continues at coordinate 22,765,110 of JARPMR010000003.1, forward strand.
GTCAATAGAGGTTTATGTATATTTTACAGGAAAAATAAAAGCAACGCGAAAATTATTTTAGTTTGATTAAAAAAGGGGGAAAATCGGGGGTTTGAAATTTCAAAGTAAGATAACTATACCGAGTTGGGTATCGTATTATGAAAGGCCTTTACTTGTGCATTCTAAAATAGTTTTTTATTTATTTCTATATATAATAGTTTTTGAGTAATTGGCCAAAATGTCGAAAAAAATACCGTCCCCCCCCCCCCCCCCCCCTATCTCCGAAGTTTACCAATCGAAAAATCTGAAATATAAAACCAACGCTCTAACTAGCATAGTTTTTTTTATATTAACAATAAACCTCTACAAACAAAGTTAACGATACATAAGCAAATTAATATAATATTATCGTTTTACTTTTACTTTTGGAGTATGGAACCTTCGGTGCGCGAGTCCGACTCGCACTTGGCCGGCTTTTTATTTTTATATTAATCTCGCTGCTTTTCATTACCTCCTTAAAACTCCAAAACTTTCTCCACGCCATGGCGATTCTTCTATGTATTTCCTTCTCAGTACAGTTTTCAAAGGAGACGGATAGATATTTTCTTAGATAGTTTTAATTATAAAGATATATGAAAATTAATCTTGCAAGACGCCATAGGTGGAAAAATAAATATTGAAAAATTAATAAAAAAGTAGCGAAAGAAAAGTAGATAACTTATCAAGAAATAAATAATTTCTCTCACGCATCACTTCGTGAGCGAATAAAATACATAAAGTTCGTTATTTACTTTTCCCTCGACGCTTTTCTGCTTTACAGGGCCAATACAGTCCAGAAAAATTAAATAAAATCAGTTATTTCATTTTGCGTGTGTCATGTTTGCAATGTAAGAGTACTTTTAAAAAGACAATGACCATGGATGTATGGAATTCTGCCTATAATATGTGGGCTCAAATCCAAACTTGTTTTTTGTATACTACGCTTCCTATATTATTATTAATTATAGGATAATTGATTTTTTTTTATTAAAATCCGGATTCCGAAGTAATGGATAACTAATTCGTTTCGTTTGACTTGAAAAAAAATCCCTTTTTGAAAAGGGGCGCGTCCTCATAAATTAGCCTAGGGCGGTCAGAACTCTTGATCACTCAAAGGTCATAAAGCTAGATTAATAATTGTGAACGTGTGTAAATATGTACTACGCATTGTGTTTGTTGCGTCAGGGTCGCTACAGGGACATAGAAGCAGATTTTCAAAGTGCATTGCGTACCATTTGTTATCTTAATAATTATGACCTATATTATATGTAGGTATATACCTACTTAAAGAATAACTTTAGTTGACGTCTTAATTTAATCAATCGCATTATGTTTTGTAAACATTTAAATGGCCTGTAATCTCATATTTTTTACATTATGGCTACACTGAACTTGACTAATATCCCCTCTCCCCTTCAAATAAGCGTAAAGTTTACTGTGAGAAGTGGGTAGGTACGACAATAGTGTATCGAGTGGGGATTGAACCTTTCAGTTTTCGGTTGAAACCTTCTTGACAGATTTTTAACGCGATACCTGCCAGCTACCTGCCTACCACTTGGTCGTTCGCGCGAAATCGATTGTCTATGGAATAGGGGTACCTAAATGAAGGGGTTGAGTGTACCCATCTTCGGACAATCGCATCCGGCCTCATCATTTCCATTTTCCAGTTTCATGACCTGTGTAGACCGTAATAAATGCATCGGGTGCCCGAATTCGAGCCCTAAGTACCTAAGTACATAAAGTCATTCGAACATCTGAAAATGGGCTAACTATCACAGATTATTTTAAGTACCTAAGTAGTTACGACTAGGAACTAAGTAGAAAGACCGTCATGGACGAACACACTGATTAAACCCATCATTGGCTAGGCAGAGCATAATGTTCCAAATATCAAGTGGACAGAAAGCGCACTGTCACGATTTCGTGAGTGAGATTCGAACCTGCGACATCATACATTAAACGGTAAGGAAGGCGGCTGCATGCCCGCTGTGCTGTACAAGGTTGCTTGGGAACTTCTAAAATGTTGAACGCTTTCTGAAATCTCATATCAATAGGTGACGATGACGCGAAATCCATGTTTTTTGCTCACCCAAAAAAGTGCTCAACGCGCTTAAAGAAGTTTTCACTTCAAAAATAATCAATTAAAATATAACTAGGTTAAAAAAAACTTTTTTAATCGATTGATGACTAGGCGGTAAGGTTTTTGTCCATAGGTAGGTAGGTACCTACTTATTTACGAGCGCGGCAGAGAACAGCTATACGTCAGTCATGTGTCCCTTGTAGAGCAAGATCCCAGTGCCGCCAGACCTAAGTTATTTTCTCAGCCATGATTTGTGTACGATAGAATAGTGTTCATAAGTCCTTTCAGTGTATGCGTACCTGTTAGCTTGTGCCGACGGCCAATTTCCAGATACCAGGTGCTAAAGGTAGGTAAAAACTAGATTAACTTATCTTAAATTCTCAGGTCTGATTTTCATATATGTTTTAAAGAATATTGCAAAAATTAATAAATTAATACTGCCAGACGCTTACCGCCGGCGGTAACTTTTGCCAGACGCTTTGAAGCTCCCAAAAAAATATATAATTTAAGTTAAGTTATATTCTCAGTTATGATTTTTATACATAATACTCAGAGAACTATTGCAATATCATCTGCAAGCTGCCAGACCTATTGGAGGGGTCAAACATCCCCCCAGACACACATTATGCGTCCCCATATGTATGAGCGCTAGAACATGATTCAATCGTTTACTTCTACTACTTTTTAGGGTTCCGTAGTAAACAAGGAACCCTTATAGTTTCGCCATGTCCGTCCGTCTGTCTGTCTGTCTGTCTGTCCGCTGTTTATTTCAGAGACTATTGGTACTAGAAATCTGTAATTTGACAAGGGTATAAATATCGATCACGCCTACAAAGTCGTGAAATAAAATTGTGAAAAATATTTTTTTTAGGGTACCTCCCCTACATGTAAAGTGGGGATGAATTTTTTCATGAAGACAGACAGACAGACGGACGGACATGGCGAAACTATAAGGGTTCCTTGTTTACCACGGAACCCTAAAAAGTAGTAGAAGTAAACGAGTGAATCATGTTCTAGCGCTCATACATATGGGGACGCTTAATGTGTGTCTGGCGGGATGTTTGACCCTTCCAATAGGTCTGGCAGCTTACAGAAAATATTGCAATAGTTCCCTGAGTATCATGTATAAAAATCAGAACTGAGAATATAAGTTAACTTAAATTATATATTTTTTTGGGAGCTTCAAAGCGTCTGGCTAAAGTAACCGCCGGCGGTAAGCGTCTGGCAGTATTAATTTATTAATTTTTACAATATTCTTTAAAACATATATGAAAATCAGCCCTGAGAATTTAAGATAAGTTAGTCTAGTTTTTACCTACCTTTAGCACCTGGTATCTGGAAATTGGCCGTCGGCACAAGCTAACAGGTACGCATACACTGAAAGGACTTACGAACACTATTCTATCGTACATAAATCATGGCTGAGAAAATAACTTAGGTCTGGCGGCACTGGGATCTTGGACCATTGGTAAAAAGCTCGCTTTAATCATACTAGCTCGCACGTCTATTAAATATAGCAAATATTTAATTGACCCATAAATCGTGGCGTGTAATTCGAAGTAAAGATAGCCGATAGATGGGTGCCTATTCGTCGGGAGGTCAAACACGCACGCAGACACATCGTGGCTCGTAAATTCGCTGATATAATCAGATAGCCACATCAGCTTGTTTGAACCGCTTTTCTTGTTCCACTCGGTCGTTCAACTAAACTGCAATTTAAGGATTCACAAATACTTCTACGGGTGGGGTTTGCACCAACGAACTTTCGGGTTACGTTTCATGCTGAGCTAAGCTGCTTAGATAGAGGCCTGCTATTCAATCGTGTAAGAAAATACAATTCATTTGAGAGCTTACTTGGAAGTTGGAACGCGTTACGCATACCTACCTACTCATAGTTTGATGAAACTGGTGATTTTCTTACATAATCGCGATCATCAGAGAAAGTAACGAATATTGGTTATTTTAAATTAGTTAATCAATCAAAAAACTGTTCCGACAACAATTTATCGACTTGCTAATCCTGAAAAATGTTAATGCGCAACATGCAGTCATAATCTTCGTGCATCGAATTTCTCTAATTAATCTTCGCGTATGCTCAAAATACTTTCACGATATATGCCTGGTGCAATGACCGATCATTATGTTCCGTTTTGAGATGAACATATCAAGTTTCTAAACATATCGGTTTCCTATCACATTTTCGACGTGTAGGTACCTAACGTACGGTCACCACAAACGTTTTAGCGTATTTTACATATAAAAGCAAACATTTATCATTCTTCCATCGATGTGGTACGAGTTAGTTTGCTTTGTCAAGATTTTCGGCACTGTGCGTATTGTTGGTTCGATAAAATGCTGTTAAAAGCATAGTAAGGTAGGTACGCGACTTTCATCTAACGGTCCATAGAGTTTTTGCTTGTCAAAACACTGACTACAGTTAGTACCCCGCAGTAGGTACCTACTACCTATTCAGTGGTTTCTTGAGAAGTGCAAGACTTGTATAAACTACTAAATCGATTGTCATCTCCAAACCAATACACTCTAAGGTCTATATTGGATTACGGACTTCAGGAAGATAGTTTTGCTAGTACACTCAACATCTAGCACCAATTGCTCGTTAACTGCTGACCGAGATTCTGAATAGGCATATTGTAGGTACGCTATAGCCAGCTGGTATACCTATATAGGTAAGTACCGACTCAGCATTGTTTCCACAGATAGGTACCTCCTAATAAACATTTCTAAGTAGGTATACCTACTGTCCAGATTGTACCTATTTATTCATCCCCAAACTAAAGACTTAAGGTTGAAGACAAGGGTCTGCCCGCGAAATTCAAATTTAATTTGGTTTTTCGCAATTTGTAAACTAATACGACAAAGTAGGCTTATGGCCTTCTAATTGCGCCAGTGGAATTATCATCTTCACAGGCTTACATAAAAATCTTTACTTGAAAGTGACCAGTTTAAGAAATTAATCAAAATACTGAGTTGGACGTGAGTTACTCACAAATTAGTCGATATTTTGATAATTTGAATTTCTTTCCTTGTCTTCAACCTTAAGTATTTTACGTTAGTGAAATCTACCCTGATTTCACTAACGTAAAATACTTAAGTCTTTTTCGTGCTTTGACAACATTTTCAGTACAAACACGTCTTTCAGCACGCCCACTGATATAAATGAAGTACCCAATTTATTCGGTACTCGGTAAAATGTAAGTAGGTACCTACTAGACGTTGGTGAAATCGGCCATAAGTGTCCTCTATCCTTACTAATAAAATATCCCTAAATGCGAAAGTGTACCTATTTTTTTGTTGGGTCATTGATTTGTCCTTCAATCACGCAGCAATGGAGCAACGGACAGAATGTTATGACAGCATGGGAACAGGCTTGTAAGTTGTAAACTTGATTTTGCCGAGAATGACTCGACAGTTACTTTATTACGACAGCTATAATAGTACATGATGGTTATTACTTATAGCTTTTCAGTATGTTAATTTTCCCGGGTTAATAAGGTCTTTCACTCTCCTTGCTCTCAACTATATCCAAGCAAAAAATCACGTCGATCCATTACTCCGTTGCTGCGCATTGATGGACAAACTAACACACTTTCAGCAGCGATTTGACTGTTTGATGGTTTGAGGTAAGTAGATATAGGTACCTAGATAAAGCTGTAAATCAAGAAAAGTTTCAGATAGACACTAGGATTTTATGTATTAAAATGGGCTTAAAAAGCTATATAAAGTTATCATTGTGGTTCCACGGTATAATGAAAGTCATTGTCCTGTTCGTTGGTGTGTGGTCGCCTCGGACTCTGAACAGGTTGATCGTGTTTGTTTTTGCATTATTATAAAATTCCAACTCCCTCCACTATCCTGCAAATGTCATCGCGATGTTCATTGCGTGCCAACCTTACATCTATGAACCTTCATCGAAAACTTTTACAGCATTGTATTTACCCCTTGGTATTATTAACAACTATTATATATTCTAGAGTTCAAAACGGTTTTTTTATTAGGTAAGTTTTTACTAACTTTAAGAGGTTCATAAGGGCAGTAGCATATTTCAAAAACATTCTTCACATGGTCATAATAATCCACTATTTCTATGTGTTTCCATGCTTCATTATTATCTTAAAATCTTCGGTAAAAATTGGATAAATGGAGAAGTTCAGTATATTTTTTTGTGGATTTAAATACAAATAAAACAACACAAAAGTTAAAGAAATGTAAAAGTTATAGCACAGAGTAAGGATAGATTTATCCTCTTATACTGTGGTTATAGGAAGGTCTTCATATTTTTTTATGAATAATAGCAATGACACTAGAAATGGGTACATCGACAGCTTCCAATGTCTATCTTAGATAAATGTTGTGGTAAAAGTCTAGGCACCTTGAGAATTCTTCCAAGAATATAATATTATAAACAAGCAAAAATTTTCAATAATGCGCACGTTTTTAAAAGCTCGCTTGGGTTGATAAAACAACCACCTTCAAAAGAAGAGTCTGAACTGTGTGTGGAGAACTTTATTATGTTGAAAAAGTTACAGTTAGAGAAGCGTCGTTGAAAAAGTCGCTCGCGATGAACGCGCTAATCTGCACACGGCCTAAGCGAAAGCAATTATTTTTTGCAAAGCCCATTAATTTTAATCGAGGTGTTTAGTAAAAAGCTTTTCTGATTAATAGGCATCTTTATATATATTTTACTAAGAATTACGATGATATCATGTCTCGTTTATAAATATTACTTCAAGCTCTAAAGCAGTAATTCCCAAAGTGGTCCAGGTGGACCCCCAGGGGTCCACGGGAGACTCGACGGGGGTCTACGTTGGCGTGACAGAAAAATGGGGGTTCACAATTCGTAAGCGGGGGTCGATAGTGAAGCCGCCGCCGACGCGCCGTCTGCAACGCTTGTTCAGACGTGCAAAGGGACCAAATACGACTTGTGGGTGGTGTGTGTGCTTGCAATCTTGCATGAACTTGTTTGATTCTTCACCAATATAAATACGAATGCCAAGAATAAACGCTACTCATTTGTTCCCGGAATTTCGGAGAGAAAAGTACCTAAAGTGAATCGATCTTAGTGATTGCCAGCGACGGAAAAAGTAAGTAGGCTGCCTTTTGCTATACATACTTTTATTTTATTTATTACTTATTTATTTATTTAGAACAGAAATCCGAGAAAGGTAGAACTTTTTGTCCCTAATTTATTAGTAATTGTTTATTTCCCGACTGTGTGGTGTTTCACTAATATAAGTCATCTTTATTATCAACCCAGCGAGGTCTCCTCTAAGAGAAGGGTTACAGGCCATAGTCCACCATGCTGGCCCAATGCGAATTGGTGGACTTCACACACCTTCGAGAACATTATGGAGAACTCTCAGGTGTTACGTGTACGTTATTAATGTTTAATTTTGATTGCAGGTACAATTATATTTTGATTTACTATACTTACTTAATATAATATTGTAAAATATGATAACAATAATAATAATTAATAGTTACTTACATAGTATTTGAATAAATACAACACAAGAAAATATACTATTTTTTTATTTTTACCACTCCGAGTTTTCTAAATAAAATAAGTGAGAATTGATTGGTTTTTGTGCTGTGAGTAGATGTCAAAAATGTAAGCTTGAGATGGAATCACTTCTTTTTGAATGGTCAACTTTACTTTTGACATCCACTCAAAGCACAATCAATTAATTAATTTACCAATCAATTCTCTTTTTTTTTTCAAAGAATGTTGTTTTCGTGGTTGGAACTCACTCGCAACGCCAATTTTCATAATTTATCTTCACATTTTTTGTCGACTGGAAATATGATAGAAATTTAGCTGCAGGGGGTCCACCGGAACCAGCAAACTTTTGAAAGGGGTCTATGAGCAAAAAAAGTTTGGGAACCTCTGCTCTAAAGGATGCGTAAGCTTGATTAAAAGCTATAGGTAGGATGTTTTTGTTAAATTAATAGCTATGCGTGGCCTTGGCGTGATTAATATTTGGCTGGTATTTTTCAATATCGGATAATTATCGGAGATTGATGTAGCATGAAATTTTAATACTATTTTGTAGCAATTTCCTCTCGAATAACTATAGTTAGGTATAAAGTGATTGGTGGAAAATATTTTTTAGTCAATTTTTTTATACTTCCTTGTACAATTAGCTGTAACTGGGTGGAAAAATTATAAACTATAGTTATCTATCTATATTTTTTAATAAAAAAAAATCAATTGCCGCATGTATGAAATATAATCACTTGACTCTTGAGAACGGCTCGCTCGACCGATTCGGATGAGTTGTTATTGTATATAATAATCATCAGGAGGTTTGTTTAAAATAAAATTATTTTTTTATTCAATCCAAAGACACATGGGTTTTTACAGAGTTTAAGTTTCCGAGTTCACTGGGGTTCATAAGTCATAACGTAAATTCGGGACGATTTCTAAAACTTTTTAATACGCAGCCAGGGTTAAGCAACATTTTCATAAGTTCAGCCGTTTTCCTGGATATTATTTTACTTAATGCTAACTATTATTTTTTGGTACGGTACAAATGTCTATAATCTTCTAATAAAATTGAACGTTTAGATAATTTGCGATAAACGATGCTGCGGGCGCACGACCGCGGAAAAGATATCACGACCTATAGCCGCGGATTAAGTCGTGACTGGAAACCTGAATAACTAAAAAGGTATGGCTAATACGTTTGATTAGCAAGTCAGAGTTTTTGTTTGTTATTTTTTATGTATATAACTGATGCTAAAATCTTTTATTATCAAACTTGTTTGTACAAGATTTGATCGATTCGATCTAGGTGAAATATTTATACGTTTTCATCACTTCACTTACCAAGTTAACAAAATATTAATGTGTCATTGTTTTGGAATGTTTATGCAATCTTTTTGTTTAGCTAAATAATAATACTAGTGTAATATGTAAAATACCTACGTGTTAAGTACCTATACCTATTTTGTTTTGTGTAAATTTCAATCTCTATAGAACTATACGTACATACCTATTGAGGTATATTTAAAGCGCAAAATGCAAATGCGTGCAAAGTGGAGGAAGCTTAGCAGGAAAGCGGACCCTAGCGTATGCCGGGACGAACGCTAGGAAGAAGAAGAAGACCTATTGAGGTCCTATATTTATAGTCAAAGCTTACAAAGGGATTATTAAATACCTATTTAGAATTTAGAATATCCGGGCGATGAGGCTAGATGAAACCTAATGGGAATAGTAAATAAACAAAATGCTATGGACTGTTGTCCCAAAAATTCTTAAAAGTGCCTAGTATAATTTTTTACGTACGTGATTCTAACAAAGATTTTTATCGCTAATTGGAGAGAATTCTTATAAAGTAACGCTTAAATCACGATGCTATTCTTTCTGAATCTAAAACCTGATGATGAAGCAAGATTTGTTTCATTGAATTATTTTATTAAACATTGAATTCATTCTTTGCAAACTACGATCATTTTTAATACAAAAGGTAAATAAGTATGTATATTAAAATGCATTTGACGGAGTGGGTTTAAAATTATGATAATTGTTGGATTTTTGTACCCCTAACCTAATGCTTTTTAAATAGTATTTCTGTAGTTAATTTACCAATAGTAGGTAGATATACCTACTTAATAGTGTAGTATTTTGTGTGCTATCAGTTAGAGAGAGGGCAAATTGTTGGGCAATAGTTAACATAAAAAGTTAAAAGCCCTAAAAACGTGCGACCGCTGCAGCTAAAAGTAGCCAGTGTGCCCTCTCCCTTAATCATCGAACTGGCAGCAGCTTCGTTGGCAAAAAAAGGTTTGGCCATTCAAAAACTATCAGCATCATGGTTACGTATGTAGGAACATAATATTATGTATTTGGAAAAAGTTGTAAAAAATAGTAGTAGTCAACCGTAATAACCGATCCGAATCCAATCAACTGTAAGTACTATAAAATTTGTCTTCAATGGTCGATTTTGCAAACACCAAATCTTTAAATTGAGGAACCATGAGAAACAAAGTAGTTTTGTTAGCCTTTGAATAAGAAAGTCGTCTTAACACATTCCTGTACTAGGTTTGGTTACTTATGATTAAAAAATCAAGCCTAGAATTTTTAACACGTTTATGACTAGCTCGTAATTAAAAGTGCTTTTGATAATTAAGCATCTAAGTAAGGTAACTGCTTGTAAAATTAAATACATATACTTAATACGCGTTAACTCGAGTTATATACGAGCATTTTACTTTTAATGGCATACGGGCCGGATGACTGTAAAGAAGGTTTTTAATAGACTTCGTAAACTACACTTGAAACTAATGTTAACTGTATCTTATTTTATTATTATTAACCTTTATTTTACCGCTCGCGCTATGGACAAAATGTTGAAATTGGTTAAGGGGTTGCGCCCTCTACCCTTTATTGAGCTTTTACCAGGCTATTAACAAGTAATGAGCTGACCAGTGACTATGCCTTAGTAGTAGGTATACATATACATAATATACCGAGATAGAAAGGTTATAACCGCTGTTTACAAAACCTAGCTGTCCGCGTTGCTTAAAAATACTATTTTTGTTGAAAATAATAATACTTAATTTTGTTCAATTTTCTTGAACACTCTCGAGAACGTCTTTCCGCTTTTGTATGGTTTTGCTAGAGGTTTATGTAGTTATCTAAGCTTAGTAACTACGTTTATAGCTAACCTAATTTTAGTAACCTACGGTTCATCAAAAAAAAAGAATATCTTTAGATTTTTTGCCCTGGCAAACCGTTCTTTTTTATTTCATTACTTTTTGATCTGACTCGCCGCTTGCGAAATTATCTGGAACTGGTTCTCGTCTGGTCTTAGCCATTGTTTTATAAATTATAATAAACTTAATCAAGCAAGGTGGAAGTCTATTTTGGTATCTACATAAGTAGGGTCTTATATCTTCGTAATACTAGAAGAATGCTGTAAGTTTTACTTCTTTTACTATTTTTTAAGAAATACTAGAATGTTTTACAGAATATTTACAGCTTTATGTATTCTACATACATAATACTTTAGAAATAAATGCTAGAATTATCTTACACTTAGTCTATAACTCCTTGTATTAACAGTTGTTGTAGGTACAAATTTAATCAAAGCCGTATCAACGTTAATATAAAAGTTTTCATTGACTTTTCCACTTTTCTTAATTTGACATAGTAGGTCTTCTTATACTTAGATTATAATTTATAGCCTAACCCTCTGTCGTTAAAAAACGACAAACTTTTGATCAACAAACTTGCATGATCGTAAAATTTATACGATTTTAATATCTGTACATATTATGCAATTTTTTGCACAAAGAGTTCAATCCGAAACATTTTCTGAAAAGGTTTGCAACTACTGTGTTCCAAAAAAAAAAAAACAACTCACCAATCAAAACAACGCACACAACACACACAATGATAATGGATTTATGCATTGCGAAAATTAAATTAATTAATTAATATTGACAAAAATTATTATGGAAGTTTCACTGACGGGTGCGGGCCACGGATGCGAGCTGGCGAGTGAAGCGCTCGCGCACGGAACGGGGTTAAAAAAGATCCGTCCGATGGGTTGCAACTTTCCTCGTGCGAATAAGATAAAAGAAAGAGGAAAATAATATCTACTCAGTACTCAGTATCTATCAGTCTGATATATACGGCCAGCAAGCAATTAACTACGTTTGGAACTTGGAAGGTTGATTAATTGTTTGTGTTTTCAAAAACATCCGGCCACTAGGATGCAACTTTCCTCGTGCGAATAAGATAAAAGAAGGAGGAAAATTATCATACCTACTCGGGATGTTATATCAGTACTATACTCAGTATCTAGTCTGATATACCTATATATACGGACAGCAAGGGATTAACTGCATTTGGAAGGTTGAGTTTAGAATAGAATAGAATAGAATTGAATAGAAATTTTCAATAGAACATCGCCATGATAATTTAATAGCCCTAAGGTAGCAGTGATAGCTGTGGTCAAAAAAGATCCGTCTGAGACTGTGGTCTCCTATCGGGGGGAAACACAGGTTCGATCCAGGGCGCGCACCTCAGATTTTTCGGAGTTATTTTAGCAATTAAATATCACGGTCATGCTTCATCAAAAACATCACATGGGAAAAAATGCTTGTTTGTTTTGGTCAACTTATAAACCGCATTATAATAAATCGGTGTTTTCAGTACAGTACCCGGCGATATATATTGCACATCGGCCTTTGGAATAAAACGCTATTCTATTCTATTCACAGTTCAACTGCATTTTTTTTACATATGTTACGTGATGTGCTCGCCGATTGTGAAGAGATTTCAGTAATTACTACGTGAATTTCTGGCTAGCTTTCCTTGCAATAGAATAGAAATAGCGTTTTATTCCAAAGGCCGATGTGCAATATATATTGCCGGGTACTGTATTTGTTGTTTGAATAGACTATACATAATATACATAGTATATACATAGCACATAATATACCAAAATTTCATCATCAAAGTTTAGTTTTTGAGATAGACCCCCTAACAAAATTGGTCTAAAACCGAAAACTTTGACGCCCCCCCATTTCTTCATTTTTTTAGCTAAAAATAAAAAAACCGGCCAAGTGCGTGTCGGGCCACGCGCAGTGTCCGTAGTTGCTTTCAACTACGGAACCCTACACTAAAAATGTATATAATCTCAAATATTATTGCTGACCTAGGATAGTGCTTTTATTTTATTTATGAATAAATAAAATAAACATTTTGAGTTCCTTGGTTTAAATACTATAATATATTACAAAATATGCAACTTACACTACGTGTAATACCTAACTTGGGAAAACCAGATATAACTCTTTAACTAATGAACCCTACTTAGCAGTGATAGTTTTCCTTTAAAATTCTTTATATATACTACTGCTGTGAATTTTTTCTTGTATTCTTTATACAACCATTTAGCTGGCAGAGGGGGGGGGGGACACTTGACTCTAATAAAATTTAGCACTTTAAAATATCATATTTCACAAACTGATCCCTGAATTGAAAAATGGTGTTCCCACACCCACAATATTTTTGAAAGACCTATTCAACGACACCCCACACTATGGGATAGACGAGAAAAAAAAAATCATCCCCACTTTACATGTAGGGGAGGTACCCTAAAAAAAATTATTTTTCACAATTTTATTTCACCACTTTGTCGGCGTAATTGATATTTATACCCTTGCCAAATTACAGATTTCTAGTTCCAATAGTCTCTGAGCTAAACCGCGGACAGACAGACAGACAGACGGACGGACATGGTGAAACTATAAGGGTTCCTTGTTTACTACGGAACCCTAAAAATATATATTTGAGCTCTAGACAGTGACACCCCGCATGCCAGGGTAAAAAAAAAAAAAATTATTTCGACTCCTTTTCCATGTATCGGAGCCTGAAATGATTGCGCGGATGTATGAAAATTTCAACTGTCTATCTATTACGGTTTACGAGATACAGCCCGCTGACAGACGGACCGATGGACGGATGGACAGCGGAGGCTTAGTAATAGGGTTCCGTTGGCACCCTTTGGGTACGGAACCCTAAAAAAGAGTACTCGGCCACACCCGGCTACTTTTATTGTGAGCTTTTTTCAGGCAGGCCCAACATGTGCGCCACGAGAAAATTTTATCTAGTCATCCTTAGATAAGAGTTATTCTTGGAATAATGAACAAACCCTTCCGCATGATAAATACTAGGTTGGTAAAATTTAATTTTCCATTTTTGCGTTTGGTCTACCGTCTACGTCTCTATAATTATTGTCCACAAGAAGTTTTCATAAATACCTAATACCTATAGAAGTCGTGACTCAAAGCCACGGGAAAGCTCACGTCAATAAATATCAGCTTTCTATTTTCTTCGCATGTTATATAAAATTTATTGAGACGTTTCTTAAACCTATGACAAGTACCTATAACGTGTAGGTACTATCGAGTAAATAAGGGAAAACAAGTGAACGATGAACTTTTCTAATGACCTTGTGAACCAAGCTTTGGTGCAGATTACATGATCACATACCTACCTACGGCAAAATTACGAATCTGCAAAAGGTTTTTTAAAGGTTGCATTCTAAGCCGCTATCCTTATCCCTATGACAAAAAAAATTCTATGCTTTAAAAATGCTCCCCTGTAAAATGCATCTTTCGCAGATTCTCAAGTTTGCCGTAGGTAGCTTTGACATATTATATCTCGTAATTAAATTAATAAGATACTCATTAGGTACGGTATGTTTATCTGTATATTATAGTAGGTAATTTAAGAGTGATTTTAATGATTTCTGAATAAAATGACTGGGTCGATCAGTGGACGGACACGCAGACAGATGGACTAGAAGGGTTCTTGGTTTAACTTCGGAACCGTAGAATTGTTTATAGGAACTTTAATAAATTAATGCAACTTGTTTAGGAACTTCCGACTACCTGAGTTAGCTACCGCTAAAATATTTCTTTTGAGCAAAATGTAATTTTTCCCTTCAGATATATGAAGCGTAGTTACTTTTCTTGCCATTCTAAGATTATTAACTAGCTGATGCCCGCGACTTCGTCCGTGTGGATTTAGTTTTTAGGGTTCCGTACCCAAAGGGTGCCAACGGGACCCTATTACTAATCCTCCGCTGTCCGTCCGTCCGTCTGTCAGCGGGCTGTATCTCGTAAACCGTAATAGATAGACAGTTGAAATTTTCCCACATTGTGTAGTTCTATTGCCGCTATAACAACAAATATTAAAAATTAAATTAAATTAAAAAATAAATGGAGAAGGAGTCGAAATAAAATTTCATTTTTTACCTTGGCATGTGGGGTGTCACTGTCTAGAGCTCATTAAGTGGAGATTAAATATATATTTTTTTATTTTTTAGCTACAAAAATTAAGAAATGGGGGGCCGTCAAAGTTGTCGGTCTATCTCAAAAACTAAACTAGTAAGGAATTTGAAATTTTTTGGTATATTATGTACTTTATAGTGCATTTAAACAACAAATACTGAAAACAAACAAAGACATTTTTTTTCCTCTTTGTAATATTAGTATAGATAAACATGACGAAGTACAACCCTTGTAACACACTGTGGTATCGTCTGTATCGTCTGTGTGTGGTTTGGGTCTATCTATCAAGAGTCTAGATTATAGAGGCTAGACGGTTCATAGGTATGACGTCTGTAATATTGTATATTTTAGATAATGGTTTGCGATGTAGACAAAGAGTACCTATGTATGATTATGATAGTTGCGTAGATGGACAGTTTTGAATACCAAATCGCGTTTATCATGGGAACAAAGACCAAACATCCAACGGGCCTGCACTTGCGAAGAGATTGTTACTTCTAAATAGATCTTTTAAAGGTTTCATAGTTGTTACGAACACTGATTTTGTCGATCGTTTAATACTTAGAGCATTTTTATTTTTTAACCAACGCAAAATTAGTCGTAGGATATCTTTTGCTAATAATTATTCTGTCTTTTTATAGAGATTTTTGGCGCTCAAAACCTAGCTCAAGGCTAATATTATTATAGACAAACCCCCACGTAGTTATATCGAGGGTGGGTTAGTCTACGGTGTAGTCAAGTTACGCGCCCATTAGAACTGCGAGGGTCTAATTTTCTTAACCATTATAGGAGGCTAAGCAGTAGGGCTTTTATATTACATTAGCTTCGATCAAGTGTTATGCCAGTAATTCAGGTGTGATGACCCTTGGAGCAATGACCGCGGTACCTTCATATAGGAGCAATGATTGATGCAGCTTGTCCACGATCAACCAACCAGTAAAAAAATCGGCCAAGTGCGAGTCAGGCCTCGCTCTTTTAGGGTTCCGTACAAATATTTTTTTTAAAACTAGATACATATTTAGATATCTGAGTTCTTAGAAAGAACTAAATTAGCATAATATGTGGAAAAAATGCTTGTTTGTTTTGGTCACAACTTACAAACCGCATTATAAATCGGTGGTTTTCAGTATTTGGTACATAATATACCAAAATTTTAAATTGCTAACTAGTTCAGTTTTGAGATAGACCCCCTAACAAAAGTGGTCTGAAACCGACAACTTTGACGGTCCCCCATTTCTTGATTTTTATAGCTAAAAAATATAAAATACTAGCTGACTTGGCGAACTTCGTACCGCCAACTTATCTATATAAATAAAAAACAAATAAACTATCCTAATCCAAAAAAACTATCCTATCTTTCAAGTTGGATCAAACCGCACACGGTGTGCAAATTTGATTAAAATCGGTTAAGTAGTTTAGGAGTCCATCGCGGACAAACAACGTGACACGTAATTTATATATATTAAGATTGAACTCCACTGAATGAAGAAGACAATGCCAGGGTAAAAAAATAAAAATTTATTTCGACTCCTTTTCCATGTATGGGAGGAGCGAGGCCCCGTTTATTTTTTAATTTAATTTTATTTTTATTATTTGTTGTTATAGTGGCAATAGAAATACACAATATGTGAAAATTTCAACTGTCTATTATCTATTACGGTTTACGAGATACAGCCCGCTGACAGACGGACGGACGGACGGACGGACAGCGGAGGCTTAGTAATAGGGTCCCGTTTGGCAACCTTTGGGTACGGAACCCTAAAATCGTTTCAAAGGAAAACAGGAAAAACTTAATTTTCTGTTTAGCTTAGCTTTTGTAAAAAAAATGAATTGTTTTTTTGATGGAAAAAAATATTTACTTATTCGAACAGCAAAAGGATCGGGTCTGATTGTATTGGTCGGGCTGCTACTGAGCTCTCACTCCTGGCCGCTATCCCACTACTGCCCGATACGGGGACTTTTGGCTGCTGGGTTTCCCCCCTGGCCCGGTTCGCCCCTCCTTAGTTAACCTGCACCCCCCAGACTCCTCCGGGGGGTCCATATTAATACCGGGCTTAGTGTGGACGTCCAGTCAACATGAGCCACTCAGCATCAGGACTCCCAACCTCAAACCATCCTCCGAACCCGACCTCCGAGTAGCCGGATTACAGGAGACGCCACGCTCCCAGTCGAGTAACATCACGAAAATAAGTTACCCTATCAAAGCAGTAGTACGCGTTCGAATCTAGGGCGGGGCAAGGAAAATCAATAACTTTGTTTTTTTTTTCACTTTTTATTTTTAAAGACTTAATTTAATAGTTATTTTACAGTTTTAAATGTAAAAATACTAACATTCCATAAATTTTACTTGCAAGTAACGTTTTTGCTATTCATTTGAACAAGATTTGAAAGCATGAAATAGCTGTGCTGTCGCTGCGAACAAAACACTGATCATGATGACGTGATACTTGGTGATTATGTTAGGTACGCCTTTGAATGTTATTCAAGCAATTTATTACAGTGAAACTTTTAGTAGGTATTAAGTTTTAGGAGTTTGCATTTCAGATTTTAAAATTGTAATTTATTGAAAGTTGACAATATAATAAATCAATTACAAAAAAAAAACAAATTATTATATTACCTTCTTCAAAAAATTCTTTTAAAAACCGACTTCAAATGCCACTACAAAGTATAAAATAATTTTAATTTGTATATGTTTGTATTGTACATTGTGAAACCGGGAAATGGGTCAAAAACTTGCAAGATGTGATAAAGACACCGGAACGGTTGAGTCTTGAACTAAATAAACTAAAAGCTTTTAAAAATGGTCGGAATTTAGCGGCGACACTCGTCCGTCGGATATAAATAGGAGCGAAGGCTAAGCAAAGTTTCAAGCAATGCAACCAACAAGATTCAAGCCGATCGATTGTTGTTGAAAATTGAAATTGCGCCCGCAATCGGAATCGAGGTTATCTTTCAATAAAATCATCATATTTTTTTATCATAGGTATCTCCTAGACAAACCTATTATTACTTACTGCACATATCTACGTGATAATGGACTACAAGGTCTTTTCGGAATTTATTTCCAACAACAATATTGCGGTTTTTACACCTGTCTGTCTCTATTACTTAGTATCCGGCTGTATTCATGAGAATTATTCAATTGCTTCGTTCAATTAAAATATTATTAACACCATAAATGGAATAGCTAATAAGATATCTATTAAAGGGTTATTATCAGTGAGCTCTAATTATAATTAATCTATGATTAACACTGGAGACTGGCTGCCTTCATATTTTTTTGACCTGCTTTATTGACGCCATTTTGACGCTGCTGTACCTAAGCATAGACTGATACGAGTATCTCTTGAACTAATAATATTATTGATAATGGCACACCAACCTCTATAATTAATTTATGATTTCATAGATTAGTTAAAATAGACCCCTTTAGTTAATCTATGATTAAATAATCGACCGAGCGAAGCGAAGGTCTTTGAGTCTACTTGAGTGAATTTGCACTTGTCCGTCCGTCCGTCTGTCCGTCCGTCCGTCCGTCTGTCAGAGCCTTATAACTTCTGAATTACTGAACGTAATTACTTCAATTTTAGATATAATATGTAAACCAATGGCCTCCAGCCGAAAATGGCTTAAAAAGTTACAAAAATCTTTATTTCAGGGGGGCTCTCATAGAAGCGAATGCGAAGTAAAATTTTTTTTTTGCGATTCATAGGGTTTCTGTATATCATTTTAAAGACAATTTGGAACAGAGTACAAACGTATTTTTTTTTTAATTTTTTTCCTAAAATTGACGAAATGAGGGGCTTTCAAAGTGGCGATTTAATACGGTCGCTTGAAGACGCTCTCTGGGAAAATCGGCTATATATTTTCGAGTTGTACTTATTTTTTTATTTCACTTGTATCCTGTACATGAACAACAAATACTAAAATTATATGAATATTATAAAGAAACGAGATTATTTAATTTTTAATGAGCATCAGTAATTTTCACATAGCTTCACAATAATGCTAATAGATGGCGCAGTCAGTAACTATTCCCATGGAACTACGAGTTACGACTATCCCAAAAACAGTTTTGCGTCGACCATTATTATATAGGTACATAATATAATAACATATTATTCAATTAAAATTATTCTTTAGTTAAATATCAAACTTCAATAAACTATTAATTGCTACATTTTGTATATTTTCTATTCGCATCGATAGATGACGATTTGTACAGATGCCCCTAACCCGTTTTCACTCGTTAGTACCTACTTACATAATAATCAATGTTTTCACTAACGTTCCCTAACCTTTACGGCCTACCTATGATAAGTTAGGTGATGATTACTGTCAACTTCTTTAACACGATCCTGTACGGGCAAAAGGACATTGGGACGGATGTTGGGACTTAGGATTGTGTTTTGGAGCTACCTACGTAAATAGACTCCTACATAGGGGATGATTTAGGTATGTTTGGTGAAAACGGGCATAATAATAATGTCAGTTTTGGTCGTCATGTATCGATTGAATGAATAATCATGGGATACCGTTACCGCGAGGTCTCAGTTCGGGGCGAACCACTAGTAAATTAATGTATGACTTCAATTAATAATAATTTAGAAGTCGGTGCGCCATTTGCAATATTATTAGTTCCAGAGACACTCGTATGTCAAATGGCGCTTTCAATTTGAAGGTCAAGTGGCGCTTCAAATTGCAGATCCAATATTAGGCTCTCATTTGTATAAAATTCAAAATTCAAAATTCAAAATCATTTATTTCATGTAGGCCAACCTGTGGCGCTTATGACAAGTCATGACTCTACCACCGGTTCGGAAAGCGGATTCTACTGAGAAGAACCGGCAAGAAACTCAGCAGTTGCTCTTTTCAAAATTACACATTTTACAATATTTTTTGTAGGTAATATGTATTTACATTTTAATAACTTTTTATAATATCTTGTGGGCAGCTGGATGCCATGTAGTCCGGGAGGAATCGGCGCATGCGTACCGAAAACTATTCCACCTCAATTTTTTTATGCGATCCTCTTCAAATGGCCCTCCTAATTATATAAATGCATGTTGCCAGGGCGCCACCTGGTGCCATATTGTTTAAACCGAAATTGTTTAAACAATTGCAAGGAATTGTTATTTTTCAACCGGACAATTTTTTTTTATATTCCTTCCTATTACTTTTTTATCAGTTTATATTACTTTTTTGTTATTAAAACGGAAAGTAAAGTAAAAGACCCAGTTATTGACACTGGCCTAGTTATTAGGTCAATAAAATTTTCTTAAAAATTTTCTTAAAGGTAAGCGTAATTCTTGTGAGCGCACGAAATTAACAATTAAAAAAAAGATATAAACAATGAATTTTTTTTTAAATCTCTATTAACAATATTATTAACTATTGTATAGAGAAATAAAAAAAATATTACTTAAACATTATGTTTTTTTTTAAATATATTTTTCATGTGTCGAAAGTACCCAAATTTGAGATTTTTCGAACCTTTAAAAATTCATATCTTTAAAAATATTAACTTTATCGTGAAAAGTCATAGGACCTTTTTTATTGGTATTTCAATAAAGAATATAAAAAAATTTGTCCGGTTGAAAAATAACAATTCCTTGCAATTGTTTAAACAATTTCGGTTTAAACAATATGGCACCAGGTGGCGCCCTGGCAACATGCATTTATATAATTAGGAGGGCCATTTGAAGAGGATCGCATAAAAAAATTGAGGTGGAATAGTTTTCGGTACGCATGCGCCGATTCCTCCCGGACTAATGCCGATTTACCCCATGCAACTTGTTAGAATAGAATATTTCCAACAATACGATGATATAATATTTATAGAACAACTTCAAAAATACATAAGTACAATATTCAATACATGTCAAGACTGGCAGACCAGCAGCCCCGCTTCCGACGGTGGCACCCGTTCACGAGCATGACGCATGATCCAGCCATTGCTTCGCTCAACCATATCATATAGGGACATCAATCATATAGGGACAGCTAATGCAGTGTTACTCATAGATTAATTAGATAGATCAGTGGTTATTATTCATGCGTGCATCTAGCTAGACTAGAGTTTTGGTAGGTGTAAAAATATCTTTTTTAAAAGCTGGAGAGTGACATCGGCTAAATATTATCCCGGAAAATCAGAGTTCCCGCGGGATTTTAAGAAGTCACGTCAGATGAAGTCACGGGCATCAGCTAGTAAATACATAATAATAAGAATGGACGGCACTAGCACAGGCTACGCAGGTATCATAGACGGCAGGTACATTGATAACTTTAACGTGGCATTAGTTTAGTTGCCACAATTTTTCCATTCATCTTAACCCGATGTTAGGGTCAGTACCGGGCAAGGACTAATCTCGAATGAAAGGGGTTTAGGCCATAGTCCACCACGCTGGTCAAGGCAGACTTCACACACTTTTGAGAGCAGTATGGAGAACTCACATGCATGCAGGTTTACTCACGATGTTTTCCTTCAAGTAGTAAATATAACATGTCTCTGAGCAAGTGATATTTACCTAGTTGCTTTAAACGCAAATAATTCCGAGAAGTCAGAGATCACTGAAATGGTTTCCATAGTAAGTATTTATTACAAATTCACAGCATAGGCCGGAATTCTCTGGAGCATAGCCGAGATATTGACTGATTCGATCTTTGGTTTGAATCAAGGAACAGCGTAGCATACTATGTGACTAGTATCACTAATATAGCTTTGTGTAGCCGCTATTGTTTATTTCCTTATGACCCGATAGGAAAAACCGAACCCAGAAGCCGATGTTTAATGCGTTTTGTTCGGTTCATAGTACCAAATTATATAGGTATTGTGATTTGTGCAGGTCTATCTGAAGCTCGCCTTCGGCAGGTCAATTCTGTATCTCGGTGGCTGTATAATTGTCTTGTGACCTCACAACAAAAAATGACCCAACTACAGTAACTAACACAATATCTTCTTCGTCTACACGTGCAATGCTGGACATCGGTATCTTGCATGGTTTTTCACAAGTCTCGGTCTTGCACCGCCTAAATCAGCCGCTGCCTGCGACGCGTTTGATGTCATCAGTCCCTAGTAGGGGGTCTGCCAACACTGCGCTTCCCGGTGCGGGGTCACCTCTCCTTGGAGATCTTGGAAGTGGAACCTCAACGATCATCAGCTCTTCGAACTATGTGCCTCGCCGGCCGCCCATTTCCACTCGACTCGCTGAGCTATGTCGGTGACTTTGGTTGATCCTACGGATCTCCTCATTTCTGATTTGATCTCGCAGGATACTCCAAGCATAGCTCTCTCCATCGCCCGCTGAGTAATTCTGAGGTCCAAGTTCGAGAAAGAGTTCAACCGCCGAATCCAACTCAGCTGGGCAGCGTTCGGGAAGCTTCGACATGTCTTCTAATCCCAAATTCCTCAGTACCTGAGGACTAAAGTCTTCGAACAGTGCGTATTGCCAGTGAAGACTTAATAATATGGATCCAACTATGGGCAGGGCCTCATAAGAACTAACAGAATATGCTGAGAAAAAAACCTGAGAGCCACGAAATTTTATCCTAGCAATAGATTCGCTCATGAGATAAGACAGAGACACACAGAGTTTGGAGCGCAGCTTCAAGAACAAACGTGTTGAAAGTGTTATCACTTTTCGTAGCCTAGGTCACGTTCTGCGTATCACAAATACAAAACAAACCACGAGAAGGCTTCCTCTTAAGGCGAGGTGTTCAAACACGATCTTCATTCGTGGAGCCGAATCACAAGCCGAATGAAGATCGTCTTATTTAAAATCTATGGGTCATAAATCATAATATTATGAAAAAAGCCGGCCAAGTGCGAGTCAGACTCGCGCACCGAGGGTTCCGTACTCCAAAAGTAAAAGTGAAACGATTATATTATAATTATTCATTTGCTTATTTATCGTTAACTTTGTTTGTAGAGGTTTATTGTTAATATAAAAAAACTATGCTAGTTAGAGCGTTGGTTTTATTTTTCCTGTAAAATATACATAAACCTCTATTGACCATAATTATTTCAGATTTTTCGATTGGTAAACTTGGGAGATAAGGGGGGGGGGGGAACGGTATTTTTTTCGACATTTTGGCCGATTACTCAAAAACTATTACATATAGAAATAAATGAAAAACTGTTTTAGAATGCACAAGTAAAGGCCTTTCATACGATACCCCACTCGGTATAATTATCTTACTTTGAAATTTCAAACCGCCGATTTTCCCCCTTTTTTAATCAAACTAAAATAATTTTTGCGTTGCTTTTATTTTTCCTGTAAAATATACATAAACCTCTATTGACCATAATTATTTCAGATTTTTCGATTGGTAAGCTTCGGAGATAAGGGGGGGAACGGTATTTTTTTTTGACATTTTGGCCGATTACTCAAAAACTATTACATACAAAAATAAATAAAAAACTGTTTTAGCATGCACAGGTAAAGGCCTTTCATATGATACCCCACTCGGTATAGTTATTTTACTTTGAAATTTCAAACCCCCGATTTTCCCCCTTTTTTAATAAAACTAAAAATAATTTTCGATTTTTCTTTATTCCAATGACGTTGGGCCACTATTATACACAACTATGCCAAATTTCATGTCGATAGCTTTAATAGTTACTGAAATAATCGACTGTGACAGACGGACGGACGGACGGACGGACGGAGAAAGTCTCACCATAAGGGTTCCATTTTTACCATTTTGGTACGGAACCCTAAAAAGAGTAGTTATAATTGATTGTATTTCTGGCCTGATGGCTGTTTCCTAAAAACGATGACGCAAACTTTTCTCGATAGAAAAAAATTGCAAAGTTGACTGCAAATACATAAACTCCCATCGTTCTCTTATGCATACATTTATTTTGGTAAAATTAAGTATGTACAATTGTTTTTCATATTTTACTACAACAAATGGCTGTTTTAGATTGTATTTATTGCGACTGTTAAATTATAATGGAAAATATTAAAATTCGGAAAATCAGAGTTCCCGCGTGATTTTAAAAATTATATCCATACGGACGAAGTTGTATGTCTTTGTTTTGTTTAGAAATATTGATGAGTTTTCAAAAAAATCGGCCAAGTGCGAGTCGGGCCTTGCTCTTCTAGGGTTCCGTACATATGACCAAATCAATTTTATAGTCTAACTAGATATTCGACCGAGCGAAGCGAAGGTCTTTGAGTCTACTTGAGTGAATTTGCACTTGTCCGTCCGTCCGTCCGTCCGTCCGTCCGTCTGTCAGAGCCATATAACTTCTGAATTACTGAACGTAATTACTTCAATTTTAGATATAATATGTAAACCGATGGCCTCCAGCCGAAAATGGCTTAAAAAGTTATAAAAATCTTTATTTCAGGGGGGCTCTCATAGAAGCGAATGCGAAGAAAAAAAAAATTTTTGCTTTTCATAGGGTTACTGTACGTCATTTTAAAGATAATTTGGAACAGAGTACAAAAGTATTTTTTTTTAAATTTTTTTCCTAAAATTAACGAAATGGGGGGCTTTCAAAGTGGAGATTATATTTGACCTCACAACGGAATAACCATTGAAAGTTGGTGCTTGAAAGTTTTATAATTTTAGCGTAATATCATGTACTTGAACAACAAATACTAAAATTAGATAAATGTAATAAGGAAACTAAATTATTTAACTTTTAATGAGCAGCAACAACAGAACTTCACAATGATGTCAATAGATGGCGCTCTCATCTCATATAGCAAATGCAGCTATATGTAACATATTATATTCAATTATAATTATTATTTAGTCATTTATCAAACATCAATAAAACTTCACGTTGCAGTTTGTTTTTACATGTTTTCTGATCGTGTCGATAGTTGACGCTGTGTACAAGTAATTTAATTTGAATGTTCCAAAAAACTATACCTAAGTTTGATTGAGGCCTTGAGGATTACACTATAACAGTTCCCTAACCTTTACGGGCTACATATGTTAAGTTAGTTGACACTTTCTGTCAACTTTGTTATTACAAACCTCTACGGGACAACTAAAGGTGAAAATGACATTGGGATGTTAGGATTGTATTTAGGGGCTACCTACGTAAAGAGACTTCTACAAAGGGGATGATTTAGGTATGTTTGGTGAAAACGGGCATAATAATAATGTCAATTTTGATCGTCATGTATCTATTGAATGAATAAGTAATTATGGGAAACCGTTACCGCGAGGTCTCAGTTCGGGGCGAACCACTAGTTAAATATCTTAGTTCTTAGATAGTACTAAATTGGGGAAAAATGCTCGTTTGTTTTGGCCACAATTACTTATTAACCGCATCATAAATCGGTGTTTTCAGTAGTTTTTGTATAAATATATTGTATAGTACATAATATACAGAAATTTCAAATTCCTAAGTAGTTTAGTTTTTGAGATAGACCCCGTAACAAAAGTGGCCTAAAACCAAAAATTTAGATGGCCCCCCATTTCTTCATTTTTTTAGCTAAAAAATAATAAAAAATATATTTGAACTCTATGAGTTCTAGACAATGACATCCCACATGCCAGGGTAAAAAAATAAAATTTTATTTCGACTCCTTTTCCAAGCCCCCTTTATTTTTTAATTTAATTTAATTTTTATTATTTGTTGTAATAGCGGCAATAGAAATACACACTGAAAATTTCAACTGTCTACCTATTACGGTTTACGAGATACAGCCCGCTGGACAGACGGACGGACGGACGGACAGACGGACAGCGGAGGCTTAGTAATAGGGACCCCATTACTAAGCACATGGGCACCCTTTGCGTACGGAACCCTAAAAATTACGTAATTTGATACGCGGCTGATTATCATGGCAGTTTTTATTATATTATTTATGCTTCTTGTTAGCTGCTTCAAAATAATTCATAGCACGCTTAATTCACGGAATGAATTAAAGATAAACTACTAGGTATATTGATTAGCTTCTCATTATAATTGTATATAATGCTCTCACACAGGTTTTCACAATGATGTCATGTTGCATCATTTAATATTATTATAGTCTGTTATCTGTATTATAGTAACTTGAATCTAACTTGAGAATTTCTTCCTTTTACTGCACATGGGTAACTAACACAGGAGGTAGTTAGAACTGTATTTTCTAAGAATAAATCAGATACAGGTATTCATAAAATTAAATATCCGGGCGACCGAGCTTTGCTCGGTTATTAATTTTTTTTTGTAAATCGTGGTTTTTGGAAATTATACAGGGTGGGCCAGACCAGGTGGATATAAATTTTTTTTTAGATTGTTGACTTAGGGGCCTACCAGGACCCGCAAGGAAAAAAATCGGTTCCCAGCCGATTACGAGAAAAAAAATTTTATTTGAAATTTTGGAATATCATTGACGAACTTTTAATTTTTTTTTAATTTTTCCAGTGACAATTTCCGCAATTTTTTTATGGAATATCTTTATCTAATAACTGTGCTCTCTTAAGAAAAAATTCCAGTCTGATTAGCTGGTTTTAAGAGCATTAAATTTTAAATTATTTCAAGAAAATTAAGTTCATACAAAATCTACAGAAAACTTTAAAATTCCATTAAAAATAAAAGAAGAGGTTCATAGCACTAGTGATTTTTTAAAAACTGTAGCAACTTATGTTCTTTCGATTGCCAAAAGAAAAATTGTATGTCAATGTGCCGGATAAAAAGTTATGATTTTTCAAAAGTCTTGGTTCCACATTCGTCTAAATAACGACCTTATTGAAAAAAAGTTAATTGTTTGTGGAGACTGCAGTATGTCCTTTAATTTTAACTGCCTCGTAGGTCTAGTGATAAGCGTGTTCGACTGCGGCCGACGAGGTCCCGGGTTTGAGTCTCGGGTCGGACCAAACCAAGTATTGGGGTTTTCCGATAAGAAATTCTCAGTACTAGCCCGGAGTTTGGAAGTTGGCGTTGTTTCACCCCGTGCCTTGGAGAGCACGTAAAGCCGTTGGTCCTGTGCCTAATTTCTCTCCGGTCGTGTCGAATTTTCCGTCCCATCGGGCTATGAGAGTAATGAAACAGAGAGTGCACCTGTGTTCGCGCACACACTTGTGCACTTTAATATCTCCCGCACAGATGGCTAATCTTTCTGGAGATAGGCTTCTGCTGTGGCCGAAATTCGGATAAAACGACCTTTTCTAAAAATGAAACCTAGCTAGATCGATTTTTCGCCCCCTAAAACCCCCTGCATACCAAATTTCATGAAAATCGTTGGAGCCGTTTCCGAGATTCAGATTATATATAATTGACCGAGCGAAGCGAGGTCTCTGAGTTTACTAGAGCGATTTGCACTTGTCCGTCCGTCCGTCCGTCCGTCCGTCCGTCTGTCAGAGCCTTATAACTTTTGAATTACTGAACGTAATTACTTCAAATTTAGATATAATATGTAAACCGATGGCCTCCAGCCGAAAATGGCTTAAAAAGTTATAAAAATCTTTATTTCAGGGGGGCTCTCATAGAAGCGAATGCGAAGAAATTTTTTTTATTTGCGATTCATAGGTTTTCTGTGTATCATTTTAAAGACAATTTGGAACAGAGTACAACCGTATTTTTTTTTTAATTTATTTCCTAAAATTGACGAAAAGGGGGGCTTCCAAAGTGGCGATTTAATACGCTCGCTTGAAGACGCTCTCTGGGAAAATTTTCTATATATTTTCAAGTTGTACTTATTTTCTTGCTTCACTTGTATCCTGTACTTGAACAACAAATACTAAAATTATATGAATATTATAAAGAAACGAGATTATTTAATTTTTAATGAGCATCAGTAAATTTCACATAGCTTCACAATAATGCTAATAGATAGCGCAGTCATTAACTATTCCATTGAACTAGGAGACTACGATTTATCCCAAAAACAGTTTTGCGTCGACCATTATTATTTAGGTACATAATCGACCGAGCGAAGCGAAGGTCTTTGAGTTAACTAGGGCGATTTGCACTTGTCCGTCCGTCCGTCCGTCCGTCCGTCCGTCTGTCAGAGCCTTATAACTTTTGAATTACTGAACGTAATTACTTCAAATTTAGATATAATATGTAAACCGATGGCCTCCAGCCGAAAATGGCTTAAAAAGTTATAAAAATCTTTATTTCAGGGGGGCTCTCATAGAAGCGAATGCGAAGTAAAAAAAAAAAATCGCGTTACATAAAATTGTTACGTATCATTTTAAAGATAATTTTGAACTGAGTACAAAAATATTTTTTTTTTAATTTTTCCCTTAAAATTGACGA
The DNA here is from genome assembly GCA_029955525.1 of Oeneis ivallda. Taxonomy (NCBI): domain Eukaryota; kingdom Metazoa; phylum Arthropoda; class Insecta; order Lepidoptera; family Nymphalidae; genus Oeneis; species Oeneis ivallda. Next base: position 22,793,249 of record JARPMR010000003.1, read on the forward strand.
AATGGGGGGCTTTCAAAGTGGCGATTTTATACGCTCGCTTGAAGACGCTCTCTAGAAAAATCCGCTATGGATTTTCAAACTGATTTTATGTTTTTAGGTCACTTATATCCTGTACTTGAACAACAAATACTAAAATTATATGAATATTATAAAGAAACGAGATTATTTAATTTTTAATGGGCGTCAGTAATTCATATAGCATCAACATAGCTTCACAATAATGCTAATAGATGGCGCAGTCAGTAACTATTCCCATGGAACTACGAGTTAAATTCAATGTTTGATAAATAATTCAATGTTTTCACTAACGTTCCCTAACCTTTACGGGCTACCTATAAGTTAGGTGATTGATGTTTTCTGTCAACTTATTTATCACGATCCTGTACGGGACACCTAAAAGGATATTGGGACGGATGTTAGGACTTAGGATTGTATTTAGGAGCTACCTACGTTAAGAGACTCCTACTTAGGGGATGATTTAGGTATGTTTGGTGAAAACGGGCATAATAATAATGTCAGTTTTGGTTATCATGTATCGATTGAATGAATAATCATGGGATACCGTTACCGCGAGGTCTCAGTTCGGGGCGAACCACTAGTATAATAACATATTATTCAATTAAAATTATTCTTTAGTTAAATATCATTTTGTATATTTTCTATTCGCGTCGATAGATGACGATTTGTACAGATGCCCCTAACCCGTTTTCACTCGTTAGTACCTACATAATAATTCAATGTTTTCACTGACGTTCCCTAACCTTTACGGGCTACCTATGATAAGTTATGTGATGATTACTGTCAACTTCTTTATCACGATCCTGTACGGGACACCTAAAAGGACATTGGGACGGATGTTAGGACTTAGGATTGTGTTTTGGAGCTACCTACGTAAAGAGACTCCTACATAGGGGATGATTTAGGTATGTTTGGTGAAAACGGGCATAATAATAATAATAATGTCAGTTTTGGTCGTCATGTATCGATTGAATGAATAATCATGGGATACCGTTACCGCGAGGTCTTAGTTCGGGGCGAACCACTAGTATATATATATATATATATATATATATATATATATACAAGAATTGCTCGTTTAAAGATATTAGATTAATACCAAATATTGACATTTAATGACAACAACAGCTGTTGTCATTAAATCTACTAGGTAAGTATATCGGTAACTACCTTTGAATATAAAACAAAGGTAACTACCGAAAACCGATAATGCCTACCTTCATTATTCTAATCGGGCACATTTTTTATAAAAAAACATTTTATTAATAAGTATAAAATTTTCCCCTCTCCCCTCCAAGTTCCAACTAAGCGTATAGCTTGCGCTTGGAGTAGCCTTCGACAATAAGGAAACGCATGGGGTAGGAACTTTCGACCTTTCATTTTTCACTCCACCGCCCTGACGGTTCTGGTATATGAGGCTTTGTTTTAGAAGTTATAATCCAAAAAAACACATAAATTCAAATTCAATACTTTTTATTCATTGAAATATCATTACCTACCTATGATTTTTTAAAAATAGGACTTAGTTCAAAGTACCTATTTCGTAATTTATATTATTGGTAGGTAGGTACACAATGGGCACATAAATATTAAGTAGGTATATGGTGTTAAGTATATAAAACGACATAATCAGACTATAGCGTGCCTAGATACTGCATTTAAAATACGCATCTTTATATACCTCGTTTTAAATGAACTTAACTTTATAATATTTAATATGCTGTCAAGTCAGGCCATTCGTAGGTATATTGTCATAGCAAATCGATAGCAAAAATAGCTTGGTAATACAACGGTTTATGATGACTGGTCAAAAATATTATACCTATATATCTACTGGTTGTATAGCTGAAAAATGTTTTTTCAGTATCACTAACCTGATAGCAAATAAGTATTTAAAAACTATTTTACATTATATCTCAAAAATGCAATGAAAACTTATTACTCCTGTAGCAGCGGCGTGCGGTGCCTATTATCATTTTTTTTAAATAATTATTATTATCATTACATAGGTGAGTAGAAAATCTAAGCAGACAGCGAGCTATCTAAACTAGCGTATAACTTTGCCAGTTTTCATCATACACGTAGTATTACGTCTTACTGTAAAAGTGTAAACTTTATGGTTTTCTTTTAAATTTTTTGATATCACAAATTCTCTGAATTAAAATACTCGTATTTTAAGTAAGTCTTTCAGACGTTCTGTACGTTGCTTCTTTCAGATTTTCTATTCACAAAAATAACATTGTATAAAATTTGATTTGAAACAAGGTAGAGATAGTAGACCTACCTCACCAAAGGATAACGTACCTAAGTATAGTGAAGTAGATTTCACACTTGCTCGTCTGTGACCCACGCCTCGCACATAAAACATACAGCTCGTTAACATTCTATCAATAGACGATTCCTTGCCTCGACTACCGAAGCATACGCAATTGGCAGTTAATTAAGTATGCAAGTTAGTAATTTGTATAAATACTTATTTTTAAATATCCTAATCAGAATCACAGGGCAATAAATATAAAGTGTAATCCTCACATACTGTTGTTACTCGTATCTATAAGTAACTAACAATACAATATTATAATGCTTAGGTAACTTGGTGTTCAAAATATGGCTTTCGATCTTCCATTAGTCTTATCTTCATGATGCTTTTATTTACGTTTTTTGTATCTGTAACAAAAAAGTTGCATATTATTAAACTAGCGGCACGCTATGATGGCCGGTTTGACACATTACAATAGTGATGTGGAATGTCAATTTATTCTCGAACAAAAAACAATTAAGTTTTGTTTTTGTACCTGATTAAATAGGTTTAATAAAACAAAAATGTATATGTTTATTTAATTTATTTGAACGAACTGAATATTTGAATGAAAATGAATATACATACTTTATATGCACACAAGAAACATATGAATACAAAAGATACCAAAAAAGGTGCCACAAAAGGCCATAATTAATCAGATTCGTCCATACTACTATTTTCACTGTCGTCACTGCTATCATCACCTACATTAATAATTATATGTTCGTTTTCTATAATATTATCTATTTTCACATCTCTTTCATAATCTTCCCTTATTAATTTAACAGTTCTATTCACAACCTTTTCCCAGTCTCCTTTAGTCACATGTTCACAAGCTTCTTCTAATAATTTTAGCATTTTTTTTGTGGTAAATGGGGGTTCTGTATTGTGTCTTGCAGCATATCCCTTAATTTGAGCCCACACCAACTCAATCGCATTATACTCACAATGGTAAGGCGGTAACCGTATAACTCTGTGCCCATGTTCTAATGCTATTTCGTCAATGACGTATCGGATCTTGGTTGGTTTGTTTTCTTTTAAAAGACGTACTAATTCCGCTTTTAACATATTCATGTTTGCATCTACGCCATTTTTACGAAGCCATGCGACGATATCAGCTTTCTTTTGGGATTGGGCAGGTGGCTTGTCAATTTGCATCGAGTGGTATGGGGCGTTGTCCATAATTATAATAGATGGTTCAGGGAGGCTACACAACATTGAGGTAAACCATTCAGTAAACTTTTCTCCATTCATGTCTTCATGATAGTCTCCAGTGGTTTTTGACGCAAAAGCCATGAGAGAACCTTCGACAAACCCGTTGATGGTTCCGGCGTGACAAATTATAAGTCGCGATCCTTTTCCTACAGGAACTTTGGAAGTAGATGCTGCTGTGTCATCGTTCCAAGAACGGCCTACAGTATGGTTAGCATTAAGCCATGTTTCATCCAAGAACACAACATTTTGCCAATTTTTGATTTCTTTCACTTGCCGTAAAAAAGTATACCTTGCCATCGCTATATCAAATCTTTCCATCAATATTTTGCGTTTGTTACATTTTTTGTATCGAAATCCAATGGTCTTCAAAATCTTCGTTAAAGAACTTTCCCCACCGAAGAATAATCCAGCTTCCTTCAGTGAATGCACCAACTTTTTTCTTGTTGGATACTCCTTCTGTAAATAGTAGCCGTAAACATGTCTTCGGATAGCATCGGCATCAAAGCTATCGATGCCTACGACTGGTTTTGCTCGTTTTCTCTTTTTTGGTGTGTGAAGTTTATTTTCTTCTGTGCCAGTCTCGCCATATTTTTTTTTAGTTATCCGTCTAACAGTTCGTTGTCCAATATTAAGCGCATCAGCTACGCGTTCAACCACTGACGTTATAGGTAAAATTGGCCCTCCATTTTGAGCTTCACGATCGAAATAGTTACGAAGGCGTATTACGAACTCACGTGTCTGACTATTTAGAACAGTTCTCTGCGTACGTTCGGTCATATCGACGAAATCCACAACAAAGGGCTTGAACAGAGTCCAAATTAACGAGCAAGGGTCAACAGTAATGCAGTATCAATATTTGAAATCCAAAGCCAGGTCAAAACTATATCACAATCGCATTGCACTGACAGTTTATACTTTTCGAAGCAACGTCAATTCGAAACTGCTTTGTTTTGCATTGAGCATTGACGCGAGTTTGCCGGAGGTAGTAGTTGTGCTAGCCAGCGATCCTATGTGACGATCGTATTAGATTCCATTTTTAAAAATTTTCAATTTAGAAAACCAAATGCCGAGTTGTGGTATATATCATATAAAAATAAAAATTTTACCTTTTGTATGAAACAGCTGATATTTTTTTGCGATTTCAGAGGTTTGTCCACATAGTGAAAATTGTTCATATTCACAAGTACATTCACCCCTTAAATGGTGCAAACTGATTTTTCTACACTTGTATACATTTTAGAAATCAATTTAATAAATAAATTTTGAGTCCTAAACCTAAAACTACATTCGATAAAATTTATGAATCTCTGCACATCACTATCGTCAATAAAGTAATACAATTATTTCCTTCAAAGTCGTTATCAATTAATACGGAACTTCATGAGCGGACAAACGTCAAACCGGCCATCATTACTATTTATACGTCATTATAGGGATTTTACCTACCGCACTATTTTGCTTCGCTCAGAAAATGGAGAAAATTATTGGTATTGATATACTTAGTAGGTATGGTGTTTATCTATACATATAATAAAACTGTAACTGGAAGATTTCTGTACATTTAATATATTTTGAAAATTTTAGTTGGGGGATGCTTTACTATCGATATTGAGCCCAAAACAGATTTTTATTTAATTTTTGTCTGTTTGTTTGTCCTTCTTTCACGTAAAAACTACCGCACAGATTTCTACAAAATTTTATACCGTGGTAGCTTATTACTCGGGTCAACATCTAGGCTACTTTTTATCCCGGAAAATCAAGGAGTTCCCGAGGGACTTTAAAAACTAAATCCACGCGGACAAAGTCGCGGGCATCAGCTAGTAATTTATACAAATAAAATATAGTTGCCTATAACTTTTTTGTTTAAATTTTTATATATTAGGTATATTAAGTATGTATCTTTCTTATCATTTCTTAGTGCCGATTTCACTTACGTCGAGTGACGTTTGTCTGAGGGATAAATTGGTCGTTCTGACAAGTAATTTTAACAGTATTGAAAATACTGTCAAAATATAAAATTTACGCTCGGACTTTTTATACGTTGGCGAAATCGACCCTTAAAAATAATACTGTTTATTACCTTTATTTATTTTGCAAAATATTTTGATTTTAATCACGGATTTAAATCCACAAAAATTTCCGATATACTTACCGATATAGTTTAGTGCGATAGAGTCGACTGATATCTACGCATCAAGCATGAATTAATAAATAATATAATCATCCCTACTAATATTATAAATGCGAAAGTGTGTTTGTTTGTTGGTTTGTTGGTTTGTCCTTCATTTACGCCGCAACAGGACTACGGATCGATGTGATTTTTTGTATGGGTATAGTTGACGACCTGGAGAGGGATAGGCTACTTTTTATCCCGGAAAATCACGAGAATCAAAGAGTTCCCGAGAGATTTTAAGAACTAGTCGCGGGCATCATCTAGTGAAAAATAAATAAAAGTGGTAAGTACTTACGAGTTGGCGTGCGCTGTCGCAGTAGCCGTAGCGGTAGCGGTGGCCGACGAGTGACCACCCCCGCCGTAGTTGCCACCGCAACCGCCGCTGCAGCCTCCGTGACCGAGGTTCCCGCCGCCATATCCACCATGGCCTCCGTTATAGCCTCCACCATAATTGCCGCCTCCGCCATAACCGCCGCCTCCGCCGCCGCCACCGCCGCCACCGCCACCGAATCCACCGCCATAGCCGCCGCCGAAACCACCGCCATAGCCGCCGCCGCCGCCGCCATAGCCACCGCCGCCGCCATAGCCGCCGCCGCCATAGTTACCCCCACCATATCCACCATGATGCCCTGAAAAAAAAAAACAGTCAAGGTTGCTGCACTGCACAATCAAATCACAGATTGACTATCTTGGTTCTTATTGCGAATACGCAAAACCCAAATACCCAAAATAGTTGTCACTGTTAACAATGCTTTTTATTTGGGGTTTGGGGATTTAATCATTAAAGCAACACCTTAAGCAACACAAACTTTAAACGAAGAAGTTGCTCCGTCACAACTAATGCAGCTAAACCGCGATTAACTATGCTAACTTAGCTTAGCTTTACCTACTTCACGCCACTTGCTATGGCTACAAAGCGAAGCTCCTAATAGTTCTCGCGTGTGGCTTGCGCCATATGCTTTCTATGCTAATAGCTAATATAGCTAATAGCTTTATAAGGTTAATAATTAAGGAATAGGTACTATAACTAGAAGTTGCCTGATAATTCATCCACGTGTTTTAGGTTTTTAAATCCTACTTATATTATAAATGCGAAAGTTTGTGAGGATAGAATAGATGTATGGATGGATGAATGGATGTATGGATACAAGGATATTTGTTACTCTTTCACGCCACAGCGAATGAACCTAATAGATAGAATAGGAATAGTGATAGCTCATACCCAGGATTGACACATAGGCTACATTTTATCCCGGAAAATTAAGGAGTTCCCGTTGAAATTAAAAAAAAAACTTAATTGACGACGAAGTCGCGGGCATCATCTAGTTAAAAGTAACCGAATAAACAACAAGAAATCACGTTTTAGTATACCATAGCACTCGTCGGTATAGCACAAAAAGTTTATAATTGGACGTTTAATAACCAGTTTAATTTTATTGTAAAAGAATAACAACGACGTACAAATCTTTTGGTATAGGTAAGTAGTAGGTACTCTGCATACAAAATAACTTAAACAGCTTCAAATTATATTATTTTCAAGTTTTTTATGGTAGGTATAAACACTTGCTTAAACAAGTTGTATGCTTGCGCTTCAAAAGTAAGTATAATTATTTTATCACGAATTTTTTGCGCGAATGATATAAGTTTCCGGATGTTACAACTGAAAATTTTCCATTGAAACTAATCTAGGTATTTTTACTTAGCTATCCAAGTTTTTTCTCGCAGAAATCCGTAAGCGACGTGCTAAACACAGCGCAAAGCATAGCACGTTCTTACCACACGCTGACAATGAACTCGTAAAATACCTAACGGCGCGTGTATGAAAAACCAAACATAAGAACGTCGTAAGCGCCCGGCTACGGTACGTTTGTCGTTCACACGTTTCTCGGAAATTTTTCTGCGATTTCCTTTTTAAAACAACGAAGGAAAATTAGACTTTACATATTTTATCTAATTTATATTGCAACACCGAATTCTAGATTTCTTTACGCCTTTAGTTACCTATGCTTTTAGTTGATAAGGCCGCCAATTTGTACCTCTCACTGAACTTTACTGTAAGTATCTTCTTTTGCACGTCAAATTTAGAGCTATGCTCTTGCATTGCAAGGATGAAAGGTAAAAAAAGAATCATCAAAATTGAACGACTCTGCAAAAAGTTATGCGTAGTCATAAGTGCATAAGAAAATCATTATAATGCGACAGTTTGAGAACCTCCTCCTTTTTTCGTCGGTTGAAAAACACTGAAACAACTTAAAGAACTATTACTATAATGTTAAAACATAGCCTGTTTTGAGCTGGTACGAATTCAAAGCATCAAAATCGTCGCAGTAGTTTCTTAGAACACTAAGGTCCGCTTGTAGAAACGCCTAGTTATCCTTTTAACCCAGAGTTAGCTGCTGTTTTCTGTCAAAGCAGCAGCTAACTCTGGGTTAAAAGGATAACTGGGCGTTTCTGTAAGCTGGCCTAAATTAAACATAGTAAGAAATTAAAATCGCTATTGTAGTGCGCTTTTTTGGTTTACCTATACTATATTCAGAATTTATAAGAACCAGTCCGAAAATGATGAAAAACACTTCAATTAGCCCAGAAGTGCTGATAATGATAGGTAATAAAAAACGCACAAATAAACAAAAGTTCCTTCGTGGGTACTATAATTTTAAAAGAAAATTTTTTTTTTCAAAAAACCGACTACAAAGTTCAAACGCACGTACGTACTACAAAGTATAAGGATTTTTCCAAAAAGATCTGAATTTGATAAAATTTATATGGGACCACCTCTCAAGTATGACCTACCAAACAAGAAAACAATCATCAAAATCAATTCATAATTGGCGGAATAATCGCGTAACAAACATACACAAAAGCATACAGTCCAATTGAGAACTTCCTCCTTTTTCAAGTAGGTTAAAAATATGGCATTTTACTTACGTTCTTTCACAACTTCCACGATGATCGTCTTCGAAGGCTCTTGGTAACCGCCATGGCCGCCATAACCGCCATGGCCGCCATATCCCCCATGTCCGTGTCCTCCATAGCCGCCATCATAACCGCCACCGCCGCCATAGCCACCGCCATAGCCGCCGCCTCCTCCCCCGAATCCAAAGCCGCCAAACGAAATGCCGCCACCCCCGTGTCCTAATAGTTTATGCAGAGTGCGCTTCTGTCTATTCAACTGAACGGGCCTCTGTTGGTCTTCTAATTTCTGAAAGGAAAGATAATTTCTACTGAAAATCATGAAAAGTATTTCCTAATTCTAGGGAAACAAATAGTTATCAAATTAATCATTAAAATAATGATAAGTATAATAAACCTACGGTCTTCTATCTATTTTAGAATCTATTCAATGTAGCATTTTGGTACAAGTATTTAAATCTCTTAAAAAGGATTGTTTAAAGAAGTAACTTTAGGTTGAACTAACTTAATTTCTACTTTACCTACCTTACTAATAAAAAAATAAGATGTATCTACGATTAGAATTTACTATCGGTTTTTGTTATAAACAATACGGAAAATAACTTCAGATACTTAACCCTAAGGCTAACCTTAACCCGCTTGCACAGACGCCGGGTTTAACCCAGGAATAAATTTGTAATTTTGACAGAAGCTTTACACGAAATCTGTCAAAGCAGCAGCTAACTCTGGGTTAAAAGAATAACCCGGCGTTTCTGCAAGCGGGCCTGTTCCGAAAGTTACCTGTACATAAATAGGCTCTGGGTTAACACCCAAGGATTTAGCCCGAGGCTCCTGCGGGGGCGGATTCCTCTGGGCGAAGAGCACTAATATGGGGAACTGGCGCGACAGGTCGGTGCCGTGCGCCCTGGAGTCCCTGGGGGGCGCCAGCACCGGCGCGACGAGCACAAGCCTCTCCCCGCCTTCGATATCATTGTCATTTACCGAAGCGTAAGTCAAGGCCACTAGCGCCAACACGCTCACCACACTATAAAGTCCCATCTTGGTAACTGGCGCAGGATTCGCGAGTCCAACCTATTTATACGTCAGATTTTCCATCGCACGCGATGCGACGTCATGGTATGCCTTTGTACAGGACACCTCGCGGTTTCCCACGATGACGTTATCGTGCCAATGGTCAGATGGCTTCATTGATGTTTTCATGTTACGGAACTTGATATTTAAATTTTGGCGTTAAATCGATATTGCCTGTATTCATTGCACAATGGTTACGGGCATTAATAAGACCTTTAAGCCTTTATAATCTCCCTACTTAAATACAGGTTTACTGGTAAAATGTTACGATCTCTTTAAGGGGTTGTTGTTTCATATGGTATCAATGACCCCAAAATGTTGACACTCCTGCCTTGATGCGGGCGAACGTTAGCGCGGCGTGGAGCCGTCCGCTTTCCCCGCACGCGTCAGCGCAAGCGGGGGGTTGCAACAGGAACGAAGAGAATCTTCGGGCAAAAATTGACCAAATTTGAGTAATTGATTGTCTTACATTAGGGAGGTATAAAAATGTATATTCACAATCATTAATCGGCATGACGTAGTACATAAATAAGCCTTTCAATCTAGGTACTTGAAGACTTGAAGAGTGACGTAGTAGGCTACTTTTCATCCCGGAAAAACAAAGCGTTCCCGCAGAATTTTTAAAATCTAGAAGAGCTTGAATTTAATTTAATTTTTTTTGTGGGTGTTGATCCATAATCCAGATTCATCAACAATCTTCTAAGACTTTCCAGTATAAACTGTTTATTTTTTGTTTGTTTTTTTGTTTTTTTTAGTCTGAAACTCCAGGAATTTTTAAATTTTTGTTCTGGTGTAAGTATTCATCGAGTGCAGTGTTAATTGCATAGAAGGTACAAAGCCTTGGTACTTAGTGAATAATAATACCTTTACCTGCATAGTAATTTGTTAAATCTACGCACGTACAATATCAGGTTAGTCCAAAACCGGATATTCTGCTCGGCCAGTTAAGATGATACGTCTTACAACTTCACAACAACGAGGCGGGATTTTTCATTTTTTTTCTGCCAATAAGTACCTATGTCCTTTGTTTACCTAGTAAGTGGTATTTCATAAAATGTATGTACTTAGATTTTTTGTAATATTTTTATGTTTATGTTTTTGTTGTGTTTATGTTACTGGTTTTGATCAAACTTCGTAACTATCTGTAATTTCGTCCAACTTAAAAGATAGGATAGTTTTTATCTTAATTATTGACATCAATATTTGTTATAGCAAATTAAAATACCTATGTTAATTACACGACACTCATAATAATATACAGTTTGAGATTTAGCTTGCTAGGCAACCTAGAAACCTAAATCTCGAACGATGTTAGATTGCGAGGTAGTCTTAACCCAAATAAACTACTTATCTTACTAATCCTAATATTATAAATGCGAGTGTGTTTGTTTGTTGGTTTGTCCTTCAATCACGCCGCAACAGAGCAACGAATTGACTTGATTTTTTGCATGGGTATAGTTGAGGACCTAGAGTGACATAGGCTACTTTTATCCCGGAAAATCAAAGAGTTCCCGAGGGAATTTAAAAACTAAATCCACGCGGACGAAATAGTGGGCATCAGCTAGTAATTACTTATTTTTCAAAAACCGACTTCAAAAGCCCGCGCCATTACAAATCGTATAGTTTATAGTTGATCGTTTAATAACCGCTCGACCGATTTCGATAAAATTTAAAACCTGGGAAGCATATTGGTTCAAACAAAAAAATAATTTTCCAAATCGGTTCAGGCGTCTTCGAGTAATCGGTGAACATTCATAAAGTAAAGACTCCGACGAATTGAGAACCTCCTCCTTTTTTGAAGTCGGTTGAAAAGTAACGCATCAGCAATGTAAGTAGTATGAAGTTGTTTTCGCTGGCAGGCTTCGTTCACATTATAATAAGTGCACGATTTGTTTTTGGACCGCAAATGACGTTGGTAATTTTGTCCATAGCAGGAATAGGTGTACCAGGCTATCAGGGGATTTATTTTGGCCGACTTTAGGTGGTTGGTGGTTACTTTAGATAGATTAGGTAAATAGGTGCCTACTAAAAGATAAAATTACAGGCCACATTATTTCTTTTTCATCTCCAGCCAACATAATTATTATACTGTCCTCTAGTCTTATTGATTCAAGTTCTTATTGATGTTTTAAGATGTTTTATCCATTTTTTACCCGCTGAACCGATCTTGATGGATTTTGGCGCTGAGGTTGTTTGCGTCTCGGAGACTGACGTGGCCCTGGCACGTGGCATCAGTTAGTATAATAATAGTATGTACCTTTACTATAAGACTCATTGCACACTAGACAAAAGAGTTACACGCGGCCGCATCGATGCATAATTACGGTGTCACGGTAGTATGATTACGTATCTGATTATTATTTCCCTTCAATTAGCGGGGGAAAATCAACGGGAAAAGGTATTTTACCCACACATTGTTTTATGGTTTTATGTCTTGCGACTACTTAATACGTAATAGCCATGAAATTTTCTATATCTAATTATTATTATCAGACGAGTCTTTCATCGATTGGTTAAAGGATTCAATACTACTCGCCTCTACCCTATCATAGCGACGACGACGCGACGTAACGAAAGCGATACCTCTCAGAATGTTATAAATAATTTTGTGGTTTCTACTTTTAAAGTTACGGTAGTAGGTAAGTATAATACTATGTTTATAATGCTTGTAAATGATTGATTATTTCCATATTCACTTGTCCTCCATTTATTGCTACGAGTCGAACGTCGTCGGTAAGATTTTTAAATTTTCCTGCCCAAAAAAAGAGTGTAATTTTTGTCAGGGTTCATGTACCTATGTGTGAATGTATGTGAGTTTCTTTATTCCACCAGAATCCTTATGGTCCCCCACATCAACAGTCACACATGCTATTCAGTTGAGCTTCATGTTCTATTAGGCTCTGAAAGACAGATAAGGTACAAGTACAAATTCAACCAAGTAGACTTGAGAGTTGAGACCTCGTCTCGCTCGGGAAATAAATAATAATATATAATGTACTCGTACAATGGATGCGTACAATAAATAAATAAAGCCACTTACCCTTTTTATAACTGACGGAAACTGCTCAGGTTTCCTGGACCTGCGACTTGCGGTTACTTCAAAGCAAGCTCTCTACACGAGAAATGTGTAGGTATTTGAGAGATATTTATAAATAACTATTATTTAATTATATGTTTCATATATTATCTACCTATTTTAGAACAATGAAGTTCCTATTTTGGAATGCTCTCAAAATGTAAAAAACGAAAACGTACTATTCTAAGACACTAATCTACCCTTCTTCTTCTTCTTCTTCTTTATCAACCGATAGTCGTCCACTGCTGGACAAAGGTCTCTTGCATAGACTTCCACAGGCCTCGGTCTTGCGCCGCCTGAATCCAGCGGCTCCCTGCGACTCGTATGATGTCGTCAGTCCATCTGGTGGGGGGTCTGCCAACACTGCGCTTCCCGGTGCGGGGTCGCCACTCCAGCACCTTGGGACCCCAACGACCATCAGCTCTTCGAACTATGCGCCCCGCCCATTTCAACTTCAGTTTTGTGAATCGCTGAGCTATGTCGGTGACTTTGGTTCTCCTACGGATCTCCTCATTTCTGATTCGATCCCGCAGGGACACTCCGAGCATAGCTCTCTCCATCCCCCGCTGAGCGATCCTAAGCCTACTTATGACTCTTATGTCTCTTACGACTATGTCTCGGATCCGTAAGTCATCACTGGCAACACGCACTGTTCGAAGACTTTACGAAGAAGACGTTCGAATCTACCCTTACTATACAGTTATATCAATTTGCTCAGATTTGCTCCCATGGATTTTTTAAACGTGGGATATGGGAACTATGGGATAATCATGGAAGTAGGATAGACGTAGTCGAAATTCCTGGTTCCATGGGGATAATTTTATTTCTAAAGTGTCAATGTCAACGTTCAATTCCATCTAGGAATCCGTTTATTTATCAAAACATTTTTATAAGAAAACTAGCTGATGCCCGCGACTATGTCCGCATGGATTTAGTTTTTAAAAATCCCGCGGGAACTCTTTCATTATCCGAGATAAAAAGTAGCTCTCCCGGTCTGAGGAACCACTACTACACCCATTACTATACCCATGCAAAAAATCGCATCAATCCGCTGTTCTGTTGCGACGTGATTGCAGGACAAACCAACAAACAAACAAACTTTCGCATTTATAATATCATTAATGCTTTATATAATGTCAAATTTTTTACCATACTTAACCAAAGACAAAATTACGTTTAGCTGTCATTTACGTTTTCTTATTTCACTGTCATTTGCGTTTTGATATTCCATGTCAGATGCGTTTTTGTTATACCACGTTTTATAGTGACATGACGGAAACGCGGTCGAACGGGATAAAAAGTATCCTATGTCCGTCTCCTGGTTCTAAGCTACCTCTCCACCAATTTTCAGCCAAATCGGTTCATCCGTTCTTGAGTTATAAATAGTGTAACTAACACCACTTTCTTTTATATATATATAGATATAAATTGCATTAAGTTGATACTTAACAATACTTAGAAAAATCTATGCATTAAAAACCATTTAAAAACATATAAGCCATTTTTTGCGAGCAACGGTCGGAAAATTTTTGTAATCTGGGTATTTACATAAATATTAATTTTCCTTAAACAGGCAGAATAATATTTTTACAAGCTTTTATTTAACTTGCAATGTATGTATGTATGTAATAAAAATAAATAAAATTAAAAATAAAATATGTCACAGCATGCTGTCAAAAAGGATCATAGAAACGTCGTTTTCCTTGTTCCATGCATAGAAATACGATTGCTATTTTAATATTGTCATAAAGTCATACGCTAAGGTCATAATATGTCGTGTACCTATATCATATTTTTATGAACCATTTTATAGTGTATCTTCTTCTATACTAATTATAAAAAAACCGGCCAAGTGCGTGTCGGGCCACGCGCAGTGTAGGGTTCCGTAGTTGAAAGTCTCAACATACATTTTGAGTTCCATGGTTTAAATACTATAATATACTACAAAATATGCAACTTACACTGCGTGTAATATCTAAATTAGAAAAACCGATATAACTCCTTCACTAATGAACCCTACTTAGCCGTGATAGTTTTCCTTTAAAATTCATTATATATACTACTGCTGTGAATTTTTTCTTGTATCCTATATACAACCATTTAGCTGGCAGAGGGGGGGGGGGACACTTGACTCTAATAAAATTTAGCACTTTAAAATATCATATTTCACAAACGGATCCCAGAATTGAAAAATGGTGTTCCCACACCCACAACGTTTTTGAAAGACCTATTCAACGACACCCCACACTATGGGATAGATGAGAAAAAAAAATTCATCTCCACTTTACATGTAGGTACCCTAAAAAATATATTTTTTACAATTTTATTTCACCACTTTGTCGGCGTGATTGATATTTATACCCTTGTCAAATTACAGATTTCTAGTACCAATAGTCTCTGAGCTAAACCGCGGACAGACAGACAGACAGACAGACGGACGGACATGGCGAAACTATAAGGGTTCCTTGTTTACTACGGAACCCTTAAAAGGCTTGTCCTGACTGACTGACTGACTGATCTATCAACGCACAGCCTAAACCACTGAAGCTAGAAACTTATGATATAGACGAGCACTAAGAAAGGATTTTTCGAAATTCTACCCCCAAGGGGGTTAAATGTGGGTTTAAATTTTGTATGAAAGCCCTTCATTTTTCAAGTTATATACCATAGCCGTCTCTATCTCCTTTAGAGAGCCATGAAGTAGAAGTCTGGCAACGTCGCAGGTAGGCCGTAGGTCTATCTATGGCTCTGTCAGTCGACATTGACAAGTTTGTGTTTGGTGTTTGGTTTTGCTTCGCGTCGTGTTATTTTGTATTTAAATCATAATTAATTAACAAAAGATACAATAATTTTGGTGTTTAATGTACGGTTTCACTCAAGGTGGATAGAAACCTTTTAGAAATACATCAGTTATGACGAGATAAATCCGTTTTCGTGGTTAACTTTATATCGACTGCAAAGTATAAACAAAGCTGCTAAGGTAAGAAAGTTAAGTTTATTACTGACTGACTACTGTCAATATGTTTTAATGTAACTAATGAAGATATTTTCGATTAAAGATGTGTAGTAACTTACAATTAAGTGCCAGACTCATAATTTAAATAAGTATCTAGGTTTGAAAACATAACCTACAAAAGAAATACTCATATTATTTCATTTTGTTTGTTTATAAAAGTTATTTTAACCGTTTTAGATGCCAAGGAAATGCTGTGTGCCAGAATGCAAATCAAATTACGCCAGTGTTATCCGCATTGAAGGAGCTAAAAGTACATTTTCTTTCCCGAAAGATGCTCATCTCTCTCAAGCGTGGTTACGTGCGATTCCTCGAAAAGACTGGGTACCTACAAAACACTCAGTTGTATGCAGCAACCATTTTACAACCCATGAAATCCAGACTGAGGAAATTGTCATTGGAAGTGACGGACAAGTGTTTAAACAGCAATTGAAATACCCACGTTTAGTCGAGGGTGCAATACCCCATATATTCAATAATCTCCCATCATACATGTCGAAGAGCACTCCACCTCCAAGAAGCAACCCCGAAAAAAGGAGACAACGAGCTGAACTATTTCATGAGGAGCAGGTGTCTAAATTTTTAGAGAGTGACATAATTACATCATTCGAAGACTTAGTGCATAAATTCCAAGAAAAGTTAGGAGACTCTAAATGGTTATATCGAGTGATACCTAATAAGAGGATTTATTTCTATTTGTTAAATCTTGATATTGAAAGTAATAATGATGACAGTGACAGCAGTGTGAAAGTAGTTAATAGTGTGTTGGTGGATGAAAATCTAAGCATTCAGGTATATGTAAAAGGACATTTAATGCGTCATGAAGATTTAAGCTGGATATTACCTAGTGAACTTAAGCTAAGCAGATGGTCACAGCTTGAAAATATACTATCTCGTTATTATAACAATAGTTGTGAACCAACAAAGTCATTTGACTATTGTCTTGATAGGTCTATTAATTATTTGAACGAAGCAGTTAATATTGAAAATGATAATTTTGCTGCAGAGCTTGTTCTAGACCAAATGAAATTGTTAAAAAATAAGCAACGTAGATATAGTGTTGCTACACTTATATTTTCATTTGTGATATTTAGTATTTCCTCCTGTGCCTATAATACTTTGAGGCAATACCTAATCTTGCCAACTGCAAGACATTTGCAGCAAATAACTTCGATGACTGGCCTGTGTCCGAATTCACCAGAAAATAACTATTGTTATTTAAAATCAATATGCTCTACGTGGGTAGAAAGGGAGAAAGTTGTAAATTTATTGATTGATGAAATTTATATAAAATGTGGCCTAGAGTATAAGTCCAAAACTATTCTAGGTTACGCAGAAAATAATCCAAAAAATCTTGCCAAAACCGTACAGACTTTTATGATTAGCTCTGCATTTGGTAACAAAAAAGAGGTTGTTAAGTTGTTACCAGTACATAATATATCTGGGAAATTCTTGTATGAAAATTTATTGCTCATTGTAAATTACATACAATCATTTGGACTGAAAGTACTTTCAATAATTTCTGATAACAATCGTGTAAACCAAAATTGTTTTAAGTTATTAACAGATGAATCAAATTGTAGCTTCAGTAATCCTAAATATACAGATGAAAAAATATTTGTCTTGTATGATCCAGTTCATATCTTTAAAAACATTCGTAATAATTGGATAAATTTAAATAATTGTACTTTTACATATCCTGACTTACATGAAGATAATATTATAAAAAAAGCATCCTTTCATCATTTGCGAGAATTATATAGGACTGAAAAAAATAAGTTGTGTAAAAAAGCTTTTAAATTAAACAATAAATCTATCAATCCTAATACATTTGAACGGCAAAATGTCATGTTAGTAAACAATATTTTTCATGATACCACTATCGCTGCTGTAAAATCTGAGGGTTATGTGGAAACATCAGATTTTCTACAAATTATTAGGGACTGGTGGGATATATTGAATGTGAAAAACACAGTCAAAGGTCAAGTATTAAGAAAACATAACTCTACGCCAATATTTCATAGAGATGATGATAAATTGAAGTTTTTGAAGTCAGTCTGTATTTGGCTAAGAAAATGGAAATCTTTAGAAACTTGTGTAGGTTTGACAAGAGATACTTATGAAGCTATGTTGCATACCACATCTGTCATAATTGATATTTCAAGGTATTGTTTTGAAAATTTTAATTTTGTGGTGTACATACTTCTTGGGAAGTTTCAAACTGACAATATAGAAAAAAGATTTAGTAGGTACAGGTCACTTTCTGGATGTAATTATAATGTAGCTTACAGACAAACTGTTGAGTCTGAAAAAAAAATAAGACTTCAACACTTACTAAAGCAGCGAGATCTGGTCTTTCTCAAATCTTGTACATCAGCTGAATGTTTTCAAGATGAAGTTAATATTGAGAAATTTATGTTTATAATAAACTGCAGTAATTATTTGGAAGCATGTGAAATCGATATTTCGTCTCAAATTTATGTATGTGGTTATGTTTCACATAGTTTACTAAATCGGTTTTCCTGTGAACATTGTAGAAATGTTTATATTGATGAAAATACGGCGGTAAATGATGAATATTTTAATTTGTTGCAAAGAGGGGGTTTATGTGCACCGACTGACCAAATCATGTTTATTTATTATCACATGACAGCAATTTTGGAATATATTATTAATGATGTTGATTTAGAAGTATCCTTCCTGGAATTTGTGCAACACAAAAGTTTACTTCATAATTTAACACTGTACAGCCTTCAAGCTGATACTTTTTATGTAGACTTTACAGCAGTGTGTAGTGTATGTGGAAAACAGAATAAAGAATATTATAGCATTGCTGCAAATATCTTGGCAAACATTATGCTAAATAATTATACTAAGCATAAGAATGATGTTGACAAGACAATTAATTATAAACGACGTAAATTAAACACTTTGGTTTAGTATTAAGATAGAATAGTTACTGCACATACCTATTATTATTTTTATTTAACCAATTTAAAAAAATTATCAATTCGACCTGTATGTATATAATATTGTTTGAAATGTACAATATTCATATAAGTTTATCTCTGTAGGTTTCAAAACAGATGTCAAATTTCATAAGTGTTTTATGTATGTCTACGTATTTCTCAGAAATTTGAAATCAAATTGCAACAAGTAATTCTCTTTTAATTGGGTTAAGAATCTTTTAACTTAGCGATCAGTGCAAGTTTCATCAAAATCAGTTCAGTAGTTTAGTAAGATATGGACTATAACTTTTGTACTTGCTTGTAAATGTGCTTGCTTTGATTATTTTTATAAGAAACTAGCTTATGATTAATTTAGTTTTAAAGTCCCTCGGGAACTCTTTGATTTTCCGGAATAAAAAGTAGCCTGTGTCACTCTCCAGGTCCTCAACTATGCCCATGCAAAAAATCACGTCGATCCGTAGCTCTGTTGTGGCGTGATTGAAGGACAAACAAACATACGAACAAACCAACAAACACACTTTCGCATTTATAATATTAGTATGAAGTATAATGTATGTGTTTTACCTACAAGTTATTGCGTTGACTATAGGTTGACTACTTTTGTACTTGCTTGTAAATGTAATTTCTTTGACTATTTTTATAAAAAAAATTATATTGTGTATTACCTAAAAGAGGAATTAGATAGAGATTTTATTAAGTCATTTGTTGACTAAATAGGTTGACTATTTTTATACTTGCTTTTAAAGTTGTCTACTTTTTTATAAACATATGTTTTACTCTATAAAGACTCTATGACATTGTTTTAACTAAATTTTTGCTATTATCGGCTATTTCATAGTGATTGTATGATGTAGTCCAAATTATGTTGAAGTTGATAATACTCTTAAATATTGTTTTTTCTTTTAAGTAATAATGCATAGACGCTGCCGAGTTTCTTGCTGGTTCTTCTCGCTAGGGTTAGAGCAGCATTCCGAACCAGTGGTAGATTCTTCTTAAAAAGGCAATGAAATAAAAACAAGCTAAATAATAAGAAACCATTAAATAAAGAGAATATTCGCTTTGTGAAGAAGTTTTATTTTATTTTTTGATATACCTACCTACCTACTTTATCATTACCTATCTAAATATCTTCCTTAATTGTTTTAAGAATCTTTTAACTTAGGGAACAGTGCAAATTTCATCAAGATCGGGTCAGTAGTTTCAAAGATATGTACCATAGTGTCGTTTACATTGTAACTTTGTTACATCATTACCTTTTCAATTCACTTTTCGATGTTTCTAAAAACACAAAATTATGTAATTATTTAATATGTTAGTTCTCATTCATGTGGACGCCTTAAAAATAAAGCAGCTAATTAGTATAAGTAAATAATTATCAACACCGAAGACCGAAGTCTATACTGATCTATACATTCGTACTGATTTTTCATTTTACCCATGGGCCTACCAGTGGCAGTAAATTGCGACGTTGCCACATTCACTTCATGGCTCCCTACAGGAGATAGAGACGGCTATGTATATACCCATGAAACTTGGTATTTGGGCCTTAAATAAAAAATTACGTATGTCACAGTTTTTGAAAATTCTACCACCAAAGGGGTTAAATAGGGGTTGAATGTTTTTATGATAATTTTTCATTTTTCAAGTTATCTCCACGAAACTTGGTATTTTGGCTTAAAATAGGGGTCGATAGTATGTATGAAATTCCGTAATTTTTTAAGTTTTATCTATGAAACTTTTTAAATAATAAATTTAAATAAATAAATAAATCGTTTATTTCAATCATTAATCATTAGTATACAGAAACATCAATTTTCATCTTGAACGATTTGTACAATATTTATGCTTACTACTATTTAAGATATTTACCAAAAAGTATATTTACAAGATCAAGAACTGGCTATCCTAGCTAGATTTTTTAGATCTGTATTAAGGACAGCCAGCCCTCTCCCTCGAATAGCCAAAACTGTGCACAAGCACATGTTCTTAAAAAAATAAATAGCCTTAAGCATTACTTTGTTTACTCGGGCTTTCGATTAAAAACAAAGAAGTATGACTTTCACAGTTGTTGAAAATTCTACCCCCAAAGGGGTTAATAAGGGTTGAATGTTTATATGATAGTCCTTCATTTTTCAAGTTATTTTTCAAGTTATGTTTATGAAACATTAAAAATAAAGAAGTAAGTACGTATTTTACATTTTTTGAAAATTCTACCCCCGAAGGGGTAAAATAGGGGTTGTTAATTTGTATGAAAGTCCGTCATTATTTACGCTTTTTTCTATGAAACTTTGTATTTAGGCTTTCGATTAAAAACAAAGAACTACGTCTTTCACAGTTTTTGAAAATTCTACCCCCAAAGGGGTTAAATAGGTGTTGAATGTTTGTATGACAGTCCTTCATTTTTCAAGTTATGTTTATGAAACTTGGCATTTTGGCTCTTGATTAAAAGTTAAGAAACTCGTATATTAAATTTTTTGAAAATTCTACCCCTAAAGGGGTAAAATAGGAGTTGTTAGTTTGTATGAAAGTCCGTCAGTTTTTAAATTTTATCTATGAAAATTTGTATATTTTGGGCTTTCAATTAAAAATAAAGAACTACGTCTTTCACAATTTTTTTCGCAAATTCTACCCCCGAAGGGGTATATAATAGGGTAAGGTAAGGTAAGGGGTTAAATATTGTGTATGAAAGTCCTCCATTTTTGAAGTTATTTTTCAAGTTCATCATCATTATCAACCTTTAGATGTCCACAGCTGGACATAGGTCTCCTGCATGGACCTCCACAGGCTTCGGTCTTGCGCCGCCTGAATCCAGCGGCTCCCTGCGACTCGTTTGATGTCGTCGGTCCACCTAGTGGAGGGTCTGCCAACACTGCGCTTACCGGTGCGGGGTCGCCACTCCAACACCTTGGGTCCCCAACGACCATCAGCTCTTCGAACTATGTGCTCCGCCCATTTCCACTTCAGTTTCGCGACTCGCTGAGCTATGTCGGTGACTTTAGTTCTCCTGCGGATCTCTTCATTTCTGATTTGATCTCGCAGGGATACCCTAAGCATCGCTCTCTCCATCGCTCGCTGAGTGACCCTGAGCCTTCTTATGAGGCCCACAGTTAGCGACCATGTCTCGGATCCATAAGTCATCACTGGCAACACGCACTGTTCGAAGACTGCACTGAGCCTGCACTTCAGGCACTGAGGAATTATGGACGAGAAGACATCTCGGAGCTTCCCGAACGCTGCCCAGCCAAGTTGGATTCGGCGGTTGATCTCTTTCTCGAAATTGGACCTACCTAGCTGGACTGTGTGTCCCAGGTAAATATACTCGTCGACAATTTCGAGTGCAGAGTTCTCAACAATTACTGGGTGGAGCGGTGCATGAGCATTGGACATGATTTTCGACTTGCTCATGTTCATTTTTAGGCCCACCTGTTGAGAAACCCTGCTGAGATCGTTGAGCATTGTATTGAGGTCATCGGCAAATCGCAGGTGAGTGATGTACTCGCCGTTTATGTTGATGCCAAGCCCGTTCCAATCCAGAAGCTTAAAGACGTCCTCCAACGCAGCGGTAAAGATTTTTCAAGTTATGTTTATGAAACTTGATATTTTTGCTCTTAATTAACAATTAAGAAGTATGTATTTCAAAATTTTTGAAAATTCAATTCTACAGGGGTTAAATAGGTGGTTGAATGTTTATGTGAAAGTCCATAATTTTTCGAGTTGGTTACATCGAGCCGTTGCGCGATCGTTCGATCCGTTGATCTACTTGATTCTTTCATGGGTATGGTTGTAGACTTACAGTGTCACAGGTTACTTTTATCCCGATTTAATATATTAATTATATTATAAAACCAGGAGTTCCCACGGGATTTTCAAAGAACCTAATTCCACGCGGACGATGTCGCGAGGGCAACAGCTAGTCTATGCATAAAACTTAAATAGTTTTATCATTTCAGATCATTTATAAATGATAGTAGAATAGTGGGTAGTTATTATATAGTAGGAATAAGGATATTTCAATGAATAACTTAGTTTAAATTATTTTTTTATTAATGGCAAAACGTAATATCATTGACACGAGTATACGAGTAAATATGTATAATAATATGCAATGACGTGGATATCATTGATTTGGTTATTGATGTATAGCATAATATCTAATCGTTTCTTTATAAAATTACTAGCTGACCCAGCCACGCGTTGCTGTGACCCAGTAGGTATAATAGATTAAATTAATATTAAGATAAAAACCATCCTATCATTTAAGTTGGACCAAATTACAGATAGTTACGAAGTTTTATCAAAATCGGTTAAGTAGTTTAGGAGTCCATCGCGGACAAACAACGTGACACGTAATTTGTATATATATTAAGATAAGATAAGATGGGTATGAAATAAAACACGTTTCTGTGAATTTTATCTCAATAATAAAGATTCATGTTTAACCATTTTTATTAGGAATATATTTTGTTCCATAGCCTTAGTTATAGTAATTGCCATCTGAAAAAAAGTATAAACTATAAATATTTATAGAAAAATGACTTTTTTAATAGTAGAAGATCAGAACCTAAGTCGACCTTCACCGAGCTGATAATAGAATAAAACTTATTTTATAATAAATTTAGTATATTAGAATTTAGAAAATACCTATATTAAAAATGGGTTTGCTAAAAAAATCCTGGACAGAATATTTTTAATTATTTTTAAAAAAAATATTTTTCATTAAAATGTTGCAACATCAAGATAATAAGAAAATTTTATCCTGAGTTAAAGTATAAAACATAATAGAATGTGCAGACGTTGGATTGTCTATTAATTATGGGGACGAACTACTGGGTTGCCAGGTATAAACAGGTATGTCGATGCCAGTTACTTTCACTTGATTGGATAATAGAAAAAATGTATATCAACATAAGCGCTGTTTTATTGCGAACACGTTTATATAGGGTCATCATAATATAGGATCATCATCAAATCATTTTTTTTAAATAATTAAAAATATTCGGTCCAGGATTTTTTTAGACAAACAACCCAAAGATTACCTTGGAGTGAATCCAAGGTAATCTTTGGGTTGTTTGTCTAAATAAATAATATTAATAGGCAAGTAATACACTTCAAAAATAACTTTTCAACATGCTCCTAATATGATTTCTCTAATATTATATACAGAACAATAATAATTATGGGGGTTGCGATCTAACATTTTTTTTTTCCAAAACTTTGTTTTCGGCCTAGGGGCCGATATGGAGTATATCAAGTCTTCCAGACTTTCTTTCATCTCTTTTATTCAAATGGTGAAATAATATATCTCATGACTCTTTCTTTTATTATTGTACCTGATACAAAGATCCTCGTCATTAGTTTTCGGCCGTCAATTAATGCGATAATCATTAAGAATATGGATTAATAGTGAAGATCATTTTGGGGGTGGCCGTAAAACAAAACATTGATGTAACGGCACCTCAGTTTTCGGCATGGCGTATGGAAAGCATGTGGCCAAAATTGAAACATATCGCTGGGATATGTTTCAATTTTTTTTGCAGTTTACCTAACTGCAAAGTTTAAATTAGTAAATTTAATTTTAATTTTATTTATTTAAAATTAAACATAAAAAAGAACGTATTAGATAGTTTAAATAAAGGTTGTAGTTAGTGGGTGACAAAATGTTCTTAGTTTTTTATTTATTTAATTTCCTTGAATGATGTTGATGGTGATTTTTAATAACATTGGGATATATAAAAAAATAATGATTAACTTACAAAAAGCTTTTTAATGTAAAGGAGAATGGGCACCTTTGTATGAGTTGCGTCCCCAGACTGTATCAAGTTGTGATATAATATGTCATTTTAAAGGTCATGATAATAGCTTCATTTTATTGTATGACACCAATTATGAGACACGTGCAGGGAAAGAACTAGAAATCATTTAATTTTTTTAAGCCCGTGGAAGTCTTAAGACAGTGTTTTTTAGATTATACGGTTTTTTATTCCTTATGTCGACCAAGCGGCATATATTCAACTAGCTGTTGCCCGTGACTTCGTCCGCGTGGATTTAGTTTTTAAAATCCCGCGGGAACTCTTTGATTTTCCGGGATAAAAGAAGCCTATGTCACTCTCCAGGTCCTCAACTATACCCATGCAAAAAATCACGTTGATACGTAGCTCTGTTGCGGCGTGATTGAAGAACAAACCAACAAACACACTAATTCGCATTTATAATATTAGTATGATGATGTGCCTGTGATCAATAGGGTGAAAACCGGGAGCGATCACTGGATGGTAAGAGGCACGTTGAATATTAAAGTAAAGCTGGAAAGGGCCAGACTGTTGAAGTCAACTCTCCGACCTTCTCGGGCTCATATCCAAAACCCCGAAACCTTCCAACTCGAACTGCAGAACCGATTCGATTGCCTAGCAGACTGCGTTTCTGGGGCCGATCTAAACAACAGGGTCATGAAAACTGTCCATAATCTGGGTCTAAATTCTTTAAGACCCGTCGGAGGAAAAGAACCGAAAAGTTCTCTGAGCATATTCTCAAGCTCATGGAGAGACAACAGATAAGGCTGCAGTCATCGGCAGACGCGGCTGCCTACCAGTGGATTAAAAGGCAGATCTCTACGGCACAAACTCGTGACCTTCGTGTCTTTAATACCAAGTGTATTAAAGATACCATCGAGCGAAACAGAGGCTAAGTGTTCGCGAGAGATCGGTTTATCGGACAGTCGTCTCGTCTCTTCTCGACCTGAGATCTTGGGAGAGGTTGAGAAGTTCTATGAACAGTTATATACCACGACACAAAAACCTGTTGAAGATTTGGCCAAAGATCCCAGAGCCAAACTGACCCGACACAATACCAAAGATATCCCGGACGTCAGCCTATACGGGATTAGCATGTTTCTCAAGCAGCTCAAGGAATCACTGCGGAACTCCTGAAAGCGGGTAGAAAACCAGTACAAGATTTTAAGAGTCAATTCCGTCATTCACGAGGGCATAACGGTTCTTCAAAAAGTGATAATACCTTGTTATAGACCCATCTCGTTCCTGGGTCAGGTTTATAAGTTGTTCTTAAGAGTCATTAGTCATTACTAATCGCCTTTCTCGTAGGTTTGAAGACTTCCAGCCTCCCGAACAAGCCGGATTCCGAAAAGGCTTTGGCAGAATAGATCACATTCATACGCTGCGGTAGGTTATATATAAAAGACGGAAGAGCATAACCGGCCATTAGTGTTTGTGGACTATGAGAAGGCCTTCAATTCGGTGGAAACTTAGGCTGTATTGAGGTCGCTGCAGAGATGCCGGATTGACTGCCGGTATATCCAAGTGTTGAAGTGCTTGTATGAAAACGCAACTATGTCAGTACGTACGTACGATGGACCAGACTACGAGGCGAATCCACTCACAGGGTGGAGTGCGACAGAGAGAAATGATCTCCCCGAAGCTCTTTACCGCTGCGTTGGAGGACGTCTTTAAGATTCTGGATTGAAACGGACTTGGCATCAACATAAACGGCGAGTACATCACTCACCTGCGATTTGCCAATGACATAATAGTCATAGCAGAGACTCTGAGATACCTCAATACTATGCTCAACGATCTCAGCAGGGTTTCTCAACAGGTGGGCATGAAAATGAACATGAGCACTATCTAACAGTGTTGCATAATATATGGAATAAGTTGCCTAACGATATAGTGACGTCAAAGTTAGTTAATGAATTTAAAAACAGATTAGACTGCCATAACATTGGAAACTCTAAGCACAGCAAGTGATATAGGCCCATCAGCGACAGCTGCGTAGCCTATCATAAATAATAATAATGAGTAAGATGAAAATCATGTCCAATGCTCATGCTCCGCTCCACCCAGTATTCGTTGTAATTCTGCAATCGAAATTGTATATACCTGGAACACACAGTCCAGCTAGGTAGGTCCAATTTCGAAAAAGAGATCAACCGCCGAATCCAACTCGGCTGGGCAGCGTTGGAGAAGCTCCGAGATGTCTTCTAGTTCAAAATCCCTCAGTGCCTGAAGACGAAAGTCTTCGAACAGTTTGTGTTACCAGTGATGACTTACGGATCAGAGACATAGTCGCTAACTGTGGCTAACTTCATAAGAAAGCTCAGGGTCACTCAGCGGGTGATGGAGAAAGCTATAATCGGAGTATCCTCGCGAGATCAAATCA
This sequence comes from Oeneis ivallda, assembly GCA_029955525.1. Classification (NCBI taxonomy): domain Eukaryota; kingdom Metazoa; phylum Arthropoda; class Insecta; order Lepidoptera; family Nymphalidae; genus Oeneis; species Oeneis ivallda. The sequence goes on from JARPMR010000003.1 coordinate 22,820,171, forward strand.
GAAATGAGAAGATCCGTAGGAGAACCAAAGTCACCGACACAGCACAGCGAGTCGCGAAATTGAAGTGGAAATGGGCGGAGCACATAGTTCGAAGAGCTGATGGTCGTTGGGGTCCCAAGGTGCTGGAGTGGCGACCCTGCACCGGGAAGTGCAGTGTGGGCAGAATCCCGTCAATTAGTCGTAGGGAGCCGCTGGATTCAAGCGGCGCTAGACCAAGGCCTGTAAAAGTCCATACAAGAGTCTTTTGTCCAGCAGTGGACGTCGATCGGTTGATAAAGAAGAAGATAATAAAAAATTAAAAAATATCATAGTTCTTTCCCTGCACGAGTCTCAGAGTTGGTGTCATACAATAAAATGAAGCTATTATCATGACCTTTCAAATGACTTATATCACAACTTGATACACCACTGGGGACGAAACCGCCCATTCTCCTTTAGACTGTTAAATTCATTTTAAATCCATCACAATGCAGTGGCCGACAATAGATTATCCCACGGCCGAAAACTGAAATTTGATAACTGACATTTTAGCGTTTTTCCGGATTAAATAAAAAATAGAAATAACTTATAGCTGAAAGCGCAAAACAGTATATAAGAAAGAAACTTCATTATATGGGCTTTCATCTAACATAGTGAGCATAACTATATTAAGGTTGTAACATTTTTTCTGATGTCCTACACTTGATATGAGCACTAAGAGGCCGTTATATCCGGCACATCGACCCTACTTCGGCAGAGGGGAAAGCTTGGCAAGTCCTTCTCTTTCTCGTCCAAGATAATATCATAACTTAGTCTGAAATGAGCTTTAGAAACATAAAATAAAACTTGGATTTATACTGTTTACGAGAACCTACCTATACTATAAACATCGCGTTATTTCAGCGCATGCATGGACCCGATCATGTAGAAATAACCTTCACCAGTAATCTGTAAAAAATACTAATAATATAAGATCTTTAATCGAGTCAGTTTATAAATATCTAACGGCAAGTAATAATATCGTGTAATTTTATTATCTTAATCCGATTGACTTCTTGCATAAAATTTTTGCGATGGTGTGTTCTTTTCGAATGTTATAAAAACTAGTCAAAACAAGGTAAAATATAAATAGAACTCAACTTTAAGGTATATAAATTTTTCGTTGTTTTACCTAAATGTTTATTAGACTAGAATGTTCTCTAAAATCTATACAAAAAAGGTGAAGTAGGCAGATGAATTTTTCTGTATGGAGATTTTGGGTAAACAAAGACACTTATAAGGAAGAATTAAGTTCAACCATTTCTGTGTAAATTCCCATGGAGAAGAAGAATCAGGGTTTTTTATTGCTGATTCTTCACTGTTTGTTTCATTGAAATGAGTCAATAGTTACCTTAAACTTATTTGCTGTTCTATAATCAAATTATTTATTTACTTAATTTTTGTTTATTGAAAAATATGTATTTTTTTTAATACCTTTTCACGTCTAGGATCCTGAACTTTCCTTTGAAAACTTTCTGTACTATTGCAGGAAATAAAAATTACTATTGCCAGTAATAGTAGATATGGCAGTTATGGGACTGATTTTTGCACCTTCACAAATAAAACACAGGTTTCGTTGACAGTTTTCGCATTTTAGCCATTCCATGTAGCTAAGCGTTACTTTTTTTATATCTAAGCTACTTTTGCTAAACTAGAAATCCCAGAAGTTCGTATTTTATACATCACTAGCTGATATTCGCAACTTCGACCACGTGGACTTTGTTTTTAAAATCCCGCGGAATCTCTTTGATTTTCCGCGGAATCTTTTTGATTTTTGACTTTCTGAAAACAATTAGATTTGATTCTCCAGATCCCCAACTATACCCATCATACAAAAATCACGTCGATTGATGACGTTGACGACACGTTGATTCACTATACAAAATTACAAATTTAGATTTTTTCAATTTTTTCAGATGTCCTTTTGGGTTTCCCCCATTTTTTAAACCACTTCTGTAGGCATTAGCTATACTTACTTACTCGCTCACCCATAAGCTAAAACCATTTTCATCATCATCAATAGCCTATAACAGTCTTCTGCTGGACTAAAGGCCAACCCAAGGCCAATGAGAACCCTTTTAATTCATATGAATTATGGTTAATGAATACGTGTTAATTAAGTCACTGAAATACCGCGGTAGATGGCATGAGTAAGGCTGATCTAATAGTGCAGAAATTACTTAGGTATCCAACAGACATAGGTACTCGTATTATGCAGTCGCTAGAACATTGGCATCTCGAAATTTAGTTTTTTTTCGTTTGTTTAATTCCTAATTGTATGCTAGTAATTAGTATGGACAAAGAAAAATGTATGTAAATTTTGTATGTTAAACTTAAAATAAAGGCAAATATTCACTGTGCCCCTTGGTGATCCACAGTACCCCAAAACTAAGTCCATAGTGCCTCATAGCTGGGGAAAAGTGGATCATTTAACATTTGTTTTTAAATGTTTGCTACGGCATTAAACTGTTGTGTTTAATGAGTATTTCGATGTTATTTTCCACTGCTAAATATCTAAAGTAAAAAACCCGGTTCATTGTGGCCCTTAATTCTTCCCCTACAAATGAATAAAGATTAAGGGCCATTTGTCTTTGTCACTATTGTCTTTGTCACTTGACATAAAGTAAGAAAGTGACAAAATTTACGGTTAGGCTATCCAACACTTATCAGAAGGTGGTAATACAGGCCCTAAATTTGATAAACAAGCGGTGATAGCCTAGTGGTGGAGGATTGTGGTTTTAAGATTTAACAAACAGCATAATATTTTAGAAAAAAAAATTTAAACTAGGATAACATACCTGTACAGACTAAAATTATTTTATTCTTTGCAGTGGTTTTTGAAGTCAGTTTCTTTTGTTGTGCAATGTTGCTCATAAGGAAAAGTTAACTCACTTTTGTTATTTTCATACAATAGATAGCCGTAAAGAGCAGGTGTAAGCTTTATGAACCGGAATGTCTTCTCCGTATGTTAATTTGATCTTCAAGTTTCTGTAATTGGAAATATAATAATTTATTGCAATTTTAATACATTGTATGATAAAGTAATTAAAGTTGTTTGTTGTTTGTGATTATTATTAGTCACTAGCTGACACGGCGAACTTCGTACCGCCCAATTTTTTTTTGTTTTTGTGGACCTTAGGGAACATACAAAAAAATTAATTAACCGAATTGGTCCATCCATTCTTGAGTTATGCGATTACCAACATTCATTTTTTATTTATATAGATTATTTTTCAAATTTTGCTATTGCACAATTGCAAATAAATTCCTTATACTTAAACAAATAGCTTTTCACATACAGCTGCAGCGGCATGTGGAAGTCTATGCAAGAAACTAGCAAGAAACTTATGTTCAGCAGCTGTGGGCGTCTATCCGTTGCTACGATTGCTATGAAGAATATGATCATGTTAGAGAATAGGAATAAGAAAAATGCTTTAGTGCCGATTTCACCAACGCAACGCGACGTCGTGTGACGCTTAACCGAGGAGTAAATTGGGCGTTCTGACAGTTTGCGCATTGAAAATACTGTCAAAAACCCTCGGATAAGACTTATTTTACGTTGGTGTAATCGGCCCAGTCATATTTTGTATCAATGCATGACTAAACGGTCAGTTCATATCAACTTACCGGTCATATTATTAATTAATTTACCAATTATTTATTTATTTTCCCTAAAAAAAACTTTACATTAAGGTCCAAGGTGATAGAATGGATACCAAGCACCACGAAACGTAAGGACGGATGATCACAAACGACTCGCTATGAAAAGCATAAAGATATGGAAGACACAAAACAAAACCACGCATGCGAGATTTCGAGAGTCCATTTTTGTACAGCTGTGGGCGTCGCGTCTATCGGGTGAATAAGTAGATAGGTACAGTTTTTGCAATTCACGAAGGCGAGTGAGCTTTACTCGTGGTTACTTTATACATGGACATTGCATAAGTGTGCGTGCCTGTCAAAGCCTAGGTGGGAGCGGGCAGGCGCGAGCATTGCGCTCGCTCAAACTTATACAGATACGAGACACACACAACCATAAGTCAGTCGCCCTCGTGAATTGCAAGAACTATACTTACATTATATTTTTATTTATTGTCAGCTTTGATCATCGGCTTGTTCTGTCGAACTCCGAAAATAACTCAGGTTTTCCTCAAACATAATTTTCTACGTTGGTTTTTATTGCATACGTAAGTTATAAGATTACACAAATTATAAAGCACAAAATTTGAAATTGGCAAAAAATCTCAAACAAAGAGAATAGGTATTTTCATTAATCACCCTGGTCTGTGATGAAAATTTATCAAACTAAGATTCAGATCTGATCTACTATTTTCTAACGGGATTTTCTAAAAATTATTGCACAACATATTATGGAGATGTCAAGAGGATAATTATAAATTATTCAGCATAGTTTAAAAAAAATGTTTTCGCACTTAAAATGCGATTTGTGCAAAAAATATAAGATATACCTACAAAAATTGTCAAGGAACCTTTTTAGGGTTCCGAAGTAAACAAGGATCCCTTATACTAGTGGTTCGCCCCGAACTGAGACCTCGCGGTAACGGTTTCCCATTATTACTTATTCATTCAATAGATACATGACGATCAAAATTGACATTATTATTATGCCCGTTTTCACCAACCATACCTAAATCATCCCCTTTGTAGCCCCTAAATACAATCCTAACATCCCAATGTCATTTTCACCTTTAGTTGTCCCGTAGAGGTTCGTAATAACGAAGTTGACAGAAAGTGTCAACTAACTTAACATAGGTAGCCCGTAAAGGTTAGGGAACTGTTATAGTGAAATCCTCAAGGCCTCAATCAAACTTAGGTATAGTTTTTTGGAACATTCAAATTAAATTACTTGTACACAGCGTCAACTATCGACACGATCAGAAAACATGTAAAAACAAACTGCAACGTGAAGTTTTATTGATGTTTGCTAAATGACTAAATAATAATTTTAATTGAATGATAATATGTTACATATAGCTGCATTTGCTTTAAATGAGATGAGAGCGCCATCTATTGACATCATTGTGAAGTTCTGTTGTTGCTGCTCATTAAAAGTTAAATAATTTAGTTTCCTTATTACATTTATCTAATTTTAGTATTTGTTGTTCAAGTACATGATATTACGCTAAAATTATAAAACTTTCAAGGAACAGCTCTCAATGGTTATTCCGTTGTGAGGTCAAATATAATCTCCACTTTGAAAGCCCCCCATTTCGTCAATTTTAGGAAAAAAATTAAAAAAAAAATACTTTTGTACTCTGTTCCAAATTATCTTTAAAATGAGGTACTGTAACTCTATGAAATGCAAAAATTTTTTTTTTGTTTCGCATTCGCTTCTATGAGAGCCCCCCTGAAATAAAGATTTTTATAACTTTTTAAGCCATTTTCGGCTGGAGGCCATCGGTTTACATATTATATCTCAAATTGAAGTAATTACGTTCAGTAATTTAGAAGTTATAAGGCTCTGACAGACGGACGGACGGACGGACGGACGGACGGACGGACGGACGGACGGACGGACAAGTGCAAATTCACTCAAGTAGACTCAAAGACCTTCGCTTCGCTCGGTCGATTATTGGCCATGTCCGTCTGTCTGTCCGTCCGCGATTTAGCTCAGAGACTATTGGTACAAGAAAATTGTAATTTGACAAGGATTAATCACGCCAACAAAGTGGTGAAATAAAATTGTGAAAATTAATTTTTATTAGGGTACCTCCCCTACATGTAAAGTGGGGATGAATTTTTTTTTCTCGTCTATCCCATAGTGTGCGGTGTCGTTGATTAGGTCTTTCAAAAATATTGTGGGTGTGGGAACACCATTTTTAGATTCAGGGATCCGTTTGTGAAATATGATATTTTAAAGTGCTAAATTTTATTAGAGTCAAGTGTCCCCCCCCCCCTCTGCCAGCTAAATGGTTGTTTAAAGGATACATGAAAAAATTCACAGTAGTAGTTTTTATAAAGAATTTTATAGGAAAACTATCACGGCTACGTAGGGTTCATAAGTTAAGGAGTTATATCTGTTTTTACTGGGTTAGTTATTACACGTAGTGTAAGTTGCATATTTTGTAGTATATTATAGTATTTAAACCATGGAACTCAAAAATATATTCAATATCATCATACTAATATTATAAATGCGAAAGTATGTTTGTTTGTTGGTTTGTCCTTCAATCACGCCGCAACAGAGCTGCGGACTGACCTGATTTTTTGCATGGGTATATTTGAGGACCTGGAGAGTGACATAGGCTACTTTTTATCCCGGAAAATCAAAGAGTTCCCGAGGGATTTGAAAAACTCATTCATATCAACTATTCATAAAAAAAGTGTGTGTGTCAGCTCCGACGCACGACTGGAGTTTACTCCTTAAAACGTCGTAATGCATTCGCGGCGCTCGCTGCGTCTCGGCGCCGCTCGGTATGCGCTCGGCTTCCCGAAGCGAAAGCTCTTTCGCATTCGACAACTCAAGCGAAAACCAACCTTATTTACTCAACGTTAGGGTAGAAATTTGCATCGTTGTGAAAAACGTAACGAGGGCATTCGACAACTCAAGCGAAAACCAACCTTATTTACTCAACGTTAGGATAGAAATTTGCATTGTTGTGAAAAACGTAACGAGGTCATTCATAAGTAGATTTTACTCCTCGAAATTTTTCTCATACCGGGCGCCTAAAATCGATTCTTAAGGAGTAAACTCCACTAAAATAAAAGCACTATCCTAGGTCAGCAATAATATTTGTGACTTGCAACTACGGAACCCTACACTGCGCGTGGCCCGACACGTACTTGGCCGGTTTTTTGTAGAAAATTCAATTCTCTATCTTTCAATTCTCTAAACTTTTATTTCAAACTTTTTTTTTTGGAAAAAAGTTAATTTTTGTACACTTTACCTTTTTTTTGCTAACGTTGCCCGTGGTTCAGCAGCCTGAATTTTTGAACTATTATTATGGAAGCACTTACGCTTTTGGCGTTGGTTTCAGCCTCCCTCCTCAAAATGGTTAAGTTAAGACTAGATTGACTGGACTATGTGACGCTCGCAATCTCCTGACACTGTCTATTGCTATATTATTAGTTAATATGCACTGTGGCACTAAGTATGCAATAAATTAATCTAACCTCCGTAATGATTATTACAGCTTTTTTGCAATCGACCAGCAGCAGATTCTGCAAAAGCTGCATCAATCATTGCTCAGTTTCAATTGTAGTGATTGACTGAATTTATCGCGTATTTACTGCAACAATACATTTTAACCAATACTACGTCAGTATTATAAGGTCTGTGCCAATACCAAGGTTCCACACCTTTCCCTAATTTTTTATAACTTATAAGTTATAAAAATTAGGGAAAAATTCCACAATATGTAGAAATTATTTAAAATAAAATTGAAAATAGAAAATTCAGTCTGTCGAGCGGGGATTCGAACCATCGACTTTTAACTGTTAGGCGACTGCTGAAGCCACAAGGCTACGGAGACCCAATATTGTACCGCGAAAATACCGAACACAATGCAAAATTCACATTCAAAAAAGTGTCGGTTTCAAAAAAGTGTCGATTCGTCTAGCCCCCTTCCGAGTTCCGCACCGCGCGATAAGGAACTATAGTCGGAATTATAATTCGATTCCACGTTTGACATTAGCTACTGTCATTTTGTAAAATAATGATACCACATATAATAGTGTAGTGATGAACACAAAAATCGATAAACAATCGCGATTTATGTTTATGTAATCATAATATTGGTGTGCCAATTAAAGACTAAATTATTGATTTTTATTTAAATAAATACATAATTACTCATAATAATTATTTATTAATTAGTAACCGCTGCTTTATTTTATAAAAAGTTAATATTTTTGTTTTTTATATTAAAAACAAAACTTATAATAAAAGAACCTAGATAGTTTTCTGTATTGGCAACCCGTGCGCGCTCGTGCAGCTATCGCCATTTTGTTTATCTTGTCATTCGGCTTCATTCTCCCAGTCTGACTGCACGAATATCTTGTTTCATTGCGAATCGATATTTTGTTATTTTGTTGGGTTTTTGTTAAAGTTTTGTTACGTTGTGTTTGTTGTTACGTTTATAGTTTTTTTGTGAACTTTGAGTGAATCTATTTGTTTTGGTTTTCCATCAAAATGGATCCTCAGCCAAGGCATTCAAAAGGATTTCAGAAGGATTCAAAAGGATCATCAAGGCATTCAATTCAGAAGGCATTCAAAAAATTACGGCTACCGAATGGTCTAAATGCGTATCCCATGTTGTCAAAGAAGAGGAAAAAATGAGTAGGCTAGATATTTTAATTGACAATATCACAGACACATTTATAATACATGTTACAGAAAGTGACAGCGATAGCGATAGCGAAGACGGCCACGATTTATAAAATAAAATATTACCATAATACATCTATTTGTTTTATTTCTCATGTTCCTTCATGATCACATTTTTTTATTTATTTCACACACAATTATTAAAGAAAACTCTCAGATCCTTGATAAAATTAATCGTCATAACTAAATTATCCGTTCAGAAATATTTAATTTCCTGATATACTTAGTTTCTATTAAAGTAGTAGTTGTTTAGATATACTACTATAAACGAGAGGAATCGATTCGGAAATATTCCATTTCCGTATCGAATAATTTCGTAACGTCACTATTTAGTACTTGTCATAACGTTGCAACACTGAAATTGTCAAATCTGGAATCGAATTAAAATTCCGACATTACGTTCCAATATTATCATGATTACATTCTGACTTACTTCAACATATATAGGATGCGGCTCCACCATACGTTCAGGCTTGTCAGCCTTTGTGCTATTATCTGTAGATATTAATCTTAAAATAGTAAAATCCTTCGCCGTTTCCACTACCCTAGCTCTCGGGTTTTTATTTGTTGCCAATATTGGTGTCACAAGCACTACTTTTGCTGTACTTGAATTGATAACACTTTCATTTGTATAGAAGATACAATGTAATAAAATAAAAATTAAAATAAGTCTTCCTAATAAATACATCGCGATTCGCGACTGAGTGATTCCGGATATTTATCCGAAGCTTTATTTATACATTTTTGAAGTATTTTAATATCACGATCTGCCGTGATCTCTTCCGAGTTTGCATCTAAGTAACATATTATGATATCATATTCAAAACATTTTTAAACAGATTTATTCAGCATCATCATTTTCTTTCATTTTCTTATTATGCGACTTCAAAAAATACAAAAAGAGGAGGTTCTCAATTCGACGCGTATTTTTTTATTTTTTTGTCGATGTTACTCCATATCTCCCTCAAATCTTAACCGATTTCAATAATTTTTTTTTATTTGAATGAGCGTATCTGCAGGTAGGTCCCCTTCAAATTTGGTGCAGATCTGATAAATATCTTCGGAGATGGAAGACGGTACTCCTCAATGAATGAGAGGAAATCGCTCGCGATCAGAGTATGTGTAGACTTTCAACCATGCTTAGTACATAACATACATACATAAGCTAAATTTCTATTTATCATCTTATTTTTACAAGCTTTTATTTATCTTGCAATGTATGTTTAGGTCAAATCTTGCAAGATGTATTGGAACCATTCCCGGTTTCCGATTGAGCTGAAAATGTGCATGTACAAGTAAATCGATTACAGTACATGTAAGGATTACAATGCAATATTACTGTAACATGGAGCTGATCTGATGATGGCTATGGAAATTCTGTAGTAAAACGATGGAGTCGGGCTCGTTTGATTCGTCTTAAAAAGTACTCTGGTCCTAGATAATATCCAGGGTCTGATGATGAAGCTGAACGGTGGTTATGAGCACTCTGTAATGAAACTACATAACCATATTTAGTTTGGACTCGTTTCATTTGTATTGATAAGAAGCCTTAAATGATATCCATGGAATGGCTCTGATGATGGAGCTGAAACTGCAGCCAGGCAACACACTAGTACAGTGTTTAAAAATAATAGCAGATATGTCGTATTTGGATTCGTTTTGATCAATGAAACAAATCGCGCGCGATCAGAGAATGTGTAGATTTATCCTATGAAGCTACACTAAAAAGTTAAAATAATATATAAAAATTCTTTTAATAAAAACCGACTTCAAACGCCACTGAAAAGTATAAAATAATTTCAGTTTGTACACGTATGTTGAAAGTCGGGCGGGCCTCAATAGAATTATGAAACTGCAACGCTAGCCCGATTTCAACGTACTTACCTGTACCTATGCTATGCCTGTACCAAGTACTATAATTATATTCTGTGCCTGGACCTACAAATTAAAATTTTGGCTAGCGTGGCGCATTCGTTTCATCGTTTCTATTAAGAACGCGTATAACACCAAAAAAAAAAATCAGATTTCGCGATGAAATAAAACATAGCCGTAACCTCATGTGAGGCGCCACAAAAGAAAGCGTTTTGCGCGGAATAGGAGTGTAGTAAGCGCCAAATACTTTGTAACTCGTAAAATATTAATTTTCTTTTCAATTCACTAGGCTACTCTCTTGATAATATCAATCAGAATTTAATGTAAAAATTTTGGCTCTGTAATATGCAACACATTGAAAATAAATGAATATTGGTTAAAAATTAGACCAAACTTCGCGATTTTTTATTATCGAACAAATTTCATCATTTTATGTTTTTGCCCAAGCACGTCCCTTGGCAGTATGATGTAATTTTTGCGTGTTTTTTTCGGATAGTTGAAACTTTATCTACTACTGTAAAAATCAAATCTGTTTACTGTTAACGAGCGCACACCCACTATTAAGGCCCGCCCGACTTCAACATACGTGTACAAACTGAAATTATTTTATACTTTTCAGTGGCGTTTGAAGTCAGTTTTTTTTAAAGAATTTTTAAACTAGCTGACCCGGCGAACTTCGTACCGCCAACTTATCTACATAAATAAAACAAATAATCCTAATCAAAAAAAACTATCCTATCTTTCAAGTTGGACCAAATTACAGATAGTTACGAAGTTTGATCTAAATCGGTTAAGTAGTTTAGGAGTCCATCGCGGACAAACAACGTGACACGTAATTTATATATATTAAGACTAGCTGACCCAGCGAACTTCGTACCGCCAACTTATCTATATAAATAAAACAAATAAACTATCCCAATTCAAAAAAAACTATCCTATCTTTTAAGTTGGACCAAATTACAGATAGTTACGAAGTTTGATAAAAATCGGTTCAATAGTTTAGGAGTCCATCGCGGACAAACAACGTGACACGTAATTTATATATATGTATTAAGATTAAGATTAAGATTATTCGATGCATTCGACGTGTCTTAAATTAAAATTTCTAAAAATCTTCTAAAATTAAAATATCTTAGACAATTTTTTCAATTGACCTTCTCTTAAGTTTTATCACCTAAAATGTCATCTGCTTTACGAAATTTTACACCTCAAACTGGTCTATATTTGCTTCATCTGTATTGCATTATTATCCTATACTTACCTACTTTCCTATAAATAGTATAAATTAAAGTTATAACTAATATACGCGTTTAATTTAACACAATAATTTAATAAATAAGTTTTCAAAACTTGACTCACAAAATGGCACTAAGTGTGGTGCCACTACCAGATTTAAAGGTTTCTTCGCTTCCTCATTCCTAGAATCTATATGGTATGTAGTACGAATTCTATTATTGTTTGTGCTATTTATAATATGAAGTTGGTAGGTATTCAATGTGCAACCGCACTAAATGCCAAGCGGTTAAAACCGGTTCAAGGATATTATGTTTGCTTGACCTTAAAAAGAATATATCAACTTGACGTGAACTTGTCTGTAGCTCCACCTAGTAACCCCTATATCACTAGTGGTTCGCCCCGAACTGAGACCTCGCGGTAACGGTATCCCATGATTATTCATTCAATCGATACATGATAACCAAAACTGACATTATTATTATGCCCGTTTTCACCAAACATACCTAAATCATCCCCTAAGTAGGAGTCTCTTAACGTAGGTAGCTCCTAAATACAATCCTAAGTCCTAACATCCGTCCCAATATCCTTTTAGGTGTCCCGTACAGGATCGTGATAAATAAGTTGACAGAAAACATCAATCACCTAACTTATAGGTAGCCCGTAAAGGTTAGGGAACGTTAGTGAAAACATTGAATTATTTATCAAACATTGAATTTAACTCGTAGTTCCATGGGAATAGTTACTGACTGCGCCATCTATTAGCATTATTGTGAAGCTATGTTGATGCTATATGAATTACTGACGCCCATTAAAAATTAAATAATCTCGTTTCTTTATAATATTCATATAATTTTAGTATTTGTTGTTCAAGTACAGGATATAAGTGACCTAAAAACATAAAATCAGTTTGAAAATCCATAGCGGATTTTTCTAGAGAGCGTCTTCAAGCGAGCGTATAAAATCGCCACTTTGAAAGCCCCCCATTTCGTCAATTTTAAGGGAAAAATTAAAAAAAAAATATTTTTGTACTCAGTTCAAAATTATCTTTAAAATGATACGTAACAATTTTATGTAACGCGATTTTTTTTTTTTTACTTCGCATTCGCTTCTATGAGAGCCCCCCTGAAATAAAGATTTTTATAACTTTTTAAGCCATTTTCGGCTGGAGGCCATCGGTTTACATATTATATCTAAATTTGAAGTAATTACGTTCAGTAATTCAAAAGTTATAAGGCTCTGACAGACGGACGGACGGACGGACGGACGGACGGACAAGTGCAAATCGCCCTAGTTAACTCAAAGACCTTCGCTTCGCTCGGTCGATAAATAATAGAATCAAAAACACCAAAATAATAGTACCTAAGTTAGTGCAATTAAATATTTCGTGTTATTGAATCATGTTCTTGGAGACTTCTTCTGAATACAAATTATAAACATTAATTTATTAACTAAAACTACTTTAATATTTATGAATTAAACGAGCTACTATAAAAATTACTTTTAACAACAAAATACGACAAAATGAACATGCGAGTATATAGTGGCTATGAAAATAACTAGTGGTTCGCCCCGAACTGAGACCTCGCGGTAACGGTATCCCATGATTATTCATTCAATCGATACATGATAACCAAAACTGACATTATTATTATGCCCGTTTTCACCAAACATACCTAAATCATCCCCTAAGTAGGAGTCTCTTAACGTAGGTAGCTCCTAAATACAATCCTAAGTCCTAACATCCGTCCCAATATCCTTTTAGGTGTCCCGTACAGGATCGTGATAAATAAGTTGACAGAAAACATCAATCACCTAACTTATAGGTAGCCCGTAAAGGTTAGGGAACGTTAGTGAAAACATTGAATTATTTATCAAACATTGAATTTAACTCGTAGTTCCATGGGAATAGTTACTGACTGCGCCATCTATTAGCATTATTGTGAAGCTATGTTGATGCTATATGAATTACTGACGCCCATTAAAAATTAAATAATCTCGTTTCTTTATAATATTCATATAATTTTAGTATTTGTTGTTCAAGTACAGGATATAAGTGACCTAAAAACATAAAATCAGTTTGAAAATCCATAGCGGATTTTTCTAGAGAGCGTCTTCAAGCGAGCGTATAAAATCGCCACTTTGAAAGCCCCCCATTTCGTCAATTTTAAGGGAAAAATTAAAAAAAAAATATTTTTGTACTCAGTTCAAAATTATCTTTAAAATGATACGTAACAATTTTATGTAACGCGATATTTTTTTTTTTACTTCGCATTCGCTTCTATGAGAGCCCCCCTGAAATAAAGATTTTTATAACTTTTTAAGCCATTTTCGGCTGGAGGCCATCGGTTTACATATTATATCTAAATTTGAAGTAATTACGTTCAGTAATTCAAAAGTTATAAGGCTCTGACAGACGGACGGACGGACGGACGGACGGACGGACAAGTGCAAATCGCCCTAGTTAACTCAAAGACCTTCGCTTCGCTCGGTCGATAATACCTCTCTAGAAATACGTTGCTATTAAAACTACAATTCTCATTTAGGTATATGACTGAGAACATAACAGAGTATTTTCACTATATTTCAGTAGGTAATTTATTTATTCTGTTATTTTGTATAACAACAATATATATAAATAATTAAAGACGTGCAAAAGGACAGCATGTATCTATATATTTATGTATGAAGAGATCCTCCCAGGAGTCCTCAGAGTCCTTATATAAATCCTATAACCATCATTACTTTATGCTTTTCTTCTGATTCAGTTTCGTAGTCAATGCTCCATTATTGGAATTTTCTCGACTGCAAATATTATGTTCATTTAGGCTCTGAGTAGGTAGTGGATGGTAGTGGTTTTAAAAAACATCTCTTCTCTTCTAGAAATGAATGCTGATGTTGTTTCTATTTGTTTTTTTTGTTTATGCTCATCCTATATCATGCGAATAGGCAATTTACTTTTTACAGTTATTTAAAGTTTCATTTATTTTTATTAAGATTTATGTTCTCAAGCTTCGAGAAGTTTACTCAAATGGTCTTTCATATGGATGATGGCGTTCGAGTAATGTAATTGGCCCTTAGGAGTGGTTTGTCCAGTTTTATGGGAAGTCCTACGTATCTTGTACCTACTTACTCGTACAAAGAACAACAACTGCATACCTATGTATCTGCTAAGGTCGAGTTCATAATTTTGGAAGTCATCAGATATAATTGAATGAAGTACTCCGAGTATTGTTAATAATGATGGATTGTTCCAATTATACTCGTATCAGGATGTTTTCAATATTGTCAGTTATTAAAGTAGGAGTATTTATTATAGGTTGCAAGTGTTGGAAGTCATGGTTTCTGAAAAGCAAGATTTTTTTTACAATAATCACAGAATTAGGGAATATTATTTCAAATTATTCATGTTTTGTATTACATTAGAAATTAGAATCAATAATTTGGTGACCTCAGTGTAACTATATGTCCTGTAATGTATATCCAAGCGGAAAGATGTGCATTATTAATATTTAATACAAATTACCTTGGGTGGAACTAGATCAACTTCAGGGACATCAATCGTTTGTAACGTAGACAATTTCACAACACTGGTTGGTTCTATAACAGCCATTGTTTCTTCAGGCATTTCTGATTCAAGTTTAATAGGAAATAGTGTTGTCGGTGTTATTGTCAGGGTGACCGGTATGATAGTGTAAGGTTTAGCTGAAACATCTGGAGTTGTTTGCAATTTTTCTAGTGACGGATTTTCTGTCTTCGAATCAGAGGTGGTTGCTACTTGAGGAGGTAAAATAGGCGTCTTGGCAACATCGCCACCTGAAGCGACGGTGGTAAACTCTGGTGGTGCCACACGAGACGGCTCAACATTGAACTTACTCTCCAATGTCACAGGTGTACCATTTTCTAAAGACGAAACAGAACACAAAACTGTTGTTAGCAAAAACAGACATTGCCCTGGTGCCATTTTATTTTTAAATGCTAAAATTGAATAATACACGAAAGCACCCGGCGACTGCTTAAGCTTGACTCTTAGGCTTGACTGCCAGACTTCTCTAAACGATTTCTTG
Organism: Oeneis ivallda; assembly: GCA_029955525.1. Taxonomy (NCBI): domain Eukaryota; kingdom Metazoa; phylum Arthropoda; class Insecta; order Lepidoptera; family Nymphalidae; genus Oeneis; species Oeneis ivallda. The sequence goes on from JARPMR010000003.1 coordinate 22,835,708, forward strand.
GCTGAATTTTTTTTTTATATAAGAATAAATTTCCATTTATTCGTATCTAGTTAGCCGTGACTTCTTATTTATATGTGTTTGTTAGAATAAGTACTTAAAATTTTGAGCAACGCTGGCTTTGCTCAGAATTGATTAATGACCTTTACCTTCAGCGTTGTTTTGTTTTGATTGATTTGCTAAAATAAACTTTATAACATAAGAGATAAAATTGATATTTCACTGTGTAGGTTACGTTCAAAGTAATGTTTATATTCATAGAATTCATTGTTTATAAGATTCAGAACTGAAAATATCTCGAAGGAAAACCCACATCGGTGAGTATGATTTCTTGCGGGTATCGAGATATCAAAACTATGTAGTATACCTGTAGTAACATTTAGGTCCAACACGTAGAGGATTCTTGAGAGGGTTGATCTAAATTGGATGATGAATATACCAACCGCATTTTAATTTCAATGGATCTTATAATGAACGATTACGGTGGATGTACGGTATGGACACTTGGCTTATTTCACCACTTGCTGATAAAGTTCCTGATATATATCTAACAGATAAAATATCTGCTAGATAAATCTGTGTCTTCTGCCAGATTGACTTATCAGATACTTATGAAAGAAATTTAAACGTTATCCGTCAGATAAGTTGTGGATAGGCTGTCAGACCTATATCAGCAAGCCGTGAAGCTGGCCCTTAACTATTTAATTGGGTTGAGCTATTGCATGGAGTGCTGTAGTCTGTAGACATGATATCTACGCAATGGGCAATCCGTTCAATAATGATTGTTTTAAATTCAATTTTCGTCTGCGAAACCAGAAGTGGTAAACCCTGATAAACCTTTGTGGACTTCGATTTAATATACTTATAACTTACTAGCTGATGCCCGCGACTTCGTACGCGTGGATTTAGTTTTTAAAATCCCTCGGGAACACTTTTCCGGGATAAAAGTAGCCTATGTCACTCTCCAGGTCCTCAATTATACCCATGCAAAAAATCACGTAGATCCGTGGCTCTGTTGCGGCGTGATTGAAGGACAAACCAACAAACAAACACACTTTCGCATTTATAATATTAGTAAGTATGATTAGAATATTAAATTACATAGGAAAACACTGTAATATTACGTCCATACGATGTATTACATCCATACCTACTATGTAGTATGTAGGTATAATGATCGTTTGGCAAAATCTGACGCCTTTGGAGTAGTTTGACTTTGACAAAATAGTATCCACGATGGCTATATACGATAAATTACATTTGCCAGCTTAAGATGAGCCGTTCATTCAAAGTATCCTGTAGATTCCGGGGTTCAAGTTATTTGGACCTATACTGAAGATTGTGATGTCTATAATTTCTGAACTACGAAATTGACGACCTTGAAATAGTTACAGGACAAACTCTAAAGAACCTGCTTTCTAACAAAAAAAGAATGGATTAAATCGGAATACGCCTTAATGAATTACAGCGAAATACTCATTTTGACTTTCATCCCCTCTCCCAAGGGAACCGTGCTGAATTTCGGGATAAAAAGTATCCTATATTATACCTCGTAGTATTAACTTAAATCTTGCCAAGTTTTATTTAAATCCGTCCAGTAGTTTCGGCGTGATGCGCGGCCAAGATACAGACAGACAGACAGACAGACAGACAGACAGACAGACAGACAGACAGACAGACAGACAGACAGACAAAAAATTAAAAAAAAATTGTTTTGGCTTCAGTATCGATTATAGAGTGCCCTCAAACAAAAATTTTCAAACTATCTTCAATGTACAGAATTGGACCTGTTACAGTTTTATTATATTATAGATGGTCCATTTGTAATCCACGCTCGCTTTGGATATTCGCGTGACGAATCGGTTTGCCCCAAAACAGGATCTTCGTAAAGGTTTGTCGGCATTCAAAATGAAGAATGAATGAAAAGTCATATCTACGACGTCATCGGTCTTGACTATTGTTTACATTGCAATTTGCAACGTGTGAATATTCTAAATGCTATGGAAATTGTGTGGAAATGATAATAATGTAATCGTATTGGAAATTTCTGATGAGTTTCCGTGTAAAAAAGGTATATTATGACAATAGATGCAGCCTGTTGTATTATCATCATTCTATTGACCTGTACTTATATTTTTATTTATCAATTATCAATTTCTGTTCGTTATTCTGGCTGTAACTCATAAACAACTTGATCCATCTGATTTTTTTTAATTTTGTTCTACTTAATAGAGGGGTGGCTTATAAAAAAAATATATGCACGAACGAAGCCGTGGGTAAAAACTAGTTTCTAATAAACATTATTAGTAATTGTAGTAGATTTAGTTATTTATGTCTATTTCTTTTTAGTTAAGGTATTGACTACACCTAGTTATTATTTCATCCTTTATTCCTTTTTAGTGTACACCCTCATCCAGTATTTCTTCTACTAGTATTTCCTCTTTAGGTTGCCTGGAAGAGATCGCTTCTTAGCGATAAGGCCGCCTATTGTACAGCTTCTTCTCCTATAAATGTATGTTTTTATGTTCTTTTGTTTTGTATTGATTGTTGAGCAATAAAGTGTATTTTCATTTCATTTCATTATTTAAATGAGTGACAACTTTATTTGTTGTCAAAAAACAGGGACCAGGTCCATAAATTGCTTAAACACATTTGGCTCAGTAATGTAAAGATGTTTTGTTTTTTAATAGCAAATAAAGTCTTAATCATATTAACATTCATTTGCACAAAGGGTTTTTATATTAATAAAGTTAGTTTGAAAATATTATTTGATAAAACGATTAGTCGGTCTTTAGGCATAGAATTTGGATTTATTTATATTATTATCCTTATTATATTACTAATAATATATTATAAATGAAAAAGTGTGTTTGTTGGTTTGTTCTTTAATCCCGCAGCAACGAAGCGACGTGATTTTTTTGTATGGGTATATTTGAAGACTTGGAGAGTGACAGGCTACTTTTTATCCCGGAAAATCAAGATTTTTCAGATTTTTAAACACTAAATCCAAGTCGCGGGCACCAGCTAGTTACATATTAATATAATATAATATTATTGTACTACAAAAACTCAAGCGCCTATACGTAAAGAAAAGCAATATTGATCATGTGTAGGTTTTGTTTAGTGCCTGTAGTTTATCCATTGCAATCAAATAAGAATATCTTATGCTATGCTGCACCGATAAGAAGCAGAATAGGTAATAATAATGTATTAATATAGTGCATAGAATTAAATGATAGATTATGGTGATGGAGCACGTGGCAGATCGCCCATGAGATGGACAGACCAAGTGAGGGCTGCGGTGGATGTCCTCATAAATGAATGCACGAGGAAGACTGCTGTTGGGGCGGAGTAGAGACGCATAGTCAAGCGTGCCACGACACCCAATTGATGACCACTCCCGTTCTGTCAAGTGTGAAACGACTGATAAGAAGACCTGCAGATAGTTCATGTCTGAAATTCATGATTTTTAAGAAATCCTGTGAAAGCCCTTTAATTTTACGGGTTAAAACGTATCATACGACCGTCTACTGGCTGTAAGGTTCCTCCGGGTCTTTTATCGAGGTATCGAGGTTGGTTGCGAATGAGCCCTGAAAAGGTAAGAGACACGTTCGCTTTTATAATATTAGGTAGTATGCCAATTTCAACATCGTTGAGTAATGTTTAAACGAGTGATAAACTTGACGTTCTAACAGTTTTTACAGTGAAAAATAATAGTTTAAAAAAACTAAAAACACGCTTTTTATAGAAAACCAAAGTAAAAAATAGAAAATAAATTTTAATAAATTTAAATTAAGAATAGGGTCCAAAAATTTCAATAAATATAAATTAATAATAGTGTAAATAAAAAAAATGTATTTTATTTTAAAAAAAGCGTGGGGTGCATGGTGTCAATAGTTATAAATATTTTATTGACAGATATGAGTAGATTGATTATCATTTTGATAATATCTTAAAAAGCACCCCACGCTTTTTTTAAAATAAAATACATTTTTTTATTTACACTATTATTAATTTATATTTATTGAAATTTTTGGACCCTATTCTTAATTTAAATTTATTAAAATTTATTTTCTATTTTTTAGTTTGGTTTTCTATAAAAAGCGTGTTTTTAGTTTTTTTAAACTATTATTTATTTTCTACTTTTTAGTTTGGTTTTATTTCAAATTAGTGTATTGTCATCGGTCCTCGATAAATCTACAAAGTTTGAACGAAATCTGGCCGTTTAAAGTGGGTCAAAATCGCGCCCAAAGAAGTCGGTTACAAGTTACAAACATACAAGTGAAATCGCGCCCAAAGAAGTCGGTTACAAACATACAAGTTTTTGACGTGACAACGTCTTATAAATTGGTTTGCCGGGTGACACTTCAAGAAACTGCGTTACGCTCCGCTCACGTTATGCGCTCACAATGAGAGCGAGTGAGAGCCACTCGGCCATGGTTAGCCCGCCTAAGAGCGAGAGAGACAGACATAAAAAGTGAAAGGCACGCGTCCCTTCCACTCGAGCACAGTTAGCCCGCCTAAGAGCGAGAGAGACAGAGCGAGAGAGAGAGAGTGAGAGAGATAGGCATACACACCGGTTCATGTCTTGCGCTTCTATTTCGGTTGTCACGTAAAACTTTCGCCTGTATACCGACTTTACAGGCAACCAATTTTTTTTTTTTGTTTTTTTATCAAATTAGTGTATTGTCATCGGTCCTCGATAAATCTACAAAGTTTGAACGAAATCTGGCCGTTTAAAGTGGGTCAAAATCGCGCCCTAAGAAGTCGGTTACAAGTTACAAACATACAAGTGAAGCTAATAAAAAGCGTATAAAAATCTGCCAAAACACGTTGCTCAGCGATGCGGGTGAAACTGGCCTACCTACCGATTTCGCCAACGTCGAGTGACGTTTAACCGAGGAATAAATTGGGCGTTCTGACAGTTTTTGTATTGAAAATCTGCCAAAATAACTTTAACGAACGGATAAGATTTATTTTACATTGGTGAAATTGGCCCTAAGATGCCTGCTTTATATAAACTATAATCAATTTATTGGAGGGCGGAAGTTCGAATCGTTTTACTTTTCTTAAATATGAGTTGTGCAAGAAGCTTAAAGGTATTTAAGCTTCTTAGAGTTGTGTCAAACATGACTATAAGCCCCTTTACCCTTAACAGAGTGGATACAACCATACTTACCTTTTGAATACTGGGATATAAGACAAAAACGTCAAAAAAAATCCCGCCATAGCCATTCTTCCACCTCACAGAATTATCTGGTGCAGTCATAGAGATAGTATTCCTTATTACAGTTATAGTAGAAAGGTATACTATGTTTATGGGTAAGAAGCTTTAAAAATTATATAAATTAATTATCATTAAAAGTAACGTGAAATAATAATGAAACACATTTAAAGTATATTATTATATAATGATTTAAATGATAAAGTAAAACTACTTAATAAATACCGCTTAAGTCGAAAATGTTCGTTTAAAATTGACTACTGTGCTTGTTGGTAAAATTTAGGTATACATAATATTATGTATACCTAACTTTATGTATACCTAAATTTTTAATACATATAGTGCCGTAACATACTGACAAAGAACCAATAGTTCCGCTTGTAAGATATTCGTCTTATATGAGTATTGTTGTACCTATTTAATTGCACTGCTTTATTAAAAATATTCAGATTTTACATTGCAGTATTAATCTGATTAATCTTTTCACATTATGTAATAATTTGTTGCAATAACAGACAGATATTTTTTTAATAATCACAATATAGGTAGGTACCTTAACTTTTATTTTCACCAACGTCGAGTGACGTCGAGAAATAAATTGGGCGTTTTTGTAATGAAAATCTCCCTGCAACTCGTTTGATGTCGTCGGTCCACCTGGTGGGGGGTCTGCCAACACTGCGCTTCCCGGTGCGGGGTCGCCACTCCAGCACCTTGGGACCCCAACGACCATCAGCTCTTCGAACTATGTGCCCCGCCCATTTCCACTTCAGTTTCGCGACTCGCTGAGCTATGTCGGTGACTTTGGTTCTCCTACGGATCTCTTCATTTCTGATTCGATCCCGCAGGGACACTCCGAGCATAGCTCTCTCCATCGCCCGCTGAGCGATCCTGTATCCTGAGCCTACTTATGAGGCCCTTAGTTAGCGACTATGTTGGCAGTGGAATCTCATCCGGAAATTCTTAGCACCCCCTGCCCCGCCATTACCGTGACCGCTGCCAGGGTCAGGAATAGCGGGGCCGCCGGGAACTAGGGGCCATATTCTTGTGTGAATATCCATTTAGGTTTTGCCCATAATGACCACGCTCATCGCAGGGTCATCGCAGGGCTAGACTGATCGCACCGGATAATATTATAAATATATAGGACGTAAAATATCAAAATATAGGACGTAAAATATCAAAATCGATATATTTATGTAAGTGTAGACCGCTGAGATTTTCTTCTAAATAATGCTGTTATAGTATGTCACGTGGCGTCCAGCGCCTTTCTTTGGATTTAACTATACATGTATGGTCGTCATAAGCCTACTTAGCATCTAGTGTTAATTAGAAACTAGTAGAGCCAGGAAGTCGTCGTTGTTCCCGAAGGGCAGGGATTTGAAGGCGGACTCAGCGAGGGCCTTGTGTCTCCGGACCAGATCGGGGAACGGAAAATTCGGCACGCCGCGATGCCTCACGTCCAGAAGGCTGTCTCCAAATGAAACCTGGAAAAGAAGAAATAAAATAGTTGATTGACATTTAAAAAAATTGGGATATGAAAGTACAGTACGAGTCGTCAGTAGACCTATTGACTAAATATTATAATACTGAGTATAGACCGGCCCTCCATAATAGTATCAAGTATTTTTTTTAAGCAAGCTTTTAGTAGCTGGCTACATCGTCAGACCCTGGCTATCATCTAGAACCAGACTACTTGTCAAGACGAATCAAACGAGCCCAAACTCGATGGGGCTACGTCGTTTTATTACAGAGTTGCCAAAACCACCTTCCAGATTCATCATGAGACCCTGAATATTATCTAAGACCAGATTACTTGTCAACACTAATCAAACGAGCCGAAACTCGATGGGGTTGCGTTGTTTCATTACAGAGTTCCTATGACCACCATCTAGCTCCATCAACAGGCCCTGGTTGCCATTGAAAGACTAACTACTCGTCAAGACGATTCAAACGAGCCCAAACTCGATGAGGTTGTGTCGTTTCATTGCGAAGTTCCTATGCCCACCTTCCAGCTCCATCATCAGATCAGCACCATGTCATCATAATATTGCATAGTCACGCGATTTACACATGTATACAAAATTTCAGCTCAATCGGTAACCGGGAAGTGGATCAAATTTAATTTGCAAGACTTGATGACAAACATCGTTGATGACAAACATCGGGACAGGTGAAACTAAATATAAAAGCTTGTAAAATGGCAATGACCCTGGTGTGATTTTACAAGCTTTTATTTAACTTGCAATGACATTGCAATATTATTGTAACATAGAGCTGATCTGACGATGGAGCTGGAACATGACTATCGGAACTCTGTAAAAAATTTTTTCATGAAAATTTTTGTTCGAATGGTCCCTTCTTTAGCTAGGTATTTACTTCAATAAGTAAGAACCACTTTTATCAGTTATATCCCTACTACTTATAAAAAAATTAAGTGGCACTCGGGGACTGCCGCGGTAAAGCTATTGCATAGCATTTTTTATCAACTTATGCAATTATAATATTTATGCAATATTTTTTTTGCATAATAAAAATTATGCAAAAAAATAATTAAAAAACAAACAAACAAGAAAAGCGCACTGTCACTACTTCGCGAGTGAGATTCGAACCTGCGACATCATACACTATACGGTAAAGAAAGCGGCCGCTCGCCCACTGCGCCAAACAGAGCTACTTGTGAACCTCTAAAATGTTGAACGCTTACTGAACGACGGTGTTAGGTTTATTTTCGATACGGAATTTCTTGATTCGGTCGCCGCGCTCAAACTGTTTGTTCAAAGCCCGCGATAAAAGCTATGCAATAGCTTAAAATGCCTAAGGGAGTTTTCTTTTTGTTTGTCCTTCAATTACGTAGCAGCAGAGCATAGGATAGCAGAGGTTTTTTGCATGGCATGGATAAGGACCTAAAAAGTGACATTAAGGACACAGGCTAGAAAAAACAAAGTGTTTGAACCGCGGATGGTAATGATGCAGATTAACCTAAGATGATAATAATATAAACCTACATTAAAGAAAGCGGTACTGCTTTGAAAAGTATGTATACAACGTCCCTGAAATAAATATTCCCTTTCAGTGATGACAGACGATGCACGTAAGTCATCAAAGTTCATAAAAAAAAAACAAAAGGCTGGTTGTGACACCGAATTGGATCCTGCTCAAACAAGGATATGAAAGTGCGGCCTTAACATTAAATTAACGTAAGTTGATAAGGTGGCACTAAATTGCCTGATGTCTGATTCACTACTGGTTACTGGCTTAAAGTTACAGTGTCATTGAACTTAAGATCATTTTGCAGACTACAAGATACTATTTCGATTGAGATACAAAGCAGGGCACTATTTGTTATGCGTTTTTTCACTCTCAACTTAATAGTTGAGAGTGAAAAAACGCAACCTTTGAGTATTAAACCAGTTATGTTATATACTCAAAGTAGAGAAGTAACTAAAATCCCGCGAGAACCTTTTGATTTTCCAAGTAAAAGCCTATATGTATGTATATGTAATATACATTATTATTTTTTACATATATTAATTTAAATGATTGAAACATAGATAACAAAGAGTGATAGTAAAAGAAAAAAAAGAAAAAAGATAACAAAGAAGACAAAAAAATAAAAGAAAAAATAACAAATGTATGAAACATAAAAAAAATTAGACATGCTGAAAGCAGATGTTCTTTTTTTATAAATTTTTGTTATCTAAATTTTATTATTATACTAGCTGATGCCCGCGACTTCGTCCGCGTGGATTTAGCTTTTAAAAATCCCGCGGGAACCCCTTAATTTTCCGGGATAAGTAGCCTGTCACTCTCCAGGTCCTCAACTACGCCCATGCAAAAAATCAAGTCAATCCGTTGGTATGGTGCTGCGTGATTGAAGGACAAACCAACAAACCAACAAACATACACACTTTCGCATTTATAATATTAGTAAGGATTTGAGCTAGCCTTTTCTTATTAGATACCTACTTTACAAATCATGCCTGCGAGGCATGGTAGGTAACAAATAAAATATGAAAAATAAAAAAACTTCATTATTTTAATTATTTTGACATTGAGTTCGTTATGTATATAATTAGTCATATTTCATTAAGTATTCGATAGGTAAATGAATTTGACGATATCCTTAAAGGTATTCAGATTAGATACCTATGTTAGATAATTTATTTTCATTTGTGAATAAATTAAACGAGAAATAGATACATAATTTTATCTACTCCAGCATCGAAAAGTTCCAATTTCGAGTTTGACAGCTGAATCGAAATGAACCCTCTTTCGATTTTGCTTCTCATTTCGATGCAGCTCGTTGTATGGGAGCTGAATCGAAATGGTTATCTTCTTAAAATAGGATACCTAAAGCTAAGGCTCTGAGTTCTGGCATTTTTGTACCGTTCATATGACAGAGGCGCCACAGGCGGCTGGTGGCGGCTTACGGAGTTACTTTTTGTTGACAGAGGCGCCACAGGCGGCTGGTGGCGGCTTACGGAGTTACTTTTTGTTACTTTATTGAGCCTACGGCGTATTTTGTTAATGATTTTACTTCCTTGTCGTAGATAAAATCTTGTATGCAACTGAACGTAATTAGTCATTTTAATTCTCGTACTATCCTATTTTGATACTCGGCAAGCCTCGTATCAAAAAACAGCACTCGAATTAAAATGACCCTCATTACGATGCAGTTGCATAAATAGCTAATCTATATTGGTAAGGTGATAATACGCCACCATATTATTATTTTAGTTTGATGACAAAATAATTTTTGTATTTATTTAATCCTCTTCCACACACAAGGAATTTTTGTTTAGTTGAGACTTGAGACTCAACCAAGGTTGATTATAATTAAAAACCTATAAACATGTGGTTTCTGATTATGGCATACTTTTGCGGGATAACACAAACCCATCTTTTAGTAGCTATTACTAATCTAATATTACTAATCTAATTAATTTCTGCGACTTCGTACGGCGTACCGTCAACCGTGTGAATTTGGGTTTTTAAAAAAATTCCGTGGGAACACTTTTACCACGTGCTTTTTCCGGGATGAAAAGATGCTAGTTTTAAGAGTGGGTGTGCGCTCGTTAACAGTAAACAGATTTGATTTTTACAGTAGTAGATCAAGTTTCAAGTATCCGAAAAAAAACACGCAAGAATTACATCATATTGCCAAGGGACGTGTTTGGGCAAAAACATAAAATGATGAAATTTGTTCGATAATAAAAATCGCGAAGTTAGGTCTAATTTTTAACCAATATTCATTTATTTTCAATGTGTTGCATATTACACAGCCAAAATTTTTACATTAAATTCCGATTGATATTATCAAGAGAGTAGCCTAGTGAATTGAAAAGAAAATGAATATTTTACGAGTTACAAAGTATTTGGCGCTTACTACACTTCTATTCCGCGCAAAACGCTTTCTTTTGTCGCGCCTCACATGAGGTTGTGGCTATGTTTTATCTCATCGCGAAATCGGATTTTTTTTGGGGTTACACGCGCTCTTAATCTACGGCCCTACCACCAACGCTAAAAGTAGTATTATTTCAATATTCTTTTGATATGTCACACAACGACGTCCTCCTTATGTTACTTACTATGAGATCTTCATTAAATATCTACTGCTTTATTAGTGGTAGGCCTTGTCACTTGTGTACGAGTAATAATTTCCATTACTTACGGGATCATTTTGAAAGCCGTTCAGGGAGTTAAAGCCGAAAGCAGACGAGGCGCTCTGGCTGCCCGACTGGCCGTTGAAACCACCTCCTAAGGCCGACGCGGACGACGCTGCTCCTGATGCGCCGCCACCATTGAAGGATGCCGCTTGGCTGCTTGCTTGGCTGCCGCTGAAGCCACTGAAAACATTATGTAATATTGTTTTATTGGAACGAAGTTCCTTAACGGACGGTACGGACTTGGCGGATGGAGGCTAGGCAAAAAAAGTGTAAGAATTTTTCCGTCACGACCTTACAGGTTTGTTGCCTTCGTTTGTTACACATGTTCCGTCATAGCTTTAGTGGCGTAGCAGATAAACTAAGGAGTGGAACTATCGATTCAGGGGTTCGAATCCTGCCTCTAGATTATTATTTTTATATTATTTATATTTACATTAACCGAGTTTATTATTTTTATATTAACCGAGTGTTCCACGGCACACGCATTTTAATTTTTGACGTGATAACGTCTTATAAATCGATGAACACCGGCTGCACGCACGAAAAAGTGTCACGTTCCGCCTGCGCCTGCGCGTGCAAGCGAGAGCGCGGAACAAGCGCTAGAGAGGCACGATCGGCTCAAGCGTTGGCTTGTGACTAGGGAAATTGTAATTTTCAATTAACTCCTTCTTTGTATTAAACAAAATAATGATAATTCAGTAATAACTCAATTCAATTCATAAAAGTATGCAATTTTTCATCAATGTTTCTTTATGACGTTATCACGTAAAACTATCGTCCGTAAACTGACTTTACAGACAACCAATTTTTTTTTTAAAGAAATAGGCAAGTAACTTCACTATAATATTCTCCTCACCCCTCGAAACAAGCGATAGTGCAACGGGTAGGAATCGAACCGTCGCGCGTCGTTTTCTTTTTATGTCTTTCAGTTTTCAGTCCTTTCAGTTCAGTTTAGCAAGATACGAGTAGGTTTCTATTATTAAAAGTTTCATTTTTCTTACGAAGATAGGTGCCCTTATTATTTCTGGGATAAAATGCAGCTTAATATGTTCCTGCTTGTATAATGCGGAATTGAATCTGTTACATCTTTACGCCTCCTATGCTGAACCGGTCTTGACGAAATTTGGCACAGAGATAGCTTGCAACCAAGTCCAAGACTTAGGTATATAACTCTTTATCTTTTCTCGGGAGTGTCCACGGTATTTTCAAAGGGTTTTTTTTCTTTTCATTTAATTTTCTCTAAACTCTCTAAATAAGACTATGATCTATCTTCCCCCCTACCCTTAAACCATTGTAGATTCATTTGATGATTCAAAAGTGTAAAATATTATTGTATTACAGAAAAGTTTCAATTTTTACAATAAAACCTTGCTGTTTGCTTTTCATCAAAAGTGCCTTGAAAAGACTAAAGTGACAATTAAAATGATCTGATTGTATCGTATAGGTACTCACGAAAGGACAAGGTTGTACACAGACTGTTCTTGTGCCATCAAAGAAAACAAATGTCGCAAAAAGTCTAATCAAGTAATGAAAAAAACTACTACTACACCAATGAATAAGGAGAGCCTCGGATTTACTGCAATACTTTTTATCGCAATCAAAAAACCAGGAAAAACTACGAGTATTTAATTTAATGGGCAAGACAAATTGGAGCATATTAATTAACATGCAGTTAAATAGTATTATTATTTACGAAGATGTTGGTATTTGACAGAGTGTACGTTGAGGTTTTCTTCATAGCAGAGTGATAATTTTAAAACTCAATTTTCTTCATAATTCCCCTAACTTGAGTTGTTGAGTTGAGTTTTCCAATTTAATATTATACGTATCGCATGTATTGCATGTTTAACAAAAAAACTCAATCACTTACTTTCCAAATCCATTGAAACCTGATGCCTGGCTTGCCGAGTGAGATGCACTGAATCCTTCATTGAATCCAAAGGAAAAGGACTGCGAAGCGGAATGGCTCGCTCCGGCACCATTGGCACTGCTGCTTATACTCGCAGTCAACCCCCCATTGCCGGAAGGCTTTGCATTAAAACTACTCCCAAAACCAAATCTCGGCTTCACTTTAGTCACTGAACCACGTTCACCGGGCAACAAAGTGCTGGGGTCTCGCTCGAGATGCTCCAAAACTGGTAGAACTGGAGGAGTTATTATGGGTTCTAGCTTTCTTTCTTGTCTCCGTTCGTCGGGGAATACGAAGCCATTCGCCGGCGCTGACTTCGCAAAACTTGCTAGGGATAGCAATAGACAGGTCCAGATGAACATCATGATTGAGACCGTCGGATACTATGGCAGGTTCACGATGTTTGTAGTATTAATAGGGTCGCACGAGGTCGCTCGCGGCGTTGGCATGCGGCCCGCGGCACAGCCTTCAGAAAACCCACTGCACCAAACCCCGGCCAACGTCCAGGCCACTAGCTATCCCCCCTACGCGGTCACGTAAACAGTGTCCTTTCGTAGCTAACGGTTTATTGTTCGCATCTCGTTTAGGAAGCCGGAAAAAAGATAAAAATCCAACGCGATGTTGGGAAAACTAATTGTCCTACTTAGATCCTCGTACGGAGTCGGAGCACGTTCAAATGCTAAACAAAAAAATTTACGTTCTAAGGTTATATTAGTAGGTAATATGCTACTCATCACCTATTGTATCTTTCTTATTTAAAACCTGATATTAGTAAGCTTGATCGTGAACAATCACATAAATTAATTCAGCGTCGAAGACTTTTTGTAGAAATAAATTGTTTAAGTTGGGACATTATACAAGAGAAATCAATTGGTAATAAAGAATATCAGGCATAGATATTCGTCCAATAAAGTATATAGGTTGCAAAATTAGTGTTTTAATGGTATAAAATTTTAATATTAAAAAGGTTTAAGACAGGTTTCAGTGACGACTGTTTTATAAAACGTTATTTAAAATGCTTAAAAATGGACACGACAAAAGGTAAGCGACACTACTTAAATCTTATTAGAGTCTTCTACAAAACTAAGATATTTAGCGATCAGGAATGGTATAGCATAATATATAAAAATTCTTTTAAAAAAACCGACTTCAAACGCCACTGAAAAGTATAAAAAAAACTTGAGAGGTGTCAAGGGACACCCGGATGAAACGTAGTTCCTTTCGATTAATTAATTTGGCATTGTGTTCGGTATTTTCGCGGTACAATAATGGGTCTCCGTGGCTTCTACAGTCGCCTAACAGCCAAAGGTCGATGGTTCGAATCCCAGCTCGACAGACAGAATTTTCCATTTTCAATTTTATTTTAAACAATTTCTACATGTGGAACCTTTCCCTAATTTTTTATAGCTTATACGTTATAAAAAATTAGGGAAAAATTCCACATGTAGAAATTATTTAAAATAAAATTGAAAATAGAAAATTCAGTCTGACGAGCTGGGATTCGAATTACGAACCATCGACTTTTAACTGTTAGGCGACTGCAGAAGCTACAAGGCTACGGAGACCCAATATTGTACCGCGAAAATACCGAACACAATGCCAAATTCACATTCAAAAAAGTGTCGGTTTCAAAAAAGTGTCGATCAGTGTCGAGTGTCGGTTCAATTTTGTCTTAATTTTTTCCGTCTAGCCCCCTTCCGCACCGCGCGATAAGGAACTACGTTCCAATTATTTCAGTTTGTGCACGTATGTTGAAGTCGGGCGGGCCTAAATAGAAACGATGAAACGATGAAACAAATGCGCCACGCTAGCCAAAACTTTAGTTTGCAGGTCCAGGCAAAGAATTTAATAGTACTCGGTACAGGTATGTTGAAGTCGGGCTAGCGTAGCAGTTTCATAGTTCTATTGGGGCCCGTCCGACTTCAACATACGTGTACAAACTGAAATTATTTTATACTTTTCAGTGGCGTTTGAAGTCGGTTTTTTTTTAAAATAATTTTTATATATTATTATTTTAAGCTTTTTAGTGTAGCTTCATAGGGTAAATCTACACATCTGATCGCGAGCGATTTGTTTCTATTCATTGAGGAGATCCGTCCTCTATCACTGAAGATATTCATCAGATCTTCACCAATTTTAAATGGGATCAACCTGACGGTACGGTATATCCTTTTCCAGAGTGTACTAGTGTGCTAAGGTAACGGCACCTAATTCCGCGGTATTTTCATCAAAACGAAAAATCATCAAAAATTAAGCATTCACTATACCTTTCTACCGGACTGGCTATTTTTATCTGAAGTGTTATTTGACTTACTCTTGAAATAGGCTAAAAGTTTGATAATTAAACCTTAATTTATATGTAAAATGAAATAAAATATGAAAATAGTCCGGAGCACCTAATTCCGATGTAAAAATCCTTATTCCGATGCATTTGGTACCTAATTCCTAGTGTTCAAAATACAAAAGGAAAAGGAGTAGAAAGAGTACTACAGGGTGTTTAAAAGCCAACTGCATTTATTAAATTTGGTTTCTTGATCAGCCTAGTCTCTGTCTTCTTAGATGACTAGTAAAATGATATCACAATCTACCATTCATAATATTCTTATGGTGAGTAATATTAATTACCATAATAAATTATTACTCCTAAATAACATACAATATCGATACCGGTAAAAAAAATTACTAATATTTATGACCGGTTATTGGCCGAGCGAAGCGAGGTCTCAGAGTCTACTTGAGTGAATTTGCACTTGTCAGTCCGTCCGTCTGTCCGTCCGACCGTCCATCTGTCAGAGCCTTATAACTTTTGAATAACTACGTAATTACTTCAAATTTAGATATAAAATGTAAATTGATGGCCTTCAGACGAATATTGCATAAAAAATTATAAAAATCTTTATTTCAGGGGGGGCTCTCATAGAAGTGAATGCGAAGGAAAATATTTTTTGTTGCTTTTCATAGGCTCGCGATATATCTTTTTAAAGACGATTTTGAACAAAGTTCAAAAATATATTTTTTTAATTTTTTTTAATATTTTTTTTTAACTAATGTTCCCTAACCTTTACGGACTACCTATGATGATGATGTTAGGTGATGATTTCTGTCAACTTCTTTATCACAATCCTGTACGGGACACTTAAAATGACATTGGGACGGATGTTAGGACTTAGGACTATATTTAGGAGATACCTACGTCAAGAGACTCCTACTTAGGGGACGATTTAGGTATGTTTAGTGAAAACGGGCATAATAATAATGTCAGTTTTGGTCGTTATGTATCGATTGAATGAATAATCATGGGATACCGTTACCGCGAGTATAAAGCGAGCGAGTAATGACGGTATAAGTCAACGTGGGAAGGCGCCTGTCCGTTTACCTGATTCCCGTTAGTTTCCCGTTAGGGTTGATGTTGGTACCTGTTTTCCAAACCAACAAGGTGGATGCTAATACAGTTAATTGTTAAACGCTAAGTAGGTGCCGGTGGTAGTCTTAACTTGTCATAAAAGCCACAGATTGGCCTACATAAAATAAATAATTTTGAATTTTAATTGGTGTAAATTAGTTTTTACTTTCATGCGGTGTCGTTTAAGTTTAATTGTTTTCTATAAAAACTTTTAACTTTATTTATAAAATTAACTAGTTAAAACTACGGGTGATTTATTTGCACGTGGTAATACCAACGTGTCTGGTAAGAACTGATTTCCCGTGGAACTATACTATCCTTACTCTGTGGTGGTACTACCAGTAGTACCACCGGTAGTACCACAGGTAAGTACCCCTTATTTCATTATTGTATTTGCAAATTTTACATAAACATTTTAGATTACGAATGTTATTTTAAATGGCAAATATAATATACTGAAATCATACACACTGCGTTAATATTGTAAACATCCTGTATTTAACTTCTGTTTATACCACGTAATAAGGTGCTCATAGAACCTAACTCCGATGTATATACATCGGAATAGCGTTTTATAACAAAAAACATGTTTCTTAATTACGAGTATTAAAAAAGAAAAGATTTTTCCACAGTAAATAAATAAATTATTTCTCAATTGGAATATCTTCGCAAAAATATAACTATACTCTCTCAACATTGCATCGAAATACGTATGAACTTAATTTTCCTTTCTTAACTTTCCCATACGATCAGTTAATGAATTACCAAAATAGATAATCTTTGATATGCTATAATTAGTGATTTCGACGCCAAAGTGTACCTCGGAATAAGGTGTTCTTATGCTGATTGACCATTTAAGTATTAGAAATCGAAGCAAGAAATACTTATCATAAAAACGGCCCTAAGAATTAAAAAAATGTTTAGGCCTATGAAATTGCTATTCCGCGGTATACCTCGGCATAAGGAACCGGCTAAAATATTTGGCACCTAATGCCGTGTTATTTTTAATATTCATTTTCAACTTAATTTCTTTACAAAACCTTACAAAAGTTAAGCGTTTTCGATAAAAAATGTAATCCTTCCAATATTTTAACCTAAACAAAAACAAAAACTGTACAAAATTAACGAGTAAACACTATTTAAAAAATTTAGGTACTCACGTGCACCAGGTTCAGAATGTATGAAGCGTGTGTTCGGGCCGTCTGCTACCGCAAAATTTATCGGATAATTTAATACTTACACACATAAAACCACCCTTTTTGTCAATCAATCACGGAACGATAAACTATCAATTGATTAAAATAGCTTGCAGTGCATATGAGCTTGGTAATGGGTAGAAAAAGCTGTTTTTCTATATACATCGGAATTAGGTGCCAATTTTAGAATCCCTCGGAATTAGGAGCCCTTACCTTACATACCCTGGCTGCAACATCAGCTCATCAGCTCATTGCATTCAATGTAGAATCAAATACTGATCAAAACGAATCCAAAGCCAAACACGACATATCTGCTAAATTTTTTTTAAGACTGTACTAGTGTGCTGCATATCCTGGCTGCAGTTTCAGCTCCATCATCAGAGCTATTCCATGGATATCATTTGAGACTACTTATCAATACAAATGAAACGAGCCCAAACTACATAATATGGTTACGTAGTTTCATTACAGAGTGCTCATAACCACCGCTCAGCTTCATCATCAGACCCTGGATATTATCTAGGACCAGAGTACTTCTTAAGACGAATCAAACGAGCTCGAACTCCATGGTGTTACATCGTTTTACTACAGTATTCCCATAGCCATCTTCCGCCTCCATCATCAGATCAGCTCCATGTTACAATAATATTGCATTTTAATCCGATTTACATGTACATGCACATTTTCATCTCAATCGGAAACCGGGAATGGTTCTAATACATCTTGCAAGACTTGACCTAAACATACATTGCAAGATAAATAAAAGCTTGTAAAAATAAGATGATAGGTAAATAGAAATTTAGCTTATGTATGTATGTTATGTTAGTACATTACATACTAGCCTAGTGGCATGGTTAAAAGTCTACACATACTGATCGGGAGCGATTTCCTCTCATTCATTGAGGAGTTCCGTCCTCCATCTCCGAAGATATTCATCAAATCTTCACCAAATTTAAATGGGACCTACCTGCAGATACGCCCTTCCAAATAAAAAAAATATTGAAATCGGTTAAGATTTGAGGGAGATATGGAGTAACATCGACAAAAAAAAATAAAAAAAATACGCGTCGATTTGAGAACCTCCTCTTTTTGTGTTTTTTTAAAGTCGGTTAATAAAATAATTATAACTTAATACTTGGAACTATCCCGCCAAAGATAGAGAGGTAAGTATTTTAAATTATGGAAAATGAAAATTGTTCAGCCTTTTCTTGTAGACATCATAGAATACTCTGACCACAGAACACTATTACTCTGACTATCCGATCCTAGAATATAACCATGAAGTAAGTATGTATGTTTAAAAGAGAATAACTTAATAATAATTATCTTGCCGAGAGTTTATTCCAGTAATTAAAATTAATCTAATAAAGACATAAGAAACAATAACCATTAACTGTGAGATTGTCCCAACATTTTGTTACTAAGGTACCTACGTTAAAGGCATTATCAAATTGTTTAATGTCGTTTTTGTGGGACTATTGATCTCGTATCCGTATACCAAATTTAACATTTGAATTGACTAACATATTACTTATTAAGTAACTGTGTAGGCGTTGTTGTGTTGTTTGAGCCCTGTGACTCATGATTATTTAATAAGTACCTACCCTGAATATTGGGAAACAAACTCGAAATACCAAATGGGTAAAAAATCGAACATCAATTTTTCATAAATATGAAATTTGCAAGTTTGTTGTCTCCATAAAAAATATTCACAAAATCACAAGCAAGACTGAGAAATTCGTATACACGTGTAGGAGGGAAGCGCAAATGGCTTCGCACATTAGTATTAGTATATGAGAATAACATTGCAAATTCGATAGCACCTCGTATCCGTTACCTCTTACGAATGATTTGGCATAATATGTAAATGATCAGATAAAAAAGTAGTGCCTTAATTATTATAGAAATAAAATACGTGTGGCACTCGGGTCTGCCGCGGTAAAGCTATTGCATAGCATTTTCTAGTCGCACGCACACAAAACACCGTGCCGAAGTCTGCCGAACTGAAACGACGGTGTTAGGTTTATTTTCGTTACGGAATTTCTTGATTCGGTCGCCGCGCTCAAAGCCCGCGATAAAAGCTATGCAATAGCTTAAAAATCCTAAAATTGGTTTTGTACTTGTGATTATATTTTATCCCGTAAACCTGTATAATCTATACTTATAATAAAACTGTAACTGGAAGATTTCTGTACATTTAATATATTTTGAAAATTTTAATTGGGGGATGCTTGACTATCGATACTGAGCCCAAAACAGATTATAATAAAACTGTAACTGGAAGATTTCTGTACATTTAATATATTTTGAAAATTTTAATTGGGGGATGCTTGACTATCGATACTGAGCCCAAAACAGATTTTTATTTAATTTTTGTCTGTCTGTCTGTCTGTCTGTCTGTCTGTCTGTCTGTCCGCGCTTCACTCGAAAACTACTGAACGGATTTAAATGAAATTTAGTACAGCGGTAGCTGATACTCCGGGTCAACATATAGGATAGTTTTTATCCCGATAAAACATAAGGTTACTCCAGGATAGGTGATGAAACTTTTTGTTGATTTTACTCCATAACTCAGTCAAATCTGAACGGATTTTAATAATTCTTTCTTTATTTGTGAGTGTGTAGGACAAGAAATACAATGACCAATTTTGGTGAAGATCTGCTAGATATTATCGGAGATAGAGGTCAAAACTTCTCTCGGATAGTTCCAGGTCATTCGCATACGATATATACGTTTAAAGATCTTATTACATTCATACCATAGCCATATCTTGACCTGAGCTATTCATTACATACTAATTTTAGACTATATCACTGACCTCCAGGCCCTAGCTCCTCAATCCTGATGGTGCAGTGTACTGCCCACCTAAATCATGGATATTTACGAACTGTCGATTGTGAATTGATATTGTAGGTGCCAAATATTTAAAATATAATAGTGTAGTGGAGCCATAAAAGAGGACTCAATTCTGATGCTGCTGGGTGCTGCTCACCAATGATAGGTAACAATTAGTATGAACTACTTAGGGTAGTGGCATAACGCAGCCGTAAAAAAATTCGCGTCTCCGTTTTCCGTTTACTAAAATTTCCCACAGTAGCTTTGTATTCTTAGATGGCATCAATCTATTCAGCTAATTTAATTATCGCTCGGTTCGGTTTAGGAATCATCCACCTCCCTTCTCCTCCCCATGCTATAACTACTAATGGTACCAACTTCTCAATCCCGATGCTGCTGATGATAATACCCACCTAAATAGTGGGTGTTTACAAAATGTCGATAATGAATTCATATTGTAGGTACCAACCAAGTGAAGACTACAAAGTGGCATAGTGCAATCGTAAAAAATGTCTCACTCGCTTCGTTTGCGAGAATGTCGATTGTAGATTTCTTTTTAACCGACTTCGAAAAAGGAGCAGATTCTCAATTCGTCGGAATCTATTTTTTCAATTTTTTATGTATGTTCACCGATTACTTGAAGGCGCCTGAACTGATTTGGAAAATTCTTACTTTTTTGTTTGAAAGGGTACTTCCCAGGTGGTTTTTAAATTTTACCGAAATCGGTTGAGCGGTTTTAAAAAATTGAGAAAAAAAAATATATACTTTGTTTTGTAAAAAAATTATATTAAATTATGTACTCATTAGTAAATGGACTACACAGAGGCGAAGTGCGATCAAAAAAACCTTCGCGCTCGCTTCGCTCGCGAAAATATCAATTTTCAGTTGCTACTGCGGGTGCCAAGTATGAAGTACAAAGAAGCGTAGTGCAATCGAAAATTTTCGCGCTCGCTTCGCTCGCTAAAATGTGTCTTCTTGATTGGTATTGTAAGAACCAAGTATAACGAACCAATAAAGCAACGAAAACTGCAATATCTGGGACATATAATGCGTGGCGATAAGTACAAGTTGCTCCAACTAATAATGCAGGGGAAGATAAAAGGTAGGAGACCCCCTGGAAGAAGACGGACCTCTTGGCTCAAGAAGCTCCGGACATGGTCCGGACTGGGTACTCGATCCTTATTCCGCGCAGTTGTGTGTAAGGTCCGAATAGCCAATATGATAGCCGACCTCCGGTAGGAGATGGCACCTCAAGAAGAAGAAGAAGAAGAACCAAGTATGAAGGAAACAGTTATGTAGTGCAGCCCTAAAGAATTTTGCGAAATGTCTGTTTTGGATTGCCAAGTATGGACTACGTAGTGATGCAATGTAATTGTAAAAAATTTCGCGCTCGCTTCGTTCGCGAAAATGCCTTTTCTTCATTGTTGTTGTAAGTGTAAACCAAGTAAGGAAAACATAGCTAAGTAGTGCAGTCCTAAAAAATGTCGCGCTCGCTTCGCTCGCGAAAATATTGCTTTTCAGTTGCTATTGTAGGTGCCAATTATGAACTACAAAGAAGCGCAGTGCAATCGAAAATTTTTGCGCTCGCTTCGCTCGCGAAAATGTCGGTTGTAGATTGCTTCTGTCTATACCAATAAGTATGGACTACACAGAGGCGTAGTGCGATCAAAATATTTTCGCGCTCGGTTCGCTCGCGAAAATTTCGCTTTTCGCTTCCTAATGTAGGTGCCAAGTAGAAACTAAAAAGGAGAGTAGTGCAATCTAAAATTTTTGCGCTCGCTTTGCTCGCGGAATTGTGTCTTTTCTTGATTGGTATTGTAAGAACCAAGTATGAAGGACACAGTTAAGTAGTGCAGCCCTAAAAAATTTGCGAAAATGTCCGTTTTCGATTGCCAAGTATGGACTACATAGTGATGCAATGTAATTGTAAAAAATTAGGCGCTCGCTTCGCTCGCGAATATGTCTTTTCTTCATTGTTGTTGTAAGTGTAAACCAAGTATGGAGTACATAGTTAAGTAGTGCAGTCCAAAAAAATTGCGAAAATGTCCGTTTTGGATTGCCAAGTATGGACTACGTAGTGATACAATGTAATTGTAAAAAATTTTGCGCTCGCTTCGCTCGCGAAAATATCAGTTTTTAGTTGCTACTGTAGGTGCCAAATATGAACTACAAATAAGCGTAGGGCAATTGAAAATTTTTGCGCTCGCTTCGCTCGCGAAAATGTCGATTGTAGATTGCTTTTGTCTATACCAATTAGTATGGACTACACAGAGGCGTAGTGCGATCAAAATATTTTCGCGCTCGCTTCGCTCGCGAAAATTTCGCTTTTCGCTTCCTAATGTAGGTGCCAAGTAGAAACTAAAAAGGAGCGTAGTGCAATCTAAAATTTTTGCGCTTGCTTTGCTCGCGAAATTATGTCTTTTCTTGATTGGTATTGTAAGAACCAAGTATGAAGGACACAGTTAAGTAGTGCAGCCCTAAAAAATTTGCGAAAATGTCCGTTTTCGATTGCCAAGTATGGACTTCATAGTGATGCAATGTAATTGTAAAAAATTAGGCGCTCGCTTCGCTCGCGAATATGTCTTTTCTTCATTGTTGTTGTAAGTGTAAACCAAGTATGGAGTACATAGTTAAGTAGTGCAGTCTTAAAAAATTTCGCGCTCGCTTCGCTCGCGAAAATGTCGATTGTAGATTGCTTTTGTCTATACCAATTAGTATGGACTACACAGAGGCGTAGTGCGATCAAAATATTTTTGCGCTCGCTTCACTCGCGAAAATTTCGGTTTTCGCTTGCTAATGTAGGTGCCAAGTAGAAACTAAAAAGGAGCGTAGTGCAATCTAAAATTTTTGCGCTCGCTTTGCTCGCGAAATTGTGTCTTTTCTTGATTGGTATTGTAAGAACCAAGTATGAAGGACACAGTTAAGTAGTGCAGCCCTAAAAATTTTGCGAAATGTCCGTTTTGGACTACATAGTGATGCAATGAAATCTTAAAAATTTTCGCGCTCGCTTCGTTGGCGAAAATGTCTTTTCTTAATTGTTGTTGTGAGTGTAAACCAAGTATGGAGTACATAGTTAAGTAGTGCAGTTCTGAAAATTTCGCGCTTGCTTCGCTCGCGATAACGTCGCTTTTGTGTTGCTTATGTAGGTGCCAAGTATGGACTATATGGTGGCGTAGTGCAATCCTTACAGTCGCACTGGCTTTACTAGCAATAATGTCGATTATAGATTGCTTTTGTAGATACCAATTAGTATGGGCTACACAGAGGCGTAGTGCGATCAAAAAAATTTCGCACTCGCTTCGCTCACGAAAATTTCGGTTTTCAGTTGCTACTGTAGATGCCAAGTATAAACTAAAAAGAAGCGTAGTGCAATCGAAAATTCTCGCTTGCATCACTGGACTACAGTCCAGTGATGCAGGCGAGAATGAAGACCAGTTGCCAATATGGATTGTTGACGAAAGTAATAAAAAAGAATTGTTTTATGTTAATCGTGAGGTTTTTACGATTGTACTACGCCACTATATAATATTCTGTACCTACTTGGTACCTGCAAACCTACAATATCAATTCAAAATGGAAATTTTGTGAATACCCACAATTTAGGCAATTGAAGGCAATGATGGCATTGCCTTCAATTTTACCAGTTACCAACTCCTCAATCCTGATGCTGCTGGTCCTGCCTAAATTGTGGGTATTCACAAAATTTCCATTTTGAATTGATATTGTAAGTTTGCAGGTACCAAGTAGGTACAGAATATTATATAGTGGCGTAGTACAATCGTAAAAACCTCACGATTAACATAAAACAATTCTTTTTTATTACTTTTTCCACGCGGACGAAGTCGCGGGCATCAGCTAGTATACATTATAATTCGTATACACGTGTAGGAGGGAAGCGCAAATGGCTTCGCACATTAGTATTAGTATATGAGAATAACATTGCAAATTCGATAGCACCATTAATATTATTAACAACTAGGTAGGTATACTCGTATCTAGCTGAAGCCAGTAAACGGCGAAACTATCAACATATCTGACCGAGGGATGTAACCAGTTATTTGTTCCATTTGCTGTGGAAACTCTCAGGAATGGAGTCTTAGTGCATTAAAAAAATTACGAGACATTTCACCGCGGTTAGCTGCCTGATCAGGCGATAGAAGGGCTGACTCATTTAGGCGTAAAGGATCAGCCTGGTTGAGAAATGCAACCCAGTATTCTTGGCACATCCACGCGGGCATGATTTGTATAGTAATTAGATTAAGTTGATAATAAAAAAAGCCGGCCAAGTGCGAGTCGGACTCGCGCACCGAGGGTTCCATACTCCAAAAGTAAAAGTAAAACGATAATATTATATTAATTTGCTTAATTTATCGTTAACTTTGTTTGTAGAGGTTTATTGTTAATATAAAAAAAACTATGCTAGAGCGTTGGTTTTATTTTTCCTGCAAAATATACATAAACCTCTATTGACCATAATTATTTCAGATTTTTCGATGGCCGATTAATCCAAAAATATTATATCTAGAAATAAATAAAAAACTGTTTTAGAATGCACAAGTAAAGGCCTTTCATATGATGCCCCACTCGGTATAGTTATCTTACTTTGAAATTTCATACCCCCGATTTTCCCCCTTTTTTAATCAAACTAAAATAATTCTCGCGTTGCTTTTATTTTTCCTGTAAAATATACATAAACCTCTATTGACCATAATTATTTCAGATTTTTCGATTGGTAAACTTCGGAGATAAGGGGGGGGGAACGGTGTTTTTTTCGACACTTTGGCCGATTAATCAAAAACTATTATATATAGAAATAAATAAAAAACTGTTTTAGAATGCACTAGTAAAGGCCTTTCATATAATACCCCACTCGATATAGTTATTTTACTTTGAATTTTCAAATCCCCGATTTTCCCCCTTTTTTAATAAAACTTAAAATAATTTTCTATTTTTCTTTATTCCAATGATGTTGGGCCACTATTATACACAACTATGCCAAATTTCATGTCGAAAGCTTTAATAGTTACTGAAATAATCGACTGTGACAGACGGACGGACAGACGGACGGAGAAAGTCTCACCATAAGGGTTCCATTTTTACCATTTTGGTATGGAACCCTAAAAACTTTTTTTAAATTATATTATTAGTGGAATAATGTTTTGAGGTGGAATTTTTAAAAACTGTAAAACACGTACTTCTTCATTTTTAATCGAAAGCCAAAATACCAAGTTATGATATTTACTTGTCAAAGAGTTTCATGGATATAACTTGAAAAATGACATACTTTCATACGAACTTTAGTCCCCTATTTAACCCTCTTCGGAGTGGAATTTCAAAAAATCCTTTCAGTGAGTGGCTATGTCATAAAAGGAACCTACTGTCAAAATCAAATTTAAAAAGATTTGTCCAGTCCAGTCAGTCAGGACAAATCTTTTTAAAAGTATAGATGTTGGGATGAATTAAACGAATGAATTATATAACATATTGAATCATTATCGCTGATAATATGCAAGTCTTTTGGGAAACAAACTCGAAATACCAAATGGGTAAAAATTTATCGAACATTAATTTTTCATCAATATGAAATTTCAAGTTTGTTGTCTCCATAAAAAATATTCACATAATCACAAGCAAGACTGAGAAATTCGTATGTCACGTGTAGGAGGGAAGCTCAAATGGCTTCGCACATTAGTATAAGAGAATAACATTGCAAATTCCATAGCACCTCGTATCCGTTACCTCCTACGAATGATTTGGCATAATATGTAAATGATCAGATCATAAAGTAGTGCCTTATGTAATTATTATAGAAAAAACCCTAAAATCGTGCTATATATACTTGTGATATACTTGTGATTGTATATACTTGTGATTATATTTTGTCCCGTAAACCTTAATTAAGAACTAGGTAGGTATACTCGTATCTAGCTGAAGCCAGTAAACGGCGTTAACTATCAACATCTCTGACCGAGGGTTACATAGTTATTTGTTCCATTTGCTGTGGAAACTCTGAGGCATGGAGTCTTAGTGGATAAAAAAAATTAGGAGACATTTCACCGCGGTTAGCTGCCTGATGAGGCGACAGAAGGGCTGACTCATTTAGGCGTAAAGGATCAGCCTGGTTGAGAAATGCAACCCAGTATTCTTGGCACATCCACGCGGGCATGATTTGTATAGTAATTAGATTAAGTTGATACTAAAAAAAACTTTTTTAAATTATATTATTAGTGGAATAATGTTTTGAGGTGGAATTTTTAAAAACTGTAAAACACGTACTTCTTCATTTTTAATCGAAAGCCAAAATACCAAGTTATGATATTTACTTGTCAAAGAGTTTCATGGATATAACTTGAAAAATGACATACTTTCATACGAACTTTAGTCCCCTATTTAACCCTCTTCGGAGTGGAATTTCAAAAAATCCTTTCAGTGAGTGGCTATGTCATAAAAGGAACCTACTGTCAAAATCAAATTTAAAAAGATTTGTCCAGTCCAGTCAGTCAGGACAAATCTTTTTAAAAGTATAGATGTTGGGATGAATTAAACGAATGAATTATATAACATATTGAATCATTATCGCTGATAATATGCAAGTCTTTCTCTATCGCGGTCACGACTCGCAAGTTACAATGTCAAGTGGACTGGTTAGTGGCAGTGCTTAATAGTCAATAGGGTTACCACCTTCCTTCTACTACTACTACTACTACTGCTGCTGCTGCTACTATTACTACTACCGTTACTACTAAATAAATATTTTGTCCAAATTCAAATTCAAAAACATTTATTTCATGTAGGCCAACTTGTGACTCTTATGACATGTCAGGAATCTACCACCGCGTCGCGCCCGTTCGGAAAGCTGATTCTGCTGAGAAGAGCCGGCAAGAAACTCAGCCAACTGCTGAGTTTCTTGTCGGCTCTTCTCTTTTCAAAACAAAAATGTTACAAAATGTAGCTTATCTAATTATCTGTCTTGTGGACAGCTGAAGCAAAGCCGATTAGAATAGAATGGAACAGAAATATTTTTCATTCACATTTAAACTTTTACAAGTGCTTTTGAATCATCAGATGAATCTACCATAATTAGTTCGGAATGGTACTTACAAATCAATACATGTTAAGATGGGCAGACAGAAAGTAGCCCCGCCCCATTCCCGCTGGCGGATTGAAAATTTAAAAAAATTTGGGGTGGGCCACCCTTATCACTTAGGCCCGCTTGCAGAGACGCCGGGTTAGTTAACCCAGGCATAAATTTGTAATTTTGACAGAAGCTTTATACGAAATCTGTCAAATCCATCCTTTTAACACAGTCGGCGTTTCTGCAAGCGCACCTTAGTTAACCCAGGAATAAATATGTAATTTTGACAGAAGCTTTATACGAAATCTGTCAAATCTGTCTTTTTAATCCAGAGTTAGCTGCTAACTCTGGGTTAAAAGGATAACTCAACGTTTCTGCAAGCGCGTAGGGGTATAAAAAAAGTTTACGAGTTTGAGAATAGTCTCAGACCTATCGAATATACACAAACAATTACATAAAAATCGGTCAAGCCTTTTCGGAGGAGTTTGGTTACAAACACTGTGACACGAGAATTTCATATACATAAAGAAGAGATAGTTTATAAAAATATAGGTGAGTTATGAAACCGTTAAGCTAATCTTACTACAATAACTTTACATCCTTTTCAATTCAATTTCAAGAAATCTAGTGGTGCGATGATACTGACAGATAAATGGCTTTCTGGAAATAGAACCATGGACTTCTTATGTAATGTTTTTATGTGTAACGGAACTAGGTATAACATATTATGCAAATGAGTCTTCAAACAACTTGTTTTTATGGAAGGAGACAAAAGTGTAGGTAATATTAAAGACAACTGACAAGAGCAGGTGTGTTTCTATGTAGTAGGTACGTACTACGTATATTACTTACTTTAATGTTATTTAGTTTAAAAAAACGGCTTTCCTTAGATCAGAAGTATTTTACCATGTGAATGAAAACCCTACGAATTAAGAAAATCCAAGTCGGTACAGTCCGGGGCCACACGTCTTGTGTCACGGTCGACATACATTATAGGATACATGTTAAAATGCAAGTACCTATATCAGACTAACCAGTTGCATTCGCGACTTCTTATATTTGCACATACATTACTTTATCAAATACACTTATTTATAATCGTCGTTGATATAAATACGCAATGTATTTTGTGGATTTATGGATATTCTTGTAAATACACTACAAAAATATTATATTATTATGAGTTAACACACACGTACACACGTGACGTAGTATTGTGGAGATATTATAATAGAAATGGTGCTGACGTGTTTCCATCACGTTGCTCAACATGTTTTGGGACTATTAAGTTGATGATTCAAATAATGTTTATGGCGGTAACTTGCTATTTTTAAAGCGAGAAATTCTTTTTAAAAAACAGGCTTCAAACGCCCGCGCCACTACAAAGTATATAATTTATTATTATTTTAAAAACCGCTCGACCGATTTCGATAGAATTTCATTGGGATCACCTGGGAAGTATACCCTTTGAAACAAAAAAGAATTTTCCAAATTGGTTCAGGCGTCTTCGAGTAATCGGTGAACATACATAAAAAAAAGATTCCGATGAATTGAGAACCTCTTCCTTTTTCGAAGTCAGTTAAAAACAAGAATTTGAGCTATTTCCCCTAACATGTTTGCGGTTGACCACAATGACACCAGTAAGTAAATAGAAAGTGTTGGTGTTTCTCATTTTAAATTATCTAAATTGTACTTTTATGTTTTTCTTGAGTTGTTTGTATGTAAGGTTTATATGGGTGATAAAATTTATAAACTGGGGAGATGTAAGAAGCTCGAATGATTGACAAATTACTTAATATGATGATGATTGATGATGATGATGATCTGTATCTGGCGTGGTAGCTCAAAGATGTATTTCAAGTAATGTTGCATTTACTTAGGTTAGTGATAATCCTACTAATATTATAAATGCGAAAGTTTGTGAGGATGGATGTATGGATGGATGATTGTTACTCTTTCACGGCACAAAGAATGAACCGATTTGGCTGAAATTTGGAATAGTGATAGCTCATACCCAGGATTAAAACATAGCCCATTTTATCCCGGAAAATTAAGGAGTTCCCGCGGAAATTAAGAAACCTTAATCCACGCGGTCGTAGCCGCTGGCATTATCTAGTACTTTATATATGGTTCAATTTAAATAAAAGGATCTAGCTAGGTATAAGATTTCCATGACTAGATATATTTATCAGTCATTAACAAAGTGCGTAGAGTTCACGTGGTCATGCTAATGTATGTCGACCAACGTAAACTCTACACACTTTAACACTCGTTATTACCCGTGACTACATCCGCGTTGATCAAGGATCAGTAGATAAGTAGCTAACTTTTTTTTAAATAACAAGCGAACGAGCACGCGGGTCACCTGATGTTAAGTGATTACCGCCGCCTATGAACATTTGGGGCACGAAAGGCACCACCACCGGCTTTTCAGGGGTTTGCTGATCTACCCCTTCTACAAACCCCATGTTGTAGTTTAGAAACTTCAACCAAAGACTACAGTGTTGACTTACGGCCGTTTTCAATAACCTATCTATCCGTCATTTCAGTTACAAATGGTAGACAAAACTATCCTTTTGTCCTTACTTCCTTTTCAATAACCTATCTACAGATAGCGTTTCCTACCGAATCTAGCTATCTGTCATCGGGAGGGCGGGTAGCCTACTAGAGATAAGTACGCTCATACAAATCATGCTTACTTGCGTCTCAATATAAGTTTCAAGTTACTCTCCAGTAAACGGAGCTATCGCTAGTAACGTCATTTACTTATCCGTCGAAATCGGCCAGTTGGCACTCGGTATCGTAACTTTGCCTTTTTAAAATAAATATTTTACTGTAGTTTCTATTCATAATGAACATTTTAGCAGTCATGATAGTGATATGGAATAATTTTGATACTTAATAGATTGTGATGGGGACAGTCCTGTCCACGTCCTGTCCCTGTCTGACACTTTGGTACCGGAAGGTATTAGGTATAAACCCTTTGAGTATATAACCTTATATACTCAAAGTATAAACCACATGTGTGTTATTTTATTTTACTCGCCAACATAAGTTACACTAGACAATTCACTTCAAGTTGGCCGTTGTCAACCGTTACAAAATGACGTCATACTGGTACGGTTGCCAAAAAATACCTAATTGTATTTTTTACTCTAACCACGACTGTGACGGAAGTTTTCTTTTCTGGCAATGTTTTCTATGCCAATGACGTCTTGAATGTCGTAAGGCGTGATTTTTAATTTCTTATTATTCTCCTCTTCAAAGAAAGTCATTAATTAAGGTAATAAATATATATATATATATAATCTGCGCAATGCAAAACTTGTCCCTTAGTACACATCGCAGAAAACTACACGCGAAAAGTATTGAATATATAAATAGTACGGTAGTATTAGTAGTAGAATATAGAAATAGTAATCAAACAACAAAAACAACTAATTAAAACTTAACAAAAAAATTTAAAACCTAACATTTACAAAATCAAAAAACACGGTACTGACAAAAACGAGCGGAAAGTTGCTATCTGTACTAAGCGGGTCTGACTTGAAGTGAGCAGGTAGTACAATAAAACAAAAAAAAAGGTTATCGTAAAACAAAAATTCAATGGACTTGGATAGATGAGAGGGAAAAAGCTATCTACTGATGGTTGAAGGTAGATAACACTTGTCCGTGTATGTGAAACGCAAACTATGGATAGATACGCTCTTACTCATTATCGGGGATAGCTATCTATCCGTGAACTTTGGTTGGTTATTGAAAACGGCCGTTAAACTACTTGCAATAAAAAGTAAGCACTAACCTATAGATATTACGGATTATGCATTGATAGGATTATATTATGTATACCTACTTATACTTAATTAGAGTGACTGTTCGTAATGGTGCAAATTATTATATGCATCATGTTGAAATAACTTTCATGACGTGGCGTAAACATCTGTTATAGGGACACGTAAGAAAAAAATTATAAAGAAGTAGGTACTGGTCACCGACATAGCTCAGCGAGTCCCGAAACTGAAGTGGAATTGGGCGGCGCACATAGTTCGAAGAGCTGATGGTCGTTGGGGTCCCATATTGCTAGATAGGCAGCGCAGTGTTGGCAGACCCCCCCACTAGGTGGACCATAGACATCAAACGAGTCGCAGGGAGCCGCTGGATTCAGGCGGCGCAAGACCGCGACCTGTGGAAGTTCCATGCAGGAGAACTTTGTCCAGAAGTGGACGTCTATCGGTTGATAAAGAAGAAGAAGGTACTGGTAGATACCTTTTTTAATTTTACAAGTGTGAGTCACTTTAAAACAAAAGAAACAGTTATTATTAAGTATCGCTTAGATAAACCAAAGAACAGAAATCATAACAATACAAGTAGGTACCTAGTTATACGCATGTAGATACGCACATAATTATTATGTACAATGACATCAATGTAAGATATATATTCTTTAGCTAATATTAACATTAATATTTTTACCTAATAAGTAGAGTAAAATATAATCTATCGTAGACTCCCTGTTTTCAGCAACCTTAAATCATCCTTTAAGTAGGAGTGTTTTTAAGTAGGTAGCCCCTAAATACAATCCATTACCCTATATTATTTTCTCGTTTAGGTGATCCATAGATAAATTAATGTCTTCATTATCTATGCCATTAGGTGATCCCTAAAGCTTGCTGAAAACGAAATTGACAGTAAGGTTTTAATAGCTGTTATTCCCTAACACTTAGGTACTGAACACTATTGATGTTTGATACATTATTTGATATAGCATAGTATTTATTTATTGTAAACTTGTTTTGAAAAGAGCAACCGCCGAGTTTCTTGCTGGTTCTTCTCGGCAGGAAGGGCATTCCGAACCAATGGTAGAGCCAGATGATTCAAAAGCACCTGTAAAAAGTTTATTTGAATAAAAGATATTTCTATTCTATTCTACTCTATTCTATTATGTGTATTATAGAACTTAATAGGTTCCCGTTGCTGTTAATATCATTAGTTATAAAATGCTTTATGTTAGGTTTGAACTGACCGTGTTGAGCACACTCTCTTTTTAGTCTCCGTGGTTTGAAAAAAGGAAGCTTGTAGGGAAGAGCTCGGACGGACGGAGTGGAAAATCTCACAAGTAGGTACAATACAGTTGGAGATAAAAGAAAAGTGGCTTCTGATTCATGATTACGAGTAAGCTATGAAATATTTTGCTTCCTCATTTAAATGAGAACATTAATAAATTCTAGTTTTGCCATATTATAGTAATTATAAGGAAGTTATTAGGAAAGGTATGAGGGCATGTTAGAATCTAGTTTTTTCTGTAGCCTTCACTGAGCCGTGGAGAAAAAATATTGGAGATATTATGAACATAGCTAAAACTCAGTCAGGAAAACATCTTTATTACGATACTCGTAAGTACGTAGGTACTCTAAGCAAAGTTTTCACAAAACGTGTAATCATTACAACTGTATCTGTTTTCCACGCACTCACTCGTTTTATTATTTTCGTACGTGGCTTTAATAGTTTCCAGAAGCCATTTCTGTGTTTAACATGTGTTTGAACAGTGACAGCGAATAATGTTTAACAACTACTTAAATGAGTTTTAAGTGCACAAGTTTTCAGTATACCACGAACTGTTAACAACAAGCAAAGAGTTTTCATTATCGGCAAGTGATAATGGCGCTCACGATTTACTTTATATTGGGCTTTTTAACCTCCACAGCCTGTGGTAAGTGGTATTTCAAAACCTTGGTTATAGATTCAGTTTTGCATATCGGTTTACATTGCACTTATTTGTTTATCGAAGGCAGAACGAAATCGATTAAAGCATCGTATCATAAAAAATTTGTGCAACCTAAATACCGTAATAATATGAAAGACTAGCTGATGCCCGCGATTTCGTCCGCGTGGATTAAGTTTTCAAAATCCCTCGGAAACTCTTTGATTTTCCGGGATAAAAAGCCTATGCCACTCTCCATGTCCTCAACTATACCCATGCAAAAAATCACGTTGATCCGTAGCTCTGTTGCGGCGTGATTGAAGGACAAACCAACAAACAAACACACTTTCGCATTTATATTATTGGAAAGGATCGATTGATTTTTACACATGACGGAACTAAGATGTTAGATTTTTAGATTTTAAATTTAGATCTTAGCTATGCTAAGCTACGTGGATGATGCGTGATTAAAGAAGAGATTGTGTGTTTTGCGTTTTGTTTGTTACCATTTTCCTGAAAAATTTCTGGGCTGAGTTTTTACGTATTGATACAAGTAAATATCACCGTAAGAGCGTAAATCGAACATTTTTTCAGTAATGTAAAACTGATAAGTACTATAGGTAGGTATGTCAGTTGAAGTTGTTTTGCTTTTATTTGTCCTTCCTGCATGTGCGCAGAAGACACTACGTCATACAAAGTATAACAACAATGTTACGACCAGGTGTTTTCAACTATGTAAATTAAAATTAACGAACTGTACACAATACAATGTTTCTGTTTACACTTTTACAGCCGGTTCCGTATTCGATGACGACGATTTTTCATCGTAAGTATCTCAGTTTACCAGAAAGTATTGTTTGCTACAAAGTATGAAAAGCAAAAGCAAAGCAAAAGTCAAGATAAAACAGATCTTCCAATTAGTGACGTATTTTAATATTTGGCACCCTTAGCCATATGCCACTGCTCCCAACTTTCTCTGAAACTTGACAAAATCATAAACTGGAAATATCACGACTCAAACAACGGTCGTGCACTTTCAGAATTTCGCAAGGCATTTTTTTTTTTCATATATAGTAATTAATCCTTCATCGTCATAACCATCTCAGCGGTATTAGATTGATAGACGTACACTACTCGACTGAGTTTTATTTAGCGACTATGCTTCGGATCCTTAAGTAAACGGAGTGTAGGGCGCCCTCAGGCTAAATGGAGTAATGACATCCGGAAGGTGCAGGCATCGATTGAATGCGAAAAGCCGAGCTTAGACAATTAATGTTGGCGCTACCTAACTAAATAGAGCCTGCTCAACAGTTGATAGATTTCGGCTGGTTATGATAATAATGATGATAGTGATAATAATTAAAGCCACCTTTTTTATTAAATTATTTAATTTACCCACATGATAAATAAACACAATTCTTTATCATGTACGCAGTAAAGATATTTCAATAAGTAAATAAATGAATATATTAGAGCATACATACACACATCATAATATTCGTATGCATTATTAACCCCTAGGCATACCATTTATGTATTTAATAAAAATTAATAATAATGTATATTTGCTTACTTTATTTCAGGAACCAACATCATAAGTCAAAGGTGAGTAAAACTTTAAAAATTGTATCCAAATATAACAGTACCAGAAATAGGTGTTTAAAGTAAGTTTAGAAAATACTGAATCTCGCACACTAACAAACAACTATTATACATTCGCATTTTTAATATTAGTAAGAGAATAACATGTTTAACATGCATAAGACATAAGTTAATTAATAATAAGGTAAGCTAACTTAAGTCAAAGTAATCATGACCACATTTAAATAAGAAAGAACCTAGGTTTCATGACAAATTAAAAAGCAAGAAGGCCGTGTTAAGCTATATAAAGTCTCCGATAACCATGTCGGAGGATTAACAGCGTATAAATAAATAAAAATTAATAAGAATGATAAGATAATGATAATAATAATTAACATCCCGTTTTACAGTTTGATTTCCCCACTTTTCCAAAATTCCCAAAATTCAATTTCCCCGACTTCCCGACATTTCCCACCATACCACCAATAGTGTTCCCGAAACCGCGCAAGGGTTTCAATGGCGTTGCCGTGAGTGAGTTGAGCTCGGCAGGTATAGGCAAAGATGGGAAGGAATACCACAGAGGTGGCGCCACCATCATTAAAAGCGAAAACGGGGTTGTAAAGGAATATAAATGTAAGTACCGCGTAAGTAGTAGTAGTAAGTTTAAGGCTAGAACTACACTCGTAAGCTTTAGCGGAACTATATAACAATATCAAACGATAGGTGACTTACAGGTTTTTTTTTGTAAGTACTAGTAGTACTCATTTAAGCGACTTACGTGAGCAAAACTTACAAATGTAATTCTAGCCTAAAATTACATTAGAGTGACGATCGCAAGATCACCTCTGATTGGTTGAATTTATGGCATCCTTGTTGTATCAATGCATTTTAATTTTTAACCACTACCTATTGAGAGTTTCCATTTTTCATTATTTAAGAAAATTGTTGTACTTAGCCCGGTTCAATTAGGTATTTAACGTATAAACTTCACAAAGAGCTTAAAATTTCGCAAAGAGCTAAGTATTTCAAAGCACCTTTTATAGCCCGTGTTTTCAAAGATAATCTACTCGTACCTATGTGCTGTATTGTAAGTGACGGTAAGTGGCGATGCAGCCTAAGATGGAAGCGGGCTAGACCGATTAGGGTCATCAAACTGCCATACCCCCTGTATGGCAGTTTGATGATAGCGTGGTACCTAGACACGGCCAAAGCCTCCCACCAGACACCAAGGTAAAAACTGTAAATAAAATATTTTTCTTTTCAGATGGGGACGACCCTCCAGATGTTGTTATGTATGTATTTGCGATGAACAAAATTTATAAAATTTAATATAAAAAATTATTTTTAAAAAAACCGACTTCAAACGCCCGCGCCAGTACAAAGTATATAATTTATTGTTGATATTTTAAAAACTGCTCGACCGATTTCGATAAAATTTCAATGGGACCACCTGGGAGGTATACCCTTTGAAACAAAAAAAGAATTTTCCAAATCGGTTCAGGCGTCTTTGATTACTCGGTGAACATATATAAAAAAACAATTAAAAAAAAAGATGCCAACGAATTGAGAACCTCCTCCTTTTTTGAAGTCGGTTGAAAAGGGGAAAAATACGTTAGATGATTTATTAATCAAAGCTATTTGTTTCAGGTCGGTAAGCAATTATTTTTTTCAAAATCACAAATACCTATTAGTTACAAATACTTATTTAAGAAAATGAAAATAAAATAAGGAAAGGGGGTATTTCATCAAAGGTAAATAATTAATTCTAAGTTAATGTAATGCCCTATGTACCTAATTCACAATTTTCACCCAATAGTAAGTAATAAATGTATAACTTAATCTAAAAAATAAAGATGGTCATCAAGGTATAGCACGTTATAACAAGTTAAGTTAAACTATTTAACGATTAAAATAAAGATTTATCAATGCAGTTAATGCACTTTTTAATCATGCACTGCTTTTTTACAGCCTGAAACTATAATTTTGCCAGAGGTATGGTTACATTTAATTGTTTATACATAATAAATTAACTTCACAAATTAATGCCAGTATTTACCAGCAAAATATGACTCGGTACCTACTTACACTAATAAGGCAATAAAAAGCCTATTTTAATTCGCAATAATTTTTGTGTGTTATTTTATAATATTACTAGGCCCAGCGAAATACGTACCGCCAACAAAAATATTTAGTGGTTGGTCACCCTTATCATTTAGGTGCATGAAAAATAGATGTTGGCCGATTCTCAGACCTACCCGATATGCACACAAAATTTCATAAAAATCGGTCCACCCGTTTCGGAGGAGTAAGGTAACTAACATTGTGACACGAGAATTTTATATATTAGAAGACTAGATGATGCCCGCGACTTCGTCCGTGTGGATTGTGTTTTTTTCATTCCCGCGGGAACTTAATTTTCCGGGATGAAATGTATGTAGCCTATGTGTTAATCCTGGGTATGAGCCATCACTATTCCAAACAGATCCATCCATCCATACATCTATCCTCACAAACTTCCGTGTTTATAATATTAGTAGGATTAGTAGAATTTAAAATTGATGTAAATTATATTATTTAAAATTGATGTATATAAAAAGTTCACTTTAAAAATATTGTAAAGAATTACTTAATTAAGAAATTTTTTGCTGGCGATTCCGTGCGCGCGCGTTAGGTTTTTAAAAATCCCGCAGGCATCCTCTGTAGCATAAGTCACTTTCCAAGTCCGCAATTATACCCATGAAAAAAATCACGTCGATCCGTTGCTCCGTTGCTGCGTGATTGAAGGACAAACCAACAAACATACTTTCACATTTATAATATTAGTAAGGATTAGCAAATCCATAGAGGTTCTAAATGTAAATTATTGATTTTTAGGTTCCAATTTTGCCTCCCGACTTTCAAGAACCGTATAAGACAATGGATGCTGAAAATCTGAAGTCAGGCAAGCCAGTCAGGAATGAAAATTTCGTCAGCACGTCGGTTTCCGCCTTTAGTACGTATTCAAGCAAAAATGGGGATTCACATATGGAAGGAGCCGCAAGCGTTATACGGAATATCAATGGGAAAATCGACGAGAAAACCATCCAATTCAGCGATTAGCGACGATAATGCGAAGTATGATCAGTAAACAGTATCGTTACTATTGGATAACCGTTTCCCTGTCCCATGGATCACATTTAAGCATAGTCACTATTTAACTATTGTGTCTACTGGTCTACATGTCTGGACTGGGAAACTAATAAAATTATCAATAAAAAAAGCATATAGTTAAAGTAATCAAATGAAATTGCAGTCTATGTATTTGTAGATTCATTTAATATTATACTCGTTTAAGCACTGTATTGATTTGAATAAAATTTTATTATTTATTTTATTATTGGTTATCAGCTATTCTATTCTATGTAAGTACCTAGGTAAAAATAATATTAATATTATAATATTATTATATAATACTTTACCCATAAAATATTTTCTCAAGCTTATTTGTGAAATCTATTATTTTCACGAGCTTAGTTATAACATTTAGAATAACCGTATCTATTAATGTGAAGACATAATTTAAGAAGTGTGTCTTAGTCTCTTTGGACCAAACTCCTTAAATAAAAATTAAAAAATAAAGTACTAACCACTACTATCTAATCAGTTTTTTCAAGGTTTTTTCTTATTAAAATGCGTGACAGAAAAAGTTTCCAAGAATTAAAATAAGTTAGTTGAAATATATATTTAATGTTTTATTTTTCCTAAATGCTCTATCCTTTAGACTGGGTTTCCACGGCGCGGTTCCCACCCGCGCCCGCAGCGGTCGCGGTACCGCTAGTACTGCGCCAGTGCGCCCGCTGCGGGCGCAAACCGCGCCGTGGAAATTGAAACTTCATTTTCCATTCAAATCTGCATTCTACGGAGGCCACGGGCCCTCAACCGCTGCGGGCGCGGACGCCGAACCGCGCCGTGGAAACCCAGTCTGAAACTTCATTTTCCATACAAATCTGCATTCTACGGAGGCCACGGGTCCTCAACCGCTGCGGGCGCGGACGCCGAACCGCGCCGTGGAAACCCAGTCTGAAACTTCATTTTCCATACAAATCTGCATTCTACGAAAGCCGCGGGCCCGCAACCGCTGCGGGCGCGGGCCGCGAATCGCGTCGTGGAAACTCAGTCTTAATGTTTAGTTATAATTATGTACTTAAATAAATAGGTACCTACTACGGAAACTTTTGTTTCGTTTCATAGAATGTGTCTGACGAACTACGTTATTTATTCGACGCCAGTCAATTATTCTAAGGCGAGACTTTTCATGAAAGACGAAGTCGTTATTCCTACTTCCCATGGAATTTTCTTTAAAACGAGATTCTGTTCGTCACACTATTTGTTCAGTTGTTCGATTTTGTTTTCGAATAAGTACTAAATAAAAATTCAAAATACACGATTATCAGTTTAGTTTAGCCTGTTCTTGATACATACTACGGTTTATTTCTTCTATAATATATATCTTATGAATGCTTTCTTTACTACTGTTCCCTAATAATATTGTGTCGTGTGGTGCGGGTTGTGGCGTTCCCTCAAATATGGTCGAGCGAAGCAACGGCTGGATCATGCGTCATGCTCGTGAACGGGTGTCGCTGGCGGGAATGGGGCTACTTTGTCTGCCCGTCGTAACTTGAATTGAATTGCAGTACTTTTTTTTTAACTATAATTTGAAAGAATAAAATATTATATTTTATTCTAACAAAGTTGCATGGCTTAAATCGGCTTGGCATCCAGCTGCCCACAAGATAGTATAAAAAAACTTATTACAATGTAATAGCTTCAGAATAATATTGTAAAATGATTTAATTAGGTATAATGTAATATACAAGTACGTACCACGATAATTGTTGTTTTTATGATGTCGATATTATAATATAATATCAAAATCATAAAAATAATAAAATCTTATGTAATGAAGCAGTTCCTTAATCTCAAAAACCGTTCTGGGATATACGATCTATATTATTAGTATACCTAACGGTTTTCACTGATTACTTAAATTATCTTAAATAAATACTGTGACTTCGTCACAATCACGTGTCTCAAAGTTCTTCAAAGTAACTTAAGACCTGAGGAGTAGCTTCTTTCTAATTACAAAGCTTAGTCAATAATAAATAAGTATCTACATAAATTAAGGTTTAATAAAATTATTTGCCATGATTTCACCTGTTGCAAAGTTAAGAGCAAAAACATAAATGGATGATTATTCTCGTCATTTTGCAATAGGGTTGAAAAATAAATCACCCCGGCCGCGGCACTCGGCAGGCGGAAACTCTCTATCCATAGTCGAAAAGCGCCGAGGGAGCTTGCTTGTATGACATAGTGAACTGTGACGTCATAAAAATTTTACGTATTTTTTTGTAATTTAATCTAAATTTTAAAATGGTTATTACATTTAAAACTGATCCCATTGGAAGATCACTATTTAATAATCGATAAGAAATAAAACTTTTAACTAGCTGATGCTCGCGCGGATTAAGGGGTATTATTGAATCCTGCGGGAACTCTTGATAAAATATAGCTTATGTGTCGTATGTATTCTGATGTATAATCTACATTTTGAAGTTTCATCAAAATTTGTCCAGTGCTTTTTGCATGAACGAGTAACAAACATCCACTTGTCGTCACAAACTTTCGCATTTTGAATATTCGTAGGATGTAGGATATAGGCAAAATCCCAATCGCATTTGATGGGACAGGCAGGAAAAGAATTATGTATATAAAAAAATTACCAACTGTAAGAAAACAATGTCCGTCTGCAGAATGCAAAAGGAGGAAGAGACATACCTTCTCAAGAAAAGATTCACGCTAGATGGCGCTGTTAGGGCGTTTGACAGATTTTTAATTTTTTCGCATAGTTGCTATGCACAGATTTTAAAAATATTGAAATTGCGCCAGTATACCAATGCCTATTATTTTATCAAATCATTAGCTTACTTTAAAACGAAGCCATTTAGATGATTAATCAAATATAAATATCTGTCATATCGAACTACTGTAGAGACGCGATACCCACGCACACATTGACAACATGGTTGGTATCCATTAGGGTTGTGGTTCTAACATGAACTACGAATTGTTTACTATAAAATTGAACTAGATGGCATTAAAACAAAAGCTGCTTCGTTTTGCTTCGTATTTTTTTTATAAATAATTCAGATAAGTACAAGTTAGCCTTTTTTGAGCTTTGACATGGTGGTAAGTGATGATGCAGTCTAAGATAGGAGCGGACTAACCTGGAAGGGGTATGGCAGTTTTTTATGAAACCCATACTGTATGTATACCCCTTTGGTTTCTACATGGAATAGTACCAAAACGCTAATCGCTTGGAGGCACGGCTTTGCCGGTAGGTTTTATTCGCCACGGCCGAAGCCTCCCACCAGACCAGACTAGAGAAAATTATAAAATTTTATAAATTATAAAATATACTTATTATAAAATATAAAATTCAAAATTTCCCTGCCGCGAATCGAACCCGGAACCTCCCTCTAATAAGACCACAGCGCTTACCATTGCGCCAGGGAGGTCGCAAGACTAAAGACTTTAGGTACCTACCTACATCAGATTCAGCAGGACTCACATGCACTCTTTACCGCGGACGGCAAGGGCTGCGGCTAGGGTTGCCTATTGGGTTGTTATTTCAAATATACCTAATGAAAACGAACAATAGGGTATTTGACTACTTTTAGAAAATCATAATATTAAATTGTTAATAATGCTATGCTGAAGCTAACAAAACGTATATTTCGGCATAATTTTCAGTATTTTTCATAAAAATCGAGAAATAAATTCAAAAAAATAAATTGCCGCGGAAACGTTGGTTCCATTTGTTTACATGACGTCACAGTTCACACACAGTTCAATGACAATTCCAAAGCCCAAAGGTGGCGTGAACTGTGACGTCATTCGAGATTCAAGAACGTTTTCGATCTCGTGAACATGGCCAGAATTAAAGCAATTTTAATTAATGTCTTCTAATTAAATAAACCTTTATTTTTTAGTTTTGTCGTATGGAATAATGTTTTTAGATAATAATCTTTTAGGATGACACCAGATGAAACGATATTTTTAATAATAGTCAAATACCCTATTGTCCTTATCTTTAAAACTATTGAAACGATTATAAC
Source organism: Oeneis ivallda (assembly GCA_029955525.1). NCBI lineage: Eukaryota > Metazoa > Arthropoda > Insecta > Lepidoptera > Nymphalidae > Oeneis > Oeneis ivallda. The sequence goes on from JARPMR010000003.1 coordinate 22,877,450, forward strand.
GATCGATTATCTTGAAGTAAATGTAAGCCAGTAAAAAAAGATTGGTCGCATATTTTCGGAGAAATAGAATAGAATAAAAATGTTTTGTATTCAAATAAACTTTTTTACAAGTGCTTTTGAATCGTCCGTCCATGAGTCTACCACTGGTTCGGAATGCCGTTCCTGCCGAGAAGAACCAGCAAGAAACTCGGCAGTTTTCAAAACAAGTTTACATTATACTTAGTAGATAGCTATGTATGCAGTGTTTCCACAATGAGGAAAAAGAGAATTTACAGGTTAATCATTACCTACTGTCTCATGAATCGCTGGAATAAATTATATTCACGTTTTTTTGTCATTTATATAGTCTTCAATTGTATAATAATATGCTTTTTTCATGAGATTAGTTTTAACTGATTTCTTAAACTTGTGTAAAGGCAAGTCTAAGATCGACTGTGGAAAAGCATGGACAAACATACATACATACATTATTATGTTTGTAAGCCCTAATAGATTGTGATATAGGTGATTTGCATTTCCAATAATATTACACACATGCATGTCGAATTGATACCTAACCTCTTTTTGAAGTCGGTTAAAAATAGTTTTTTCTTCAAAAGTTGTGAAAATATAGTATTTTAGTTCTGTAAAATTAAATAATTATAGGTTTTTAATGATTTCAAATATTTTAAACCTTATCAAGCCATTTGACAATTTTGAAATTCAGTCTTAAGAGTAATAAAATAAGGTTAACATTCCAATCGTACAAATTAAAGCATAATGTCGCTGATCGCTAGTTTCGGCCGGCGCGGCGGCTTCTTTGATATTATTACTATCGAGTGTCGCGGCCGCCGGCCGGCGCGCAGCGCAGTTTGTTTCTTGTGATCTTGTCTAACTTCACTTGGTAGGTAGGTACTTACCCTAATACATGACTGCTACTTTCTTCAACGGGCTTTATTTTTTTAGCTCGCCAACCGGCAGCCCGCACACAGTCAATAATATTGACGAAAATATTGACGAAAATATTGACAATATTTTCGTCAATATTTAGACCCCGCACACTACGCAAATAATATTGTCAATATTTCTAACAAAAAGTGATTCAGTAAGGCGTAGAAGCTTGATTTGCATGCACGTGTGCTAAAATGGATACAAAGAAAAAAACCATTGCATTGGTTATTGAATTAACTTTATTGAATAAAAAAAGAAAGAAACGATGGCTTAAATACTGGATGACAAAAAAATTTTCGCATTGATTTTATTTTTCCTGTAAAATATACATAAACCTCTATTGACCATAATTATTTCAGATTTTTCGATTGGTAAACTTCGGAGATAAGGGGGGGAACGGTATTTTTTTCGACATTTTGGCCAATCTATCAAAAACTATTATATATAGAAATAAATAAAAAACTGTTTTAGAATGCACAAGTAAATGCCTTTCATATGATACCCCACTCGGTATAGTTATCTTACTTTGAAATTTCAAACCCCCGATTTTCCCCCTTTTTTAATAAAACCAACCAAACCAAAATAATAAAACCAAAATTGAAAATTTTTAATAAAACCAAAATTGGCCAAGTGCGAGTTGGGCCTCGCTCTTTTAGGGTTCCGTTAAAAAAAATTAAATTATTATATTTCCATGTACCCATGGAAATATTTTAATTTAATTTTTTTAATTTAATTTAATTTTCATTATTTGTTGTTATAGCGGCAATAGAAATACATAATATGTGAAAATTTCATCTGTCTATTTATTGCGGTTTACGAGATACAGCCCGCTGACAGACGGACGGACGGACGGACGGACGGACGGACGGACGGACAGCGTAGGCTTAGTAATAGGGTTCCTTTGGTACCCTTTGGGTACGGAACCCTAAAAATAATATTCGATTTTTCTTTATTCCAATGATGTTGGGCCACTATTATACATTATTTTAAATTATATATTATTATATACAATGCCCAATATATTATATATTTTATATTATTATATACAATGCCCAATTTCATGTCGATAGCTTTAATAGTTACTGAAATAATCGACTGTGACAGACGGACGAACGGACGGACGGACGGAGAAAGTCTCACCATAAGGGTTCCATTTTTACCATTTTGGTACGGAACCCTAAAAAAGAAAGAAACGTTGCCTTTTATATGGATGACAAAGTGGAAAAGTGGAATTAAATCATTTAAATCTAATAAAAGAACTTCGAAATACAGAAAAAGATGATTTTAAAAATTACATGAGAATAAAAGGTAGTAGCTTTCAAAAAATACTATCTTTAGTAACCCCTTACTTAAAAAAACAAGATATACTGATGCGAAAATCGTTACGTCTCCCACATTCTAATAAATTCTATTAAATATTCTTTTTCATTGCTTGTTGCACTGGGGATGTCCTCCATGTTTGGTTGCGAGCGCACGTCCTCCTGCCTTGAAATCTTTTTTCAACTAAAATATTGACGCGCGCCCGCACACTGTCAATATTATTGTCAATATCCCTGCCTCCCCCCGATATTGACGAAATTTCCGGACTTCTACAATAATATTGATCAAACCCCGCACACAGTCAATAATATTGTCAATATTCGTAAATATTACCGGCTTCGGGGCGACTGTTTTTTATCATAAAATGCACAAAAAGTATTTTAGAAATGGTTGTTTAGATATAATATTTTTATACCTATTTTATTTTCTTCACGACACAATAATTAGGTAAAATATATACCTACTGAACCGATTTGGCTGAAATTTGAAATAGAGATAGCTTTTACCCTGGATATTAGTCTAAGCCCTGGATTAACTTAATTATAGAAAATTTTCATCCCGACAAATTCACAGTTCCCGCGGGATTAGTACTAAAAACTTAAATCCACACAGGTAAAGCCGCGCAAAAACAGTAGGTAAATTATCAAAACATGAAGGCTACACAGTAGACATTAGACAATCATACTTCATAATATAAACGCGTAAGTGTGTTTGTTTAGTTTGTTGGTTTGTCTTTCAATCACGCCGCAACAAAGCTACCTACGGATCGAGGTGATTTTTTGCATAGGTATAGTCAGGTATAGTTGAGGAGCTGGAGAGTGACATAGGCTACTTTTATCCCGGAAAATGAAAGATTCCCCAGGGATTTTAAAAACTAAATCCACGTAATAAAAGTTACCTAAACCGACTTTATATCACTTTTTGGACCATATCTTTTAAACTACTGAACCGATTTTGATAAAACTTGCAATGTTCCCTAGGTTGAAAAATACCTAATCCAATTTAAAAAGAATTATTGCAATTTGATTAATATTTTTGGAGAAATACATGGACAAACATACATACATACACTTGTGAAATTTAAATCCGAAAATTGTGCAATTCTAATAATATAACATCCATTCGGATCGAATTGATAACCTCCTTTTTTCAAATCGGTTATAAAACAGCATTATAAAAGCAGAATTCGTCGTTTTAGCCCACGACGCACGGTGTCCACTGAATAGATAGGCGGAGATAGTGTCGCTGTAGTTGGAAAATTAAATAACTACACTTTTTGCGAAATCGACTTTATTACATTTTCAGAAAGTCCAATATTTGAAATATTACCTTTTACTAGGGGTCCAATCAATACAAACTATCGTCGCTGTAGTTGGAAAATTAAATAACTAACAAAACCAATATCGCGAGTAAAACGCGATTTAGTGTTTGTTTGTTTGTTGTTTTCATAAACAATTTAACGGCCCATGTTTTGATATTATGTTATAGATTGTTACTGTATCTATTTCTGAATCTACTTGACGTACATTTTGATTCATTTGTTTGTGAGAAAAAAAATAAAAAGCAATTATTTAGTTTTCCCTCACCAAAGTTTTGAATATTTGATGCACTTATTTATTTTTCCATGTCAGTTGTTTAGTTCTTCCTCGTCAATATTGCGTTGAAGTACGATAATGTGACGATATAAGTACCATTATTTAGTTTTTCCACTTTACTGAGATGTTAAAATGACCCGTTATTTACTTATTTTACTATGACAATCCTATTTAAGGGTATTAATTTAATAAAAAAACCGGCCAAGTGCGTATTGGGCCACGCGCAGTGTAGGGTTCCGTAGTTGCAAGTCACAAATATTATTGCTGACCTACGATAGTGCTTTTGTTTTATTTATGAATATTGAATAAATTTTGAGGTTCATGGTTTAAATACTATAATATATTACAAAATATGCAACTTACACTACGTGTAATACCTAACTTAGAAAAAACAGATATAACTCCTTAACTAATGAACCCTGCTTAGCCGTGATAGTTTTCCTTTAAAATTCATTATATATACTACTGCTGTGAATTTTTTCTTGTATCCTATATACAACCATTTAGCTGGCAGAGGGGGGGACACTTGACTAATAAAATTTAGCACTATAAAATATCATATTATTTCACAAACGGATCCCTGAATTGAAAAATGATGTTCCCACACCCACAATATTTTTGAAAGACCTACTCAACGAAACCCCACACTATGGGATACACGAGAAAAAAAAATTCATCCTCCACTTTACATGTAGGGGAGGTACCCTAAGAGAAATTATTTTTCACAATTTTATTTCACGACTTTGTCGGCGTGATTGATATTTATACCGTTGTCAAATTACAGATTTCTAGTACCAATAGTCTCTGAGCTAAACCGCGGACAGACAGACAGATAGACGGACGGACGGACATGGCGAAACTAGTAAGGGTTCCTTGTTTACTACGGAACCCTAAAAAAGGAGGGTTTTTAAAAGAAATCCAACAAATAAACATTTCTTTTTATATATTATTGTAAAAAGTAATCAATAAAACGACTGAAGCAACTAGATTCTTCTATCAGACTTACAAAATAAAACATAAAAAAAAAAACACATAACAATAAATTATACGATTCTACTCATAAAATCAACAAAATTTCACTTTGAATTTAACAATTATACTTATTAAAAACTAAGTATCAACTGAAATGATAACTATCAACTTTTCTTCAGTTTTACCATTATAAATTTAAATTTAACAATTAAGCTCAGCTGGTTCAAATCAAATAGCGAGTAAAGTTCAGTATAATCAAAACTATCCTTTTCAAGTTATAATTAAACCAAGAATGGTTTAATCGAACTAGGGGTATGTAAGTGACGCTAGTAATTGTTATAATAACGACTCTACTCATAAAATAATAAAGATTTTAATAGTTTGTGGAACACTAGGATTGAAGACTAGCTAATGATTGATTCCCGCAGAAGTTCTCTAACTTTCTGGGATAAAATATAGTGCATGTTCTATTCTGATGTATAAGCTATGACATCGTGAAGCTTTATCAAAATCCGTCTAAATGTTTTTGCGTGAAAGTGTAACAAACATTCATCCACCCACCTTCACAAACTTTTGTATTTATAATATTAGTAGGATGCCAAAAAGAAAAAGGTACATAATTACGTCCATTTAAATTTAAACTAAGATTCTAATGAAATTATAACAGCTATCATCTTTCTTTTAGTTTTACCTTTGTATAAATGTACTTATTCAATTTTAATAGTACCTATATCTTTGCAATCATGGGATGATAAATTAAATAACTGACTTTGTTTAATTTTTCCGAACTTAATTCCCCTGTAAATTAAAAATTCGAGGGAAACTAAACAACTAACTTTATGCATTTTATTCGCTTTTGAAGTGATGTAAGAGAGAACTTATTTATTTTTTGCTAAGTTATCTACTTTTTCTTCGCTACTTTTTTATCAATTTTTCAATATATATTTTTCCAAGTATGGCGCCTTGCAAGATTCATCTTATATATAAAATTCTCGTGTCACAATGTTCGTTCCCGTACTCCTCCGAAACGGCTTGACCGATTCTCATGAAATTTTGTGAGCATATCGGGTAGGTCTGAGAATCGGCCAACATCTATTTTTCATAGCCCTAAATGATAAGGGTGACCAACCACTAAATATTTTTGCTGGCGGTACGAAGTTCGCTGGGTCAGCTAGTTTTCATATAACTTTTTAATCAATGATGATAATCAAAAATTAGAATTATAGAAAGATGCGGCTTTAATTGGACTTTCTGAAAATGCAACAGTCGATTTCGCAAAAAGTGTAGTTATTTAATTTTCCAACTACAGCGACAATATATCGTCGCTGTAGTTGGAAAATTAAATAACTAACAAAACCAATATCGCGAGTAAAACGCGATTTAGTGTTTTTTTGCGTCAAAAACGGCGATAACTTTGTTTTCATAAACAATTTTATATATGTTAAAGTTTCTTACTGTATCTATGTCCGAATCTACTTGCCATAAACTTTGATTAATTTGTTTGTGAGAAAAAAAATAAGATGCAATTATTTAGTTTTCCCTCACCAAAGTTTTGAATATTGATACACTTATTTATTTTTCCATGTCAGTTATTTAGTTTTTCTTCGTCAAGATTCCATTTAAGTTCGAAAAACTAACGATATAAGTGCCTTTGTTTAATTTTTCCACAGTAGTGAGACTTTATAAAGACCTATTGTTTACTTATTCAACTTTGAAAATCCTATACATGTGTCTCATTAGATCAAAAATAGAATGTTTTTTTAAAGTAAAACCAACAAAAAACGTTTCTTATTATTAACAGCTTAAAAATAAAATGAAAAAAACACTGAAACACCTTCATTCTTCTATCTGACTTGATAACAACTTATCATGATCATTCGAGTGTTTAAAACCAATGGTTACGTTTGTCAAATGGCTAACTCAAACTCTTAAGGAAGTTCAAAGATGCTCATCGATTCGCAAGTATCTATGAACTTATTAAGCTTTTCAATTAGCCGATTAGCTAAAGTAACTTATGAGAATTTTCTTATACATTCACTCTATGGAAACAAAACATTCACAAAAACAAATTCGATACATTATAGGTACTCACTTGATCACTATCATCTCTGATGAAAAGTGATCTGAAGTGAAGTGATGAAACGCGTTTGCCTTGAAGATTGGCCTTTTCACTCTTGTAGTATCGGGAAACCCACGATTTCAGAAGAAATATCCGGAGCCTAGTCGTGCGAACGAGAAATGAAGACTTAAACGCTTCGTGTGCGTAGATGGGATATCAAAGATGTAGTAATGGAAAGCATCCGATGACTTAAGTAGTCCACTCACTTATTAAACGACTTCTTACGCTCTCTACCTATAAAAAGACTTGTCATCATCACTGACTGACTGATTTATCAACGCACAACCTAAACCACTAGATTTAGAAGCTTGAAATTTTGACAGTAGGTTCCTTTTATAATGTAGGCATCTAATAAGTAGGGATTTTTGGAAATTCTATCCCCATGGAGGTTAAATAGGGGGTGAAAGTTTTTACGGTAGTCAAACATTTTTGCAAGTTAAGTACATCAATGAAACTTGCTATTTGAGCTTTCAATAAAAAATGAAGACAGGGATTTAGCTTTTCGATTATAAATAAAGAAGTACGTGTTTCACAATTTAAACCTGATTTCATGCGGATGAGATCACGGGGGCAAAATCTATTTTACTCATAATCTTGAGCTTGATGGCTACAAATTCCAAGTACCCTATGCAGAACCATTTCCGGATTAAAAATCGTCAATGTTTTGCTTTGTGACGAAGGAATAGATGCATAGTGCATACCGCCTGTAATCGAACATGTATTAATCTCATTATGCGAAAATTATTAAGTTTTTGTAATCGGCAAAGGGTGTTATGCCATTGTAATTAACTCGTGAGCAATGTTAATTTCCCTTCCATTATCCAACGGGACAAGCCCTTAGACATATATGGACCATCATTACCATATTGACAATAATGATGCCTGAAAACTGGACAGTGGAATCTTACTTACTTACTTTTCAATTTAAAAAGTACCCTTACATTGCAATCATGACACACGCAAAATTAAATAACTGATTTTAATTAATTTTTCTGGACTGCATGGCCCCTGTTAAGCAGAATATGTGTCGAGGGAAAACTAAATAACTAACTTTATGCATTTTATTCACTCTCGAAGTGATGCAAAGAGAGAACTTATTTATTTTTTGCTAAGTTATCTACTTTTTCCTCGCTACTTTTGTATCAATTTTTCAGTATTTATTTTTCCAAATGTGGCGCCTTGCAAGATTCATTTTCATATATCTTTTTAATTAATAATGATAATCAAAAATTAGAATTACAGAAAGATGCGGCTTTAATTGGTCTTTCTGAAAATGCAATAAAGTCGATTTCGCAAAAAGTGTAGTTATTTAATTTTCCAACTACAGCGACGATATAAATGTGACCATTCCGTGAAAATGGCAACTCTGTAACTACTGTGAATACTTCATGGAACTAGGAATTGCGACTACGTGAATACCTATTATTGGGTATGACCACTGATACTGTGACGTCAATTCAGTATACTGTGAAGCCTTGCCTTTTTAATTTGCTATACTGGTAACTGTTTAAAACGGAACGCAGTCCAGTATACTGTCATCCTCATTTTTCAAATCTCTAGGCGCTGTAATTTTTTTAATCACTTGGTCAAAGTATTGAGAGCTCCTTACCTTGAAAGCGCCAGTGCTCAAAGTACAAAAATGGTAGCGATTTATGACGTCCCTAGGGTAGGTACTGCGGCAGTGTACTGGCAGTCCATAACGGAACGAATTTTTCACCAGTAAGAGCACTGAGCAGTGCTCGCAGTGTTTATCGGAACACACCCATTGTAAATTCAATTCTCGTTCTTAGTTAAGAACCTTCATAAAATAGGTTGTTAATAGGTTCCTAGCTATCCCATATCCAGCGAAGTACTTTTACAGTTTATTGAAAGATGGCGCTGACAATGTTTTTAAACTTTCATGGTAGATGGCGCCAAAAAATTGATTAACCAAATGTAAATTGACACTCACACATTCGTAATTTGAAAGGTTTTGATGCCCCTTTTTTTATTGAAATATAATGATAAATAATGAAAATATTTGCCTGAAATTTGTATTTGCGCCTATAAAAAGGCCTAAAGGAATGATAAAACAAATTAAATAAAATAAAAAATGTATATCTTTCAAGATTAATCAAAAAGAAAAATGTATGAAAGTCGAGCTCTGCACATGCACCTTAATAAAGGAAGCAAATAAAACAGCGAGAGCAAGCGGCCAGTTTTATTTTCCACAGACTAACAGATTCAAGGTAATAGATGCAGAAGCTACGATAGCCTAGTGGTTACGACTGCGGTCTATTCGGGGTGGTCGGGGGCTCGATCCCGGGCACGCGCTTCTGACTTTACGGAGTTATGTGTAACACTGTACATTTCTATTTGCGACGTTCTTGAAAACGAGTTTGCAAAAATTTTGAATTTTTTATGTTCCGTTTATGTTCGTAAACTCAAAAGTCACCGACATAGCTCAACTATTCGCGAAACTGAAGTGGAAATGGGCGGGGCACATAGTTCGAAGAGCTGATGGTCGTTGGGGTCCCAAGGTGCTGGAGTGGCGACCTAGCACCGGGAAGCACAGTCTTGGCAGACGGGGGGTCTGCCAAGACTGCGCTAGACTAGGTGGACCGACGAAATCAAACGAGTCGCAGGGAGCCGCGTGATCCAGGCGGCGCAAGACCGAGGCCTGTGGAAGTCCATGCAAGAGGCCCTTGTCCAGCAGTGGACGCTTATCGGTTGACAAGAAGGAGAAGATGTTCCATTTTCGTTAAAATAATTTTAAAATTTATTTTCAGGTACAACCTTGGACGTCCTACGGATGTCAAGCCTTAGACCCAAGGCTATCTTTGTAATTGTTTTTTTGTCCTTTTAAAATCGATTTAGATATTGCTCTTGTTTTAAAAGTTTTTTTTTTGTTAAAAAAAGTAATAATATATTTATCATTGATTCGCATATTTTTTATTATTTTTTATTTATTATCTTCTATTTGTTCAATTCGTTATCTTTTGTTGATTTAATTCTTTAACTTTTATTCGTTAAATTAATAATATAAATTTCACACGTGCTGTTTCGGATAGATGAAAATAACCATTTAATGTCGTTTAAGCACAATTATTGTAAGGTTATGTAGGTAGGTAGGTAGGTAGGTATCAATGTTCCCATAGAGCCGATTCTTATCAAAAGTGAAATGTAAAACTAAAACGTCATTATGGTAGAACATGCTAAAGCACGTGATAAAGAAATTAGCTATTCGATTTCAGATTTAGGATTTTTGACGTAGATATGTAGTATGTACCAACTATACTATTGAATAATATAATGGAATTGGTACCTGTACTTTAAAGTTTCCCGACTATTTATTCATGAAGCTTCTAAAGATTTTCAGTTCGAACACAATAGAGGCAACTCAACTGACACCGATTTCAGGAAGCCATATAAGCGTTTTTTGTCATTGTCATCTTCAGAATCAAATTCAAAACTCATTGACTATTGTTACGAGTCGCGTATGTCATTTGAGTCGTATCAGCGTCGGATATAAGCCGGGTGTTTCCGTATTACTTGGTATTCTAAATTTCTCAGCGCTTACGAAACGTTGATCAGTGTTTATCTTTAACCAGAGTTTCAACTCAAGTTTAAACTAAGTTTAAAACATGATCAAGTTGGTGTTTGTGGTTTTTGCTTGCGCGCTTCTAGTTGAAGGTATGTGAATGATTTTATTTAAAGAATTAGTCTAATATCCCCCTCTCCCCTCTAAATACTTACGCGTAAAAACCTTGTGCTAGGAATGAGTACGACAATTGTGCCAAGGGTGGAGATTGAACCATCGGCCTTTCAGTTTTCAGTCAGCACTTTTATCCATTGAGCTATTGGGGTTGAAATATAAACAGTGTAGTTAGATAAATTTTTTCAGCTACACTTTTTAACCGACTACAAAATAGGAGGAGGTTCTCAATTCGTCGGAATCTTTTTTTTATTTATGTTCACCGATTACTCGAAGACGCCTGAACCGATTTGGAAAATTGTTTTTTGTTTGAAAGGGTATACTTCCCAGGTGTTCCCATTTAAATTTTATCGAAATCGGTCGAGCGGTTTTTAAATAATCAACAATAAATTATATGTATAATATTTTGTAGTGTCGCGGGCGTTTGAAGTCGGGTTTTTTTAAAATATTTTTTTATATTAAGTTATGTTAGAAAAGAACCATTCTGATCCTGCAGAATGATAATATTACGCCTTTGAACTTTTTAATTGATATGAAAAAAAAAAATACTCATAATATCTACATATTGGTGGAGTTTTCCTTTGAATTTATATTTATCTACTACTGAACTAGCTCACCCCCACGACGACGGTGTTCCCGGGGAACTCTTTTCCAGGGATAGTTTGGAGTCCAAACTATCTCTGCGCGTCAAGCAGCCCCAGCTCAAGGATGAACGATACGCGAACGCATATAAGGGACAAAATAATACAATACTTGGAGACCTTCCAGTTCTTTTGTATTCATGGATAGCAATGTGGTATCCCTGAAGACAGAATAACTTCATTATCCTCTTCATCATCAGCTTCTGGGTTCAAAACTGTGCTCACTTGACATATACAATAATCATCATCATCATCATTATCAACCAATCAACGGCTCACTACTGAGCGCAGGTCTCCTCTCAGAGAAGGGTTATAGGCCATAGCCCACCACGCTGGCCCAATGCGAATTGGCGGACTTCACACACCTTCAAGAACATTATGAAGAACTCTCAGGTGTGCAGGTTTCCTCACGATGTTTTCCTTCACCGTTGAAGCAAGTGATATTTAATTGCTTAAACGCACTTGACTCCGAAAAGTCAGAGGTGCGTACCCGGGATCGAACCTGCGACCCCTGGAATAGGAGACCACAGTCCTAACCACTAGGCTATCACTGCTATCAATAATACAATACATGTAATATAGGTTCCCCAAATGATGGGAAAATATAATGATAGGTACGAAAGTTAAAACAAAACGCCAAATGCGTGTCAGGCCACGCGCGATGTAGGGTTCCGTAGTTGCCCGTCACTAAGCACAGGTTACAATCTAGCAGTTGTACAAGCAGTGCTAGTACAAGCAGTTAGCAAGCACATACACATAGGGAGTACATAATTTTTACGTTTAAAAATATGTAACATAACAAAATTAATTTAGTTTTTAAAATCCCGAGGGAACTCTTTGATTTTCTCTTTTAGTATGTCACTCTGCAGGTCCTCAAATATACCCATGCAAAAAATCACGTCGATCTGTAGCTCTGTTGCGGTGTGATTGAAGGACAAACCAACAGACCAACAAACAAACGCACGTTCGCATTTATAATATTAGTATAATTAATAATTTTAACATGAAAAGGTAGTTATTGTGACGTAACTGTAATAGTTAGACATATAGTATCCCGGACTTTTTTGTATACATATATTAATGTATTCTATATAACTGTCTTACATCACTTTGCTTTATTGTCAATAGTTTCCGCAGCGTACGCGACATAAGGATTTTTTTGGTATTTTTTCACACCTTGGGTTACATTATTGAAGTTTTCATACGGATCCCTAACTTTTTTGGAAATATTCTGTAGCCTATGTTCATCAGGGATAATATAGGATTCTAATGGTGAAAGAATTTTTCAAATTTGTCCAGTAGTTTCGGTGCCTATTCAATTCAAACAAGCAAACAAACAAATCTTTCCTCTTTATAATATTAGTGTAGATAATATTATAGGTACATATTAAGTCTAAAACAGCATTATTTAGATGTGTGAATGTCAGAGACGATATTATTCAATTTTTGCTGCATTCCACAATGTTATTATTATTTTACTTCACTTAAATAAGCAATTTGCTAGTATGTAAACTTGATAGGTGTGTTTTATATTGCGTATAAAATTGCGTTATTTTAAATTTTAATAGATTCATTCAAAGATAGATTTGTTGTCACGGTCAAAATCAATCCGATCCAAAATATTAACAAATTGATAAATACTTATGGCTACGTATCTAATACCTATAGTAATTATATTATGTTGTACATCGATAGCCGAAATAAATTTATATTATAAAATTGAAATATGTATCCTTAGATTACAAAAAAAAAATTAACAGGAATTGAATCTATTGAATATGTCACGGCAAACTAGTGTTGACCTCAGGAACTCATTATATCTACGAATATAATATTTTGATGTATTCTTTTGTTATATTTATAAGTTTTATACTTGTTTTATGGTAAGTTTTTAATTTGATAGGCTGCCTTTGAACACTTTGCCTTTGACATTCAATGCAAAATTGATTAGTATTAGTAGTCTAAACTCTAACACCTATCTAATAAACACAAACACTTAAACATTCATACACCTAGGTACTTAAAATCTTACTCTATCTAATAATATTATGTATCATACCAACGAAAGGGGACATAGTTAGGTTTACGAAAGCTACAGGTAGGTTTGAGAGGGGTGGGCTGCCTGGCACCAGTAACCTGTGTTCAAACACGGGGAATTGGGTGGAATAGTTCTGACACAGGACTGATTACCCGTCTGGCGTTGGCAGGCGTCCCCTCCACAAATACAATACAATATAATCATACCAATGAAAGGGTCCTAACTCAGCTAAATGCTGAAAATAGATGTTTTCCACATTGAGACGAACTCAAACTATGTATAAAAAAAGTCGAACTAAATGCCACAATATTCTTTTATATTGTGGCATATTTTAAGAAAAAAAACGTAATAGTATGCAGACATTACACGCATGCAAGCACGCACGCACGCACACGCACGCACACGCACGCACACACACACACACACACACACACACACACACACACACACACACACACACACACAAAAGCATTGTTGAGGTCAATTCTGATGCCATTGGTACAGACTGCATAAGTCGTAAAATGATCATTCCTATAATCGATATCCTGACTCCTGTTATAAAATCCATCTTTAATTACTCCATTTCTTCTGGAAATTTTCCCTCTTCCTGGAAAGAAGCTCAAATTACTCCTATACCCAAAAAAGCAAATCCCTCTGATCTCTCCGACTACCGCCCCATTTCCATACTTCCATTCCTATCAAAAGTATTTGAGCGTATAATACACCGGCAATTAACTCTTTTCCTTTCCCGATGGAGTCTTTTTAATCCATTCCAATCTGGTTTCCGTATTGGTCATAGCACGACTACTGCCTTAGTCAAGATTACTGAAGATATTCGTTGTGGTATGGATAACCAATGTGTAACAGTGTTGACCTTACTTGACTTCAGTAATGCCTTCAATAATGTTGATTTTGACATATTGCTGGCTATGCTTGCCTCTCTTAACATATCTCCTGCAGTGATTGACTGGTTTCATAGTTACTTATTTGGCCGCCGGCAACGGACACGTGTTGATGATTCTTTCTCCAACTGGTGCTCGATCGATGCCGGTGTACCGCAAGGTGGCGTGCTGTCTCCTCTCCTTTTTTCAATTTTTATAAGTTCAATTACTCTCCGATTATCTTCTCGCTACCACCTGTATGCTGATGATCTCCAAATTTATGTCCAGGCCAAATTAGCGGATTTACCTAAAACCATTGATTTACTAAATAATGACCTTAATTCAATTGTCGAGTGGAGTAAGTCATATGGTCTAAAAGTGAATCCATCAAAAACTAAGGCGATTATAATAGGCAGTCAAAAATTGGTTACTCGTATCGATGTGCCTAATTTACCAGGTATTATTTTTGATGGGACATCCGTGCCATACAGTGACACGGTTAAAAATTTAGGCATTATTTTCGACAAATACCTATCTTGGGCTCCACAGGTAAGTGAGGTAAGCAGGAAGGTGTTTGCTTCGGTTGGGTCTCTTCGTAGATTAAGCAATTTCTTACCCATACCAACAAAAATTGCGCTTGCACAATCACTCCTTCTACCAATTCTCGATTACGCGGATACGTGTTATCTTAATCTAAATGAGGAATTGCTAAATAAGCTTGAGCGCATTCAAAATCTTTGTATAAGGTTCATATTTGAACTTCGAAAATATGACCATGTTTCCGAATTTCGCGAAAAACTCAAGTGGCTTCCAATTCGCCTTCGCAGGGATACTCATATTCTTTCTCTTTTATACAGTGTTCTATTCAATCCCACATCTCCTTCTTACCTTAAAGAGCGGTTTGAGTTTCTAGGGGACACTCACTGTCGCTCGCTTCGTTCTGATAACAACCTAGTCCTAAAAATACCTTCACATAATACTTCCTTCTATTCTAAATCTTTTACTATCGAAGCTTCTCGGCTTTGGAACTCTCTACCGCTTCCTATTAAGCGTGCGCAGTCACATGCAATATTTAAGAGGCAAGTCAAAGCGCACTTCTTTCCTCCCTGAATTCTAAGTCATCCCATCCCTACTTTAGTATTGAATCTTGGCATTTATTTTATTTTATTGTATTTTCTCCTAGTCTTGTGTATAATATATTAAATGTTGTGTAAGTTTGTATCTATATATATATATATATATATATATATATATATATATATATATATATATATATATATATATATATATATATATATATATATATATATATATATATATATTTATGTATGTATGAAGATATATAATTTATATATTATGTATATATGTAGGTAGTTATGTATGGTATGTATGCATATGTGAAGTATGTGTTTATATTCATTATTTGTGTATTGTAGGTATCTGAATGTTGTTTTTTTTTTCTCTCTTTTTTTTACTCATAAACTTGCGTGCACCCTCACTTTATATTTGATCATTATATCCTTTGCAACGTGGTTGCCTGGTAGAGATCGCTTTTTAGCGATAAGGCCGCCATTTGTACTACCATGTGTTATTATTTATTTTTAAGTTTATTTTTAGTTTTTGTTTATTTTTAATGTGGTGTGCAATAAAGTGTTTTTCATTCATTTCATTCATTCATACACACACACACACGAGTTGTCATTTTGCAGTAATACTATTTTTATGTGCTGTCACTGCATCGGTGTTGAAAACAAGGCTGTGTGTTTAGAAAATAGCATTGCTATTATGGTTATTACTTATTAGTAAGTATTACTTACTAATATTTTCAGCAAGATTTGGCTTAAAATTGGACAGAAGCAGGCGTTACTTTGCGAAATTACATGATATTAAGGATCAAAATATAACAGAAAACAAAATTATTTTGCTTTATGTAATAATATAATAACCAGAAAAGTTTCACAGGTTCAGGTTTGGCGGAATCCCAAATAAAACACAACAAACAAAATTCAACCCAATAAAACAAACAAAAATAAAATTATTTTACTCTAATCTGCAAAACTACTTTTGTTTGTCTTTGAAGATTTGACTTGCTACCATTTTACTAACATTTTAGCTCCTTCGTTTGCAAAGAAAACAATGCCATCAATTTGTTAGGAGTTTTTGGGAATGCTAATTATTTTGTCAAATATTTCCAACATCACTCTGGTGTTAATAGTGATGTAATCATCAATTGCATCCTATTCGGCAATATCCTATCAGTAAGTGTATATAAATTATGAAAACGATAAAAATTATTGGTTTATTATTTTCAGGTCAGCCAGTTTTTCCAGCAGAATTGGTAGAAGCTGCAAGAAACGAAAATTGGGAACAATTTCAAAAACTGTTAGTACCTAATTATTATTATCTTAGAAAATAACAATTAATGTGATTATCATACTTAACAATATTATAGATTAATCACACTTCAATAATTTGAAACTATATTGTTCTAAAACATATTATTGACCGAGCGAAGCGAAGTCTCTGAGTTTACTAAAGCGATTTGCACTTGTCCGTCCGCCCGTCCGTCCGTCCGTCCGTCTGTCAGAGCCTTATAACTTTTGAATTACTGAACGTAATTACTTCAAATTTAGATATAATATGTAAACCGATGGCCTCCAGCTGAAAATGGTTTAAAAAGTTATAAAAATCTTTATTTCAGGGGGGCTCTCATAGAAGCGAATGCGAAGAAATTTTTTTTTTATTTGCGATTCATAAGTTTTCTGTATATCATTTTAAAGACAATTTGGAACAGAGTACAACCGTATTTTTTTTTTTTAATTTTTTTCCTAAAATTGACGAAATGAGGGGCTTCCAAAGTGGCGATTTAATACGCTCGCTTGAAGACGCTCTCTGGGAAAATTTTCTATATATTTTCAAGTTGTACTTATTTTCTTACTTCACTTGTATCCTGTACTTGAACAACAAATACTAAAATTATATGAATATTATAAAGAAACGAGATTATTTAATTTTTAATGAGCATCAGTAAATTTCACATAGCTTCACAATAATGCTAATAGATGGCGCAGTCATTAACTATTCCATTGAACTAGGAGTTACGACTACGATTTATCCCAAAAACAGTTTTGCGTCGACCATTATTATTTAGGTACATAATATAATAACATATTCAATTAAAATTATTCTTTAGTTGAATATCATTTTGTATATTTTCTATTCGCGTCGATAGATGACGATTTGTACAGATGCCCCTAACCCGTTTTCACTCGTTAGTAGGTACCTACATAATAATTCAATGTTTTCACTGACGTTCCCTAACCTTTACGGGCTACCTATGATAAGTTATGTGATGATTACTGTCAACTTCTTTATCACGATCATGTACGGGACACCTAAAAGGACATTGGGATGGATGTTAGGACTTAGGATTGTGTTTTGGAGCTACCTACGTAAAGAGACTCCTACATAGGGGATGATTTAGGTATGTTTGGTGAAAACGGGCATAATAATAATAATGTCAGTTTTGATCTTCATGTATCGATTGAATGAATAATCATGGGATACCGTTACCGCGAGGTCTCAGTTCGGGGCGAACCACTAGTAGTTAGGTTACTACCTACATATAGTCGACCGAGCGAAGCGAAGGTCTCTGAGTTTACTAGAGCGATTTGCACTTGTCCGTCCGTCCGTCTGTCACAGCCTTATAACTTCTGAATTACTGAACGTAATTACTTCAATTTTAGATATGATATGTAAACCGATGGCCTCCAGCCGAAAATGGCTTAAAAAGTTATAAAAATCTTTATTTCAGGGGGGCTCCCATACGAAATGGGGGGCTTTCAAAGTGGAGATTGTATTCGAGGCTAGATTTCTAAAACCACTTTGTTTTAAAACTTGAAACTTACACATAATTTGAGTTATATTCTGTACTTGAACAACAAATACTAAGATTAGATAAATATTATAAAGAAACGAAATTATTTGAGTTTTAATGGGCATCAATGTTTTTAACAAAACTTCACTATACTGTTATTAGATGGCGCTGTCTTTAATATTGTAAATATGCATCCCATCCACGAAAGCAGATGACGATTGACGTCATCAGATTCGGCGCGTTTTAATTACAATATAATATAGTTAAAACTATCTTATGGGAATTATGGGATACCGCGAGGTCTCAGTTCGGGGCGAACCACTAGTTAGGTACCTACCTAATGTTTTAAACTAAAAAAAAACAATCTGAAAAAATGTTCTTTTATGTTTCAGGTTACATCTGAGCTCATTTGGTGATAATTGGCTGGTACGTACCGACCTATTTCATCATCAGCAACCCATCAACGCAACGGCCCACTACTGAGCGCAGGTCTCCTCTCAGAAAAGGGTTATAGGCCATAGTCCACCATGCTGGACAATGCGAATTGGCGGACTTCACACCCCTTCGAGAATATTATGGAGAACTCTCAGATATGCAGGTTTCCTCACTATGTTTTTCTTAACCGTTGAAGCAAGTAATATTGAATTGCACCTAATTTCGAAAAGTCAGAGGTGCGTACGTGGGTTCGAACCTGCGACCCCCCGAATAGGAGACCGCAGTCCCTACAGTTAGCCAACATGTTGTCGCGGACTTTTTATTAGAACTTTTAAAGGGGAACAATTCTGTCATATTACATGATTTTTGCGAAACTTTAACCGTTTACGCAGCGCACGCAGCGGAAGCTCTCAAAACGAAAAAAAAACCCCGATTTTGAAACATTTTTCATTGGTGCTCCGCTTCTATTGGTCTTAGCGTGATGATGTATAGCTTATAGCCTTCCTCGATAAATGGGCTATCTAACACAAAGAATTTTTCAAATCGGACCAGTAGTTCCTGAGATTAGCGCATTCAACCAAACAAACAAACTCTTCAGCTTTACAATATTAAGTATAGATAATCTAATATATATTCGAAAATATATGATAGATTTAAAATAAAATGTATTCAATCGTTTATGACAAGTCATGACTCTTGATATTATGTAGTTTCAGTTTGATCAAGAATCGTCAACCGTCGATTTTGTCAGGTTTTTTAAAAATCCCTTAGTTTTTACGTGATCAAAAGTTTAAATATATAACTCTCCAAGTTTTCAACTATACACATGCAAAAAATTACGTCGACCTATAGCTCTGTTGTGGCGTGATTGAAGGACAAACCAACAAACAACCACGCTTTCAAGTTTCAACACACAACACATTGACTTTCCAGCCTAAATGACCTAATAAGATTTTCTGCATATTCCAGCTTCCACCTGCGTTGGCGGGCAGCGTGGAGTCCCTGAGGCCCAGCGATGGAACGCATGTTTATGGCCACGCGGTCTCTGCGTTCAAAGAGTGGAGTAGAGACGACAACGGGAACATCTATCAGGATAGCAAGGGTATCGAAATAGAAAACAACGACGGCCTTGTTTCAAAACGCAAGTTCAAACCTTAACAGCCACCTAAAGTTACCTACTTAGTTTATCTATAGAATAAAGAAGGAAGAAAGAGAAAGATTTCTTCCTTTCTTTCTTATTTACTACAACTGCGTTCATGTGAAATGGTCGCAAAACGTGCGACGATTGTTGCTAGGGTTGTGAACTCTGTATAAGATATAAACTACTTACATTTAATAAGAACTGGAAATGGAAAATAAACAATATACGTATTTTTGTAACAAGCAACATTACTTTTACATAAATAAAACTCGTTCGTAAAAAAAATCCGCAGGGCCTGGCATGTATCTAAAAGTATTATGACTGAGTGCGTGAACTTTAAAAGCAAAACAGTATCTATTTTTAATCGGCTAAAAACAGGAGATTTTTTAAATGACCTGTATCTTATTTTTGTACTTTATTTTTCAAATCAGAACAGAAACCATAAATAACAGGATTTAGAGAAGATGTGTTTTTGTTACATGTACCTTTACTAGACCGATTTCACTGCGGTTTATTGCATTTAGTACGAATCTTTTTAAGTTAGACCTATACCCGAACGGCCTATAGCCGTAAAAATATCTAACAACATATTTTTACGGCTATAGGCCGAAACGGAAGCTGTATTGTGTTTCAAACCTTTTACCTATATTGGTGATTATTTTGTATTTATTTCCTTGTTCCTCTTCATGTTTAAGTGAAATACTTAAAAACAACTTAAAGTCAAACAATAGAATGTCATAAATTTTTTTGAATGTTGAATGAATGTATTTCATGAATGATTTATATTTTCTAAGAAACAAACCATGTCATGTATTAAATATCTTAATTTAGTATAAGTAATAAATATCGAAAGTTGTTGCAATTTTAATTAAAATTTGACTAAGAAAGACTTAGTTTTATTTAAGACCTACAAGCATTAAAGACTGTGTACATTAGCCCAAAGAGGAAAGAACTTTTTATCCCCAGCCTCCCAGACGTGCGATTGTTTAAAGTTATTCCATTGATCGTAATCGTATCGTTGAAGGTTGTGATATTAAATTTCTTAAATTTATAGAAGAGCCAGATATTGCGTGCCCGGGATCGAACGTGCGACCTGCCGTATAGGAGACCGCAGTACTAACCACTAGGTCAACAGCTTCTAGCAAGCAATAGCAAGTATATTATATAATTTAGAAAAGGGTCAACAAGGGTATAAAAATAAAATGAGACACAAATATGTCCTGACATAAATCTGTCACGTTTTAACTCAGTCTTGAGTCTGAGCTGAGTGGGAGTGCCATTTATACATCTCACCCTATGTATAGGTACGTCATCTCACCTTGTATTTAGTTTTAGACAGACATTATTTATATTCAAAAATGCACTTTTAAGTTTTATAAATATTTATGTTAAGAGTGGGTGTGCGCTCGTTAACAGTAAACAGATTTGATTTTTACAGTAGTAGATCAAGTTTCAAGTATCCGAAAAAAAACACGCAAGAATTACATCATACTGCCAAGGGACGTGTTTGGGCAAAAACATAAAATGATGAAATTTGTTCGATAATAAAAAATCACGAAGTTAGGTCTAATTTTTAACCAATATTCATTTATTTTCAATGTGTTGCATATTTCAGAGCCAAAATTTTTACATTAAATTCCGATTGATATTATCAAGAGAGTAGCCTAGTGAATTGAAAAGAAAATGAATATTTTACGAGTTACAAAGTATTTGACGCTTGCTACACTCATATTCCGCGCAAAACGCTTTCTTTTGTCGCGCCTCACATGAGGTTGTGGCTATGTTTTATCTCATCGCGAAATCTGATTTTTTTTGGGGTTACACGCGCTCTTAACTGAATAATTATAACTATAATTTCTATAGACTCAATGCTGTTTTATAACTACTGTGTACACATATTAAGGGTTGTTACTCCACCCAAACCCACCCATACCCAAATCTGATGTTATTGTATTTCGTCCATATTTTGGTTGCAACCTGCTTTGTGTACCTTTTCAATAAATAAATAAAATAATTAATGATTTATGATGAGAATTTAAACAAAGAATCTCGCGCCTTTAGATATTTCGTAGCAGAAACGTTCATGCGTAAATTAAGTCATTAAGGTTAATTAATAACTTTTTATTATTTAGTTATATCATAATTTTAATTTAAATTATTTTCCATCTACTAGAGTGAATTTGCACTTGTCCGTCCGTCCGTCCGTCCGTCTGTCAGAGCCTTATAACTTTTGAATTACTGAACGTAATAACTTCAAATTTAGATATAATTTGTAAACTGATGGCTTTCAGCCGAATAATGGATAAAAAATTATAAAAACCTTTATTTCAGGGGGGCTCTCATAGAAGTGAATGCGAAGTAAAAAAAATTTTATCGCGTTACATAAAATTGTTACATATCATTTTAAAGATAATTTTGAACCGAGTACAAAAATATATTTTTTTTAATTTTTCCCTTAAAATTGACAAAATGGGGGGCTTTCAAAGTGGCGATTTTATACGCTCGCTTGAAGACGCTCTCTATGAAAATCCGCTATGTATTTTCAAGCTGATTTTATTTTTTTAGGTCACTTATATCCTGTACCTACTTGAACAACAAATACTAAATTTATATGAATATTATAAAGAAACGAGATTATTTAATTTTTAATGGGCATCAGTAATTCATATAGCATCAACATAGCTTCACAATAATGCTAATAGATGGCGCAGTCAGTAACTATTCCATGGAACTACGAGTTACGACTACGACCAATCCCAAAAACAGTTTTGCGTCGACCATTATTATTCAGTTACATAATATAATACAATAATTGTATTGTAATTTTTTTTGTACATATAATCATCTGAGAAGGATATAGGGGAATTTCTCAAACGCTTAGAGGATACTAGCATTGATTTTGGGCTCGCAATCAACCGTGACAAAACCAAATTTATGATAGTTGATAGGAAAACTAATAACAGACCCGAGATAACTCATATGATCATATCAATAACTGTGAGGTTGTCACCAACTACATTTATCTTGGTTCCGCTATCACTAATAACGGGAGTTGCGAGAGCGAAATTAAACGACGCTGTGCCGTGACCAGATCAGCCGTCGAGAAGCTATCGAAAATCTGGAAGGAAAAAGAATTACGAAAAATACAAAGGTTCGTCTAATGAAATGTCTTGTCTTCCCGATATTTCTATATGCGGCTGAAACATGGACCCTAAGACAAGTTGACCGACGAAAAATCGACGCCCTGGAAATGTGGTGCTGGAGACGCCTACTAAGAATAAGCTGGACAGCGCATCGAACAAACGTCTCCATACTCAAAGAGCTGAAAATAACGCAAAGGCTTTCGTCGCTTGTACAACTGCGAATCCTTAAGTTCTTTGGGCATATCACTAGGAAGACTGGTACCATCGAACACCTCGTTGTACAAGGTCGAGTCGAGGGCACACGTCCACGTGGTCGCTCCCCTACTAGGTGGACGGATTCAATCCGCTCCGCCACAAATTTATCCGTCTCCGAGTGTTCTCGTGATGCCACCAACAGAAATCGCTGGAAGGAGATCGTAAGAGCTGCTGTGAAGGCCAAGTCATAGCCACGACCACTCTGCCAAGAGTGAACGAATAAGAAGAAGAATTGTATATTTTTTGACCGAGCGAAGCGAGGTCTCTGAGTTAACTAGAGCGATTTGCACTTGTCCGTCCGTCCGTCCGTCCGTCTGTCAGAGCCTTATAACTTTTGAATTACTGAACGTAATTACTTCAAATTTAGATATAATATGTAAACCGATGGCCTCCAGCCGAAAATGGCTTAAAAAGTTATAAAAATCTTTATTTCAGGGGGGCTCTCATAGAAGCGAATGCGAAGTAAAAAAAAAAATATCGCGTTACATAAAATTGTTACGTATCATTTTAAAGATAATTTTGAACTGAGTACAAAAATATTTTTTTTTTAATTTTTCCCTTAAAATTGACGAAATGGGGGGCTTTCAAAGTGGCGATTTTATACGCTCGCTTGAAGACGCTCTCTAGGAAAATCCGCTATGGATTTTCAAACTGATTTTATGTTTTTAGGTCACTTATATCCTGTACTTGAACAACAAATACTAAAATTATATGAATATTATAAAGAAACGAGATTATTTAATTTTTAATGTACATCAGTAATTCATATCGCATCAACATAGCTTCACAATAATGCTAATAGATGGCGCAGTCAGTAACTATTCCCATGGAACTACGAGTTACGACTAACGACCTATCCCAAAAACAGTTTTGCGTCGACCATTATTATTTAGTTACTTATTATAATACAATAATTGTATTGTAATTTTTTTTGTACCATATTATTCAATTAAAATTATTTTTTAGTTAAATTTTAGTTAAATATTGTATATTTTCTATTCGCGTCGATAGATGACGATTTGTACAGATGCCCGTAACCCGGTTTCACTCGGTAGTACCTACATAATAATTCAATGTTTTCACTAACGTTCCCTAACCTTTACGGGCTACCTATAAGTTAGGTGATTGATGTTTTCTGTCAACTTATTTATCACGATCCTGTACGGGACACCTAAAAGGATATTGGGACGGATGTTAGGACTTAGGATTGTATTTAGGAGCTACCTACGTTAAGAGACTCCTACTTAGGGGATGATTTAGGTATGTTTGGTGAAAACGGGCATAATAATAATGTCAGTTTTGGTTATCATGTATCGATTGAATGAATAATCATGGGATACCGTTACCGCGAGGTCTCAGTTCGGGGCGAACCACTAGTTCTATTCGCGTCGATAGATGACGATTTGTACAGATGCCCATAACCCGGTTTCACTCGTTGTACCTACATAATAATTCAATGTTTTCACTAACGTTCCCTAACCTTTACGGGCTACCTATGATAAGTTAGGTGATGTTTTCTGTCAACTTATTTATCACGATCCTGTACGGGACACCTAAAAGGACATTGGTACGGATGTTAGGACTTAGGATTGTATTTAGGAGCTACCTACGTTAAGAGACTCCTACTTAGGGGATGATTTAGGTATGTTTGGTGAAAACGGGCATAATAATAATGTCAGTTTTGGTTATCATGTATCGATTGAATATGAATAATCATGGGATACCGTTACCGGGAGGTCTCAGTTCGGGGCGAACCACTATTGATTCTGTGATTCTTCTTCTTCTTTATTATAATATGTTTCATGTTCGTTGCAGGACAAAAGTCTATGTGGAATTACACACGTCTTATATCCAGCGAACTGTATCCAGCAGCAGCTCGCGATTTGGTGACTGATGTCGTCGGTCCACTTTATGGGGGATCTGCCAACACTGCGCTATCCTATGCGAGGTCGCCACCTCGGGGCAGTTTTATGTAATTCTTGGATATTTAACTCAAAATATCAACATGATTGTTGATTTAAGCTGTAAAGCAAAATTGAGTATGAAAGTTATAGATGTAATACCTAAATGTTTTGAATGCAACAAAATTGTATTATTGTCAACTCCCTCTTATTAAAAAACATCCCAAAGGAATATCTATTTTTGTCATAATTTGCAAAATTTCTTCAAAAGGACACAAGCTTTTTAATAAGTTCTTGCACACAAAAAAGGCTTTAAAAATATTAATTAATATTTTAATCGAGAATTTTATTTGTATTCCGTATTACACTCGTGAAAAGTAATTTTTTCCCGAAATTCAATAAAATCTGCTCGAGCGTGCCTGCTTCATCGCCCTGTAAATTTGTCGTCAAGGTCATTCACGCTTCTTAAGGACTTAAGCGAAACTTTGAATAATTTGTCAACATCTGAACTCTTAACATAATTTTCTTGCAAGGATCGCCACAGAATATGTTCTCGTGCCGCTTATGTCTAGCGGCTGCCAAGTAGCTTGTATATTATTAATTAATTACAATAAGCGAAGATGACTAATTTATTTATTGTTTGCTAATACGCAAATCATAGATTGATGATCCGGTTAGATGATCGTGATGTTCTGTCAGATCGTGGCTCACGATGATCTTTAATTATATGTAATTAAGCGTTGGTTCAACATAGGCAACAAAAGTGTTAGGTAGGTAATCATAATTAAGCAATGGGCAATTTGTTTTTTGAGGTGTTCCAAACAATCAATTATACTTCATTTGCGATAGTTTTGTGTTTTGTATTTTTATAGAATTTTATTCCATCCTGATTGTAAGTGCCTAAGACTATAAAACCATTTTATTGAAACTATAAATATTAAATAGATACATACTTTGAGTTAAAAACTTTGAATTTGATTTTTAAGCTATTCTTCTTCTTCTTCTTCTTTATCAACTTATAGACGTCCACTGCTGAACAAAGGTCTCCTGCATGGACTTCCACAGGCTTCGGTCTTGCGCCGCTTGAATCCAGCGGTTCCCTGCGACTCGTTTGATTCGTCGGTCCACCTGGTGGGGGTCTGCCAACACTGCGCTTCCCGGTGCGGGGTCGCCACTCCAGAACCTTGGGACCCCAAGCTTTAAGCAATTGCATAGCTTTTATCGCGGGCTTTGAGCGCGGCGACCGAATCAAGAAATTCCGTAACGAAAATTAACCTAACACCCCCCCACTCCGACCGGCACAGCGGTGCGGCGTTGAAAGCCGTGCATCGTCTAACGTCGTTTCAGTTCGGCGACTTCGGCACGGTGTTTATGTGCGTGCGACTAGAAAATGCTATGCAATAGCTTTACCGCGGCAGTTCCCGAGTGCCACACGTATTTCTTTTTGCAATATATTCAGTTACTGATATTTTGAATCAAATATTAATTTTGAATCACAACTTTAGTTGAATATTGATTTTAACTTCAAGTTTGAGAAAAGGCGCTAGACAGACAGACAGACCATATCGCCGAAACTGTTTTGCTTTTACATCTCAAGTTCTCAATGTCTATACTCTATAAAATGTAGGACTCAAGAGTGTGAGAGTTTTAAGACCGAGAAGAGGAGAAAATATAATTGGCAGTTAATATGAACTGTATTTTATTATATTAGGATTGTCCTAAGACAATGATCTGAGGATAATGATCTGAGGAATTTTCAGAAATGTCGCGGTATAAAATTTTGGATATGTCTATGTATTAATAATATATCAAGAGACTATAATGATGATTTCTATAGCAATTAAGAAATAATCTTACGTCTAGCTATTAATTGCATAATAATTAAATTTCGTTGAACCAAATTTAGATTTTCCATAGCTCCTTTTACCACAAGTGTAGTTGAAAAAGATACGTTTAAAGCAATATCGCCTGTATTCCTTTCAAAATATACTGCATTATACTTTGAGAAGACATACATTAAGATTAAAACCTAATGAGCAGTTTGGAAAAGCATTAAATAAAGAGCGGAATGATTATACAAACCAATGTTATATATAGGAGAATCGAAGATGAGGCACATAGTGCTGCGTTAAATGCTAAGCATGAAGTGTGTGTTTTTAATCAATGCCGTCTTGCTGCACATTTCGTGGTGTTATGGTGAGTAGACGTTGTTCAACACAGCGACGTTTATTTTAGGACTGATGTAAGTGAAATTATAAACTCTATTTCTATTTAAATTAAAATCCATATTCTTTTTCTTTCCAGCCATCCCAGATCGTGATTACCCATGGTATGTACCTGTTGTGGGTATTATTGTAGTAAATATCTGTATGTGGATAGGTCTCATAACGACAGTGTACCTACAATAAATTCTAGTCTTCATTTAAGCATGGTTTGATTTAAACGCTCAACTGCATTATATTATGGACCTACTGTTGATCTTGTAATGAACTAGTAGTAATTTGCGTTGGCAGTTAGTTGGGCCTTTGTCCCTAGTTTGGTCAACAGTAAGACTTGTCATCCCTTAAAATCGTGAGGCCGTACAAAGGCAACCGTAGAAAGGCAGGATGTGATTGGCCTAACGAAGGGACTTAGTCGGCATCACCATCAACACCTCCCAATCATTGGCTACAGATTCCCAACGGAAATTGCTACTAGGGAGCTAGCTAACTAGGTACTCCTACACAAAAAATCTATCTAATGTCACTAATTCATTATGATTTTTTTTAGGATTCCCAATTTCTTCAATCCATATGGCTTTCCAAACTTCATAGACAGATATAAATTGCCGGAGAATGTGGTAAGAAAGTTCTATTTTATAATATCTTGTAACATCATTGTGTGATGTGTGTTGGACTATGTATTGACTTTGTTCGTATAAAATGTAGTCTGTCACCCGGACCGTAATAACGAATCTATTGACACCTCATCAAAATATGCTCAGTAGTTTAACCGCTATATATACAAACATATCTACACACATACTCGTAGAGTGCCAAACTCATTGCCTTTTTGTTCTGGCTGTGTCGTAGTTGGGTCCAAAATCATTGAATTGAGCTTGTAAAAATAAATATTTTTTAATCTAGGTATATTTTTTGGGGTTTTTTTACTATTTACTATAATCCCATCGATACATACATCACACTAATATTATAAAGAAAGTTTTTGTGTGTGTGTGTGTGTGTGTGTGTGTGTGTGTGTGTGTTTGTGTGTATATTTGTTATTCTTTCACGCAAAAACTCCTTCACGGATTTGGCTGAAATTTGGAATTGAGATAGCCCATACCCTGGATTAACACATAGGCTACATTTTATCCCGGAAAATTAAAGAGTTCCTGCGGAAATTTACATCTTAACCCACGCGGACGAAGTCGCGGGCATCATCTACTTTTAACAATAAAACTGACTTAACTTAGCAATAAACTTATCTATCGTAATATGTACTAACTTAACTACCAAGACGTCCGAAAGTCACTCTCGGCAAGCAGGGAATACTTACATCACACACTTTTCTAACTAATTGTGATTCGGACTTGGCCAGGAAACTCGGACAAAGTACCACATCAAGCCTGTTTAAATTAAAACATTAAATTTTCAGCAAATGTTACCGGACATGGTACAGATCAGCGGCTTTAGCGATGTGGTAGCACCAATTTCTACTGGATCCTCTGCACCCCCTGGAGGGTATTACAGCATTTCGCACACTTCATACACTTCCAGTAACAATGGCGACGGGAAAGTCCACACCGAAGGTGAAACTGTAATTGACGAAAATGGAAAAATTACAAAGTTTAAATACTGAGTTCAAGCACGTATTATAACAACCGATCAATCAATCGGTGACGACTATGTATTTGCAAATGGCGCTGCAATTTATGTAAGAAGATAAATAAAATAATTAAATCTTTCAGACTCCTATTTATTTCGTTTATAGACTTACTAGCTTTTGCTCGTGATTCATCCGCGTGGAGATTGGTATTTAAAAAATTATGGAATTACCGTTTGTTTTTCCGAGAAAGGCCTCATAGTCTATGTCACTCTCCGTCCCTTAATATACCCATGCAAAATATCATATCGATCCGTTCCTCTCATAGATAATGGAATCTGTTATCTATGGTTCCTCTGTTGTCGCTTGATAGAAGGACTAACCAACAAAAAACACTCTTTCGCATAGCAATAGCAAAAAAATGATGTTTGACCTTGACGAAAACCACCAATGCATCTTTAGAAATAATATTTAGGTACCTGCTTTTGTTTTTAATGCGGCTAATTAAGTTTTGTTAGCAAAAAATTGGTCCGTGAGTTACCTACTTACACTTTTTGTACGAGTCAAATGATTCTGCGAAGTTAAATGTACGTGATGGGGGATTTATTTACCTACATTTTACAATTTACGTGTAACACGTCTTGACGGGCTTTCGAGACGGTCAAACAACCGTAGATTTTAACTTAAGTCCACCTGCTGTTTATCGTCTAAAATTTGTTTTTGCAGTATAACGATTGCAAAATCTATAACTGACTGCTGTACTCTCTCAATATTGATTGATATGCATTGATTCAGTTAGAACGCCATAATTTAATCAGATGAATGTGATCGTCACACTGCAGTGTGCACTACAATGACTGGGGTACAGTGCACTGCAGCTCAGTCATTGTGGTTTGTCCTTCAATCATGCAGCAACGGAGCAACTCATCGACGTGATTTTGTTTGTTCAGCATGACATAATTTGTGCCTATACTTTATATCGGAAAAACAAAGAGTTTCCGCCATTGTTTCCGCTATAAACACCCCAACTCCACATGAAGGAATTCATGGGCTAAATAGTCTGTTTAAGGTTTTAACGGAGTAATCAATCGGGTCTATTGTTTCTTAGTATTATAGTTTTTCACTACACATAAACAAACAAGCCTCAATAGCCAAACGGTTAAAGGTGAACTGAAAACTGAAAGGTCGCAGGTTCGAATCCCACCCGTTGCACGATTGTCGTACCCATTCCTAACACAAGCTTTATGCTTAATTGGAGGGGAGAGGAGAATATTAGTCAACTTCAACTTGGCTGATATTCTTTTAAAAAAAAAATATTTATGGCGTCACATTATGGCATCCAAAATCCGCCATTTTGAATTTTTCAAATTTTTATGTTCTCGTTGGCAGACTCGCGCTGGCATTGTGAATCTAAGAATCTAACTTCGTGCCACTTATCAGAATCGGCCCAAGCGTTTGGTCTCTAGAGTGCCACAAAAGAACAAACAAACATACATACATACATAGACTAATAAACACATTACCACTCCTTTGCGTCGTGCAGTCGGGTGAAAAGGTTAAGTAAATCTATTAACTAGGGAGAAGGCAGACTGGAAACTTGCGGCAGCTATCGGCGTTTTTATGGTTTTTAGGGAGAGGGCAGAATGGTTGCCTACTTTTAGCGGCAGCGATCGCGCGCTTTTATTGTCTTATCTCTAGCGTTTTTATGGCCTTTTACGTGCATCGCGTTTCGCACGATTCGCGCGATTTCGAGATTCTGCGATCGAAAGCCATATAAACATTATCGCGTTTGAGTCGCGAATTTGGCGCGCTCGAAACGCGATGCACTCAAAAGGCCATAAAACGCTAATGGCAATAAAAGCGCGCGATCGCTGCCGCTAAAAGTAGCGAGTGTGGCTTCTCCCTTAGTCGCTGTTCGGTGCTGTTTCGCGTCCGAAGCTAACGTGTCAACAAGCGCCAGTCGCAGCGATCGAGTTACGTTTGTAGCATCGGCGTTCCGCGATTTTTAAGCGCTGACCTTCGCTACATTTAGCATCGTATCGCACGCTTTTGAGTAGCGAAAACGCGATGCAATCGCAAAAACGTCGATCGTGCCGCTAAAAGTAGCCAGTCTCAAGTCTGCCCTCTCCCTAATACTGACATAAGGATAACTTTATTATGTATATTTACTGTATCGACGCAGAACTTGGACCATTCAAATCATTATGAATAGTTTTTGTTACCTAGTTCTCGTTAGTTCCTAATGGAGATCGCTGAAATGGATGACTACGAAACATGTTAGTTTTGTTATTGTTAATGAGGCCTTTAGCACATCTCCGCGCGTCCTAGACATCTCCGCAATTAAGTGTAGCATAAGTCCGTCGAAGCCCCGACAACATCCCGAGACGACTTTCCGTTTATGTCAGTACTCAATAAATATGAACGAGAAAGGAACGAAGAATTTTTCCAACCCTTTCCCATCCATACTAATTGACAGAATTATGCACAGTTAGCGTAAGCTTGAAAAGTTACACTAGACCCACTGATAAATATTCACTTACTTTCATGTAACTATTGTTAAAAAAAAGTAAAAGTAATAAAATCATAATATTCCTTACTAATGAATACACTACACTCAATGGACATGGACATTCACCTTGAACTCTGATGCTTATGTCATATTCATGATAAACCTTTGTCTTTGATCTTATCATCACTATGTGAACTATCTTTGAGGTCACTGTTACAAGTATTTTGTAATCAAATTATTTATTATTTTACATACTCGTACATACCATTTAAATATTATTGATAAAATGGTATGTAGGTACTCGTAATTACATATACTGTGTATTCAAGGAAGTAAAGTATTTTAGAAGGAGATCTAGACCTAGTCAAGAATCAGTGCATAGCTCACCTTTGACGGACAAATTTTGAAGTTTTGACAGATTTTCAATATATACCGGGAGTCGGTAGCATTGAAGCCCCGTCATGCCGCATGCGTCATGAAATTTTTTAAGCTATTGCATAGCTTTTATCGCGGGCTTTGAACTAGGACAAACAGTTTGAGCGCGGCGACCGAATCAAGAGATTCCGTAACGAAAATAAACCTAACACCGTCGTTCAGTAAGCGTTCAACATTTTAGAGATTCACAAGTAGCTCTCTTTGGCGCAGTGGGCGAGCGGCCGCTTTCTTTACCGTATGGTATTTGATGTTGCAGGTTCGAATCTCACTCGCGAAGTAGTGACAGTACGCTTTTCTTGTTTGTTTTTTAATTATTTTTTGCAAAATTTTTATTATGCAAAAAAAATATTGCATAAATATTATAATTGCATAAGTTGATAAAAAATGCTATGCAATAGCTTTACCGCGGCAGTTCCCGAGTGCCACTTAATTTTTTTAATGTAAATTGAGAGTCAGTTAGTTGAACAAAATAAGCTTGGTATGCGTTAATTTATAAAGCTCAAAAATGTAAAAAAAATGAAAATGCAAAAAAATGTTTTAACGTCATCGCGGATAATGATAATATTATAGTTACCAGTGATAGTTACAGTGTATTAGATAGAAAGCTTCGTATTCTTTCAAAAAACATATAATATCCACGATGACGGTAAAACATTTTTGCATTTAATTATTTTTTACATTTTTTCGGCTTTTTAAATAAACCCATATCAAGCTTACATAATATTTTGTTCGTCTAATTTTTAATTACCAATTCACTTTAAACATTTTCATCACGCATGACGAGGTTTTCAATGCTACCGGCTCTCGGATCAACACAAGAACTGTCAGAAAGTGGAATTTATTCCTCGGTCAAACGTTATACTTACGTGAAATTGGCTGTTCATGTGTTGGTGTGTTGGCACTGGTTGGATCACTGGATCTGTGGTCTATAAGGAAGGAGGTCTCGGGTTCTATTACGGTCGGAGCAATTGGGTATTTGACTGATATTTTTTTTATTTTTTTAAAATAGCGTTTTTAAATATTATAACACAATGCCATTTTTCTTTTTTAAATATCTCAACTAGTCTCGGAAATATAGAGCTTTAAAGTTACCTGTTGACAAAAAGAACGCTATTGAGGCGTGACGTCTAATTTCAAAAGCTCCATACACTCTTTATAGAAAATTTCGTTTTAGAAAGAGACAGATAATCGTAGTAAAACCATGGTAAATAAATAAGCTTAAGTATAACTTATGTTTTTTGACCGATTTATTTTCTGTTTTAACATGTTACATTGTCGATTAAAAATAATGAATATCAAGATTTTGACAACGGTCAAATACCAAATTAAAGTTAATTTAAACTAAAATGTTGTTTCTGGACTCACACGCGGGCGAAGTTGCGGCTATGACATTTTGAAAATAACAAAGAACCTACTTCTATGAGAAGGTTCGTTGTTAATGTAAGGAATAAAATTTCTCTCAGAAGATAAATACACGCCGATCAATAAATCGACCAACTTGGTAATCAAACGTGTTTTTAATCAGTATGAATAATTAGACACCCTTATAAGGAGAAATGGAGAATAAAAAAAACATTATATACACAACATACGTTTTTTATACTTTATAGTCGAAACACCGTTACCGCCTGCCAGTGGCCTGCGTGTAGGTAAATGTCGACTGTTGTAGAACACAAAATGCCAAACATACTAACCCGGTCAGGTTTCTGTCTCGTCGCGTCTCCATTTATAGATGTTCAGAGGTTATTGCCGCTTTAAATCTCGTAAAAATCTTTTATACCATGAAATATAATGACATAAATAACATATTTATGGCACCCACCGATGATAATACTGAAGGAGGGGTCGAATATCGCCAGTAGGGGTCAAATGGTTAAATACTTTTTATAAGTGTAAAAAAAATTAAGTAAACATTAGACAGGTTTAATAAGTTATTTAAGCCTCAATAGCCCAACTGTTAAAGGTGCGGACTGAAAACTGAAAGGTCGCAGGTTTGAACCCCACCCATTGCACTATTGCCGTACCCACTCCTAGAACGAGCTTTCCGCTTATTTGGAGGGGATAGGTTGATATTAGTCAACTTTAGCTTGGCTGATATTCTTTATTAAAACAAAGTTATTACCAGTACTTAAACTAAATTGACAGGTCTAAATCTAATTTTCTTAATTGAATTTCTTTCTAGCAGGGAGAATTATGAAAGGGATAGCACTAATATAGACCTGTCAATTTAATACTACATTAAGTTTAAAATGATTTAAGTATTTCATACAGGTCAGGTTCAAAAATCAGATGCTGACGAGAGCTCGTAAGAACCTATCTGGCAAGTACCTTAAACAAATGCGTTTTTAACTGTTTTTATTTTCTTTGACAAGTATTTTTATTTATGATTCATGTTTGCAAGTACCTACCTAATAATTACCCACGGTGCATTTATACTAAATGAAATTCATAGGTAGGCATTTCAAGCTTAATAAAACTGTCGATACAATGAGTAATATACCTATAGTATTACTAATAATATTACGTTACTGTTTGATAACTATATTATAGAATTTATTTTATTCAGTGGCTTACTTAAAACTAGAAAAACAATAGGTAATTGCTACTTAACCCTAACTTAACCCATATCACGGTTTGATGAAAGGTATTATGTCATCGCAGGGATACGCTTGGTACAGGCGTCTATCGGTTATTATAGAAGATATAGAATTATAGAAGATTATAATGTAAGTAAATTAAAACCATTTTTTTTACGCAGTAATATTTCAATGAAAATTCCTATTAGGTAGGTATATAACTACACAACGCATTCAATTTTCAAGTTTTTCCTAGCAACACTCGAGCCGTTGCCTCCGTATAAAAAAGCGCATCTAAGGACCTATGAAACAGACCTGCAATCCTTTGAAAATCAATTACAAAGTTTACAACAATCTGACCCTTATCGCCTTGAACACTAACCGCATTTTACCGTGAAGAGAAAAAATCTGATAAGCGGTCTGGAATAGCATTTAACGGAGTGCGGTAACTAAGCACCAACACTATACATTGAGGATTCAAAAGATTCACTCGTGTGTAGAACAAACGTATCCGATATTAATCACAAAACTGGTTCCGTAGTGCATCGTGTATAAATAAATAAACATGAGGAGTTTGGTTTTGATCAGTGTCGCTTTACTGCAGATATCGTGGTGTTATGGTGAGTAGTTTGTTTAGTAGTTACTGTAAGCCTGATACGACTGAAACACTGAACGTGTATGTATACCGTAATCGATTTTAACTTGATAACGTGCTTAGTAGCTGTTGTTTTTAATA
The DNA here is from genome assembly GCA_029955525.1 of Oeneis ivallda. Classification (NCBI taxonomy): domain Eukaryota; kingdom Metazoa; phylum Arthropoda; class Insecta; order Lepidoptera; family Nymphalidae; genus Oeneis; species Oeneis ivallda. The sequence continues at coordinate 22,912,452 of JARPMR010000003.1, forward strand.
TAAATATAATGTGTGTCCATAAAAGTAATAAAAACATAGTATATGTTTAGATACATAAAGTATACTATGATCCTGCGACATCATCCGCGTGGATTTATGTCTTTTAAAAATCCTGTAGAGTATCGTAAGCGACATTTGTACCTAAACTACGTTTTTTATTTCAAACGATATTTTAAACTATAAAAAACATTTTAAACTATAAAGGACTAAGGCAACATAAATTTTAACTTCAAATTTAATATGTTATTTTCTTAGAATTTGTCGACGTGCCCTAGTTCTTTATAGTTTAAAATAAAAAACTCAATTTAGGTAAAGATGTCGCTTACGATTAGTCAGCGGTCATGGCTTGTTAAGTTCTTTCTCGGGATACAAGCTATCTCTATTGCGAAATGATATCGAACTCGGTTCAACAGCCAGCCAGACAGACAGACAGACAGACAGAGATAACTACTTTCATATTTATTATATTAATAAGTACTGATTAATTGATTGAAATTAGTTTTGTTATATGGATATTTTTCTACTTCTATTATGAAATATTCATGATTATGATTTATGACCTATGTACTTAAGGACATGTTTTCACCTCACATTATGTAAGAAGTAAGTTACACATACCGACTTACTTGCTAATTTTCGCACTACAGTACAAAAACATTATAATAACAGCATTATACCATACTAGCTTATTTTCCTGTGTAAGGCTGTACTTGGGACAATTGAAACTTTCCAACAAAAACAATTTTTGGAACGAATTTCCTTTTCGGACGGTTTGGCGGATGAAGGCTAGACGAAAAAAGTGTAAGAATTTATCGTCACGACACTAGTTGCCTTCGTTTATAACACACCTTCCATTAAAATTTTGGTGGAGTAGCGGAGCGAGCGTATCGGTGAAACTGTCGGGGGTTCGAATCCTGACTTCATATTATTATTTTTAATCTTTATTTTATTTATTTTTATTAATAATTTATTATTTATATTCGTTCCAACCGAGTGATCAACGACACTCACGCATTTTTTAAATACCATGAGGGCTCATGGCTCCTTAATATTGTAAGACTTCGTGGAACATAAATATTATTGGAACGAAGTTCCCTATGGCGCGTTGCGGAGGGACCCTAGCCGGCAAAAAACGTCCGTAACGTTATGAAAAAAAGCGTAAGATGTGGCCTAAGAATCTTTTTCAGTAAGTCGTGCATGGTCTCCGCGCTCCGTGGCGCAATCGGCTTGCGTGCGGCTTTTAACCGGAAGGTTGATGGTTCGAACCCACCCGGGGGCGCGCAATTTTATTTTCATTTTTTATTTTATAAAATTGTTTTAATTTTAATATTTTATAAAATCGATATTTAGGCTTCCCGGGGGTCATTTTGATTTTCATCTATAAAAAAATCATGATAAAAAATGTATACCCGAATAATTATTTTCTTTATACCTCGAAAAGAACTTGAAATTAGTATTTTTATAGAATAGAATAGAATAGAAATATGTTTTATTCAAATAAACTTTTACAAGTGCTTTTGAATAGTCAATGAATCTACCACTGGTTCGGAATGCCTTTCCTGCCGAGAAGAACCAGCAAGAAACTCGGCGGTTGCTCTTTTCAAAACAAATTTACAATACAGTAAATACTATGCTATATATGCAGTGTTTCCACAATGAGGAAAGTTCCAAAAATGCATACCGACTAACTTCTATCTTAAGATGGGCAGACATAAAGTAGCCCCATTCCCGCCGGTGGCACCCGTTCACGAGCATGACGCATGACCCAGCCATTGCTTCGCTCAACCATATTTGAGGGAACGTAAGTCGTAACGTATAATAAGGAACTTCGTTCCTATCTGGTGTCCCACGACACCACACGAGTTTTTTATAATATTATTGCTAAGGCTATCAAACTAAAGGTGCACTAAGCGTTACGGAGGTTACAATTTACAATAGGAACGTTAACAAAGCCGCATCCTTTTTTGGATCACACTGATCCGGAATGTAATATGTTTCTGGCATGATAATTACACTCGACGTTGCGACGACGACGACTGGCGTTGCACGCGCTGTGGCCAAAAAATGGAAAACCAAGTCTGTTCAAACTTGCTTCGTTGGTCGCTTGTTCTTAGATAAATTAAATTAAATTGAAATGAGATCTTAGTTACGCTTAGTGATCTTACTGGTATATCATCATTAGCAACTCATGAACGGCTCACTACTGAGCGCAGATCTCCTCTCAGAGAAGGGTTATAGGCCATAGTCCACTACGCTTGCCCAATGCGAATTGGCGGACTTCACACACCTTCAAGAACATTATGAAGATTTCTCAGGTGTGCAGGTTTCCTCACGATGCTTTCCTTCACCGTTGAAGCAAGTGATATTTAACTGCTTAAACGCACTTGACTCCGAAAAGTCAGAGGTCCCGGGATCGAACCTGCGACCCCCCGAATAGGAGACCACACTCCTAACCACTAGGCTATCACTGCTACACTGGTTTATGCTTTGATAATATCTACTTAGCACATTATACAGAGCACAAAATTGTAGTTAAAAGTGACGATTTGGGGCAAGCAATGTCGCCGTTTTGAATCCTCTTTTGTCCTGGGGTATAAGTTTCAGTTTTTGAGATATCGTCGGTGTAATTCATTAGTGGAACATTTCCAAAATCAATTCCAATGTTTTGAATTAAATCATGTAAAATTGTAGGAAATTGAATAAGCTTTCCGAAACACTAACGGTACAAGTCAAATTTTGGTTCTATTCGACAGGAAACTACATAATCTGAAATTATGATTTTACTTGAACTTTGAGCCTCAACTACTCGAAGCAATATATTTTAAAATGTTCCATAAATTAATGTGACCACCAATATTTTTCAGTTAGGTATATCTTATTATCAAACAAATACAAAACGCTACTTTTTCTTGAGAAAATTTCTCTATGCCAAAAATTTTCACAATTGTAAAGTCAAATAAACTTTTAGGTTTAGTCTGAGTTTGTGGTGAACTCGAGACGGAATTCCAGATTTTCCAAGAGATTAAAACAAGTGCCCGAGGTACAAAAATAGATCAAGTCGGGCCTTAGAATGCAAGCTATCTCAGTGACTCATAGGGATCAGCGATTAAGCTTGAACCTGTGCTTGAACTGAACATAAATGTACGAGTACCTGCATAATATAGATACGTACACACTTTCCAATTTATTGTACTGACTTGCCCGGCTTCACGGCTGAGCGTGTATAGTGTAGCCACAGAATATTTTTGTGATAGACACAGAAGTATTTACTTCGGGCTGCAGACCAGTTTTCAGACGAGACGCAAAATATTGGTAGCGTAAAATGTTCTCTTCTTCTTAGTCAATACGCTCTTGACAGAGCGGTCGTGGTCGTCACTTTGGTGTTGTGGCACGCTTCACAATACGCCTCCACTCCTCTCTAACAGCTGCCTTTCTTGTGTATTCATGCAACGGGATATCCACCGCAGCCCTCACCTGGTCTGTCCATCTCATAGGCGATCTGCCACGTGCTCTAGTGCCCTCCACTCTTCCCTGGACCACTAGACGTTCAATCGAGATATCATTACGTCTTGACACGTGACCAAAGAAAGTGAGTATGCGAGCTTGCACAATAGAGGACAGACGCTGCTTGATACGGAGTTCTTCGAGAATGGACTTATTGGTCCGGAATTCGGTCCAGGACACTCTCAACATTCTTCTCCAGCACCACATCTCGAGAGCGTCTATTCTCTTCTTTTCACTTTCTCGCAGGGTCCACGTTTCCAAAGCGTAGAGGAATATGGGGAACACAAGCGCTCTAACTAGCCGGGTCTTAGTGGCCTTTGTTATATTACGGTTCCCCCATATCTTCTGCAATTTATCCATGGCTGTCCTAGATATCGCCATACGTCTTTTTATTTCATCTATGCAGCCCCCGTTGTTTGAAATTAATGCTCCTAAATAAATGTATGATTGGACCACTTGACAATTCGCGATTTGTGTCACTTCCGGCGAGTTATTGTTAATGCGATCGACAATCATAACTTTAGTTTTGCTGCGATTGATCTTAAGGCCAAATTCAAGACTGACGTTTTCCATCTTTTGTAGGAGTTCTTCCATATACTAGTGGCCGATACTAGTCGCGAATAGGGTAGTGTCATCCGCGTATCGCAAGTTCGAGATTTTCAGCCCTCCAATCGAGATTCCATCAGTCGAGAAAGTCGTCATGAAAGGTAGTAAAATGTTAAATGTGATTAAATAAACCTTCCTCATGGGCTGACACTTAGTGATGGACATAAAGCAAAACGCATTAAATTTATACATAGCCTGCATATTTTATATATACTATTTAGGGAAGAGCAGACAGCATGATATTTTGGATGCCATCTTACAGTGTAATCTTACACCCGCATCGATAGGTAATATTTTTCTTATAAATTAAATATTCATTTTGATTAAACAAAAAATTACAATGTTACTTAATCTTAATCTAGATTGACAGACTGTACTGTATGGTAATACAGTTTTTTGATTGTCACTTGGCTATGAGGTATGACCTCACGAGACATACGATCTTGTAATAAATATAATACGTCTATGCATACGATAGACGTATTATATTTTTTTATTTTTTTTATTAAGTATAATATCTAATATATCGCATGATATACTTAATATTACGTTTCATAAAGCATTTATTGGAGCTAAGGTAATTAATATTTTTGACAAAAACTCTCATAGGATAGGTCACCAAATTTAACGTTGTTTAATACAAACATATATCTTTAAAACAGTAAAGGAATTACAAAATTGGCCCAGTAATTTCAAAAATTACACCTTGGAAAAAAATTAAGTATACTGGCAAGAGACATTCTCTATAATTACTGTTGGCATCATCATCCAATTTTAGTGCCATTATCAAATGTTAGAACAATAAATTGAATCTTAGATGAATCTGAAACCCATCTAAATTAACCACTATACGTTCAGTAATGCCTCATTCGCATGATATGACTGTTAAGAATGCGTCGTTAAAAAACCCTTTGGCAGCCCGCACACAGTCAATAATATTGACGAAAATATTGACGAAAATATTGACAATATTTTCGTCAATATTTAGGCACCCCGCACACAGTCAATATTATTGTCAATATTTACGAATATTGACAATATTATTGACTGTGTGCGGGGTTTGATCAATATTATTGACGAAGTTCGGAAATTTCGTCAATATCGGGGGGAGGCAGGGATATTGACAATAATATTGACAGTGTGCGGGCGCGCGTCAATATTTTAGTTGAAAAAAGATTTCAAGGCAGGAGGACGTGCGCTCGCAACCAAAAATGGAGGACATCCCCAGTGCAACAAGCAATGAAAAAGAATATTTAATAGAATTTTTTAGAACGTGGGAGACGTAACGATTTTCGCATCAGTATATCTTGTTTTTTTAAGTAAGGGGTTACTAAAGATAGTATTTTTTGAAAGCTACTACCTTTTATTCTCATGTAATTTTTAAAATCATCTTTTTCTGTATTTCGAAGTTCTTTTATTAGATTTAAATGATTTAATTCCATTTTTCCACTTTGTCATCCAGTATTTAAGCCATCATTTATGGTAAAAATGGAACCCTTATGGTGAGACTTTCTCCGTCCGTCCGTCCGTCTGTCACAGTCGATTATTTCAGTAACTATTAAAGCTATCGACATGAAATTGGGCATTGTATATAATAATATATAATATATAATAATGTATAATAGTGGCCCAACATCATTGGAATAAAGAAAAATCGAAAATTATTTTTAGGGTTCCGTACCCAAAGGGTACCAACGGAACCCTATTACTAAGCCTACGCTGTCCGTCCGTCCGTCCGTCTGTCAGCGGGCTGTATCTCGTAAATCGTAATAGATAGACAGATGAAATTTTCACATATTATGTATTTCTATTGCCGCTATAACAACAAATAATAAAAATTAAATTAAATTAAAAAAAAAAATTAAAATATTTCTATGGGTACATGGAAATATAATAATTTAATTTTTTTTAACGGAACCCTAAAAGAGCCTTTCTGAAATCACTTTTTGTTAGAAATATTGACAATATTACTGCGTAGTGTGCGGGGTCTAAATATTGACGAAAATATTGTCAGTATTTTCGTCAATATTTTCGACAATATTATTGACTGTGTGCGGGCTGCTTTAGACCCCGCACACTACGCAAATAATATTGTCAATATTTCTAACAAAAAGTGATTCAGTAAGGCGTAGAAGCTTGATTTGCATGCACGTGTGCTAAAATGGACACAAAGAAAAAAACCATTGCATTGGTTATTGCATTAACTTTATTGAATAAAAAAAGATAGAAACGATGGCTTAAATACTGGATGACAAAAAAATTTTCGCATTGATTTTATTTTTCTGTAAACATATGTACATGGAAATATTTTTATTTAATTTTTTTTAACGAAACCCTAAAAGAGCGAGGCCCGACTCGCACTTGGCCGATTTTTTTTAATAAAACCAACCAAACCAAAACAATAAAACGTAAATTGAAAATTTTTATTAAAACCAAAATTGGCCAAGTGCGAGTTGGGCCTCGCTCTTTTAGGGTTCCGTTAAAAAAAATTAAATTATTATATTTCCATGTACCCATGGAAATATTTTAATTTAATTTTTTTAATTTAATTTAATTTTTATTATTTGTTGTTATAGCGGCAATAGAAATACATAATATGTGAAAATTTCATCTGTCTATCTATTACGGTTTACGAGATACAGCCCGCTGACAGACGGACGGACGGACGGACGGACGGACGGACGGACAGCGTAGGCTTAGTAATAGGGTTCCGTTGGTACCCTTTGGGTACGGAACCCTAAAAATAATTTTCGATTTTTCTTTATTCCAATGATGTTGGGCGACTATTATACATTATTTTAAATTATATATTATTATATACAATGCCCAATATATTATATATTTTATATTATATATTATTATATACAATGCCCAATTTCATGTCGATAGCTTTAATAGTTACTGAAATAATCGACTGTGACAGACGGACGGACGGACGGACGGACGGACGGACGGAGAAAGTCTCACCATAAGGGTTCCATTTTTACCATTTTGGTACGGAACCCTAAAAAAGAAAGAAACGATGGCTTAAATACTGGATGACAAAGTGGAAAAGTGGAATTAAATCATTTAAATCTAATAAAAGAACTTCGAAATACAGAAAAAGATGATTTTAAAAATTACATGAGAATAAAAGGTAGTAGCTTTCAAAAAATACTATCTTTAGTAACCCCTTACTTTAAAAACAAGATATACTGATGCGAAAATCGTTACGTCTCCCACATTCTAATAAATTCTATTAAATATTCTTTTTCATTGCTTGTTGCACTGGGGATGTCCTCCATTTTTGGTTGCGAGCACACGTCCTCCTGCCTTGAAATCTTTTTTCAACTAAAATATTGACGCGCGCCCGCACACTGTCAATATTATTGTCAATATCCCTGCCTCCCCCCGATATTGACGAAATTTCCGGACTTCGACAATAATATTGATGAAACCCCGCACACAGTCAATAATATTGTCAATATTCGTAAATATTGACAATAATATTGACTGTGTGCGGGCTGCCTTTAGGCAGCCCGCACACAGTCAATAATATTGACGAAAATATTGACGAAAATATTGACAATATTTTCGTCAATATTTAGACCCCGCACACTACGCAAATAATATTGTCAATATTTCTAACAAAAAGTGATTCAGTAAGGCGTAGAAGCTTGATTTGCATGCACGTGTGCTAAAATGGATACAAAGAAAAAAACCATTGCATTGGTTATTGCATTAACTTTATTGAATAAAAAAATAAAGAAACGATGGCTTAAATACTGGATGACAAAAAAATTTTCGCATTGATTTTATTTTTCCTGTAAAATATACATAAACCTCTATTGACCATAATTATTTCAGATTTTTCGATTGGTAAACTTCGGAGATAAGGGGGGAAACGGTATTTTTTTCGACATTTTGGCCGATCTATCAAAAACTATTATATATAGAAATAAATAAAAAACTGTTTTAGAATGCACAAGTAAAGGCCTTTCATATGATACCCCACTCGGTATAGTTATCTTACTTTGAAATTTCAAACCCCCGATTTTCCCCCTTTTTTAATCAAACTAAAATAATTTTCGCGTTGCTTTTATTTTTCCTGTAAAATATACATAAACCTCTATTGACCCCCGATTTTCCCCCTTTTTTAATAAAACCAATCAAACCAAAATAATAAAACCAAAATTGAAAATTTTTAATAAAACCAAAATTGGCCAAGTGCGAGTTGGGCCTCCCTCTTTTAGGGTTCCGTTAAAAAAAATTTAATTATTATATTTCCATGTACCCATGGAAATATTTTAATTTAATTTTTTTAATTTAATTTAATTTTCATTATTTGTTGTTATAGCGGCAATAGAAATACATAATATGTGAAAATTTCATCTGTCTATCTATTACGGTTTACGAGATACAGCCCGCTGACAGACGGACGGACGGACGGACAGCGTAGGCTTAGTAATAGGGTTCCTTTGGTACCCTTTGGGTACGGAACCCTAAAAATAATTTTCGATTTTTCTTTATTCCAATGATGTTGGGCCACTATTATACATTATTTTAAATTATATATTATTATATACAATGCCCAATATATTATATATTTTATATTATATATTATTATATACAATGCCCAATTTCATGTCGATAGCTTTAATAGTTACTGAAATAATCGACTGTGACAGACGGACGGACGGACGGACGGACGGAGAAAGTCTCACCATAAGGGTTCCATTTTTACCATTTTGGTACGGAACCCTAAAAAAGAAAGAAATGATGCCTTTTATATGGATGACAAAGTGGAAAAGTGGAATTAAATCATTTAAATCTAATAAAAGAACTTCGAAATACAGAAAAAGATGATTTTAAAAATTACATGAGAACAAAAGGTAGTAATTTCAAAAAATACTATCTTTAGTAACCCCTTACTTAAAAAAACAAGATATACTGATGCGAAAATCGTTACGTCTCCCACATTCTAATAAATTCTATTAAATATTCTTTTTCATTGCTTGTTGCACTGGGGATGTCCTCCATGTTTGGTTGCGAGCGCACGTCCTCCTGCCTTGAAATCTTTTTTCAACTAAAATATTGACGCGCGCCCGCACACTGTCAATATTATTGTCAATATCCCTGCCTCCCCCCGATATTGACGAAATTTCCGGACTTCGACAATAATATTGATCAAACCCCGCACACAGTCAATAATATTGTCAATATTCGTAAATATTGACAATAATATTGACTGTGTGCGGGCTGCTTAACCTTTGATTTAGCAGAGCGTGTTTGGAAATGCAAACTTAGAATAATAAATAATAAATCGGTGCGTTTTAAAAGCTTGAGATAATGGTGAAAGTTCTGACTCATGGTTTTTGTTTTGAAAACCTTGATACGCCATTATACACAATTACTAAATGGAAGCAAAACAAAACAATTCGATAAAAATGCTTAAAATGTGTCATTGAATTTCAAAATTGCTGTCCCGCACCGCAAAGTTAAACAATGCCTAGAATTATTATTGCCATTAAACGATTTTCTTATCTGAGTCTTCAAAGGGATCTTAGAGATAATAAAATTATCAAGTTTTGTACTTCATACATTGTATGAAGTACACTCTGTATGTCTTTGGATGTTAGAGTTATTAGAACTTGTATACTAAATATTCGATTTAATGGATATCTTGTACGACAGACGAGTGTAAGACAATGTTTCTTGGAGAAATTATCGACTAGAGTTCACTAGAGCAATAAAATAGCGGGTGTTAATTTTTTGAACTTTTAGCTGGTTCGATTCCCGGACGAGACAAGCGAATTTTTGAAAAACTTTGAATGCAGTTGTTTCTTTTAAAAAATAAAGGAATGTTTCCATTAAGTAAAATGATCTAACGGTAGTTCCCCACCAGGGCCCATAATTTTTTTCCACTTGTACTTATATAGATAGTTGTAAAACACGAATAAAAATATGCAAGTTTTTTCTTCGATATTATCCCACAAATCCTACTAATATCCTACTAATATTATAAATTACTAAATACAGTTGAGTATTGCGGGATATTGGCATTCTATTTTTCACGTAGGTACTTATCCTTCAATTATGCGGCAACATTTTTTTTTTTTAGTTACAGTTTGACGTGGTTTTTTTTGCACATAAGGTATTGTTGAAGATTGGCTTGTTATTAAGATTTGTATGTTGAGGACCAAGAAAGTGATATACTTAGGCTGCTTTTATCTCGGGAAAACAAACAGTTCCTGTGGGATCTTTCAGTATACACTGTGGGATATTGGCAAAGCTACTTTCACGTCACTTATTCGTTCTTCAATTATGTGGCAACATCGATAAAATATACAGATTTGATTTATATTCTTTGGTTCACTATTTTGTTTCAGTTCATGTCATATACTACTGTAAACAAATTGTTATATTAGGTTAATGGTGTGCGTTTGTAATTAAATTGTAGTTTGGTTAGTAATATTTGTGTGTGCTTATATTATTATGTTTTTAAGTATATATCGTTCGTAGGTTAGTTATAATTTGTGTTATTAGTTCGAAATCGCGATATTAAGATTTTCTTGCGAAGAACGACACATCACTCAATCACGTTAGAACGGTTGACCGGATAATATTATTATACAAGCACAGCGATATATTATAGTTTGTTATAGCAAACAGGCTACTTTTTATCCCGAAAAAAAAAACCTTAATCCACGCGAACGATAAGTCGCGGGCATCAGCTAGTAGGTACAGTTAAAAAAGCCGGCCAAGTGCGAGTCGGACTCGCGGACCGAGGGTTCCGTACTCCAAAAGTAAAAGTAAAATGATAATATTATATTAATTTGCTTATTTATCGTTAACTTTGTTTTTTTTTTTTAAACTATTACTATTAGTTTAAAAAAAAAAAATTACTCAAAAGCTATTATATATAGAAATAAATAAAAAACTGCTTTAGAATGCACAAGTAAAGGCCTTTCATATGATACCCCACTCGGTATAATTATCTTACTTTGAAATTTCAAACCCCTGATTTTCCCCCTTTTTTAATTAAACTAAAATCATTTTCGCGTTGATTATATTTTTCCTGTATAGGTACATCACACTATCAACAGCTAATATTATTGTTACTCTTTCACGCAAAAACTACTTACTGGACGGATTTGGCTAATGGAGATAAAGTATACCCTGGAAAAACACATAGGCTACACTTTATCCCGGAAAATTAAAAGGTTCCTGCAGGAATCAACGGATGAAGTCGCGGGCTTCATCTAGTAATAATTATTAATTGAAATTATAATGTTTGTCTGCTTGCCCTACTACCCTCATTAATTCAGGTAAATTAATAAAGCGATCAAATGAAAAAAAAAACCGGTCAAGTGCGAGTCGGACTCACGCGCCGAGGGTTCCATACTCCAAGAGTAAAAGTAAAACGATAATATTATATTAATTTGCTTAATTATCGTTAACTTTGTTTGTAGAGGTTTATTGTTAATATAAAAAAAACTATGCTAGTTAGAGCGTTGGTTTTATTTTTCCTGTGAAATATAATTAAACCTCTATTGACCATAATTATTTCAGATTTTTCGATTGGTAAACTTCGGAGATAAGGGGGGAGGAACGGTATTTTTTTCGACATTTTGGCCGATTACTCAAAAGCTATTATATATAGAAATAAATAAAAAACTGCTTTAGAATGCACAAGTAAAGGCCTTTCATATGATACCCCACTCGGTATAATTATCTTACTTTGAAATTTCAAACCCCTGATTTTCCCCCTTTTTTAATTAAACTAAAATAATTTTCGCGTTGATTATATTTTTCCTGTAAAATATACATAAACTTCTATTGACCATAATTATTTCAGATTTTTCGATTGGTAAACTTCGGAGATAAGGGGGGGAACGGTATTTTTTTCGACATTTTGGCCGATTAATCAAAAACTATTATATATAGAAATAAATAAAAAACTGTTTTAGAATGCACAAGTAAAGGCCTTTCATATGATACCCCACTCGATATAGTTATTTTACTTTTAAATTTCAAACCCCCGATTTTCCCCCTTTTTTAATAAAACTAAAAATAATTTTCGACTTTTCTTTATTTCAATGCTTTTGGGCAACTATTATACACTAATATGCCAAATTTCATGTCGATAGCTTTAATAGTTACTGAAATAATCGACTGTGACAGACGGACGGACAGACGGACGGAGAAAGTCTCACCATAAGGGTTCCATTTTTACCATTTTGGTATGGAACCCTAAAAATGAGGTGACATACCTACATATTCACATTTCACACGTCAGCGTTCTTTCAGTTCGTCAGCGCACAATATTCTTTTATGTGGGTATGTTCACCGATTACTCAGACGCTTTGAAGTGACAGTTTGAAGTCGGTTTTTTTATATTAAATTATAAATACTCGTATATTGAAAGCATAATAAATAAGCATAATATTATGCTTTCAATCGAATTTTTCTAACTTTGGTTGTTGTTGTTGACTTTGGTAACGCAACGGAACGCAACGCGTTTGGTTGGTAAGTTGGTAAAGTAACTAAAATGGTAACGCAATGGATAATAGTATAATATGCAACCGAGCTTGTTACAATGACGGATGTGCAGCGCAGGCAAAAGGTACGAAAAACTATTGCAAAGTTTGAAACGAAGTGAATGTTATTAAGTATAATAAATACCTAAATAAGAGTTATAAAATCTTCTAGTGTCTGGAACTGGCTAGACTTTAGCATATTTCTGAGGCACTCATACAAATCCACCAGTGCTAGGTATATGAATGCTCTAAAGTATACTTACCGTTGATAACATCTTAAACAAACTCGGCTTCACAAAATATTGAAGAACTAAATAAAGCTGTGTTCAGACTTTGAGTTGTTTTAAAACAGGGTTATTTTAGAGAGTTGTTTTAACACTCCTTTAGTGGGCGTTGTGCCTTAATATTATGGCGTGTGACTAAGAAAATAATTAAGCGTAAAAAAAACTGTTCTTTCTAGAACTAAATATGGATAAAACACATTAATAAATTTTATTTGATTTTCCTAAGGCGACGACTTTAATTAACTCGTTAGACAAATTGCTTTCTAGCGCCATTTTTGGAGATTTTCATTAAAATTTCAAATACCTGTCTACATATTTACTTACTTAGTAATATTCAGTTTCTAGATATTTTAATAACAAGCCAAATCGACATAGGCGTGACATAAAATGGCATAAAACGAATAAATAATAAAATCAATCCGCTATGCTCGACGAGAATAATAAATACATACTACTTAATGATATTAGAATATGAAAGCATTCTAAATCAGGTATTTAGTAATTAACTTTGAGTATTAAAAAAGGTAATTATGGAGTAATTGCGGAAGCGTTTTTGTTTACTCGTTTGTTGCTTAAATCATACAGCAACGGAGCAACAGATGGATGTGATTTTTGTGTGGGCAGGTATAATAGTTGAGAACCTGGATAGTGACAAAATATTATAGCCTACCTACTTTTTATCTTGGTAAAACAAAAACAGAGGGATCACGCGGCATGTTAAAAAGTTAACTCCACGAGACGAAGTCACAGGCAAAAGCTATAGGTGTTGTTTTTATTTTAGAGATATTATAATGATTCCATCGCCTAATTTACAATTAGGTACCTACTTGCTACCTAGCAACTCACATAATCCTTACGTAAGACTAAATACGAGTATGATCTTTGCATACTCACAATTTAATAACAAGTTTTTATAATAATGCAAAAAATTGCTTTACTATCTGATACGACACAAGTTGCTACTTACTATACTTATAATTTATTATATACTATACAATATCAATTACTAGTTTTCCTAAAGGTAAAGCAAAGCAATATGATAATTTCGACACTTCAAAGCTTTATTAAAATTAACTGCCTAGTGTCTGCCTTAATTAAAATCTGTGCAAATTACGGAAAATTGCACACCTCTTACAAATGAAAAATAAAATTCTAACGATTTGTATGTAAATGGAAAAGATAATTATTGCTAACAAAAACTCTACCCACGTATAAAGTGCAACCTGCCAGGATTAAATAGTTTCAAGAATACAGCTTTTACAAAACTTTGGACGGATAATTAAATATCAAATAGGTAGGTACCTACTTAGTTAACTACCTAGTCAATTTCTTACTAATAAGTAATATTATGAAATGCAAGTGTTTGTTTGTCCTTCAACTACAGCCCAAGATGATCTACGGATCCACTACTTTTTTATTTCCAAAAACAAAATAATAATTCAAACACATTTTTGCAAGAAGAACCTATTGCAATTATCTTAATGATCTTTAGGTATGCTAATAAATTCTCAAATCCACAACATTTTTTTACATTTTATTGTCTTCGTCATAGATATACGTCTTCGGTATAATAATATTATAATCTAACGGGTTTTAAAACCGAGATCACCTTTCGAAATCTTCTTTTATATTCATTTCTAGCTTTTGCTTGCGGTTTTGTTTTCAAAAAATCCCTTTGTTTTCAGAAATAAACAGTAGCTATGTCGCTTTCCTATAATAAAATACAGAAAATCACGTCGATCTGTAAGCACCTTGTGACTACGGTTTCCACTCCAAAAGCGTAATAAGCGAGAAATGGCAAAGCGGTACCAGGTACGGACTGTGTAGTGTTTAGACATAATAACAATTATATATTGTTTATCAAACCGACTTCAAACACAACTACAAAGTATAGAAGAATTTTAGTTTTACACGTATGTTGAAGCCGAGCGGGCCAAAATAGAAACGATGAAACCGATGCGCAACGCTAGCCCAAAGTTCTAATTGGGAACCTTCTCCATTTTTTGAATTGGGTTAAGAATAGGTTTACACTTCCACTAACAAATAGTTTTGACAGTTGCTTTAGCGCCACTTCTGAGCGAGCTAATTTTGACTCTGCTCACTCAGTGCTTTCCTAGATTAGCTCGAATTTGTTCGAACCGAACCGCTGGTATAGTCATTACGTGTCATAAGAGCCACAGGTTGGCCTACGTGAAATAAATAATTTTGAATTTTGAATTTTTTTGAATTTAGCTAGACGACTAGCTAGACTCTGTTGGTGAAAGTGCTCGTATGCAGTTTTCCTCTGCGAGTTTAACGGAGTCCATACGTAGCTCGTTTCGCTCGCAGTGTAAATCTCTGTAACTGTTAGGAACCAACAAACAAACACACTTTCGCAATAATTATAATATTAGTAAGGATTATTCGTCTGTGAAGGACACTATCACGATACAGTGCGTGACGAACGCTGCCAGTCGCAAAAATAATTTATTATTATGTTCAAATGACATTGAACTTGAATGACAAAAAAATTCAGTGTCGAGGAGTTCATTCCTTGAGTACGCAAAAAGTCACCGAGTGTGGGAGTACCCAGTGTTGATACAACACTCTGCACTCCTACACACTGCGGCTTTCTATACTAATGTGTACAGTTAAAAGTAATATAAAAATATATTGTGTATTGTAAATTTATTGTAAATTTTTTTTTTAAAAGGGCAACCTCCGAGTGTCTTGCTGGTTCTTCTCGGCAGGAAGGGCATTCCGAACCAGATTCAAAAGCACTTGTAAAAAGTTTATTTGAAAAAAAAAAATTCTATTCTATTCTATTTATTCTATTCTATATAAAAAGTCGTCTATGACTGCATCTTTAGTCATCTTTAGTAACCACCTATACACTATCCACACTACGAATATCAGCTCAATGCGAAACTGTATGAATGTGACTTTAATGACATAAAATGCTACACGAGGACAATAGAGATCGGTGATGGCTATAGACGCACAGATAACTTTTGGAGTAATTCAGGAGATTATTTTTCCTGAAACCGAAAATGGCGCGCGGACGAAGTTGCAGAATCTTTTTTTCTATCACAACTCATCGCCAGCTTCTTCTCTATTGAGAAGAATTTAGTTTTGGGTCATAGTCCACCACGCTGGTCAAGTGCGGATTATGCCGTCAGTTGAGTCAATTTTTTCGCCGCAATCATGTTGTTACACGAAGTCCCAAAAAAATAGTGTTTGTACCTATGTTTAAAATTGATTTGAAAAGTGTCTCAACCTATTTACTTTTAACTACCCAAACCCAAGAATACCTTTTTCATAGTAATCCGCGAAAAGATGGGTTGCACTGATTGTGCTTAGATGCTATCGTTAAAGTTTTTAGCTAAAACGATTCTAATCGAGATCTTAGATGACTAGCATCCGGTGTTGATTTGATATACAAGCAGCAAACTTATAATTAAACCAAGAGTTTAATGATTTTAATTACTGTAGCTTCTGTATTCTAATAGATTAGGTACATATTTAAAGTTTAAATCTTTTAAAATAACGGGTTTCAATGCTTACTAGCTAAAAGTTATAATTAATTGCCAGTTTTATATTAATTAAGGAGGAATTTTCTAATTTATATTTCATATTTTTTCAAATTCTATGAATATTTTACCTACTACTTAACTAATGTGGCGAGTTTTAGAAAAAAGGCGTTTTAATCATGTTTAACAATGCTCATAAATCTTCTTGGGCTATTGCCATTAGTAACAAGCCTGCTCAAGCTTGCGAGTAATTTGATTTAAGAACTACTTGGCGGTGAGATATTATCGCATATAACGACACTAGACACTAGCAGTCATCTTTAGTTTCGAATGATATTAGTACGAACTTCCGGTATCTGGATTCTGGTTGATCGAGTGAAGAAAGTATAGGCTTCAGTCTCGCTGTAGTCTGTTGTGCAACATTCATTCATAAAACAAAAATAATGGACTCTATCACGAACAGTGCATCTATAACATCAGTTTTTGTTAATAGAAAAGCTGAAAGACATATTATAAAATATTTTAATTCCATGGAATTTGTGCAGTTTTTCAAAAATAAAATGTGGAAACTGAAAAAGCTATTTATATGCTCGTTTTTGATCTGACTTAAACGATAAAGCTTAATTGGCGACGATTCGATGGTGAATGTCACAGAATAGATACCTAATAGCCTAAGTCTACAAGTATCCTACTAATATTATAAATGCAAAAGTTTGTGAGGTTGGATGTATGGATGGATAGATGGATGGATGGATGTTTGTTACTCTTTAACGTCACAACGAATGAACCGATTTAGCTGAAATTTGGAATGGAGATAGCTAATAACCCAGGACTAGCACATAGGCTAGATAGACATTTTATCCCGGAAAATGAAAGATTTCCTCCGGAAATCTAATAATCTTAATCCACACGGACGAAGTCGCGGCCATCATCTAGTTATCAATGAAAAAGATCTAGAAAACTTGAAGAAGTGATATACAGTATTATACAGACGTAGGTATACTGAGAAAAACTTCACCGTATAAGTATATACACTCGTATTTAAGTATAATTATAGATAGTAGATGAACAAGAAGATGATAGTTTCAAGACCAACAAGGACAGCGTCATGGTCAGCAGACCACAAACAAAGAGCAAATAGAGATGATTATTTATTATTTTTCTTACAATATAAGTAACCTTAGAGGTACTAAATAAATACTTATCAACAATTGATCTTAGACCTTTTATCTATTTTATTAGATATTTGTTACGGAAGTATATCATCTGCTAAATACAGTGCAACCTCGATATAACAAATCGGAAGGGAACAAGTAAATATTCGTTATATCAAGTAATTCGTTAAACTGAGGTTTGTTATGTTGCGGTTAGGTTGGTCTTAAATTTGTTATAAAGAGGTAAAAAAATAGTTTTATTCATCTCAAGTGTGCAGCAGTGTTTACATTACTTTCCATCAAACAAAAATGATAGTTTTACGAAAAAAAGCGTGTCGAAACACTGTCGCGACATGCATCACATACTATGGAATTAAGGGTCATACATTGGTGGGAACGTTATAAAAAGGTTTTGGGTTGACAAAATTCGTTAATTAGAGGTAATCACACTTTTCTTGATTGTTGAAAATTCGTTATAAAGGGGTAGGTAATTCATACTTTGACAGTCTCTGCCCAGAGACTCATCCGACTAGTAGATGCTTTCGCGTCTAGGTCGTTCTACTCGATTGAGGGATTGCGATAGCAATCGCTCCCTAATCGATTAAATATTGCCAGTACGCTTAGATTAGTTTAAATGATAAATTAATACTTTGATATTTTTGATAACTACCCTCACGTTTAGTTGTTGGTTTGATTAATTAATATTTTGATGTTTTGATAACTACCCTCTCAATACTTTGATATTTTTCATAGTTACCCTCACGTTCAGATGGTGGTTTTGTCTATCGTGCTGTGGTTATTAGCTGAGTGGAAAGGGGCCGTTATTGGGGATGGTGGTGACGGCTTTAGGTAGGGTTTCAGCGTTTTAAGAGACGCGTTCTCTTAAAGCCTGATTAGTTTTGAGTAATAATTCCCGCTTCTGGTCCATGGCTAATAAATGTAAAAGAGGGGCTTTTGAGGGTACTTTGTTCGAACAATAAACACCCAAAGTAATGAAGTTTTCCACGCTACCTTTCCTCGTCGCGCGACAAATGTGTCTGACTTTGCTGCCGACGAGGATCACCTGCTCCGTCTGCTGAGTCTACAAACAACTCAATTGAAATATATATTACAAGTGCGGATATGCTACCTAAACAGTTTGCCATCGCTAAAACTTTAAAAAGAAACAATTTAATCGAAATTGAAAAGGTTAAATACGTCAACCCCTTTAAAATTCGGCTCGACGTGCCTAATGAACTCAGCGCCAAAAAATTAGAAAATTGTACAGATTTTATTGATAGAGGTTGGAGAATCTATAGGGCCTTAGAAAAAGATATTTCTTATGGTATCATAAAAGGCGTGGACTTGGACCTATCTAATGAAGTCATTTTGAAGTGTATTGAATGCCCAGACCAAATAGAACTTTTATCGGCAATGCGCCTCAATCGGCGTAATAATACTGCTGAGAGTGGTTGGACTCCGAGTTAATGCGTTCGTCTATCTTTTAGAGGCGCACAATTACCATCTTATATACTGGTAGAAGGTCTCAAAATAAAAGTAGAACCATATACATTCCGTGTGTCTCAGTGCTCAAAATGCTGGCGGTTAGGGCATTTTTTGAAGAGATGCCCCTATTTAAAGGTCATTTGTCCAAAATGCGGCGGAAACCACGATAACTGCACTGCCACAACTTTTAAGTGCGTCAACTGTGGTGGGAACCACATGGCAATGTCGAAGAGATGCCCCATGTATCTGAAAGAACAAAAACTCAGAGAGATTATGGCGGAACTAAATTGCACCTACAGAAAAGCGTTATCGGTTTACGCACAAGCAACGCCAGAGAAGCAAGATCATATGCCGGAGAACCAACCCTCACCTACTTTTCCTCTGACGTCTAACAGAGCATCAATTAATAATTTACCTCGTCAATTCACCGACCATTCACCATCATTTGCACATGTTGTTAAGACCAGCGCCACTATACATAAGCCTCCAAGTGCCCTCAGTGCACCCAAACCAACAAAGTCACAGCGAAGGCGAACTCAAGAGCCGGAAGAAGACATAAGGGATTATGAAGACGTGTCCCATTACAAAGAAAAAGAGGATAATCATCAGGATAAAAGGATTCCATTTTCAGAGCTTTTGAATAGAATTAAAAATATCCTATTCTTGAAAGGAATTTCCATGCAGGCTAAAATTAAAAGCATTGTGAAGTGTATTTTAGAGTGGGTGTTTTCGGCATTGATGGAACATGTATCTGACTGGTCCCTATTTAAAACAATTATTGAATTAGTTTCTAAGAATGGCTAATAAAATAAAGTTAAATATTGTCCAATGGAATGCGCGCAGTGTTCAGCCTAAGTTATTGTCGTTTCAAAACATTCTCCTGCAGGAAAAAATTCACATTGCTGCTCTTAGCGAAACTTGGCTAGACTCGAGCACAACCATAAAGGCAAAAGATTATAATATTTTTCGTAAGGATAGGTCAGACTCATATGGAGGCGTGGCACTATTTGTTCACAGATCTATTAAAGCCGATTTGTTGCAAGTACCAGACATTAGCCCGAATCTTGAAATGATAGCAATTAAGGTACACAACTGCGATACAATAGACCACATTGTTTCTTTGTACTGCCCTCCAGCAGCACGTACACATCAGAAAGAGTGGGATAGTCTTTTTTCAACTTTCAGAAGGAAAACTCTAATTTTAGGTGACTTCAACGGCCACCATACAAATTGGTCTAATAAAAATGACACGAGGGGAGTTCAAATATGTGACGCACTAGAAGAACATTTATTTTGCTCATTGAATGATGGCACACCTACTCTTATACGATTAGTGAATGGACAGTGTAGGCAGTCAGCTCCAGATATATCACTAGTTTCCTCAGATATTATGTTACGCTTTAACTGGACTATTCTAAACGAATCACTAGGTAGCGACCATTTGATGATAAAAATCTCTACTGAGTTTATTGCCCATTCTAGTAGCGTTCTTCGGCGGAATTTCAAAAAGGCTAATTGGAAGAATTATAAAAATTGTTTAGAATTAATGTTCGAAAATTTTGATCATAAAGAGAATACTCAAACTACTTATGATAATTTTATACAATGCTTAAATACAGCTGCAGATCTACACATTCCCTTTTTAAAAATAAGTCCGAACCCTACCAACAAGTTTAGTCCCAAACCGTACTGGAACCCTGGCCTTTCCAAGTGTGTTGCAGAACGTCGATTGGCCCTGTCAACATTTAGACGCAACCCTACTCCCCGAAATTTAGATATCTTACGGGGAAAAATTCAGAATTCCCAGAAAAACATTCGCAAAGAAAGAGACAAATCATTTCAAAACTTCTGTAGCTCTTTAGATGAATCTTCAAATCAAAACGATATTTGGTATAAAATGAGATGGCTAAAAGGCCACCACAGTTCTAGAAATAATGTTGATAGGGACAAATGCATCAAACTTTTGGAAAGACTCGCTCCTGATTTTGTAACCCCAAATAGACCGGATTTCACATCAACTAATGAGTCTTTAGATACAGTTTTATCATTGCATGAATTGCATAGTTGTATGAAAAATAAAGACACTACCCCAGGGGACGACAATATATCCTACTCTATGATTAAGAATTTGCCTACTAATGGTAAAAATATTTTAGTACAATTATATAATTCCTTTTATACTCACGGTTTCGTGCCTATACAGTGGAGGGACATGATCATTATGCCTATCCCTAAAGCTAACAGAAGTTCGGGTTCTCCTATATCTCTCAGACCTATCTCAATGATATCGTGCGTCTGTAAAATTTTTCGTGGCATACTAATCAAAAGATTAGAGTGGCACATAGAAAAGAATAACATTTTATTGCCAGCAACTACCGGTTTTCGCAAAGGTCGATCTTCATTGGAAAATTTATCTGCATTAGTTTCAAGCATACAAGTAGCCTTATCTAAACGTCTAGTCACTATAGGATGCTTTATAGATCTAGAAGATGCATACAACAACGTAGATGTGTCGGTACTGCTACGATCAATGGATAATCTAGGAATTGGTGGTAAATTGTGCAGCTACTTGTGGAGTTTTCTTAGTGAAAGGAACTTGAAAATTATTGTTGACAATGTTTATCTGTGCAGGAAAACTGGGAAGGGTTTGGCTCAGGGGGATCCGCTTTCACCATTGCTTTTCAATATTGCGACATTAAATTTATGTAAATGTGTAAATACTAGTAAAGTTTCAATCTCCCAATACGCCGACGACTTTGTTCTATATATGACTTGCAAAAATACTGAACGAGGGGCACAGGTCTTGCAACTGGAAATAGATAAATTTGTTCATGCTGCTATGC
Organism: Oeneis ivallda; assembly: GCA_029955525.1. Taxonomy (NCBI): domain Eukaryota; kingdom Metazoa; phylum Arthropoda; class Insecta; order Lepidoptera; family Nymphalidae; genus Oeneis; species Oeneis ivallda. The sequence goes on from JARPMR010000003.1 coordinate 22,934,356, forward strand.
AATTAGGATTACAGGTTTCAGCAGCAAAGAGTAAAGTGTGTATTTTTAGAAGGGGTTACAAAAATGCAACTGTAAATTTATCAGTAAACGATTCGTCTCTCCAGGTAGCTAATTGTATAAAATACTTAGGACTATGGCTAGATTATTCTCTAAGGTGGAAAAAACACATCAATGATTTGAAAGAGAGATGTTCAAAGATTTTCAATGTTTTTAAAGTACTGGTAGGACCTGGTTGGGGTGTCCACCCGATTCATTTGAGAAGACTATATATTGTCTTAGTACGAAGCCGACTAGACTATGCCAGTTTCCTCTTCTCAAATAGTTGTAACACACACTTGGGAAAGTTAGATAAAATCCAGAACCAATACATGCGGATCATTGGTGGCTTCATCAAAAGCACGCCGATTCATGTAATGGAATCAGAGCTCCATCTCCAACCCCTCTTCACGAGAAGATACTATCTGGCTGGGAAATTTTGGTTTAAGTCGATGTCAATCTTGCCAAGTGAGCTATCTGGTATATTGAGTGATCTTAGTTCTCTTTGTCAGAACAGGTATTGGAGAAGTAGAAATAAACCTGTTCTAGCTTCAGTTCAAGACCAATTTCAATCCACTGCGTTCCAGAAAAATACAAATTTAGATTGTTTCTTGTTGGACACCTGGATCAGCAATGTGAATTTATCAAATGTAATTAATACGGAGATTGAAACGATAAGTAACTCTAAAAGGCAATATAATCCGTCTATTTTAAGAGATATTTGTATACATTACTTAGCAAGTAAATATGACAATTATTATAGCATTTACACAGATGGTTGTAAAGGAAGAGATGAAGCTGGTATGGCTTTTTTGGACTATCAAGCTAAAAATTCGGTCAAACTACAAGTTAATGTAAATTTATCCATCATGCATATTGAACTAATAGCAATAGCAGAAGCTGTGGCATATATAGACTCCCTTGCGCCTGGTAACTATGTTATTTTTACAGACTCGAAAAGTGCTCTGCAACACCTTTTAAGGTGTAATGCAACTGTTTTTCGCGGCGTTCCAATAGCATATGTTATAATAAAATCCATTTTAAAAATATTATCTCAAAAGAAAAACTTATGCTTACAATGGGTCCCGTCTCACATAGGCTTGCCGGGAAATGAGCAAGTCGACCGTCTAGCTAAAGAGGCGTCGTACTCAGATCTAACATCTGACGGGCTACCCTACTTCGGTGACTTAACGTATAAAATCAAAGAAAAGTGTTTCGATATGTGGAAGGAGTACTTTGACCAGAGGTCACTCACAAAGGGCATATGGTACAGAACCATCCAGCCATCTCTTCCCCGATCGCCGTGGTTCGCTGGTCTAAAGTTAAGCAGATGCAACACTGTAGTAGCGCTTAGACTTCGTTGCGGACACATTCCCCTAAGTGGTTTTGCATATCTTGTAGGCAAAGCGACCTCACCAAAATGCAAAGAGTGCAATAATATCGAAGATGTGTACCACGTTTTGGTGGAGTGTGTCCGCAACGAAAGAGATAGATTTATTTTTAAATGTAAGTTCAATCTTGATTTGCGGGAGTTAGGCTCTTGCAACAGTGTTCTGGCCTGCCCGATATCAAAGGAGGCTAGAGCACTGTATGAGATTTATAAATCGCATGTAAAACGAAGGTAGTTCTCTGTGAGCCGGCCCGATGAGGGTGACATGTTCATTCTGTCTGAACAAACCCTCTATAAAAATGTCAGATTTAAAAAAAAAAAAAGCCTTTGTACCTTGAATATTTTTGGAAGAAAAAAGTGTAAGTATTAATAATTTTATTTCTGTTTGATATTTCTTTTTTGGAGTTTACTCCTTAAGAATCGATATTAGCAGCCCGGTATGAGAAAAATCCGGGCAGTAAAATCAATTTATCAATGAACTCGTTACGTTTTTCTGTTACGTTTTTCACAACGTTGAAATTTCTACCCTAACGTTGAGTAAATAAGGTTGGTTTTCGTGCGAAAGAGTCCCCGAAGCGAAAGTCGGTCGGGGCGCGCTCGGACCCGAGTCGCGCGCATAGAGAAGGATATAGCGTCGCGCGTAAACTCCAGTCGTGCGTCGGAGGCCGGAGCTGACACACACTTTTTTTGCTTGAATAATATTCCCCTCTCACCTCCAAATAAAAGATAATTATAATTATAGATAAAAATTATTATTAAAAAACCGACTTCAAACACCCACGCCACTACTAAGTATATAATTTATTGTTGATTTTTTAAAAACCGCTCGACCGATTTTGATAAAAAAATGGGACCATCTGCGAAGTATACTCCTTCAAACAAAAAAAGAATTTTCCAAATGCAAATTGGCAGACTTCACACACTTTTGAGAAAATTATGAAGGACTCTCAGGTGTGCAGGTTTCCTCACAATGTGTTCCTTCACCGTTGAAGCTTGTGATATTTAATTTCATAAACGCACTTAACTTGGAAAAACCAGAGATACGTGCCCGGGATCGAACCTGCGACCCCCCGAATAGGAGACCACAGTACTAACCACTTGGGCTATCACTGCTTCGCTGTGTCTTCGAGTAATCTGTGAAAATACATAAAAAAAAGATTCCGACGAATTAAGAGCCTCCTACTTTTTTGAAGTCGGTTAAAAATATGAGTTATATCCAACTTAACAACTGTAATAATACCTACAAACTATTACAGTCTAGATTTTGCGCAGTTATTATTCACACTATTTTGATTAGTCACAATGAAAACAATCAGATCGCATGTACGCAAACATCACCAAATATTTCCAGTCCAATCACAGCTGCTTTGGGTATAACTACCTTACATAATAGATCTAATTTTGGTGAGAACTTTTCCATATCAAATTAACTAACAACATAAAAAAGAATTAAATTATTACTATTAAAGTTTGAATTGTAGATAAAATAAAGCAATTAAAATTTTATAACGTTTTCCTGGAGTCTATTACGTAATGCGGGAAATTCAAGATGGATCTGCTCCTAGCAAAATCTGTTGATTTTGCTTAAAAACAGCAGAAATGACGACAACTCTAGATGGATAGATGCGTATTCATGCGACTTCAACAAAATTTTTTATGTTATGGTGATTTTTGTTTTCAATTTTCAAGTCAAATTCACACGCCGTGCTCTAAATTTTCCGAGATTTTGGCCTTGCCAAGGTCACCCGATTGTCAAGGTCAGTGCAGTAGTTTCTTATTGTTTTTGCAAACTAAACGTACTTACATAGACGAATGATATTTACTACTGTACTTATGATTGATAGAGTTTTCCTTATTGCTACTTTTTATTTATTACATCATCGTACCTAAAGTGAAGAGGTACCTAAGTACCTCTTTGTGCATCTGAAAACTTTTGTGGGGCTGCGGATATTGCATCACTGCTAAACACAATGTTAATTCCATGTCAATTATTATTATTCTGAATAGTTGCTGCATTACTAGTTACTACTAAGAAGTTAAGTAAGAAGCCCTGAATTAAGAAGCCATTAGGACTAGGGTTTTGTAGGTATATCTCCCGTCGATCGTTAGTGAAATAGAGAGTGTAACTGTGCTTGTGCTCACACTTGTGCACTATAGTATCTCTGTGAATTTGGCTCTGTGTTCTTGAACTCGATCAGGAAGAGAACAATAAAGTTCCATTGGAATTTTTGTTTTCTAATTATTTGGTAGGTCTCTATATCTAAAATAGGAATGGATGTTTACTAATATAAACACTGCCATCAATGATTGTTATAATAATTAAAATGTTATTAAAGGAAACTCGATAACATTCTCCTCTAGATTCGAATCCGGAAAAAGTATTCAATTATCATTTCATACCATACTTTGTTATATTTAATGCATTATGGTACCACTGAAGATTCATCCATTCTGTGTATAGCAGTGCCCCAATAAAGGAAAATCGTTTATCCACAATCAGGGATTTCCATCCTTTTAAGTTTTAATGAGCATGAGTTTTTGTTCGTTATTGTCGACTGCCATCTTCGTGCATCTTCATCACGTTAGCTAAATAAGTGACAAGCAATTCAAATTTTTCAATGGGATCTTCAGATTTTATCTTTATAAAATCGTTGATGCAATCAGTTTTATTTGTTTAAAGTTTACTGAGCATTTTGTGGTTAGTTGGTTGTGTTTTCTTATGATCGTCATCACTTTACCAGTTTACACGTTTTTGTTATCCAACTTTTTCAAAATAATATTTACAAATATTATTTTTAGTAGTTTATATACCTACTAAAAAGTCAAATATCATATTAACTACATTTAAATGGTTACTGAACCTTTAAGTAATTGAATCCACATCTAATCAATTATCTCGTTGCTCTTAACTCTTATCAGAAAATTATATACCTACCTAAGTTACGTTTAGGTAAGGTATTGATTTAACAACTACTTTTAATATATTACCGTGTTGTATTTATTTAAGTACATATATTGAAACTTTTCATTCGTAACATTGATTTCAAGCATATTTCTAAACTATAGCTGATTGAGCCGGCTTCGTTCACGTGGATATTTAGCTTTTAAAAATCCCACGGAAAGTCTTTGATTTTCCGGAATAAAAGGCTATATCACTCTCCAGGTCCTCAAGTATATGCATGCAAAAGATCACGTCGATCTGTAGTAGCTCTGTTGCAGCGGAATTGAAGGACAAACCAATAAACCAACAAACAAAAACACTTTCCGAGTTTATATTATTCTTCTTTTTTTTATCAAACGATAGACATCAGCTGCTGGACAAAGGTCTCTTGTATAGACTTCCACAAGTCTCGGTCTTGCGCCGCCTATAGCCAGCGATTCCCTGCGAGTCGTTTGATTTGTAATAAGGATTAAAATCTTGTCTTTTTCTTTCCAGCGTACCCGAAACCGGCGGGCGTAGGAGCCTACGCGTACCAGGACTCAGCGGGCCATAGGTACGGCGGAACTTACGATCTCAAGGACAATATCTATCCGTTCAGCGATCCCTTCGCGGGTCCCTTCAACGACGTGGATACATTCTTCCCCGATTACTTTAGGAATTACGAGAACTTGCTCCAACAGTAAGAGATATACCAATACGTAGACGCTGGAGCTTCCGGTGGTGGTATCGACTGGTGGAGGTTACAAAGTTTCCATGTATTTGCACACATCGTTCAGTAAATTCACTGTTATTACGTGAAAAGCACGCAACTAAGCGTTAGATACTGCGAGTATATTATGCAGTATTTACCGAAGGTTAAAGTTGGTATGTTCAGACCAGTAGTAGGACGTATATAGGAATATCTTCATTTATTAGGAAGGTTCCGTCACATAATTTCCAAATTATTTAATAGATTTTGATATTAACGAGGTGTGAGGTGTGTCTATGTCGTATCGGCAGTATGATAATTGGAAAAGCTTTTGGCGAATTATGACGTCACAATAAATGCAATATGGCGGATACAATAAACAAAAAACTTCAAAGAAAGAACTTAATATTATTAATGACTAGCTGATGCCCGCGACTTCGTCCGCGTGAATTTAGTTTTTTGTTTTTTTTTTGTATTAAAACCTTCCGTGGAACTTAAGGAACATACAAAAAAATTAATTAACCGAATTGGTCCATCCATTCTTGAGTTATGCGCTTACCAACATTCATTTTTAGGGTTCCGTACCAAAATGGTAAAATGGAACCCTTATGGTGAGACTTTCTCCGTCCGTCCGTCCGTCCGTCCGTCCGTCCGTCTGTCACAGTCGATTATTTCAGTAACTATTAAAGCTATCGACATGAAATTTGCCATAGTTGTGTATAATAGTGGCCCAACATCATTGGAATAAAGAAAAATCGAAAATTATTTTTAGTTTTATTAAAAAAGGGGGAAAATCGGGGGTTTGAAATTTCAAAGTAAGATAATTATACCGAGTGGGGTATCATATAAAAGGCCTTGACTTGTGCATTCTAAAACAGTTTTTTATTTATTTCTATATATAATAGTTTTTGAGTAATCGGCCAAAATGTCGAAAAAAATACCGCCCCCCCCCCCCCCTTATCTCCGAAGTTTACCAATCGAAAAATCTGAAATAATTATGGTCAATAGAGGTTTATGTATATTTTACAGGAAAAATAAAACCAACGCTCTAACTAGCATAGTTTTTTTTTTATATTAACAATAAACCTCTACAAACAAAGTTAACGATAAATAAGCAAATTAATATAATATTATCGTTTTAGTTTTACTTTTGGAGTACGGAACCCTCGGTGCGCGAGTCCGACTCGCACTTGGCCGGCTTTTTATTTATATATAGATAGATTTTGAATCGTACAGTAGTACAATAGAGAGTGTATTAGTCTTTGGTATAGTAGCAGTACAGGTATTTAATAATACTAACGAACTTAATACTAACGAACGTTATCTCCTTAGGTATTAGTAATTGACGTAGGTGTAGCATAAAATGAAAGTGTTGTGTATGATAAATGTGGAAATCAAACATTAAAGGCTCAAATCTTTTCAAGTCAATGTTAATAATGCGTTAATCTATCATTGAGTAGATATGCGCATTATGATTGAAAGGTCATGATTTGACGAAAATAATTTTCCAACATAAATGACAGATTAACGCGCTGTTAACGTTGGCTTTAAAAATAACAATGGAGCCTCTGCTGATAGTATCACGGAGTGACTCAAATGGGGTAACGACGGTTAATGAACTTTCACATTAAATATTGATGTGACTTGGTTGTTAATGACCTTTTCTATTATTCCACTTTATATTTTATTATATTTAAAATTAAATTCATTAGTGGATAGTCACAGTTATCATTAAAAGTATTTTCATAACTTTGTATCTTTCCTTAGGCATCAACATCACATCCTGAGGAATGGTACTTTTCTGCTTTCACAATAAAAATTTATTTAAGAAAAATCACCGTCGTCATAAAAAATAAACGATCAAACTTATGTATTAAACTAATGAGAAGAGTGGATAATGGTAGACAACAAAACCTACGTTTTTCGGTAGAATATAATTTTGGTAGGACGTGTTTTATTAAGAAAATTCTAACAAGTTATTATCAAAGCGAATTTCTTACGACATACCTAGGTTGATCTGTAAGAAACCCAATAAGTGTCATCATACACCAACAAGGCGGCATCTCTATCTTATCATAAATATATAAAAGAAAGTCGTGTTAGTTACACTATTTATAACTCAAGAACGGCTGAACCGATTTGGCTGAAAATTGGTGGGAGCTTAGAACCAGGAGACGGACATAGGATACTTTTTAATATTTTAAATGCGAAAGTGTGTTTGTATATTGGTTTGTTTTTCAATCAAGTAGCAAAAAAGCTACGGATCGACGTGATTTTTTGCATGGGTATAGTTGAGAATCTGGAGGGTGACAAAGGCTAAGTTTTATCGGGGAAAATCAAAGAGTTCCCGCGGGATTTTAAAAATGAAATCCACGCGGACGAAGTCGCGGGCATCAGCTAGTTTTTTTATAAAAATGTGGCTTATGTCAAGTCAAGAAAACAAGTCTTCTTCTTTAAAAGATTATAAGCCATTTACTATCGGTTTTAACTTTTCAGTTTTCCTCAAAATAAACGAGAAGTTTTTGCTAGGACTAAAGAATAGATACGACAATAGTTGAACGATTGGGTTTTGAACCGACGACCTTTTCGGATCTCCTTAACAATTGAGCTATCGAGGTTGGGTGAAGGTGTCATGTTGCAAGGATAAGGATACATTAAAGGCTGACCCTGCATAGTTATTGGCCTACTTGGACGCCGACGAAGATTACCCATATTATATGCATTGCCTGACTTTTAATACGATAAGTCATTGTTCTTATTGGACATGTATGATGTTTATAAAATGAGCCCAGTTCAGTTTATAAGATGAGACTACATTTAAGCACATTTTAGGATTAAACATATCTTTGAAAAAATCATTCTAGGTAAGACACAAAGTAGGTGTCATAGAGCAAGATCCCAGTGCCGCCAGACCTAAGTTATTTTCTCAGCAATTATTTGTGTACGATAGAGTACTGTTCGAATGTCCTTTCAGTATATGCGTACTAGCTAGATTGTGCCGACGGCCAATTTCCAGATACCAGGTGCTAAAGGTAGGTAAAAACTAGAATAACTTATCTTAAATTCTCAGGGCTGATTTTCATATATGTTTTAAAGAATATTGTAAAAATTAATAAATTAATACTGCCAGACGCTTACCGCCGGCGGTTACTTTAGCCAGACGCTTTGAAGCTCCCAAAAATATATATAATTTAAGTTAACTTATATTCTCAGTTCTGATTTTTATACATGATACTCAGGGAACTATTGCGATATTATCTGTAAGCTGCCAGACCTATTGGAAGGGTCAAACATCCCCCCAGACACACATTATGCGTCCCCATATGTATGAGCGCTAGAACATGATTCACTTGTTTAAGTGTGTGAGAGATAATATCATCATACTATAATATTATAAATGCGAAAGTGTGTTTGTTGGTTTGTCCTTCAATCACTCTGCAACAGAGCTATGGATCGACGTGATTTTTTGCCTGGGTATAGCTTGCAGAAGATATTGCAATAGTTCTCTCTCTCTAGATCCTAAGCTATACCCAGGCAAAAAATCACGTCGATCCATAGCTCTGTTGCAGAGTGATTGAAGGACAAACCAACAAACACACTTTCGCATTTATAATATTATAGTATGATGATATTATCTCTCACACACTTAAACAAGTGAATCATGTTCTAGCGCTCATACATATGGGGACGCATAATGTGTGTCTGGGGGGATGTTTGACCCTTCCAATAGGTCTGGCAGCTTACAGATAATATCGCAATAGTTCCCTGAGTATCATGTATAAAAATCAGAACTGAGAATATAAGTTAACTTAAATTATATATATTGGGGGGTAAGGGAGCGCACCGCCACCTAGCGCTCCAAACGTCAACCTCACCTGCCCGCGGTGCCCCCTGCTAGTCTACTGACGAGGCTATGACGACCGACAAATGGCGGTATAACCATTTCATACTGGCTAAACTGAGCAAATGGCACAGGCTTGTGTTGGGCAGCAGCGACACGGGTGCGATCAGTTTAGCCCTGCGATGACCAACACGCCTGCCCAGCGTGGTCATTATGGGCAAAACCTCGTAATGGATACTTGCACAAGACCATGGCCCCTAGTTCCCGGCGGCCTCGCTATTCCTGACCCTGGCAGCGGTCACGGTAATGGCGGGGCAGGGGGTGCTAAGAATCTCCGGACGAGATTCCGCTGCCAACCCCGACGACTGGACCTGGTGACATATAACGCACGCACTTTGAGGACCGACGAAAAGATCATCGAGCTGGAAGAAGCAGTGAGCAAGTTGCGCTGGAATATTGTAGGATTGTCTGAAGTCCGTAGAGAGGGGGAGGACTCGATAATCCTCAATTCCGGCAACTTGTTTTACTACCGGGAGGGCGATCAACAGTCCCAGGGTGGTGTCGGGTTCATCGTCCACAAGTCCCTCGTCAACAACATTGTACAAGTCAAGAGTGTGTCGAGTAGGGTAGCGTACCTTATACTCAGAATCACCAAACGGTATTCGCTGAAGGTTATACAGGTCTACGCACCGACATCGACACATTCTGACGAGGAGGTAGAGGCGCTGTATGAGGATATATCAAAAGCCATACACGCCTCTACCACTCATTACAGTGTTGTGATGGGGGATTTCAATGCAAGGCTGGGCGAACGAAGCGGTGCAGAGACGAGAGTGGGGCATTTTTGGGTATGGGCGAAGGAACCAAAGGGGACAAATGTTGGCCGACTTCATGGAGAAGGAGGGCCTCTTTATGATGAACTCCTTCTTCAGGAAGCGGCCACTCTCCGACCTTCTCGTGCTCATATCCAAAATCCCGAAAACTTCCAACTCGAACTGCAGAACCGATTCGAGTGCCTAGCAGACTGCGTTTCTGTGGACGATCTAAACAACAGGTTCGTGGAAACTGTCCATACTGTGGGGTCTAAATTCTTTAAGACCCATCGCAGGAAAAGAACCGAAAAGTTCTCTGACCATACTCTCAAGCTAATGAAGGAGAGACAAGAGATGAGGCTGCAGTCATCGGCAGACGCGGCTGCCTACCGGCGGATTAATAGGCAGATCTCTAAGGCACAAACTCGCGACCTCCGTGTCTTTAATACCAAGTGTATTAAAGATACCATTGAGCGGAACAAAGGCTCAAAAGTGTTCGCGAGAGATCTGTCTATCGGACAGAGCCAGCTGACGCGGCTGAAAACTGATGACGGCCGTCTCGTCTCTTCTCGACCTGAGGTTTTGGGAGAGGTTGAGAAGTTCTATGGACAGTTATATACCACGACACAAAAACCTGTTGAAGATTTGGCGAAAGATCCCAGAGCCAAACTGACCCGACACTATACCGAAGATATCCCGGACGTCAGCCTATACGAGATTAGAATGGCTCTCAAACAGCTCAAGGACAACAAGGCGCCAGGTGATGACGGAATCACTGCGGAACTCCTGAAAGCGGGTGGAAAACCGGTACTTAAGATCTTTCAGCGATTGTTCAATTCCGTCATCCACGAGGGCACAACGCCGGAAGCATGGCACAGGAGCGTGGTGGTTCTGTTCTTCAAAAAGGGAGATAATACCTTGTTGAAGAATTATAGACCCATCTCGTTGTTGAGTCATGTTTATAAGTTGTTCTCGAGAGTCATTACGAATCGTCTCGCTCGTAGGTTCGACGACTTCCAGCCTCCCGAACAAGCCGGATTCCGAAAAGGCTTTGGTACCATAGATCACATTCATACGCTGCGGCAGGTTGTACAAAAGACGGAAGAGTATAACCAGCCACTTTGCTTGGCGTTTGTGGACTATGAGAAAGCCTTCGATTCGGTGGAAACTTGGGCTGTGTTGAGGTCGCTGCAGAGATGCCGGATTGACTACCGGTATATCCAAGTGTTGAAGTGCTTGTATGAAAACGCCACAATGTCAGTACGTATACAGGACCAGACTACGAGGCCAATCCACTTGCAGCGTGGAGTGCGACAGGGAGACGTTATATCCCCGAAGCTCTTTACCGCTGCGTTGGAGGACGTCTTTAAGCTTCTGGATTGGAACGGGCTTGGCATCAACATAAACGGCGAGTACATCACTCACCTGCGATTTGCCGATGACATAGTAGTCATGGCAGAGACTCTGAGAGACCTCAATACAATGCTCAACGATCTCAGCAGGGTTTCTCAACAGGTGGGCCTGAAAATGAACATGAGCAAGACGAAAATCATGTCCAATGCTCATGCACCGCTCCACCCAGTAATTGTTGAGAACTCTGCACTCGAAATTGTAGACGAGTATATTTACCTGGGACACACAGTCCAGCTAGGTAGGTCCAATTTCGAGAAAGAGATCAGCCGCCGAATCCAACTCGGCTGGGCAGCGTTCGGGAAGCTCCGAGATGTCTTCTCGTCCAAAATTCCTCAGTGCCTGAAGACTCAAGTCTTCGAACAGTGCGTGTTGCCAGTGATGACTTACGGATCCGAGACATGGTCGCTAACTAAGGGCCTCATAAGTAGGCTCAGGACCGCTCAGCGGGCGATGGAGAGAGCTATGCTCGGAGTGTCCCTGCGGGATCGAATCAGAAATGAGGAGATCCGTAGGAGAACCAGAGTCACCGACATAGCTAAGCGAGTCGCGATACTGAAGTGGAAATGGGCGGGGCACATAGTTCGAAGAGCTGATGGTCGTTGGGGTCCCAAGGTGCTGGAGTGGCGACCCCGCACCGGGAAGCGCAGTGTTGGCAGACCCCCCACCAGGTGGACCGACGACATCAAACGAGTCGCAGGGAGCCGCTGGATTCAGGCGGCGCAAGACCGAGGCCTGTGGAAGTCCATGCAAGAGACCTTTGTCCAGCAGTGGACGTCTATAGGTTGATAAAGAAGAAGAAGAAGAAGAAGATATATATTTTTGGGAGCTTCAAAGCGTCTGGCTAAAGTAACCGCCGGCGGTAAGCGTCTGGCAGTATTAATTTATTAATTTTTACAATATTCTTTAAAACATATATGAAAATCAGCCCTGAGAATTTAAGATAAGTTATTCTAGTTTTTACCTACCTTTATCACCTGGTATCTGGAAATTGGCCGTCGGCACAATCTAGCTAGTACGCATATACTGAAAGGACATTCGAACAGTACTCTATCGTACACAAATAATTGCTGAGAAAATAACTTAGGTCTGGCGGCACTGGGATCTTGGACCATCATGAGATTGACAATAATAACTAATTGAGAATTATTATAAGCGTCTATGCAGAGTGCAGACATTCAACGTGCACTTTCGAGAAGTAAATAAAGATATACAATTGCAAAGTTACATGGGCACAAAGCAACAAAGATTTAAGGGATGAAACTTTATAAATATTTACTTATAAAAATCTGATAAACTACACTGACATATTTTCTAAATTCTTCTTACACAATCCCATCGTATTAGATTGGTTTATTTTGAAATAAAAATCAAACTGTTTCTATTGAGCGCACCTCATTTATCAATATAGGTATAGACGTATTATCGGGCTAAAATATTCTAAACTTAATAATTATAATAATAATTATGTATTATAAAGTAGGTACTAGGTAGAGTTTACGTCAATTGTATTTATTCAATTATTATAATTAATTTTATAGCAAGCCCGCAAGACTGCAAAAGCGGTCAATCACCCGCCCATTTCGCCCATTTCGCCCGTTGCGCCCGTTGCGCCCGATGCGGTAAACATAAAAAGTTATTTAATTGTGACAGGGTTTGTACGTGTGCTTAACATTCTGAAACCATTTCTACTAACCCTACCATCGCTGTCCTATTGCTTCCATCGTAGCCTCTTTCTGTACCTAATGTTTGGGAGTGTGTTTGAAATAATCATTATGTTTACAGGATTTTTGCTTCTGATATAGAGAACCAAAGGTTAGCGTCATACGCTGCTCAAAAAGCGTATGATCTAACGTATAACCAAGCCGGTTACCATACGAATTTCTTTAGGTTCCCCAATTTTGGCGGGTTCCCATTCTTTGGACCAGGACCAATGTCTTTTAGCGGGGGTGATGGCGCCCACAACGCGGCCTTCGCAGGCGCAGCCGCTGGGCCCGGCTACAGGCATCAAGTTGCTGCTATTGATCCCGTCAACGTGGTAAGAAATTTTTATTCCTTTACTTTGATGATGACCTTATGTTTTTGATGTATCCACCAAGGCACCAACAACCTGTTAGTTCCAAAAAGAGAGAAGATGCGTAGCCAAAAGTTTGAAAAGATCCCAAATAATATAATATTACTAGCTGACCCAGCGAACTTCGTACCGCCAGCAAAAATATTTAGTGGTTGGTCATCCTTATCGTTTAGGGCTATGAAAAATAGATGTTGGCCGATTCTCTGACCTACCCGATGTGCACACAAAACTTCATAAAAATCGGTCCAGCCGTTTCGGAGGAGTTTGGTAACAAACACCGCGTCATGAGAATTTTATATATTAGAATATACATAAACTATTATTCGAAAGAAGTCAAAAAGCATACATTAGGGCTATAGCAGAAAATTTTTACTTACTAAATGGAAATCTGATGCTTTGTGAAGTCTAAGGTCAGCTATGTTAACTTTGCTTAAATACGACATTCGTGATTTCCTAAAAGGTAATTTTATATACTTCTAGATTAACTATCATAACTAAGGCCCGCTTGCAGAAACGCCGGGATATCCTTTTAACCCAGAGTTCGCTGCTGTTTTGACAGATTTCGTATATAGCTTCTGTCGAAATTACAAATATATTCCTGGGTTAAGTCACTTAAGCCTAACCCGGCGTCTCTGCAAGCGGGCCTAAGACAGCTATGTAACCTATAATAATAAATAATTAGCATCTCACTTATATTAACGAAATAATAGTTAGAATCTCACATAAATTATCGGAATAATTCAATAACACCTTGGAAACACGTAATATGTTTAACGTTTTTATAATAATAATTAATAACGCGTTGTTGTAATTGTTTTTCTGACACTATTTTTCACTAGACTGTAGATCTTTTGTAGATACATAATAATCAACTTTCAATACCACTTCTAATATTTTGTTACCAAGTAAATGGTTACGAATATGCGCAAATAAATCCAAATAGGATACTTATCTTGTACAGGATTTGGAGATAAAAATCTTTGATTAGGTCATTTAGGATTTCCACTATGTTTTATGGCTTTTAAGTTAGCCTTAAATATGTAAAGAGTGACGTCACTATTGAGGCTGGTCATTTGGGAAGCATGACTCGTAATGAATATTTATCGCATACAATTTGATATTATTGTCGGTGTTATCGAGAATGCAAATACGAGTAGCAATCAAGTTAACGCTTGTTATTGCTTATTGCACGATTAAATCATTCTTTCGTTTTTAGGGTTCCGTAGTCTAAGGGAAAAACGGATCACTACGCCTTGCTGTCCGCCATTTCAGCTGCGGATTCCAGTCCCGATGCTGTCTGTGATATGCCACGGAGTCAATGATCGATCACGACACGACACGATCCATCCCGCATTATAATAATAATCATCATCAACAACCCATCAACGACGGCTCACTACTGGGCACAGGTCGTCTCTCAGAGAAGGGTTATAGGGCCACGCTGGCCCAATGCGAATTGGCGGTCTGCACACACCTTCGAGAACTTTATGGGGAACTCTCAGGTCTGCAGGTTTCCTCACGATGTTTTCCTTCACCGTTAAAGCATGTGATATTTAATTTGCTTAAATGCATTTAACTTCGAAAAGTCAGAGGTCCGGTTTGCGACCCGGAATCGAACCTGCGACCCTCCGAATAAGAGACCACAGTCCTAACCACAAGGTTATCACTACTATCGTTATAATAATAGTATTATATATTTTTTAGGATGTACCCAACGTGGATGTAGCCAACCGCTTTAACGATGTGGAAGGAAGAGGACCTGGAAAGTTCTACAGCGTCTCGAGCTCATCTTTCGCCTCGTCGTCTAACAAGGACGGAAAAGTTCAAGGCCACAGGGAAGCCGAAACTATTGTCAACGAGAACGGAAAAATTACGAAATATAAGGTCCACAGCTAAGCAATCGACGCGCTCGTGCTTATCAGGCGTACCTACCTATACTGATTGTCTGATGTAAAATTGCATTGAGTAAATTGGCAAATTCACTTGCCAACTAAATAGAATTATTGTAAGCCTGCAAAGTATTAGTTGCCGAATTTTTATATAGTTACGTGGGATTAGGGAACGGAAACAGTTTATATTATACTAGATGATGCCCGCGACTTCGTCCGCGTGGATTAAGGTTTTTAATTCCCGCGGGAACTCTGTAATTTTCCGGGATAAAAAGCCTATGTGTTAATCCTGGGTATGAGCTATCTCCATTCCAAACAGCCAAATCGGTCTATTCGTTGTGGCGTGAAAGAGTACCAAACATCCATTCATCCTCACAAACTTTCGCATTTAAATAATACATTAAGTAGGATGCGTTTATAGTAAGAGATTGTTTATGATTACGATCAACAACTGCAGGCGGGCAATCGGCTAAAAGTATATCAATCAATAAAGGACAGCATCAATGTCAAAACTTGGCCAAAACCATATTGTTTTGACATTGATGCTGTCTTTTAATGATTTGATATATTTTTTAGCCGATTGCCCGGCACTTTGAGTAATAAACCAACACTTTATTACTCAAAGGCCCGGCAGGACTGTCTGCTGTCAAACAATTTTCTAACTCACTTCCAAAAAGGGGGAGTTACTCAAATCGGTGCGTATTTTTCATCAAACGCGTTTTTATTTTAAAGGTCGTCTAATTACAGATTCTTATCCATGTTTTATGGATAGGTAAAGGCCACCGCTGTTGTGGATTTAATTTGTATTTTAATGATATAATGATATATTGTTAATAGATTTCGTTGTCCTGACGACGCGACGCAGCGAATGTCAGTTTATTAATGCAATTTTATAGTTCGAATTTGTACCTTATCGTATGCAGCGCCGAGCTTTTGACAAGTATTTTTTTATTATTTAACTCTTTTTTTATTGGGTGATTCATTTGACATTTCCTCGTTGTTTGTGATATTATTAAATGCAGTGCATCACAACAAATGAACACGAGTCTATAGAGGCTGTGATTATGTATTATCGAGTTGAAATGAAAAACTGTACGGTTAATGTATTATTTTATTATAAAATAAATATGGATACAATGTAATTGGCGCTGTCAAAAAGAGGTTTTCTTTTCTTTTCTTCCTCAATAAAAAATCAACTAGTAAGTAGGTAAGTACATGATAAATAGGTAGTTATAGGTACTAGCAGATGGATCTGAGAAAGAAATCTGGCAAAGCAGTTAACGGGCCTTATAGCAACGGCTTTATTTTTTACTGAGGAACCCTTAGTAGGTATTTATTTTTATTTATTATAACCAAGATATTACTCTTTAGTCTTTATATAATCCTCTATAAAGACGGCAGTTCCGAAGATTAGAAGTTAGAACGTTTTTAAAAACATGTGTTTGGGTTGATCAGTTGGACTCGAATATAATCGCTAATAGTAGCTTTCGTAAAGTTATGTTAAAATTAAATGCCTTATTAGAGGCAATTATTTATTTTTTGTTTTGATATCACGGATAGACACAGATTTTTTTATTTAGGTGTTAAGACTTTAGAGATCCCTTTTTCATTAGGTTTCATTCTCGAGTATAACGTTCATTCATGCTAAGTACCTATTTTTATTAGAAGTACCTAATTAAAATCATAAAATATAAATAATATGTGTATGTATTTAAGTATATTCTATATTGCACCACAAAACACAAATGAAAACACAGGTTACAAAAAGAAAATTAAAATGTAGGTACAAAAAGGCGGTCTTATCGCTAAATAGCGATCTCTTCCAGACAACCTTTACGCTAGGGAGAAAATGAACAAATAGACAGTGGGAGGTAGTGTATATTTAATATAACTAAATACTAATAGCTAAATGAACCTGCAATTACCTGCAAGAATTCCTATAAATACGCATTCTATGGTTTATTAAATCCACCAGCAGACAACAACGATAATCACAACATTATTACTGATACACATAACGTAACCTTTAATCCAAGGCATAGATAAAACATAAGGGATACCTTTTTTAATTTATCTATATCCAAGGTTAGAAAGACCTCTTCAGCCTTTTTAACCGACTTAAAAAAAGGAGGAGATTCTCAGTTCGTCGGAATCTTTATTTAAGCTATTGCATAGCTTTTATCGCGGGTTTTGAACTAGGACAAACAGTTTGAGCGCGGCCACAGAATATATAATAGTACTACGCGCGGCGACCGAATCAAGAAATTTCGTAACGAAAAAAAAACCTAACACCGTCGTTCAGTAAGCGTTCAACATTTTAGAGGTTCTCAAGTAGCTCTATTTGGCGCAGTGCCAGTGGTGTGGTGTATGGTGTGGTGTATGGTGTGGTGTATGATGTCGCAGGTTCGAATCTCACTCGCGAAGTAGTGACAGTTCGCTTTTCTTGTTTGTTTTTTAGTTTTTTTTTGCAAAATATTGCATAAATATTATATGTAATTGCATAAGTTGATAAAAAATGCTATGCAATAGCTTTACCGCGGCAGTCCTCGAGCGCTACTTAATTTTTTTTATGTACATAATAATAGGCTCACCGATTAGTCGAAGACGCCTTAACCGATTTGGAAAACCTTACCTTTTTAGGGCTCCGTAGTAAACAAGGAACCCTTATAGTTTCGCCATGTCCATCCGTCTGTCTGTCTGTCTGTCTGTTTGTCCGCAGTTTAGCTCAGAGACTATTAATATTTTGTTCGTTTGTGAAATATGATATTTTAAAGTGCTAAATTTTATTAGAGTCATGTGTCCCCCCCCCCCCCCCCCCGCTCTGCCAGCTAAATGGTTGTATAAAGGATACATAAAAAATTCACAGCACTAGTAGTATAATGAATTTTAAAGGAAAACTATCACGGCTAAGTAGGGTTCATTAGTTATGGAGTTATATCTGTTTTTTCTACGTTAGGTATTACACGTAGTGTAAGTTGCATAATATTGTTACATATTATAGTATTTAAACCATAGAACTCAAAATATATTCAATATTCAATAAAATGAAAGCACTCCTATGTCAGCAATAATATTTGTGACTAGCAACTACGGAACCCTACACTGCACGTGGCCCGACACGCACTTGGCCGGTTTATTAGCTCAAACCTTTTGTTGGACGCCTTAGCCTAGTGGTTAGGACTGTGGTCTCCTATTCGGGAGGTCGCAGGTTCGATCACCAGTGAGTGAAGGCTTGTAAGATCCTTTAATCAAGTAGGAAATGAGCTGATGTTCTTCAAATGCCAGAGCAGGTCTTCATAAATTATAGCTAAGATCCACCTCGATTA
Organism: Oeneis ivallda; assembly: GCA_029955525.1. Classification (NCBI taxonomy): domain Eukaryota; kingdom Metazoa; phylum Arthropoda; class Insecta; order Lepidoptera; family Nymphalidae; genus Oeneis; species Oeneis ivallda. The sequence goes on from JARPMR010000003.1 coordinate 22,952,763, forward strand.
CATTAGCTTTCATAAAGAAAAACCGCATCAAAATCAGTCCATTGGGGAAGCTGCTACGAGGGAATACACACAGATACACACGTAAAACAGCTTATAACACCCCTCTTTTTGCGTCGGGGGTTAAAAATACCGCGCTAAGTCACCGCGACCCCGGTTCTACATGCGTGCGCCGCGAGCAACCGCAGGCGCAAACAGCGACATGAGTACGTGCGCTTAATTTTGCATACATTATTATCTGCATTCTAAGAAGACCGCGGGCCCGCAACCACTCCGTGAGGTTATATTGATACAGAATTACAGACTTCACCAACAATAAAGACGAATGATGAAAGAATGAATGATGAACAAGAGGATGATAGTTACAAGACAAACAAGGACAGCGTCATGGTCAACAGACCATAAACGAAGAGCAAAATATAGAAATGATTGTTTATTATTTTTCTTACAGTATAATTAGTAACCTTAGAGATTCTAAATAAATACTTATAAACAAATTAGACCTTTTTTATGAATTACTTTGGTGAAAACCACATGCAAGTCCGTTCGGTAGTTTTTGAGTTAATCGCGAACAGGCAGACAGACAGACCGATTGACGACGGGGAATTTGTTTTATAATATTATGTAAGTATGTAGTGATATCATCTGCTATAGTCCTGATCCTTTTTAGGGTTCCGTAGTAAACAAGGAACCCTTATAGTTTCGCCATGTCCGTCCGTCTGTCTGTCTGTCTGTCCGCGGTTTAGCTCAGAGACTATTGGTACTAGAAATCTGTAATTTGGCAAGGGTATAAATATCAATCACGCCGACAAAGTGGTGAAATAAAATTATGAATAATAATTTTTTTTAGGGTACCTCCCCTACATGTAAAGTGGGGATGAATTTTTTTTTTCTCGTCTATCCCATAGTGTGGGGTATCGTTGAATAGGTCTTTCAAAAATATTGTGGGTGTGCGAACACTATTTTTCAATTCAGGGATCCGTTTTTGAAATATGATACTTTAAAATGCTAAATTTTATTAGAGTCAAGTGTCCCCCCCCTCTGCCAGCTAAATGGTTGTATAAAAAATACAACAAAAAATTTACTGCGGTAGTATATATAATTAATTTTAAAGGAAAACTATCACGGCTAAGTAGGGTTCATTAGTTAAAGAGTTATACCTGTTTTTCCTAAGTTAGGTATTACACGTAGTTTAAGTTGCATATTTTGTAATATATTATAGTATTTAAACCATGGAACTCAAAATGTATTCAATATTCATAAATAAAATAAAAGCACTATCCTAGGTCAGCAATAATATTTGAGATTATATTAATTTTTAGTGTAGGGTTCCGTAGTTGTAAGCAACTACGGAACCCTACACTGCGCGTGGCCCGACACGCACTTGGCCGGTTTTTATTAACTATAAGTGGTTCGCCCACTGAAGAAGTTTTCTCCGAACTAAAGCCACTGTACAAACTAAAGTTTGTACCTTGAAAATTTTTGAAAGAAAAAAGTGTACCTAAAGTAATAAATAAATTTTATTTCCGTTTGACATTGGTTTGACATTTCTTTTTTTTTCTTGAACAATAATCCCCTCTCCCCTCCAAATAAACGAAAATATTGTATAAGGGTGGGTACGAGCCGTATGACAATAGTACTTTGTTACAATTAGTAGTTTGTTGTCAGAATATGTGTTCCCACGTTAGTGACTAGCGTTTGGACGCAGAATCGAGCTTCCCAACAGCGACTACATACCATTAAAACGCCGATCTCTGCCGCTAAAAGTAGCCAGTCTGTCCTCTACCCTTAGGGCTCGTTTCTGGACACGCGGCGCGTCGCGTGGTTAACTCAAACATATTGCCAGAGCGTTCATGCAGAAGCGTTTTGGCGTAGTACGCGTCGACGACGGCCCGCTAGACGCTACGCACCACGCGCCGCGCAGAGCGCCGCGTATCCATAAACGAGCCCTTAGTACGAGTGTTAGTAAGTACTACCCGTCCGATTCAAGTTGGCCGTTACCTCCCGTCGCGCTTCCCCGCACCGCATCTCAAGTCAGACCCACTTAGTACAGATAGCAACGTACGTGTTTTTTCAAAATTTTGTTTTGTAACGTTTTAAATTTCTTTGTTTAGTTGGAACGTAGTTCCTTATCGCGCGGTACGGAAGGGGGCTAGACGGAAAAAAATTAAGGAAACCGACACGACATATTTTTGAAACGTCATTTTTTGTTGAATGTGAATTTTGCATTGTATTCGGTATTTTCGCCTTAGAACTCGGCGTCTGCATGGCCTAGTGGTTAGGAGAGTCGCCTATAAATTCAACGTCGATGGTTCGAATCCCAGCTCGACAGACTGAATTTTCTATTTTCAATTTTATTTTAAATAATTTCTAAATGTGGAATTTTTCCCTAATTTTTTATTGTATAAATTGGATAACGCCATCTGTGAAAAAACAGTAACTCCCCCAGAGTAACTCTTTGGTGTTGTATCAGTGCAATAGAAATAAACTGAAAAATATAATTCATCGTAGTTAATCAATTTAATACTAGATGACACCACTAGTTTATTACAATTCCTTCACTATGTACTACTACTAAGGTACTACGTTCCATCCGGGTGTCCCTTGACACGTCTCTTTTTTTTAATTACTTAGTTATTGTTGTTTGGTTACTATTTTATTTAATTATAGAAAGTTTTGACTATTAACTATTTTAATTAATGACTTTCTTCGAAGAGGAAAAAATAAGAAATTAAAAATCACGCCCTTCGACATTTAAGACGTTATTGCCATGAAAAGTATTGCAGAAAAGAAAACTACCGTCCGTGGTAACAGTAAAAATACAATCATTTTTTATGTCAACGGTACAGTATGCCGTATTTTGTAAAAGTCGTTGACCGCCAACTAGATTGGAAGGGTATAAGACTTTACTTATAGGTACTATAAATTTCACTATTACATTTCCCCACATTACCCTACTTAAAACTTATTACAAAATATATACAGTAGCTACCTACTTTGGTACTTACTGTACAATGTTCATACCATAGGACATAACAAAACCAAACAACCTTCATTTTCATTAAAAGTATGAGTTATATCCAACATAACAACTGTAAACACTTACAGCCTATTACAGTCTAGATTACGCGCAGTTGTTATTCACACTATTTTGATTAGTCATAATTTGGTCACAATGAAAACAATCTGATCACATATAAGCAAACATCGCCGAATATTTCCAGTCCATTCACAACTGCTTTGGGGATCACTACATTACCAAGTACTACTATTAACTAATTTTGGTGAGAATTTTTCCATATCAAATTAACTAACAAAACCCAAAAGAAAACCTACTTAGTATGTAGTTTGAAGTGTAAACAAAATTGGTAGATTTTATAAAGCAATTAATAGAATATCTTTAAGATATTGTAACGTTTTCCTGGAGTCTACGTAATACGTGAAATTCAAGATGTATCTGCTCCTAGCAAAATCTGTTGATTTATATTTAAGTTACAACAGAAATGACGACATGCTAATAAGATCTTTGCTCTAGATGGGTGATCTATGCGACTCCAAAAAAATTTTTTATTTTAAGGTGATTTTTGTTTTCAATTTTCAAGTCAAATTCACACTGCGTGTTCTAAATTTTCCGAAATGCGACCTTGCCAAGGTCAAGAAATTACTGAGCGGACCTTGACAATTGGGTGCAATGGTCAAGGTCAGCGCAGTAGTTTCTCATTGTTTTTGCAAACAAAACGTACTTATGATTGTTTGATGTGTTGGATAGAGTTTTCCTTATTGCTACTTTTTATTTGTTACATCATCGTAGTTATTGTTTATTATTGTGAAGAGGTACATAAAAGTACCTATTTGTGCATCTGAAAACTTTTGTGGGGCAGCGGATATTGCAAGCTGTCTTATACAAGTTCACTGAAAATTCATCCTATCTGTCTATAGCAATGGTTTCCTTAGATGGGACCTTTCGTTAGGTATGTATGTCAAATCTATCGGTCTGAAAACAAAAAAGGGCCCCGCTGGATTGAGGATATTTTAAGAGGCCATTTCCATCGTTTTGGTGAAGGTACATTGGATTTGATCATTAAATTCACTAGTAAAACTCTACAAGTTTCCACCGGTTTCATCTTATTCCATCAATCTTTTCTAGGGGGACCCGCTAGATTGAAGTAGGTGGTAAATAGATTAGCGTCATACGCTGCTCAAAAAGCGTATAATCTAACGTATAACCAAACCGCTTACCATACGAATTTCTTAAGGTTCCCCAATTTTGGCAGATTCCCACTCTTTGGACCAGTACAAATGTCTTTTAACAAGTGTCAAGGTGCCCAAAATGCGGCCTTTCCAGGCGCAGCTGCTGGCGCCGGCCAAGCTGATGGTATTGACGCCATCAAAGTGGTAAGAAATGATTATTCCTTTACTTTGGTATACTCTTGTTCTGATGTATCCTTCAAGGCATCAACGACCCTGCTAATTCCAAAGAGAGAAAAGATGTGAAGTCGAAAATTTTAAAAGATCGCAATTAATATAATTATGTGATGCGGTGAAATAATAGTGTGATGCGGGTTGTTACGTTCCCTCAAATAAGGTTGAGCGAAGCAACGGCTGGGTCAAGCGTCATGCTCGTGAACGGGTGGCACCGGCCGGAATGAGGCTACTTTGTGTCTGCCCGTCTTAACATGTATTGAATTGTAAATAGGTATGCATTTTCGGAACTTCCCCTCATAGTGGAAACACTGCATACATAGCATAGTACCTATTGTAATCTAGTTTGAAAAGGCAACCGCCGAGTTTCTTGCTGGTTCTTCTCGGCAGGAAGGGCATTCCGAACCAGTAGTAGATTCATCGATTATTTAAAAGAAATCTTGTAGAAGTTGATTTGAATAAAAATATTTCTATTCTATTCTATTCTATTATAAATTATTATTCGAAAGACGTCAATATCTATACTTATAATAAAACTGTAACTGGAAGATTTCTGTACATTTAATATATTTTGAAAATTTTAACTAGGGGATGCTTAATTATCGATACTGAACCAAAAACAGATTTTTATTTAATTTTTGTCTGTCTGTCTGTCTGTCTGTCTGTTCGCGCATCACGCGAAAACTACTGAACGGATTTAAATGAAATTTGGTGTAGCTTTAGCTGATACTTCGGGTCAACATATAGGATAGTTTTTATCCCGATAAAACATAAGGTTACTCCAGGATAGGGGATGAAATTTATTTTTATTAATTGATTTTACTCCATAACTCAGTCAAATATAAACCGATTTTAATAATTCATTCTTTATTTAAAAGTGTATAATATCAGGCATAGTTTGTCTAATTTTGATGAAGATCTAATAAATATTATAGGAGATAGAGGACATAATACTTCACGGGTAGCAGCAAAAGTCACTCACGTAAAGGACAACGATCGAATACAGGCATTCCATATTTATATGAGGGTTTTAGCCATAGACATAGACTTTATCATTAACCCCAGGCCCTAGATGATTATACCATTGTGTTTGTTTTGTAGCCTACCCGTGCGAAGCCGGGGCGGGTCCACTAGTATAGAATAAAATAGGGCAAATAGACAATTTTTACTTACTAAATGGAAATCTGATGCTTGTACGATGTACAGTTTAAGGTCATCCATCAATAAAGGCAGAGTATATTAACTTTTCGTAAACGACACCTAAAAGTTCATTTCATATTATACTTCGAGTTCTTAGCTATCTTAACTGAGACAGCTATCTATGTGACCGATAATAATATAATTAGCATCTCAATTTTATCGAAATAGTTCTAAAACAACTTGGATACACGTAATATGTACATTTCTAACGATATTACAATAACGCTTCGTTGTAATGTTGTTTCTGACACCGATTTTTCACTGGACAGTAGGTACACAATTACGTTTCAATACCACTTCTAATGTCTGTGACTTTGGCTGATTTTTTACCAAGTAAATACCTAGTTACGAATATGCGCAAATAAAATATCCAAATAGGTTACTTATCTTGTACAGGATTAGGAGATAGGTAAAAATCTTTGATTAGGTTGGATTGATTAGGATTTCCTTAAGTGTATACTACTATGTTTTACGTTAGCTTATATGTAAAGAGTGACGTCACTATTGAGGCTGCTCATATTTTGTGAAGCGTGACTAAATCGTAATGAATATTTATCGCATACAATTTGTTATTATTGTTGGTGTTATCGAGCATGCAAATACGAGTAGCAATCAAGTTCAAGCTTGTTTTTGCTCGATTAAAACATTGTTTTTTCGTTTATAAAGTTTCAATACTCTAAGGGCAAAAAAGATCACTATTAATGACGCTCTACTGTTTGCCATTTCAGCTGCGGCTCCCAGTCTTGATGCTGTCTGTGATATGTCACGGAGTACCTAAATGTGTGTTTTATATTTTTTAGAATAAAATCGATATGGATGGAAAAGGACCTGGAAAGTTCAGCAGCGTCTCGAGCTCAACTTTTACCTCGTCGTCTAACAAGGACGGAAAAGTTGAAGGCCACGGTGAAACTGAAACTATTGTCAACGATAACGGAAATATTACCAAATATAAGGTCCACAGCTAAGCAATCGACGCGCTCGCATTTATCAGGCGTACCTAACTATACTGTGGTTATGCCGAGTTTTAATTCGTTTTATCGTAATAGTTAACTATGACATTAGCATCAAAGTAAAATGAACTATAATAGTATTGTTTTAGTCACAAATTCAATACAGATGATTTTAATTTGGAGCGTTTGCGTTACGTAAACGTAGAAGAATACATACATGAAATTGAGCTCTAAAACTTTTAACTCAATACTGTTATGGTTTATTTTACTTTGATGGTAATGTAGTAGTTAACTATTCATAGTTAACTATCCAGTCTTGTACTACTAACCCTACTGATAGTCTGATGTAAAATTGCATTGAGTAAATTGGCAGATTCACATAATGCCAACCTAATAGAATTAATTTATATTGTTACTTAGGGAACGGAGACATTTTATATGCGTTTATAGAAAGAGACTGTTTATGATTGCGATCAAAATCAGGATTATTTGCTGTCAAACAAATTTTCGTCACACAACATTCCTAAAACGGGGAAATTCTCAGGTAATCGGCGTTTATTTTTCATCAAACACGATTTTATTTTAAATGTAAACTAAGTCTTATTACAGATTCTTAGTCAGGTTTTATGGACAAAGGCCACCGCAGTTATGAATTTCATTTTTATTTTAATGGTAAAACTGAAATCCATAACATAGCATTATAATATAAAAATTATTGTGTTAATTGAAAGGATGGATATTATTCTAAAAAATATTTATTGTTCATAAATTTTATTTTCGCCACAACACAGCAAACGTCAGTTTAGTCAGTTTAGTTTTAAAATAATATGTACAAAGCACGTTCGAAAGTCGAATGTAAGTAGGTACTACACTATCGAGCTTTCGACAAGTATTTTTTTATTATTTGACTCTATTTTTTAGTGTGATATTAAGTGCAGTGCATTACAACAAATGAACACGAGTCTATAAAGGCTGTGATTATGTATTTATCGAGTTGAAATGAAAAACTGTATGCTTGTATTATTTTATTTTAAAATAAATATGGATAATAGTTTGCGCTGTCAAAAACGGGGTTTTCTTTTCTTTTCTGCATCAACCCTCTCCCCCCCTTCCCTTCCCCTTTTCATTACGTTTCATTCTCGAGTAGGTATATAACAGTCATGGTACCTACTTAAATGTTTTTTCTCAAATTTGCTCGGAAATCGCTTCTTTATTTAAAAAAAACGAAACGTCAATTGGCTAATTGCTGGCGTGGCGCCAGCAATTACGTAACAGGACATTAATGTAAATTGCTGGACAGGTACGAGGTTTTTAAAATGTACACTTTCCTCTATTAGGTGTTTCTCCTCTGTGATTAGGTGTTTTAATAGTAGGTACATTATTGTCGAGGCTCGGAATAAAGCAATTTATGGACGAGTAACCGAGTACGAGTAGGCCGAGGCGAAGCCGAGGACTTCCAAGTGATTTTAAAAGGACGAGGCGCTAGCCGAGGCCTTTGTAAGTAAACGAGGCCATGAATTGCTATTTCGGCCGAGGCTTATATAGTACTTTTCTCTAATTTGCGAGGAAACAACAAAAAAATAATTAAAGAAACACTGTTTTATTTCATGTTAAATGTTATAGTACAATTTGTACTCTTTAAAAATGTTGTTAGATTTGAGTAATCGCCAATATTTACATTTCCTTTTAAACGTAATGTAGTTTTTAGCTTTGAGTATTCACACCACAATGTAGATGGCCTTTTGTTTTTACTCAATTCGTTAAAATAGGCCATAAGGACATTTTCTGAAAACGAATTTGTCTTTTTTCCGGTTTTCCATTGAATGAAGTCTTCATAAGCCTTTTCATATTTTTCTTTAGATTTTGGTGGTAAAAGATTTTCTGATAGAATTTTAGCTTCTTCCGCCATATCTGGTGGTGTAAAGTCCATTAATTCTTCATCCGATTCCGAATCCATTTTTATTTCAGAACAAGAAATATATTGTAAAAGAAAACACCAGTCACCAATAATTCTTTACCTCCAATTAAACCACGCTCTTTTTGTTCCACTTAAAAAAAATTCATTCTTATTTTTTTAAATTGTATAACTCAGCGAAAGAAATGCACATTTAAAACACCTAATCACAGAGGAGAAACACCTAATAGAGGAAAGTGTACATTTTAAACTCGTCCATAAATTGCTTTATTCCGAGCCTCGACAATAATGTACTATTTTTTATTAGAAGTATATTAGAAGTTAGTAATAATAATGAAACCAACATTATTACTCGTACACAAAGTAATTTTTAATCCATGATCCAATGTTACGAAGAGCTCTTCAGCCTTTAATTGTTTAACAAAGGTAATTATAATAATAAAACATAGATAAACATGAATACGAGTACACATCCATACAAAAAGTTTAGAAATCTGTCGAGGTAAGACTATAATAATAAACAGATTTATAGACGAAGAAAAATACACAGCGCGGAAATATGGCAAGTTTATAGCATTGATGGCAATAACGGCATGTGACTTATTGTCAACCAACCGACGCGTTTCTTTAACTTTTTAACCTAGCTACAGACTATTGTTTTTTAATGTAAGCTAGGTAGGTACTTTAAATTCAACATTTCAAAAAGGTTAACATGTATGTACCATGTACAAATGTTGATATTTGATCATCAGATTTGTTCAGCTCATCTGCGCGAATACTGTGCGAGTCAGTTATAATCTCATATTAATTTAATTTTGCTAATTTGCCGTCAATTTTTATTTTAGGAGTTGTAGTTTCGTACACCCAGGCATTGCGTCTCTGTTGAAAGCATCCTCTTGGTCCACTTAGTTCTCTGCATTTGTTACAATAAAATTCTCTGACGCCATCATTTGAGACCCTTCTATTCAATTTTTGATAGTCTGGTCTTCTTCGGATATAATTATCAAAACCATCTTGATTCCAGTTAACGTTGCTGTAAAATGTCGACGGTTTCCACTGCATAGGATTTAGAGCAACGTTAGGATATAAATCAAATTCATCGTTTCTATAGCTGTTAAAATTAACATGTTCTGGGAACGTTGTAGGTTTAACCCTAGTATCTGGTGTTCTTATTTGGGTTGTCTCAACTGATTTAAAAACCTTCACTACAGGGACTTCACCACTGTCCTCTTTAATTGCTTTTTGCTGATCGAATCTATAGGTTATACCACCTCCGTCATCTGAAAAATAGTGTCAGCTTCAGTATCGATACCCACAATTCTTCAAATTGAAAGCCTCAGTGAAAAAGAACTTAGGCAGAAAACCTAACACTAGGTTAGATAATATCTCCCGCTCAAGCTAGTGTTAGAAATGTAATTTTAGAAAAAAATCAATAATAACATGAACATAAGACACATAATGTGGATATACCTCACCTTCGGTAGGCCAAGGGCACAATTTCACACCACTTGAAATATAAATTAGTTAAAAATAAGCAATGGTTCATAATTATTGAAAATAACATGCCTCGAATGTTTGAAGATTAAAGTTTATGTCAAACAAAGGAGAATTATTTAATAGCAATATCAACCGAATAAGAAGATGTTGCCAAAAAATCTTAAAATGGCTCTCCTGTAAAATTACTAAACCTGCAATTATGCCCTTGGTTTACCAAAGGTGCGATACGTTCGGGAAACATTACCCTTTTTCAGCAGTTGGGTAAAAAATCAATACAGTTTACAATATCCACACAATATACGTTGTTTTAGCTATAACTAAGTACTCGTACCTACAATGCGGTAAAAGGTTTGCGTTAAATATTAAAAAAGAGGTACCATTTGGTTGTAACCCTCGCCGATTATTATTTTTCAGCTTCGTAGAAACCACTATTGTATGTTTTACTTCGACGTCATCATCTTCTTTGCTCGAGTTAGTTACAGCTGGAGCGGATTCTTCTCCGAAATCTAGTTTCGTTGACACTTCTTGGCTTAGACCAGTTAAACCTATTTTAAAAGAGAATAACGGAGAAGTGACCATTGATGTTCAGAAGTGAGATTGGAGAAATGGAGAGACTTTTACTTACTTACGAAGAGAATAATACTTACGACTTTTAGTGGAAAACAATGAAAATTCTTGTCTTAAAATAATTTTGGATGTCTTTGCAAACAGGGAACTACTTAATCAAGATAACCTAAAGCGCAAACTCTACTAAGGACTTGGACTGAAATCCGGTGGTAGACCTTCATGGGTTTTATCATGAAAAAAATATCCCTAGTTAATTTTAAAAATATATAAAACAAAATGAGACGTTAATAAGTACTTACATTTACTGATGCGCTACAGAATCGGGGTAGATCTAAAGATCGCACTCTCACTTTGCTCAGACTTAAGGCAGAGTTATAGCGCGAAAGATTTACCTATGTTAAGACTCAAGACACATTTGTCTCGTTTCAAATCTGTTCCTACGAGCCCATTCAGAGGACGCTCTATAGATACCCTAGAGCCCTGCTGTACAATAAAAGACAATCGCAATCGCCTCTGATTGGCCGATACTCTCTCGATATTGTACTTGTCATTGCGATCGTCACATTGAAGCAATCATTTTTAGACAATCCCACAGCTGAGTGTATTATTTGATTAATTCAAAGAAAAAGCAGGTCATGTTCCTTTGCTGTTATCCGCCAAAGCAGAAGTCTCAACTTACGTTTCGCTACAAAACCGGAGCACCATCAGATGTTGACTCTTTCTTACTTTTTCTTTGAATATCATGGAATTCCGCAAAGTAACGCCTGCTTCTATCCAATATTTTGATTAATGATATTGCACACGGACTCTCACCTAAAATCACAAAGCAGATGGACAGAGATCTCAACATGTCTTCGCCGAGTCAAAGACGTCACAGAGACGCCATCGCGTGTCCCCTGTGTTTTATACAAACTACGCAAATTACGCTAAACGATGTCGCTGAGGAAGTCCAGCAATTATCCATGAATACACAAGAAAAAACATTATCTTATAGCATTGTTATTATAAAAATAATATAGTTACGATGTAGGTACTACATTTATATCAGTGCCTACGATGATCTTTATGAATTTACCGCGGTAGGTAGGTAGGTAATTATGGGAAGATTGTTATTTAGATCTGTTTTTGATATTAGCGCCTTCTAATTTTATCCAGGAATATAGGTACATCCATAATATTATTAACATTATTATTCTTGGAGAATGGTACAAATAAGAACCAATTTAGTTATACTTATACTACGCGTTCGTTTGAAGTTGAGCCCTGCACCATAGAGTAAAGTAATCGACGTAGTCGTAATTCCTAGTTCCATGCAGACAGTACGGACTATAGGATATGCAGTAGTTTGACACCTATGATCTAGTGGTACTACGCATTATAAATTTCCCCTAGTTCTCTCGCGCTTCCCCGCACCGCACCTCAAGTCAGACCCACTTAGTAAACCGCTCGCGAAGCACCGGTTATTAAAAATAAATTTCAAATTCAAATTCAAATTATTTATTTGCACAGATTGAGTAGTACAATGGTGTTACATTATAATAAAAGTCCTTACAATCTGCCGGATAGGCATGCAAAAATAATATTTAATAATAATTCTTATTCTAAGTTTACGTATTAAAAGTTCAATTTATTAAATTGAACTTTGGATATTAGGAGTATTGGTAGGTTTGGTAAAAAAAAACTAAGAATGTTGTATATCGTAAAGCATTAGAATAATAAACACTTTTTTTTATATATTTTTTTTTATTATTTATACCAATTCGAATTCAATATTCATAGTTAAGACAGGTCAGCTAGTACTTAATAAACAAAACAATAGATAAACTATTATACTGCATCTTCTTATACTGTGTCTTTACTACGCGTTCGTTTGAAGTTGAGCCCTGCACCATAGAGTAAAGTAATCGACGTAGTCGTAATTCCTAGTTCCATGCCGACAGTACGGACACAGTATAGGATATATGCAGTAGTTTGACACCTTTGATCTAGTCACCTAGTGGTAATACGCGTTACAACCCCTAGCTCTCTCGCGCTTCCCCGCACCGCACCTCAAGTCAGACCCACTTAGTAAACCGCTCGCGAAGCACCGCTTATTAAAAATAAATTTCAATTTCAAATTCAAATTATTTATGTGCACAGATTGAGTAGTACAATGGTGTTACATTATAATAAGTCCTTACAATCTGCCGGATAGGCATGCAAAAATAATATTTAATAATAATTCTTATTCTAAGTTTACGTATTAAAAGTTCAATTAAATTGAACTTTGGATATTAGGAGTTTTGGTAGGTTTGGTTAAAAAAAAACTAAGAATGTTGTATATCGTAAAGCATTAGAATAATAAACACTTTTTTTTATATATTTTTTTATTATTTATACCAATTCAAATTCAATATTCATAGTTAAGACAGGTCAGCTAGTACTTAATAAATAAAACAATAGATAAACTATTATACTGCATCTTCTTATACTGTGTCTTTAGGTACTGTGTATCTGACTTGAGGTGCGGTGCGGGGAAGCGCGAGGGGTGAAGATTTCTTTACTCTATGGTGCAGGGCTCAACTTGAAACGAACGCGTAGTACTGTGGGTCTGACTTGAAGTGCGGTGCGGGGCAGCGCGAGGGGTGGAGATTTCTTAACTCTATGGTGCAGGGCTCAACTTTAAACGAACGCGTAGTAAATAGCGTGACGAATCAAGCGCAACGGATATTATCGTTGGATTGTTTTGTCGAATAAACGCGGGTGGACACGAGTGACGAGACGGCGCGCGGCGGCGCGATGCGACGCACGTCATGATTATAGGTGCTGCCATCTAGATTATTTTCCTCGAACTTACTGTTGAATTGAAGCCGGGGATAGGTTTGTGAAGCTGCGGCCATTGCATCTCACTAAATATTTCAAAATGATGCCGCTAGATGGCAGACTGAGTATTGTTTTTTGATAAAAAACATTAAAGGTCTAAGGCCCAAATTAGACGGTGCCTCGTTCATCGTTCAACGTTGCGAACATTTTTGCGAAAATGAATCGTCTTAATTCGCCCTAAGTGTAAATTTTCTAGATTTTTGCTCTCATTTCCGAATGTCGTCGGTGAGCTATCCGTCTAAATTCGCCCTTAGGGCAAAGGACCTTAGGGTTCATTTTCGCAAAAAATATTTGCAAAAATGAACGATGAACGAGGCTCCGTCTAATTTCAGCCTATAGGTACAATGTTTAACAATTATTTCATAAATTTTATTATGGAAACTGTACACCAAAATAGTAAAGCAACTAGTAAAAATAATAAAAAAGCTTTTCGCCCAACGTGGGGCTCGAACCCACGACCCTGAGATTAAGAGTCTCATGCTCTACCGACTGAGCTAGCCGGGCTGTGATGGACCAGACTAAATTTTGTATATTATTATAATCGTATTCCTCATCAATGAACAAAATAATAATTGTATCACAGCTTTCAATAAATAGTTAAACAATATGATTATTTAAGCGTTCGTAGGCCAGTACCTACTTTGATGCTAAAATAACAAAAAATAAAAAAAATCATATTCTAAAATTTTCAATCAAATCTCCAGTTTCATAGGTAAAGACCTAATACTTAGCTCTAAAGTTAGCAATGATGCAATTTTATTAATATACTAAGAGAAACGTACCAAGACCACACTACGAGACCTAGATTACATATATATTTTTTATCAACACCGATCTACGTGAGAGGGTAAATATACCATTCGTTAACACATTCTTTTTTATTATGTAGTTAACGGTCACATATTTGGAGAGGAACATCAAAGCTCTGGGCGACTTAGCTTTGTGCATAGGCCTCATCTGGGATAGGCTTGTTGACAAGTGCATATTGCACTGCATTCGTATCAAAGGCACAAATAAAGTCTCAGTCTCAAAGCCTTCTACCGCAAACATCCTTGTATCATAGACCTACAATCTACAAGTACATAGATACTTACTGTATTCATTTACGTAGACTCAACCCATCACCATTCAACATTCATTCATCTCAACCCATAGCCATTCATTCATCAACCCATAATCATTCATTCATCAACCCATCGCCATTCATTCATCTCAACCCATCGCCATTTATTCATCTTAACTCATCGCCGGCCTACTACTGGGCACAGATCTCCTCTCGAATGAAAAGTGTTTAGACTGTGAAAATTATGGAGAAAGAACTCTTACACTCGTATTTACCGGTGCGCTCAAATGACACTATGGGTTCATGAAAATTCATGAACCCATAGTGTCGTTCGTCCCTCAAGTGTTGTTTATGATTAAGTGTACGGTACACTGTGCGTTCGAGTGCACTATGAGACCTCATAGTAATGCTTGTGAATACGGCTGAGGCATGCAGGTTTCCTTGCGATGTTTTCTTTCACCATTAAAGCAAGTGATATTTAATTGCTTAACTTGTCCATTGCCGTCATGTTCGCACCACTGCTTCACATAATGAAAAAGTAAAATTAAAAATTTTAAAAACCGCCGACACAAAAAATAAACTCTAAAAACTAACAAATAATATTTTAAACCTATATATAATTTTATACCTATACCTATATAACTAGTGGTTCGCCCCGAACTGAGACCTCGCGGTAACGGTATCCCATGATTATTCATTCAATCGATACATGATAACCAAAACTGACATTATTATTATGCCCGTTTTCACCAAACATACCTAAATCATCCCCTAAGTAGGAGTCTCTTAACGTAGGTAGCTCCTAAATACAATCCTAAGTCCTAACATCCGTCCCAATATCCTTTTAGGTGTCCCGTACAGGATCGTGATAAATAAGTTGACAGAAAACATCAATCACCTAACTTATAGGTAGCCCGTAAAGGTTAGGGAACGTTAGTGAAAACATTGAATTATTTATCAAACATTGAATTTAACTCGTAGTTCCATGGGAATAGTTACTGACTGCGCCATCTATTAGCATTATTGTGAAGCTATGTTGATGCTATATGAATTACTGACGCCCATTAAAAATTAAATAATCTCGTTTCTTTATAATATTCATATAATTTTAGTATTTGTTGTTCAAGTACAGGATATAAGTGACCTAAAAACATAAAATCAGTTTGAAAATCCATAGCGGATTTTTCTAGAGAGCGTCTTCAAGCGAGCGTATAAAATCGCCACTTTGAAAGCCCCCCATTTCGTCAATTTTAAGGGAAAAATTAAAAAAAAAATATTTTTGTACTCAGTTCAAAATTATCTTTAAAATGATACGTAACAATTTTATGTAACGCGATTTTTTTTTTTTTACTTCGCATTCGCTTCTATGAGAGCCCCCCTGAAATAAAGATTTTTATAACTTTTTAAGCCATTTTCGGCTGGAGGCCATCGGTTTACATATTATATCTAAATTTGAAGTAATTACGTTCAGTAATTCAAAAGTTATAAGGCTCTGACAGACGGACGGACGGACGGACGGACGGACGGACAAGTGCAAATCGCCCTAGTTAACTCAAAGACCTTCGCTTCGCTCGGTCGATTATTATCGTCACATATATTATAATAAGTTCAAATATTTTTATTTTCCAAACGTCGTCGTCGCGTCGGGGGACCGCGAAAGTTTGACGGTTGTGTCAATTTTGCGAATTTTTCGGAGTAAATTTAATTCTTTTGTTGCAATCTGCGCTGCTTTTCTCACTTAGCGGTCCCCCGACGCGACGACGACGCTTGGAAAATAAAAATATTTGAACTTATTATAATATATGTGACGATAATAATTATATAGGTATAGGTATAAAATTATATATAGGTTTAAAATATTATTTGTTACTTTTTAGAGTTTATTTTTTGTGTCGGGGGTTTTTAAAATTTTTAATTTTACTTTTATTTAGTCCTTTTTAAAGTAGGTATAAATATTAGGAAGGTATTTATAGTGATTAGTTAGCGCAGTGGTAATTGAGCCTAATTGATCCCATTTAATTACCCACCTTCGAAATCTAAACCTTAGTCTAACATGCCATGTTACCTTACCATGTAATAGGTACCTATCAAATCGATAGGACATATGGAAGGTAGTCAGATCCCCTCATCAACTATTAAAGAGCTGATGATCTTCAAACGGCTGATCAGGTCATGGTTACCTTACCATAATATACTTTCAATATCATTGAAGTAACAAGGTACCTAATTTCGAATCGATAGGACATATGGAAGGTAGTCAGATCGCCTCATCAAATATTAAAGAGTTGATGATCTTCAAACGGCTTATCAGGTCATGGTTACCTTACCATATACTTTCAATATCATTGAAGTAACACGGTACCAAATTTCGAATCGATCGGACATAAGGAAGTTAGTCAGATCCCCTCATCAACTAGAAAAGAGCTGATAATCTTCAAACGGCTGAACAGATTTTCATGAAACATGGCTAAGAACACTCGGGATAAAATTATCTATGATACAAAAATAACTAAACGAAAATCGGTTCATCCGTTTGGCCGCTACGCTACCACAGACAGATACACAGATACACAGACACGTTAAACTTATAACACCCCTCTCTTTTTGCGTCGGGGGTTAAAAACCCTACATGATAAGAAATGGTGCTAACTGCTAACAGGACGGCAAGGGAAAAGTTAAGTAATTATAGAACAAGGTAATCATTTAAATTAATTTGAAATATTTCTATTATCTTATAGCGAAACGAAGATTTGGTGAAAATCTAAGTAGGTATGTGTTATTTATGTATTTAAACTAGCGGCACGCTATGATGGCCGGTTTGACACATTACAATAGTGATGTGGAATGTCAATTTATTCTCGAACAAAAAACAATTAAGTTTTGTTTTTGTACCTGATTAAATAGGTTTAATAAAACAAAAATGTATATGTTTATTTAATTTATTTGAACGAACTGAATATTTGAATGAAAATGAATATACATACTTTATATGCACACAAGAAACATATGAATACAAAAGATACCAAAAAAGGTGCCACAAAAGGCCATAATTAATCAGATTCGTCCATACTACTATTTTCACTGTCGTCACTGCTATCATCACCTACATTAATAATTATATGTTCGTTTTCTATAATATTATCTATTTTCACATCTCTTTCATAATCTTCCCTTATTAATTTAACAGTTCTATTCACAACCTTTTCCCAGTCTCCTTTAGTCACATGTTCACAAGCTTCTTCTAATAATTTTAGCATTTTTTTTGTGGTAAATGGGGGTTCTGTATTGTGTCTTGCAGCATATCCCTTAATTTGAGCCCACACCAACTCAATCGCATTATACTCACAATGGTAAGGCGGTAACCGTATAACTCTGTGCCCATGTTCTAATGCTATTTCGTCAATGACGTATCGGATCTTGGTTGGTTTGTTTTCTTTTAAAAGACGTACTAATTCCGCTTTTAACATATTCATGTTTGCATCTACGCCATTTTTACGAAGCCATGCGACGATATCAGCTTTCTTTTGGGATTGGGCAGGTGGCTTGTCAATTTGCATCGAGTGGTATGGGGCGTTGTCCATAATTATAATAGATGGTTCAGGGAGGCTACACAACATTGAGGTAAACCATTCAGTAAACTTTTCTCCATTCATGTCTTCATGATAGTCTCCAGTGGTTTTTGACGCAAAAGCCATGAGAGAACCTTCGACAAACCCGTTGATGGTTCCGGCGTGACAAATTATAAGTCGCGATCCTTTTCCTACAGGAACTTTGGAAGTAGATGCTGCTGTGTCATCGTTCCAAGAACGGCCTACAGTATGGTTAGCATTAAGCCATGTTTCATCCAAGAACACAACATTTTGCCAATTTTTGATTTCTTTCACTTGCCGTAAAAAAGTATACCTTGCCATCGCTATATCAAATCTTTCCATCAATATTTTGCGTTTGTTACATTTTTTGTATCGAAATCCAATGGTCTTCAAAATCTTCGTTAAAGAACTTTCCCCACCGAAGAATAATCCAGCTTCCTTCAGTGAATGCACCAACTTTTTTCTTGTTGGATACTCCTTCTGTAAATAGTAGCCGTAAACATGTCTTCGGATAGCATCGGCATCAAAGCTATCGATGCCTACGACTGGTTTTGCTCGTTTTCTCTTTTTTGGTGTGTGAAGTTTATTTTCTTCTGTGCCAGTCTCGCCATATTTTTTTTTAGTTATCCGTCTAACAGTTCGTTGTCCAATATTAAGCGCATCAGCTACGCGTTCAACCACTGACGTTATAGGTAAAATTGGCCCTCCATTTTGAGCTTCACGATCGAAATAGTTACGAAGGCGTATTACGAACTCACGTGTCTGACTATTTAGAACAGTTCTCTGCGTACGTTCGATCATATCGACGAAATCCACAACAAAGGGCTTGAACAGAGTCCAAATTAACGAGCAAGGGTCAACAGTAATGCAGTATCAATATTTGAAATCCAAAGCCAGGTCAAAACTTTATCACAATCGCATTGCACTGACAGTTTATACTTTTCGAAGCAACGTCAATTCGAAACTGCTTTGTTTTGCATTGAGCATTGACGCGAGTTTGCCGGAGGTAGTAGTTGTGCTAGCCAGCGATCCTATGTGACGATCGTATTAGATTCCATTTTTAAAAATTTTCAATTTAGAAAACCAAATGCCGAGTTGTGGTATATATCATATAAAAATAAAAATTTTACCTTTTGTATGAAACAGCTGATATTTTTTTGCGATTTCAGAGGTTTGTCCACATAGTGAAAATTGTTCATATTCACAAGTACATTCACCCCTTAAATGGTGCAAACTGATTTTTCTACACTTGTATACATTTTAGAAATCAATTTAATAAATAAATTTTGAGTCCTAAACCTAAAACTACATTCGATAAAATTTATGAATCTCTGCACATCACTATCGTCAATAAAGTAATACAATTATTTCCTTCAAAGTCGTTATCAATTAATACGGAACTTCATGAGCGGACAAACGTCAAACCGGCCATCATAGCGTGCCGCTAGTGTAACTAAATTGCAGACTAACAAATAGAACATTTTCTAATATATTTTTCGCACGAGATCTCGTAAATCCCAGTCTCTTTGGTTTGGACAACAAAAGAGGCGATGCTGACGATATCGCACTTAGAATTAAAAAAAAAAGCAACAGGAATATGACTCTCATGAATATGATCTCTGAAAAGTCCTGAACGCTTCAGATTTCCGATCTTTTGCCATGAATTCAGGTAAGTTGCATATATGTTAGCACGTGAGTGTTACGCGAGCGACGCTTTCAAATTATTAAGATGCTGCGCTGGATCCCATTCCCAGATCGTTCTCCCGGACCTGTACAGTCGAGGAAAACGTTCCATACCTACATACGAAAGTCGTGGCATATGAGAAAAACTTTACTGATGTTATAAATGCGAATGTGTTTGTTTGTTGGTTTGCCCTTTAATCATGCAGCAACAGACGACGGACCGACAGATCGACGTAATTTTTTGCATGGGTATATACTATATAGTTCAGGACCTTGAGGCCTAGATATCTGCATTCTATTCTCGAGACGAGACTCGCCTTTCGCCCCGGTACGCTTAGTACAGGATATTAGATAGGAGTTGATAGTTAACTATAAATAGTAAACGGTGATATTACCAACAAAGTAAAATAAATAAGCATAACAATATTGAGTTAGAGCTCAATTTCGTGTATGTATTCTTATAAACGCTCTTAAAACGCTCCAAATTAAAATCGTCTATATTGAATTTGTGACTAAGTCGATATTATTATGGTTCATATTACTTTGATGCTAATGTCATCGTTTACTATAACGATCAAACGAATTAAAACTCGGACTAACCGCACGGAGGGACTTACTGACATACCTGAGTAAGGAAACTCAGAGCAATTCCAGGCATTTAATAGACACACAACCCTCTGAACTGAATAGTGTGGCACCTGGCCTGTACTGACATAGAAACATCAGTCGGTTATAAAGTCAAAACTTCGTTGGTTGGATGGAGTAAACCAAAACGCAAAGCAATATTGGTGTAAGAAGTTGTGTTTTGGTATAAGAATAGAGCGATTGACAGAGATCGAAGGAAGGAAACTTCTAGAGCAGGCCCAGGCCCAAAAAGGATGATGATGATAGTTAAGGACCTGGAGAGTGACATAGGATTTTATCCCAGAAAATCTAAGAGTTCCCACGGGATTTTATAACAAATAATGCACGCAGACAAAAACTTTCTCATGAGAAAAGTGAGCTCACCGAATTGTGATGATAGTGGCACAGTGGCGAATTTGTTACACATTTTATTCGAGTGTAAGAACAACAAGAGAAAACGACAGTCACCACTGGTGAGTGATGGTAAGTTTTAATCTGAACAGGCTTGATGTCCTATAAAAGACTTAGTCAGAGTTTCCTGGCAAACCCCACATCAAAATTAGGAAGAAAAGTGTGTGATGTAGACACTGCTTACCGTCAGTGACTTTCGGACGTCTTTGTAGTTGTGTTAGTATTAGGTTAGTTATGTTATTTTGATTTATTTTTGAAATGTATGATGTGGTTGACATTCCACCTGGTAAAAAGCTCGAAAAGAAATAGAATATTAAATAATAATAAAAAAGAAAAGAAATAGAATATTAAATAATAATAATATTAGTAAGGATTGCCGTGTTCAGGCGTGTTGGCTGCGAGCGTACCGCCCGATACTGAAAATGCAAATGGCACGCCATCCGTGAGTCGCAATCAGCGGAGTGCGATGGAAAGAGTGCGCCATTTCGGCGAATTGCGACTTCTATGTTGTTTATTTGTTTATTTTTACTTGCACCGATTTAAAATGTATAAAAAAACTCTGTAAAATATAGCTTGAGTCCTGTGACAGATGTCATCCAAATGACGCCTATGAAGTTCATTAATTTAGTGTATGAAGAATGTACGCGAAAAATATCATACTTCATTGGTTTGTGCACATTAATAGTGACGTTCCTTTTGGTATCGTAACCAAAGTCTTTAACTTACGGGCACTACATATACGTAAAACGGAATTAGCTATTTATGCAACTGCATCGTAATGAGGGTCATTTTAATTCGAGTGCTGTTTTTTGATACGAGGCTTGCCGAGTATCAAAATAGGATAGTACGAGAATTAAAATGACTAATTACGTTCAGTTGCATACAAGATTTTATCTACGACAAGGAAGTAAAATCATTAACAAAATACGCCGTAGGCTCAATAAAGTAACAAAAAGTAACTCCGTAAGCCGCCACCAGCCGCCTGTGGCGCCTCTGTCATATGAACGGTACAAAAGTGCCAGAACTCAGAGCCTTAGCTCTAGGTATCCTATTTTAAGAAGATAACCATTTCGATTCAGCTCCCATACAACGAGCTGCATCGAAATGAGAAGCAAAACCGAAAGAGGGTTCATTTCGATTCAGCTGTCAAACTCGAAATTGGAACTTTTCGATGCTGGAGTAGATAAAAGAATTTATAATTTATCTGCAATACTGCTCTAGCGACTCCGAATGTGATGATAATGACGATGATTTGGGTTGAGCACCACTGCTTAATTAAATACATTATGAAATCAAACAAAAGGGATAAATCCCTTTTGTTTGATTTCATTATCGACCGAGCGAAGCGAAGGTCTTTGAGTCTACTTGAGTGAATTTGCACTTGTCCGTCCGTCCGTCCGTCCGTCCGTCCGTCCGTCTGTCAGAGCCTTATAACTTCTGAATTACTGAACATAATTACTTGAATTTCAGATATAATATGTAAACCGATGGCCTCCAGCCGAAAATGGCTTAAAAAGTTATAAAAATCTTTATTTCAGGGGGGCTCTCATAGAAGCGAATGCGAAGAAAAAAAAATTTTTTGCTTTTCA
Organism: Oeneis ivallda; assembly: GCA_029955525.1. Taxonomy (NCBI): domain Eukaryota; kingdom Metazoa; phylum Arthropoda; class Insecta; order Lepidoptera; family Nymphalidae; genus Oeneis; species Oeneis ivallda. The sequence continues at coordinate 22,975,133 of JARPMR010000003.1, forward strand.
TAAGGTTACAGTACGTCATTTTAAAGATAATTTGGAACAGAGTACAAAAGTATTTTTTTTTTAATTTTTTTCCTAAAATTGACGAAATGGGGGGCTTTCAAAGTGGAGATTATATTTGACCTCACAACGGAATAACCATTGAAAGCTGGGGCTTGAAAGTTTTATAATTTTAGCGTAATACCATGTACTTGAACAACAAATACTAAAATTAGATAAATGTAATAAGGAAACTAAATTATTTAACTTTTAATGAGCAGCAACAACAGAACTTCACAATGATGTCAATAGATGGCGCTCTCATCTCATATAGCAAATGCAGCTATAGCCTATATGTAACATACCTAGATATTCAATTAAAATTATTATTTAGTCATTTAGCAAACATCAATAAAACTTCACGTTGCAGTTTGTTTTTACATGTTTTCTGATCGTGTCGATAGTTGACGCTGTGTACAAGTAAGTTAATTTGAATGTTCCAAAAAACTATACCTAAGTTTGATTGAGGCCTTGAGGATTTCACTATAACAGTTCCCTAACCTTTACGGGCTACATATGTTAAGTTAGTTGACACTTTCTGTCAACTTTGTTATTACAAACCTCTACGGGACAACTAAAGGTGAAAATGACATTGGGATGTTAGGATTGTATTTAGGGGCTACCTACGTAAAGAGACTTCTACAAAGGGGATGATTTAGGTATGGTTGGTGAAAACGGGCATAATAATAATGTCAATTTTGATCGTCATGTATCTATTGAATGAATAAGTAATTATGGGAAACCGTTACCGCGAGGTCTCAGTTCGGGGCGAACCACTAGTAATAAGTAGTTACAAATAATTAACCTATTATAGCATCAATGAAAAAAATATATTAATATAGTACCTAACAATAAAATCGACATTTGTAGTAATATCGATATCCTTGTGATGGATTTTCAACATTGTCCCAGACCTATTTATGTTAAACTGACAACTGTCACAGGACTCAAGCTATATTTTACAGACTATAGTAATAATGTCCATCCGACCGAATCCGGTCACGGTGCACGTCACGTGTATTTCAATTTGTGTCATGTGCATATCATGGACGTAAAAATAATTTAATTTGATTTTTTTCGAACCAACTGCCGATTTTCTTGCTGGTTAATGATAGCACGGGTATTTACTCCAAACCAGTGGTAGATTCACTTGACAATTCGAAAGCACTTTGTAAAAATATATTTGAATATAAAACTTTTCTTTAAAGAATAAATAGAATAGAAATGTTTTTATCAATCGCCGAGATTACGTACTGCTCAGTAAAAGGATTCCGAACCAGCAGTGGTAATATTACCATTCATTTGAAGAATTGAAAGCACTTTGTAAAAGTTTATTTGACCTTTTCTATTTGTTTCTTTTTCTAATGTTTTAGAATTGAATTAAATCGCAGATAAGTATATTTTTCTGTGCTAATGGAACTTGGCATAATTCCATTAATTTTTACAGATAGGAAAATATAGTTATTTACACGGAAAATTGAACGTTTGCCCAAAAATTTTCTGAATGTCCTCCGAAACTTATTTTCTAGCAACTTTTCAAAGACATTTATCAATTTTCAATATATTTGCCATTTTTCCCACTGTTCCGTTTTCGAAGTAATATTTCGTTAATGCAGCCTGGACAGTCGCCAATAGAAGTGCATAGTCCTGTCATTGTGTAGCAACTTGTATGGTTAAATTTTACGGTAGATGTAACAAGTCTATTATTTTATATGTTATATTTTATTGCTTTTCTGATTGGGTAATTTTTTTTTAATAGCGCAGATGAATTAATATTTTTGATTATAATATTATTTCTTATTCCTATATTGATTTTCTATAACCAATAATTTAGGTACCTAGACCTACTGGGTTTTGCCTGCCACTTCAATAGTTTGGTTTTTTAAAAATCTCGTGGGAACTGTTTGTGTTTGGTAGTCTATGTCACTCTTCCAGGTCTTCAACTATACCTAAAATATCACGTAGCCAAATCACGTTGATTCGTTGAGTTGCTGGGTTGCTTCGCGATTGAAGAACAAATCAACAATATTGAACACACTTTGGCATTTAGTAGAGTTTTACTACTTGGGATAGGTAATGGTGGTTAATGGTAACAGATAAATATTTTCTTACCTGGTAGATCAGTCTTTCATCGCCTATGTCCATACTCGTCTATTGCCTATTTACATGTGAATTCACGACATTCTCTGCCAGTTCCAATTTCACAGACATGAAATTCAAATGTCACATCGGAAATGTCAACTCCGTATGATTTCCTACGGAAAACCTACGTTCCTTATGATTTCCTACGGAACGAATTCCTGGTATTTTCCAATAGGTAATTTAATGATGACATCCAGAAGTCAGGACCCTAGATCGTGTGTTAAGTAGGTACCTATTTTGCCTTAGCTGTCTGAAAAGGGAAAAAATAAAGCGATCATAATATGTAATATTATTGATCGGACATGAATATCTCTGGCGGAAGTCATTCCTTATATTATATTGCACAATCTTCTATATAAATAAAAATGAATGTTGGTAAGCGCATAACTCAAGAATGAATGGACCGATTCAGTTAATTTATTTTTTTGTATGTTCCTTAAGTTCCACGGAAGGTTTTAATACAAAAAAAAAAAAAAAAACAAAAAACTAAATTCACGCGGACGAAGTCGCGGGCATCAGCTAGTTTTTTAATAATATTAAAATTATAAAGGTCTAAAATAGGCGTCCTTGTATTATGTGCCTTTAGTAAAAACATATCACATTATTAAGTATATAATATATCTCTAGTCTCTACTATAACACAAAATACCAACAACCCTGAAAATAAAATTAAGGCAAGCGTTGAAGAAAAACAACACTGTCTAATAAATCAGCGCCAGTAAACCAACTGATTCATGAGGTGTACTCCATCGGACAGGTACGAGTAGGATTAAAGGAATAAGAAAAAAACTAGTCACTTAAAAGTCGAGCCGACGCAGCACCATGTCCGTCCGATAATCACGATTGTGTTTAGATAAAATATAATAATAACAAAATAAACAAGGCCCGTAATCACCTCATGTCGAGCGAATGGGGACTAGGATAGCCAATTATTTTAAAAATGAGGGCTATTTCCCTGTACACTGTTAATTTTACTATGCGAATCTTTGCTTGTTCTATTGATAGATATCATAAAATAATATAAATACTTCATAAATCACGATCATGATGTTTTTCCATCACCGTTAAAGGAGATGATATTTTTTTTCTTAAAACGAACATAGCTCTAAAAATTTAGAGTTTAGAGGTCTGGGATTCACCCTGATTCCACAAAAAGGAGGCTGATCTTGTGGTCATTTTATCACTTCACCCCTCATTAATATGATTGCTCCAACGTACATAACTCTGCTCAGCTCCACTATAGCGGACAGGCATCCTAAATGTTTTTAATATCCCTAAACATACTAATTAGAGTAATAGATAAACAACTGCCACCAAATAACTACTAATTTTTTAATTAAAATTACTTTAAGGATTTTTTACATATTCTCAACGCCCAATCGAAAAAAGGACATTCTGTTTGCTACTTTTAACGTGAAAAAAAAAAATGGCTAGTAAAATATGCCATTCATTATTAGGCATTTTTTTAGAATAGAGAAGGCACTTTTAGAGAAGAAAACTTTGAATAAGCGGTTCTTTTACAAAAAACAGGCTTTGTCCGCGAAAAATCAATTTTATGGACGCCACTCGCCTCTGCCACTTGAATTTCGAGTTTCGTCATTGGACATGACGGTTGAGCGACGTAAAAATATTTTAAATTAACGTTTATTAAGTGTTTAAGTGCGTTTTATTTTCGAAAAACGCTTTCAATTATGATTGAACGTGATTGTTTCAATTATGTGACCAAATAAACATTAAACAAATAAAGAGGGGAAAGCTTCCGCGAGGGAGTGCTGAATTTCACATCTGAGTATATCAGCAGAGTATTAATTACTTAAAATGGATTTGTAATATTACGAAATTTGCACATCGCGTAAATTAATAGTTATTTGTTCAACAAGATAGCAAAGATTTTTTTGTTGCGAGTGCCTAGTTCGAATCCCGATCTTGCGAAGGATTCTATAGAATCTTGAGTGTGGTGAGGTGTTCAAAGACACAAGAAACAAAAACTTTGCTATCGTATGATACATACAACTTTTCACCTCAATAGGGTCAATTTCAACAAAGTGGTTTTTTTCTTTCATTTCGGTGAACTTTCGTATTATAAGTTTTTTTTTTAATTTAAGCTGTAGTATATTATACTTCTTGATATAGGTTATGCTCTTATGTAATGCCATAAAAATATATCCTATTTAACCTATGTAAATTCGTGTTTGAAATTTGGATGCCACCGAAATGAAACATTTGTTCACCGAAATGAAATAACTAACCACCGAAATGAAAGAATTTGTCCACCGAAATTAAAATGCACCAAAAACGTATACAGACAGACAAAATATTACTTTTCTACTGAGCAAACGCTAACCTCAATTATACACCTTACCTAAAATCATAATCTTTTTACTTTCACGGAGTTATGGAGTAAAATAGACAAAAATTTTCATCTCCTATCCCGGAGGAACCTTATTGTTTATGAGGATAAAATCTATTATCTTATATGTTATATGTTGACCCGGAGTATCAGCTACCTACTATACCAAATTGTATTTAAATTCGTTGGGTAGTTTTCACGTAATGCGCGCACAGACAGTCAGACAGACAGACTAAAATTAAAAAAAAGTGATTTTACAGTATTGGTAATAAAGCGTCCTCCTATTAAAATTTTCATATATATACATACTATAAAATTAAACAAATATTTTGAAAAATTCACGTGTTGATCCGGATTTTCACCAAAATGAAATAATAATTAATCCACCAAAATGATAAAACAATCCACCGAAATGAAATTATTAAACACCGACATGATAAAAACTCACCGAAATGAGAATTTTTATCATTTCGGTGGGTTTTTTATCACTTCGGTGTCCAGTTTAGGCCACCGAATCCACCGAAATGAAAACCAAGGGTAAATATTATTAGGCATAACTAAAAAGTATTTATTATAGGATATAAGGAATACTACACAAATAAACATATTACCAATAGCTCATTCATTAGTATTTAATTAAATATACTAGCTCATTGCAAGACAAGTTATACCTATACACGGAAATGAAAAGAAATGTGTCGCACGTCACCGAAATGACATACAAACGTTTTTTTTGGGGAACAAGCAGGCAATCGGCGCACTTCCATACACGATAAACACCTAGAAGCCACTATTACGTATGTTCTAAACGCATAAGGGGGGAGCTAGAGTTATTCTATGCAAAAATATTCTTGATTGAACTTTAAGCCACCGAAATGAAAGGACTTTCTGGGACACATGCATTTTTACTTACCAGTTCTTAATCTGGGTACATATTATTATAAAATTACTTTGTGCTAATACTAACACTATTAACGATTTAAATAAAAGTAGTTATAAGCTAAAACAACCAATAGTTTTTGTTTTATGAGGGAAATTACACTGAAAAATGTTGTGAGGACAGCCACCGAAATGAAAAATTAGGGGTTTAAATTTTTTTTTATTCCTAAACTGCAATCTTTATCGAGAAATATTTACTGGCTCCATAAAGATAACATACTCTTCTGCCTAGAAAAAAATATAAGCACTGTACAGTAACGGTCTGCACTACATTTCATACAATTGCCGCGTAAATTTTGCTGTTGGGAAATCCACCCAATAGCGAAAAAATACAACATGGTTGATGTTTACAAGATTTTTACATTCATGTACTTACGTGTGTTTTTACCGAGTTTACAAAAAAGGGGACTGTTTTTAGGTAATATAATTAGACGTTTAGACCTTTCTCCTAACTTTTGAACTAAGCAGTAACTCTCATTTAAATTCGCTCATACACGTCTATGTATTTTTTTCTTGGGTTCAGTTATTTTCTGGAAAGTCTCTATAGTAGGTACTCTGAACTCTATAGTATATATTAAGTAGTATATAGTCTATAGTAGATAAACATCCGCGTATTAAGTTTCTTGAGCTGAAGTATGAATAATTAACCTGTACAGGAAGACGGTAACTTCCACTTACAGAAGTTCCTCTCATGCCACCTGTGCCAAATCTCAAAACAATGTTTCACTTATTCAATTATGAACTCTATTTTAATAAATGTAGGATTGAAATTTGAATAGAATGGAAATTGCAGTCGATTATAGAGATGTCTTGAAGTCTACATAGTTTACACGGTCTCCTGCAGTTGCGGCTTTGTTGTGTTATTAATCCGTGAAGCCACCTGAGGATGTGCTAAGTAATTACCTACTATAAAAGTAAGTTTCTGATCTTAGATTAATTAATTATTCATAGATAGGAAGCTTTTAACAAAGTTCCGCTCCAAACGTAGGCTCAAAACAAGCAATGAATGAATGTGTGAGTGCTATGTAAGTAGTTATTTTCTGTACTGGTACTGTTAATTACGTTTTTGATGGTTATTGTGATGAATTATGACACCGTATCACAGCACAGTAAGTTATTTTTTAGAAATTTTCTGCGAGCTCGTCGTACTAACGCGACGATACTGCGTAGTCACCGCTTCGACTATTGCATTTCTAGGAGCATTTATTCTAAGTTTCTGATACAAAAAGTAAGTAAAATCTTTTTAGTTCATAAAGTGCAAAAACCAGGTAAATATATTATTATATTATAGTACTAGCTTTTACCCGCGGCTTCGCTCCTGCTATCTATTAAAAGAATCTGAAGTGGTGATTTCTATACAAAATTACCAATATCGATTTTTTGGATTTTTCTGCTGTGCTCTTGGGTTTCCCTATTTTTTTAAATTTTAAACCACCCCTGTACCTATTAGATGTAACATTTTTAGACGAGTGAAACAAGTCTAAAAATCCTAACAACACTCAATATTTTATTAAAAATTCAACTCAAGACAAAAACGCGTTAAAACTTAGCGTGCATTCTGCTGTGCGACTTTCCCTACCATAAGAATGAGCCTTTAAAAGCAGTAATCGTAAATTCAAATCACAATTTAGGGGGGAAAATATGGTACAATAAGAATATATTAACCTCTGAAAATATTCCTGCTCTCTTAAAAACGAGGGGATTAGGAACATCGTTTGAGAATATGCTTAGACGTTCATAAATTAATGCTGGTAGGTACTTATAAACACCTGGGGTTTTAGCTTTTTAGTAAAAAAATTGTTACCTTCTTTTCATTATGAAATTCATCCCTCAAATGCGTGTCCCTCAAACCCTTAGTGGTATTCTCTAAAATCACAATGACCTTTTGAATTTGATTGGCTGAATTTATGAAGTTCTTGCTGCATCAATGCATTTTAACCAATCGCGGGAGAGTACCAGCCAATCAGCATTGCGATCGTTTCACTGATGCAATCAATTTTGGAGTATAATAATAATAAATAGTAAGTGGGTGGTAATAGTACTAGTGGTTCGCCCCGAACTGAGACCTCGCGGTAACGGTTTCCCATAATTACTTATTCATTCAATAGATACATGACGATCAAAATTGACATTATTATTATCCCCGTTTTCACCAACCATACCTAAATCATCCCCTTTGTAGAAGTCTCTTTACCTAGGTAGCCCCTAAATACAATCCTAACATCCCAAATCCCAATGTCATTTTCACCTTTAGTTGTCCCGTAGAGGTTCGTAATAACAAAGTTGACAGAAAGTGTCAACTAACTAACTTAACATAGGTAGCCCGTAAAGGTTAGGGAACTGTTATAGTGAAATCCTCAAGGCCTCAATCAAACTTAGGTATAGTTTTTTGGAACATTCAAATTAAATTACTTGTACACAGCGTCAACTATTGACACGATCAGAAAACATGTAAAAACAAACTGCAACGTGAAGTTTTATTGATGTTTGCTAAATGACTAAATAATAATTTTAATTGAATAATATGTTATATATAGCTGCATTTGCTATATGAGATGAGAGCGCCATCTATTGACATCATTGTGAAGTTCTGTTGTTGCTGCTCATTAAAAGTTAAATAATTTAGTTTCCTTATTACATTTATCTAATTTTAGTATTTGTTGTTCAAGTACATGATATTACGCTAAAATTATAAAACTTTCAAGCCCCAGCTTTCAATGGTTATTCCGTTGTGAGGTCAAATATAATCTCCACTTTGAAAGCCCCCCATTTCGTCAATTTTAGGAAAAAAATTAAAAAAAAAACACTTTTGTATTCTGCTCCAAATTATCTTTAAAATGAGGTACTGTAACCTTATGAAACCCAAAAAAATTTTTTTTTCTTCGCATTCGCTTCTATGAGAGCCCCCCTGAAATAAAGATTTTTATAACTTTTTAAGCCATTTTCGGCTGGAGGCCATCGGTTTACATATTATATCTAAAATTGAAGTAATTACGTTCAGTAATTCAGAAGTTATAAGGCTCTGACAGACGGACGGACGGACGGACGGACGGACGGACGGACGGACGGACGGACGGACGGACGGACGGACGGACAAGTGCAAATTCACTCAAGTAGACTCAAAGACCTTCGCTTCGCTCGGTCGATTATTATAATAGTTCGTAATACTCGTAATGTATAGTGGTACATCCCTACTTATTCTACTTAGCACAAGCTTTAGTGGAGATATATGAAGTATTAACTTTTACCAGGGTAGCTAGGGACACTATCGATTTCCAGACTTGCCTCGAATTAAAATTGTTCTCGATTGTATATTTAAGAAATTATACTGTCCGCAGTGCATCATTAGCTTTTACCGATCCATACAATAAGGCTTGAGCAAACACAACGCGGCACGGTAACGAGTCCAACGCTGTGAAAAAATCGTAATTGTAATAAAAATACACAATTACCACGCTGCTCACGTCTCGCTCTTCTTTTCACAATGGTATTCTATTCGCCAAATAAAAAAACCGCGATATAAGTAGAAAATTAAACATAAGATAAGAACTTCTGAAGCCAGGTATTAGCGCTTTGCATAGATTTCGAGTTTTCTACAATTTTTTCGTCTACTTTTTAAGCCAACTAATATACGTACGGTACGGTACGGTACGTTATATTCAGTGTTATACAGAGTTTAAGGTTGGTTTAATACTCCAAATGGTGTAAGGGACACCCTAACGAAAACTGTGTGAATAGTGTAAACTATTGTGTTTAGGTAGGCATTATATACAAATATTATGGTACACATTAGGCACCTATTACTGCCTATAATGAAATTATTACAAATACCACTTAATACAATACCTGTGTTTAATACAATTCATTGATTAGATTCGGTTTCAGAAAAAAAATATTTTCTTAAAACAGCCCGGTTGCGTGAGGCGCCGTTATAGTTATATTATAGTTAAGTTATCGTTAAAGCTAAATGTGACTGTCACAATGTAACCATAACTTAACTATAACGTATCTTAACGTAACTCTAAAGGCGCGGGCGACTCACGCAACCGGGCCTAAATAACCTAATTATTACATAATGTTCAGTTAAGTACAGACGAGGTAATAATAGCTTATTATGAACTTAAATATTACTAAATCAAATTTTTCACTCATTCTGATTTCTGTGTCGTGACTCGTGTCCTAGCTTGTCCTAGCTGTCAGTCTCGTCTTGTTCGTCCAGGCCTTTACCCGGCATCGTGTTTACAAGGCAATTTCCCACCATAACAAATTAGCCCTCCGGCGGCTCATTATGTCCAGAGTAAACATTCCTCCATACTCTACCATGTCATCAAAGCTTGTTATGTCCAGCGAAACCTGCTCCTCGGTATCTCTAAAAATTATCATATAACTACCCGCCCGCTACTTCAACCGAGTGCAATTTAGTTTTTTTAATTCCGTGGATACTCTGATCTTCCGGATTAAAGAGTATCCATGTTCGCCATATTAAGTGCAATCAATGTCGGTGGATCGATTGAATGGATGGACCGTGAAGTCGGTCTTGTGCCTCCTATATCCAGCGGCTCCTTGTGTTTCGGCAGTTGACGTAGTTAGCACTTTTACTATTTACGTGGCAAACATTTCCATGGCTGCTTTGACGCTAACTTTTCACTATTAGGGTTCCATACCAAAATGGTAAAAATGGAACCCTTATGGTGAGACTTTCTCCGTCCGTCTGTCCGTCCGTCTGTCCGTCCGTCTGTCACAGTCGATTATTTCAGTAACTATTAAAGCTATCGACATGAAATTTGGCATAGTTGTGTATAATAGTGGCCCAAAAGCATTGAAATAAAGAAAAGTCGAAAATTATTTTTAGTTTTATTAAAAAAAGGGGGAAAATCGGGGGTTTGAAATTTAAAAGTAAAATAACTATATCGAGTGGGGTATCATATGAAAGGCCTTTACTTGTACATTCTAAAGCAGATTTTTATTTATGTCTATATATAATAGCTTTTGAGTATTGAAATTATTTTAATTTGATTAAAAAACGGGGAAAATCGGCGGTTTGAAATTTCAAAGTAAGATAACGATACCGAGTGGGGTATCATATGAAATTATATATATTTATGTATATTTTACATGAAAAATGAAATCAACGTGAAAATTATTTTAGTTTAATTAAAAAAGGGGGAAAATCAGGGGTTTGAAATTTCAAAGTAAGATAATTATACCGAGTGGGGTATCATATGAAAGGCCTTTACTTGTACATTCTAAAGCAGATTTTTATTTATGTCTATATATAATAGCTTTTGAGTAATCGGACAAAATGTTGAAAAAAATACCGTTCCCCCCCCCCCCCCCTTATCTCCGAAGTTTACCAATCGAAAAATCTGAAATAATTATGTTCAATAGAGGTTTATGTATATTTTACAGGAAAAATAAAACCAACGCTCTAACTGGCATAGTTTTTTTTATATTAACAATAAACCTCTACAAACAAAGTTAACGATAATTATGCAAATTAATATAATATTATCGTTTTACTTTTACTTTTGGAGTATGGAACCCTCGGTGCGCGAGTCCGACTCGCACTTGACCGGTTTTTTATGGGATTGATATGACTTTGATATTGACTTTTGCTATAGTCAATTATATCTTCGACGTGCAAAAATTGTCCCTATAAATAATAGTAGATTATTAACCAAGGGGATAAAGCAGCGTCTTCTGTCGCGGGTGACGATTTAAATCGCGAGCGTAACGAAGAGACGAGTCCTGAGTGTAGCGAGGGATTTAAGTTCACCCAAGACTAAGACAGCTTTATCACCGAGGAAAATACTCTACTTTTCGTACCATTTGCGAAAAAATTAACACAATAATAATGAGATGTATTTATTAAAAATAATGACAGTTAAAAGTAAAAGTTAACATTCGAAACATTGGTCCAATTATTATTGATAGAGAGAGTTACGTTTTTGTTTGGTACATTTATTGTTGATGAGTTGATTTGAGTATTTCTCTGTTCTTGCGTCTGAGCATTTGCACTGATGGAATCCGACAATTCACTGTCACTGTCGCTTTGATTTAACGTCGTAACGTATTTTTAGAACATTTACTTATTTATAAAAATAAATTAAAATAAACTTAACGTTTATGTATTTGAAGAAAACAAAAACGCGGCAAATTCCTAGACTAATATTTTTTTGTCGGAAAAGCAAAGGCATCAAGCTCATACGGCCTCGTCAGTTTTCGTAATTTTATTTAATAATCATAACTGCATAATAAGTGCGTATTCATTTTTCAAAAAGATGTATAATGCTTTATATACAAACTCAATGGTGTAAACACAGATGTAGTTCAGTATAAATTTCGGTAAGTATTCCAAATTTAAATCACATTCTCCCCCTAGAGGATGAATGAAATTCAGTACAATTTTCTTTCCCTGTTTTTAACAGATTAAAAATGACTATTGTTATGTTCGCTTTTTGTGGCACAGAATGTCACTTTTTTGAGCAAGTGGTACGAAAAATATATTACTGAACGTAGTAGGTAGCGATTTTTGTATGGCACCCCAGCTTGCGTGACACTACATTTTTGTAACAAAAAGCTGGGTTTGCCCCGACTTACCCGTTATACTAGTTACCGTGTTACCCTCCGTCTATTAGCTTGGTACTTCATACGTGGTAACAAAATAAAAAAATTGTTAAAATACGCTGATATGTTTAAAGTCGGCAATGCAAATAATAAAATTATATTGAATTAATTATAATAATGATTACCAATCAATTTTTTTTTAAATTTATGTAAATATCAAGATGGTGTCATGGCAAGAAGGCTTTTACCAAGAAACAAAGAATAGTTATTTGTGTTATATGGGGCCAAAGGAATTTTTTGTTCCCCGAGGGCGTTATTTTGAATTCAGAGCGAAGTGAAGGATTCTATAGTAGAATCCCGAGCGCAGCGAGGGATTCTAAAGTAGAATCCTGAGCGTAGCGAGGAATTCAATATACGCCGCCCGAGAACAAAAAATTTTGGCCCCGAATGACACACAATATTTTTCATCATTACCTATGAGAAAAAGCTAGGAGTATCGACCTACTATGTATAGGTAGAGTATAGACATTACCAATACGTATATTGAAAGTTTAAATAAAACACAAATAAATTTTTATGAAATAATTAAACATTCATATTTATGTTGAAAGTATGGGCGTATATATCTAATCGACAAATTTGATCACGTGACTTATCGAAGACAACAGCTTCTCAAACATTTTTGAATTTCGACACATTTTTGAATTCTCTCTTCTGATTGATTGACCAATCAGAAGAGAGAAATGAAAAGTCCCATGGGGTTAAAATTAAATTTTGCTCCCGCTATCCTCTGAAGCTAATATTCGTTTTTCGAATAGGTATGATGAAAAAAAATAATATATATGTCTAAGATATTTAATTTATTGAAATACCTTGTTTATAAACATCTTGCTTGTAACCATAATATATCTGTGTATGCTAGAAACGCACATAGCTCCGAAAAGTCAGTGTGCCTGAAGTCAAAACCCAGACGATATTATATGTATCTAGTATTCTTAAAAAAATTGTAGGTAAGTATTCAAGTTTTGTTCCATATTATGTACCTTTGTATTTTATGATTGTTATTTACAGTTACCACAAAGATGTTCAATGTTAGCACCCTACTGGTAAAGCGGGATCGCCAAGAAATTAAACTTTAAGGTTGCAAAGTAAATCGTTTAGGTTTAGAAAAACTGAAAAATATCCCTTAGGTAGGTAAGGTTAGGTTGTTATAATGTATCCCTAACCAAAATATAAAGCATTCGATAGCGGAATGCCGAACAAAACAATTTGATTCCAATTCTTGCATTGGAAACATTAATGGAGGCAAAATCTATTATTAAGTCTAACCGCAGGACAACTGTTCAAACAAATAGCACCAGAACAAATAAACAAACGCAGACATGCGTGTTTAGACTGGCCCGTCGACACTCGACAAATAACTAAACTTCGGTTTATTTTGAACCGCTTGTCACCGCAAAAAATGGTAACTTACTTTGAAAGAGGGCACAAAATACATAAGTAATTATTTCTTTTAAGTCGATGACAAGATAGCCTTTACTGCGATCTCATCATCATCATCATTATCAACCCATCATCTGCTCACTTCTGAGCGAGGTCTCCTCTCAGAGAAGGGTTATAGGCCATAGTCCACCACGCTGGCCTAATGCGAATTGGCGGACTTCACACACCTTCGAGAACATTATGGAAAACTCTCAGGTGTGCAGGTTTCCTCACGATGTTTTCCTTCACCGTTAAAGCATGTGATATTGAATTTCATTAAGCCCCTCATAACAATAATTCATATGTGCATGTGAAATACTAAGTATTCATGGAGGATGGAGGCAAAAGTACTAACAACAGCACAAGTTAAGTTAATACCTACCTAATTATTTTTATCGTGCTAACAGCAAACGGATATGTTTGAACTTTGAATTAATAGTTTGTATAGACCTCATTTGAATATAAATAAGTACATTAACGTTATAACATTACCAAAATTAATACTTTATCAAAAACAATCTTGAGCCTATAGAAATAAGATCGTACATTACGTTAACAAATTCTAAAACAGGCAAGGATAATGTTGCAGAGGAAACGCACAAAATATTGCCCCGTAAACATTTATTTTATATAATGAACTTAATTGTTATCGCTATAAGGTTTAAAATGTAATGTAAGCAGTTGTGAAAGATGTGAAATTTATTTGTAAAGTGTCGACCAGCCGATCAATTAGGCGATGTGTTCACTGAACGCCTGCCCCGGCGTGATACGACGTGCACAAGTCAACAAACACAAAATTATGATTATAATTAGATAGCCACTACATTATCGATACCATCCATCACTTATGAGTCGATGAAATATTACATCATAATAACGCCTATAACGTGCGTGGATTGGTAAGACTTGATAAGTATCAAGAACTTTAAGATGGTGGGCGAGCAAAAAACAGGATCAGCTTGTTACAAAGAGACAGAAGACGAGGACTGCAGTTTTCAAGCTATATTGGTGACGCCGACGTGATCAACAAGTGAGTGATCTGAACACGGAACCTTCAGCTCGATGTAAAAAGGACGCCAAGCTACAATTGGCAAACCCTCATTGAAGCTATAATTGGTGAACCGACGTGATCAAAGAAAACAGGTCGCCACGCTATAATAGCTGCATCCATGCAAAAGAAGAAAGAAGAAGAAGATAATGAATAATGTAATAAATTTATAACACTTACAATAAATCTCGGCAAAGAAATTAACACCCTACCGGCAAAGCTAAATCGCAAAGCTTTTAACATTCCTGCTGAATAGAAAACGATCAGGGGTAGAGAAACTGAAAGCAGCCTTTGAGCTGCTGTTTACAAGAGGCACAGGCCTAAATTCTGTCGACATTCTTGCAATACCTAGGTTAGGGAAGGTTAGAAAGGGAAATGGATATCCACTGGTATAGATCGAGTTAAAGGTTTGATCGTTTTTTGTCATATTTATGGCAAGCTGAAACTATTTTATTGATTGAATAGACGATGACGGTGAAGGCAAATTAAGAAGAAAGTAAGATACTATAACAAAATTGCAAAACACGAGTGGGCGGTAGTCGGCATCTAATATTGAAATGAGCAATTTGTGTCGCTTCGGAGCTCGATCAATCTTCCGGATCGTAACGGGCTGTGATATCACAGGGAAAGCTGAGGTGTTTACTTTTTAGTTGATTAAATTTCACTGATAAACTACTTGGGGAATGCTTGAAAAGTCAACGTTGCATTTTCCGGTGGTTCAAGAAAATGGTTAATGATATCAATCGGAAAAACACGAGCATCGTAAAATCTGGATACATCTATATAAACATGCTTGCAACATGAAATTAAAAAAAAACCTCAAGAAAAATGGTCTCCAACCAGCATGTCTAACTGAAGCGGATCCGCATTTCCCGCTGACTTCACTCACTAGTTCGTTAGCTTGTTACCACTGTCACATTTTGTGAGTGAAGAAGAAGAGAACATAAGTTAATGTAAGCACCAAGGAACATTTAATACTCTAGGGAGGTTAGCACTGTGAATAGAGTAACTTTACTGCACGGCTTTTATATTTAAATAATTGTATTTTAGACGTACGTGTGCTTTAAAAGTCTACTTTATACAGTTTTGACAGCGATGTATTAAAAGCAAATATACTGAAAAAAGTATCTACGCTACTTTAATAAAAGTACGCTCTACAGTATTATTCTTCCCGACAGTATTCGTTATGCAAACAAGAATCGCTGCGTATCGTCCTCGATGTCATTTGATTGATCGTCACAGACTATTTTTAATCTTTCCGTTATTCGATGCACTTCTTTTCGATTTATTAAAAATTAACATTCAAAAAACTTGTCCTTCACCAGACGAAATAAGGTACAAATCTTTCATAATAATTCCCATATCACCTAACTTTAGTAAATCGTACTCAGTAGATGTTGTGTTATCAATAACCACACGTTTACAAACAGAAAGTTATTTATCGTTTTATATTAATGGGCGGGTAACTGAAGTAGCCAGCGGCGGTGGGTACCTACCGTTTCTATCTTGCTTACCATTAATTACGTTTTACAAGAGATCTCCTGATGGAAAATATGATAAATTGTAGACTGTCTGAGACAATGCTCATTGTTCGCTCACCTTGCTACTGTACGTTTAGTTTAGGGATATATAGGTAATATAGACCCTTCAGACAGTTCATTCGGCAAAACGCGCCATTAAGCGTATTGTGCCAGCACTCAATGCATGATTAATGGCAACGGTCTCCTGAAACATATTTGCTCGTGGGATCTTTTCGTTGAGTTGGGACACAATGCGCACTTACCCTATCGATATTTTCCGCGAGGCGAAAAATACCATGTTTACCCGCGCTCGATTAGGCGCGGAGGATGGGTTTGAAGAATATACCAACGCCCTGATTTAACACGCCACGTGCCAAAGCCCTTTTTGCCAGTTCATTATTATCAGTCTTATCTCTGAAAGCATAGAGTTCAGGATTCTTTACGGTCTGTAACTAGTGTTTCATTGAATATAGGAAGGATGGTGTTTTATTGGAAACGGATAATTTATTTTGAGTATTTATTTTGTTGCGGCATGTTGGATTCAATATCGTGAGAGCGCGCCGATTTTCGCGCAATAATGGATGCTTTATTAGTCGATTTGCGTCTCTCGCTTTTGTTCCAACATCATTCAAACCGACCCAGTTTCCAAACTTCGTACGCTTGAACATTAAATTTGATTAAACAAGAGCGTTGTTTACATTAACGTGCAAATTGAGTTACTCGCAGAGTTAGCAAATGAATTAGTTCCAAAAGTGGGACGATACCCGAGCTTCAATATTGGAGAAAGTGAGCTTTCTCTGAAATGTAAAACGACTTTAAATTCAAAAAATTATTTCTGAAACGCCAGCTTCTGTACTAATAGCTTGGAATAAGGATAAACTCTATTGTCAAACAGAATTCCTCAAAGTGGAATTAATTAAGTTGTTGGGCCCGGCAAGTTGGTTTGACGCAGATGACGCCGACTTTTTTAGCCCAGTTAGGTTAAGTAAATTAATTTTCCTAAGGGAGAGGGCAGACTGGCTACTTTTAGCGGCAGCGATCGGCGATTTTATGGTTTTTAGTCGCTGTTCGGAAGCTCGAAGCTCGAAGTGAAGAACGAACCCAAACGCTAACGTGGGCACATAACAAACACCAGTTGCAGCGACTGAGTTGCGTTTTTTAGCATCGGCGTTTCGCGATTTTTAAACGCTGAACTTCGTCGTATCGTTTCAGCTAAAAGTAACCAGTCTGCCCCTCCCTAACTTCGTATAGCTCCACGAATTCGTATACGTCCACTGCTGGACATAGTTTGTCTCGATGGTGTGCCGCTTAAGCCTTCAAGCTAGTTAATTTCATTTGATTACGCAATGGCGACCCCCGCACCGGGAAGTGCAGTGTTAGCAGACCCCTCAGGCCTCACTAGGTGAACCGACGACATCAAAAGAATCGTAGGGAGCTGTTCGATTCAGGCAGCATAAGACTGAGACCTGTGGAAGTCCATGCAAGAGACCTTTGTCCAGCTGTGGACATCTATCGGTTATTAAAGAAGAAGACGCAGAAACTCCGTGAAGCATAGCTCGTTTAGACTGCTTTGGCTATTTTGAATTGTTACTAAGTATGTAACCAGAACAAGAGTAGGTGTGAAGTGTGACCTACTCGCAGTTGTTTTACCGAGACCAATATTGAGCTAACAAAATTAATCAAAGTTGTTTGTCCCCTAGTCACAATATTAGTAAATACATACAATCATATGAACACATACCATATGAGTAGGTATATACGTAGGGTTTAAATAGAGGCACGCTCCCTTACCAATTTCAGGGGCATGCTTGATCATCTATAAGTTACCCTGGTGCATTGAGGTGAACACAGTCAGGCCGAGCTATAGGTATTCATCGTATTAAGTTGTCTCGCAAGCCAAACTCAAAGCCTCCATACAAAACGAGCTAACTAACTCAGTGCTCTGTGCTACTGAGCAAGACCCGCTTACTGACATCTTACGGCTCAGCTCCGAAGCAAGTAAAGAAGCGACAGTCTTTACAGTATTTCGTACTAACTGATGCCCGCGACTTCGTCCGCGTGGATTTAGTTTTTAAAATCCCTCGGGAAATCTTTGATTTTCCTGGATAAAAAGTAGCCTATGTCACTCTCCAGGTCCTCAACTATATCCATGCAAAAAATCACGTCGATCCGTAGCCCTTTTGCGGCGTGATTGAAGGATAGACCAACAAACCAACAAACCAACAAACACACCTTCGCATTTATAATATTAGTAAGGATATTTTGTCCTTCTCCCGCTCGATTTAATTATATCTTTGTCCTTGTCAATAGTTGTAGTAGCAAGTGTGTAATATCTAATAAGATTACTTGCAGGAAGATTGGGATATGCCAGAGGCATTCTCGGCTACTCTACAACCGACTTATCGTTTGGCTAGCCACGCCTCTACGAAAATTTGACACAAACTCTACGAAAATTCCTTTGAACCTATAGAATTTTCTGTTTACAAAGCCGTAGTAAATTAGGTTCGGTCAATGCCTTGAAATTAAGCCATCCGAATTAAGCTTAACGGGAAAACTTCGGGCCTCAAACCCCATAACCGTAAAGCTGGGCGAATCACCGCAAGTAGGGGCTCCATAACGAATTAACAAATAATACTAACGCTTGCAAAGTTTGGCAACCGGCTTCATAGCGATTAGGTATCTGTAACGACGATACAGAGAATTACATCACAGGTATGTATATATCTACAATTATAGGCTATTATAGGCAACAAATAAAAATTATCCTATCACACTACCGCCCGATTATTAAAAGACCGAAAAGTGAAAACCTTATTTTGATTTATGAGCAAAAATCGTGGGAATTGACACGCAATCAATCATACGCGTTCTTTTACATGGTTATAGTTGAGGACTTGGAGAAATAGGCTAGCTTTTATCCCGGAAAAACAGATGATTCCCGATTTTAAAACAAGTGTAAATTGAAAAAAACCCACATTTGAAATAATCGGACGTAACCTGATATGAGCTCAAGGTTACTATATTATGCCTTGGAAGTAATCTGACGTTACCTTACTAGGTTACTGCATCGGGTTATTTCCAAGGCATAGTAACCTTGAGCTGATGCTGCAGTAGAACTAGTTCAAACCAAACTTTAAATCAATCGCACCAGTGAAACTTAGTATTTAAGAATCAAGTAGGAAAAAACGTATGAGAAGATCTTCATAAATAATAGCTAAGATCCACATCGCTTACGTTTGCTTTCAAACAAAAAAAACCGCATCAAAATCGGTCCATTCGTTAGGAAGTTACGAGAGAACACAGATATTATACACACGTCAAACTTATAACACCCCTCTTTTTTTGTCGAGGGTTAATAACAACTCTGCGCGGACGAAGTCGCCGGGTAATATTTCACAGCTCCAAATCGAAAAAAACTGTTAGTTTCATTACTAAAACTTTATTACTATGTATCATACATAATCTCCAGGGCGATCGGTTCGACGCAAGTTCGACACAAATGTCATTCGCGCTAAGCCTTCGAGGGCGTGATCGACTACTGACGTAGACCTTCCCTGCCGCCCTCCAGCCTTTAATATTCACGCGATACAGGGGGTATATGTGGGAAAGGACAGGGGCCCTAAGTTTGGGCAACAAAGGATGTATGAGTGTCCCCAAAACGATTTGCGTTGGAATCCTGTGTGATTGCCTAGTGTCCCAATTTTCTTAGTAGTCTCTGTAAATAAAAAGTTTGCGTTAATAATATTATTTTATGATGATTCGAGGAGGTCGGATTATAATTAGGTTATATACACACAAGCTATAATTTAGGTAAATCTAAAAAGGTCCCTAAATAAAGAATAACTGAAAAGAGAAAAGTGAGTGATATGAGAAAATAAACTGAAAAATATGCGTAAAATGAGGCAATATTCCGCAATATGGTAGAAAACAAGTAGAAAACACAGGAGTTTGAAATAAAAATAAAAGTTTAGGTACAAGTATTATATCATTTCACGCATTTTTTGACCGAAAATATTATTAAATTAAAGCTGATACCAGCCTTCAACGGAGTGTTTTCAAAATAACAATTTTTAATTATGTTAATGCAAGTTATACAGAACTCTGTGGGGCATGAGAGCAGTTAACTACATAACGGAATACTAATTTTTCACCCAAAGAAAACTCTACTTTATACAGAATTCCATTACCCTATTTGCCCACTGCACCGCTTAATTCATCCCCTTTCCTGTTTCGACTTTGAAACTTCAGTTATAAAGTGTATATTGCAATGAACGCTTTTAGTTTGTTCAACTCCTTAACTATTTCAGGCAACTGCCCTCAACGGTTGGCTGAACATCGGGACTGGGCACTTAATTACGTGATAGCAGTGGTCCATTTTGGAATCAGTCCCCGTTCAAGTGCTTTATATAAATTTAGAGCTGTACACATATGGGTAGATCTCCCTTTGTAATTCTGGGTATACTGCACGAAGTCGATGACTTTATCACGGAATAATATTAGTCTGTGACTTAAGATTCGTCCGTTGGCTTAACAATGCAACACATGGTGATTAGAAAAGCTATTTCACTAACGACTGTGTGTTGGTTTGACAATACAATTTAAGGGTTTGGAGGGAACCTTTTGGATTTGGCAAGGGCTATCTGCCCTTTGATCAATTCAGCCCTAATGACTCCACGGAATTCGTAATTTGGAAACTGTAAGAGGCCTCCTTAAATTTATGATCCTCGAATACGGAAGCTATTAAGACATATATGGAATGACGATGTGTTTTAAGCCTAATGCGACTCTCATTCTAAGTATTGCCTTATAAAGTTGTAAACAATGACGCAGACTACAATCATAAAAAAGTTCATTAATGTGCACAGAGTATCTGTACTTATATTATTAATCACTAAAAAACAATTTATATTTAATAAGGGCAACATCTAACTTAGCCATCGTTAGCTCGAGCATAGCCGTCTCTATCTCTATGGCAATAGGCGACGCGGTGGCAAGCCATTTTTAGTAAGCCTCCTAACCTTCGGGTCAGTACGACGAGCTCGCAGAAAATTATTAAAAAATGAGGTAGTGTGCTGCAATTCATCAAAATAACCATCAAAAACGTAACTATCAGTACCAGTACCAGAAAGTAATAACATATGTGCCCACACATTCATTGGTTGTTTTGAGCGTACGTTTGAAGCGGAACTTTGTTAGAAACTTCTGTTCTAAGCATTATAGTTCGATGTTAGGCACCATTCCAATTCTTGGCGAATTGAAAACTATAGCTACGACAAGTACTAGAAGCGTCAGAGCCCTCAGTAAACTCAATACAGTATACGGGTATTATTTTTCTTATCACCATCTCACTATAACACTTACACTATAAGTACCTATTTAGCTATTATAGCATCATTCATCAGTTCAATTCATCAAGCAATATCGTTCGCAAGATTTTGTCATCAAAAACCTCTTAAAATCCTATTACACTGTAACAAGATTTTAAGAGGTTTTTTTGACGTGACAACGTCTTATAAATTGGTTTGCCGGGTGACACTTCAAGAAACTGCGTTACGCTCCGCTCACGTTATGCGCTCACAATGAGAGCGAGTGAGAGGCATGGTTAGCCCGCCTAAGAGCGAGAGAGACAGACATAAAAAGTGAAAGGCACGCGTCCCTTCCACTCGAGCACAGTTAGCCCGCCTAAGAGCGAGAGAGACAGAGCGAGAGAGAGAGAGTGAGAGAGATAGGCATACACACCGGTTCATGTCTTGCGCTTCTATTTCGGTTGTCACGTAAAACTTTCGCCCGTATACCGACTTTACAGGCAACCAATTTTTTTTTTATAAAAACTGATCTTTTCGAGATCGTAAACGTAGTATTGCCGTGTGGTGACGGCAGATCAGAATACAGTTGTCACCACCCCTCCTCTTCCCGCGGGTGTCGTACGAGGCGATCAAGGGAATATAACGGAGAACGGGCAGCAGCGTCCTCTGTGCTACTACTACATTGTTATTTTAATGGTCGAGATATATCTCTATAATGTCTTTTGGTAATTTATTTATGAAACGTACAAAAATGAATTGCTAATTTTAAGTAGCCTAAGAGATCTTGACGAAATTTGGCTCGAAAAACTTAGAATTAGCTTTGCATAAACGAGTCATAGCCCTTCTCTGAGAGAAGACCTGCGCTCAGTAGTGAGCCGTTGATGGGTTGCTAATGATGAAACGAGTTACTGGACGTACGAGTACATAGACGTATAAGCATTTTAATTTCGGAAAATCTAATAGTACGCGACGGCGACGGGATCAATAGGGATAAAAACCTAAATCCACGTTATCCATAGTAAAATGAAATTAAAAAAGCGGGACATCACTTCTTGGAATAAACTTTAAAACACAGTTTCACAGGAATATATTTTTGACGCAATACGAAAACTAATTATGATTCCAACCACTTACACTATAAACTAACCATAAAGGTACTATGACACTGAACGTGAATGCAATAGAGTTTTTATAAGTACCCTATTGTTTTGATTACCAAATCTGTACAACATTAACTCGCTTCAATGGATAGTTAAAACATGTTTAGTTGTAATAAAAGGGTAAAAAAATCACTGTCACGATGCATTTTATTACTATTTTATTAAACTTTTATGAATTTAATTGACCGCCCACATAAGTTCATCCTTTAGGTAGAGCAAAAAAATATTTATGTATAATTAATTATTGGGGGATTGATTGCACGAGACAAAGAATTAAAAAATACCCCATAACGTGCTTTAGCGCTCCCAGGTAGCCTTTAGCCTCAAACCATATCTAAGACCTTGCTTTAAAATTGGCCCAGTATTTTTTCTGAAAAAGTCGTAACAAAAAAATTCAAAACACGATAGCTGCGCCCCCGGGCCCCTTGTATCATAAAGCCGTAAAACATTATTAAGATCCTGACCAGGAAGTGACAGGTACATGTTTCATGGAAAAGACCGCATAGATCGACTTAATAGTTTTCCAGGAAACGTGTAATACAGGAAAAGCACTAATTCACAACCTTTTACGTTTCCAGCTCGTCATGGGTAAAAATTCCAATAGAGAGACGGACAGAAGTACAGAGACAAAGCCATATTAATGTGAACATTAAAAAGTGACAAAATCTTAACTTAAAAAGTTATAGTAGGCAATGTAGTATTTTAATAAACTTTATCAAAAGAACGACACATATTATAACAGAAGCCAAAGAAACAATGATAAAATAATGGAAACCCCTTGCAAACAGAAGGCAACGCAACCGAGAGACAACATTCAAAGAGACCGACAAAGTTTACCCACAACTTTCCCCACAAGTTTGAAACTCCCAATCTGTCGATATCAGATGTAAGCATGTACAATAGCCTATTTGACTAACAAACAATATCGAGCCCGATTATCCTGCATACTGGCTGCATAATGCATGAGACACATCCGTCTTCAACCCTTGCAAGACATGTACAATCAGACACTTGATTAAGTTGACCAATGTAGCTGCACAAAATTAACTTTTATTATTTTAACTATAAGGAGTATATTCGCATTGATATTTTATGTACGTTGTCAGTTGTGATCTGTGTTTTATCAATACTTTACATAATTGGTAAAGGATTCGATTATGGGACTGTGGGATTGTTGTTAGTTGTTACTTGTTAGTAGCATAAAAACTAAAATGGCACTCGTTTTGCAATGGCAGTCTGGTTAATCGATAACTAGCTCGACTTAACGACTTTAGCTGTCTTATTAAAAGATAACATGCTGCATATGATATAAAAAGCATCAATAGCCCAACGTTTAAAGATGCGGACTGAAAATTGAAAGTTCGCAGGTTCGCAGGTCCGATGCACTATTGTCCCGTTACTAACACAAGCTTTCCGCTTATTTCGAGGGGAGAGGAGAATTATTTGGGGGTCGCCCCACACTCTGTTTGCCAAAACGGTCTCCGAGGACGGGAATTTTACTTTTTAGTACTCGCGAGGATTCAGCGGCTATCGGTCCTCCGCCAAATGTGACCAGCCCACTGCCACTTCATCGTGCTAGCCTTGAGAACTCCGTCGGTTACTCAGCCCCGACGTAGCTTATTGCTCTCTTTATAGCACTTAACAGTTAACACTAAAGACCTGCTAAAGATACTACGAAGTCTAAAGAGCATAAAGCATAGATATGTTTCTTCATTCAGCCGTAAGTCATTAAGAATATATCTGGAAGAGCACAGAAAAGCAATCAGTTTAATGACACTGATATTTATTCTAGGAGGAGTAATACTTTGAAACGATTTCGGAGGCGTTAATGCGACACTCACTATCTTCTGCCGAGTGGTGTTGGTTATTGGTTTCTATAAAAGTTTACGATTTGACCGACTATTTGGGTTCCATTAAGAATTTTAGTACTCTGATTGCTTCGACCGCGGTCAACCATATACTTTTTAATGGATTAGAATAAATCGTAATGGTACTTGAAGCTTTATTTATGATTTAAGTATGTACCTACCTGCTTATGTAAGTACATAGAACCATAATATAAATAATCTCGTAATAACGTATCTTTACGGTTAAATATGATGACGATGGATGGGCACATGGGTCAAAGAACCGATGGGGATCCAGTGTGCAGTAATGGTAAAACACCAAAAGGAGGACGGACGATTTGAGGCGAAGTACTGGCGGCAACACAAACAGGAAAACGAAGGGTTCTAGAGGGATTTGTAAACAGCCCAACTCCATGCGGACGAAGTCGGGGTCAAAAGCTATTATTAAAATAAAAGCTATGGTAGGTGCATTCAATAATTGGGTTAATTCAAATGAAAGAAAACAATGAATCACAAAACGTGAGGTTAAATCATGGCTAGAGCCTATTACAAAATCAACAAGATAAAGTCAAGTTTTTTAAAGTAGGTAGTGGTGTTGTTTGTTAACTGTCAGTTGTCACAGTTTTATAGCGCTCATTTTCATGTGCATACAATGCCCTTCCTGCGCCCACGCATCCAACGTTATTGATTTGGGAATATCTACTACTCTAAGACCTCTTACATAGGGACCACGTTTATTTTTTTGTTTAGAAACTGTACCTTCTTAAAATATGAAAGTAGTTTCGGGTAATTCTATGAACTGTAAATACCTCTGAATAAGATTCTTATTTTTTAATAATGTCATTTTTAGTACAAGGGAGGCTCTTATTTAGGTTTTTGCCGACGGAGGCGGTGATGTTGAGACATCTGTTTAAATTTGTGTTTCCGTACGGTACCATACGTACTGTTCATTACTGTTCCGAATCGACGGACTTCTTGCAACTTATCTCAAACTAGCTGATGCAAAAAAAGCATGATTGAAGGACAAACCAACATACAAATACACTTTCGCATTTATAATATTATTAGTAAGATCAGGACCATGAGCCTGTCGCGAATGTGATCGTTACGTGTGTTGCTTCCCACAACGCGACGTTTGGCGTTATCTACACATCAACCGCATCCTTACGTTACGCTTTTTTTTATCGTTTTAGGGCCGATTTCAGCAATCAGCAAGTCTTTCAGCAATCAGCAAGTCTTATCCGAGCGTAAATTTGATATTTAGACAGTATTTTCAATACAAAAACTCAATTTATTCCTCGGTAAAAGTCACTCGACGTTATTTAAATGGACCATTAAAAACTGAGTGAAAATACATTTTTACATTATTAAATATAGATTATAATTTACATAAATAAGATTTTCATTTAGAAAACACAAAATCCAAATGAAATCGGGAAAAATGAACGAGTATCTACAATTTTATAAGTTTACCTTCGCTTAGTTAAAAGCATCTTAAATTTTATTATGCATGTTTTGCATTTTGAGCATACGTTTACACTTTATAGGATTATGTTAACCTATGATCAGCCGTTTGTGGCCCGCATGTGAGCAGTCTTAGCATCACTTTTAAAATTCAAATTCGTTCCTCTAAAATCAAACGACCCGACATCCGTTTCATCGGATTTGAAATTGAATGCTATTTATGTATTTATGCTAAACCAACGTGTCATTCATCCGTGATTTTAGATAGCGGTCAGATTCACGATCCGTGATGTTTGAGTTCTTGAGCAGGTAAAGTATAATACTTCATACTAATATTATAATTGCGAAAGTGTGTTTGTTTGTTGGTTTGTCTTTCAATCACGCCGCAACAGAGCTACGGATCGACGTGATTTTTTGCATGGGTATAGTAGAGGATCCGGCGAGAGCTAATTTTTTATCCCGGAAAATCAAAGAGTTCCCGAGGGATTTTAAAAACTAAATCCACGCGGACAGAGTCGCGGGCATCAGCTAGTTTATTATAAATAAGTTACGTTCAAGTTATATCGTTAAGTAATAATATCTCTGACTGAAGTAGAACTGGGTGATTTAATGATCTATTTGGTGGTACAAGTACAAAGTACGTACGAAGTACGCGATAACGGAGATGCCTGTTTCGCCGCGCTATAGGTTCGTCAGTCACTAAGTCGCTTCTCGCGCTGCTGTATGAAAGTTCCCGGATGCAGAGTGATGTTTTGCAATCTGCTTGTAGTTGGTGCAGTTATCTTCCTTCAGTAAAAAGAACTCTGTATGACAGTGGAGGGGATATGTTTGGTTACGAAGCAAGCGAAATGTTGGCTGACGAACCAATAGCACGTTAGCACAAAACATCATACTTACATGCACATTAGGTACGTACGAGCCGCAAGCCTACGCTACAAAAGCATCAACGTATATGCCAGTTGTCACATGCACTGAACGCAACACATTTTTCCATCAATTATAAATTTTCAATTTCCCCTACTTGGAATTGAAACCGGAATTTCCCAATTATAAGACAGTGCTCACCACTGCGCCAGGGAGGTCCAGCTTACATACATGTAGGATTTCACCAAAAATATTGCATTCAATTATACCAGGCAGCTCTATATTTCGATACCCAATAAATGATAAGAGGGTATAAATTTATGAGGGGTTTCGATTTCCATGCCCTCATCAGACCCTCTCGCGTTTATCGGTAAATCTAACCGCCAGATTCTCTATCCTGTGATAAATAAAGTTAGACAGCGGTTATATTGTGGTTGCAAGCGGGTATAACAAAGGATGATGTAAAACCTACTAACACTACCAATGCAAGCAGTGGTTTTGTTTTTAAAACAAGTTTGAAATACATCATCATCATTAGCAATCCGTCAACGGCTCACTATTGAGCGCAGGTCTCCTCTCAGAGAAGCGTTATAGTAGTTATAGGCCATAGTCCACCACGCTGGCCCAATGCGAATTGGCGAACGTCACACACCTTCGAGAATATTATAGAGAACTCTAAGATGTGCAGGTTTCCTCACGATGTTTTCCTTCACCGTTGAAGCAAGTGATATTCAATTGCTTAAACGCTCATGACTCCGAAAAGTCAGAGGTGCGTACCCGGGATCGAATCTGCGACCCCCCGAATAGGAGACCAAAGTCCTAACCACTAGGTTATCACTGTTTGAAATACGAGGGCAACGAATTTGTGGAGGGAAGTAACCAATTAAGACTTTTAATACAGAAATAATTCAAACGTAAACTTAATTCGTTACTTAATTTCCGATTATGGGAGGATATTAGTCAACTTCAACTTATTTCAATTGATACTTTTGTCCGCGACTTCGTTCCCGTGGAGTTAGATTTTGAAAATCCCGCGGGATTATTCTGCTTTTCCAAGATAAAAGGTAGCATAAGTCATTCTCACATGGTCTTTGGGGTCTCAAGATGCTAGAATGACAACCTCGCATTGTTTATCTACTAATATTAGTCACCTTCTTCTTCTTCTTCTTCTTTATCAACCGATAGACGTCCACTGCTGGACAAAGGTCTCTTGCATGGACTTCCACAGGCCTCGGTCTTGCGCCGCCTGAATCCAGCGGCTCCCTGCGACTCGTTTGATGTCGTCGGTCCACCTGGTGGGGGGTCTGCCAACACTGCGCTTCCCGGTGCGGGGTCGCCACTCCAGCACCTTGGGACCCCAACGACCTTTTACCTTAGTCACCTACTTACTTGTAAATAGAGAAATTTACGCTCATCTCTACCCAATGACGTATCACCGCAGGAACTGTAAACTGATCCTGAAAAATAGACTCGTAAATGTGATCCATGTAAGCTGTCTTCCTTAAAATAATGGCGTCACTGTCTTGCTCTAATAAATAATCTATACTCAGATTGAAAAGCACACCCTGTTTTCTCTTATATTTTCTATAATGGAGAAGTTTTAAAGTGTTGGTATAGCACCAATGATGGATTATTATTAATTAGGTATAAAAAATCAAAAAATAATTGTAGTAATTACGGAGAAACAGGCCATCAATAGAACGTTTAGAGTTATAGACTATGTAAGTATTCAAAATAATGTCACACTTACAATGTCATACTTATTTCATTAATCATAAACTATTATACATATACGTAATAAAACTGTAACTGGAAGATTTCTGTACATTTAATATATTTTGAAAATTTTAATTGGGGGATGCTTTACTATCGATACTGAGCCCAAAATAGATTTTTATTAAATTTTTGTCTGTTTGTTTGTCCTTCTTTCACGTAAAAACTACCGCACAGATTTCTACAAAATTTTATACCGTAGTAGCTTATTACTCGGGTCAACATATATGCTACTTTTTATCCCGGAAAATCAAGGAGTTCGCGAGGGACTTTAGAAACTAAATCCACGCGGACAAAGTCGCGGGCATCAGCTAGTATTCTATAATGTCAATGCACGTCCACCAAGATACCAACTTCTTCTTCTTCTTCTTTATCAACCTATAGACGTCCACTGCTGGACAAAGGTCTCCTGCATGGACTTCCACAGGCTTCGGTCTTGCGCCGCTTGAATCCAGCGGCTCCGACTGGCTCCTTGCGACTCGTTTGATGTCGTCGGTCCACCTGGTGGGGGGTCTGCCAACACTGCGCTTCCCGGTGCGGGGTCGCCACTCCAACAACTTGGGACCCCAACGACCATCAGTTCTTCGAACTATGTGCCCCGCCCATTTCCACTTCAGTTTCGCGACACGCTGAGCTATGTCGGTGACTTTGGTTCTCCTACGAATCTCCTCATTTCTGATTTGATCTCGCAGAGATATACCGAGCATTGCTCTCTCCATCGCTCGCTGGGTGCCCCTGAGCCTTCTTATGAGGCCCATAGTTAGCGACCATGTCTCGGATCCGTAAGTCATCACTGGCAACACGCACTGTTCGAAGACTTGAGTCTTGAGGCACTGAGGGATTTTGGACGAGAAGACATCTCGGAGCCTCCCGAACGCTGCCCAGCCGAGTTGGATTCGGCGGTTAATCTCTTTCTCGAAATTGGACCTACCTAGCTGGACTGTATGTCCCAGGTATATATACTCGTCTACAATTTCGAGCGCAGAGTTCTCAACGATTACTGGGTGGAGCGGAGCATGAGCATTGGACATGATTTTCGTCTTGCTCATGTTCATTTTCAGGCCCACCTGTTGAGAAACCCTGCTGAGATCATTGAGCATTGTATTGAGATCTCTCAGAGTCTCTGCCATGACTACTATGTCATCGGCAAATCGCAGGTGAGTGATGTACTCGCCGTTTATGTTGATGCCGAGTCCGTTCCAATCCAGAAGCTTAAAGACGTCCTCCAACGCAGCGGTAAATAGCTTCGGGGACATTACATCTCCCTGTCGCACTCCACGCTGCAAGTGGATTGGTCTCGTAGTCTGGTCCTGTATACGTACTGACATAGTGGCGTTTTCGTACAAGCACTTCAAGACTTGGATATACCGGTAGTCAATCCGGCATCTCTGCAGCGACCTCAATACAGCCCAAGTTTCCACCGAATCAAAGGCTTTCTCATAGTCCACAAACGCTAAGCAAAGTGGACGGTTATACTCTTCCGTCTTCTGTATAACCTGCCGCAGCGTATGAATGTGATCTATGGTACCAAAGCCTTTTCGGAATCCGGCTTGTTCGGGAGGCTGGAAGTCGTCAAACCTACGAGCGAGACGATTCGTAATGACTCTCGAGAACAACTTGTAAACATGACTCAGCAGCGAAATGGGTCTATAATTCTTCAGCAAGGTATTATCACCCTTTTTCAAGAACAGGACCACCACGCTCCTGTGCCAAGCTTCCGGCGTTATACCCTCGTGAATGACGGAATTGAACAATCGCTGAAAGATCTTAAGTACCGGTTTTCCACCCGCTTTCAGGAGTTCCGCAGTGATTCCGTCATCACCTGGCGCCTTGTTGTTCTTGAGCTGTTTAAGAGCCATTCTAATCTCGTATAGGCTGACGTCCGGGATATCTTCGGTATAGTGTCGGGTCAGTTTGGCTCTGGGATCTTTGGCCAAATTTGGTTTTTGTGTCGTGGTCTATAACTGCCCATAGAACTTCTCGACCTCTCCCAAAATCTCAGGTCGAGAAGAGACGAGACGACCGTCATCAGTTTTAAGCCGCGTCAGCTGGCTCTGTCCGATAGACAGACCTCTCGCGAACACTTTTGAGCCTTTGTTCCGCTCGATGGTATCTTTAATACACTTGGTATTAAAGATCCGAAGGTCGCGAGTTTGTGCCTTAGAGATCTGCCTATTAATCCGCCGGTAGGCAGCCGCGTCTACCGATGACTGCAGCCTCATCTCTTGTCTTTCCTCCATGAGCTTGAGAGTATGGTCAGATAACTTTTTGGTTATTTTCCTGCGATGGGTCTTAAAGAACTTAGACCCCACAGTATGGACAGTTTCCACGAACCTGTTGTTTAGATCGTCCACAGAAACACAGATACCAACTATCGTCTAATAATTCTTTAATTGAATTTAAAGCTTTTCAACTCTTACAAGAAAAGTTTATTTAAAAATTAAGTACAATTATGTAGCCATGAGCCGCGATAAAGCTCGTAGAAGTGGAATAGAGTAATTTAATTCTACGTCACCACGGCAAAGTTTGAAGCCTACGCTTCAATTTGATAAATGGATGTATTTCATTTAAACACGAATTCAGTTAAACGGCGCGCAATTAAAACGTTCAGCCGGGCGTATTGTAAATTGCCTTCTAACTGACGCTGTTGATTCTGAAATACGTTTAGGAATTCTCACACAAGCTGCAATGTCGACACCGACCATCGGAATATAAAACGAACCGCATTTTTATTCTGAAAGCCCATTTCAGAACTGAAAATATAAGGTAGTCATCAGTACCATACAGTATTCGCCAAAATCTGATTGCAGGTATTGTAAAATAACACAACACATTATAAAAATATAATAAGACTATTTTTAAAAACTTTGTCAGTTTATCCTTTTATTTGAAAACGCTTATCTAAATTCTAATTCAAATTCAAATCGAACTTGAATTCTCATGAGGTTTTCACTGTTAACTTATTCAAGTTACATTCGTAGCTCGGGTTAGCACTATATAGGCTTCATTTCATCAAAATCGACTGACGACAAAAAAGATTTCCTTGTTTAAAGTTTCAGCTTTCAGGAGCTGACTAAGCTTATAAGTGACTAAGTTCGTAGACGGCCGCTTCATTTATTGATTTTTAATTAATCATATACCTAAATCCATGCGGACGAAGTCGTGGGCATCAGCAGGTACATTAAAAAAATTAAATAGGTACTTATAAGTAGAACTGCCTTGGATTCCGCGCAGGGTAAATAACCGCTATAATTAGAAACTTCAGTGCACTTACTTCTGATTGCTCCTTATTTATTGAAGTGAACTTTTGGTGCAGAATTAAATCTTTATTGCGGTTTAAGGTGACCTAAATCAGCTAACTTTAAAATGTTGAGACAAAATCTTTGAGTATTTAATTACACCCCTCTTTTTGTGTCGGGGGTTAGGTCAGGGGTTAAAAATACTCAAAAACAAGAGACATGAAGTAAAGAAATAGTTAGTCCTCCTTTTCACAACATTGTTCCTTTCACAGAACTTCAAGAAGTCGTGAGCGTTGGCATCCTTACGTGGTCGAAATCCAGCCCACTCGTACGAAACGCTTTAGTTCAATGTTTCTGAAACGAACCTCTAAGATAAGAGTCTAAGGTGTGGAACGCCCTTCCGCGCGGCGTCCGTGTTCCCTGCCACGTATTGAGTACCTTCAAGGCAAGAGTGATCAGAGAACAGGCATTTTCCACGCAAGCGCGCTCCAACCTAGACCTCATAACTCATCAGTGCTTTCAGTCATAGATAGCCGTCAAACGCAAACCTATGTTGAAGTTGTTTTAAATGTGTTAAATCGGCATGCATATTCCCTCACGATGTTTTTCACCAGATAAAACGCATAAAGTTCAAAAAAAAAGTACTTAGTGCGCGCCTGGAAAGCTCGAAAACGAGATCAGATTCTTAACCACCAAGATAATTAATAATTCCACCCAATTATTTATTTCATTGCCCCTATCGTGTCCTGGTCGCAGACACATGCGTCTTGAACGCGACCATATCATTTATCCGTGACAATGCACGCCACAAGTACGCTCAGTATTTGTAAGAGCAAATCAACTTTGCATACTGCATCGGGGTTGGGCCAGACAGTGAACTGTGTTGATATACAGGTTGATTCGTATTTGCTACTTCTACATACTTATCGATACAATTTTTGTAGAAGTCAAGCTAAACTTGACTAAATCCTCTTCAATCCATAATGCGGAAAGCTTGTAATAGGAGTGGGTACGACAATAGTGCAACGTGGTAGTGGTGATCGAACCAACCTTTCAGGTTTCAGTCCGCATTGAGGTTTTTTTTAAAATCCCAAGAGCACTCTTTGGATATCAAATGTATGAATAAAATATTCTTTATTGGACACGATACCTAATTAAGTTCACTAATGAATGCTACCTAAAATGTCAATTTATAAAATCGACAGTGTCTGAATCCCACAGTTCACACAGGTGGACAGTTATACCCCTGCAGCATCAGGATTGAGGAGTTGGAACTAGAAATTTTTGTGGGACAATTATCTTATATGTAGAGCATGCTGTACCTATATTATTTTCGTGGCGTGCACTGCAGTATGCGCCCGCGCAAGCATCTTGTTAACGACAGGCGCCGGCGCAAGACAAATGCGACTTCATTATTAACACGCGCGAAATCTTAATAAAGATCTTTCACTCTCATGACGTTAAATTGTTTCTACATTCATGTAAATTGCTTGGGCATTTCAACAGCTTATAATAATACATTTATCTTTTATTGTAGTTGCACGGTACGTACGATTAAAGAGGACTTTTGTATGGTGAGACTGAGAGGCTTTGGCCATGGTTAGTTAAATTCTACCGTCGACATGCCGCCAAGCGATTTAGCGTTCCCTAGTAAAATACGCGTCAGCTGTTAGACGCTGTTAACCCTTTTAAATTATTTAACTTCTTCTTTGTCAACCGATAGACGTCCACTGCTGGACAAAGGTCACTTGCATGGACTTCCACAGGTCTCGGTCTTGCGCCGCCTGAATCCAGCGGCTCCCTGCCTTTGATGTCGTCGGTCCACCTAATGGGGGTCTGCCAACACTGTGCTTCCCGGTGCGGGGTCGCCACTCCAACACCTTGGGACTCCAACGACCATCAGCTCTTCGAACTATGTGCGGCAAAATGGGCAGCATTTCCACTTCAGTTTCGCGACTCGCTGAGCTATGTCGGACTTTGGTTCTCCTACGGATCTCCTCATTTCTGTTTTGAGCTCGCAGGGATATTTAAATTATTTAACTACATACCAACTTACTTAAATTAAACTACTGCGTCAAAAGTTTATAACGTCACAGTATTTTGACGGTATTCTCTAAAATTGATTGCATCAATGTAACGATGGCAATGACCTCTGACCGGCTGGCACTCTCCCTGGATCGGTTAAAATGCATCGTCACAGCAAGAACACCATAAATTCAGCCAATCAGAGGTCATTACGATCCTTACACTGATGCAAGTGCACTACAGTATTTTATATTATACAAGCTTCCATACTATACGCGTTACGTGCGTTGACGTGACGTGTTAAAAAGTTGGTTTGATTAGTTGGTAAGATCCCTTTGTACATGAGAAGAAAGATGCTATGCTAATAACAATACAAAGCCCAACGACAACCGAGGTTCACAATAACTACAAATACATTAGAAATTCCGACAAAAGCAATAATGTCCGCAGTTATTTATAGACGGCTCGGAAACCAATCAGGCATGCGGCATCACGTGCTGCTAATGCAGGCTACCCTCATTATTGGAGACCGTGTTGTGTTATTGCTTCTCATTATTAGTAGCCTACGATAACATCCCTATATACTTTATAGGGTTCCGTACCCAAATGGTGCCAACGGGACCCTACAACTAAGTCTCCACTGTCCATTCGTCTGCCCGTCTGTCAGCGAGTTATATTTTATGAACCGAAATAGTAAATACTTGAAATTTTCACAGAATGTGTATTTTTATTGCCGCTATAAAATTAAAGTAGGTCTCCATACAATAAACTTTTGTTTTTGCTCTAACCTAATAATATAATAGCCGGACGCCGCCGGTGTTTAATCTTGTACGATGGTACGGAACCTTTCGTGTTCGGGTCCGATTCGTACTTGGCCGGGTTTTTTTTACAAAGAATTTACCAAGCCAAACTTAACTCATATATTATTCTCTTCTCCCCTCCAAATAAGAGGAAACCTTGGGTTAGAAGTGGCTACCATCACACTTGATGGAAAGTGATTTTGCGGCTTAAAGTGTACTATAGACTGGATGTTGAGTGTATGATTTTCCTATAAAAAGTCATACTTCTGAATATTTTCTTCTGTTTTAGGGATGTCAGTAATGTGCTACTTACCTACTTACCTACCTAGTACCTACATTATTTTTTTCAAAAACCTATACTTTCAAAACGCTCCCCTGTAAAATTCGTCTTTTGCAGGCGGTAGTATGAGACGACGTGTGCTAATATTTTTTTTGGAAAATGAACAAGCTCATATCCCTATAGGCAGAGGAGCTCCCCTAAAATAAGTCAACACCGGACACTTATTAGGAGCTGTCGATACGAAGCCCTTAACGAGGTGTCTCAATCGCTCTGAGTCACCGGGTCAGGGGTGAGCCGCCCCTGCGATTATCGCCTTACAACCTGATACACAATGGCACAGTTAAAATGACCGTTCCTTTAACTGCTTATTAGAACGACGGCATGAACAACACGATGGTAAGCACTGCCCAATCATCGTACAAAAACCCTCTACTCAATTTTATCGTAGGTAAATATTCAGCGAAACCAGAAGATATGAGTAGAAATCATACCTAACCTACCTATTTTGAAACAAGAAAAAGTATCTCGGACTCTACATCGTATTCTCCATTGTTGAAGGTCGTGACCCCTTTCCATTAGTCATATTGGTAGGAGCTTTCTTGGGATAATAATGCGGCGGGTTCCCAACTCCTTCCGCATTCGACTCGATTATGATAACGAGGTTTTTACGCTTAGATTTAACGGTTATTATTAAGTATAAGATGTTAGTGATAATAATCGGGACTATACGCTGTCACACTAGGCGACCTAGCCTAGTCTAGGCCACACACTGGATAGTGAGGCCACACGTCCCTAGAAAAAGTAGGTAGGCATATCTACTACCCTAGGAGCAATTTGCATTGGCTGTTGGTTGGGCTCTTCGATCATATATTTATATTAAGGTTGGGCCTTTGTCCCTCGTTTGGTTGGCCAACAGTAAGACTAACTGTCATCCCTAAAAAACGTGGTGCCAACCGTAGAAAAGAGGGATGTGGCTGGCCTTACACAGGGCTACATAGTTGGCATCACCACTACCATCTCCCAACCGTTGGCTACCGTTGGCTACAAAACCCCAACGAAAATAATTGCTACAATACAAGGATAAGAGCTCGCGACATCTCGTTATATTCACACGTACGTACGTGACCACGCATCCCGTGGGGTGATGCAGCCAATGCAACGGATTGCGAATGCACAGGGGATTTAGACGAGTCCCGCCTTGGATTATTATGACGTAATCCTACTAATATTATAAATGCGAAAGTTTGTGAGGATGGATGTATGGATGTTTGGATGGATGGATGGATGGATGTTTGTTACTCTTTAACGCGACAACGAATGAACCGATTTTGCTGAAATTTGGCACAGACATAGATTATAGTCTGGAATAGCACATAGGCTACTTTTTATCCCGGAAAAGCAAACAGTTCCTGCGGGATAGCATCGCTATTTTTTACGCATTTGTCCTTTAAAATACGCGCAATGGAGTTTTAGATTTACGTGATTTTTTTGCACAGGTGAAGTTAAGGGCCTGAAAAATGACAAAGGCTACTTTTTATCCCGGGAAAACAAATGGTTCCTGCGGGATATTAGTATGCTACTTTTCACATATTTATCTTTTAATTACGCGGCATTTATGTATGTATGTATGTATATATGTATGTATGTATGTATGTATGTCTAATATTATAAATGCGAAAGTTTGTGAGGATGTATGGATGTATGGATGTTTGGATGGATGGATGTTTGTTACTCTTTAACGCGACAACGAAAGAACAGATTTTGCTGAAATTTGGCACAGACATAGATTATAGTCTGGAATAGCACATAGGCTACTTTTTATCCCGGAAATATACTTAATAAATGCGAAAGTTTGTGAGGATGGATGTATGGATGGATGGATGGATGTTTGTTACTCTTTAACGCGACAAAGAATGAACCGATTTTGCTGAAATTTGGCACAGATATAGATTATAGTCTGGAATAGCACATAAGGTACTTTTTATCCCGGAAAAGCAAACAGTTCCTGCGGGATAGCATCGCTATTTTTTCCGCATTTGTCCTTCAAAATACGCGCAATGGAGTTTTAGATTGTCTTGATTATTTTGCACAGGTGAAGTAAAGGGCCTGAAAAATAACAAAGGCTACTTTTTATCCCGGGAAAACAAACGGTTCCTGCGGGATGCTACTTTACACGTATTTATCTTTTAATTACGCGGCTATTATGTATGTATGTATGCATGTATATATGTATGCATGTATGTATGTATGTATGTATGTATGTATGTATGTATGCGTCGCTATTTTTTACGCATTTGTTGAGTTTAGATTGACGTGGTTTTTTACACAGGTAATGTTGAGGACCTGGAAAGTGACAAAGGCTACTTTTGTCTCGGGAACAAACATTTGAAAAGAAATCTATAATAAAAAATTCTATTTTTAAAACTGACTTCAATCGCCCGCGCTAATGCAAAGCATCTAATTTATTGTTATTTTTTAAAAAACCACTCGACTGATTTCGATAAAATTTAAATGAGACCACCCGGGAAGTATTCCCTTTGAAACAAAAAAGAATTTTCCAAATCGGTTCAGGCGTCTTCGGAGGAGGAGTAATCGGTGAACATACATAAAAAAAGATTCCTACGAATTGGGAACCTCCTCCTTTTGAAGTCACAACCAAGTACAAGTCGTAGTAACAACCATACATTCATCCATCCATCCATCCGAACGAAAAAGAATAAAATAATAAACATTAATAAGCCTTAATTAATTATAAATTAAATTAATTAAAACTAATACATAAATAAAAATTATTATTAACTACATATTATACACAAAAAATATAATAAAAAATAAAACGTTCAAAAAATATATTTAAAAAACAATATAAAATATAATTATGCTTTAAAGAATATTGTATAAAAAATAAATTTAAATATAAAACGTTTAAAACGATATTAAAAAAGATAATATATAAATAACAATAAATTAACTAACAATAAAAAATAATTATGATTAACAAATAAGAATAAAATAATATACATTAGTCTTAATTAATTAATCTTAATTAGTCTTAATTAATTCATTATTAACTACATATTTTAAATAAACTACATATCCTACTAATATTATAAATGCGAAAGTTTGTGAGGATGGATGTATGGATGTTTGGATGGATGGATGGATGGATGTTTGTTACTCTTTAACGCGACAACGAATGAACCGATTTTGCTGAAATTTGGCACAGACATAGATTATAGTCTGGAATAGCACATAGGCTACTTTTTATCCCGGAAAAGCAAACAGTTCCTGCGGGATAGCATCGCTATTTTTTACGCATTTGTCCTTCAAAATACGCACAATGGAGTTTTAGATTTACGTGATTTTTTTGCACAGGTGAAGTTAAGGGCCTGAAAAATGACAAAGGCTACTTTTTATCCCGGGAAAACAAATGGTTCCTGCGGGATATTAGTATGCTACTTTTCACATATTTATCTTTTAATTACGCGGCATTTATGTATGTATGTATGTATATATGTATGTATGTATGTATGTATGTCTAATATTATAAATGCGAAAGTTTGTGAGGATGTATGGATGTATGTATGTTTGGATGGATGGATGTTTGTTACTCTTTAACGCGACAACGAATGAACCGATTTTGCTGAAATTTGGCACAGACATAGATTATAGTCTGGAATAGCACATAGGCTACTTTTTATCCCGGAAATATACTTAATAAATGCGAAAGTTTGTGAGGATGGATGTATGGATGGATGGATGGATGTTTGTTACTCTTTAACGCGACAAAGAATGAACCGATTTTGCTGAAATTTGGCACAGATATAGATTATAGTCTGGAATAGCACATAAGCTACTTTTTATCCCGGAAAAGCAAACAGTTCCTGCGGGATAGCATCGCAATTTTTTACGCATTTGTCCTTCAAAATACGCGCAATGGAGTTTTAGATTGACGTGATTATTTTGCACAGGTGAAGTAAAGGGCCTGAAAAATAACAAAGGCTACTTTTTATCCCGGGAAAACAAACGGTTCCTGCGGGATGCTACTTTACACGTATTTATCTTTTAATTACGCGGCTATTATGTATGTATGTATGCATGTATGTATGTATGCATGAATGTATGTATGTATGTATGTATGCGTCGCTATTTTTTACGCATTTGTTGAGTTTAGATTGACGTGGTTTTTTACACAGGTAATGTTGAGGACCTGGAAAGTGACAAAGGCTACTTTTGTCACGGGAACAAACATTTGAAAAGAAATCTATAATAAAAAATTCTATTTTTAAAACCGACTTCAATCGCCCGCGCTAATGCAAAGCATCTAATTTATTGTTATTTTTTAAAAAACCGCTCGACTGATTTCGATAAAATTTAAATGAGACCACCCGGGAAGTAATTCCCTTTGAAACAAAAAAGAATTTTCCAAATCGGTTCAGGCGTCTTCGGAGGAGGAGTAATCGGTGAACATACATAAAAAAGGATTCCTACGAATTGGGAACCTCCTCCTTTTGAAGTCACAACCAAGTACAAGTCGTAGTAACAACCATACATTCATCCATCCATCCATCCGAACGAAAAAGAATAAAATAATAAACATTAATAAGCCTTAATTAATTATAAATTAAATTAATTAAAACTAATACATAAATAAAAATTATTATTAACTACATATTATACACAAAAAATATAGTAAAAAATAAAACGTTCAAAAAATATATTTAAAAAACAATATAAAATATAATTATGCTTTAAAGAATATTGTATAAAAAATAAATTTAAATATAAAACGTTTAAAACGATATTAAAAAAGATAATATATAAATAACAATAAATTAACTAACAATAAAAAATAATTATGATTAACAAATAAGAATAAAATAATATACATTAGTCTTAATTAATTAATCTTAATTAGTCTTAATTAATTCATTATTAACTACATATTTTAAATAAAAAATAAAGTAAAAAAACAAAACGTTTAATAATATATTAAAAAAACAATGTAAAAACAACAAACCAACAAAATCCTAACTCATCCATCTAACTATACTTATAATAAAACTGTAACTGGACGAATACTGCTGGTGCTGGGTCCTGCTCACCTAAATGGGTAGGTAATGGGTACGAAGTATGAACTACGCAGTGGCAAGCTGCCGTGAAAAAAATTCGAGCTTCCGTTTTGCTTTTACAAAAACTTCGTACAGTAGCTTGGTATTCTTAGATGACATCAATCTATTCACCTAATTTCACAATCGTTCGATTTGGTTTAGGAATCACCCTCCCCCCATTGTTACACTACTGGGCTACATCATTGAACTTCAAGTACCAATTCCTCATTCTTTATGCTGCTGGGTACCGGCTGAAGAAAATAGCTCTATACCACGTAGTACGGACTAGATACTGGCGTAGTGCAACGAAAAGCAATTTTTAAAAACTTTTTCCACGCGGACGAAGTCGCGGGCATCAGCTAGTTATTGATATTTGAGTCCCATCGGTAATGAGGGTTTCAATTGACAAAGCCGGGGGTATGTTTAGAGCCGTAGTTAGATGAGCTATCGATCATGTGTTACTTGTTAGTTGTAAACGATTTTGATGAAATTTGGTGTATCAAATTCAAATCCTTGCATCCCGGTGACGGATATCTCCAGACAAGGTAGTTTATGTCTGGAGCCGGAAAAAGACTATTTATAAGCCAGAATATTCTTAAGAGAAAATAATCAAAACTAATTCCAGACGAATTAATTCGCAGTCTTCAGCTTAGAGATTCAGTCTGAGATCTATATATCGTACTCTGGCTCTGCTCGAGGCTTAAGATAGAGTTAAAATGAGACTCAATATAAAGTCCCGACATAAATCTGTCTCGTTTTAACTCAGGTCTTGAGCCTGAGCTGAGTGAGAGTGCCATCTATAGATCTTACCCTCAGATTACCTCCTCTAACTAGAGATTATAAGAATTTCAAAATAGTGCCAACAAAAATAAAGAACCGCACTAACATTCAAAAACAATTAATGAATTACTACCACTTAGCTACAAGTGCTAACACGTAACGTAGTTATAAAACTACCTACCTACTATAAAAATACGAAAGCAAAATCCAACTTTTCAATTAAGGGCGGTCTTACACCTGAAACTTTCACTCACGTAAGTTACGATAACTTAATTAATATGGGTCTTTACGTACCATTATGTCACGTTAGATATATAATGGTACGTAATGTTATCTAACTTTTTCCAAGCCGGAGTATTTTTTTTTTGCTTTAGGCAAATTCAATTGAAAACTCAAAGGCCAGTCAAGCAAAAAAATAAGCAAATCAAACTGACACAAACTGGGTCAGGGGATTACGATTGTGTTTATGAATGTTGGACGACCGACGCGACGTTCAAATTCAAGTTGTTGGAAAAAGTTGGTTTCATTTCCCTGAACGACGTTCCTCTTTTATTTTATGGACCTTTATAACTGACAAGTTATATCAAACTTTCGTGGAAATGTCTGTTTTCCTCACTTTAAGTAGATTTCGTGATGAAATGAACTTAAGAGTTTTTTGTTATTTTATTTGCTTTTGTGGTGAAGTCATAAAGCTATATCACGCGTAAAATATGCAAATAAGTGAAATTCGTAAGCGAGTCTATATTTTTTTTGAGTTTGAAGAATGGACGAACGCAGTAGGCATACTTCAACTATTGTCGACGACATAATGACATTATAATGATTATTATTATCATCTCTTTAACCAATTCATACTTAACTTTAATAAATTAAAAATGTAGCACTTTACCGTTATGTACAGCTTTAATTAAGTAAGAACTTTCTAATATTGTTATAATGACATTATGTCACTATTATTTTATAGCCCGGTCAAAAAAGACCAAAAAATAGGGATCAGGTTACAATAATTCCCACTTGGCTGAAAGTTGGTAGGATTGTTCAAAACACTATTATAAATGAAGTGTGAAAAGTCCTCATCGATCCGACTGCTGGAAAAAAAATTTACTCGGGGTCAAAGGTCATAAAAACGGGTTTTTCGCGATTTTCAGCAAAACGGTAAGTTTTATCATAAAATTAGCCCTGACAAAAATTGTCACACATTAAAAAAAACGCGTTAAGTACACTACCTCAAAGGTGGCGTGGAAACGTGTGCAATGTGCATATCATGACGATTACAACTCTTTCAAATTTTTGAATCGTTATATCTCAAAAACGGTGGCTCTTAGGAAAAAAAGTATTAAGACATTTTTTATAGATAATCATCTGATCTATAATTTTTGTCAACGCAAATTTTATGATAAAACTTACCGTTTTGGTGAAAATCGCGAAAAACCCGTTTTTGTGACCTTTGACACCGAGTAATTTTTTGCCAGGTGTCGGATCGATGAGGACTTTTCACATTTCATTTATAATAGTGTTTTGAACAATCCTACCAATTTTCAGCCAAGTGGGAATTATTGTAACCTTGGATGTCTAAATTGACCGGGCTATTAATTCTTTTTAGGTTTTTCGATTTATTTATTACTAGCTGATGCTCGCGACTTCATCCGCGTTGATTTAGATTTGAAATCCCTCGGAAACTCTTTGATTTTCCGAGATAAAAAATAGCCTATGTCACTCTCCAGGTCCTCAACTATACTCATGCAAAAAATCACGTATATCCGTGCCTCTGTTGCAGCGTGACTGAAGGACAAACCAACAAACAAACACACTTTCGCATTTATAATATTATTATTATTATTATGATAATGTGATTTAAAACTTCTTGCAGAAACAGCTTATTATTTTACCCGATGATAACCTAAAATCCCTTCTATAGTTTGTGAGATTAACACGGACACAGAGACAAACTCGGCAGAGATTAAAAAAGGGACCAAACAAAACTATTCAAATATAACACAAGTGATATAAAAGTGCTACCTACATCACAGTCTATGAAACTGCGATCTACATTTCAGGGAACTTCATTTATTGCCTTTGTGGCAAGCGATCGTTTAGAACTTCATTGATTAAAGCTGCGTGCAAATGCCTCGGTTCACTGCCGCCTTTGTTAGGCGTCCTCTTTTTCATTTTATTCCCATGCCATAGGCAGGAAATGAGAGGATTCTCATATAAGAGGTAGGTATAAGTTTAAATGCGCACAGAAATACGTACTACTCAAATGACAACAGAGAACAATGAAGAGACAACAAAAATGACTGTAAATAATGAAAATAATGTCTTAAACGACTGACTTTTCTTCTGTGTAAAGGCAATTTCTTGAGTAGGTGCACATTCTGAAAATTGTACATGATCCAACCTACTTGCACGAAACCCTTTAGTTCAACGTTTCTGAAACGAACCGCCAAGGTGTGGAACACCCTTCCAGCATCCGTGTTTCCTGCTACCTATAAT
Source organism: Oeneis ivallda (assembly GCA_029955525.1). NCBI lineage: Eukaryota > Metazoa > Arthropoda > Insecta > Lepidoptera > Nymphalidae > Oeneis > Oeneis ivallda. The sequence goes on from JARPMR010000003.1 coordinate 23,018,359, forward strand.
TTGAGTACCTTCAAGGCAAGATTGAATAGGCATTTTCTAAGCAAGCGCGCTCCAACCTAGACCTCATCAGTGCTTCCCAGCGTTGATCATCGTCAAGCAAGTTTTTTATAAAAAAATCTCTAAACTAAATTCAGTTGATAGGTCCATAAAAAATAGTTTATTTTCACGATTTCTCTGCGAAAAAGGATGATAACATTATTTTAAAAGACAGATTGTATACAACCTGACTAGAATCACTGTGCTTCTGCTAGGCTAGGCCTTTATTGCCTGAGCGTTTCTCTCTAGCAGCCTAGCGTCTGAAAAAGTATTATAGGTAGGATTCAAGCGTTCATAAAATGGCAACATACTCGTACCTAGTAGTTTTTGACATCCCTAGTCTAGGCTCATAGGAATTAAACTGCAGGTAACGTGTATTAAACATTCAAATTGACCCGCCCCGCTGCGCTTTCATCAAACAATCGTTATTACGATGCAGATTGGAAACTTTATGCCGCTGAAACTAAAATCCAACGGTCAGATATCGAGTAACATACACTGCAGTAAAAACATTACGCAGGGGACTTTAGTGCACTAGTTATATGGATAATAGCTCCTGCATGCGTATTGAACATTATCCATTACTAGGTACGAGTGAAGAGTACCTAAATCGATTTTTTTTTATATTCTGAATACAGTTTATGAACAGCCGACCTAATTTTTTTTGTGCATGTTTACTTTAAATAAATTCCTGTAGAATCTCTACAGGAGTTATTTGAGGTTCATTATAATATTATCCTGACTCTGCGATAAGATTTAAGTGAAGGTAAAAGTAACAGTTTGGCACATACCTTTTTGTAAACAAAACCTTACCTACAAATCTAGTATATTTTACAACTCTCAAGGAGTCTGAACTATGTTCCCCAATTTGATCGGCAATTATGATCATAGTTCAGCCAACTTGCAGTATAACTTAATATTTTTAACCGACTTCAAAAAAAGGAGCAGGTTATCAATTCAATCAAATCGGAATCTTTTTTTTATGTATGTTCACCGATTACTCGAAGACGCCTGAACCGATTTGGACAATTCTTTTTTTGTTTCAAAGGGTACACTTCCCATTGAAATTTTGTCGAAATCGGTCGAAAGGTTTTTAAAATATCAACAATAAATTATAAACTTTGTAGAGGCACTGGTGTTTGAAGTCGGTTTTTTGAAAATATTTTTTTATATTAAATTATTTCTTACTTTAATATGTACACTTAAACCTTTCTGCAGAATCAAGCTATTACAGTAGTTTCGAGATGTATAATACAAAATATTATATTACTATTGGCAAAACCCTATGTAACAATACACTAAAAGTATTATAGTAGTTAGTACCTACAACTACTTACTTACCAACGCAACGCAACATTTATCTCCTCCTATTAACTTATTTATGAGATAATCTAAAAAGGTTTTGTTCAAGAAAATTATCCAGTAAAAACAAAACAATTTACTGAGAAAATGGGAACGCTAACGATTCGACTCAAAGCACGAACAAGCATCGATGAGTAGCTAAAAGGAGCATTGTCTCCACAGCTAATGAATGGGATCTGGAGCAGAAGTCATCAGTGTGGCCTATTGAGACTTTTCCTCAATCTAGACTTTCTACTGAACATGGGAAATTGGGTCTTATGTTATCCACATCAAGGTTCTTTATGCTCTATCTGTGCAGTATCTACCATAATAGAGCAAAGTTAGCTTTCGATAAGCATTGTACTCGGTGAAGGAAAGAATGTAGAAAAAGAACTACTACAATTATTAGTACTCGTAATTTAATAGAGGTAAGAATCCGCTATGATTTGAGGATAAAGGCCTTGGAAGATCTCTTTATTCTCACATAATTTATAAGGCTAGTTCATCGATGTATTATACATCGATGGGCTAGTTCGAACTACATTAGTATTTTAGTCGAGTAGCGAGTAACTAAACGTGTCTGACCACCAAAAATTTAGGCGAGTACTTGATTAAATTTTTGTTGCTCAGACACGTTTAGTTACTAAATTGCTCGCTACTGACTAAATACTAATGTAGTCCGAACTAGCCTTTAGGTCTGTTTCATACAATAAGCTCAAATACCCAGCTTCTTGGCTTAATAATAAAATAGATAGTCAGGAGCTAAGGACCTTTGCTAAAGGTTGTCATCGAATTAAAAAACTTAACTTTCGAAACGATGCCCTTAAAGGCGGTATGTATCTTGGATACCTACGTGCTTTAGTAATTCACTTTTAATAATTCAATGCCTACTACCTAGGAGTCTTTAGCTACCTACAGAAGTTTCACATCCCTTCCATGTTAGTACGTGTAAACTTTAAACCTCAACAAAACTCTAACTCCAAGTCTTCTTAAGTATTGCTTCCAAAAACAATATAATTATAATTTATAACTATATAGTTTATAATGAAATATATTACTTTTTATTATAATATTTACAGGGTGGACCCTGACCATTTAAATGTCTGGCTTAAGTTTATAATTTAACCGTTTCTATACAATAGTCCTAACTGTTTCGCGCATCCATCATTCGCACCCATTCGATTGTTCAGTCAATAGAGGGTGTTTAAACTTTTAGTGTGAATAAGACAGTTATACATTATTCACTATTTACAGATCTCCCCTAAAAAGCAGATCAAACCGAACCTTTCACGGTGAGATGCCAAAAGCAGGCAATGTTCTTTTGTCAAAGTACCGGACCACTGGGTCGTTAAGATATTATAGAGATTTCAAATACGAGTGAACGTTTGAGATTTCTCTGTTACTTTTAAGTAGTGTTATTGCCTCGTAGCAACGTTTTTCCCTTTTTGTTAGGGTCGTAAACTGGCTCTCATAATCATCATCTCATATTATCTCATCTCTGCAAGAAATATCAGTTGTCATGCTTGGTGTTATAGTCGGGTCAAAATCTCGCTGCTCTCAATTCCAAGATGGACAATTTGTTTGACATAGCAAGTCGCAAACAATTGAGTGATGTGGTTCAACATTATTCCAAAAATCTCCGATGGAAGAAGTAGTGACACACAGAAGTGAGAATTATAGGTACTTTGTAGATAAACTGGACCGCAAAGAAAAAGGGTCGGTTAGAAAATCTTCAATATCTTCAAAACTACCTGACCTAGCTTAATGAAATGAAGACTAAATCAAAGAATACTTTAATGTGCTTAAATGAAAATAAAAAAATATGAACTCAGGCTTTTTAGGGTTCCGTACCCAAAGGGTGCCAACGGGACCCTATTACTAAGCCTCCGCTGTCCGTCAGCGGGCTGTATCTCGTAAACCGTAATAGATAGACATTTAAAATTTTCACATATTGTGTATTTCTGTTGCCGCTATAACAACAAATAATAAAAAATTAATTAAAGATAAAAATAAATTTCCCATACACTGAAAAGGAGTCGAAATATTTTTTTATTTTTTTTTACCCTGGCATGTGGGGTGTCATTGTCTAGAGCTCATTAAGTGGAGTTCAAATACCTATATATTTTTTTATTTTTTACCTACAAAAATGAGGAAATGGGGGGCCGTCAAAGTTGTCGGTTTAGACCAATTTTGTTAGGGGGTCTATCTCAAAAACTAAACTAATTAGGAATTTGAAAGTTTGGAATAATTATTATGTACTATATAGTGCATTTAAACAACAAATACTGAAAACACCGATTTATTGGCCACTACCGATTCATTGGATACACTTGGCCGATTTTTATTTTTAATAAATGTAAAATAAATGAAAATGCGTAGTTTTTCGTTTTGATGTAGTTTTTCATTTTAACCGACCCTTTTTCTTTGCGGTCCAGTTTAGTAAGAACGCAGTCATCTCCAACAAGTGTTACTCGATGACCACCCTCTATCAAATGCACTGCAATTCTGCGACGTGTTAGCTTTTTTGTAGGTACGTCCCCCGCGGTGCGGGCCCCCAAATATCTTGATAACTTCATTGAAAACTCCCGGTACAGCTAGACTGGATGCGTTTATACACGAGGGAACATTTGCAATAAAACCTAAAGCACTGATATTAAAATAATATAAAACAGACGTATAGATATTAACTTGGGTAGACTTGAAACTTAAATCACAATACAGTCAAGATTGCATTTCATTAAATTCAACCCTTAAATGGACAAACTGGGATATTAAAGTTTTTATTGGAATATTTTGATACAACGGGGTAATACGAAACTTACATACTTTTAACACTAAGTGCCGATTTCACTAACGTCGTATAACATTTTACCAAGGACTAAATTGGGCGTTTTGACAGTTTTTGTAATGAAAATGCTGTCAAAATATCAAATTTACGCTCGGATAAGACTTTTTTACATTGGTGGAATTGGCCCTAAAAATTTTTTTTTGCGTGCCATGAAATTCAAAACGATGAAATGTGAACTTTCTGAAAAATGAAAAAAGGCTGACTGAAAGTTTCTTAAATTCAACGCAGATGAATTCGTAGCCCGTAGGTGAATGCTAGTAGTATCGAATATACTACGACGATGATAAAAATATATCTTAAATATATGCTTAGCTTATCGTACCAATCTTTCCTTAGAGAGTGACGAATTTAACTGATATCATTGTTTAGCACTTGATCGAAACCACAGAATATATTAGTACTACTCGAAACTCAGAATTGCATAGGCGTAGGTAACTCGATGGTAAAAATAACGAAATACTGGAACTAACTATAGTTTATTGTTTTTTATAGGATTCTCACAATTCACTGACTGGTTAATTACTCAAATCACTTTAAAATTACTTTTAAAATTACGCGACTCGCTAGGGCGTCTTTCGGCGACTAGGTTCAAGACCTTAGCTTCCTTGGTGTACCACACCGGGCGGGCAGAATACCAGGTCCGTAGCTGGTGGCCGCAATTGGGCTAATTCCAGAACGACTACGAAGAGTTGGAAATAATTAGCCGTTTTATAGGCATATATTGCTGATTAACATTTTATTATTTACGTCAATCGACAATAATCATGGCTCAGCAATACATGGCTTAGAACTAGGGATGTAACAGTACGTACTGTTATAGCTATATATTTTTATATTTATTTATTTATTAATAACACATTAATAAATTATGCCAAATTTCAGCCCAGATTACAGATCTGTCCAGTGATTTGAGCTGTGTGATCAGATCAATCAGTCAGTCACTTTTCTTTTTATAATAATTGTTAGCTAAGGCATAAAGCGGATCTTTTCTATGCACATATGCAGGTTGGATGCAGCTTGCTCTCCGGGGTCTAATTTTCGTAACCCGGCCTGTGGGGACCGACGCGACGCCGAACTTCGTCCTAAAAGCTGTTACAACTGTGACAGCAACAACTTTAGGGGGGTTCCAAAACCGGTTTCACCGAAATTGAAAAAACCGGCTAAACCGGATTTTCGCCATTTTTCAAAACCGGTTTTAAAATTTGGCGAAACCGGGTTTTTCGATTTTTTCGATTTATTTCGATTTTATATCAGATTGCATTACGTATTACGCTCGCTTAAGCTAAATCATGATATACAAAACTCATCACATCATCATTAGAATTTATGCAGTTTACAGCCCATTAACGTCCCACTGCTGAGCACACCGTACACTCCTCTATTCTCATAGGAGAGACGGTCAGACGGAGCTTAGACCCACCGGCCACCACGTTGCTCCAATGCGGGTTGGCGGGCTTTAATGACTATTATTATCATCTAGTGATAATAACCGAGACCGATGACGGCTTGTTGATGACCGTTGAACGTGATCTAGCAGTGCCGACCTCTATGATATTGGCACCAGCCAGCACTCACATCTCCTTTTCACTGCGATGTCGCGGTCATCAGGAGAGTCCTAAGCTGCTCCGCAATTTTAACAGCCGCGGACCAGCCAAAGCTGCAAAGGTCAGTAGATCTGCCTCCATGTTTTCAGTTTGCAGATACTTGATCTCAATTACACCTTCTTGTGTACAATTTCGAATGAAGTGCATTTTTAGGTCAATATGGACTTTGAAGTCACCATTTCATTTTGGCTTAGTTTGAGGGCAGCTTGATTATCATTTAATATGATTACTTATAACTCCTCTTTTCTCTAGTAAGTATAGACATGGAGTTTCTGGCATGTTGTCCTATGCCTTTTCTGTGTTGAGCTTTTTGTGCTCTTGCCTCCCTGCCTAAGATATCTGTAACACATCTCTGAGAGTATAATTATGACTCTTCAGTCTCATCAAGTATGAAATCTCTGGTTCATGCTGAAGGGTGTCTCTCTCTTTGTGGCCTCCCATTTTCAGGTATTTCTATAATTTCTGATGTATCATCATAAGACTCTATTTCGTCTTCTGAAGAAACGTCTTCTTCTTGATAGTTTTGATTCTGCAAAGTGTTTTTATTTTTATTATTTGTTGTTTCAACTTCAATTGCTTGTACCGTTTTTATAACATTTTTGCTTTTAACTTTATTTCCTTTTTCCGGATCTTCTACTCCGAAGTACATTTTGTTTATAACCTTGATATCCCTGCTTATCACTACATGATCATATTCTGGTATGTACTCATATTCTGGTATGTACTCTGTAGGCCTTTGAGGTCATCGAGTAACCCATGAATACGCCTTCTTTAGCGTTCTTGGTTAATTTCCCTCGTTTTTTCTTGTTCAAAACAAAGGTCATCTTTAGGCACGTGTATGGCAGGCCATACACGTGCCTAAAGATGATGCCCACACGGCGTTCGAACAACCCATTTCTTGAACAGTAAATCGCCATTCAGTGCTTTCGACGGGCTACGATTTACAAGGTAGTTAGCGGTTTTAGCGCCCAAGGCTTTTTAGGTGCATTGGCCTCAATTATTAAACATCTAGCTTTTTATATCAAGGATCTATTTTTTTCTCTTGCGTACCGGAACGCTAAATCGCTTGGCGATACGTCTTTGTCTGGTTTGTCTGGTAACCACGGCCAAAGCCTCCACTCAGGGAAAATTTTTTGTTAGTTTTCAGAAAAAGGAGTGTTTTATTTTTTATTATTTTATAGGTCATCAATTTTATCCCAGAAAGTATTTTAATAATTGTAACTCAATTTTATTATTATTATTTACATTAAGACTGATTCAAAGGACTGAATAATAAAAGATTTTTTTTAAACTAGATTTATTTTAAAACAAAAACCGAAATAACCGAAAAAACCGGAAAACCGGTTTTGCCACTAAATCAAAACCGAAAACCCGGTTTTCTGAAATACTTTCGGTTTTGGATCCCCTAGGCGTCTCTCGATAATTTGCAAAACTTCAAGAGTTTCGTGTTACAACAGAATAAGTCAAGTCAAGTCAGTGAAGTCGGTTTTTTGGAGAAAATGTTTTTAGTTTTATAACAAAAAACATTCTCTCCAAAAAACCTACTTCAAACACCACTACAAAGTATAAAAATAATTTTAGTTTTTACACATTTATTGAAGTCGGGCGAGCGCGGCGTCTCACATCGCCCTCTAAATATCGCGCATGCCCGACTTCAACCAACTTTTTTATACTATTAAAAAATCGTCGCTTGGAAAATCTTTAGTAGGTCATTTAGTACATAATAATTCAATGCAGGTAAAAAGGTAGGTACATAACTACTTAATTAGATGAAAAAAACACATAGCTCCGAAAAGTAAGAGGTGCTGACCCATGATCGAACCCGCGTCCCCTCGAATAGGAGATACTAGGCTTAAGAGCGCGTGTAACACCAAAAAAAATCAGATTTCGCGATGAGATAAAACATAGCCACAACCTCATTTGAGGCGAGACAAAAGAAAGCGTTTTGCGCGGAATAGGAGTGTAGTAAGCGCCAAATACTTTGTAACTCGTAAAATATTCATTTTCTTTTCAATTCACTAGGCTACTTGCTCTTGATAATATAAATCGGAATTTAATGTAAAAATTTTGGCTCTGTAATATGCAACACATTGAAAATAAATGAATATTGGTTAAAAATTAGACCTAACTTCGCGATTTTTTATTATCGAACAAATTTCATCATTTTATGTTTTTGCCCAAACACGTCCTCTGGCAGTATGATGTAATTCTTGCGTGTTTTTTTTTCGGATACTTGAAACTTGATCTACTACTGTAATAATCAAATCTGTTTACTGTTAACGAGCGCACACCCACTCTTAACCACTTGGCCACCATTCTTGCTTTATTGTGTGGTGGTAAGGAATTCTTTATGAGTCCGATTCGCACTTGGCCTGTCTATTCTAATTTCGTGCAACCCCAACAAAACGGGCTAATCTTCCACTAGCCATCGAATAGTCCCGCGTTCGACTCCCGAGGCACCCCAAACATATTTCAAGTGCAGGATTAGACCTTTAGTAAAGTGCGAATGCGTAATGTTCGTGACAGATGATTCTGTAGATCTACGGCCCTAAATCTATGGGTTTAAATTTAAAGGCGGGTCATAATGGCGCCCTAACCTTCGCTTTTGCTGCAATGGTATATTTACACAATGCAAGTGGCTGACTTGACAGTAGACTGCAACTGAATTCGTTAACTTATGCAGCATTGAACCTAAAAAAGACACAAATAGCCAGCCCTGGCTTCGTAGAGCGTCATCTTTGTCATACATCACAGTATTTTGCCGCTTCATGCTACGAAAATGACGAAGATGAAGCCAGTCGATAATTTCTTACCAAAACTCTATGTCTGTCAAGTTCTGTAAATTATACGTCAATAACTGCCATGTGTGTGGAAATTGTGCCATGGCGACGGGCAAGACTAGCAGTTATGGCCGTTGGCATTCAATTTCTAATTTGGTAAGAATAGGCGAAAAGTTAGTGAAAAAAGCGAAAAGCGAAGTGGACAGATTATATTCTGTAATTAACCCCATAGGATATCGCGATACTGAAGTGGAAATGGGCGGGGCACATAGTTCGAAGAGCTGATGGTCGTTGGGGTCCCAAGGTGCTGGAGTGGCGACCCCGCACCGGGAAGCGCAGTGTTGGCAGACCCCCCACCAGGTGGACCGGCGACATCAAACGAGTCGCAGGGAGCCGCTGGATTCAGGCGGCGCAAGACCGAGGCCTGTGGAAGTCCATGCAAGAGACCTTTGTCCAGCAGTGGACGTCTATCGGTTGATAAAGAAGAAGAAGAAGAAGAACCCCATAGGACGTAGGTGAGTCGTCGCATAATATGATATTAATAACATAATTGTGGTAACACAGTGCGAGTGACTGGTTAGGCCAACTGGCTCGCTAGCTTACACTGTCTAAACGAGCCATATCAATCCAAGTTTCAAATGCAGATGTTTTGCATCTCTAAATTTATGGCGGGTTTCATAGTTTTGCTAATCTTCCTACTTATGGCTGTATTGAGTTGAAATGTGCCACACATTTTTGCTAGGTAATATTCTAAATCTTTTCCAATATGCATCAAAAAACCCCATGTAGTTGTATTTAAGTAATGAATTCTGAAATGAAGTACGAAGAAAATTAAGTATTTCGGGGTTTGTTAGGGTCGGGGAAAATATGAATCTTTGTATGCTGATTTATCGTAGTTCTTGGTTATTGTATTCTCATTTGGTGAACTAGCTTAAACTGAATTTTGAAATAATAAGCCATGTCTGCTGGTTTATTACGACCTATTATGACTTACGATTACCTATTGTTGAACCGCCATTACTATTTCTGTCTTGCTTACGTCGTCTTACACTGAGCAAGAAAACGATATAAAATAGCGGTTAACATTTTATATTGTTCATTGTGATCACAATATTATGTCATCGTGTTATGACGTCACGGGCCCCACATCTATTAGTTTAGTTTTAACATAAGCGTAACCATGTAATTGCCGTGAAGTATATTCACACGTCATTACCAATTTAAACGGCTTTGTGATCGACTGAAAACATGTTTGTGCTTTGTAACAGATTAATTGCTAGTTGTTAGACACTTGTTAGATATTATGAAATGAATTCGATTTAAAATCTCTGTATTAGTTATAGTGCTGATTCGTCACTGGACCCAAATGTTTCAAAATCGTGTGGAAATTCCTACACGTCTCAGAATATAAACACATATTATATAAAATTAAGCGCAGGTCTTTGGTCTTTTCTCAGAGAAGGGTTTATAGGCCATAGTCCACCACCCTGGCCCAATGCTAGACTTCACACACCTTTAAGAGCATTATGGAGTACTCTGGTGTGCAGATTTCCTCGCAATGTTTTCCTTCAGCGTTGAAACATGTGATATTTAATTTCTTGAACGCACAATAAATCCGAAAAAACAGAGGTGCCCGGGATCAAACCTGCGACCGCTCGAATAGGAGACCGCAGACCTAACCACTAGGTTATCACTGCTCTATCGAAAATGAAATCATACCGTTAACCATGTACGAATTCATACCTATTTAAAATTCTATTAGACGTGTTTGATTTGATTTCAACAGCTGTTGATGTTCACGCGTTCAAAAGCACGCACAAATTAATTAAAGGATTATAAACGGGTCAATATTTGATTGAACGTTCAATAGTGTGATTATGAACGGTTCATTATTCGGCTATCAGAGAGCGTTATTGTGTGCCGAGTGTAAATTGTTGTTAATCATTCCATCATCACATCACTTTCGAGAAACAAGAAGGACATATTATTCTGTTTTATGTAGAGGCGGCATTTTCGGGCAGTAGATGATGTTTCTTGACTAGCAACGAGAAAAGTTTAAAAACTGAGGAAAATTGAATGTATTTATTGATTGTACATATTGATTTATAAAAAATCAATGTGACGGATTTTGTAAAATTTCGCCTTTGTCACTCGGACATAATAAGTAATAACGAATCGATTGAAACCCGTTCATCAAAATCAGCTCTTCTGAGCTATGCTTACGCTCGCTAAAGCTCTACGGTGGAACATACGTAAATACACACACATATATTATATATACGTATTACGTATGTGTCTATGTATACATATAGACTGAGGAGTGAGGATACATCTTTCATACTTTTGCCTAACTTTTCTATTCTGTCTTTGAACATAATATTTATATGCCATATCCAAATATGTTTAAATAAGTACTGAATAACCATATCCTAGCTGACCAACTAGCTACTGTCCCATCAATAACACTTTACACCCGTCCGAAAAAATATCTAAATCTATTTCGTTCCCACTCTCTATAAACCCTGTAAGAAAGAGTGAGACATATCATTCAATAACGCATTCAATTTTGAGTTTACAGTAGGAACTCTCACGATAATTACAATGGTGTCAAAACGGATATGGTATGGTATAGTTCCGTAGGGGGAAGCGATGGGGAAGTGAGACCCATTACAAGGGGATTTATGGCTTCATATGTAAACAATGGGTTAATAATTATTATATTAATTTACTACATAACCCACATAGTTAATTAAGCTTATGGGGCACCTATGATTGAATGAGTTTATTGTAATTATAGAGTCGCGGGCAGAAGCGGGTTGAATAATAAAAGCTTCTTTGATTGAATGATTTATTATCGAGGACGTGAAATTATGTGACTTCTTATAAAAAAATAATAATAAGAAAAGAGCCTTTTATTTCTTCACGATTCTGTAACTAAAATTTTATTAAATAAATAAAATAATAAAAAACAAATAAATATTTATTTGCCAGAATGTACATTAAGAAAGTATAATTTATCAATTAAACAAAATCAAAATATATGAAGAAGCCTTTTGAGGACAAGCCCCTTTCAGAGAAAACAACTAAGTACAATATTTTAATGTTTTGCTATTATCCTAGTCAGCCTGTTGTGTAACTTTAAGGTACAGCCTTCAGTTTCTTGTTGGGTGTTTTATTTATTTAACTATGCATAAAATGGTTAGTACCGTTTCTTATAAGGATGGATTTTTATAGAGAACTAGCTGACCCAGCGAACTACGTACCGCCAACAAAAATATTTAGTGGTTGGTCACCCTTATCATTTAGGGATATGAAAAATAGATGTTGGCCGATTCTCAGACCTACCCGATATGCACACAAAATTTCATAAAAATCGGTCCACCCGTTTTGGAGGAGTAAGGTAACTAACATTGTGACACGAGAATTTTGTATATTAGACTAACTGACCCAGCGAACTTCGTACCGCCAGCAAAAATATTTAGTGGTTGGTCACCCTTGTCATTTAGGGCTATGAAAAATAGATGTTGGCCGATTCTCAGACCTACCCGATATGCACACAAAATTTCATAAAAATCGGTCCAGCCGTTTCGGAGGAGTACCTAAGGTAACTAACATTGTGACACGAGAATTTTATATTTTAGATAATTGAATAATCAAGTAATATTTTTCATCATTTACAATTTTACAATATGCGCCATACCTACTCTGTACAGTGAATTTGCATATTTTGCATACACAAAACTCTAATACTTATAATAATCATTATAATAGATATGAAAATAAGTAGGTATAATCTAATTTTATTCTATGAATGTAAAGGTCCAGCAATGTTATGTTGGCGTTTAGCATAATCCGGCTATTTGTCGGTGCAGTGGGCAAACAGCAGGAGTCAAAAATTAGGATGGACATCGTCTTGAAAGTCTCTGGAATAATCCTGAACATTGAAATCAGCTCCCAACGCTCATAAAGAGTTTATGAAATCGATTCATAAGCTGAACACACTCTCACTCTTCTTAAACTCAAGAGAGTTAAATGGAGACAGATTTAATATCAATGATCAGGATATAGGTATTCGTGTCTCGTTTTAACTCAGCCTTAAGTCTGAACAGAATGGGAAAACAATAACCTAATTCAGCCTAGTGCGAAAAATATACAGGTTACACAGAATGTGGTCCAAACTGGCCCATTGACAGTTCATATAAATCACTATCTCACGAACTCGAACGTTTTGGAGTTATGCGGTTCTAATGCAATCAAATATAACTTGCTTTAACGTTAAAGGGGAAAAAATCGTGACGAACCTGCATGTCTAAGAGTAAGAGTGAGTAAGTTCTATATAATGTGCTAAAGGGTGTGTGAATTCTGCCAATTCACACACCTTTTAGCAGCTATCCGCTCTTGGTCAGCTGTGGACTATGGCCTATACCCTTGTTCTGAGAGGAGACACATGCCCAGTATAGGGCCGATGATCGGTGGAAATTGATCGTCTCTACACGTCACTTATTTCTAGTGAAATATAAGATGCTCGGTAAAATACCCCAGTTTTTCGTCATTCCATTAAATTTGATGACTATACCCAACACTGTCACGTCCCATACATCATATTTCGCGTACGTTTACAAATAGTTGGCCACCCTACCCAAGGATACCCTCATATTTCCCCCATTACGCATTTGGGGGGAGGTTTCAATTTTATCATGCCATTGCGAATAATTTTGGCTTTTCAGGACAAGATAAAACGACGATGAGAATTTGAATTAACGTTAAGTTTAGTCGCTTAGTTATTTAGATTATCTTAACACATTAATTAAGAGGACTTTTCAGCAAAAAGGATTTATCTAGACAAAAGTTAAAATACCTACCTTAACAGAGGATAATTATTAGAATGCCAGTTTCGAATGATTTTTCTATGACATGTTAGTTACTAATCAAGTAGTTTATTCGACGGGTTACCGTACCTTTAGATAAGCTTTAGATAAACTTGAGATAATATTACCAATTTTAAAGTATTCAATGCTATTTCCAGGTAAAATTGTATGTGATGTAATTGCATGAATGCCTTTATATGGACAGATCAAGCTTTACCAAAACTAACACTACCTAATTTAATGTTCTTATACCTAATACCTACTTATAAATAAAGTAAAGAGCAACATAACAATTTTTCCTCAATGCCCTTTAAGTTATAGGAATCTTTATTCGCCCATTATCCATATCCCATAACAAAAGCTTGGCATTTCAAAGTTATTCAAAGCAACTATATATATAACCTTACAACTCCGGAAAAAAGTTCTTATATATAAGTCAAATCCATTTCTTCACACCATCCATCTACAACGAAATCCCCCAGCGAATTGTACCCGGAAAGTCGGTGACCCAAAAGAAAATTGGACGAGCGAAACATTAGTTCCACTTCGCCATAAATAATGGCATTTCTTTCGAAGGAATTAGGTTACTGAGCCTCTAATGCTATCAGTTGAACAGACATTTATTACGCAATTTTAGTCGACTTACAAAATAAGTAGGTCCTAAACAGGCTTACTCTTGAATATTTGTTGACTTAATTAATAAGCAATAAGGCTAACCTGTGGCTGAGATATATAGAAAGCATCAAAGCACGCTCACTCTGCTCAGATTTATGTTAGAGTCAAAACGAGTCAGATTTTTGTCAAAACACTGTCAAAACATATTTGTTTTTCTCGTTTTAACTCTGTCTCAAGTCCAATAGGAGACACTACAAATTAATTGGTATACCTACCTATTTACGAAATCTACTGATTCCAAACCAAACCAAACTCGATACAATTTTCAAAATTTTTTAACCTATATTTTTGTCATTTTTGTAGCATATTAAGGTTATGAACTACAGTTCGCTTCAGATATAAAGGCAAAGTCAACGATACTTGTTATCTGGCACCGATGAAACCCACAAACACACGTCATACACAATATACATAAATTCTATCAAATCCCTGAAGTCCAGTAAGATACCGATTTACCTACTCGAACGAAATCGGTCACCAAGAACTGATTTGTCGTCACCATAAAGACTCAATAAGATCGTCTCCTCAATGGAAGGGTCCTCCAGAGTAAGCATGCAACTGATCCTACTTTTATTTTGAATAAACTTCCTCGGCTTCTTCCGCGTTTAATTCGATTAATGTTTCTTTTATTGCCCATGCAATATAATACCACTGCTTAAGATCTGAATTAATAGAAGTTGCCAACTGTGTAAACAAAACATACAAACGCCAGGATTTTAAAGGAAAAGCTATATTTTCGACGGTTTCAATGTCTTTTTTGCTATTCGACAGCGATATTGTTGAAACCCAAATTAAGCAAATCACAAAATCAATAGAAACTCTCGTAATGTGCTTCCTGGTCGAATTCAACAGCTTAGAAAGTGTGCGCGGTTGGCATTCATAGCGCCAAATAGACGGAGATATTTAACCCAGATAGGATAAGCTCCCATTTGAAATGAAATACTCTAAATAATTGGTATCGGGCTTCGTAACAATTGGCAACAGCTGCTGTATAAAACATTTGTTTCGAAATTCAGTCCAACGATGAACACCGCTCAAGTTTGAAGACTTATGAAAATCATCCACATCTCTCTTTGTAGGTACCAATGCATTTACATTCGTTCATCTCGAGTCTCAAACCTTCGCCAGCCCACTCCAGCACGCCTAGCATGCACGCGCGAGAAATTTTTGTCTACCCCTTTTCTCGTATTATCTCTATATCTCTATTGAAACTAACATGGTTACACACCATGATTCGTCTCGATACGTCAAAAGTAGAGACAAAATTATTTTCTCTATTTTTCTCTACGAACTCTAACATGGCGAGTGGCGACGTCATTTTCTCGAATTTTGAAGTTTAAAATTAAAAATTTTAAAAACCCCCCGACACAAAAAATAATCTCTAAAACTAACAAATAATATTTTATACCTATATATAATTACTATCGTCACATATATTATGTAAGTTCAAATATTTTTATTTTCCAAGTGTGGTCGTCGCGTCGCGGGACCGCTAAAGTTTATAAAGTATTTTTCCAACAGCTAATTAATTGACCGAAGCGAGGTCTCTGAGTCTACTTGAATGAATTTGCACTTGTCCGTCCGTCCGTCCATCTGTCAGAGCCTTATAACTTTTGAATTACTGAACGTAATTACTTCAACTTTAGATATAATATGTAAACTGATGGCCTTCAGCCGAATATTGCATAAAAAATTATAAAAATCTTTATTTCAGGGGGGCTCTCATAGAAGTGAATGCGAAGGAAAATATTTTTTGTTGCCTTTCATAGGCTTGCCATATATTTTTTTAAAGACGATATTGAACACAGTACAAAAATATATTTTTTTAAATTTTTCCCTTAAAATTGACGAAATGGGGGGCTTTCAAAGTGGAGATTGAATTCGAGGCTAGATCTCTAAAACCAATTTATTTTAAAACTTGAAACTTACACATAATTTGATTTATATTCTGTACTTGAACAACAAATACTAAGATTAGATAAATATTATAAAGAAACGAAATTATTTAATTTTTAATGGGCATCAATGTTTTTAACAAAACTTCACTATACTGTTAATAGATGGCGCTGTCTTTATTATTGTAAATACAGTTTTGCGTCAGCTATTCTTATTTTGTCTATTACTAATTATGTTATTCAATTAGCAAATAATTATCAATAAAACTATCACGTTGTTTTTGCACAAGTAAATCCGTTTCTATTTACAATAATTAGACGTTAGCACCATATTACGTGGAATAAAAAATATTCTACTGATGGTATACAGACATGTTATATTTACTACCGTA
The DNA here is from genome assembly GCA_029955525.1 of Oeneis ivallda. Lineage (NCBI taxonomy): Eukaryota > Metazoa > Arthropoda > Insecta > Lepidoptera > Nymphalidae > Oeneis > Oeneis ivallda. The sequence continues at coordinate 23,034,798 of JARPMR010000003.1, forward strand.
TGATAGTACTGTGTCTATGAATGTAAAGATGAGCGCGCATCTAGACATGCTCGTCGCAGAAGCCGCAAGCGTGCAGTCATCGCATTTGAAATTTTTTTTATTATGAAATCGTATACTCCGTAACACCCGTTCAGCGAACCAGCTGAATTTTGGTAAAATACTGTAGGCATACGCATCCCATCCACGAAAGCAGATGATGATTGACGTCATCAGATTCGGCGCGTTTTAATTACAATATATAGTTAAAACTACCTTATGGGAATTATGGGATACCGCGAGGTCTCAGTTCGGGGCGAACCACTAGTTATTACGAATTACATTTAGGTAGGAGAGATCTTAAGTTTCATGCATATATAGTCTACGCTCTACGTAATGCCGCGCGCGACACGTGAGGGCAGACGACGTTGACGGTTGTGTTGATTTTGCGAAGTTTTCGGAGTAAATTCTTTTGTTGCAATCTGCGACTACACCTGTTTTTCTCACTTAGCGGTCCCCCGACGTGACGACGACACTTGGAAAATAAAAATATTTGAACTTACATAATATATGTGACGATAGTAATTATATATAGGTATAAAATATTATTTGTTAGTTTTTAGAGATTATTTTTTGTGTCGGGGGGTTTTTAAAATTTTTAATTTTACTTTTATTTAGTCCTTTTTAAAGTAGGTATAAATATTAGGAAGGTATTTGTAGTGATTTGTTAGCGCAGTGGTAATTGAGCCTAATTGATCCCATTTAATTACCCACCTTCGAAATCTAAACCTTACTCTAACATGTCATATTTAAAGTCATGGTTACCTTACCATGTTCTTTCAATATCATTGAAGTAATACGGTACCTTTCGAATCGATAGGACATATGGAAGGTAGTCAGATCACCTCATCAACTATTAAAGAGCTGATGATCTTCAAACGGCTGATCAGGTCATGGTTACCTTACCATATACTTTCAATATCATTGAAGTAACACGGTACCAAATTTCGAATCGATAGGGCATATGGAAGGTAGTCAGATCCCCTCATCAACTATTAAAGAGCTGATGATCTTCAAAGGGCTGATCAGGTCATGGTTACCTTACCATATACTTTCAAAATCATTGAAGTAACAAGGTACCAAATTTCGAATCGACAGGACATATGGAAGGTAGTCAGATCCCCTCATCAACTATTAAAGAGTTGATGATCTTCAAACGGCTGATCAGGTCATGGTTACCTTACCATATACTTTCAATATCATTGAAGTAACACGGTACCAAATTTCGAATCGATCGGACATAAGGAAGTTAGTCAGATCCCCTAATCAACTAGAAAAGAGCTGATAATCTTCAAACGGCTGAACAGATTTTCATGAAACATGGCTAAGAACACTCGGGATAAAATTATCTATGACACAAAAAAAACTAAACGAAAATCAGTTCATCCGTTTGGCGGCTACGCTACCACAGACAGATACACAGATACAGATACACAGACACGTTAAACTTATAACACCCCTCTCTTTTTGCGTCGGGGGTTAAAAAGAGTAAACGAGAAATCAGTCTACATCGACAACTCTCTCTCTCTTCGCGAGATATCACTTCGACGTGCATGCTAGGCCTGCTGATTACGACTAAGAAAATTGGATATAACATCCATCATTATTGTATTTGTTCATTTGACCATCATAACGAATGGATTGAAACCTAGCATCAAAATCGGTTCAGTAGTTTATTCACTGCAGTTTATTCACATACATAATACGTAGATACATACATAATATGATGTCGTGTGATGCGGGTTGTTACGTTCCCTCAAATATGGTTGAGCGAAGCAATGGCTGGGTCATGCGTCATGCTCGTGAACGGGTGCCACCGGCGGGAATGGGGCTACTTTATGTCTGCCCATCTTAAGATAAAAGTTAGTCGGTATGCATTTTTGGAACTTCCCTCATTGTGGAAACACTGCATATATAGCATAGTTTTTACTGTATTGTAAATTTGTTTTGAAAAGAGCAACCGCCGAGTTTCTTGCTGCTTCTTCTCGGCAGGAAAGGCATTCCGAACCAGTGGTAGATTCATCGACTATTCAAAAGCACTTGTAAAAGTTTATTTGAATAAAAAATATTTCTATTCTATTCTATTCTATTCTATACATACATAGACTACGAAAATCATAACTCTTCCTTTTGACTTTGCCGAAGTCGAGTAACTATCATCACTTTGCTATATTGAATTTAGGTTTCGCTTACAACTGCATCCTGTAGGCACATTTATTTACCTTGTTTAATTTCCTAAATTGGGAGCTAATACTTTGCCATTTGATTTCGTTCACAATTTAATTTCAATACGTAGTTAATTGTAATTTCTCTCAACGCTTCTTAATATCACGCTAAGAATGTGCGCATACATACTTTTTCTGTCTGTAAAGTTGTATACCTTCTAATACAAACTATCGCACTAGCTTATCCTGTTAAGATAGTGTATAATAGTGATGAATACTTAGTAACAGTAATGATGCAAAAGATGTTTGTTGTCCTGCATGGGTTGCAAAGTGTCCGATGCCATAGATAAGATTCGGCCTAGAGTAAATCTATTTATATCTTTATCTACCCTACAATAAAGCTATCTATGTTCACGTTTTTGTAGTGACGAGCGACGGCGCAGATTTCTACACGACACGTGCCCGTTGACGTGTTTTTACCATCGATTAATACGAATAGATTAGCTCGTTCGAAAAAAAATGATCAACTGATAACTAAATGGCACCAACTCATTGGAAGTTGGTGCCATTTAGCTAGCGTTCGCGGAGTATACTATCTATTATTTGTACTACGGGAATTAATGTATCTGTATCAATAAGCTGGGTCGCGCGCAGCATACGCGCTCGTCGTCTACGTCTGCCTAGACTGCCCTGACTCGCAAAATCTGTACTACTTTGTGCTACGTCGCCTGCGTTCTACAATACGCTCTGCTTTAAGGCGATACATTTCAACGCGAGGCACGATTTTAGGAGGTGAGGTGTGGGGTGCCGCCCGCGCGCGCCTCACGCGTCTCGCTCCGCGCGCTGCACTATTCTATTCTCGAGACCTCAGCGCTACGCCGCAGTATGAAATATTTCAGTAGACCAAGATCAACAGATTACTTATATTACGTATAAAATGCATAAAGTAATTTTATTTTTCAGATTATAAATATAAAAAATAAGTTCAGCACATAAGTTTCTTGTGTGCAAGGTTCAGTTTCATGAGCGTTGAAAGTGTGACACATAAAATTTGGACTTTAATAAAAACAAATCATAAATATTTTTTTGGTATGTTTTATTATAGTGTAATGTTTTATTAATATTATTTGGTCATCATTTATTTCTTTACAAATCCTACAGTTTTTTTTAAATCCGACTTCAAACGCCACAAAGTATAATAATCCTACTATATATAATATTATAAATGCGAAAGTTTGTGAGGATGTATGGATGAATGGATGTTTGTTACTCTATAACTTCACAACGAATGAACCGATTTGGCTGAAATTTAGAATGGAGATAGCTAATACCCAGGATTAGTACATAGGCTACTTTTTATTCCAAAAAGTTAGAGTTTCCGCGGGACCTTAATCTACGCGGCCGAAGTCGCGGGCATCATCTAGTTAATATAAAAAAAAAATTTCAAACGCCCGCGCCAGTAAAAAGGAATATAATCGAGTAATCAGTAAAACATACATAAAAAAAGATTCCGATGAATGGAGAATCTCCTCCTTTTTTGAAGTCTTCTCTGGGGTCAAGATAGAGGAAATAGTTGCCAAAATTTCGAAAAGTCCCCACCATATTGAAATTCTTTGTGATTGGACCGATTTCGTTGAAAATCGATTTGTAGGCTTCCCGGGGGTCAAGAAATTGTATATGGTTGCCAAAATTGGAAAAGTCCCGGCCATATTGAAATTCTTTGTTATTCGATCGATTTCGTTCAAAATCGATATTTAGGTTTCTCTGGGGTCAAGAAAGAGGGAATGGTACCTAAAATTTTAAAAAGTCCCCGCCATATTGAAATTCTTTGTTGTTGGACCGATTTCGTTCAAAATCTATATTTACGGTTCCCTAGGGTCAAGAAAGACGAAATGGTTGCCAAAATTTAAAAAGTCCACGCCATATTGAAATTCTATGTTATTGGACCGATTTCGTTCAAAATCGATATTTAGGCTTCTCTGGGGTCAAGATAGAGGAAATGGTTGCCAATATTTTAAAAAGTCCCCGCCATTTTGAAATTCTATGTTATTGGACCGATTTCTTTCAAAATCGATATTTAAGGTTCCGTGGGGTCAAGAAAGAGGAAATGGATGCCAAAATTTAAAAAGTCACCGCCATATTGGAATTCTTTGTTATTGGACCGATTTCGTTCAAAATCGATATTTAGGCTTCTCTGGGGTCAAGATAGACGAAATGGTTGCCAATATTTTAAAAAGTCCCCGCCATATTATAATTCTATGTTATTGGACCGATTTCGTTCAAAATCGATATCTAAGGTGCCCTGGGGTCAAGAAATTGGAAATGGTTGCCAAAATTGTAAAAAGTCCCGGCCATATTGAAATTCTATATTATTGGACCGATTACTTTCTAAATCGATATCTAAGGTGCCCTAGGGTCAAGAAAGAGGAAATAGTTGTCAAAATATTAAAAAGTCCCGGCCATATTGAAATTCTATTTTATTGGACCGATTTCGTTCAAAATCGATATTTAGGCTTCTTTGGGGTCAAAAAAGAGGAAATGGTTGCCAAAATTTTAAAAAGTCCCCGCCATATTGAAATTATATTTTATTGGACTGATTTCGTTCAAAATCGATATCTAAGGTGCCCTGGGGTCAAGAAAGAGGAAATGGTTGCCAAAATTTCAAAAAGTCCCCGCCATATTAAGAGTAAGTAAGTAAGTTGGTAGATTAGTAAGAGCCTCAATAGCCCAACGGTTAAAGGTGCGGACTGAAACTGAAAGGTCGCAGGTTCGAATCCCACCCGTTGCCCTATTGTCGTAACCACTCCTAGCACAAGCTTTCTGCTTAGTTGGAGGGGATAGGAGGATATTAGTCAACTTCAATTTGACTAATATTCTTTTATAAAAAAAAAAAGAAAAAATTGAAATTATATTTTATTGGACCGATTTCGTACAAAATCGATATCTAAGGTGCCCTGGGGTCAAGAAATTGTAAATGGTTGCCAAAATTGTAAAAAGTCCCGGCCATATTGAAATTCTATATTATTGGACCGATTACGTTAAAAATCGATATCTTAGATGCCCTAGGGTCAAGAAAGAGGAAATAGTTGCTAAAATTTTAAAAAATCCTCGCCATATTGAAATTCTTTGTTATTGGACCGATTTCGTTCAAAATCTATATTTAAGGTGCCCTAGGGTCAAGAAAGAGGAAATGATTGTCAAAATTTTAAACGGTCACCGCCTTATTCTTTGTCATTGGACCGATTTCGTTCAAAATCGATATTTAGGCTTCTTTGGGGTCAAGAAAGAGGAAATGGTTGCCAAAATTTAAAACAGGCATCTATTTCCTCTTTCTTGACCCCAGGGAAGCCTAACCAGAAATCAGTCCAATAAAATATAATTTCAATATGGCGGGGACTTTTGAAAATTTTGGCAACCATTTCCTCTTTCTTGGCCCTAGGGAACCTTAAATATAGATTTTAAACGAAATCGGTCCAACAACAAAGAATTTCAATATGGCGGGGATTTTTAAAATTTTAGGTACCATTTCCTCTTTCTTGACCCCAGACAAACCTAAATATCGATTTTCAACGAAATCGGTCGAATAACAAAGAATTTCAATATGGCGGGGACTTTTGAAAATTTTGGCAACCATTTCGTCTTTCTTGACCCCAGAGAAACCTAAATATCGATTTTGAACGAAATCGATCGAATAACAAAGAATTTCAATATGGCCGGGACTTTTCCAATTTTGGCAACCATATACAATTTCTTGACCCCCGGGAACCCTACAAATCGATTTTCAACGAAATCGGTCCAATGACAAAGAATTTCAATATGGTGGGGACTTTTCGAAATTTTGGCAACTATTTCCTCTATCTTGACCCCAGAGAAGCCTAGATATCGATTTTGAACGAAATCGGTCCAATAACATAGAATTTCAATATGGCGGGGACCTTTCAAAATTTTGGCATCCATTTCCTCTTTTTTGACCCTAGGGCACCTTAGATATCGATTTTGAACGAAATCGGTCCAATAACGTGGAATTTCAATATGGCGGGGTATTTTTAAAATTTTGGCAACTATTTCCTCTTTCTTGACCCCAGAGAAGCCTAAATATCGATTTTGAACGAAATCGGTCCAATAACATAGAATATCAATATGGCGAGGACTTTTTAAAATTTTGGCAACCATTTCCTCTTTTTTGACCCCAAAGAAGCCTAAATATCGATTTTCAACGAAATCGGTCAAATAACAAAGAATTTCAATATGGCGGTGACTTCTTAAAATTTTGGCATTCATTTCCTCTTTTTTGACCCTAGGGCACCTTAGATATCGATTTTGAACGAAATCGGTCCAATAAAATATAATTTCAATATGGCGGGGACTTTTTAAAATTTTGGTAACCATTCCCTCTTTCTTGACCCCACGGAACCTTAAATATCGATTTTGAACGAAATTGGTCCAATAACATAGAATTTCAATATGGCGGGGACTTTTTAAAATTTTGGCAACTATTTCCTCTATCTTGACCTCAGAGAAGCCTAAATATCGATTTTGAACAAAATCGGTCCAATAAAATATAATTTCAATATGGCGGGGACTTTTTAAAATTTTGGTAACCATTTCCTCTTTCTTAACCCCACGGAACCTTAAATATCGATTTTGAACGAAATCGGTCCAAAAACATAGAATTTCAATATGGCGGGGACTTTTTAAAATATTGGCAACCATTTCCTCTATCTTGACCCCAGAGAAGCCTAAATATCGATTTTGAACGAAATCGGTCCAATAACATAGATTTTCAATATGGCGGGGACTTTTTAAAATTTTGGCAACCATTTCCTCTTTCTTGACCCCACGGAACCTTAAATATCGATTTTGAACGAAATCGGTCCCATAACATAGAATTTCAATATGGCGGGGACTTTTTAAAATATTGGCAACCATTTCCTCTATCTTGACCCCAGAGAAGCCTAAATATCGATTTTGAACGAAATCGGTCCTATAACATAGATTTTCAATATGGCGGGGACTTTTTAAAATTTTGGCAACCATTTCCTCTTTCTTGACCCCACGGAACCTTAAATATCGATTTTGAACGAAATCGGTCCCATAACATAGAATTTCAATATGGCGGGGACTTTTTAAAATATTGGCAACCATTTCCTCTATCTTGACCCCAGAGAAGCCTAAATATCGATTTTGAACGAAATCGGTCCAATAACATAGATTTTCAATATGGCGGGGACTTTTTAAAATTTTGGCAACCATTTCCTCTTTCTTGACCCCACGGAACCTTAAATATCGATTTTGAACGAAATCGGTCCCATAACATAGAATTTCAATATGGCGGGGACTTTTTAAAATATTGGCAACCATTTCCTCTATCTTGACCCCAGAGAAGCCTAAATATCGATTTGAAATTGAAATTGAAATTGAAATTATTTATTTCCTTTCTTTGATTACATAGGTGCTTAAAATCTATGAACGTTGACAACTGGAAAAGTTTAAACTGCGTTCCAGTCGTCACGCCCACCTCCGAGACTTAATTATTTATATATACGGAAATATTAACACGATTCAATTTATCCATTTATATAATATTAAATTAAATTTACAGCATGCAGGAAGTGTGAGTGAGTGTGTGTGTGTATGTGTGTGTGTGCGTTTGTGTGAGTGTGTGTGTGTGTGTGTGTGTGTGTGTGTGTGTGTGTGTGCGCGCGTGTGTGTGGGTGCGTTCGTGTGTGTATGTGTGTGTGAGTGAGTGAATGCGTTTGAGTATTATTGTACTATTTGAGTGTGTATAAAAGTCTTTCGGTCTCTTCATACATTTTGAACGAAATCGGTCCAATAACAAAGAATTTCAATATGGCGGCGACAAGTTTCAAATGAGCTTCATCTTCTTCAAACGCCTAAGCAGCTCTTCGTAAATCATAGCTAAGATCCATCTCGATCACGTCTTTCAAATATAAATAAACCGCATCAAAATCGGTGTATTCGTTAGGGAGCTACAAGGGAACAGAGAACTACACGGACACTAGCATAATATTCTTATTCACTATAGGGAGAATATTATAATGTTAACATGATTATAATGTTAACATTATGATCGCAGATTTTAAAAAAAAGAATATTAGTCAAATTGGAGTTTAGTAATATCCTCCTGTCCCCTCCAAATAAGCGGAAAGCTTGTGTTAGGAGTGGGTACGACAATAGTGCAACGGGTGGGATTCGAACCTGCGACCTTTCAATTTTCAGTCCGCACCTTTAACCGTTGGGCTATTGAGGTCTATTCAATTCAAACAAACAAACAAATCTTTCCTCTTTATAATATTAATAATAATGTCCTCCCGACCGAATACGATCACGGCGGCCAACCTGCTCAGAGATTAGACATCTGCGCGGGAGATATTATAGTGCACAAGTGTGTGCGCAGACACAGGTGCACTCTCTATTCCCTCACTCTCATAGTCCGATGGGACGGAAAATCCGACACGACCGGAGAGAGATCAGGCGCAGGACCGACGGCTTTACGTGCTCTCCGAGGCACGGGTGTGACTCACCGCCAACTTCCTAACTTCGGCCTAGTAATGAGAATTTCTTGAGGAAATCCCAATACTTTTTTTTTTGGCCCTACCCGGGAATCGAACCCGGGACCTCGTCATCCGTAGTCGAACGTGCTCACCACTAGACCAGAGGCAGTTAAGTTATAATATTACATAGTAAATAAATAAATAAACTATTATACCAAGTGAAGTGAAATTTTTGTCATACTGTAATATTATTTATTCTGTGTCAAGTAATTGCGAAATCAAATAAAAATTAAATGTACATAATTATACTAGGCATAAAAGAGAGTAATTTACATATCTTTTCATGTAGTTCTCTTTTCCTGTCCTTCTTTTAGATCTAACCACTGATTTCTTCCTAATTTTGTTCTTTTACTAGCCATTTTAGCGATGCGCAAATGTAATATTGGACGGAGAAATTTTGTCACAGACCCAACCTCGGCAAGCGCTCGTTTGAGACTGGCGGGGTAGCGGGCAGCGTGGCGTGTTCTGAAAACGTTGGGCAACGTTCAAGTTCTGGGTTAAATTTGAATTTAATAAATATAGAACTTTAGCTGAAAACCAAAATTTAGCAGGTTCTCTGTAGTACTTAAAGGGAAATATCTCCATATAAAAATTATGTGCAAATTCAGAAATTTTATATTTAAACAATTCGTTTTAGAATTTTATTTTAGCCTTTTTCAAGATTTTATTTGATCGAGTGAAGTACATCGTATCGTGTATCGAATTAGCACATTCTTTAGACAATATCTTAAGGTATATCATATATTTTTTGTAAGTCCGTTATTTAATAGTAAATACCTAAACCATTTGATCTAGCAAACCTGTTTTCTCCGCTTAGCCTCCGGTGCCAAGCCTTAAGGATGATTATACGGGTCTGCCCGCGAAATTCAAATTTAATTTAATAATTTATCCCATTTTATAAACTAATATAATACGACAAAGTAGGCTTATGGCATTCTAATTGCGCCAGTAGAATTGTCATTTTCACAGGTTTACATAAAAATCTTTACTTGAAAGTGACCAGTTTAAGAAATTAATCAAAATACTGACTAATTTGTGAGTAACTCACGTCCAACTCGGTATTTTGATTAATTTCTTAAACTTTTCACTTTCAAGTAAAGATTTTTATGTAAACCTGTGAAAATGATAATTCTACTGGCTCAATTAGAATGCCATAAGCCTACTTTGTCGTATTAGTTTATAAAATGGGATAAACCAAATTAAATTTGAATTTCGCGGGCAGACCCGTGCACGTGTATTCCACCTTAAAGTCTCAAGTGTGCGCAGCTTCGCGAGGCGTTGTCGTCAGGCGATCAGTCTCTCGTCGCGTCGATCGCCGGCGACCTGTAAATGTGTCTGCGCTCACGTTACTGCTTCCGATGCTATTTGCATTTGTTGCCCTTCCTCACTTTCGCCACTGACTTTTTGTTTGGCATCTGTAGACTGTACGGAAATCTGGTTCTCGTTTTTGTTAAATTTTTACATTTTTCTGTCGACTGTTAACTGCGGTAGGGCTCTTATGGCCTGTTTCAGTACTTGCTGATAAAGTGTCAGATATATTTAACAGATAATATATCTGCTGGATAATTAATCTGTGTGATATTTTTTAGAGTTTAACTGCCAGATTGACTTATCAGATACTTATGAAATGGAAATTTAAACGCAGGCAGATAAATTGCGGATAGGCTATCAGACCTTTATCAGCAAGTGGTGAAACAGGTCCTTAGTTTTTTTTCAGATGCATTTGACTGTGCTATCAAAAGTATTGGTACTACATATTAAGTATTCTGTCGTATTAAACTAAACTTAAAATTTAAATTAACTAATAAACATATCACATCTTGAACTTTTTTTTGGGCTGCATTTATTTATTAATTCACCCAAGTACACTCGGACCTCGGACTCGGAGACCTCACTTAGTAAAAAAAATACCAGTAGTAATCAGGGCCACATTAACACTTGAAAGGTAACGTACTAAAGTAATTATTCCAAACATAGCCCAATTTCACACTGATATAAATCAGAACTGACATCTGGCTGAGAGAGTCAGTCGCTACGAAATAGAGATTAGTTAGATTTAGAAGTATAGATTGCGAACGTCATACATTAGAACAAGGTTCTTGTAAATAGGTAGTATATTATTATGTCTTTCAGATGTTACGCCATCTACCGGAGTTCAATACAACTACGCGAAGAACACTTTAAACACTAAAAATTTGCTATTTTTATTATGATTTTAAGAAAATTCAGTATTTGATCCTAGAAATTAATCAATCTGACGAACCAAAACAATAAGAGATGAGATTTCCTCGATTTTGACAGTAAAATATAAAGCCATCTAGGATCATTTTTAGCGTAGGTTATCATACTAATATTATAAATGCGAAAGTGTGTTTGTTGGTTTGTCCTTCAATCACGCCGCAACAGAGCTACGGTTCGACGTGATTTTTTGCATGGGTATAGTTGAGGACCTGGAGAGTCACATAGGCTACTTTTTATTCCGGAAAATCAAAGAGTCCCGAGGGACTTTAAAATCTAAATCCACGCGGACGAAGACGCGGGCATCAGCTAGTTTGATATATGCAGAGGTCGCAATCTATTTCTTCTCACTACACTAGCGGCACGCTATGATGGCCGGTTTGACGTTTGTCCGCTCATGAAGTTCCGTATTAATTGATAACGACTTTGAAGGAAATAATTGTATTACTTTATTGACGATAGTGATGTGCAGAGATTCATAAATTTTATCGAATGTAGTTTTAGGTTTAGGACTCAAAATTTATTTATTAAATTGATTTCTAAAATGTATACAAGTGTAGAAAAATCAGTTTGCACCATTTAAGGGGTGAATGTACTTGTGAATATGAACAATTTTCACTATGTGGACAAACCTCTGAAATCGCAAAAAAATATCAGCTGTTTCATACAAAAGGTAAAATTTTTATTTTTATATGATATATACCACAACTCGGCATTTGGTTTTCTAAATTGAAAATTTTTAAAAATGGAATCTAATACGATCGTCACATAGGATCGCTGGCTAGCACAACTACTACCTCCGGCAAACTCGCGTCAATGCTCAATGCAAAACAAAGCAGTTTCGAATTGACGTTGCTTCGAAAAGTATAAACTGTCAGTGCAATGCGATTGTGATATAGTTTTGACCTGGCTTTGGATTTCAAATATTGATACTGCATTACTGTTGACCATATGTTTCTATGTTGATTCATATGTTGATTCATATGTTTCTTGTGTGCATATAAAGTATGTATATTCATTTTCATTCAAATATTCAGTTCGTTCAAATAAATTAAATAAACATATACATTTTTGTTTTATTAAACCTATTTAATCAGGTACAAAAACAAAACTTAATTGTTTTTTGTTCGAGAATAAATTGACATTCCACATCACTATTGTAATGTGTCAAACCGGCCATCATAGCGTGCCGCTAGTGTAATCTCTGGTTACGAAAAGTTACAAAAGACTACACGCCACAAAACCGCACCGAGCTGATGCTGTCACTCGGCACGTCACTGCTTAGCCACGACACATCAATCATTGAGATATTTTATGTGAGCGCACAGAAATACTATGTACCGCATTTATCGCCTGCCGTTGATCGGTATTTTTAGGGTTCCGTATTTTCTCATGTCCACTATGCAGCGATGTAAGAAGAGGTTAGCTTGGTATTGTGTAACCCAAGAAGCTTAAATACGTGGTGTAGGTATTTAGCTTCTTGGTGTAACCCCACAGTGGGTTAAAAGTTTAAAGGTTATATTTTGAAAACCTAACTTAGTACAAAAACACGGCTGTCCATAATTATTACAAAAAATCGGCCAAGTGCGAGTCGGGCCTCGCTCTTTTAGGGTTCCGTTAAAAAAAAATTAAATAAAAATATTTCCATGTACCCATGGAAATATTTTAATTTTTAATTTCAAAAAAATTTAATTTTTTTAATTTAATTTAATTTTTATTATTTGTTGTTATAGCGGCAATAGAAATACATAATATGTGAAAATTTCATCTGTCTATCTATTACGGTTTACGAGATACAGCCCGCTGACAGACGGACGGACGGACGGACGGACGGACGGACAGCGTAGGCTTAGTAATAGGGTCCCGTCGGTACCCTTTGGGTACGGAACCCTAAAAAAGAAAGAAATCTTCAAAACCCTTCCCTATAAAATGCATTAGGTATATTATTTTCCGGAATAACCTTGGAATAACAGGTAGCCTAGCTCTCTCCTTCTGTAGGTACTAACTGCCTGTAATAGTACATTATTGCAAAGGCCGGGAAATAGGCAATTGCAGGTCGAGTATGAGTTTGAAGGCCGAGCCGTAGGCGAGGACTTCACTAAATACGAGACAGGCAATTGCCATTTCTCGCCGAGGCATATATAGTGCTTTTCTCTAAAGAATGCAGGGAAATAAAACACTTTTTATATTATACATTAAACAAAGATTTACAAGATGGAGCCTAAAGGCTGTGAATGCGTCGAAAATTTGTGCTGCCACATGTGGTTCACGCCCTTTTCCCGTGCTCAGTTTGAATTAGGTCATCACCAGATATGGAGCTCGCGAGCCAATATTTTGTTTTTTTAAATGGCGGTTTTTGGTAAATAAAATGTGAAAAAAACTTAACAGGACGATCTAAAATAACCAATAACATCACCTACCATCAGTAAATAACATTCAAGCACATCAGTTCCTGCAAAATAAGAAATTGAAATTTGTAGAAAATAATTAAATTAGAGTTCGCCATTTAATGTGTGTTGCCAGTTTACGAACCCAAAATTTCCCTAATAAATAGAATGTAGATACCGATAATATTCGAAAAGCGATTGCAGATAATGTCATTTTTTAATTTTCTTTCCAAGACAGTCCTTGTTCTACGATCTCACCTGCTGGTAAGTGACGATGCAGTTTAGATCGTAACGGGCTAACTTGGAAGGGGATAAGCTATGATTTATTAAATTTTTACACGCTATCGAGCCGGAACGCTAAATAGCTTAGCGATACATCTTTGATGGTAGAATGGTAACTAGCCACGGCCGAAGCCTCCCACCAGACCAGATCTGAGATATTTCAGAAATTATAAATTTCGAAATTGTCTCCATCGATAATCGAACTCAAGAATTCCCCTCTCATTTTTTTTTTAACTTTTTCGTTTCTGATTTTCTTTTACTTATATTCATCTTAAATTTTTTTTTATTTTTTTAAACGAATATTTTACCGGGAGAGAGTTTTTATGACTTTAGCGATTAAGCAATTCACCGATCGAGTTGGAAATAGGGTTTAGGGTTACCTTGGATCAAAAATAGGAAATGGTTGCCAAAATTTTTAAAAGTCAGCGCCATATTGAAATTCTTTGTTATTGCACCGATGTCGTTCAAAATCGATATTTAGGGTTACCTTGGATCAAAAATAGGAAATGGTTGCCAAAATTTTTAAAAGTCAGCGCCATATTGAAATTCTTTGTTATTGCACTGATGTCGTTCAAAATTGATATTTAGGGTTCCCTGGGGTCAAGAAAGACGAATAATTGGTGGCCAAAATTTTAAAAAGTCAGCGCCATATTGAAATTCATTGTTATTGCACCGATGTCGTTCAAAATCGATATTTAGGGTTCCCTGGGGTCAAGAAAGACGAATTGGTGGCCAAAATTTTAAAAAGTCAGCGCCATATTGAAATTCTTTGTTATTGCACCGATGTCGTTCAAAATCGATATTTAGGGTTCCCTGGGGTCAAGAAAGACGAATTGGTGGCCAAAATTTTAAAAAGTCAGCGCCATATTGAAATTCTTTGTTATTGCACCGATGTAGTTCAAAATCGATATTTAGGGTCCCCTAGCGTCAAAAGAGAGGGAATAGTTGCCAAAATGTTGAAAAGTCAGCGCCATGTTGAAATTTTTTGTTATTGACGCTTGGGGACCCTAAATATAGATTATCAGTATTGCGCTGACTTTTTAAAATTTTGGCAACCAATTCGTCTTTTTTGACCCCAGGGAACCCTAAATATCGATTTTGAACGACATCGGTGCAATAACAAAGAATTTCAATATGGCGCTGACTTTTTAAAATTTTGGCGACCAATTCGTCTTTCTTGACCTCAGGGAACCCTAAATATCGATTTTGAACGACATCGGTGCAATAACAAAGAATTTCAATATGGCGCTGACTTTTTAAAATTTTGGTGACCAATTCATCTTTCTTGACCCCAGGGAACCCTAAATATCGATTTTGAACGACATCGGTGCAATAACAAAGAATTTCAATATGGCGCTGACTTTTTAAAATTTTGGCCACCAATTCGTCTTTTTTGACCCCAGGGAACCCTAAATATCGATTTTGAACGACATCGGTGCAATAACAAAGAATTTCAATATGGCGCTGACTTTTTAAAATTTTGGCCACCAATTCGTCTTTCTTGACCCCAGGGAACCCTAAATATCGATTTTGAACGACATCGGTGCAATAACAAAGAATTTCAATATGGCGCTGACTTTTAAAATTTTGGCCACCAATTCGTCTTTCTTGACCCCAGGGAACCCTAAATATCGATTTTGAATGACATCGGTGCAATAACAAAGAATTTCAATATGGCGTTGACTTTTTAAAATTTTGGCCACCAATTCGTCTTTCTTGACCCCAGGGAACCCTAAATATCGATTTTGAACGACATCGGTGCAATAACAAAGAAGTTCAATATGGCGCTGACTTTTAAAAAAATACTGGCAACCATTTCCTCTCATTTGACGCTAGGGGACCCTAAATATCGATTTTGAACGACATCGGTGCAATAACAAAGAATTTCAGTATGGAGCTGACTTTTTAAAATTTTGGAAACCATTTCCTATTTTTGATCCAAGGTAACCCTAAACCCTATTTCCAACTCGATCGGTGAATCGCTTAATCGCTAAAGTCATAAAAACTCTCTCCCGGTAAAATATTCGTTTAAAAAAATAAAAAAAAATTTAAGATGAATATAAGTAAAAGAAAATCAGAAACGAAAAAGTTAAAAAAAAAAAATGAGAGGGGAATTCTTGAGTTCGATTATCGATGGAGACAATTTCTATATCTAAAACAAAATACTAAATACAATAACTCACTATAGTTAAAGGTATTAGTAAAATTATTGTTGTATGATAAAAATTAAAAAAAAAGTAGATATTAATTTTATTTTTAAAGTTTAAAAATTTTAATGACATAATTCTCCCCATTTTATTGGAAGTGACTGCGTACCTGGTATCATTACGCACGCTCAGTAATCCACGCCGCGCATGCGCGGCACTCACGTCACGCACACGAGCATATTCTCATTGGCCTGTTTTTTTTCGTTCTTTAGTAGCGCGATACTCCTTCTAGACATATATGTATTCATAGACATTAAATTCGTTTTTAAAATGAACTGTACATTTCAGCATGGAATAAATTGCCCATAATGTAGATGGCTTTTTAGTTTTGGCAATCTCATTAAAATACGCCAAAAATACTGTTTCGGAGAAAATGTTCACTTTTTTCTCGTTTTTCTAACTCATAAAATTTTCATATACTTTCATGTATTTTTCTTTTGACTTCGTTGGAAGCAGGTTTTCCATTGCCAATTTGGCTTCTGATCTTAAATCTGGTGGAGTACAATCAATCTCCATTTCACTCTCTGAACCGTTTGAACTAATTTTAATTATTATTAAATTTATATTTTAAGTAGGTATGTAAATAACAAATCAAGACGAATTCAACAGCTTAGCCGCCAATTTTTTTTTATCATCTGTGCCGACAGGCAAACGCATTTATGGCTATACAGATACAGCCACGTAAACGCAATTTGTACTATTTAAGCAAAGAGACTATGGTATGCCAAGAATGACAAAAGAGATCCGATCAAAGAGTATTTAATAACCCCAGCACGCCGTTTCATACAACATTGCAGGAGCGTTGTAATGTTCCAAATTCAAAAAACACTCCTGCAATGGATTTGATTTTCTTTGTCCGAAAATTCGATACTTCGCGTGTTCTTTTTTCGAAAATAATGACAATATTTCCATGCATGGTTGAGAAAAGGTATTTTAATTGTGCTTCTGAGTTGCTTGATACTTAGAGAAATGGTAGAAATAAGTGCAATATAACATTGCTATTAGCACGGCTCGCTCATAAATATCGTACAAGCGTTGTAATAATGTGCGGATGGTCGGAAGGGAATTTTAGGGGCCAATATATCTGAGGTTATGCGTAACTTTGTAAAACTAGTGTTTCCCTTATATAATTATTCATTCATCATCAGCAACCCGTCAACGGCTCACTACTGAGCGCAGGTCTTCTCTCAGGGAAGAGTTATAGGCCAGACCACCATGCTGGCCCAATGCAAATTGGTAGACTTCACACACCTTTGAGATCATTATGAAGAACACTCAGGTGTGTAGGTTTCCTCACGATGTTTTGCTTCACCGATGAAGCTTGTGATATTAACTTAAACTTAGAAAATCCAGAGGTGCATGAATAGAATAGAATAGAATAGAATAGAATAGAATAGAAATGTTTTTTATTCAAATAAACTTTTTTACAAGTGCTTTCGAATCGTCGATGAGTCTACCACAGCAGGCCTAGACAAAAAGCATTCGATTCGGAGCGATTCGATATCTTGATTCGCCATCGCTTTATCGAAAACGAAGTTGGACAGCTAGACAAAGTTACCTGCAATTAGGTAGTCCATTAATCTTTTCGATAAAAATTAACTTTTGTCTATGGTCTGAGCGTTATGAAACGTCAAATTCCTAAGAGTAATTTTTTATTTTAGTCGTTTTGAGTTGTTTTTCACGGATATTCAGTGTGAATGTAAAGTTTATGTAAATTAATTTATAACTACTTACTCGTAATATTCAGAGGTAAGTAACAAAGTGATTTTGTGTGTTTTAAAAACAATTAAGTTAACCTAACCTAGATTTCAGCTAAGCAAGTAAAGATTTCGATTTTCGATAAATACAACTAAATAACGTACTAATATTGTAAAATGTTTGTTTTCTGAGCAGTTTTCGGCTCTTTTAGAATTTATGGAAAGCTAAAATATGAATAATTGTTCAATACATATTAAGTTTACGAAAGTTTAAACGCTATAGGTACAGTCGACCGAATGGTACTCGTAATGTAAGCAATGACGTGAATGAACAATAATAACATTTTAACGCAATTAAAGGGCTATTTGCTAACTCATATTTCAGCCACGGTGACTTGTCTGAGCGTCAGCCCTCAGTCTGGTGCAGGTGGCATTAGAGCCGATCGTTTGTGGCAGGAGTCATACAAATCTCCTTAACTCAGTTGGCGGTGGGGTACATTAGACTCCACACAAAGGGAAAAAGGTATGTATTGGTGTACTTTGAGCTTGATACATATTTTATAGCTTAAATTCCAAATAGTTATTACTTAAATTGAAACTGCTAATAGAGGACAGGCTCTAAAAGCTTTAGAGACAAGGCTGTCAGGAATTATTGGTGTATTGGCAGTGAAGGGATATGAGGAGACAAAAGAGAAAGGTTTTGATGTTAGAAAAATAAGTTTGATTGTATTAAATACCATATAGTAAGTAATATAAAAAAATAATGGATGGATGTTGAATGGAGACCACACAACTCTGTAAGAGAACAACTCACTCTCATAATATTACAAATGATTATTTATTATCTATAATATTATAAAACTAGTAGGTACATAACTTATAATATTATAAGCTTATTATCTTTATATTTTTCAGCAACCCCCAGCTGCATGTAGAACCAATGATGGTGTTGAAGATGGTAGGTAGGTATGTGTTATGTATGGCATAATGTTAGTTTAATAATTTAACAAAATAAGTTAATGGACACTGTTTCCTGTTAGTGTTCTTAGGTGTTCACTCTAATATTTCAAAGTAGTGTAGTAGTCATATTTCAAAGTATAGTGGTATAAATATAATCTGTACATTATACATTAACAGTGTAGCTTTTGAAACATTTTTGCCTCGAACTGCTGAGTTTCTTACCGGCTCTTTCTTCTCAAAAGAATTAGCTTTCCGAAGTGGTGGTAGATTCTTGACTTAAATAAATAATAGGGAATATGCATGATTTTTTTTTAATTTCTTAAATTAATCATTTACATCTTTATAACATATAAAAAATATAAATAGGTTTGAAAATAGTCAAATAATCTTTAAAAGTGAAATTTAAAACATTGAATAAATTTGAGCCGTTCAAACGCCACCATTAGCGCGCGCTTTTGATGACGTCATTCGACATGTGCCGTGTTTGTTTACTATAGCGTTTCAGTTACTTCATACTTATTTTCAGTTTTAATTGCTACACAAACCATGGAAGAAGTTAAAAAACCTTCTTATAAGTATTGTATGGTACCTAAGTACAAAAACACTATTATTAGTACACCCGATAAAGTGTTTTTTCGTATTCCACGAGATGCGAAAGTACGAAAAGTGTAAGAAAATTGTTCATGTAAATCGGAATATCGTATTTATCTAATACTTATTTACAAAAAGTATATCTTCTTCTTCTTTATCAAGCGATAGACGTCCACTGCTGGACAAAGGTCTCTTGCATGGACTTCCACAGGCCTCGGCCTTGCGCCGCCTGAATCCAGCGGCTCCCTGCGACTCGCTTCATGTCGTCGGTCCACCTGGTGGGGGGTCTGCCAACACTGCGCTTCCCGGTGCGGGGTCGCCACTCCAACACCTTGGGACCCCAACGACCATCAGCTCTTCGAACTATGTGCCCCGCCCATTTCCACTTCAGTATCGCGACTCGCTGAGCTATGTCGGTGACTCTGGTTCTCCTACGGATCTCCTCATTTCTGATTCGATCCCGCAGGGATACTCCGAGCATAGCTCTCTCCGTCGCCCGCTGAGCGGTCCTGAGCCTACTTATGAGGCCCTTAGTTAGCGAAAACAAATTAATTTCATATTATCCTTTCACTTTTACTTCTAGAGTACGGAACCCAACTAGAGTACGGAACCAAAAAGTATATAAACATATCAAACTTGAGTGAGCTTCAATAACATAATATTACGTATAAATTATCATGATATAGACGTAAATTAGGAGTTTAGGAACACAGATGGTTATTTAAAGGTTATGTTTTGTTTTAAGTATTATTTAAACATATAAGAATAAAAATCTATGTTAAGGACTAAAATATACCATGTAACATAATAATTACATTGCAGCTTTCACTCCTTGGATCTCTGCGTTCGTAAAATCGAGATTTGATACAAAATATGCTGACATCATAAATGCATCTATTTTCGGTAGATTATCCGATTGTGCTTTGACAAAACCAGTTTCAGTCATCGACCTAGATTGACTACAAATATAAATTCACAAGTAATCACACAGGAATACAGTTTTAAACAATTTTTCTCACAAACACTGTATGAATATCGACGCCGTAAATCAACCGTAAGTCAAATGACGTCACATTTCGTTTCGACCAATGGCGACGCGTTTTGTAAGTTTGAATTTCCCTCCTTTATTTTTCACTTTCTATATAATATTTTCTGGGTTTAAATAATAACTAAATAAAAAAAATACCTTTTAAGTATAATGTTAAGGCAAAAAAGAATCTAGAAAAAAATATTTGAGACAAATTTAAATTTTATGCATATTCCCTATTTTGAACTTCTTTGTCAACCGTAGACATCCACTGCTGGACAAAGTTCTGGTCAAAGGGAATTTTGTACAGACAACAAAAAATTTGTAAAAAAATACAAAATTCTATTTAAGGTTTCTGAATCATACATTGATTTTTTATAACTGTGTATTGATGAAATATATTTTGCTTTGCAGGAAGGGATGTTATCTCACCGCAATCGCCTTCATCACCAGTCACCACCACTTCACACACTCTAATAATAATTCCCTCACCGAGGAATATAGGCGGACTACAATAGAACAAACGTGTTGAATAACTTAGCAGCTATTGCTGAATGATTTCTTCTGCACTATCTACAAAGTAGAGGTAGCACTAAATAGTTGTAAGGATGCAGTCTAAGTTGAAAGCTGACTAACTTGGAAGAGGATGGTAATTTAATCCTCAAATGAATTACCGGAATTCTAAATCGCTTGGCAGAACGCCTTTGTTGGTCGGGCGGTAACCAGCCACGGCCGAAGCCTCCCAAAACTGATAGAGCTGATTTATTTACTACT
Source organism: Oeneis ivallda (assembly GCA_029955525.1). Classification (NCBI taxonomy): domain Eukaryota; kingdom Metazoa; phylum Arthropoda; class Insecta; order Lepidoptera; family Nymphalidae; genus Oeneis; species Oeneis ivallda. Next base: position 23,055,737 of record JARPMR010000003.1, read on the forward strand.
AGATGATGCCCGCGACTTCGTCCGCGTGGATTAAGGTTTTTAATTCCCGCGGGAACTCTGCAATTTCCCGGGATAAATAGTAGCCTATGTGTTAATCCTGGGTATGAGCTATCACTATTCCCAGCTAAGTTGCTTCAATCGTTGTGGCGTGAAAGTGTAACAAACATCCATCCATCCTCACAAACTTTCGCATTTATAATATTAGTAGGATTAGTAGGATATAAGTTGATTTTGGACCAATCATTATAATATTCTTATTACTTCATGAAAGTGATAACATTATTTCTGTTTATTATTATTATAGTTTAAAGGATTTCTGTAGATATATTTGTCTACCTAAGGATAATGTTATATTTACTGAAATTTTTTATTTTTAACTTTTAGAAACAAACTTAGATTTTTTAAAATACCTGAGCTAATCTAGAACTAGTTAGTCTATAAAGTTTTATTAAGAGTCACCATTTTTGGTTTTTTATGTATGTTTTTATTAGTGTTATAGTTTTAAGTTCTATAGGTGAGCAATGTGTTCCTTAGAAAATAAATTCTTTAAAACTAAACGTAGATATTAAGGCGAACTCTGGTAAACATTATCTCTAAAGTTAAGTAAATTGCGCACTATCCACTAGCATTGAAAGAGTTAAAGCATTGTATTTATATTTTTGTATTTTGTTTCATTGTACTTTTGTATTAACTCTGAAATTTTACTTTTTTTACTTCAGAGATTGTTTGCCAGAATAAACCCCATTGTACAAAAATTTAATGTTTACTTATTTTTTTTTGATACTTAAATTATTTCTGAGTTTAGGACAAAAGTATTTTTTTCCACTGTAAAAGTTATACTTTTTAGGGTTCCGTGCCAACGGGACCCTATTACTATGCCTCCGCTGTCCGTCCGTCCGTCTGTCCGTCTATCAGCGGGCTGTATCTAGTAAACCGTAATAGATAGACAGTTAAAATTTTCACATATTGTGTATTTCTATTGCCGCTATAACAACAAATAATAAAAATAAAATTAAATTGAAAAATAAAGGGGGCTCCCATACATGGAAAAGGAGTCGAAATAAAATTTTATTTTTTTACCCCGGCATGTGGGGTATCATTGTCTAGAGCTCATTAAGTAAAGTTCAAATATTTATTTTTTTATTTTTTAGCTACAATAATGAAGAAATGGGGGGCTGTCAAAGTTTTCGGTTTTAGACCAATTTTGTTAGGGGGTCTATCTCAAAAACTAAACTAGTTAGGAATTTGAAATTTTGGTATATTATGTACTATATAGTGTATTTAAACAGCAAATACTGAAAACACCGATTTATAATGCGGTTTGTAAGTTGTGACCAAAACAAACGAGCATTTTTTCCCCATCATATGCTAATTTAGTACTATCTAAGAACTAAGATATCTAAATAGGTATGTATCTAATTTAAAAATAGTGATTTGGTCATATGTACGGAACCCTAAAAGAGCGAGGCCCGACTCACACTTGGCCGATTTTTTGAAGTGAAAACTTCTTTAGCGGCGTTGAGCACTTTTCTGTAATGGGTATAAAATCATAAACTCGCGTCAGGACACGTGACCCTGATCGAAAAAGCGTAAGACGGATGGAGAGTAGACAACTATTACCTTTGATTATTTCAGACGCTTCGTCATCGCTTGGTTGGTCTAGTGGCAAAGGGACCTGAGTGAGTTTCACTCAGTCCCTTCGCTGGTTCAGGGTTCGAATCCTACCTTCGGCTTACGTTTTTGTTTGTTTTTTGAAGTGAAAACTTCTTTAGCGGCGTTGAGCACTTTTCTGTAATGGGTATAAAATCATAAACTCGCGTCAGGACACGTGACCCTGATCGAAAAAGCGTAAGACGGATGGAGAGTAGACAACTATTACCTTTGATTATTTCAGACGCTTCGTCATCGCTTGGTTGGTCTAGTGGCAAAGGGACCTGAGTGAGTTTCACTCAGTCCCTTCGCTGGTTCAGGGTTCGAATCCTACCTTCGGCTTACGTTTTTGTTTGTTTTTTTTATTTTTGTAAGAACTGTAAAAGTGTAACTTGAATTATTTTAATTATATTTATCAATTTAAAGAAAGAAAATTTCCGTAACCGGAGGTGGGTATGAACCCGTACTTATTTGGTAAGTAGGCGGCGCGGCGCCTGTAATAGAGCCACGGCAGGTATGATAAGGATGTCGAAATTAATTACTGTATATGTACTGCCGAAGCTAGTACAATTGTCGTATATAAATACGGCAATTGAACTGACTGCGCCATCTATGATGATGACCACAAACTTCCATGATTAATATTTTACGACGTAAGACAGCTGTTTGTTACTACTACTCTTGAAGTTCTTTATATTTCACTTAGATGTCGTAAGTGTGCTATATTTATTATTTTATTATTATTTATTATTATTTATTATTATTATTATTTATTATTATAATTTATTTATTATTATAATTATTTTTATATTTATATCTTTTTTAAATTTTATATTTATTTTTAATTATTAGCAAATCTAGTTTTCACTTCTATCGGCAGTCAATATGACTGCCAATTATTTTTTTTATTTTTGTAAGAACTGTAAAAGTGTAACTTGAATTATTTTAATTATATTTATCAATTTAAAGAAAGAAAATTTCCGTAACCGGAGGTGGGTATGAACCCGTACTTATTTGGTAAGTAGGCGGCGCGGCGCCTGTAATAGAGCCACGGCAGGTATGATAAGGATGTCGAAATTAATTACTGTATATGTACTGCCGAAGCTAGTACAATTGTCGTATATAAATACGGCAATTGAACTGACTGCGCCATCTATGATGATGACCACAAACTTCCATGATTAATATTTTACGACGTAAGACAGCTGTTTGTTACTACTACTCTTGAAGTTCTTTATATTTCACTTAGATGTCGTAAGTGTGCTATATTTATTATTTTATTATTATTTATTATTATTTATTATTATTATTATTTATTATTATAATTTATTATAATTTATTTATTATTATAATTATTTTTATATTTATATCTTTTTTAAATTTTATATTTATTTTTAATTATTAGCAAATCTAGTTTTCACTTCTATCGGCAGTCAATTATTGCCAATTATTTTTTTTAATAACACTTCACTCTAAATTCTGTGTTTTTTATAGTTTATAACAAAAATTATTATTTTTTCAAGAAATAAAAGTATTGAAAACTAAAATGTCTTCCAATTTCTATACCCATTACACCCAATGCCGTATACAAAAATTAGAAAATGCAATTAAAATCCCAGAAATGTTAATTTAATTAATTTGAAAAATTACTATTTTTATTTTTGTAAGCAATTTAGTTTCAGTGATCATCTGGGTTGTCCTATATTACTCTTATTGCATAATATAGTGCAAGCATTTTTTCACAAAGCTGCAAACTCATCTGCACAAAAAAAGTTAAGATTTATATAAAAATCTAGTCATTCAAAATTCAAAATAATATATGTAGGTACCTTAAATTGTTTTATATTATCTGTGGTAGCCTAAGTATGTCAAACTCTCTTTAAACATTTCTGTGGTGGTGTTGTGTGATGTGGGTTGTTACATTCCCTCAAATAAGGTTGAGCGAAGCAATGGCTGGATCATGCGTCATGCTCGTGAACGGGTGTCACCAGCGTGAATGGGGCTACTTTCTGTCTGCCCGTCTTTACATGTGTTGAATTATAATTACGTATCATCATCATCATTAGCAAGCCATCAACGGCTCACTACTGAGCGCAGGTCTCCCTCTCAGAGAAGGGTTATAGGCCATAGTCCACCACGCTGACCCAATGCGAATTGGCGGACTTCACACACCTTCGAGAACATTATGAAGAACTCTCAGATGTGCAGGTTTCCTCACGATGTTTTCCTTCACCGTTGAAGCTAGTGATATTTAATTGCTTAAACGCACTTGACTCTGAAAAGTCAGAGGTGCGTACCCGGGATCGAACCTGCGACCCCCCGAATAGGAGACCACAGTCCTAACCACTAGGCTATCACTGCTAATTAGGTATGCTTTTGTGGAACTCATTGTGGAAACACTGCATAAATAGCATAGTATCTATTGAATTGTAAACTTGTTTTGAAAAAAGCAACCGCCGTTTTCTTGCTGTTCTTCTCGGCAGGAAGGGCATTCCGAACCATTGGTACCGACGATTCAAAAGCAGTTGTAAAAAAGTTTATTTGAATGAAAAACATTTCTATTCTATTCTATATCATAAATGCATGTGTTTTTTGTTGGTTTGTCCTTCAATCACGTCATAACGGAGCTACGTACTGACATGATTTTTTGCCTGGGTAGTATAGTTGATGACTTGGAGAGTGACATAGGCTACTTTTTATCACGGAAAATCAAAGTTCCCGAAGGATTTTAAAAACTGAATCTACGCGGATGAATTCGCGGGCTTCAACTAATATTATGTAACTTAATGTTATGAATGTAACAAAAATAGTTTATTTGATAATTATATGCCTAAATCTATGATAGATTCATAGATTTAGGCATATATTTATCAACTGTTAAAACTATTTTAAATAAAATATAATGCTATACCTACATTTTATAATCTACCTACTAATTAAATGATTGAGATTGATCTTCCTTAAACAAACAAACAAACAAACGAAAACAACCGACAAAGTTACAAAATAAATAATAATGCAAAAAGCCAACAAAAATTACAAAATTCGTAAAAACACGACTAAAATAAACTAAAGAATCGACAAATCAATGCTATTTCTTTCGCTTTCTACAGGGTCTTAGCGCTCGCTAGGGTTTCCATTAAATTATTCGACAACTATCGATGACGCTTGTCAAAAATGTCACTTTGTCTAGCAATTGTCGACACATCCTATGGAATTAGTCTTTCGACAGATGTCGATTCCTTTGATGGAATCGATTAAATTAACATTGTCTAGCAAATTTCGATTCGATTCTATTAGACCACGTGACATATCGATAGCTAATGTCAATCCCATACATTTATGGACTTTTCCACTAGCGACATCGCTAATAGAATGTCCCTTTGTCTAGGCCTGCTGGTTCGGAATGCCGTTCCATGTCCGGGATCGAGCCTGCGACCCCCCGAATAGGAGACCGCAGTACTAACCACTAGGCTATCACTGCTTCATATATAATTATATAATATATGTGATATATAAGTCTCATATAATTATTAATATCTATGTACATATTTTTATTTCTGTACAGGCTAAGGCGCTCCGCCCACGTCCGACAATCAGTGATTTGTCGCCAAATAATGAAAAAGCCGGCCAAGTGCGAGTCGGACTCGCGCACCGAGGGTTCCGTACTCCAAAAGTAAAAGTAAAACGATAATATTATATTAATTTGCTTATTTATCGTTAACTTTGTTTGTAGAGGTTTATTGTTAATATAAAAAAGCCGGCCAAGTGCGAGTCGGACTCGCGCACCGAGGGTTCCGTACTCCAAAAGTAAAAGTAAAACGATAATATTATATTAATTTGCTTATTTATCGTCAACTTTGTTTGTAGAGGTTTATTGTTAATATAAAAAAACTATGCTAGTTAGAGCGTTGGTTTTATTTTTCCTGTAAAATATATATAAACCTCTATTGACCATAATTATTTCATATTTTTCGATTGGTAAACTTCGGAGATAGGGGGGGGGGGGGGCGGTATTTTTTTTTGACATTTTGGCCGATTACTCAAAAACTATTATATATAGAAATAAATAATAAACTGTTTTAGAATGCACAAGTAAAGGCCTTTCATATGATACCACACTCGGTATAATTATCTTACTTTGAAATTTCAAACCCCTGATTTTCCCCCTTTTTTAATTAAACTAAAATAATTTTCGCATTGACTTTATTTTTCCTGTAAAATATACATAAACCTCTATTGACCATAATTATTTCAGATTTTTCGATTGGTAAACTTCGGAGATAAGGGGGGGGAACGGTATTTTTTCGACATTTTGGCCGATTTATGAAAAACTATAATATCTAGAAATAAATAAAAAATTGTTTTAGAATGCACAAGTAAAGGCCTTTCATATGATACCCTCTCGGTATAGCTATCTTACTTTGAAATTTCAAACCCCCGATTTTCCCCCCTTTTTAATCAAACTAAAATAATTTTCGGTTTTTCTTTATTCCAATGATGTTGGGCCACTATTATACACAACTATGCCAAATTTCATGTCGATAGCTTTAATAGTTACTGAAATAATCGACTGTGACAGACGGACGGACGGACGGAGAAAGTCTCACCATAAGGGTTCCATTTTTATCATTTTGGTACGGAACCCTAAAAAACTATGCTAGTTAGAGCGTTGGTTTTATTTTTCCTGTAAAATATACAGAAACCTCTATTGACCGTAATTATTTCAGATTTTTCGATCGGTAAACTTCGGAGATAAGGGGGGGGGGGACGGTATTTTTTTCGACATTTTGGCCGATTACTCAAAAACTATTATATATAGAAATAAATAAAAAACTGTTTTAGAATGCACAAGTAAAGGCCTTTCATATGATACCCCACTCGGTATAATTATCTTACTTTGAAATTTCAAACCCCTGATTTTCCCCCTTTTTTAATTAAACTAAAATAATTTTCGCGTTGATTTTATTTTTCCTGTAAAATATACATAAACCTCTATTGACCATAATTATTTCAGATTTTTCGATTGGTAAACTTCGGAGATAAGGGAGGGGGGGGGGGCGGTATTTTTTTCGACATTTTGGCCGATTAATCAAAAACTATTATATATAGAAATAAATAAAAAACTGTTTTAGAATGCACAAGTAAAGGCCTTTCATATGATACCCCACTCGGTATAGTTATTTTACTTTGAAATTTCAAACCCCCGATTGTCCCCCTTTTTTAATAAAACTAAAAATAATATTCGATTTTTCTTTATTCCAATAATGTTGGGCCACTATTATACACAACTATGCCAAATTTCATGTCGATAGCTTTAATAGTTACTGAAATAATCGACTGTGACAGACGGACGGACGGAGAAAGACTCACCATAAGGGTCCATTTTTACCATTTTGGTACGGAACCCTAAAAATACAGATTGCAATATTGAAACGCATACGTCCTTCAAAAATCGGTCAAAACACACAAAATCTTTGATACAAGTCGGTGAAATTAGCGGCCCGATTTATTGAATTTACAAAAGGTCTGATTTGGGCGTAGACTGGAAAGTGGAAAACCATAGGCTGCAGTCTATACAGCTTGTTCTGACTTAGCTTGGACTTGAGACAGAGTTAAAACGAGACAACTGGATCCTGACATAAAGCTGTCTCGTTTTAAATCTATCTTGAGCTGAGCAAAGTGTAAATGCGATCCCTGAACATCCTAAACAACTTGGCTTGCATTTTAGAGTGAATCAAAAGTAAAATTTTCGAGTGAATCAAAGTCGCGTTGTTAACGTGAAGATAACTGCATTTATCTTCTGTTAATCCATAATCTTAATTAAGTATCAAGACAAAAACATCAGCGATAATTAACTTGAAATATTATGAAGGAGAAAGAAAATACAAGGCATATGGAAAATGGATTATATTTTCTTGTTCGCTTAGCCTCGCAAGCTTAAAGTATTTCAAGCTCAAATTTTTGCTCTCACAATACAATTCAAGTCACAATGTAGGTATACAACGCCACTTGAAACAAACTAAAAACAAAGCATTTTATTTTTCTTTTCATAACGTTTAACGCAGAGTATGAAAACCGTAAGAAAAACATGTTATTTTGTGTCCAGCGCAATTTCGAAATGAAAATATACCAGACTGTGTTTTCTTTAAAAATACAAAGACTACGTAGCTCGCTGGCAATATCTTTTGTTTTTTAGGGTTCCGTAGTAAACAAGGAACCCTTATAGTTTCGCCATGTCCGTCCGTCTGTCTGTCTGTCCGTCCGTCCGCGGTTTAGCTCAGAGACTATTGGTACTAGAAATCTGTAATTTTACAAGGGTATAAATATCAATCACGCCGACAAAGTGGTGAAATAAAATTGTGAAAAATAATTTTGTTTAGGGTACCTCCCATACATGTAAAGTGGGGATGAATTTTTTTTCTCTCGTCTATCCCATAGTGTGGGGTATCGTTGAATAGGTCTTTCAAAAATATTGTGGGTATCTGAATATTATTTTTCAATTCAGGGATCCATTTGTGAAATATGATATTTTAAAGTCCAAAATTTTATTAGAGTCAAGTGTCCCCCCCCCCCCCCTCTGCCAGCTAAATGGTTGTTTATAGGATACAAGAAAAAATTCACAGCAGTAGTATATATAATGAATTTTAAAGGAAAACTATCACGGCTAAGTAGGGTTCATTACTTAAGGAGTTATATCTGTTTTTTCTAAGTTAGGTATTACACGTAGTGTAAGTTGCATATTTGGTAGTATATTATGGTATTTAAACCATGGAACTCAAAATGTATTCAATATTCATAAATAAAATAAAAGTACTATCCGAAGTCAGCAATAATATTTGAGACTTTCAACTACGGAACCCTACATTGCGCGTGGCCCGACACGCACTTGGCCGGTTTTTATTTCAAGTTATGTACGATTGTAACAACGGCACTTAACTGATACTAAAACGAAAGTAAATTCTTATGATTCTCGACTCACTAAACTTACTTCACCATCTCTAAGTAAACTTTACCCCACATATACATTGTCTGATTGCCAATATAAACACTTTCAAAAAAATGTCGGCTGTAATTTAATGCAAATGTAATGGTATTATCGAACCATACTGACCACTGATTTTTGCAAAATACCTAATGATTTATTTTTTGCCTTCCCTGATAGGTAATTCAAAATTTCGAAAGATAAAATTTCAGAGATACCAAAATTAATGATTGATTTTATAATTTAACTAGCTGATGCCCGCGACTTCGTCTGCGTGGATTTAGTTCATAACATCCCGCGGGAAATCTTTGTCACCCTCCAGGTTCTCAACTATACCTATCCAATAAATCACGTCAATCCGTAGCTTTGTAGCAGGAAACATTTGATCGTCTTGCTCGCGGCATTGTTAATGATGATTCAAAGAGAAAACATATTACTGATGATATTATCAATTACGTTAAACTATAATTTTTATAATTGTTTTTACCATAATTAACCAAATACAAAATTACGTTTAGCTGTCATTTACGTTTTGTTCTTCCACTGTCATTTTCGTTTTTTTATTCCATGTCAGATGCATTTTTGTTATACCAGGTTTTATATTGACTTGACGGAAACGCGGTCGAACGGGATAAAAAGTATCCTATGTCCGTCTCCTGGTTCTAAGCTACCTCTCCACCAATTTTGAGCCAAATCGGTTCATCCGTTCTTGAGTTATAAATAGTGTAACTAACACCACTTTCTTTTATATATATAGATATAAAAAAATATTTTTAAAAAACCGAAGTATAAAGTTTATTGCTGATATTTTAAAAACAGCTCGACTGATTTCGATAAAATTTAAATGGGACCACCTGGGACCCTTTCAAACAAAAAAAGAATTTTCCAAATCGGTTCAGGCTTCTTCGAGCAATCGGTGAATATACCTACATAAAAAAAAAAGATTCCGACGAATTGAGAACCTCCTCCTTTTTTGAATTCGGTTAAAAATACCTAATGATTTATTATTTGTTGATAAGTAAGTCAAAATTTCGAAAGATAAAATTTCAGAGATACCAAAATCAATGATTGATTTGAAATGTGTTAAACAACAGAATACCTAAAGTACTTACCTACGTACCCATATAAAGCTACAGGTTTTTATTTAGTGATCACATAAATGACTATCTCGAATGATTAATATTCAGATTAATTATCCTCTATAACGAAATGTTACTCCTTATATCCTTGCATGATAAATAATTATAATTTATCATTACGTATGTTTAATTTACAAGATAGAATCCAATTTATGCATCCGCTAAGCAGTCGCTTATTCTTAGAACACGTTTGATTTTGAGTTAAAAACAAAACTTAAAATGCAAATAAGACAACCACCCGTGGTGGCTTTGGCTCCCTAGGCGCGCAGTAACTATGCGGGTTATCACATGTGCCTCAACTGGCACAAGTTTCTAGTACACCCTCTCAGCATCCGTATTAGATGGCAAGAGTACCTAAATACTCATCTTCTAGTTTTAAACACGCTTCTAACCTGGACGTCATTAGCGTTTGCGATCAAGCATTACAGTAAAATCGGTTCGTACAGCTTTTTAACACCAGACTTTAATCTTTTGGCAACGACTCACAAAATTGCAAAGTTGAGCTTACGTCTCGCGGCCTGAAGGTATCTGCTTACTCAGTTGATTAATAGTATTCTCGCAAAAAACGTGAAAAGTACCTCAATTTTTTTTAAGGAGTATCAAATATAATGTCACCAAAAATTGTATTGAAAAGATTCTTCTTTGCTTTTTAAAAATAAACATTCTTCATAATATCTTGCGGATACTACAAAGTTAATAAGGATATTAGTATCAATTAATCAGCAAAAACACGTTACAACTCCTCCCCTCAGTTCATTAAAAGTATTAGAAATTCCTTTCACAGCTAAATTTTAAGTCGCTTAGGAGGCTTTCAGCGGAAAAATATTATTTTTCACAATTAAGGGCCCCCTCTTGTGAATCTTGTGATTTACTGGGGCACATTTCACGCCGGAGTCCTGACATTTTCTCGTCTACCCAACTCAATAAATAACAAAATTAAGAAAAGCAAAAATAATAATGAATCTTCCATAAGAAGTCGACAACTTTACTGGCCATATTACCTATAGGATCTTTACCGCTAACTTGATATTATTATTGCCTTTTTATTTTCAAAGTTATTGTATTTTTATGTTATACTAGCTGATGCACGCGACTTCGTCCGCGTGGATTAAAGTTTTTTTAATCCCGCGGGAACTCTGTAATTTTCCGGAATAAAAAGTAGCCTATGTGTTAATCCTGGGTATGGTCTATCTTCATTCAAAATTTCAGCCAAATCGGTTCGTTGTGGAGTTATAGAGTAACAAACATCCATCCATCCATCCATCCATAAATCCTCACAAACTTTCGCATTTATAATATTAATAGGAAATAGGATAGTAGTTCATTTCAAGTTTTTAGAAGATGGCTGTTTATTTGTAATTTTATATGTACATTTTAATTGAGCAATGAAATAAAAAACCGGCCAAGCGCGAGTTGGACTCGCTCACCGAGGGTTCCGTACTCCAGAAGTAAAAGTAAAACGATAATATTATATTAATTTGCTTATTAATCTATTAATCGTTAACTTTGTTTGTAGATATTTATTTTTAATAAGGGGTTGGTTTTATTTTTCCTTTAAAATATACATAAACCTCTATTGACCATAATTATTTCCCATTTTTCTATTGGTAAACTTCGGAGATAAGGAGGTGAACGGTATTTTTTTCGACATTATATAAAAATAAATGAAAATCTTTTTAGAATGTACAGGTAAAGGCCTTTGATATGAATCCCCACTCGGTATAGTAATCTTACATTGAAATTTCAAACCCTGAAATTTCCTCCCTTTTTTATTTGAACTTAAAATAATTTTCGATTTTTTTTATTCCAATGATATTGGGCCACTATTATATACAACCATTCCAAATTTCATGTCGATAGCTTTAATAGTTACCTACTAAAATAATCGACTGTGACAGACGGACGGACGGAGAAAGTCTCACCATAAGGGTTCCATTTTTACCATTTTGGTACGGAACCCTTCTTCTTCTTCGTGTGCCTCTCCGACTAGCGAAGGTTGGCAGTCAGCTTTGTAAATTCAGCTTTGTTCAGCTTTGTTCTACGGAACCCTAAAAATCAGATATTCAAAACTGAATGAGTAGAGGTACCTACACGAAAAATTTTTAATTTAAAAAATATTTCTGTACTTATTGAAAATTCTTCAGTAGTTTGAATACCCAATATGCAATCGAATAGTCATCAGGTCGAAGTTATCAATTAATTGTCATTTAACGATCATACTGGCACACGTGAAGCACTTAATCGAGTAATCATACGCCAAAAATGCCTTACATCATTTTGGAAAAGAGCTTAGAGATACTCTTACACTGCTGGACCGATATTAACTAAACATAGCTAAGAACCACCGCAAGAAAACTAGCTTTCAAATGAAAAAACCGCATTGAAATCGGTCCATCCGCTACGATGCCACAGACAGACACACAAACACACACACACAGACAGACAGACATCGAAATGAAACTTATAACACCCCTCTTTTTGCGCCGAGGGTTAAAAATAGTCAGTTGGACTAATAGTCCGAAAATATATTGTAAAAGGGAAAGGTGGAAAGGAAGGAAAGTGGTAAGTAATTTATTTTATATTATATTATGCTGATGTGAGTCCGGTAGGTACGCAAATTGCTGACACATCACTGGCAATATACAAGATATAGTGCGGAGTTAGTCAAACCTACCCTCGATCTACCCTTGGATCTACCTCTATTTATGATCAGGGGGTTGAATATGGGGTTTTATTCAAATTGGAACGTTTTGAGCACTATATATTAGATTTCTAGAGTGGTATCACGTAACCAAATGGGATAAGTAATATCATTTTTCATTACTCATACACGGAAAGTAGGTCTGAAGTTGCCTGAGAAGCGGGTTGAAAGTAATACTTTTCAGCCCTAGGGAGAATCGTTTTCAACTGACAGCTGTCAAATAATTAAAAAAAACTAGTTGTCACATTTTTATTGGAGTTCAAATGAAACACGACATACCCGAGTGCATCCATAGACAAGAAGAAAGATAGACTTTATTCATAAAGTAAAGACAACTGATTCATAGACATTCATAGACAATCATAGACAATACTTGACTATTAAAAAGCTAAATGCATAGCCCGCCGGCTAGGCCAAAGAAAAAAAAAAGGCGGGAAAGTGGCAAGCGGCAATCCGATCTTCATTTGTTTTTCGAGTTGTAGAGTTTTGTTTAGGCTTCTGTGATTTTTATTGACACAATGAGTTCATCTGATTCAGATATGGATTTAACGCCTGATTTTGTGAGAGAAGAGGCTCAAGCAGTAGTGGCAAACCTTTTACCACCTAAATCAAAACAAAGATACCTAAAATCATACGACGATTTTATGAAATGGCGCGCTGAGAAAAAAGTGAAATCGTTATCAGAAAACGTTTTGCTAATATATTTCAACGAATTATCAAAGACTTATAAACCTTCAACATTATGGAGCGTGTATTCTATGTTAAAGACAACATTAAGTACTAAACACAACGTCCATTTAAAGGATTTTGAGAGAATCACATCATTTCTCAAAAGACAGTCTGATGGGTTTAAATCGAAAAAATCCAAAGTTTTCACTTCTCAAGAGGTAGAAACCTTCTTAAACAAAGCGCCTGATGAAATATACCTAGTAATGAAGGTAAGTTAATCTTTTTATTGTTTACGCACATAAGTAATTTGTATCAAATTGTAACTTTCTATACATATTTTATTTATCTCGTCTCAACCCCTTTTTATGTCCCACTGCTGGGCACGGGTCGACTCCTCTCAGAATGAGAGGGATTTGGCCATAGCCCACCACGCTGGCCAAGTGCGGGTTGGTGGGCTTCGCACACCCTTAAGAACACTTATGTGAACTCTCAGGCATGCAGGTTTCCTCACGATGTTTTCCTTCACCGCTAAGCAAGTAATATTTGAGTTTTCGAAAACGCACATAACTTCGAAAAGTCAGAGGTGCGTGCCCGGGATTCGAACCCGTGACCTCCGGATGAGAGGCAGAGGACTGAACCACTAGGCTATCACTGCTCTCATATATTTATACATCTATTAGAGAAATATTTTTTTTTGCAGGTAGTGTTAATATTGGCAATAAGTGGCGCTTGCAGAAGTATCGAGCTAGTAAATATGAAGGTTGATGACATTGAAAAACAAGGTGATATAATATTGGTGAATTTACGTGGCACTAAAACCAAAGTTGACCGAACCTTCGTCATTAAAAAAGAATTTGTAAATATAATAGAAAAATACCAAAAGTTACGACCAAGTGGTATAGAAACGAACCGTTTTTTCATAAACTATCATAAAGGGAAGTGTCTTCGGCAAGTAATTGGCAAAAACAAGATGTCGAGTATTCCTAAAGAGATAGCCACATACCTTAATTTGCCAAACTCACATCTATATTCGGGTCACTGTTTTCGCAGAACATCGGCAACTTTGCTAGCCGATTCTGGTGCCGATTTAACTGTCATTAAAAGACATGGAGGTTGGAAGTCGAGTAAAGTAGCTGAAGGCTACATAGAAGAGTCAGTGGAAAATAAAACTAAGATATCACACATAGTAACAAAAATGATAAATCTGCACTCCACTGATACCCCACAGCCGAGCACTTCAAAAGATTATCAGGTGGAATCCAACAATATAACTGTAACAGCTGAAGAAAAGACACCAATACCAATGTCGCCAACATTCACCCAAGAATCCCTGGATACTGTAGAAACTCAATTTTCCCAGAAAATATCAAATATCAATATACCCGGCAAAAACCTTTCACTAACTATTACTAATTGTTCTAATTTTAACATAAACTTTAAATAAATATCTCACGAAAGTTGTTGATTTATGTAAAATAAAGTTCACTCAATTTTCTTTAGCTAATTTCTATTTTTATTTTGACTTTCCTTATATTCGTAATGAAAAGCACAGTGTTTACCTCGGGATAAAGACTTATTTAGTCCCTCGAACTATAGGCCCCCTCGCTACGCTCGGGCGCCAAACCCCGTCTCGCTTTCCGTCTCGGGACTAAATAAGTTACTTTCATCCCTAAGGTAACAATGTACTATTACATCATAGTCTACAAAATCATTGTTCTCACAAAAAAAAACTGAGAAACTACCAAAAAAACGTACTTAATTAATTTCAGAAAACCTCTAATATGTACATTTTATTGTAATGAACGCAATTAGAACCTGATTTAATCCCGATTCCCGAAGAACTATTGAATTTATTTATTATTTGTATACATTTCCAATAGTTGCAGGGCGTCATGAATCGATAGAATCGTATTTCACATAGAACTAGCGATTTCCACAATGCATATAATACAGCATTGTTTAAGCCAACGGGTGCTAGTGTAAACGTTATTCTTTGCGATTTCACACCATTATTTAAGGGCCCTATGAAATTAAACACGTCATCAAATGTACGCACATAGTTAAATCTGGTATTGTGTGTTAAATCTTTGACGACAGCTCGGCCCTTTGTCGGGCAGTCTGTAAGACGGCATATGGCGACCGTGACAAAGCCGCCTGCATTAATAGAGGATTAACGAGGGACAATTGAAAGATCGAATTTGACGCGAACACATTCATGGATATTTCACACATAACAAGCAAAATAAATGTGGGCTAAGAGCTGGTGACAGCTCAAGGAGCATACCTACCACGAACAACGCTTAAAGTAGTATTATTTCAATATTGTGCTGACATTTTATACAATGACGTCCTTAAAATAAAATCTTAAGGCCCGCTTGCAGAAACGCTGAGGAATCCTTTTAACCCAGAGTTAGCTGCTGCTTTAACAGATTTTGTTTATATAGCTTCTCTCAAAATTACAAATTTATTCCTGGGTTAAGCCTATCCCGGCGTCTCTGCAAGCGGTCAACACAATATTGAAATAGCCTACTTTAAACGTTGGTGGTAGGCGGGACCCTCAGGAACGAGCAAGCAAAGTGCTTTGTGCGCGCGAATATACCAAATAGATATTAGAAGCAATTTATAATAGACGAAATAGGGTTGTGTAGTGTAATGAAAAAATTAAGCTTCATAAAAGTGTCAACTTCCTTAAATGGGCTACACCAGAAGTCTCGCGTCGCCTTCTCTGCATTCGGCTTCACCTGCTTGACCTCCGCTTTGCTACGAATATACATACGCTTTACGCTTTTGTCATTTAATTCGTGTCGTAGTCATTTTGAATTTGCCAGAACTCATTGTAGTTGTCTTTTTAAGTGCCATATTATAACACTTAGATGCCACAACTGAGCTAAATATATTACGTTGCTTCATCATCATCATCATCATCATTAGCAGCCCATCAACGGCTCACTACTGAGCGCAGGTCCCCTCTCAGAGAAGGGTTATAGGCCATAGTTCACCACGCGGGCCCAATGCGACTTCACACACCTTCACTTCCTCACGATGTTTTCCTTCACCGTTGAAGCAAGTGATATTTAATTGCTTAAACGCACTTGACTCCGATAAGTCAGAGGTTTGAACCTGCGACCCCCCGAATAGGAGACCACAGTCCTAACCACTACGCTATCACTGCTTACGTAGCTTATAAGTTGGTATCTAACAGTCGGCAACTCTTCGCCTATAACTCTATTTGTAACTGATTTAAGCCGACCCAGTAAGGGTTTAGGGTTAAACAAATCGGGTATTTGGCGCCTAACGAAAACTTTTATATTCAAATAGGTATAATTTCGAAGCTGAATTAGAATTGATATTCATAGGCGAGGCCATTTCGGGTGAATTATTAGATGTTATTTCAGCATAACACTGGCATTTCCTGCAAACGGCTGGGGTATTATGCCAAAAAATTCAGGAATAATTACTAACATATCGACATATCAGCCTATACAAGGTTAAACAGCTTACACTAAGAAAATTGAATATTTATTCAAAGTTACTATAAAAGTATTTTTTTAATCAGACATACAAACTATCAAATATCTAACAAATCATTTTTTATAATTTAAAACTCAATAGTCCATCGTCGGTGAAGATGTTAGACTGAAATTCTAAAGTAAAAATCATTTATTTTTATGTTCGTTTAAATACGTTCAATTGGTGAAAAAGGTGTGTATAAAAACTTAATGCAATAAATAATTAACGTATTAAGTATTAATAACATCATTAAAATATAATAAAATATTTACCAAATTAGTTAATGTTTTGAATAAAAATAATGGCGCATTTACTACCGTACTATGAAGCTATAAATAAAGGCTAAAATAAAACGAACTCTTGGCCAGACTTTTTCAAAGCTAGCGCGTTATAGAGACAATTACGTGGACATAAATAATAGCCCGCTTGAACATGTGCTTTATAAAATATACTTTAATAATATGCTCTTAATTCGCGTCTCACGATATTTTAAAATGTGACATAATTTATATCATGTTTTTACAATGGAGTGAATTAAAATTAAAACAGACTCGGCGTGTGAACATTGTGTCACTTAATTAAACTTCACAAAAATATTACGTAGATAAGTAGGTACTTATTGTTATCATTTAAAACGTCATAGTGAAAATTTAAGCTAAATAATACATTACACAAGGTTAGACCGCATGCAGAGGTGAGCGACCAATGAGGCAGTTAAGTCTACTAGTATTATTATTATACCGCCGTAACTACTAGAAATTTATTTAAGCGTTTTATTTCCACGTTCATGTAGATTATCTCCCGCAGAGTGCCAATAAATAACTTCGCAATTATAGTTACACTGGAGTACAATCGTTGAATTGAACTGGGGGTGTACTGTGGACACAATACAATGCGTGCCCCACAACCATAACCATTATTCTACTTGAACCATTGATTAGCAAGCATACAGTTGGATAGCTTCTTTGATCGCTGTGACTGCCTCCGTCGTGCTTTTACCAATTTATGTAGATGATGAATACCATTCAGACATTTCCGATAGCTCGCGCACACGGTTTTCTCATCCAATCAATTTCTGTCAACTGCTTAGGACCTTATGTTATTCCTTATTATTGCTGCGGGTCATTCCTTTCCATTCACATGGATATGGGTTTTCTTCTGAGTACAAATCGATGGGCCTCCAGATCTAGTTGGTATACCAGAAACATTAAACTTTTTTATCTTGAAAGCTCTTCATATTAAAATAGTGCAGATTTTGAACAGCTGTCAGCAAGTGTTTCAAGAAAGTCCACGATAGGCATTTTATTTATAAAATGCTCATGCCTGTGCTCGAACACAAATCTTTCTTTCTATATCTTTTTTAGTACTAGCAAGTCTCGTAACCAACTTAGGTTTGATTTTTAGACTCTGTTAATGTGTGCTCACTACTCAGATTTGTCACATAACTCGATATAGCCCATGAAGATTGCTACGATCATAACATTCTATAAACACCGTGGATGCGCCAGTAAGCCAACTGTACGGTTCCTAAACTACGATAATACATTAAAATTATTACAAATTGCAATCGGATGGGCTCGAATCACATAATTCGGCACAAACAAAGCAGGGTTCGCGTTATTCATCGAGTTAGAGGCACTCTTTTATAGAGTTAAAATCAAATTATGAATCTCTCGGAGCACATCCGAGCAATTTTAAGTGGATTTGTACTGTGACGCGTGCCCGGGGTCGGAAAATTTGATTCAACATTTCATAAGAAATTATGTTAGACTAGACTACGGCTTTTAAAGCATTTTCATTCTGAGAGGAGATCCGTGTCCAGAATTCACGTCTATCCATTGCTCCGTCGTTGCTGCGAAATATTTTGATTCACAGGTTGCGTAAATATCCAAGTATACTAAGGAGCAAATAAATACGACTAACTATGCTGCATTTTTCATAGAAAACAGAACAAACATTTCGCAGCAAAGGTCCAACGGATCGACGTGATTTTTTGTATGGGTATGACTGAAGACTTGAATAGTGACATAGGTATATGACGTAGACCATACTATAAAGGATTTGCCGGTATTTTTACCCGAAGGTGTGGCAGCGACCAGCGGGATTTTCAAAAATCTAACTCCACGCGGACGAAGTCGTGGGCTAGAAAAAGCTAGCTGAAATACATGGTATTTAAGAACCTATAATATGCTAAGTGATTATGAGATAGCACAGAATATATGAATAATAGTACTAGCTAGGTTGCGTCAACGTTGAAAATTGATTTTATTTGAGTCGCTCCTTATGAAGATGGGCTAAAATATCGCGTCGTCGTCTCGCTTTCAGTGTCCGACGGAATGTGTTTAAAACATTTTTAGTGGGCGCTAAGCTCAGACAGAAATACCCACAGAATCAGTGGAATATAATAAATATTTTCACCAGCGAATGCGATAACAAGTCGCTTTGTTCTGCTGCTTCGTCGGTCATCGTAAATCTGCGCTGCTGTAACGAACCCTATTGTAACTATAACTACGAGTAAGTAGAACGGTGCGGTTCCGTTGTATAGACCTATATGACGCGACGGGATTTTCACTGGTAGGTAGTTGGAATATTATGCGCGAGTAACTACTAACTTAGGCTACATTATTTTCATCCAAGTTGTTCCTCTCTTCGGTCAACCCATCGAGGTTCACTACTATGCTTTAGGGTTTGGGCCATAATCCGTCACGCTGGCCAAGTGTGGATGGGCCGACTTCACACACATTTGAGAATACTATAGAGAACTCCCAGGCATTCAGGTTCCTTCCCCGTTAAAGCAAGTGATATTTAAATGTATAACCCGGACCCCCCGTAAAAAAGTTAAAATCTCTTAAATACCTACACAATGGGAACAATTTGGTCTAACCGCTGTACCGATCTTGGCCAAATTTGGCACAGAAATAGCTTTTTATCCTGGGAATTCAAGAAGTTCTAATGAAATTTTCAAAAAGCCTTAATACGCGCGGTCGAAATCGCGGGCTTATAACAATTACAAGTAATAAAACGTCATCACAAGCTCTGATCAAAATGTCTGTCTGTAATCTCTACAGCTCGCAGAAAGTTTTGCAAATTTCTATTATTTAGAAATCTGAAGTTTGTGGGCAGAGTGAGGGTGCGATCTGATCTCAGCCTAAGTCCGCCGATTGTTCACGTGTCGGACGAAAGCAGTGGAAACAGTGACACAGATTTTGTGCGAATATTAGTAGATAAGCGAAGTGTCGTGCGTGCACCCACCGATGCGAGCACAGTGCTGGTATTATAAGTACTTAGCACTACTACTATGTATGTACACAGCCTACGCATACTACACAACAATAGCCTTTTGCTACAAGGAATGTAATGTTAAGTATTGTTATGTGACCAGCCCTGGTATAAATTACACAGAAAATACAAGTTTGTACCTACGTTCCTAAAACACAGAATACATAAGACTAAAGTAAGGCCAGGGCCGCACTGGTAAGGCGATTGTGAAGCGATTGCGACGCGATAAATAGTATTCTCAAGTGGTTTTTCGCACGAAGACGTAATCGACGCGCTAAGCTCAACGCATAGGACATTGTTACCCACAGAACACTATTACTCCTAGCTTGTTACCGCACTGACGAAACCGTGCTACAAAAGAAAAGCCAAACTTAAGAATTCGTAAGCGCCCGGCCACGTACGTCGCTTACGCGGTAATCCTACCCTCTTATTGCGTCGCTTTCGTATAGCACGAATTTAATCGAATATGCCACTGGGAGCCGGGACAAGCGTACGCCTTCAATTTGAATATAGATGAGACGAGCTGCATGTATTAATTAATGCATTGTTCGATATGCATTTCAACAAACTGATTATGATCCACATAATATCATCAAATAAGTATTAGGTAGGTACCAGTAGGTACATTACTTTACAGTAAGTAGGTATAGCTCAAAACAAGAAACTCATTTTAATTATAAGACGACTTATTCAATATCACTTTGTCTTTAGCCATATTTAATTTCAACTCTAAAACGCTAAAAACTCCAACAAGTCAGAGATGTGTGCCTAGGATTGAAACCGCGACCCCCCAAAAAGGATGCCACTCCTAAAGCAACAAATGTATAACATAATATAGATGCGGACTGCCTGCGAACTATAATAATATAGTATGTATCTGTTAAATATGTCAATGGTATGATGGTGGAAAAGGAAGGTTCGCTTATCTGTCGGTTGTGGGTCGCTCGATATCAACGACGTGAGCCGAACGCTAAGTGAATTCTAAGATGAAGTTCTAACTAGTGGTTCGCCCCGAACTGAGACCTCGCGGTAACGGTATCCCATGATTATTCATTCAATCGATACATGATAACCAAAACTGACATTATTATTATGCCCGTTTTCACCAAACATACCTAAATCATCCCCTAAGTAGGAGTCTCTTAACGTAGGTAGCTCCTAAATACAATCCTAAGTCCTAACATCCGTCCCAATATCCTTTTAGGTGTCCCGTACAGGATCGTGATAAATAAGTTGACAGAAAACATCAATCACCTAACTTATAGGTAGCCCGTAAAGGTTAGGGAACGTTAGTGAAAACATTGAATTATTTATCAAACATTGAATTTAACTCGTAGTTCCATGGGAATAGTTACTGACTGCGCCATCTATTAGCATTATTGTGAAGCTATGTTGATGCTATATGAATTACTGACGCCCATTAAAAATTAAATAATCTCGTTTCTTTATAATATTCATATAATTTTAGTATTTGTTGTTCAAGTACAGGATATAAGTGACCTAAAAACATAAAATCAGTTTGAAAATCCATAGCGGATTTTTCTAGAGAGCGTCTTCAAGCGAGCGTATAAAATCGCCACTTTGAAAGCCCCCCATTTCGTCAATTTTAAGGGAAAAATTAAAAAAAAAATATTTTTGTACTCAGTTCAAAATTATCTTTAAAATGATACGTAACAATTTTATGTAACGCGATTTTTTTTTTTTTACTTCGCATTCGCTTCTATGAGAGCCCCCCTGAAATAAAGATTTTTATAACTTTTTAAGCCATTTTCGGCTGGAGGCCATCGGTTTACATATTATATCTAAATTTGAAGTAATTACGTTCAGTAATTCAAAAGTTATAAGGCTCTGACAGACGGACGGACGGACGGACGGACGGACGGACAAGTGCAAATCGCCCTAGTTAACTCAAAGACCTTCGCTTCGCTCGGTCGATAAATAAACTCATAACTAAGGGCGATTTATGTTGGAAGACTAAGGGCCGATTTCACCAACGTAAAATTCTTATCCGGGAGTAAATTTGAAAATTTGACAGTATTTTCGATACAAGAACTCTCAGAACGCCCAATTTATTCCTTCGTAAAACTTCACTCGATGTTGGCGAAATCGGGGCTTAGTAAATGATATCTACTTAATTCTAGTGAGAGAGAAGTTAATGTCAGGGAAAAGCCTTAATGGCTTAAAGAAAGAACCCTATTTGATATATGCCCCAAAATCGCTAAATAAACCATCTATGGTTGATGATTTTTGAAGATTACAGTAACATTGACAAGCGAAGCGTCCACGACCACAACCGCCGCTATCTATCAAAACCGTAACGACAAAGAAGATGAGTTAAGATAAAATTAAATATAAAAAATTCTTTTAAAAAACCGACTTCAAACACCCGCGCCACTACAAAGTATATCATTTATTGTTGATTTTTTTAAAACCGCTCGACCGATTTCGATAAAATTTAAATGGGACCATCTGGGAAGTATATCCTTTCAAACAAAAAAGAAATTTCCAAATCGGTTCAGGCGTCATCGAGTAAACGGTGAACATACGTTAAAATAAGATTCTGACGAATTGAGTGAACTGAAACCTCCTCCTTTTTTTAAAAATCGGTTAAAAATGATCTGGCATCTCATAGAATCTACTGGTGACCGGAGGGCTAGTTACCTTGGCTACTGGTGGTGGTGACTGGAGGGCTAGTTACGTTGGCTAACATAATTATTAAATGTTTGGCCATTCAGCGGAATGACGCAGCAGCGTTATGGGCACATTTCTTCGCTCGTTATTTTTAACCCCCGACAAAAAAAGAGAGGTGTTATAATTTTTAGTTAGCTTTCAATTTTTGATATGTGTTTAGGATTTTGTTTTACTGAATTTATTTATATTCGGAGAAAATAATTTGTATAGAACTAATGAAATATTAAATTATTTAAAACTAGCTTTTATTGGTAATCAAAATCCAACTGAACGCGATTCGTATCTCCGTAAAAGCCAACAAACCTAGTTTCATGGTTATACCTAAGTAGAAAAACGACAGACTTAATAACAATCAATCACCCTCTGTTTAACTCCATTGGGAGTTGAAAATTTAAAAACTGTCAAATGCGTAATTCTTTATTTTCAATTGAAAACCAAAAACCAAGTTTGATGGATATAACTTGAAAAGTAACTTAAAAATCTTTCATACAAATTCTCATCCCTATTTGAAGTCTTTGGGGGTGGAATTTTCAAAATTTGTGAAACACGTATTTCTTAATTTTTAATCGAAAGCCCAAAAATCAAATTTTCATGGATATTACTTGAGAAACTACTTGATAAATGACGGACTTTATACAAATTTATAACCCCCATTTAACCCTCTTCAGGTTGGAATTTTCAAAAATCCTATCTTAGCGGACGCCTACGTCATATCTGTGTGCAAAATTTCAGCAAGATCAGACCAGTAGTGGTTAGAGCTGTGCGTTGATAGATCAGTCAGTCAGTCAGTCACCTTTGCCTTTTATATATTTAGATTAAAATACTACCTAAGTACCTAAAACATTTGTGAGATTGTCGCAACACATAATGGCTCCAAGTAATCACGAAGCAGCCTACCTTCCTACAGCTACGAAATACGAACAAGAGACAATTCTAAGGACGGAGGACAAAGCGAAACCCACAGTTAATTACTTATGTATGAAGCCACGGATAAAAGAGTTAGTTCATGAACAAATGGCAGTCTTTCATTCACTGACAATAGTTGCTAGTTGTGGGCAGAGGGTGTGTTCTGAGTTGACGATATTGAAACGATTCGTAGGAGATATCCTACCGACATTCTCATAATATTATAACATATAAGAACTACTTAATTGGTGAACTTACGTTTTTAAGATCACTTGGGAACTCTTTCATTTTCCAGATACCTACGTTCCAAAGATTAGACCGATTAATTAACAAAGAAAAAATATAAAATTAAAATAAAATCATAAAATCCATAACGGCGATTATTTCGAAATTACTGTCAGATACTTCAAGTTTATTTCTTTCTATAGATTGACGAAAAAATCACACATGCCAATATCAATTCGCATATTTTCACCTGTCGAGGCTGCTAGCACATCACCGACACGACGCGAAGGCGTAGCATCGAAGCTAAATGCACAGATAGCATAGTTATATTATTATGTCTACTTTCGTTATCCTACATTGAGACCATTCTGCGCCCAAACACATTAGATTATCTGCTGGTAATTGCTGAGAAATTGGGTATCCCGCAGACTAGTTGATGCTGCTCAAGGATACCATGCCTTGGAAATAATCCGAAGTAACAGTACACCTTTCAAATCAATCGCACCAGTGAAAGCTTGTAAGACCCTTTAATCGAGTAGAAAATAAACTGATGATCTTCAAACGCCTGAGCAGATCTTCATAAATTATAGTTAAGAATTTAGATCCACCTCAATTATATTAGATTTCAGAACAGAAAAAACTACAACAAAATCGTTTCATTGGGGATGCTGCTACGAGGGAACAGACAGACACAAAGATACACACCTCAAACTTATAACAGCCCTCTTTTTGCTTCAGGGGACAAAAAGACCTGACAAAAGCTATTTATTTTATTTGAAGATGTGTAGCTGCTCATATAAAGTGGTGGACCACCTAAACTATCTCTTATCGCTGTCGTCACGTTACACATAAAATATCGGTTAGCATAATAGAGTCCGACTTCAGAGTCGGTCGCTTCTAGGCGGGCACTCGCTAGAGGTGATTAAACAAATTGCGTGCCCATTACTCGTGAGCCAAGTATCAGGCTGGAGCATGGAGGGTCAGTGACATGTAAGTGGCATTTTTGACACCAATTTATTATCTTAAGTAATCCTGCAGTTAGCGGTCGTTGAGTGGAATGGTGGTGGCATTGAAAGTTATTATGAATTATGAGTCCTGTTTGTTTGAGATGAATCATTGCAGGAGTTCTCCTGTCCTCGTAGTCTTTCAATCTTAAACAATCAAGTCAGTTTCCTTGATGTTAAGTCATTTCAGTTCATAGTTATAATATAAATGCTAAAGTGTATTTGCTTGATGGTGTATCTTTAAATAAATCTTCCTATCACGGAGAACAGAAGAAAAAGAGAGAGAGAGAAGAAACAGATCGACTGAACTGAAATTTTGTTAAAAAGTCAACTATGATAGGCGTCTTTAAAAAAACAAAAGCTGGTTTTTAATAAGTTTATTCTTCTTTAGCTTTCGGGTCTAATTAAAAAATAGTATATTACACATCTAGGGCAGTAAAATAAGAAATGTCTCAGATCACATGTAATTGTTGTCCGAGGCGAAGCCGAGGTCAATAAACATGTGATCTGAGGCTTTCTTATTTACTGCCCGTGGTGTGTATACTATTTTTCTCCTCGACGGAGGCGGAAAGCGACATTTTCGTTTAGCGCAGCGGGAGGAAAATACACGCTTTCCGCCCGGAGGTGAGAAAAATACATTTACATTGTCATTTGAAATTGTTGACCGAGCGAAGCGAGGTCTCTGAGTTAACTAGAGCGATTTGCACTTGTCCGTCCGTCCGTCCGTCCGTCTGTCAGAGCCTTATAACTTTTGAATTACTGAACGTAATTACTTCAAATTTAGATATAATATGTAAACCGATGGCCTCCAGCCGAAAATGGCTTAAAAAGTTATAAAAATCTTTATTTCAGGGGGGCTCTCATAGAAGCGAATGCGAAGTAAAAAAAAAAAAATATCGCGTTACATAAAATTGTTACGTATCATTTTAAAGATAATTTTGAACTGAGTACAAAAATATTTTTTTTTTAATTTTTCCCTTAAAATTGACGAAATGGGGGGCTTACAAAGTGGCGATTTTATACGCTCGCTTGAAGACGCTCTCTAGGAAAATCCGCTATGGATTTTCAAACTGATTTTATGTTTTTAGGTCACTTATATCCTGTACTTGAACAACAAATACTAAAATTATATGAATATTATAAAGAAACGAGATTATTTAATTTTTAATGTACATCAGTAATTCATATAGCATCAACATAGCTTCACAATAATGCTAATAGATGGCGCAGTCAGTAACTATTCCCATGGAACTACGAGTTACGACTAACGACCTATCCCAAAAACAGTTTTGCGTCGACCATTATTATTTAGTTACTTATTATAATACAATAATTGTATTGTAATTTTTTTTGTACCATATTATTCAATTAAAATTATTTTTTAGTTAAATATTGTATATTTTCTATTCGCGTCGATAGATGACGATTTGTACAGATGCCCGTAACCCGGTTTCACTCGTTAGTACCTACATAATAATTCAATGTTTTCACTAACGTTCCCTAACCTTTACGGGCTACCTATAAGTTAGGTGATTGATGTTTTCTGTCAACTTATTTATCACGATCCTGTACGGGACACCTAAAAGGATATTGGGATGGATGTTAGGACTTAGGATTGTATTTAGGAGCTACCTACGTTAAGAGACTCCTACTTAGGGGATGATTTAGGTATGTTTGGTGAAAACGGGCATAATAATAATGTCAGTTTTGGTTATCATGTATCGATTGAATGAATAATCATGGGATACCGTTACCGCGAGGTCTCAGTTCGGGGCGAACCACTAGTCTATATATAAGTCTTAGAATATTTAAACGATACATATTATTTATGATCGAAGAAATACAGTACCCGGCGATATATATTGCACATCGGCCTTTGGAATAAAACGCTATTTTTATTCTATTGCAAGGAAAGTTAGCCAGAAATTCACGTAGTAATTACTGAAATCTCTTCACAATCGGCGAGCACATCACGTAACATCTTGTAACATATATAAAAAAATGCAGTCGAACTGTGAATAGAATAGAATAGCGTTTTATTCCAAAGGCCGATGTGATATCGCCGGGTACTGTAAGTGATATATTTTATGTAAGAAAGTGATTTGCTTTTACAAGCACTTTGTTGACTCTGCTTTAATTCAAAACCGATTTCTGTCAGAACTTAATGTCAAAATTCAAAGTCAAAATTAGATCACAGAAAAACAAAATGGCCCGCTAAATTAAAACTTTACATAAACCCTAATTAAGGAATCGTCTAACAAAAGAGATGTAAATACCACCCCATAGTCTACAGCCGCAAACAGCGAGAAAATCTAAACAAACTTTGCATATTATTTACCGCTGAAAATCTCTTAGCATGAAATTATAATTTAATTTCAAACAATTTTCGGTTGAAAAGCTAAAAACCACAAATTGCGTTTAATTTGGATTCTCATCACTGCCGATAAGCGGTCCCTATTTAATATTCACGTTTTAACCCTTGCCTGCCAACTTTGTGAACATTTCCCTGGGGACTGAATACATTTATCGGCGTTAGCTAATCCCAATTTCATATTTATTTTACAATAATAAGGATTTAGTACAATTCTACAATTGCACTACTACAACTACTCTATAGGTAGCAACCGCCGAATTTCCTGCTGGTTCTTCAAGATTGGAACAGCATTCCGAACCAGTCACTTCACTTTATGTTTCAAAAGCGCTTTGTTTATTTGAATAAAACCTATTCTATTCTATTATATTCCACATCTAACTGCATTTTCATTTAGTTGTATCATGTCAGAATGATTTTAAATTATGTGATGGTAGATAAAATTGGTGAGATATAAGTATTATACCATCATATCACTAGCTTTTTAAAAGTGTCTAATTTCCATTTTCACTAACCATAGCTAAATCATAGCCTAAAAAGAAGTCACATAACATATTATGTAGCACCTCTCTCTTAATATTATCATTTTCACCCTTAATGTTATCCAAAGATTGGTGAAAACGGAATTGTCAGTAAGAGCTTTACCTAACTTTAGCTTAGGACTAGTTAGTAACTAAAAGTTCAGAAACGTTGGTGAAAACGGATAAGCCAAGCTCGTTTATGGCGATATAGCGACATAGTTTATACTCAACAAAAATTATCGCGAATATTACCTAATGCAATTAATCCTTTGTGCTTTATACAATTACACATTTATTTCAATCTCTCCATGCTCCAGGATGTTATTGAAATAGATGGCTCTGTCATATCCGAGTACGAGGCAAATATAACGGACAAGTATGTATCTTCCCTAAGCAAAGCTAACGGTGTATCCTTCACGGCTATTTGCCTTGACGAAAGCTAATAAAATGGTTTGCGATGAAAACAAGAGCGCTCTGGCAACGTTATTGTAAGGGACAGAGTAATTAATTTGGCTTTATGTATTTATATTGTGAAAACGACGCGTCCCGTAATTAAAAAAGTGCCAATTTCACCATAATCGAATTACTGTTAAACGAGGAATAAAAATTAACCGACGTAATCTGACCCGCTTTTTGTACATTAACCAAAATATGTAGTTTTAAATCAAACTTCAAAAGTAATCAAAATCTTAACCTTTCAGTTTAAACATTACTAGCTGATGCCCCTGACTTCCTCCGTGTGGATTTAGCTTGTAAAAATCCCGAGGGAGCTCTTTGATTTTCCGGGATATAAAGTAGCCTAATATGTCACTTCAGATTCACAACTATACCCATGCAAAGACTAATCACGTCCATCCGTAGCTCGGTTGCGGCGTGATTGAAGGACAAACGAACTAACAAACACATTCGCATCTTGAGATTAGAGAGAGGTAGGATTAGGTAGAGTGACATAGGCTTTTAATCCCGGAAAACCGAAGTGTTCCCACGGGATTTTTTAAAACAATTCCACGCGAACGTAGTCGCGGGCATTAGTAAGTAATAAATTATTTTAATAATTATTACATTGTATCAAAAAATACAAATAAATCCTAGTATTTCCAATCGGGGTCGCTGTCGCACACTTTACGTTTAATCTAATTCGGATTCCACGGGAACGGGAATTGGAGGAAATTCGACTGAAATCCCCCGCGCGTTGTGGATTACGGCCAAAGTGCGGTCGCTTGACGATTTGTTTCAAATGCTCAAGTGGAATGTGGTGGAAATATCCACGATAGGTAGGTACATAAATTCCCTACTTAAGGCCTTAATTACTCAAAGAAAAACCTTAAGGACCTCGCATACGGTATTAAATGGGTACGATTAAGGCTCAATCTGACTATTTCGGTTTGGCTAATATTCTTGTAAAAATATCATTCTTTAAAAAAACGCCTTTATATAATATTAAAACTAGATATAATCAGTTTGCTGTAGGTATGGACCACAAATGGATTAATCATTAAACTCACCAAATGAAAAATAATCGGCAACGTCGAGTAACATTTAACCGAGGAATAAATTTAGCGTTCTGGCAGTTTTTGTATTGCAAATACTGTCGAAATATCTTTACGCTCGGATATGACTTATTTTGCGTTGGTGAAAGCGGCCCTGAATTTAATAATTGACTACGGTGCAGAAAGGGGTTTCTTAGGGAGCAAGTGCGATTGCACTTAAACCCTTTTTGTTTTATTTTTTCGAACGCATCCAATGCTCCAAATTCGACTTCAATGATGATTAATGAATGACATATTTTTCCCCTGAATGAAATTAAAAAAATAGAACAAAACTTTAAAGGTACCTAAAAAATCTAAAAATTATTTAAAAAAATAATATCTATCTAACAAGGCCCCGGCGAGATTCGAACTCGCGATCTCCTGTTTACTAGACAGGCGCTTTAACCAACTAAGCCACGGCGCCTTGAGACAACGTTGCGAAATAGTCGACCAAAATAATATACTTCAAATATCACTACATATTATAAAACAAAGTCCCCCGCCGCGTCTGTCGGTCTGTCTGTCTGTCTGTTCGCGATAAACTCAAAAACTACCGAACGAGTTTTCATGCGGTTTTCACCTATACATAGGGTGATTAATGAGGAAGGTTTTAGTGTATAATTTGTTAAGGTTTTGTGTAAATTAGTTGAAATATGACGATAATTGTTGGCAATGTCGGAAAAATTCAATCCGCTTGGAAGCTTTCATCGAAAACGCTGCCTAATCCCTTTGAGATATAACAAAACAATTTATGGTGGCAGGTGGTGCTATGGTGGGATAAGTATTTTCAGGTATTTGCGTTCGAGATTTAGGTTGTTAGGCAAAGGCTAAATGTTATTAAGAGTATTATTATGTTGCTAGGCAACCTAGCCAGAGCCACGGATCGACGTGATTTTTTGCATGGGTATAGTTGAAGACATGGAGAGTGACATAGGCTACTTTTTATCCCGGAAAATTAAAGTGATTTTTTAAACAAAATCCACGCAGACGAAGTCGCGGGCATAAGATAGTATATAGATAAAAATTAAATATAGTTTTTAGGGTTCCGTAGTAAACAAGGAACCCTTATAGTTTCGCCATGTCCGTCCGTCTGTCCGTCCGCGGTTTAGCTCAGAGGCTATTGGTACTAGAAATCTGTAATTTGACAAGGGTATAAATATCAATCACGCCGACAAAGTGGTGAAATAAAATTGTGAAAAAGAATTTTTTTTAGGGTACCTCCCCTACATGTAAAGTGGGGATGAATTTTTGGAGTTTACTCCTTAAGAATCGATTTTAGGCGCCCGGTATGAGAGAAAGCCGAGCACTAAAATCCATTTATCAATGACCTTGTTACGTTTTTCACAACGTTGAAATTTCTACCCTAACATTGAGTAAATAAGGTTGGTTTTCGCTTGAGTTGTCGAATGCCCGTGTCACGTTTTTCACAACGATGCAAATTTCTACCTTAACGTTAAGTAAATAAGGTTGGCTTTCGTTCACATGTAGATCAGCGCCATCTTTCGGCTTATGCTTAAACTATTTCGAATAGGCCACGGTGTTGTACGGAGTACACAGTACGGAGACAACTCAAGCGAAGACCAACCTTATTTACTCAACGTTAGGGTAGAAATTTCAACGTTGAGTATGAAGTAAACTCCAGTTGTGCGTCGTGCTGACACACACAATTTTTTTTTTCTCGTCTATCCCATAGTGTGTGGTGTCGTTGAATAGGTCTTTCAAAAATATTGTAGGTGTGGGAACATCATTTTTCAATTCAGGGATTCGTTTGTGAAATATGATATTTTAAAGTGCTAAATTTTATCAGAGTCAAGTGTCCCCCCCTCTGCCAGCTAAATGGTTATATATAGGATACAAGAAAAAATTTACAGCAGTAGTATATATAATGAATTTTAAAGGAAAACTATCGCGGCTAAGTTGGGTTCATTAGTTAAGGAGATATAGCTGTTTTTCCTAAGTTAGGTATTACACGTAGTGTAAGTTGCATATTTTGTAGTATATTATAGTATTTAGACCATGGAATTCAAAATGTATTCAATATTCATAAATGAAATAAAAGTACTATCCTAGGTCAGCAATAATATTTGAGAATTTCAACTACGGAACCCTACACTGCGCGTGGCCCGACACGCACTTGGCCGGTTTTTTATTAAATAGTTTTGATTATGACAAGGTTTAATTTATACATCATGTTATTATTACTTCCTTTTGCAACTTATTTTTTAAGATAAATAATTTCGCTTAATCGTCCGCAGCAGTCGTGGCCGAGCGGTTAAGGCGTCTGACTAGAAATCAGATTCCCTCTGGGAGCGTAGGTTCGAATCCTACCGACTGCGAAACTTATTTTATTTTTCTTTTAACAATACTTTCATAGCAAATGCAGCTCTACGGCTATATTTATTGAAAACTAACCAATTTATCCAAAAACGGTAGTTTTCAGAAGCTGACAAGCGGTGCTCGATTTATCGCCGAATAAATAGCACAATATGTTTATCATTTTTAACCCCCGACGCAAAAAGAGAGGGGTGTTATAAGTTTAACGTGTCTGTGTATCTGTGTATCTGTGTATCTGTCTGTGGTAGCGTAGCCGCCAAACGGATGAACCGATTTTCGTTTAGTTTTTTTTGTGTCATTGATAATTTTATCCCGAGTGTTCTTAGCCATGTTTCATGAAAATCTGTTCAGCCGTTTGAAGATTATCAGCTCTTTTCTAGTTGATTAGGGGATCTGACTAACTTCCTTATGTCCGTTCGATTCGAAATTTGGTACCGTGTTACTTCAATGACATTGAAAGTATATGGTAAGGTAACCATGACCTGATCAGCCGTTTGAAGATCATCAACTCTTTAATAGTTGATGAGGGGATCTGACTACCTTTCATATGTCCTATCGATTCGAAATTTGGTACCGTGTTACTTCAATGATATTGAAAGTATATGGTAAGGTAACCATGACCTGATCAGCCGTTTGAAGATCATCAGCTCTTTAATAGTTGATGAGGTGATCTGACTACCTTCCATATGTTCTATCGATTCGAAAGGTACCGTATTACTTCAATGATATTGAAAGAACATGGTAAGGTAACCATGACTTTAAATATGACATGTTAGAGTAAGGTTTAGATTTCGAAGGTGGGTAATTAAATGGGATCAATTAGGCTCAATTACCACTGCGCTAACAAATCACTATAAATACCTTCCTAATATTTATACCTACTGTAAAAAGGACTAAATAAAAGTAAAATTAAAAATTTTAAAAACCCCCCGACACAAAAAATAATCTCTAAAAACTAACAAATAATATTTTATACCTATATATAATTACTAGTAGGGCGCGTGGGTGCGCGGCCCGCAAGCGGACCGCGGTTTTTCTACTCGGCAAGTAGACTTTTAGGTCTTGATCATTTTCTATCAAAAAACCACTCTTCCATCTTTTATACTCTCCGAGATAGACACCGTTGAAGTTTGTATGGCCGCCATCTTGAATCCGCCATTTTGGATTTTTTTTCAGCTCACTGCCAATTGGATGAGGTTTCGAGTGACTTTTGTTCGAGCACCCCCACCTATCTTCATTACTATGCCCGTGCTCCTCACCCACCTTCCAAACCCTCGATAATCATATATGTCATCATTTGTCATAATGAAAATTCTTCAATAAAAACAAATCTTGAAAAGAATCTGTATCAAAGTCTTGCATGATTCCCGGCTTCTAGTCTTCAATATTAGCCATATATTTTGTATGAAGAAAAAAAAATACGCCATCTTGGATTTTTTTTTCTATTCATCAAATAGACCTTTGGGTCCTGATCATCTTTTGCCCAGAAACCACTCTTCCATCTTTTATACTCCCCGAGATAGACACCGACGAAATTTGTATGGCGGCCATCTTTTTTCCGCCATTTTGAATTTATTTTCAGCTCACTGCGAATTGGATGAGGTTTTGAGTGATATTTGTTCGAGCACACCCCACCTATCTTCAATACCCTGGCCGTGCTCTTCACCCGTCTCCGAAATCCTCAATCATCAGCTCTCTCCATAATTTTCCTCTGAATGAATTTTTGTCCTCTATACGAAACCATCAGTGAAAAAAAAAATTTTCATACAAAATTTTACAGGAGAGGTGATCAATCAGTGAGTGAGTCAATCAGTCAATCAGTGAATCAGCACGAGCAGCTATATTATATATAATTATTATCGTCACATATATTATGTAAGTTCAAATATTTTTATTTTCCAAGTGTCGTCGTCGCGTCGGGGGACCGCTAAGTGAGAAAAACAGGTGTAGTCGCAGATTGCAACAAAAGAATTTACTCAAAATCGACACAACCGTCAACGTCGTCTGCCCTCACGTGTCGCGCGCGGCATTACGTAGAGCGTAGACTATACATGCATGAAACTTAAGATCGCTCGTACCTAAATGTAATTCGTAATAATTAATTAGCTGTTGGAAAAATACTTTATAAACTTTAGCGGTCCCGCGACGCGACGACGACACTTGGAAAATAAAAATATTTGAACTTACATAATATATGTGACGATAATAATTATATATAGGTATAAAATATTATTTGTTAGTTTTTAGAGATTATTTTTTGTGTCGGGGGGGTTTTAAAATTTTTAATTTTACTTTTATTTTGGTAGCACCAATAGCACGTGTGTCGTGTTCTGAGCGCTTTTCATTTCTTTCCACATAAGTCGACTCGGTTTGGAGTTCAAAACTCTCATTTTGTAGGATATATTTTAATGTTCCATCTTCGCCGACTATATTATCGGCTCCGGACTGTTATCGGCTCACGGCTGCCTGCAAAAGGCATAATATTATATTATCGTACCTATTATGTATTTATTAGTGGATCGTAACACTATAATCGCGACTTTATATGTCCTTAATAAATCCTTAAATATCTTTTTATTGTGGCCATAACCTAGTCATAAATAAATGTAGATTTTATGACTCATATAGGTAATAATAGCGTATTTTCAATGTTCGATTATTTAATGTCTGTCTTCCCATAACATATAGGGAACCTAATAGAGCTCGGGAAATGACCATATTAATTTTAATATTTTTATTTGCCAATAATACAAAAGTCGAACGATTAACTATCGAGGACCGGAAAGGTCACGAAGGCACTTACATAAATTATGGCCACGACCTTCAGTAATGAAGTATGCGAACAAGAAGAACATAATCTGAGAGAAGAATGCCCAGTTTGTAGTGGGCTGAGGAGATGAGTTGAGATGATGAATTCTGTGCTACTTACACAGCTGCTTCTTTTTACATATGAAATGAGAATATAATCGATAAAGAATTAGCTATTTATGCAACTGCATCGTAATGAGGGTCATTTTAATTCGAGTGCTGTTTTTTGATACGAGGCTTGCCGAGTATCAAAATAGGATAGTACGAGAATTAAAATGACTAATTACGTTCAGTTGCATACAAGATTTTATCTACGACAAGGAAAATAAAATCATTAAAAAAAGTAACTCCGTAAGCCGCCACCAGCCGCCTGTGGCGCCTCTGTCGTACGAAAAGTACATAAGTGCCAGAATTCAGAGCCTTAGCTTTAGGCACGCTTTAGGTATCCTATTTTAAGAAGATAACCATTTCGATTCAGCTCCCATACAACGAGCTGCATCGAAATGAGAAGCAAAACCGAAAGAGGGTTCATTTCGATTCAGCTGTCAAACTCGAAATTGGAACTTTTCGATGCTGGAGTAGATACTAATAATAAACATCATAATCTTTGAGTATTATAATGCTCCACTGAGTTACCGATTCACCTTGTACTTACCTATACTTACCCATCTGTTCATATTCCCGCCAAGGCCATAAAAAGTACGATAAAGCATAAAAAGTGTGTAAAAACCATAAAAATGTTCCAAACAGGGCTAAGCCCTTATTTGTTTGTATGTGCAATTAATTATGGAGAGAATTATCGGGAAAGTGCGACGTTATGGTCATCGCACATTAAAGGACGGCTAATTTTTGATTTATTCAATTTAAAAAGAATGTAAATTCGCTATGCTAAACATGACTAATATTACCCTCTCCCTTCTAAGCAAGCATGAAGCTTATGCTAGGAGTGGGTACGATTTTTGGGTGGGACCTTTTTTCGGGTTTTCAGTCCGCAAATCTAACTTTTGGACTATTGAGCCTCAATTGACATGATATTATGCATTATTAGCATTAGACCAATTTATTGGTTAATCGCTCTAAAGGTGACCTATATATGCGTCAAACGCCTAGGGTACTTTTCAGCATCAAGCGGATGATATCTTTGGTGCCTATGCCAGTTGAGTGCGTTGCATCAGATGAATCAAATAAATTCAGATGACGTCACTATCTCGCATCATCGCATAAAATTGATCGCAGATCACAATGAGGTCCAGGCTCAGAGGTGGGCCGGTATAGATTGAGATGATGATGATGATGATGGTGGTGGTGATGATGATGATGATGTTGGTGGTGGTGATGATGATGATGATGATGATGATGATGACCATTTAAACTCAATAAAAATTTTTAGACGCGTTCTAGTGACTATAGTATACTATAATAATAATATATTTGTGGTTTGTTAATTTTCGTTTCAAAGTTAAAGAGGGTCGGGCTTGGATACGCTTGAGTACGCGTGCGTTTGTTGCGGGCTGGTCTGTACACATTAATGTGTAGTCTACATTATTCCTGCACAGCCCTAGCATTTATTCCGTAAACAAATAACATTAATGGGTGATCAATTTCCCTGTTTTACTTTGCCATCAATTTCATTATACAGCCACGGCTTAGTGTTAATTGGAAAAATTAATTATTGCCCGAGCTATTGGTAATATCGGTTGTTACTCGTAAATAAATATAAAGGACAACATACGACCACATAATTATCGCTATGTACAAATTATGGTTTACGTTTAATGAAGCTTGAATATGTGATCCGAGTCGAACGTCGAGGCTGGAATAGGGGCCCTTCATATTCTGTCATTTCACTTACATTTCAAAAGGGCGTTTTATACTTATTATACTCACAATAATGTAAATATGGGTAACTTCTACAATAATATAAAGATTTGACTCGCTCCAGCAATCCATGAGATGGCAATAACTGCAAACTGTATAAATACAAAAAAGTGTGTGTCAGCTCCGGCCTCCGACGCACGACTGGAGTTTACGCGCGACGCTATATCCTTCTCTATGCGCGCGACTCGGGTCCGAGCGCGCCCCGACCGACTTTCGCTTCGGGGACCCGATCGCTACGCGCTCGGCTACCCGAAGCGAAAGCTCTTTCGCACGAAAACCAACCTTATTTACTCAACGTTAGGGTAGAAATTTCAACGTTGTGAAAAACGTAACGAGGTCATTGATAAATTGATTTTACTGCCCGGATTTTTCTCATACCGGGCTGCTAAAATCGATTCTTAAGGAGTAAACTCCAAAAATACTTAGGCCATAGACTACCACGCTGGCAAACTTCACACACCTTAAAGGAGAACTCTCAAGTCTCAGGATTTATACAGATTTCAGCAAGTGATACCTATTTAATTTCTTTTAACGCACACGATTGTCTGAAGAACAGTCGGAGATCTGAATTCTGACTTACCCACTGACTTTTGAGTTTTGACTGAGAGAGTCTGGAATCGAATCGAGGGGCCCGGCCCATTGAAAAATAATCAATGAAATTATGAATTTATCTAATGAAATATGATTCATGGGTTACAAACAGCAATCCGCCATATTGGATTGAACACCAATCAGAGCAATACGTCACTTCTATCTTCAATGACAAAGTACTCTGAAAAAACATAGCTAGGTGGCGTCACGAACGACGCCATAACATAACCGTCGAGCGTTTTTGCGTGAATTTTGAAACTTAAAAGTTAAATTGCAATTTTATCTACCGTAACTTTTTTTTGCTGAAATAAGTAATTTTTTGAAATAATAGATACTTCCGAACACCATCCAACATTTTTCAAAATCGTTCGTCATGCCTAGATACAGTTTTTTCCGACCGCTCGCTGACTGGGTGGCGGGGCCGGGAGGCATAACTACAACCGAGGGTCCTGAAAATTAAACTTGTAAATGACCTCAATTACGGCCTCCATTTTTGTATTGTTATTGAGTACTGCCCATTAATTTCCTGACTTTGCACATTTCGCCATCGCGATAAGCGATACTCGTGCAAATTCCGTTTATAAAAGACGCTCACAAGCGGGCTAGTTTTTTGGCAATTTAAATATATTCACTATTAATGTGAAGGCACGCAGTCTCTATTCTCGCAATTGGGTATGTGTAAGTACTTACCAATTATAGAGTTACCACTGCCAAATAACAGACACTAACTAGATTTTCAACATTTTTCTAAATGCAATATTATTCTTTACAGTCAAATCGACAGAGTGAAATATGTCTATAATAATTATAGTGACTTTACTTTGTATTCCAGAAAACAATGAGTTTCCTCGGGATTGTTAGCGTCTCGCAGTTGCGGACGTAGTTGCAGGCAAAAACTAGTTTCTTTTATTTAATTTAATATGAATAAATTTATTTATTGATGTGGTTTGTACATAGGCATAAGAAATCCTTACTAATATTATAAATGCAAAAGTGTGTTCGTTTGTTGGTTTGGTGGTTTGTTGGTTTGTTGGTTTGTCCTTCCATCACGCCGCAACAGAAGAGCTACGGATCGATGTGATTTTTTGCATGGGTATAGTTGGGGACCTGGAGAGTGACACACACAGGCTACTTTTTCTATCGCAAAATCAAAGAGTTCCCGAGGGATTTTAAAAACTAAATCCACGCGGACGAAGTCGCGGGCATCAGCTAGTAAAAAAATATTTTGTAATTTGCGGCTGGTAGGTAAATTACTATTTAGTTACCAAGAAAAAATTCAGCGTACATAATATATACGATACCTTATTTATAGCCTGTGTACGTGTGAAATGTGAATTGAGGGAAAACGGGAAAATTCATAGAGTGGTCATTGAATGAAGTTTTAGTTATGTCGTCCATTGTACAGGGGTAGTGCAGTAATTACTGATTGGATTCTGTGTAGGGAGATACGGCATGCCTGGGGTGAAGTAAAATAGGAAATTTGGTGGCTTTACGTGGCTTTGTTATACGTTGGTTTGGTGGATGGACACTGTAGCTGATTTGAGATAAGATCCTAGATCTTATGATTGATAAAATAATTATGATCAATATAATAGAATAGAAAGAATAGAAATGTTTTTTATTCAAATAAACTTTTTTACAAGTGCTTTTGAATTGTCGATGAGTCTGCTTACCACTGGTTCGGAATGCCCTTCCTGCCGAGAAGAACCAGCAAGAAACTCGGCGCCGGTTGCTCTTTTTAAAACAATTTCACAATTCAATAGATACTATGCTATGTATGCAGTGTTTCCACAATGAGTGAGTCATGCGTCATGCTCGTGAACGGGTGCCACCAGCGGCAATGGGGCTACTTTCTGTCTGCCCGTCTTAACATGTGTTGAATTATAATTAGAAATAATAACGTATGCTTTTGTGGCACTTCCCCTCATTGTGGAAACTCTGCATACATAGAATAATATCTATTAAGTATATTGTAAAAGTATTTTGAATAAAAAACATTTCTATTCTATTCTATTCTATTCTGAGTTCCACAAAAGCATACCTAATTATAATTCAACACAATATGTTAAGACGGGCAGACAGAAAGTAGCCCCATTCCCGCTGATGGTAATGCTAATGGATCAGTAATGTTAGGGACTTTAATTAGAAGACACGAGTGCCATTAGTAACTTTAAGTTCGAAGCCTCAATAGCCCAACGATTAAAGACGCGGACTGAAAAGTGAAAACTGAAAAGTCGACGGTTCAATCCTCACCCGTTGCAATAGTGCAACAATAATACACTACATCAATACGAGTGCGAGGAGTGGGTACGACAATAGTGTCGTACCCACTCCTCGCACAAGCTTTTTAGGGTTCCGTACCCAAAGGGTACCAACGGGACCCTATTACTAAGCCTACGCTGTCCGTCCGTCCGTCCGTCCGTCTGTCAGCGGGCTGTATCTCGTAAACCGTAATAGATAGACAGATGAAATTTTCACATATTATGTATTTCTATTGCCGCTATAACAACAAATAATAAAAATTAAATTAAATTAAAATAAAAAGCCGGCCAAGTGCGAGTCGGACTCGCGCATCGAGGGTTCCATACTCCAAAAGTAAAAGTAAAACGATAATACTATGTATATTAATTTGCTTATTTATCGTTAACTTTGTTT
Source organism: Oeneis ivallda (assembly GCA_029955525.1). NCBI lineage: Eukaryota > Metazoa > Arthropoda > Insecta > Lepidoptera > Nymphalidae > Oeneis > Oeneis ivallda. The sequence goes on from JARPMR010000003.1 coordinate 23,095,183, forward strand.
GTAGAGGTTTATTGTTAATATAAAAAAAAACTATGCTAGTTAGAGCGTTGGTTTATTTTTCCTGTAAAATATACATAAATTTCTATTGACCATAATTATTTCAGATTTTTCGATTGGTAAACTTCGGAGATAAGGGGGGGGGAACGGTATTTTTTTCGACATTTTGGCCGATTGATCAGAAACTATTATATCTAGAAATAAATAAAAACCTGTTATAGAAAGCACAAGTAAAGGCCTTTCATATGATACCCCATTCAGTATAATTATTTTACTTTGAAATTTCAAACCCCTGATTTTCCCCCTTTTTTAATTAAACTAAAATAATTTTCGCGTTCATTTTATTTTTCCTGTAAAATATACATAAACCTCTATTGACCATAATTATTTCAGATTTTTTGTTTGGTAAACTTCGGAGATAAGGGGGGGGGGAACGGTATTTTTTTCGACATTTTGGCCGATTACTCAAAAACTATTATATATAGAAATAAATAAAAAACTGTTTTAGAATACACAAGTAAAGGCCTTTCATATGATACCCCATTCGGTATAGTTATCTTACTTTGAAATTTCAAACCCCCGATTTTCCCCCTTTTTTAAGCAAATTAAAATAATTTTCGCGTTGCTTTTATTTTTCCTGTAAAATATACATAAATTTCTATTGACCATAATTATTTCAGATTTTTCGATTGGTAAACTTCGGAGATAAGGGGGGGGGGGGGGGAACGGTATTTTTTTCGACATTTTGGCCGATTACTCAAAAACTATTATTAAATTTTAGAAAGATCTATTATAGAAATAAATAAAAAACTGTTTTAGAATACACAAGTAAAGGCCTTTCATATGATACCTACCCCACTCGATATAGCTATTTTACTTTGAAATTTCAAACCCCCGATTTTCCCCCTTTTTTTAAATAATTTTCGATTTTTCTTTATTCCAATGATTTTGGGCCACTATTATACACAGCTATGCCAAATTTCATGTCGATAGCTTTAATAGTTACTGAAATAATCGACTGTGACAGACGGACGGAGAAAGTCTCACCATAAGGGTTCCATTTTTACCTTTTTGGTATGGAACCCTAAAAATGAAATTAAAATATTTCCATGGGTACATGGAAATATTTTTATTTAATTTTTTTTAACGGAACCCTAAAAGAGCGAGGCCCGACTCGCACTTGGCCGATTTTTATTTATTTGGAGGTGAAAGTGGAATATTTATCAAGTTCAGAATGGCAAATATTTTTATTAAAGAAAAAAAAAACTTTTTCAAATCTATGCTAAGGGTAACAATTAAAGGTACAGCAGTAAGATATAGTAGGTACCTACCTAATAAATAATATTCTATAATAAAATTGATAAACATAATATTTATAGCGAGAAATTAACCCATAAAATCTGCCTGAACTTTTTATATCCATCACAATAAATAGGTAAGTATCTTGTATATCATAACAGATATTTGTAATTATACATTTTACGTTTTAAAAGTTTTGAATATTAAGGGCCATATTAAATATATTCTGCGTGTAGATTGTAGACGATGCCCGCCTTCCGTTCTTCTTTTAATAAAAACATGTGTTGTATGTAGAATCACCTCGGTATCGCACACTCCAATCGCATTTTAATCTCGAGATTCTAGAGTTAATGGAAAGTCGAAGGAAATCCCGGGTGTAGATATGTGGGGCTCGTGTTGCCCCGGGGGAGACGGGGATCGTCGGCTACCCGGCCGGGCGAGTGCGGCGCAGCAAAACAAATGAATCGGAATTAAACTGCCACTAATCTCATTGCAGAGATTGCTTTGATTCATTAATTAAATCGTTGCTTGCTGTTGTTATCATAATTACGAGAAGTGGCTAGAATGCACACGTATACGTATTTCAATAAAAAACCTACTAATAATATGAATGCCAAAGTTGGTGAGAATGTATGGATGGTTGTTGCTCCTTCATGCCACAACGAATGAACCAATTTGGCCGAAATTTGGAATGGAGATAGCTTAAATACAGGATTGACACAAAATGCGAAAGTGTGTTTGTTTGTTGATTTGTCCTTTACGCCGCAACAGAGCTACGGATCGACGTGATTTTTTGCACGGGTATAGTTGAGGACCTGGAGAGTGATGTAGGTTTTTTATCCGGGAAAATCAAAGAGTTATATATTTTAAAAACTAAATCCAAGTGGACGAAGTCGCGGGCATCAGCCAGTAATTAATTAAACAAAATCATCAATACTATTGTAACTACCCATTATTAGACATTTTAGTAGTCTGCCAACACTGCAATTTCCAACGTCGCGTCGTCGCCACTTCAGCAACTTGGGACCCCAACAACTTTGTCCTCTTTGACTCCTTTGTCCAGCAGGACATCTATCAACTGAAAACGACAATCATCATCATCATCATCATCATAAGCAACCCGCCAACGGCTCACTACTGAGCGAGGTCTCCTCTCAGAGAAGGGTTATAAGGCCATAGTCCACCACGCTCGCTGGCCCAATGTGAATTGGCGGACTTCACACACCTTCAAGAACTATGAAGAACTCTCAGATGTGCAGGTTTCCTCACGATGTTTTCCTTCACCGTTTAAGCAAGTGATATTTAATTGCTTAAACGCACTTGACTCCGAAAAGTCAGAGGTGCGTACCCGGGATCGAACCTGCGACCCCCCGAATAGGAGACCACTGCAGTCCTAACCACTAGGCTATCACTGCTTCCCACAGTTCTAACCACTAGGATATCACTGCTAAAAACGACAATGATGAACACAAAATAGGGATTTCTTTAAATGGTGAATAGAAAACATTTTTAGAGTCCAAAAAATTCTTGGTAAGTATTATTGTTGCTTTGTAGTTCTTAAGATTGCTTTCCATCAGGCAACGACCTAGAATCCTTCCAAAGGATTTCAATTCTCTGCAATGTAAATATTTCACTGGTGTATAAAATGACCAACTTTCCCGTGTTTGTGAGCTTACAAAAGAGTGTTATTTAATGCAACCAACTCGTTATTTCTCCTTTTCCGATATTTCAATAAAAGTGCAAATGAAAACTTTGCGTAAGGAAAGCAGTTATTCAGCGCAGTTTTTATCTATAAATCTTACAGTTCAACTGTTGACAAAGGCGTAGCGTGGTGGGTGTCATTTATAGCCATGACAGACTGATGGGTGGGTTATTGGGTGGGTGATATTTCCTTTCTGGAAGGAAAGTATAACGTGATCACGGGTCAGATAAGTGATGCTGATGATATTTCAGTTTAAAGTTAGATAAATCAAATAAATTAATAAGCCGTTTATCCTCATCACAAAAATATCATTTAGATTTTTATTTTAAAGATTAGAACACCTTTCGGGTACACATAGGGCTCGTCCAGAGTTTTCCAGCTTACCCTGCCTTCCCGCAGATATTGTCTGCCCCACAGTAAGATAAGTTAACTACATACCACAAAATCTTACAATTAGGACAAGGGCATATGTCCCAACTACAGCAAAACTTCCAAATAAGTAATCTAATTTTTCTCTAAACTCTACTTTTCGGATTAAGTATGACTCTTGGATTGATCACATCATTTTAACTACTGGAGGACACGATCAAGTTACATAAAAGCTCTATCACGGCTCTTTATTATATAATATAAAAAAAGTCGTGTGGTGTCGTGGGACACCAGATAGGAACGAAGTTTTTATTATAAAAATATTAATTTCAAGTTCTATTCGAGGTATAAAGAAAATAATTATTCGGGTATAAATTTTTTATCATGATTTTTTTATCGATAAAAATCAAAATGACCCAAGGATATTAAAATTAAAAAAATAATTTTATAAAATAAAAATAGAAAATTCAGTCTGTCGAGCGGGGATTCGAACCATCGACCTTGATGCGACTATAGAAACTACAAGGCTACGGAGATCTAATATTGTAGTGTGAAAATATTGCCACAACACAATGCCAAATTCACATTCAAAAAAGTGTCGGTTCAATTTAGTCTTAATTTTTTCCGTCTATCCCCCTTTCGCATCGCGCGATAAGGAACTTCGTTCCAATACCGTTTAAATTATTTTACGGAAACTATCTTTATCTTTGATAATTTTTCAATACTTTTGGAAGAAAAGATAGTACTGCGACAAGCAGATACCATTAGCACTGTAACACAAGCTCCGATACTGGGTTATACGCGAAAAACAATAAAGAAAGGAAAAGGAGAAACGTGAAATTTTCTCATATTTAACGGACGCAGCAGAGGGAGGGTAGGTCGCATAATCTGTCGTCGCGGATGATGGATGACGGCCTGCTCGTTACATGATACGGTAAAAACGTTTTGGTATCCGCACAATATGTTGTGGGCCTCCACTCCTATAGCTATATCGTCTAATCTTTCATCCCATTTCGGGAAAATTTTAATCTTTCGGTACTTTTAGGCATATTATGAAAATACTACTACGTTTTTTCTGTCAGCACTGAAACATCGTGAGAAAAATGTGCTTGTTATTTCTTAATAATGTTCTCGAAGGTGTCTACCAAACTGCACTTGGCCAGCTTTGTGGACTATGGCCTAAATGGCCCTTTTCATTGAGAGGAGCATTCTTGTCTAGTGGGCCGATTAATATTTTTTTTTAATAAATAAAATATTAATCGGCCCACTTATCTATTTTTTTTAATAATGTTCTCGAAGGTGTCTACCAAACTACAGTTGGCCAGCATTGTGGACTATGGCCTAAATGGCCCTTTTCATTGAGAGGAGCATTCTTGTCTAGTGGGCCGATTAATATAATATTATAATCTACTAAGGTAACCAGACTGGTTACCAGAGTTCATGAAGTCAATATGTGTGTGTATATGTCAATATTTGTGGTAGGTAGGACCAATTGGATGGGTTTCCCTACGTAATAACCCCGCCGATCGTTTATTGAATATCCTAAAGATACTCTTAAACTTCAAGTCGCTCAGTTAGATAACCTTAGGTGGGTGGTCAAGAATAGAAAATCGGTATTTACGTACAAAAATAATATACTTAGCTAAATAAGGAATTGAAAACTGATAGAAAAGCTCGTCTTTTTATTAAGTCATACTAAAACTTAATTGCCTCAACCGTTCATTTTAAGTGAATTAAAAAGTATGTCAAAATTAAAAATATTTTACTGTACAATTTTAAAGTCGTTCAAAGTAAAATGTCCCAGTTCCCGACACTCCTTTTGTGCGACAAAGGTTCTGAGTCAGGCTTCTCGTTAAAACCTCGTCCCACAAAACTGTGGGGTTAGTATGAGTTCGCATATCTCGACAACGTTGATAGAATTCAAGTATCGAAAGATTAATATAAGTTCAAAGTAAAAAAACCAAAATTGTCTTGCTTTAAGGATCAAACAAATCTTGCTTTCATAGCTTTGTGATTCACGGACGATCGGAAGCGAGTAACTATCGGCCGCTGGACACAAGTAACACGAGATCGTGTCCTGTTGCAATCGGAGCAAGAGACCAAAATTCAACAGTGTGGACGTTGAGATTACGCTAATGATCACGATATTTATCATTAAGATATTCATTAATTTTGTAACAACCTTGATGCAACCTCGGCTCAATAAAGGTGTTTTGTTGCACACTTTTTTTTCGTAGTATTTCGAAACACGAAATCCGTTGGCGTTGTTGAAAAGTGCACTCTTACTAAACCTATAAGTAAAGGAAACACTTCAAGATATCGATTGTCGAGTCGCCGACCACAGCCGAATGTGTGTCAACTTGACTTGAAACAGTCTTGGGAAGAATATGTGTCAAGACTTCTGTTGTTCTTCAGGATTTAAGCAGGCAAAATTAAATTTGAATTATTTAAATCAATTTAATATATCAATTGGGTGAAGTGTGAACGTACATAAAAAAAAATCCGACGAATTTAGAACCTCTTCCTTTTTTGAAGTCGAGTAAAAAGAAAATAGGGCCTACACAATGCGGTTTGGTCAATAAATCTATGCAACTTTAATGCAAATTAATAAAATTGAAGTGTCTGTCTGCGATTTCTATTATCATATCTCATCGTAAGCTCGTAATAATAATATGATCATCGGAACGACGGCAAAACCCAAATACACTTTCTGTCAGGTTGCCCAAGCTAATCTTCTCAATATGAGCTATATTAGCAGCGAACACGAGGCATGCGCACAAGCATACGTCTGGGTAGTTAATAGTTAGGGTATGTTTAGGCACACGCGGCGCGTTGTGCGGCACCCGCCGCGTTCAACGCAAACGCTTCTGCATGAACGCTCTCATACTTAGCCATAATATTTTTGAGTAAACCGCGCGACGCGACGCACCATGCGACGCGCAACGCGCCGCGTGCTCCGCCGCGTTCAACGCAAACGCTTCTGTATAAACGCTCTCATACTTGGCCATATGTTTGAGTTTACCGCGGGACACGAGCACGACGCAACACGCGCCGCGCAACGCCCCGCGTGTGCATAAACGTACCCTTAGGGACTGGTTCTAACGCAAATTGAAAAGTTGCGCACCAGTGTAGCCTACACTGGTACACCAACCTCCGCTAGGTGATGGCATTAGAAGACCGTTATAAATATAGATCTAAAACTAAATCTATTTGCAGTAGTTAATGATGTTTGAAGCCCCGAGGTGCGTCTCGGTGGTGTGATGGATAGCGCGGTCGCAGCAGGTGCGGTCATCCATCATCCTTGCTTTAATCAATTTGCCCAGCCATCTATAAAACTGTACGAGATTTATTATAACTTGTCCCACTCGCCCACATAGCCGCGGCTGAGCGGACCACTAAAGTGTCCATTTTATGGATTGTGAACCATTGAAAATAAAATTTAATAGGTACTTGTTTACTAAATTACGAATCAATTGGCAATTGTAGTCGCGTACAAAAATAAATATTTACACTAGGTTTTGTATGCAACTTCATCCGCGTGGAGTTAGGTATAGGTTTTAAAAATCTCACGGAAACGTCTGTTTCCCCGTGATAAACTCTCCAAATTCTCTACCCATACTCTCTAAACCCATAAAAAAACGATCATTTCGTCAACTCATCGCTGCGTGATTGAAGGACTAACCAAGAAACAAACACTTCCGCATTTATAAGTAGGTCAGGATGTATTATAGTTATAGTACACTGTGTACTTACATTTACACATTCAAAAAGCAGTGATAGCCAAGTGGCTAGGACTGTAGTCTCCTATTCGGGGGGTCACAGGTTCGATCCCGGGCACGCACCTCTGACTTTTCGGAGTCATGTGCGTTGGTCAATTAGGTAAATATCACATGCTTCAACGGTGAAGGAAAACATCGTGAGGAAACGTGCACACCTGAGAATTCTCCCTAATGTTCTCGAAGGTGTGTGAAATCCACCAATTCGCATTGGGCCAGCGTGGTGGACTATGACCTATAACCCTTCTCCGAGAGATCTGCGTTCAGTAGCGACTAGTGAGCCGTTGATGGGTTGCTGATGATCATTATGATGATTAAATATTGTGTTTAATCATCACAGAAGAAATGGCAATAGCCGGGACACATACTCGTAGTTATTACCGCCACATTATCGTGCTTTGCGGCGGACCCTTCAAGAGACCCGCAGCAAGAGTCCAGCAGTGGATATCCATCGTTTGAGGTGATGAAGAGAAAAAATACTCATTGAAAGAAAAAAATGCTCAATGCAAAGAGTTTGCGGCATCAACTCTTTATTTACGCCATGTAAAAATACATTATTTTAACCTTTTACAAATTATTATAACCTTTTGAAAATTTAAACCTATCGTAATACAAGTGCAAAATGCGGTACCGCCGAGCATTTTCTTTTATGTTCATCCATTTTCAGCCCACATTTGTTCGGCTTTAGTGGTGACACTTCATTTTCTTTTCACTGCGCCCTTAGTAAGCATCCCTTCAAGTTTACATAATAAATGTTCCCCCGTGCCCTTTGTACCTCTGAATATTCGCATTAACGAAAGGGTTATTGGAAAGCTTTACATACAATTTTTGGGAACGTTTTCCCAAATTTTACGACATTCCCGTAGTCCTAAGTACCTACATTTTCAACCGACTTCAAAAAGGAGGTTCACAATTCGACTGTATGTTTTTGTACGTTTGTTACGCGATTATTCCGCCAATCACGAATTGATTTTGATGATTCTTTTTTTGTTTGCTAGGTCATACCACTTCAGAAGTGGTCCCGTAGGAATTTTATTATCGAATTTGATTCAACGGTTTTTAAAAACATCATTAAGTAGGTATACTTTGTCTACTACAACGTTTGAAGTCGGTTTTTTTTAAAGGAATTTTACTCGTAGTTTTAAGGTATCTTAAAAAGGTCAGTAGGTATATCATCGTCATCGCAATCGATAGAAGACCATAAGTGGACGTATACCTTTCTTACGAGGGTCGCCACATATCTTGATATTTTGCCGCTGTATCCAGCGTCTGCCAACGACGCGCTTGGCATCGTTCGTCCAAGTGGGAATCAAAGCAATGTGATAGATGGGACGATACGAGGTCGCCAATCGAGCACATTGGAATCTTAAAATCTTATTTGATTAATGTATGCCTAGAAGCTTGTTCAAGGTTGATTATACGGGTCTGCCCGCGAAATTCAAATTTAATTTGGTTTTTCGCAATTTGTAGACTGTAGGCTTATGGCATTCTTATTGCGCCAATGGCAGTATCATCTTCACAGGTTTGTATAAAAATCTTTACTTGAAAGTGTCCAGTTTAGTCAGAATATCGAGTTGGACGTGAGTTACAAATTAGCCAATATTCTAATTTCTTAAACTGGACCCTTTCAAGTAAAGATTTTTAGATACACCTGTGGAGATGATATACTGCCATTGGCGCAATTAGAATGCCATAAGCTTACTTTGTCGTATAGTTTACAAATTGCGAATAACCAAATTAAATTTGTTTCGCAGGCAGACCAGTATAATCCACCTTAAAAGTTTTAAGTTTTAAACTTCTACGCAGGTATATATTTTCTTGTGGAGCGCCGCGACCGTTTCCCATTCTCCTCTGGCCTCATTAACCTAAATACAGAGCACTAGACTCAGGTGAGTCAGGCGCGTTAAACACAATTAAGCCGACAATCACGCCACACTTGAAATGGAACTTTCAGCGCGAGGTTGTTACTTTTAATGTTTGTAACTTTTTGAGCAATAACCACAGGCAGGTGTTTCCTTAGAACAGCAAGCGTGAAACCGCGAGCACCTAACTAAATCTTGGGCACTCTCAAAGCGTGGATTTCACTCGCTCCAGCCATTGCTGGAGCCATGCAAGAGACCTTTGTCTACGCACTCTACGCCGTCTATTAAGAAGAAGCATTCTTCTTCTTAATAGACGGCGTAGAGTGCGTAGACAAAGGTCTCTTGCATGGATTTCCACAGACATCGACCCTGCGCTGCCTATAATTTAAATTTCCTATTCTCAAATGTAATCAATTTGCGTGATGATATTTTTTGGAGAAATAATGTGGATTCCATTAAGATAATAGAACGTAGTCGTTATTCCTAGTTCCATGATTGATCTAAAAAAAAAAAGCCGAGTAGGTACTTAAAGGAAAACAAAAAAACTTTTTCAATATTCACTCATATATTGAGAAGTCTTTAAATTATTTACACATTTACAATTATTATAATAAGTTATAATAGCTGCCTCAACTAACTTATTCAAATAAAGTCAATTTCACACTAAATGCATTCGTCATGATTGGGAACTTAACAGATAAAGAAAAATTCTTTATGAAAAAAGCTAGTTTTCATTAGGTCTTACATCGCGAAAAGGTTCAAAATATTGATGTACAAACAATTTTTAGGGTTCCGTACCCAAAGGGTACCAACGGGACCCTATTACTAAGCCTACGCTGTCCGTCCGTCCGTCCGTCCGTCCGTCCGTCCGTCCGTCTGTCAGCGGGCTGTATCTCGTAAACCGTAATAGATAGACAGATGAAATTTTCACATATTATGTATTTCTATTGCCGCTATAACAACAAATAATAAAAATTAAATTAAATTAAAAAAATTAAATTAAAATGGGTAGGTGGGTAGACGGAAATTTTTTAATTTAATTTTTTTAACGGAACCCTAAAAGAGCGAGGCCCGACTCGCACTTGGCCGATTTTTTTTTCCAATGAGTTCCCATTACGTAAGTTGGTATGACTATCAAAAATAAATAATTTTGAATAACTGAATTGAAATAATTGAAGATCGGTACTCAATAATTAAGCACATTACTTAATTAATAATCACAATTTGGCACAATTTAAAATCAATTAAGTAAAAAAAAAAAATTTTAGTATGTTTTATACGAATTCGATAATACGGAGGTGAGTGGACAAGTCTTTAACCTTTCCCTTTTTTTAATTTATGTTAGGTCAAATTGTATTTAAAGCCTTTTCACACGGCGGCGATGGTCGCACTGGTAAGGCGAACGACTACGCGACAGTGATATTTAAAACATATGGCTGCAGCTAAACGAGTATTTATTTAATTCATTTATTATAATCAATTAATTAACTAGTTACTTAAAATTTATCGCCAGTGCAATTCGGCCAAGTGAATGTTTATCATTGCCCTCGCATCTCAATCGCCTTGCCAGTGGGATGTTCGCCTAATAAGCTGCAAACGCTATAGAACAGGCTCCATGTTTGTCTTTGTATCCGTTACAAATAAAAAAGTTTATAGCACTGTAATTGTCATGCGTTTGTGAAAAGCGCGATAATGGCGTCATGTGGAAAGGTACTTACAATCATAATACATAATATTATTACGGTATTTAAATTATATTATAATAATGATAATACCAATCCAGTCTTTATTATTTTACAAGACAACTATTAGTAAGTACATACTTCAAAAGAACAATTTATAAACATCTAAATTTTTCATAAATCTGAGGCACATTCAATATACGTATTATACGGTTTAATTCTATCCATATTTACATATACTCTTTTATTATTACTAGTATGGCAGTATTGAGGTTTCAAATACTTAATTAAATTATTGCCTAATAGTCGACGCATACTTTGTTTGTATTTTTGGTTGATTAACGTAATGCTACGCAATGAATTTGTGGGATTGTACGACACACACACCGAGAGACGTATGGACTATTCGCATAAAGGGGTCATGGCATTCAGCAATGAGGAGACAAAGAGAGCGTATATGCCATACGGCTGGAGGGGTGTCGCAAGTGAGAATAATTATTTATGGTATTGTGACAAATACATTGTCTAACGCAGCAGCTTTGAAAAAAACGCAGCGACACCGCACCGTGCCGTGTGGCAGCGCTCTTAGGTAAAACTCTGCGAGGCTTTAACACGTATGATTGTACCAGCATTCATGCGCAATTTTCGCAGCAGTCGGTCCAAAATAATAATGTAACAATAAAAGATTAGGAATTATAATTGTTTTGAAAGAAGACTGACAGCCGCACTCAATTCATTACATTTTACATACATTATCATTTTCTAGCGCACTCAAGAGTCGCTAATCATTATTTAAGGATCTCCGTAGACTCAAAAAAGATTTTATAGATTAAAAAAAAAACTGAGGTTTTTTATGTCTGTTTGTTATGTTATGTTTATTTGTTATGTTTGTTTAGATGACTGAGGTCATCTTAACACTACGTTAGTAATACAAACGACAGCTCATTAAGAGATTTAATGGTAATTAGTAAATTACTCATTAAATATTTTTTAATGAATGTCTCTGAGTGCCGCAGTAAATCTCTTAATAAGCTGTCATTTATGTGTTCTAAACTCCTAACGAATCACTGAAACTGACTCTGGGAGTGAACTATTTAAATCTATAATGAGGAGATCCTTAACTAACAATAATAAAATTAGCGTCTCTGAGATCTACAGATCGTGCTCTGAATTGGCTCGAATTAGGGACGAGTAAAAACGAGACACGAATATGTCTTGACTCTTGACAGAAATCTGTCCATTGATTTCATATCGCTTTTCGTAGTGCGACCACGAAACACGCGGATCCATAGCATCAAAAATTACCTTAAGAATATTGAACGACTTCCATAAATACTACGGTATTTGAAGGGCAGAATCTCAATGCTACAATAATGACTACAAAGTATCCTGAAGCCCAAACGCTATGCAAGATTTCCAAACATCCAACAAACACTGACGTTTGAGAGAGATCGTAAAATCGTAACAGATTTATTTTTTCCGCGGCAGAAAACATTGCATATTGTGAAAGCTTTAGTAAAGTGACCAAGATTTCCATTTTGGCAGGACATGTCCCGATTTTTATGATGGCAAGACTAAGTTTTAAAGTCGGTGTCAATAGCGCACACACGCCACCCAACCCTAAGCCATACCAAGACTAAGTGTGCCGATACAAACGAAATTGAAGTAAATTTTTGTCCAGAAACACACCAGAAAATACGACCCGTTGGGTTTTGATCCTGCGTGGTTATAAACAATACAACGCTTTTATTTTGCTTAATATTCGCGGCATGGCATGAGGTGCAGTGGCGTGTTACAAGTGAGTTTACAGTTGATATACTCTTTTACGTAAACTCGTTCCCACAAACATTTTCTTGGTTGTACAAATGTACATGGAAAAATGAGCATGAACATGCTCTAATTAGACCCAAGTGTTATAGATAAACGGTGTAATTATATTGTCCTGCTCTATACAATTTTGTCATGGTACCCCTACAACAAATATATGTAAAGAATTTGTGAAACTTCTACAAAATAGAAACAAAATATGCGTCGACCAAGTTATAAACATCTATAATTTACAATTCGATAAACACTTTAATAAAATCAGTCTCTTTATATCGCCGCCTCATTATAATACTCGTCCAAAAACTATTCACCGTAAATTCTCGTCACTGAATGTCATCAATGCAAGCCACTTTTCTAACGACATAATTATTGCGCAATCATTTGCTCAAACCTGGGCCCTGATCTTCTGAATTCTGATTCTCTAAAATATTATTATTATTATTGGACAGTTTATTAAACTTTACTATAAGTTTAATAAACCGTCCAATTATAATAATAATTTATTATTATTAATAGGAGCCAAATTAATTTTATGGTGTTAAAGTTGACATCTACACACACAAGATCACATAAGATCTATCAATATTTACATCACAAATTACAGTAGTTAGATATTCTGCAGAACTGAATTCAGGTTTGCAAAAAATTCACGAACGGTAGCCCAAGCTTGCCGTAACACTGTGGCGTCTATGAGGTAACTTTGTGCACGTTATAAGGCCTCTGGAACGTTCACTGTAGTTCACATTTTTTCACTATTTCACTAATTAACTATGAATTTATTGTCGTCTTTGGATTATCTTGCGTTAGGAATGTCTTAGACGAACCGCGTTAGTTGCGTGTGGAAGTCCCGCAGGAAGATCTGGAGTTGGGGTAACGTTGGCCGGTCGTCGGGCGACATCGCCCAACAGTACGCCATAACTGCGAACCTAGGAAAAATAAAAATACAGTTTTACAGGGTTCCTAAAAATATTGTTTTATTAGATGATGCCCGCCGCGACTTCGAAAATATCCCGTGGGAACTCTTTAATTTTCTGGGATAAAAAGTAGCCTATGTAACTCTCTAGGTCCTCAACTATAACCATGCAAAAAATCACGTCAATCCTTTGCTCTGTTGCGGCGCGGCGATTTAAGGACAAACCAATAAACAAACACACTTTCGCATTTATAATATTAGTAAGGATTCTCTTAAAGGACTTGATGCAAATCTTACTTATATTATAAATGCGAAAGTGTGTTTGTTTGTTTAGTAAATTACATAGTGTGTGTAAGGACCGTGGGCTCTGTAACGCAGACAAAACGTATGGCTTTGGCGCCTTTGAGTATTAAACCAGTTTAATACTCAAAGTTTGGCGCTCAGTGCAATCAATTAAAGCAAGCATCTACCTATCCCCATGTTTGACTCAGAAAATCTCGTGCGTTCTGTACGCTCACTTAAGTCTTAAAAGTCACGGGGTTGAAAAACAAAAATCCAGAAAAACTGCGGGTGTTTTACAGTTAACACCCGCACAGTGCCATAAATCCGTCTAACTTTCGCCTCATACCACGAGAAACCTCGCCAACGAGAACTGCATATCTCGAGAGAAATTCGTGAATATGATTTGCAAGTCCATCGACTGGATGTCCATATAAGGAATATGGAAATCGGAATAGACAGCATAACAAGTTTCTGATCACAAAACACGTTTACGGGTAGTCTCGAACAAGTTATGCCATTTTCGGTTTGATATGCTGATGAATGATGATATTAGGTTACGACCTCTGAGAGTTCTACAAGATACCCCGAGAATATGGGAGTTGGACTTTCAAATAAATACCATGGCATAGGAAGAATCTCACATGAATTTATACTCACAATTCATCAGGGCAGTTCGCCGGCTGCTGTAACCTGTATCCGTCCCTCAAATACGCGCCGATCTCAAATGGGTCTACCTCGGCATACGGCTGGTGAGCCAACGTTGTCAGTTCCCACAAAAGCACGCCCAACGCCCATACATCAGCCGACGGGGTGAACTGTTTCTTTGACAACGCTTCTAAAGCCAACCATTTGATTGGCCTGTTTTCGTTGTCGCCTAAACAGTGGTAATCTCCAGGGAAGAGATCTCGGGATAGGGCGTTATCGGCGATCATGACTCGAAGGTTTTCGTCGACTCTGTTTAATGAAAGTAGAAAATGCTTAGTCTAATAACAAATATATTTCATACATCCAAAATATTTCATAATATGTTCTACTCCGAAAAGTTAAGAGCAGATGTGACTTTTGGACTTTATGTCATAAATTTTGCACGGATCCTAGTTTAAAATGCACGACATTATCCTCGAGTAGGTTACAGAATTAAAATTAATAACCACTTTTCTATATCATGTCCATACGTGTACTTACATGCAATTTCTCGCAGCGATATCTTTATGCAGTACGTGTTGAGAGTGTAAATATGCCAAGCCATCAAGGGCGTGTAATGCCATTCTCACTACATGCTGGGTCGTCAAGGGGGGCGGAGGCGGACCGCCGGCCGCCACTCCCAAGTTTACTCCTCGACAAGCCAAGAGGAACTGCTTCAGGTTCCTCCAACCAGCACTCCACGGGTAGAGTATGAACGGGGCCGTCTGATCTTCGATGCTTACGCCGAGCACGGATAAGACACGGTCGTGATGAAGTCCGTAAAGCATACATCCTTCTTGAAGGAGGAGCGACACCTGAACCAAGCAAAATATGTTTGTCAGACCAGAATTCATAATTATTATTAGGAGTTATTTAAAAGAGATTTTATGGTAGAGAATTTAATGCTTATGATTACCTGAACTTGAGACGCATGTTCTGCTACTGTCTTGACTAGAACTTCTTGTTCCCTTCCATCTTCATCTGCATAAGTTCCTCTGTAAACTCTACCGAAAGTCCCTTCCATAGCCACTGATCGCAGTCGTACTCTACATCTCTGGATTGTTAGCTCCGCTATCCTTTGTTGCAGATCTCTAGCTCTCTCTTCAGCCGCTGCGGCTGGTACAGAATTGGGTCGACGGTAACTTGTGTAACTTGCGGCAGATTTACATGAGGAATCGGGTAAGAATGCATGAGCGTCTTGTTCATCACTTCGTGTTCTGCGGAGTTTTCTGGCTCGAGCTCTACAAGCGACTGCGGCGACGGCAGCTATTAGTAGAGCTCCGCCAGCACATCCAGCCCCGGCGTAGAAGATATCCGCTGATGTCGCTGAATATTGGACATTATCTACTCTCACAGCTGGTCGAGGTGCCTCCACAAGGCAAATTTTCCTTCGCCGGAAATGTAAAACGGTTGACGAGGAACCGGTCGACACGTTAAGGGAAATGGTGACGCCGACTTCGGCTGCAACAGTGCGCGTACAAGGCAAGTCCACTCGCCATGTTTGCGGCTCGGTAGGCACGAAGCCCTCGCTTGATATATTAAATGTAGGCGTGTGCAGCGCTTCCTTGTGCGACACCACATCCACGTGTAGTGTGTACGGTAACTGTAACAAAAATAAATTCTATCAAAATTATGTTTATTCAAACATCAATGTAATGTTTGACGTAAGTACCATTTCATGGCTATTAAATTTTCATAAGCTGACATTATACAGCCGAAAGCTTGGATAACATGTTTACTTTAAAATTTGGAATAAATAATCGTGCATACGTAACGGCTCTACTATATCGGGTAAAGTAACTGTATTATTACGATTGACGGACGGCTCACGGGCGATCCTAAACGAGCAAAGCGACCCAAAGCCATGTCAAGCGGATCAAATGTCCGTGACCCACCGCATGATCACGCACTACTCTATAAGGTACCTACTACCTAAAGCAATCCTAAACAATTAT
Organism: Oeneis ivallda; assembly: GCA_029955525.1. Taxonomy (NCBI): domain Eukaryota; kingdom Metazoa; phylum Arthropoda; class Insecta; order Lepidoptera; family Nymphalidae; genus Oeneis; species Oeneis ivallda. The sequence goes on from JARPMR010000003.1 coordinate 23,111,531, forward strand.
CAATATTAAACAAGCACAACAGAATTGTTTTGTGCACACGAATGCATTAAAAAGAAAACATTCCACATTCTAAATAGTAGTCATGTTCATGGATCGCATGCCTCCACTGATTTCATTTGTAAACATAATTAATGCGAAAGTCTGTAATCATAAAAACGAGCACCAATTTTAACGTAACGAGCTCCATAAATATGATACTCTACACCCTCGTTACAATCTGACTAATCATCGCGCGGCACATGAATGGTAAAACAAACAGGCAAACAGTTCCGCCGCGGGCCCTTTGCCTTCATCAGGCATGCGAAGGCTCGTAAACGGAGGTGCGACAGCGTGGTCTCTAATTAAATATTATCACTCGGAGTCGGGAGTCTGCCCTCGGCGAGTACAGACAATGGTACGATCTAACATCGCGGCGAGTTAACGTTCTCTAAATATTTGCCCACTAGTCAAAGGCGCCGACGAATAACAAAGAACCAACCGAATACAATTTTCATCTTAGATCGGTAGATACTCCGCGGTTTACCAACTAGATAACGCCGCGGTCTGCAACTACAGACAATTACAACTACATTTTTTTACATGGAAGATTAAAGAGTTTACATTTTATTTATTCTATTTGGTTCGGTTGCCAATTTTCTCGAATAACTTGGTACCTAGTTATTCGGAATACAAGAACAAAATTATACGATCGTCTTTTTGGAGGGTACCGGGTGCTGACGGTACAAGATTTGAGGATAAGAGGATATTTTTCTTATTTCGAATTCAAAGAAATAAATGCACATAAAATTTGGTTAACAATTCATGATAATAACTTCTGTCTGTCTCGGGATCCGCATATTATGCAGGATTTGCATAACAAGCGTACTGAGACTTTTGACATAACAAAAAAACATTGATTTGTAAAATAAAACTACTTCAGTTGTCATTCTTAAAAACTCGTCTTTTCTTGTCCTCCATAAAACATAATAATTATGTACTTGTATATGTAAACTCTGTTGGAAGTGGATTTAAGGAACGGAAAACAAAAATCAGAAACACAAAATGTAAAAAACAACCATCTTATCGGAACCAAATAGCGAGCTATATGTATTCAAATAAGACCTATTTCCATAAAAATAGCTGTTAGCGACAAACACGCCTTCATCCGAGCTGGAAATACGAACTTTCCCTGTCGTAATGATACACGAGTTCCTGTAGTTCTACTCGAAAAAAACTCATTAAAACCTTGAACGAGTTTTACAGAGGATAACGAAGACCGTCGTGTGTTGACTATGGGTAGGTAAAGCATAGCTGATGGCCAGATTGCCTGACGTTTTTTTATTCAGAAAATTGTATTATCTTTAATATATATATATAGCTGCTGGGGCTGATTGACTGATTCACTGATTCACTCACTGATTGATCACCTCTCCTGTAAAATTTTGTATGAAAAAATTTTTTTTCACTGATGGTTTCCTATAGAGGAAAAAAATTCATTCGGAGGAAAAATATGGAGAGAGCTGATGATTGAGGATTTCGGAGACGGGTGAGGAGCACGGCCAGGGTATCGAAGATAGGTGGGGGGTGCTCGAACAAATGTCACTCAAAACCTCATCCAATTCGCAGTGAGCTGAAAAAAAATTCAAAATGGCTGAAAAAAAATTCAAAATGGCGGAAAAAAGATGGCCGCCATACAAATTTCGTCGGTGTCTATCTCGGGGAGTATAAAAGATGGAAGAGTGGTTTCGTGGCAAAAGATGATCAGGACCCAAAGGTCTATTCGAAGAATAGAAAAAAATTCAAGATGGCGGAATGTTTTTTCTCCATACAAAATATATGACGAATATTGAATAGACTTGAAGCTGAGAACTATGCAAGACTTTGATACGGTTCCTTTTCAAAATTTGTTTTTATAAAAGAATTCTCATTCTGACAAATGATGACATATTATGATGATCGAGGGTTTGGAAGGTGGGTGAGGAGCACGGCCATGGTAATGAAGATAGGTGGGGGTGCTCGAACAAAAGTCACTCGAAACCTCATCCAATTGGCAGTGAGCTGAAAAAAAATCCAAAATGGCGGATTCAAGATGGCGGCCATACAAACTTCAACGGCGTCTATCTCGGAGAGTATAAAAGATGGAAGAGTGGTTTTTTGATAGAAAATGATCAAGACCTAAAAGTCTATTTGCCGAGTAGAAAAACCGCGGTCCGCTTGCGGGCCGCGCACCCACGCGCCCTACTAGTTTTTTATATAACTGCTAATATGTTTTCTATTAACTACAGAATATAATAAAGCTAAATACATTAATATCTGATACAAAGTACCTAAGAAGTACAAATTTTTGTGTAATAATACTTTAATAAAAACTTGAGAGGTGTCAAGGGACACCCGGATGGAACGTAGTTCCTTTCGATTAATTAATTTGGCATTGTGTTCGGTATTTTCGCGGTACAATAATGGGTCTCCGTAGCCTTGTGGCTTCTGCAGTCGCCTAACAGTTAAAAGTCGATGGTTCGAATCCCAGCTCGACAGACTGAATTTTCTATTTTCAATTTTATTTTAAATAATTTCTACATGTGGAATTTTTCCCTAATTTTTTATAACTTATAAGTTATAAAAAATTAGAGAAAAATTAGGACCCAATATTGTACCGCGAAAATACCGAACACAATGCCTTCAAAAAAGTGTCGGTTTCAAAAAAGTGTCGATCCGTCTAGCCCCCTTCCGAGTTCCGCACCGCGCGATAAGGAACTACGTTCCAAAAATAAAATGTACATTCTGAAACATATATCCAATGACATTTATTTGAAAATATCAGCCAAAATCTGAACAGACAAATCCGCTAAAAATAGATCGAATGGTGAAACTTTTGTCAGCAAAAAGATTTTTATTAAAATTGAAGCCCAAAGTCCCTGATGCTGTTTCGGTGACTATTATATATTCTGTGGTTTCGGTAGGAACATTATTTATTCTTAAACGATTGCCTCATTCGAATACATTAGTAATTCAACTACCGTTACCTGTTAGCTTATTGTTAGCTATTAGCGTATGAAATATAATCCATTGTTTAGTTAATAGATCCTGGCAGTTCAGGACGTGCAAAACATTGATAATGTTTCCGCACGTCCCGAAATAGTTTTTTTAACCATAATTCCTTACTAATATTATAAACACTGTTTGTCAGTTGGTTTGTCCTTCAATCACGCAGCGACGGAGCTACGGATAGCCTTCATTTTTGCATGGTTAGGTATAATTGAGAACTTGGAGAGTGGTATAGACCTTTTAAAATAGACCAGAAAAACCCGGGTTCCCGTGACTCCCGTGAGATTTTTCAAACCTTCTAACTCTAGGCGAACGAAATCATTGGCAAATGCTAGTATAGTATTCAAAAGGTGGATTGAAATAATTAATTAACATGTAGCTATATATTAACTTGTTATAAGAAATAGTTTTTGTATCCCTAGGAAGAGCAACTGAGTCACTCCAGTATTTATAAAATAAATTACAAATGAAATATATCTTATAAAAAAATACGTGAGTGTCGTGGAACACACTCGGTTGGAAAGAAGTTTCTTTTAATAATAAATTAATAATAAAAGTAAATAAAATAAAAAATAGTAATCTGCCTGCAGGCAAGATTCGAACCCCCGAACAGCCCCGAACCTCAAAGCCCCGAACCGATAGTTTCACTCCTTCGTTTAGCCGCTACGCCACCAAAGCTACGATAGAACGTGTGTAATAAACGAACGCAACACACAAAGGCCGTGACGGAAAAAAATCTTTCACATTTTTTCGCTTAACCCCATCCGCCAAGTCCGTACCGTCCGATAAGGAACTTCGTTCCAATATTATAACTTTGGTGTTGTGCTTCCGGTTAACGCTGTCAAAGGTTACAAGTGGAGGAGCATCACATAGGAGGCGGTGCGGCCCAAAAGCCCAAAACCAAGGAGACCAGCAACGACTGACGTCACATCAGTCACATCAAAGCGACCAATCAAGAAGAAATTCGGCAAAACTTACAGGTCTTCTAGTAAGGCTCTGCCAAGTAAAATGCAGCTCTCCTATGGTCGCTGGCACGGGCACCACGAAGTTCAGCGCGTAGAAGTTGATCTGCCCGTCTCGCACGTAGAACAGCTCTGCGGTTAAACCTGATGGCAAAGAAAAAAAAATTCTATCACCACTATTTCATAAAATGTACCAGGACATGACTTCTTGGTACTTGATTGCTAACAGCAGAACCTTCCTAATAAAACAACTAGTATAATGATAACAGTAAAATTTACCAAAATTTTTATGTAAGTATGCGATGCAAAATGTAGGTAGGCATATATATGTATATAGTAGGTACGTAGGTAGGCATCAAACTTAATAGGTATCAAACGCGTTCAGTTTTTAATTTCATATTCTATACAAATTCTGATAAAGCACAGGAAAAGACACACTTCTTACCTGTAAAAAAATTGCAAAAAAATTAAAGCATAGACCCAAAAAGCGGATCCGCGAAGTAAGACGAAACCAAACCTATTGAAGTACAACTGGCATTAAACCAATACGCATCAATAACATAAAATATCCGACAAAAAGATCGGATCGCACGCGTTCTATGGCGGCGAGATCAAAGCACAAAGGGGCCGACCGCCGCGCCACCTGTCCACAAATCATGGGAACCAAAAAACTGCTTTAATTCATGTTGAGTCGCAGACTAAAGTAAACAAGATGGAAGGAACCCTTGTGAAACTTATGGCGTGGTTTACATCGAAGTTGAGACTTAACAGAGAAGTGGCGGGAACATCTTCGTTTTCCATAGGACCCTAGACGAGACGCATGGTGTAACTTTGTAATTCAAAAATAATTCGCTTTGAAATAAAAACAGAACGGTATAATATACGTCGCCCTTAACGTATCGCAGCCACTTCTGTTAAAATCGTATCAGTAAGAAATATTTGCGATGTGCAGCAGGCGAGAGTACTTACTACTTGTACAATACGCAAAGTACCCAACAAATACGGTTTTCCAGTGTCCATGTCATATAGGAAAATTTGAATAAAATTAAACGAGGAATTGACGAATGGACAGTTTTTGTGTTAAACTAATATGTCAAAACTGAAAATGCTAAAAATCGTCAGTAATGGTTACTTGGAGATTGAGAAATAGGTCCTTAATATTCTTTACAACATCTCGGATTGTCATCAAACTTACAAATAATAAAGTAGGAGTTCGATAGTTATTAGTTAGACACTGTGCTCCGTTACGAACCATTCTATGTGCATTTTTCTTTTACGCCACCAATATAATATAGTAATAGGTAAACAGAAAAGGACTGCAGGGGTCTTTATTTTTCGTCTTAAACAGAAACGGCAAGCAATAGACTTGTTGCATTGTAATAGATGTTATACGGTAGTCGGCATCTCCAGGCTGTTTCATTTCTTTGCAGCCCTTTTACCGTCTGTTTTCACCTCTAGTCTATGGTTTGAAATACATATAAAGATATGGTAATCCGACGGCGGCTTCGGACTAAACAACAAGTGATTTATCTCTAGAACATACAAATATTAACATGGCTCCCGAAACTAGTTATCAAATTGAAGAAACAATGTACCTAGCTAACATTATGACTAGTTGCCCGGTAAACATAGATTAGTGGGCGGAAACATGACTTTTATCATATCAAAAAACATATCGTATTCCTACTAAGGCATTAAAGAATTTATTTCTTGTAATGGATGAATACAAAATCTTAAATTCCGATGCAGAATCTGTGTTCTGACTTCTGATCGCTGAATTTTGACGTTAAGTAATCTTTCCGATTGGTTATCACTCTTTCCCTTCATGTTAAAAATTAAAATGGCTGCGGATCAAATCCCGGTTCGAGCCAAAAAATCTATTGGGTCTTTCTGTCCAGAAATTGTCAAGACTTTTTTCTCTTGGAGGAGGAAACTCCTCGAGGATACTATTGCTGGCATGTGGCATGCCCGACTCCCTGCTGCAGCCTGGGGAACAAAAACCTTCTCCATTCCCCATACTACGTTCACTACTTCCTCCTTCTTTATCCTAGAAATTCTCAGACATAAAATCCTGGTATTGCTAAGTTAGCGGTGTTACACCTTCGAGCCTCGGAGAGTACATCAATCTGGTACTGAAGCAGAATTTGACACCTAAAAAATCTCTTTCCTGTTATGTCTAAAGAACTTATTGGTCAGTGCTGCTGATTCATTATTTTGCAACGCTGTCACGCCAAATCTAATTTCGACCGTGCAATCGTACGTTCTACCTTTATCTGTGCAAGTTCACAGAATCCACAGATTAGTGTACCTGCCACAGCCGGGAACGTGAACCCAAAACATAATCAGATCCGACAGTATTTCTGTGAAGCCACTGCAGTCGTATTACGAGCGTGCCTCGTTATGATCCTATCAAGTTACATCATTAAAACTTTATAAAACATACCAGCTACCGGCTGGCTTTTTGCTGTACATGTCCGCACTGATGTGACTGCTCATTATGGATAGGTATAAAAAATTCATATTTTTTTTTATAACAAGTGCATGCTTGACCACTGTGTCAGTATCTTCGTCACCACATTGTACACGAAGATCAGTCTAAAGATTGCTTTATCTATCTTTATATCATACTTGCTCAGTAACTAGGGATTACTATGGTGGAAAGTCTCCTTGTAAGTTGGTGTTTGCAATTCAAGGCAACATTACGTCGCACTATGCTTGAATAGTAATGTTCACATTACAGTTCAAGCTATGCAAAACTCCTTGGTAAACAATCTCTTTTCTTATAAAATGGTAAGAAAACTTTTTACTGAAAAAAAAAACACTGAACATGGCGGCATTTAATTTCCATACATTTCAAACTATGCAAAACTCCTTGGAACTCAGAGCCGTAAAAAAAAAATAGAAAACTATTTACGAAAAAAAAATGGAAATGGCGGCATTTCATTTGATCTGAAATTTTGTGAAGTTTGTTCGTAAAGGGATTTAAGTTATTTACAACAATGTCAAGCACTTCATCAGATGATGAAAAAGGAGGAGAGCCTGATTTTTGTTTGCTTGAAGCAGAACAAATTATGCAAAACCTTTTGCCGGATAAATCCAAAGAGCGCTACGTGAAAACTTACGAAGAATTCAACAAATGGCGTGCAAAGAAAGGAATTACATCTTTGGCAGAATGTGTTTTGCTTTTTTATTTCAATATGCTCTCAAAAAGCTACAAACCACCGTCATTGTGGTGTTTTTACTCTATGCTAAAAGCAACTTTAAACACTAATCATGATGTAAAAATAAACAAGTATTTAAAACTAACTGCTTTTCTAAAGAAACAGTCCGCTGGCTATAAAAGCAAAAAAGCAAAAGTATTCAGTGCACAAGACATACAAAACTTCATCAAAAACGCGCATGATGAAAAGTTTTTAGCAACAAAGGTATGTACGTAGGTGCCATTGAATTGTAGTAGGCACCTATGTGCTCTTCCTATGCAATATTGGTAATTATTGTATTGCATTTTCGTGTTTATTACATTTTTCATTTTTTTTTGTTTCAGGTTGCTTTGATAATGGGAGTCTGTGGGGCATGCAGAACCCAAGAACTCAAAAATCTTACACCAGATGATATTACAATGGCCGATAACATGATCGTAGTAAGACTGAAGAACACCAAAACAAAAGTCGATCGATCATTTGTCATCAACGACAAGGATTTCGTCGACATTGTCCGAAAATATCAAGAAAAGCGACCCACAGGATATGCCAAAAACGACTTCTTTTTAGGATTTCGAAATGGTCAATGCGTTCGCCAGACAATGGGCAAAAACAAACTAACTGCAGTCCCTAAAGAAGTGGCAACTTACTTGAACCTGCCAAATCCTGAGCTATACACCGGGCACAGTCTTCGCAGGACTTCTGCGACTATTTTGGCGGATACCGGTGCAAATATTACTAGTATCAAAAGACTAGGAGGGTGGAAGTCCACCACGGTCGCGGAGGGTTATATAGAAGAGTCTATTGAGAATAAAACCAAAATCTGTAACAAGATAACTGAGTCAATAAAGAATGTAGAGCCGCAACAATTCGATGCCTTAGGATGGGTAGCCTAAGTATGTCACACTCTCTTTAACATTTCTGCGGTGGTGTCGTGTGATGCGGGTTGTTGCGTTCCCTAAAATATGGTTGAGCGAAGCAATGGCTGGGTCATGCGTCATGCTCGTGAACGGGTGCCACCAGCGGCAATGGGGCTACTTTCTGTCTGCCCGTCTTGACATGTGTTGAATTATAATTAGAAATAATTACGTATGCTTTTGTGGACCTTTCCCTCATTGTGGAAACTCTGCATACATAGAATATATGTTAAGTATATTGTAAAAGTATTTTGAAAAGAGCAACTGCCGAGTTTCTTGCTGGTTCTTCTCGGCAGGAACGGCATTCCGAACCAGTGGTAGACTCATTGACGATTTAAAAGTACTTGTAAAAGTTTATTTGAATAAAAAACATTTCTATTCTATTCTATTCTAACCAGGGCCTTCCAAATTGCCCGAGGCTACACGTGACGAAGATAGTGTGGCACTGTCTCAAAACTTAATTCAAACAGTGCACTTGCCTAGTCAACCAGTATCACAGCATTTTCATAATTGCAGCAATATTACTATAATTAATTATAATAAGTAACCATTTTTTTCTATTTTTTCTCTAAATTTGCTAATTATTCTAATTAAAATTTCATTTTGCATTACCAACGTTTTATTTACCTCGCAAGAATGATATAAAGTAGAATGCTTACCTCGGTTGCAAGTAGCTATTACACCCTCGAACTATATTCACCCTCGCTCGCTGCGCTCGCTCGTGTGACTAAATATCTCGGGTGCACGCGATCCATTAGCACCCTATGCGAGCTGCGCTCGCACTGGCGCCAAATTGGATCTTGTTCTGTAATAGCTTACTTACGTCCCTTGTGTAACAATCTACTATTATTAACGGTTTTAATATCTGATTCTGGAGCAGTAATCAGTTACAAAAGGAGAGTTTCTCGAATGCGAGCGAAATTTTCGACACTTTCATTCCAGCATCCAGTAACTGATAGGAGTTTTTGTCACAATCATACTAATATTATAAATGCGAAAGTGTGTTTGTTGGTTTGTCCTTCAATCACGCCGCAACAGAGCTACGGATCGACGTGATTTTTTGCATGGGTATAGTTGAGAAGCGAACGACGCGGACGAAGTCGCGGTCATCAGCTAGTGTATAATAATGTAATGTAATGTATAATCGCGGGCGAGAATTGTATGGAAATTTATCCAATAGGATAATGGCAAACGATTCCTTGTCGCTCGCATTCGAGAAAATCTTGTTGTGTAACTGACGACTAAGCTAATGGGGTATTCAGAATGGTCAGGTATATCATAGACTAGCTGATGCCCGCGGCTTCGTCCGCGTGGATTTAGTTTTTAAAATACCTCGAGAATTCTTTGATTTTCCGAGATAAAAAGTTGCCAATGTCACTCTCCAGGTCCTCAACTATACCCATGCAAAAAATCACGTCGATCCGTAGCTCTGTTGCGGCGTGATTGAAGGACAAACCAACAAACAAACACACTTTCGCATTTATAATATTAGTATGATTCCAAATTATGTCGAGGGTGATTTAAATCATTAGTTTACACTCTTGTATTATCACATCAGAGATACTGTAGGTAGTCAACATAGTTTATATAAAATTATTGTGACCGGTTTCTTCCGTTGCCGGTTGAAGATCGTCGTCTGCTTATGGCGCATTATTAGCATCATCACAATAAATTATGGATGTCCTCTCTAAACAAGTTTTAAATAGAGTCTAGGGTTGCCAGCGCAGAGAAGTTTTTGAAGCATCAATAACGTTTGACTTCTAATACAAGCTGTACCTACGCTTAGTTGGATGGTGGTTGATATGAAAACGGAAAAATGGCTAATAAAAAAATTACAATATTTACTTTTTTGCAAATTATATAAAATATATTACAGAATTGTTGTTGTTGAGAAAAAGCTTTCTCAATACATACCACCAAAACAATAACTCCATCAAAACGACTGTAGGTACGTAACTTCATGCAGCGTTTGATTGACGCGTTGAAGTAATAGCTAAATAAATACAAAATAAATTTTTATTTAGGTGAGAAGATTTCTTATTTTTCAAAATTAGATTAAAAGAAAATATTTGCTGTAAGTAAATACGAAAGTTTATGTTAGTTGATTTGTCTTTAAGTTACACCACAATAGTACGTAGTAGTCCAGACTGAGATAATTTTTGAAAACAAAAAAAATTATAGTAGGATGAAACCCATTGGAAAAGGAAGAGAATGCAACAAAAATCGGCCAAGTGCGAGTCGGGCCTCGCTCTTTTAGGGTTCCGTTAAAAAAATTTTTTTAATTTAATTTAATTTTTATTATTTGTTGTTATAGCGGCAATAGAAATACATAATATGTGAAAATTTCATCTGTCTATCTATTACGGTTTACGAGATACAGCCCGCTGACAGACGGACGGACGGACGGACGGACGGACGGACAGCGTAGGCTTAGTAATAGGGTCCCGTTGGTACCCTTTGGGTACGGAACCCTAAAAATGAAAGGAAAAATAAATAACGGGCGATCTGAGGTCGGGAAGTGTGGGGAGGGGGGGGCTATCTGGGGGGGGGGGGGGGGGCATTTTCTGAGAGCATTTACCATAGTAATGTATATTTTTTACACCATCAGAAAGTAGAGATTTCAACGAACAAAAAGCTCACCGACTTTTTTAAAAAAGCAGATATTTTGACGGGAGAATTTTCGATTGAAAATTAGGTGCTTTTTCAATATTAAGTCAAAAAAAAAGATGAAAAAATAAATATTTTAAATCAGAAAAATTACAGTGTGTTTGGGACATAAAAAGGTAAGTTTTCACCACATTTCGTGAAAAAATATTTTTTTTTGTAAAAAATAAAAATAAAAAAACCAAAAACTTGGTTATTTGAATTTTTCACATACATTTTGAGGTTATGTAAAAAAAGGCTAAATACAAAAGTTGTAGATCTTTTTATTACCTACAACTTTGCCACTTAACTTTTTTCCATAGGACTTGTAGTTTTTCCAGAAATTGAGATAAACCGTTTTTTACCCTTAAACCCCCCTCCCCCCACTTCCCAACCTCAGATCGCCCGTAATTTATTTTTCCTTTCATTTTTGTTGCATTCTCTTCCTTTTCCAATGGGTTTCATCCTACTATTATTATTTTTTTCACTTTTTATTATTTTTTAAGGCTTCTACCCTGGTCTATAGGTACAGTTGATGACCTGGCAAGTGACATAGTATATTTTTATTCCGGAAAAGCAAAGGGGTTCTTTACTCTTGTAACGCAGACGAAGTCGCAAAAGCTAGTATTGTAAAAGTCATAACATAATTAATTACTCGCAGGTAAAGGGGTCAACCCTAGCCGCTAAGCCTCAGCACATGCAAATGAATCCCGGCGATTTATAAATTTAACGCCATTAATAGTTATTTGTTTATTCTGGACACGATAAGGGCGATTAGGCGTTCACGGGTGATAGGTGTTACATTATTACCGCAGCGGTAGTTTGTATGCAAAACGACCGACCTGCCTGCAGGTTGCGGCGTTTTAACTAATTGATTTCACACCTTTATTCTTACCAGCTGGTGTTTTAATTAAAGCATGTTTATGTAGGTATAGGTAGCGGCACGAAGTCTAGTGCTGAACAAAATAGCTGCGCAAGGGGTACTGTCGCGCAATCAATGACAACGGCCGGAATTCGACTGGAGAGCCAATCAGCGCCATGATACCTTATTTTCGACTTCTGCGCAATAACAGTCACCGCTAGACTTTCGTGTCGCTACATTGTACACAAAGGTAGCCTCTAAGAAGTTAGAATCTCGTGCGACACTTTAGTCGTGGCTTGAGTCGTGGCTCGTAATCAGCCTACCGTCAAAAACTTCGTCGAGCTACACGGCACAACACCGCAAGTTTTTTTGCAGGATAAACTTTTAGTGGCACAAACCAGAGCCAAAGAACCGTTCACACGTCGTTAAAACTGCTTTGTAGTAAGTTTGCAATATCAACGACTTTTCAACGATTCTATAGCTCATGTATGCGGTACTATGTTTTCGGTAAGGTTTATCCTGTAAAATCTAAGTGATGTCTTAAAATTAGCATTTGAATATTAGTTTTCAGTTTGATGCCTTGACATGGGTAGCATAAGTATGTCACGCACTCTTTAAACATTTCTGTGGTGGTGTCGTGTGATGCGGGTTGTTACGTTCCCTCAAATATGGTTGAGCGAAGCAATGGCTGGGTCATGCGTCATGCTCGTGAACGGGTGCCACCGGCGGGAATGGGGCTACTTTATGTCTGCCCATCTTAAGATAGAAGTTAGTCTGTATGCATTTTTGGAACTTTCCTCATTGTGGAAACACTGCATATATAGCATAGTATTTACTGTATTGTAAATCTGTTTTGAAAAGAGCAACCGCCGAGTTTCTTGCTGGTTCTTCTCGGCAGGAAAGGCATTCCGAACCAGTGGTAGATTCATTGACCATTCAAAAGCACTTGTAAAAGTTTATTTGAATAAAAAATATTTCTATTCTATTCTATTCTATTCTAAAAAACCGTGCAGTGCAATGCCATGTGAAAGTAACCTTTAGCGTTCCGGCACGATAGAAAACGATCGGTGATATGGTATTCAATTAAAACTGTCATATCCCCTTCCAATTTTATTTATCGTTTAAACAACTACAAAATAACATAATCTTATCAACTAAAAGTAACAGTAGAAACTTTTAGACTTGTTCTTAAGCATGATAAGTTAATAAAACCTGGAAATTAATAAACAGAAACCCGAACTATGCCAACATTATTATTATGCATGAGTGCATAATATAATAGAAGATACAACCGGCTTAGAGAGTCGCGTTAGAGTCGTTATCTGATGTCGCTGGAAACTGAATGGGTTACTCGAACTTGATAATAAATTGCTTCTTTGAAATCTTAATCCAAATCAACTTTGAAATTTTAATGGCCACTGAGAAACCCCTACGTGTTTCGGGAGTCATCTACGATTTGGTGAAGCCTATCAGCTACGCTTTCGTTTTTGTGAGAAAAGCTGGGACATCATTCCTTTCTGTCAAAGTATGCGACCACTAGGTCCTGGATATAAAAAGTTATGGAACATTATCGAAGCGTCCAGTAATTGTTATTGTGTTTTAACTTTTTAAGGCGCGTTTTAGACAATGTTAGCAACTTAGCATAACACCTTTGTTCGCTCAACTTTTACAACGTTATATTTTGATAATGAGAAAGCTGAAAATAGTTTTTTCAAATAGATTGTATTGCTATTTTGTGTAGTAATTGTCATGTTAATATACGCCTTTAAATTCTAAAAAGCAGACTGATAAAATTTATTTTGTACCTGACAAAATATTCCCTTTTTCCCCTTCAATTAGCAAAAGAGTGCGCTAGGAAACGGTACGATAATAACTAGTGGTTCGCCCCGAACTGAGACCTCAAGGTAACGGTATCCCATGATTATTCATTCAATCGATACATGATGACCAAAACTGACATTATTATTATGCCCGTTTTCACCAAACATACCTAAATCATCCCCTATGTCTCTTTACATAGGTAGCTCCAAAACACAATCCTAAGTCCTAACATCCGTCCCAATGTCCTTTTAGGTGTCCCGTACAGGATCGTGATAAAGAAGTTGACAGTAATCTTCACCTAACTTATCATCGGTAGCCCGTAAAGGTTAGGGAACGTCAGTGAAAACATTGAATTATTATGTAGGTACTAACGAGTGAAAACGGGTTAGGGGCATCTGTACAAATCGTCATCGTCGACGCGAATAGAAAATATACAAAATGCAGCAATTAATAGTATATTGAAGTTTGATATTTAACTAAAGAATAATTTTAATTGAATAATATGTTATTATATTATGTACCTAAATAATAATGGTCGACGCAAAACTGTTTTTGGGATAGATCGTAGTCGTAACTCCTAGTTCCATGGAATAGTTAATGACTGCACCATCTATTAGCATTATTGTGAAGCTATGTGAAAATTACTGATGCTCATTAAAAATTAAATAATCTCGTTTCTTTATAATATTCATATAATTTTAGTATTTGTTGTTCAAGTACAGGATACAAGTGAAATAAAAAAATAAGTACAGCTTGAAAATATATAGCCGATTTTCCCAGAGAGCGTCTTCAAGCGAGCGTATTAAATCGCCACTTTGAAAGCCCCCCATTTCGTCAATTTTAGGAAAAAAATAAAAAATACGTTTGTACTCTGTTCCAAATTGTCTTTAAAATGATACACAGAAACCCTATGAATCGCAAAAAAAATATTTTACTTCGCATTCGCTTCTATGAGAGCCCCCCTGAAATAAAGATTTTTATAACTTTTTAAGCCATTTTCGGCTGGAGGCTATCGGTTTACATATTATATCTAAATTTGAAGTAATTACGTTCAGTCATTCAAAAGTTATAAGGCTCTGACAGACGGACGGACGGACAAGTGCAAATCGCTCTAGTAAACTCAGAGACCTCGCTTCGCTCGGTCAAATATTAGGTCCAGCCGCATAAAAACAATTGTGTTATGCGAGAGCGTAAAGTCTACTCCTGCGCTTAGCCCTGTATGACCTAGTCATATAAATAGTTACGAAATGTAAATACTTACTAAAATAGTTCGAAAAAAAAAACATTCCCTAGAAATCAGAAGTGCTTGGATGCGGGAGGCTGCTACCGTGCGCGGCGCCTTTGATGCAGCGGCAAAAAGCAACGAACCACTTGATACGACAAATAACCTGAGATAACACCAGCTATCCGCTGGCGCCAACTTTTTTCCGCTAAAACAATCTAATTTTTAACCCACTTGCCCGCCGCAACATGCCTGTGTTATCGCACGTTGAAAAAAAGCTCTACCATAAAATATTGAACGGCGAAATTCCAATATGTTTTCAATATAATGCCCGCGAGATAATATCCGCCTTTCAACCGCTCGCACCTACGAATAAAGCATTCATTACATTCGCACAAAAACCATTTAATAAAAGAACGAACAAAATAGAGCGGGTAGCACAATTGACGATCTTTCCTAAAGAAAGCTCGAAGCTTCCCCTAAGCGGAGACGTCGCGTCGCGTGGATTTTGGGGTATTATTGTGGAATTATGCGGACGTGCAAGAAAATAAAACAAAGTGCAGAGGTGACGGTAAATAAAGGTGTAAGGAACTATGCACTTCAGTCCCCGAGGGTTCGCGGAGGGGCAAAAAACGCCGTCGTTTATTATTTCTCCCACACAATGCGCGCCAGATATTCCACGATAGACTGAGAATGCACAATAAACCAGCGGCTCGAGTGCACCGGGAAACCGCTAAACAAACAACTGTTTAACATTTTACTGCCCTACCCACTATGAACCACATCCTATAATCCAGCGTTATAATAGATATCATAAAATGTGTGCAGCGCACCAAGAATAGCGCTCGGTGTCCCGTAAAAATGTTCGGGAATGCATAAAAACGCGTATTTAGACGCTACATGTCGCAATGGCGACAGTTTTATTGGCCGATACCGGAACACCTCGCCTTAATGTTGCAAGGCGTGGAACAGAGCGTCGAATTAACAAATTGTTTATTTGGAGTTCAACGGCTCGCCATCAGTATTTTATAGCAGGAAACCGGTTTATATATAAATTCATTGAAATGCCTGTTATTATTAAAATAAACAAAATACATATTAAAAATGTTCTGCATTCCGAAATGTATGCCAAATAAATAAACTTTACAACACTAAAATTATGTGGAACTTTTACAATTTATTTCTATTACACCTGGTTCACCATATTCCAGAAAAATATCAATGCGTAAATAAAAAAGCATCATCACAGGTATAACAGTCATTCAGTGAAGGAACCTGAAAGTATTACTTAGTAAACGATACTATTCTTCTGTCATCAGACCTTATGCAGGATAGAATCATAATCGCTAAGGATCTATCTGCCAACTTTTCATCGAAAAATTAAAAACTTCTATTAAACATGTATGACTTCGAGATTTATGTGATAAACAGTTCTTTTAGAATGTTTACAGAATTTTAAACAATCGTTAAAAGCAACTGTAACGATGATATTATCGCGTATTTGCGTAATACTGTGCCTTTCGTCGGCAAGATTCCAAAAACTTTAGTTTTCAGAATGGCGGATATATTATTAACACTACTGCCAAATTGCATTGTGTCTCGTTTTCCAGAAATAATGTGCTGCAAAATAGGACTTGCTACAAATATTCCCATTACATTGTATTTGCAAAATAATAACATCTCGCGTCGAGATCGAGATTCTGTAAGACGTAATTAAATTATTTGATCGTACATTTCGCCTTCATCGTCTTCTATACGTCCAATGTTGAAGTCTCTCTCTCTTCTCTTTCTCTATTGTAAGGATTCTTGTTAAGGATCTCTTGTAAGGATTTCTACACTCCACGGTTTTGTTAGTACTTATATCCAGCGGTACTCTACGACTCGTTTGATTGATCCTCTTCTTCTTTAATAACCGATAGACGTCCACTGCTGGATATGGGCACATGAGTAATTACTTTATTACCTACTCTGTGATATGGGTCTCTTGTATAGACATCCTGCTTCGGTCTTACGCTGCTTGTGTCCAGCGGCTCCCTGCGACTCATCCTTCATTGACCGACGACCGATGTCGTAGGTCAGTGAAGGAGTATTTTAATACTAAGATTTCCGGTGCGAGATCGCCACCACACAAGCTCCTTATCGATCTTATCTTACATTTAATTTCACGTAAATAAACGGTCAGGACATGTTTAGTGTAATTTCTAATTACATTTCTAGACTACCTTCATTTGGATCAAAGGCCAGATTTATTTCATTCTACGTCAATAGGGCATTACTCGATAAAAATGGTATTACAAATTATTATTATATCTATACAAAAACGCTTTTCAACGAAATTTGTTTAAATCCGATAACCGCAAATTTTGTAGTCCAATTTAAACATTATTGCACAGCAATTTTGTAGATTGCGCGTAGGCCGTGCATTCGAATATTCGAATATTCGAATTATTCGAATACTATACCTTGTCCGAATATTCGAATATTAAATCTGCTATATTCGAATATTCGACAAACTTTCTGAAAGCCAAACTCGGAATATTGATGTGCACAAAATGTTACTTTTAAAGTTCGCGCGCAACATTATGCTTAGAAGTAGAAGACGATAATTATGCTTAGAAGAAAGCAAAGATGAGGTCTAGGTTGAAACGCGCTTGCCTAGAAGATTCTTCATTCATTCTTGCCTTGAAGGTACTTAAGTTGTACGTGTAAGTGTAAGAATAAGCCAAAGTTAGATGATTAAAATGTATTTTATTTTTGTGCAATGTAACATTGATCTGATTCTGATCTCATAATTTCTTCTTTGTCAACCGATAGACGTCCACTGCTGGACAAAGGTCTCTTGCATGTACCTCCACAGGCCTTGGTCTTGCGCCACCTGAATCCAGCGGCTCCCTGCGACTCGTTTGATGTCGTCAGTCCACCTAGTGGGGGGTCTGCCAACACTGCGCTTCCCAGTGTGGGGTCGGCACTCCAGCACCTCGGGACCCCAACGACCATCAGCTCTTCGAAATATGTGCTCCGCCCATTTCCACTTCAGTTTCGCAACTCGCTGAGCTATGTCAGTGACTTTGGTTCTCCTACGGATCTCCTCATATCTGATTTGATCTCGCAGGGATACTCCGAGCATAGCTCTCTCCATTGCCCACGAATGACCTGAGCCTTCTTATGAGGCTCACAGTTAGCGACCATGTCTCGGATCCGTAAGCCATCACTGGCCACACGCACTGTTCGAAGACTTTAGTCTTCAGGCACTGAGGGATTTTGGACGAGAAGACATTTCCGAGCTTCCCAAATGCTGCCCAGCCGAGTTGGATTTGGCTGTTGATCTCTTTCTCAAAAACCTGTTGAAGATTTCGCCAAAGATCCCAGAGCCAAACTGATCCGACACTATACCAAGATATCCCGGACGTCAGCCTATACGGGATAAGTATGGTTCTCAAGCAGCTCAAGAACCACAAGGCGCCTGGTGATGACGGAATCACTGCGGAACTCCTAAAAGCAGGTGGAAAACCGGTACTTAAGACCTTTCAGCAATTGTTCAATTCCGTCATTCACGAGGGTATACCGCCGGAAGCATGGCACAGGAGCGTGATGGTTCTGTTCTTCAAAAAGGATGATAATACCTTGTTGAAAAATTATTATAGACCCATCTCTGCCGCATTAGTCTGGTGGCTAAGGACATTTCTTACAACTGCCCAGCAATACCAACAAAAAATTCAAATACAAGTCTGTCTTTCCATCACACGCTGCATGAGCACAACGCCAACACAAGCACTAGAAGTAATATTAGGGATTCCGCTCCTACACCTACACAGCACAGACTTCAGGTCTTTGGAAAGAGTACGACACATCACATACCAAAATACTATTACAAGGATTCAACAAAGAACCACGTCTGGAATGGAAATGTGACAAATCCAGCAAACAATAC
Source organism: Oeneis ivallda (assembly GCA_029955525.1). Taxonomy (NCBI): domain Eukaryota; kingdom Metazoa; phylum Arthropoda; class Insecta; order Lepidoptera; family Nymphalidae; genus Oeneis; species Oeneis ivallda. Next base: position 23,130,113 of record JARPMR010000003.1, read on the forward strand.
ACACTTGACAGAAGCTACAAAATAAATGCTGAAAGAAACACTTTTCTTAAAGCATCTCAAGATACAATAGAAGTTTACACTGATAGATTGCAAACCAAAATTGGGCACAGGAGCTGGAGCTTACTGCCAAGAACTCAACGTGAAGAAAAGTCACATACTTGGTAATGATTACTCTGATTTCCAAGCAGAGTGTGTGGGCATTATAACAGCAACTACAGCTATAATTAACAGACAGGTAACAAACTTTAAAATCAACATTAACTCGGACAGCCAAGTCACCCTCAAGGCTTTGGCCAGGCCCTAGACAAAATCTTAACTCGTATAGGACTGTCATAAAGCCCTGAAAACGCTCGCCGGCTCCAACGATATCAACTTATGGTAGGTCAAGGGGCACAACGGTGACCAGGGCAATGAGGCAGCAGACGCACTAGCACGTAAGGCAGCGACGCTAAAGATGGCAGGGCCGGAACCAATCGTTCCCATTCCCTTCAGTGAGTATCCTTCATGGTTGCATGAACTAACACTCAAAGAGCATTCCCTACTCTGCTCGAATGCAACAGACTGCAAACAGACTAAGGAAGCCTTTCATTATCTAGACAAATAACTAACAAACAGACTACTCCGCCTGGACAGAGGTAAACTCAGGAAGGTGGTGGGAATTATAACGGGGCACAGTCCACTAAACAACCACCTCTTTACCATGGGTGTCACCGACAGTCCTCAGTGCAGGGTCTGCATGGGGCAGATGAAACGCCCACGCACGTGCTCTTGTCATGCACGGGCGTGGAAGAACAACGCAAGAACCATGTCGGATCTCCGACCTCACTTGAAGAAGTCCTTGGCAACCTGGGCGGCCTGCTAGGCTTCTGGACCGATCTGGGATGGCTAGAGTAACAACTAACAACACCGGAAGGAGTGGTAGCACACAACAGACCATCACGGTTTGCGTATTGAAACCAGCCTAGAAGGAAGAAAGAAAGAAAGAAGCTCGCTGCTGTGTCATGTTTATAAGTTGTTCTCGGGAGTCATCACGAATCGTCTCGCTCGTAGGTTCGACGACTTCCAGCCTCCCGAACAAGCCGGATTCTGAAATAGCTTTGTCACCATAGATCACATTCATACGCTGCGGCAGGTTATACAAAAGACGGAAGAGTATAACCGGTCACTTTGCTTAGCGTTTGAGGAGTATGAGAAAGCCTGCGATTTGGTCGAAACTTGGGTTGTATTGAGGTCGCTGCAGAGATGCCGGATTAGCTACCGGACTACCGGTATATCCAAGTGTTGAAGTGCTTGTATGAAAACGCCACTATGTCAGTACGTATACAGGACCAGACTACGAGGCCAATCCACATGCAGCGTGGAGTGTGACAGAGAGTCGTAATCTCCCGTAAAATTTGTAATGTGCGACGTTACGAAGAACCAAAAATAATGTTTAGAATTTGGTACTTTATTTCTAGTTATATGATAAAAGATATTAAGCAAGTTGTTGCTCTTGTAATTGATTTTTGATTTTATTGTTATATAAATATTATTACAATACTCACACTCAGATCTCGATTTATGAGACTCGATTTATGCTTGTCTGTCCTTATGACTGTAGTTGTGTGTGGTGTCTGATGACTTGTGGTTGTCTTGTTAAGCAACAACTTTTTATATTTTTTGGAGAACTGAATTATTGCCATAACAGTCAAATTCCAAACAGTTCTTTAATTTTTAAGTAAGATTTTGTTTTGATTCAGAGAAATTAGACTCAAAGTAAGAGATTGGCAATTAAAAACATGATTATTATAACATCTTTTTTGTCTGTCCTGATGACTGTAGTTGTGTGTGGTGTCTGATGACTTGTGGTTGTCTTGTTAAGCAACAACTTTTTATATTTTTTAGAGAACTGAATTATTGCCATAACAGTCAAATTCCAAACAGTTCTTTAATTTTTAAGTAAGATTTTGTTTTGATTCAGAGAAATTAGACTCAAAGTAAGAGATTGGCAATTAAAAACATGATTATTATAACATCTTTTGTTTTTTTTAATTATTCGAATATTATTCGAATAATTCGAATAATACCCGAAAAAACTTCGAATATTCGAATACCAAATATTTTCGAATATTTGCAAGCCCTAATTGCGCGCTCCCATTAGATTTTGGTTTGTCAATTACGTGGTAATGGAATAAAATACCACATAATAATAGGAACTAAAACGTAAAAGGCAAACTACTGGTAGAGTTTTTACTTTAACAGATTACCTAACCTTAGAGGTAGCCAACTGCAGCGTCCTCTAGATATAACTTAACGTCAAAAATTCATAAGTGATAACTCGAAAAAATGAGTAATAAACACCCGTTTTATTGCGTGCGGGTCAAAAATTGAAAAGTGTGCTCTACCTAACACTTCTTTGTACAGCCAAAAATTCCATCCCTACTCATAAATTATAATACTTATTAATATGATAAATGCAAACGCAGCTCAGACCTTCTGTATGTCTGCTTGTTAACCAAATTTAAATTTTTTGGAAATTCAATTAATAATTACTTAATAAACTAAAAGGTTACACTTTGACAAATGCGAGCACAATATAAGTTTTTGCGTGCTTTTGTCAAATTGGAAACATAATATGCAGATATACCTATCAGAACACAAACTACATTACTTTCGTTATGATGAAAGGACGATATCATTATAAGCTATCGCTGTAACGTGTTCGATCCCGTAAGCTTCGAATTTGTGTATTTCGGTGTACCGGACCCAGTTGACGAGTAGTTAGAGTTAGTTAGTAGTAAGCTCTATTTAGAGCTTAACAACAGTATAATGTACCTAATAAAGTTACGCAGCTAAGAGAAAGTATAGCTGTTACAGTAAGGGGGCGAACACTAAAAACAGTCCCATAGTAAATCGATCTGGAGTAATTTGTACGCATCTAGCCAAGCGTAAAATCGCGTAAAATCGTTTATCTCCTTATAATTGGACAAACGTAGTCAGTCAGGTGTGTAAGTAAAACATTCAAAACAACTCTCCCGGAAGATTGCAGGTAATAATGCCTTTTTTAACTTATTACCGCAAACAGAGATTTTGGAAAACGATCAATATTTTTTTTTAAAGAATATTAGTCAAATTGAAGTTGACTAATATCCTCCTATCCCCTCCAACTAAGCGGAAAGCTTCCTAGGAGTGGGTACGACAATAGTGCAACGGGTGGGATTCGAACCTGCGACCTTTCAGTTTTCAGTCCGCACCTTTAACCGTTGGGCTAGGCTCGGCAATTTTGAATAATCAATTTTGAACATTTGATATGTACAAACAACCCTTAGAGCATTTATGAGGTACAAGTAAAATAAGTTATATGCCACCAGCTTTCATTGTAGTTGTACCTTTATCAAAATTTTGACATTAGTCAAATTATTATATAAATTGCTTATTATTATGTTTATTGTTATTAAAAAGACCCCTTTGGAAGTCGCGGTCGGTTAAAAAGTATGAAAGTTTTGGTTTAAAGCGTTTATCACTTATCACACTGTGTTTAAAATACCCACTTACATCATTACGCCATAAAAGGAATACTTATTCCATTTTTCATCACCGTCTGGTAGATTTCTAATCTAAACCTACAAGGCCCTTACTATAAACAGGCTCCTCTTTGAGAGCACATTATATTTTATATTTATTGGGGCGTATAAATGAACGCATAGTGTTAAGAACCAGTCGCCTGGAAACAGGTAGGTACGTAATGCGATCTGTTATTTGTCCTTAACAAGATTCGCCCCACGTTTGAAGCCTTCTAAGCTCCTATAAAGCCTTCAATGTATGGAGGTGCTAAGAATACTGACTGCCAGTTTATTGTTTTGTTTAGATCCCAGCTTTATGGTCTATTTTGTACTTCGGTAGGAGTGTAACGTATAAAAAAGCTGTTTGTTATAGAAAACATATCAATGACATTTGAAATGATTGGAAAATGTTAATCAGGCGCGTCCTTTAAACGATTTCCAATAGGGAGGAGGTACTCAATTCGGCCGGTCTCTTTAAAAGGATAAGTAGAACATTATGGTTGACACTAACTCAGAATGAGAAGGGTAGAGTTTAGACCATAGTCCACCACGCTGGCCAAATTTTGCTTAAAAAGCACATAACTCACAGCATAAGCATATAAGTTAGGACCACCACGAGGACCCCCCCCCCCCCTCCCGTAGTACTTTGTTTTTAGATGGTTACCAGGGTCTGATCTGATCAGGGTCTGATGATGAAACCAGAAGGTGGTTTTGGTACAGTTTTTGCAATTCACAAAGGCGAGTGAGCTTTACTCGTTACTTCGTGTACATGCACATTGCATAAGTGGGCGTGCCTGTCAAAGCCTAGGTGGGAGCGGGCAGGCGTGAGCATTGCGCTCGCTCACACTTATACAGATACGACACACACACAACCATAAGTACCTAATGCCCGTTTTCACTAAACCTAGGAGACGCCTAAATCGGGTGCCTAAATATTTAGGACATGCCTAGGGGAAAAAAACGTTTCACCAACCCTTAGGTGGCGCCTAGAGACGTTAGGCGCAACCTAAAGTTACGACACCGATTAGGCGGTGCGTAATGCTAGGCAACTCATAAAATGACAGTTATGAGTAGTTTATTCTTTGGTTAAGACAACATCTGCCGCTCAGCGCTCATTGTATCATTGCGATTTTCGTGGTCATTTCTGTTTGTTATCGTATATTACCTATTGTCTCTATAGTTATGAGTACAGAAGATTTATTAGAATTTTTGGAGTTTTTAGATAATGTAAATGATCTGGACACCCGTTCTTATGCTAGACCAAGAGTGATTCGACCTAGGATAAATAACTTCCAAAATTATGACGAACAACAAGAGTTTATAATAAAGTCGCTGCAGGCACAGACTACAATACAGACGTCAATTAAAAAAACTGACAGTTTTTGTACACTCAGAGTAAATAATGACAACACGATACAAAAATTCATAGACAAGTTTAGGCAATTCATAGTTTAGGAATTGCCTAGTGAAAATGGATTGGTGAAACGTAAATGTATGCCTAGGGATTTCCTAACATTAGGCGTTACTTAACTAGGCGCTGCCTTGTTCGTTGTTAGTGAAAACGGGCATAAGTCGCCCTCGTGAATTGCAAGAACTATAACTCTGTAATAAAACGACGTAAACCCATCAAGTTTGGGCTCGTTTGATTCATCTTGACAAGTAGTCTGATTCTAGATGATAGCCAGGATCTGAAGATGTAGCCAGCTAAGTACTAAAAGCTTGTTTTTAAAAATAAAATTTTTAATTTACACTTGTTCTTTTTTATGCCCATTGCCCATCAAAGTCAACACAATAATATATACGACAGTTATAAATACTATCGTAAAGTAATAGATATTGTTAATAAACTGTTGGCTATAGTTTAGTATTAAAATGTTAACTAGGTCGTTGTCTTGCTATTAAAGCGATATAGCGATGTTAAACTATGGATGTACAAAGCTCAAAGATAACAAAAGCTCGTAACTGTTTATTACCGCATTATTAATAAATTAACTGACGTACGTTACCACCGATAGCGTAATCGATTTAATTATTATTGATTTGTGAGTAATGTAACAATTTACATGACATGTACTCGGCGTGTTTGATATAATCAATAATGTGTAAATTGTTTGCGTCTTAAAGTTCAAGCGACTTTAACTGGAATAGATTGATTACACATGGCATTAATTGTTTTTCTTTGTAACTGTAAATACCTATAAAGGGACAGAACAGTGGTAAGGTCAGGCTATACAATAACATTATAGTGTATTTATTCTGCATGCAAATATATCGCGAGGAACCTGCATTACTGAGAGTTCTACATAATGTTCTCAAAGGTGTTTGAAATCTGTCGCTTCGTACTTGGCCAGCGTGGTGGACTATGGCGTAAGCCCTTCTCCACAACACACACGCATTTACTCATATGTTTTAAAGACTTAATTTAAGTATGCTACTTTTTTTTTTAATACAGTAGGGGAAATCCTCATGCCGGACTCTTACCGGCTAAAACCCCTACTGTCTCCCTGTTGACCGTGTACCCGCCTTTCAGCCTAAAACACGGCAACACTACTGTCTTTGTACGCCCTATTCAGTCTTCTTTTTTCTTCTTCCTCCTTTCCCTTTATTATAATTTCAATAAAGTTCGCAACCGCTTTCCAGTTCTTCTCCGATTCTAACTTTTTATTTACTAAATTTCCGATACATACTATATATCTTTTATTTTATTTATTCTTGTTTTCTCTTAATTTCTTGTCTAACTCTATTCCATCTGTGCATGCTATTATACTGATTATGCTTCTGATATAATTGATAAATTAAAAGAAAAAATCTTGCAGGCAAAAGGCTGTATTATACAATATCATAATAGACCGACATTTTTAAATAAATAATGGCAAAAATAACTAATAAAAAATAGTCAAAATTAGAAAATCGAGGTATTAATATTCCGATGGGTGTGAGACACTGATATATTAAAAGACAGGGCAAGAGGAAAATCTTAGGGCGGGTAATGCGTGTAATGATCACCGCCATCGCTCACCGTCTCTCCCCACTCTCCCCCCCGACAGCCTCTTTATTAATTACAGCAATGAAATTACAAGTACGTTCCTCGACTAAATTACACAATTTAACTCTTCTTTACGCGCACATTTGAAATGCGACACTCAAATCAACAATGCTGAAATAAGGAAATGATTATTTTGAACGACGGGTATCTTAATGGGGTGGCCGTAGTTTCCAAGATGACTTGGTTCCAATTTAGGTCCGTTGTCAATTGTCATACTGTAAGGGTAGGAAAAATGTGAGGAAAGGCTTAGGTACCTTTCCTTTTAAATACTGCCAATTTAAAAAGTAAAGGTTCCTTCCTGCCTTTTTATTTGTTTCGATAACTTGTGAGCTTTACAACGACGCGGTGTCAGCACAGAAAACTTGTGAACTTTATTAAGTATAACTGTTCAAGTTAACGTCAACTAGGTAGAAAGTTACACTATAGTTTCAATCTTACACATTTAAAGTCGAAAATCAGACCTTTAAAATTTTGGTTTTAGTAAAACATAATAATTTGACCATTTTATCAGGATAAAAAGCCTATGTCACTCCAACACCCGTAATTCTGTTGGCTGCGTGATTGAAGGACAACCCACCAAACGAACACACTTTCGCATTTATAATATTGGTAAGAATACATGCGTTCAAATGTACCTTACCTACATAAGTGCGCAAGTTTTATAATACACATCTATATTTAAAAGAAAGTGGTGTTAGTTACACTATTTATAACTCAAGAACGGATGAACCGATTTGGCTGAAAATTGGTGGAGAGGTAGCTTAGAACCAGGAGACGGACATAGGATACTTTTTATCCCGTTCGACCGCGTTTCCGTCAAGTCAATATAAAACCTGGTATAGCAAAAATGCATCTGAAATGGAATAAAAAAACGAAAATGACAGTGGAAGAGCAAAACGTAAATGACAGCTAAACGTAATTTTGTATTTGATTAAGTATGGTAAAAAATTTGACAATTATAAAAAGTGTTATAATAAAGCATTACTGATATTATACCTAAATACGAAAGTGTGTTTGTTTGTTGGTTTGTCCTTCAATCACGTCGCAACAGAACAGCGGATTGATGCAATTTTTTGCATGGGTATAGTAATGGATGTAGTAGTGGTTCCTCAGACCGGGAGAGCACTTCTTATCTCGGATAATGAAAGAGTTCCCGCGGGATTTTTAAAAACTAAATCCATGCGGACGAAGTCGCGGGCATCAGCTAGTATCAATTAAAAGTATTGCTAGCTAATTATCGAATCCGGTCTTCAACATCGGTTTTAAAATACTTCCACGCAGCGCGTTCAACGTGTTGGATGGTGACGGATCGGCGTTTTTGCCCGCGTTCCCTGCCCACGAGGTCGCACTAATCCCAACGAATTAAGTTTGACAGTCGGAATCTTTTCCTGATTTTTTTGCGCCCACCGAACACAGATGTTCATTGAATTCCCCAACCTTAATTATGGGCACCGAAACGAGAACTGTCACTTCGTTTAATACTTAATTATTATTTAAGGGGAATACGAGTAGCCGGCAGCCGCTGTTCTACCGGTTTTTTTAATTTTCTTATGAGCGCTTGATTACATTGCTGCCTACTGATGATAAAGCTTTTCTGTTCATGACCACAGCAACCGGATTGGCGCCTCCCAACTCAGCATCAGTCGCGATGAAGATGACGACGCAACAGACATGAAACCCTAAACAACAGATAAGACAGAAGCCAATATGACACCCTACCCTGGTTAGTGGTTAAGCTACTATGAGTGTAGGCTAAATTAAACGAATTAATTGCCCGTATCGAATATTTATCGAAACGCTTAAATAAATTTATCGAAATCCGTAGAACATTACGGCAATACAAACATTTACTCGTGCTCGATCACGCTCAGGCCCGATAAATTACGGGATAATCAACGAAAAGCTATAATTGAACACTGTGCTATCGTTCTAAAGCCCTGGTCACACACAACGCCGCGATAACAATAAGACAGAAGCGTCTCAAACGTCAAATTAAAGCCTGCTCTTCTTTCGGATGCGAATCGAGGTCATAAATTTAGCCACGATTTGCGCGTGATTTTAGTGCGACAAATACATCATTACGAGTATGACACTCTAAACTTGTAAAGATCGACACCGGCACTGACCGACACTGACTGTCGCGGCACAAGTATGGGGCGAGCGGGCAAAGAACATTGTGAAGTGACGGTGATTAGGCGGTCCGTTTTCTGCCACGCATAGCTTGACTACACCTTCAAGGGTGAACAGACATCTTCTCGGCAAGCACACTCCAACATAGAACATCATCATTGCTCTCCATCGGGTACGATTGTCAAGCACAAGAAATAAAGGTTCCCAAGATCTGTTAGATTCACACTGCGAAGTCACTACTGCCATTACGCTCGACTCTACAGACTCTACACTTCTAAAATAATAATAATTATTATTATTATGTTAGTTAAACAAAGTAATATTATGTAACAAATCTCTAGGTGCCGCTGCCGTAACGCAGCCGCTCTGTATCTGACCAGACCCAAACAAAATGTTTATAATAAAATAAACACGGCCTATTTAAGATCCTCCGCACATAGAGTACTGCGACGACGGATTTATATCGAAGGCAAGTGTTTCTTTATAAACATTATCCACCTGTCGTTGAACAGTTTTGCGAATACATAAACAGTAGGGGGTGGGACCAATTGCACTGTTTCTTTCCAGGACAGATTCCTGAATACCTTTTAACAGAATATTTGTTATACTTTCTTAACCGGGGGTTAAACTACAGGCCTTTACTTACGCCGTGAGTAATTGCAACTATGAGCCACGGGTAAACATAATTCACAAAAGGCCAATGAAATCAACAATTAATATATGGGTACAGGGCTGACAGGGGATTTTTGGAAAAAATATTAATCAAGCTAGCTTGACTGGAACTTGAGTAATATTCACCTCTCTACTCCAAATAAGCTGAAAGGTTGTGTTAGCAGTGGGTACGACAAAAGTGCAACCGATGGGGATCCTACGGAACGACCATTCAGTTTTCAGTCCGCACCTTTAACCGTTGGGTTACGGAGACTTCTTGCCGAGTAGTGTCGGTTGTATGACCACGTTGGTCTCTCCTTTATGTAGAGAAAAGAGAGAACTTAAAGAAATTGAGTCCGAGAGTGTCATCCGATCTGAGGTCGCTTCTTAAATAAAATGTTCTGTGGAAATCATGCGTCATATATCCATACTGAACTATAATTGACTACTGATACTGAACTATTACTGATATTGAAGCAGTGATAGCCTAGTGGCATAGATAAATTATATGAAGGCTAGTGGTTAGTACTGCGGTCGGGGGGGTCGCAGGTTCGATCCCAGGCTTGCACCTCTGGCTTTTTCAAGTTAGTGCGTTTAAGAAATTCAATATCACATGCTTCAACGGTGAAGGAAAACATCGTGAGGGAACCTGCACATCTGAGAGTTCTTCATAATGTTCTCAAAGGTGTGTGAAGTCTGCCAATTTGCATTGGGCTAGAATGGTGGACTATGGCCTATAAGCCTTCTCTGAGAGGAGACCTGCGCTCAGTAGTGACTAGTGAGCCGTTGATGGGTTACTGATAATGATATCCATACTTTCAATATTCCTAAGTCACCCTAGCATTATTATCGTAAAATTTAAGCTAAACTCTCATTTTATAGAGTAGGGGAGCACATCAAAACAAACTCGCTTCGCATTAATTGTTATGTTTATAACATAACATTAAAGAAGCCAGCTCGATACGTAATATACCTATACAAGAACCTGTTCAAGGAGATAAGTGCTAGGGAAATTGGAACCTGTGTAGGAAAATAATCAGGTATATAATCAAGAGTCTATTTCGCAAATTAATAGTCATGTAAAGTGTCGAGCTTATTAGATGTCCTAGATAAGACAACATTATGTTTCATAGGGTTAGTGCACATTGGCAGTTGATATTGGCGATATAGGTAGCTAGGTACATATCATATAAGACAAGATTCTCGTTTTCACTGAAAAAAAAAATGTTTCTTTTTAATCATTTTTAACATTTGAAACTCATTTGAAAGCTTGCAAATTAACTTGGCACACATTATCTTAATCTAAGCAATATTCAGAATCTTATACTTATTAATAAATATAATTATGGGTTGAGGACAAAAGAAAATTTGGTTGAATGCTGTTTGGGCAACGACACAGAACATTCATGCACACACACACACACACACAAACACACACGCACACGCACACACGCAACAAACACACACAAACACAAAACACAACAGAACACGGCCTGCGACTATGATCATGTAACCAAACACCCTACCCTGCAGGCTTTTATGCCGGCTGGGTATGCTCTGAAATTCTGAATATGCAGATACCTTTAGGTGTTAACTAAACCGTTAACGAAGTGGTCAATCGAGCCGAGCTTAATTATTCTGTCGCAATTTGATATCGAATTTCATTGCTTTAACACTCTTACTCTCGCTCAAGTACCAAAATAAAGGTTTAATGGATGCTTCAATTTAATTAGAAATTTGTAACAGTTCAAACACTGCCATGTCAGGCAAAAATATTGTATAATTGTATAAATGTATTAATAGTCGGATATTTTACGAAACTGCATGAGAGACTGACTTTAGTCTCATTAGAGAATTGAACCCTGCCATACGTAATGCTCTAATACCACACCGTCATGCTTACAACTAATATTATGAATGCGAAGGTGTGTTTGCTTGTTTGTTTGATGGTTGGTTTGTCCTTAAAACGCCCAGCTACGGAGCAAACGATCGACTTTTAAACTTCACGCGGACAAACTCGCAAGCCCGCGCAAGTACCTACCTAGTCAATAAATCTTTTAAGTGTCTTTCATCCCCGTCCCTTAGACCCCAGTAAGCACGTCCCATAAATCCTTCTCATAACTTTAAACTAACAAAAAATTACCTATTTCACTCATCAACTCAAGTGTTACCTACGTGATAAACGAAACAAACGTTTCGTGATTAGGATTCAAATGGTATAGGATTAAATTCAACCCTCGACAAACAACGTGAATTTGTGTCTTCTACTTGAGCCTAATTATTAAGTCGACCCACGTGCATCAACTAAGATTGAGCACATTAGCGACAAGTCTGTCGACGAAACGTTGCGTCGCTTCAATTCAAAAGAAAAAAAAAACAGGTGCCATAAAATAATTTCTTATCATTCATTATTATCTGACGTACCTTATATGACGTGTCAAGTTAACACACTTTTGTGTAGTTTCATCGCTACAAGTGTGTCCATGAATGAAACATGTTTGACTAGTCCAACTAATAGTCAAAGTTAAACACATATCATCATCGCCTTTTTCTTTTTAATTTTTTTGTTTTCTTTTTAATTTTTTAAGAATTAGTTTCTGGCTTTCACATGACTCTTTACGACGTACAAGTATGTGTCTGTAGGGGTTAAGTGACCAGGACATTGCTCGAATTTTTTTATGCAATGAACGTCATTATTACAAACTTTTTGGGTTGATACCGAATAGAAAAACGTTGCTCCTACAAAAGTAGCTGTAACTACCTTACGCTAATTATGTAGGAAACTAATTAAATCAAGAAAGCGCCAGGTCAAAGGCCTTGTTTCAAAGAAAAGAAGGCGACAGCAAAAAAGCTTTGAAACAAAAAGTCGCTAGTATAGCCCAAGGATCTTATAAAATATACGCACCATATCGTTATCAGACTAATCAGAGGGATTACTAAGATCCAGACAGAGGTTATCGCACGGTAGCCCTTCGTGTAAAATCGGCCGCGTTATCAAAGAACCATGTTATAACGATACGAGATTTATTTTCGACCCATTTATCAGAATTGATAAGACATGTATTCGGATTATTATCGGCCAGGCTACTGTAGTTTATTATACGGTCGTAAATAAATATTTCTTCGGCGCTATAAAGGCTGCACCGATTACAAGCGAGAGGGATTGAAATAATTTGATCAAAAAAATTTAGTCTTAGAATGGTGATAACTGATAAGCTGATGGCGTACCTACCACGCAAGACGAGGTTTATAAGCAACTTTCAAGATTTGAACTAAAATAGGGATCTAAACTAAAAAACTTATGTTCTAAGCTAAATAAAATCTTATAGAGTAGTTAGCGGTGATAGCGGTTGTTAAGACTTCAGCTCCCTTTTCAAGAGGTCTGGGTTTCGATTCCAATAACACATCTCTGTTTTAAGCAACAGTTTAACAGTCAACACCATGAGGAAAGCTGCATGCCTGAGTTCTCCCTAGATGACGTTCTCAAAGGTGTGTGAAGTCTGCCAAGTGCTAATCTACACTTGCCCTGTGTGGACTGGAGTGGAAGATTAGTTATTATGAAGACAAAAGTAAATATCTAAAAATTCCCAGATGTACAAACAACTTTCAAATAATTCCAGAAACCCGTGGTCGGTTGTAACGCCAATGGTAATTCAAACAGAAACGGTATGTCGAGCAGAGGTGTCCAATAACAAAACATACGTACCCGCTTGACAAATAACTCCAAGCAAATATTAACTCGCCACACCATATTATGCGTCGGATTTGTACCAACTAGTGAAGTCACAGAAGCTAGAGGACGATGTTTACCTTTCAACTCATGAGGGTACACTGATATAATGTTCTGTAGGAGATAATAAAGGGGTACAAAATTAGTTATTTCAGATTTAACAACATTTTAATATCAGGTCAGTTTCATCGATTTGTTCTTCTTAATCGATTTCTTTTATAACGTCTTTTTGATCACCTCAAAAAGACATTTGTTTTGGCACAACATTTTTTTAACACGTTTGGTTTTAATTCTAAGGTAAATCAATTTTTGCTTTACTATTATTGAATGTGAGGAATTCAAGATCTTAAAAGTAAATGCTCATTAAGTAATTTAAAATACCTACTCACTAATCATAAATACCTACTCAATCATATTTTACCCTCTGAAATTACATTTTTGCAAAACTTTAAATGACTTGATTGAGTTGGTTTATTAATCGAACCGCGCGATGGTAGAGTCTCGACTCTCGAGTCTCGACGTATCATAAGAGCCACAGGTTCGCCTGCATGAAATAAATAACTTTGAATTTGAATTTAAAATCTGAATTCTTCGAAAGAAAACAAATTAAAAAGAACTGAAAGCCTCTCAGGAATATTAAAATCGATAGGAATCAAATCGCCAACACAAAATAAAACCTAGGCCATCAGGTATGTCCGTATCAAAAAAATATCGTACGTTTTATTTCTGCCGGGGAAATGCAATTGAATTTTAAAATAAAATAAAAATGTGGAGGGATTTTAAATCGTTCGTTCCAAGAGAGCAGCCCGGGAAGAGTTCTGAAGGGTCCTCGACGTCACGGCGCGGAACTTACTTGCCTGTTTATATCTGGTTGACACCTACCCTTCAACTACATTTATATTCTAAAACTGTCGTCTGAGACTCTAGCGTAACTTTTAAAAACTGGATGGAAATGTTATGGATGGAAGAATTATTCGTTCCTTTCTCGTCCATAACACATGACAGATATACAAAAGTCAACGTATACTTGAAAAGTTACGCTAGACCCACAGCCACAGGTCTTGTCACTAAAATTCTGTAGTCTCAGCAGTTTATTGTCGATAGGAAGCTTAAAAATTCTGAAAGTTAAATCATCAAGTTTTTAGACTCTACCATCAAACCGAAGCTAGATTCCACAAGTAGAAACCGGTAAGAAGCTACGAATATGAAGGTAGGCAGATATAAATGACTCATGTTAAAGAACCGTGCTGAAATTAATCTTGTTATCGAACACCTTAACGACTGCCTCATAAATAAGAGCAATCGCGAGGAATCGCATGCACAACCAAGAATTATCGAGTTGGCAGCCGTTCAGAAAATAATTTACGCCGCCGTCAGTTACGATGGAAATCATAAAAATTTAACATCGCCCGTAAAGTAAACAATGGGCAAAAAAGCAAAAGGGAAAAGAGTGCTCTGCCCGGCGGGTACCGCCCGTTGAGCGCGCGTTATGTACTCCGCGTCTCGAATGGAAAATGGATGATCGAATAATAATTTTGACCTCACCTGCCGTGCTTGATGTTTTGTAAATAATATTAACAGGATAGACTCTGCTGGAAATGCATGTTTACTAAAGTGTTTTATCATCATCGTAAGGAAACCTACTTGACAGAGGGTTCTCCATAATTTTATCAAAGGTGTGCGAGGTCTGCCAATCCACACTTGACCAGCGTGGTGGACCATGATGGCCTCAACCCTTCTCATTCGAAACGAGACCTGTGAGCTGTGCCCTTCAGTTGCGATGGCATAAGACGAATGATGGATGAAACTTGAAAGTGTTTTATCTTCGCTTAAATGAAGTTTCCGACCTCGAAAGCAGGTACCTACTAATATATCAGAAAAGTTAATTCAAAATCATTACCCATAAAAAAAAATCAAAATTTAATTGCAGAGAGAAGATAATAATATGAAGGATTTAAAACGGAAATTAAAAAACGTACATCCAAACTAACGTTCGTCATCACATCCTAACGAACGTAATCAAGAAAAAGTAACAAAAAAAATTCAATTTACAATTTAACAAAATGCAACCTGTTCAAGAAGCCACGTTTTCTATCCACGTATTCTATAGCTACATTTTATACAAAAAAAGAGGCGGTGCAGTACGAGAGATAGGTGTGATTAGATAATTACACGGTGCTCAACAAATTACCGCCATGTAATGGAACCGGAGCGGAACCGTGGCCGGGGACGATTCGTCGCGCCGCGCTAACAAGCCGTGCTGTCTGTCCACTAGAGCAGAACTGAGACTCCGAGACCGGCAGGTAGATGCTCAAGCGTTAAGTCGTACTTCTGATAATTACCTTAATGCGGTTTCCAATTCCAAATTGTTAAAAGTGAATTTATGTATTTTATGACGCTGAACGTAAAAATTTTCAATCGAGACGTGCCGCCAAGCGATTTAGCGTTCCGGAAAAATGGCGCGTAAAACAGATTAGGGGTACGCCACACACACAGGTAGCCCGCTACCATCTTAGACTGCATCGTCACTTACCATCAGGTGAGATCGCAAGCAAGGACTAGCTTGACATCGAATAAAAAACAGAGTACAAGTAGGTATCAATAGAACTTATTTTTTTGTATACAAGCATAAAAATAATTATGAAATTCATGTAATCATTAGGCGCAAACAAAATTAAACTATCGGCTTTTTAGAGAATATTAACAGCATGATATATACCTTATACTATTTTTATTCGTTACTATTACAAACAATAAAGGACAAACAATAAACAAATCTCACGACAGTGACAATAAATTTAAATGTGGGAATGTTTAAACATGAGAAAAATTCAAAAAACGAACAACAAACAAAAACAAATTAAATTAATTTCCAGTCATCCTCTTACTAGCATCTGTTTTGAATATAAAACACCGACGGGACTGGCACGTCGCCTCGTAAGCCAATAAAAGGACCCACACAACTAACGTACACAAAAAACAAAACACACAAAAACTTCACGTAGGAGATCTTAAATTTTGATCTAACGTCCCTGAAGGATCCATTATTATTAATAACCGATGTCTAAATAAAATATACGAAGAGCATAAACATAAAAAGAAATAAAGAGATGATAAACCTTTTTTCCAATACAAGACATTTATTAACACGGCCGAACGGTGGATCGAGATAAAACAAACATGGCTGGCCGCGCGCGCGCATAAACATGAAGTTTATCGTGGGAGGCTGTCACAACAGCGCCCATTGGGCATCCGCTGACGCGCCGGTGAAAGCTGGAAAAGACACCCCGTACGAGATATTATCTACTGCATTCGAAGCCCACGCACGCGATATCTCGTAATATTCAAGTCTCGGATGTCAATAGAGAAGATCATGCATCGTTGGAATACCTCGATAACATCATCTGTTTTAAACACGCACAAGTCCATTTCAGGTCATTACTAATTTTGTTTTGAAGATTCAAATAACGGTCAAAACAATATTACTAACATTTTTAAAAATTGTCTTTGAGTCTTCTTCTAATAGTGAAATTTGTTTCATTGAGACAAACTAACTTACTTACTAAATTTCATTTCGTTACCTTTATAAAAAAAATAGCTAGAACCAATGATATTGGAAGGAATTTTCCTTCCAATATCATTGGCTAGAACAAATAAACCGTTTAACGATTTCTCAATATTCAAAACAACATGCAATCTTGTTAGCTGCACAAAAAAACATTGGAACGTAACAAGGCACTAATAAGATTGAACAAGCGGGTGAACGCTTGTTATTATCAATAGAGCAAAACAACGGAACCAGTCGTGAGTCCATCAGCGATCCATCATGGAGCGACTACCGCGAGATAGATTGCTCGTATTATCCCAACAAGAATCTTCGAGTAACCGCTTGAATTTGAATTGCCCTCAATCAGTCCAAGTCAACTTCGCCTCAACCAAACACCAATCTCATTTCCCAACATAAAAGAATAACCAACAATCATTTCTTATTCTACAAATACTCCTACATATCGCAGATTAAACATCTGCAACGAGTAATTTACTGTAGTCGTTACCGTGTAAGATGTTAGATATATTCACAATAGCTCGTTATAAACCTAAGAATCCCCCGAAATCTCTTTTCTTATAACTGAACCGCTTTATTTTTAAAAGAATGAGTTAATTTAATTTATGACATACATACCTAAAGGCGCACACGGTATCATAATATTATTAAATATTTCAAATGCTCCATAATAACAGCATGTGGTGACCATAAATTACAATTTATAACTAGCAATTGGTGGTAATTAAACTTGATTCTAAAACAAACAAGTACAGCCTCTATAATGAGCCTTCCAACGATTCAAGCTACTACCGAGCTTTCCGTTATAATTAAGGATGAACGAGTCTTATAGGATTTAGATAAAGAGCAACCCGCACGACGCACCTATACCTTTTATTTTCTTCCCGCCCTCTAAGTCACGACATTGCTAAAGAAGCTAAATAAAAATCCTACAGCGACCACGCAATGCTAAACTATACCCAAAGACTGCTTCCAGTTTATCGGTAGCATTCAAAAACGATCAACAAGAAAGCATTTTACAGACGAAAATAAACGTCCAATAAGAAACGATCGTAACCACGTACAAAAAAACCTCAGATTTAAATGAAGCGGAAAATAGAGGCCTTGAGAAATATGATATTACTGACATAAAATATACTTAATTTATAATCGACAAATCGAATAAAAGTTTATGTGCTTTTTGTTTGGAAAGCATGGAAGTATTTTAATGAGCAAATCGATGAGTTTTCAAATATTATATGTATGTATTTACAGTAGAGTATTTACTGTTAACTTCAAGCAATAAAACTAAGTAATAAAACATTTATACACTAAAATAAGGATTAAAATTTGTAATTTCTATGTTCTCATAAACTCATACATAACATAACTCAGCACGCTCACCCACGCTTCTCTTCAAGTTACTGTTCTCTTTGATATTTACATACGAGTTCCATAATATCGACTATCACAGTAATAATTTTAAAATCCCTCAACTTAAAATATTGCGGGACACAAAGTTGCAGCTACAAAAGTCAATCCACGTTGGAGATATATGGCACATTATTTGCATTAACATCTTTGCTTGTCCTTTTGTTCTGGAAAACGTGAGTTCATCCCACATCGCCGTATTTTGCCAGATCACGAATGTCGATAGCCACAGCTTCTGTGAGACACGAATGGCTGTTTATATTAGAAACTGAGGATATGATATTGGAATGACCATTTAATTCCCTCAACATGATCATTTTTAGATCATTTTAGGGCATGAGTCCTACAAGTAGAGTTCGTGCAAAAGATGATCTAAATTCTGGTATGGACAATGATTAAAAAGATAAAAATGTCGACAAATGAGTACAATTTTAACTTCAGAGACCATTCAGAGACATTATAATGAGATAAGACAAAACATTGTACTAATAAAGGCAAGATAAGTACGGTCGCTTGTAAAAACTCAAAAATCCACACATAGTCGTAACAAGTAAAGTTACGAGCGGTTAAATAAACGATTCTACCCATTAATGCTATTGATACGAACTGTAGGTATGTAGGCGATCCAGAAATAAAGCTAAACGAAATGTAGCGACTTCACAAATCATGGTAATGACGCACATTCCAGATTTACCATCGAAAATATTCATTTTTAAGTGTACCTATCTCAAAAAAGAACTCAAACCACACGCATAAATGATTCCCTATTATTTAGGTATAACTGGTCCAGCTTTGGACGTTAATAACGAACCGTATAGTTAACCAAATATTAGTCCACGCGCAACTTAAGAACGGATTCAGCCAATATTTGTATTGTACGACTGCTTCCCAAAAGTATATTTTCTCATTCAACAACTTCTATCTACTGTTCAACGCGAGGGTTTCTCGGATATTTTGTATCGATATTTGTTCAGAAAATATCTCGATTGCTGATTTAATGTTGAGTAAGAATTTTGGACACAAAATTGAGCCACATAATGTTAAAAGAAGAAATATACAAAGCTTACATCATCATCATCTCGACCATGAGACGTCCACACCTGGACACAGGTCTCTTGAACCATGCTGAGCATGACCTATAAATAATTCCCTGTAAATTTTAAGGTAGCAGTGATAGCCTAGTGGTTAGTACTGCTGTCTGTCTCCTATTCGGGGGGTCGCAGATTCGATCCTGGACCTCTGAATATTTTAAGTTAAGTGCGTTTTAGTTCAAAGTTGCATGTGTTAAATCGGGTTGGCATCCAGCTGCCCACAAGATGAAGAAGACAACTGCTGAGTTTCTTGCCGGCTCTTATCAGCAGAATCCGCTTTCCGAACCGGTGCAGTGGTAGAGTAATGACGTGTCATAAGAGCCACAGGTTTACTTGAAATAAATAATTTTCAATTTTTCTATTTTTAAGAAATTAAATATGACAAGCTTTACGGTGAAGGAAAACATCGCGAGGAAACGTGCACACCTAAGAGTTGTTCATAATGTTCTCAAAGGTGTGCGAAGTCTGCCAATTTACATTGGGCCAGAATGGTGGACTATGGCCTATAACCCTTCTCTGAGCGGAGACCTGCGCTCGTTAGTAAGCCGTTGATGGGTTGCTGATATTTTAAGGCTATGTCAGTCCACATCATTTTTTACTACTTAGTTAGTACCTAGTATACTATACCTACTATACTACCTAGGACATACCTTAATTTTATTGTAGCGTTTGATAGTTTCGGAATATAATTTTTTAAAGAATATTGCCATGTTAAACATGACTAATAATCGCCTTTAAAGCTTGTGTTAGTTTAGTACACAATAATGCAATGGTGTTAGTAGTGGGTAAGACACGGATGAGGATTGAACCGTCCACATTTCAGTCAGTCCTTAAGCCAGCCGTAAGGCTATTTATTGAGGCTTCAATTGAAATGACATGCATTTTAAATATAGTTTTAGAAGCTCTAAGTCCTGTCACAATAAAGTAATTTTAAATTCAAAATGTTTTAGAGGCATGCGGGCTGCGGCGCTGCAGGGGGCATAGCATCGCTGCGAGTTGCGACCCCGTCCGACCCACCCGCGCCGCATGCTGTGAGACATGCGAATTCACTTTGAACGATGTTTGCTTAATAGAACCTTCAGGCTTCAATCAATCCACTCCATGTTTTGTCAGTTGCTGGAAGGACCATATTTTATGTAGTTTGTGTAAATAAAAGTTTTTTTAATGTTTACTTATTTCCATTCTGTCCTTTGGTTATCTGTCCATATTAGGTCTATTAAAATTTTAAATAGGAAGTACCTGCTGTGCAGTTTACTGCATGGTGGTCTTCAAAGGTTTGTGTATCTATTCGAGACCACCAAGTAGTATCATTCATTCATTCATCTCGCCCATTGAGGATAGGTATCCTGCATGCAGGTGCATGCCTGAGAAATCTCCTAAATGTTCTCAAAAGACCAATCCGCACTTGGTAAGCGTGGTAGACTATGGCCTGAGTCCTGACTCCTGACACATCTCATTCGAGACGAATGGCGAATCTTGATAAAGACGACTGAAGCTGCTAACTTCGGACTGTTAACCGGACGGACAGAGAGGTAGAAGATATTTAGTAGAGTCGCGTTTGACACTCTTTGGACACGGAACCTTAAAATAGTAAAACGTTCTCTTACTTAAAATGCAAATATGAATTTTACAGCCTAAAATGTAAAATTATGTACGTACAAACTGAACGTTTCTGTTGCCCACGTTTGCTAGGCAATCTGAAACCCATTTCAAGTCACATTGCATTAGCAATAAACCCAAGGGAAACGCATAAATCTCGGGAAGCTTGCATCAACAATAAACTGTAGGTAAGTAGGCATTCATCAGCTCCTCCACGACAGCTACCAATAAAACGTTATTATTTGAGACTCATAACGCCATGATTTACTGGTCATAAAATAGGTCAGTCACATCCTTCCTTCTAGTGAAAATGATTTCTTTGTCCGAATCGTCTCAAGTCTCAGCCCATCGCCGGCGCACTACCACTACTCAGTCTCAGAATGATCTCTCAGGGATCAGAGTCTCTCAGAATGATAAGAGTTCAGGGCATAGTCTACCATGGTGACCATTTGCAGATCGGCAGACTTCACACATCTCTGAGAACTCTTGGGCATGCAAGATTCCTCAAGTTCCCTTCATCGAGCAAGTGACATTGTTAGTTTCGTAAATAGATATTATTTTCAAAACTTTGCGGACTTTATATTAGTGCCGCTGCGGACTGCAAGTGGGCCGTATACCATTGTGAAACTGTGGAACCTTCGTTTGTGAGAGATGAGTAGATATTATGTGATGCGGTTTAATGATGCAGTTAAAATGAACATGTTACATTTTAACTATGAATCCGTACACACTTCAGTTAAGGATATTGTAGATGAATTCGTTCGAGTGGAAACGATATCCGGTTGCAGCAAATTTAACTTCGAATAAGCTTGTTTATTCAGGGGTGCAATGAACCATTAAGCTCGCAGTCGTAACAACATCGACCGCGTTAAAACTCTTCGATACTATCATAATGCTCAACTTTAATTGCTTTCTTGAGAACCCATAAAAATCAAGAGTGGCTGCAGTACAATATTTAACAACGGTTCAGCTTACTCTAAACCGAAACACTATTAAATTCGAATGATTACCAACCGTAACACTTAATACGTAGTTTAAATTAAGATTACCCGTATATAAGTGGGAGTAAATTACACATAGAGTTAAGATAAGAAGTCTAGTACATTTCAAAAGAACGATTATTCGGAAAACGTTTACGGCATACACCGCATACAGTCCCTTTTATTTAGGTACAACAAAAAAATTTAGCTGCGTTCTTATTGATTTGTTCTGCCATTAGAATTCTCGCAAAAACGTCACATACCCCCAATCACGATTTCACTCATCTCGAAAAACTATATCGTTAATTCGTTTCAGAAAACTATAAAACTGGTAGTTACTAAGGGACAAGGGTACAAGGCAGTCGAATTTCGGGTACGTTATTTATGATACGCCATTCTTCTCAAAGAACTATATGATTTACAGCCGATAGCACAAAAGCCACTACGTTATTATGACGTGGTGCTTGGCCCGTGCTTTGTGACGGCGTATTTTATTTCCCAATTGTGACCGTGTTTGTTTATTTTCGGCCCTTGTCCCTAAATACTGTATTGTCGTGAATCGTGATGTAGCAATGTGAGTCATATTTCACGGTCCTTGATTTGTGACAACATTGATATTTTTGTTGGAGTCATCAGTTTCTAACCTAAAAGTATCTATAGGTGTCGGTGTCATCGTCTAAACTCAAATAGAACGCGATTTTGCGACCAAATTATTATTATTATTGCTTTGATTTCCTTACTTATCTTTCATACAAATCACAGTTTAATTCTCATTGGGTTATACCCTTTGCATTTCCTACCGGTTGTTTCCCAGCTTTGGGTATCAAATCAATACACCAACATTTATCTAACTCGTCTTTTTCCTGTTAGGTCAGGCCATACCTAGGTGCTGCACGTGTCCATCTTCTTACATTGTGATTCTGTTTAAGCTATTCGGTGGAAAGAGCCTAGAATGAAGTGCCATTTTCTCGTTTTTAGTCATTCTTCAAGCCTTCATTCTGCCGCACGATGCACGCACAACTGTTTTTAAACATTAACGGTTTGCCTGTATCTAGTCGTAACAAAGAAACTAAGTAGGTAGTTACGTAGATGAGATGCGTAAACAAAAGATTTCGATGGCTAAAAGTACTTAAGGTTATCGAAATGTTAACAAGAGGAAGAGAAGAATCTCGTATTGATAGTGGTAGACCATGTATCGTACTGATTAGCCCTACCGCGCTAAGTGATTATGTACATAAGTATAAATAGAAGCTCTGTTGCTCGAGAGCTGACGAACATTGTATAAGAGGTGCTTAATGCTAAAAGCTGGGAGAATGAATCATGCCTGATAGCATTTGAATGGGGTAATAAGTTGTATTTCTGCGTACCGATGAGTAATCACGTAAAAATTTTAAATTATCTATTAAATATCTTTAATAGCCCGATGTTTGGAGTTTTCCATAGAAAAGATAATATCTTATAGTCCAATCAAAGCATATTAATTTCCACATGATTAAAACTTTTTGAAATAACTCATCAGAACTTCTGGAAAACCTAACACTTGCGAGATAGTACATGCAGCTGGCAAGAGAAGTTTGAGCAGCACTAACACGAACCAGCTGGCATGTGAAGTTGTGAACTGATTCACATTTATTAAGAATTCTAAGTCAAAATTTCAGGTACCTAAATACAATTTCAGGTCACCTCAACCAACATCAATCGTTTTAATAAACGCTCCATCACCGCCGATCGGCTGATTGGTCTAATTTTCTATACTCAGTCATAACTCACAACATAGACATCACTAACGTATAGTTTTATCAAGCACCTCCTGGAAATTTTCCACTGGTTCTCGGACCATAGACAGATAGTAGGAGGTATCCATAAGCATGGTTAACGCTGACGCCTCGTTCGTGTATTTGCTTAGGGAGAGTTAGTGGGGCATGCGTGTGGTCTCAAGTCTGAAGTCTCTACACTCCACCCACACTCTGCCTAAGTTCTACAACTCATATATCTAACCTTACTTTCCCATAAATAAAAGTAACCATAGATATACCTACTCTTTTATAACCCTTTAGTACGACTTGTACATTAAGCTTTTTAATTCGATATCGTCCACGGCTGGACATTGTCTCTTGCGCGGATCGCTACGGAACACGATCTTGTGCCGCTTGTATCCAACGGGTGCCAGTGACTCAGTTGAGATCGTCCGTCCACTTAGTGAGGTTCTTTCAAGCATAATAGTACCTACTTAGTTACACTTAAATAGTGTTATATATAATATATGTATACCATACTAACCTACTTATTTAGTAGTAGGTAGGTAGACATAAGATAAAAGATTTGAGATTTTTATAGTCATTTTTTATGATTTCTTTCTCTCATTGTTCACACAGTTTACAACTGCAAATATTATATGTAGGTATATGATCCACGCTCTCTCAACAAAATAAGTACACGTACGACAGTAAAACAATTCAGTATTCAAACAAATTACATACTTTGAACTAAAGTGCACTTTACGATTTAGATATAATATCTCAGATGAGAAAACATTATGCTCTGTTATGACAGTGATTTTTAGCATAGCGCTGCTAAATAAATGCTTTGTATTGTTTAATAATGCGCTTTAGTCCCACACAATAGTTCGCCGCATATTTATATATCTGCAATAACCATAATAACTCGTATTTTGGGGGTCGCGTGTCTCTTCCCATCCGCCTATTCAATTACGTTTCACACTAAAGAATTTTTGTCACAGCCTCGCCTCTAATGGGACCCAATTTAACAAGCAATACGTCTGAAGGGAGTAGACATGGGGCTCTGCCTTTCGTCGTAGTCAGACTACGCTGATTTTATTGCCTCTATAGGTACCAAAACATGACTGTAACTGTTCAAACATGAGATTCCATTCGCGCATAAAGCATCTCATCTGCAGGCCTAGCATGCACGTCTAATTGAATCTCGCGAAGAGAGAGAGAGAGATATTGTCGATGTAGACTGATTTCTCGTTACTCTTTTAAACTTTAAAATTCGAGAAAATGACGTCGCCCCTCGCCATGTTAGAGTTCGTAGAGAAAAATAGAGAAAATTATTTTGCCTCTACTTTTGACGTAACGAAATGAATCATGGTGTGCAGCAATGTTAGTTTCGAGAGAGATATAGAGATAATACGAGAAAAGGGGTAGACAAAATTAATAGATCATGCTAGGCCTGCTTGATAAAAAAAGCCCAACAGATCGAGCAGATGTCCGCTGCACAAGTCCCAGGACACGTCGCGTCTGTGTAGCCGAAGGTGATCCATCCATAGGTGCAAGAAATAAATGATTACAAGAAGTATCTACCGTGCACGCCACTGCGGACTAAAGCTGGACAAATTGGTTCAATTTAATTGAACCTTTACTCTCAACGCTCTGATATTTTATGCCAATTTACACATATAAAACAAATTATAGCAAGCACCTAAAATATGTGCAAACTAATTATTTACAGGTTCATAGTTATTTTCCGGAGTTCCGGACCCGGTGGTCTTCTTCTAAGCACAAGAGAAAGTTGCATAGTTGCATATAGCATCTCCCCTCTCGATATATAGCATGTTTTATTTGAGCATTGAATAAACATTGGCGGTAAATAAAATAGCGGTCGTGTGGCATCACAACAGGAGTTCAAATATTACGCCTGGTGCGGTGTCACGCTGAGGCCTGAGACACAAGCACTTCATGGATTATTAAAACGGACCATCATTACGAGCGTGAGACTGGGCGTATTGATCTGGACCGCGTTGGTTAAGAAAGAAAAACAAAGCATCCCTCAATTTTGTGCCCGTTATTTTAATCTGACTGACTGTTGAGGACCGCAGCGAATGAAGTTCAACTAGCCTAACTGGTTGCTAGAGAAGATTCTAATCTAAAAATAGGTTCGCACTGTTAAACAACTGGGCAAAAGCCTAATTCCGATTTCTCTGTAACTCTATTCATTACACTGAGAAAAAAAAATACTTAAATGAGCAACTTACGTAAGGAGCTTGCGATTTACTACTTACCACTGGTGCAGCATACGTAACATAGGCGCCGCATACTTAGTAATGTTGCACCTTACTGTGACGTTTAGGAGCAACACCATGTTACGTAATCTACGAGTAGCTACGTAATCCACATGGTACCGGCTACAAACGTAATAGTATCCTGTTTTGCTACGTAAAAAAGTATGGCGGTCCAGGATTTTTTCTCAGTGTAGGTCACCATTCTGAAGAGGTAATCTTATTCATCACAACAACGTCGCGTCGGCTTGCCACGCTGACTTTTGGGATATTCAAAAGACGCAATTTTGCCCACAACTCATCTATAATAGTGCACGGTACACACCTGCCCAATGCTCAGTCCTATTTAATTGCAGCGACTACAAGGCTAACGTCGGCTATTCTCGTTTTGAAACAATATCTAGTTATAGCAGACTTATTGACACGATTTACTCATCTGTTGTTTTACTCATCAGCCCTAGCTGTTCCCGTAATTATTATCAATCAATCAAAAAGGTTACCTGAAGGAAGTAACTTTATGTCACTTTGGATCAAAAGCTTGCCTATGTTACATCAGTTTACTAATTACCGCTTAATGGGCCAAATTTACCTCCAATCAGATTACATCAATATCAATTTCCCAATCTGGAAAAAGCTACGAAACCTGCAATCGACTCACTTCGCTCTAGAAAGTTTGGCAAAGAAAATCCCGACTAATCTTAGAAGAATGAAGTGATGAAATCTCCAGTCTGTGAGGTTATTTTAGCTACAGATTCGGCCGAGCATCATCGATCATTGTTGGGGAGCTGTCAGACTTTAACTGAGTTTGAACCGGGTTCGGAGTCAACTGACTCGTCAGCGGTGGCAGGTGATGGACGCGCCGTGACGGGCCGTCGGCGTCCGCCACTCGCCGGAACCGTACCGACGACCGAGTCTGACCGATTTCCAGTAATTTTAACCTCCGTATCAGTTGGGGTCAAATCTTTTTCACTGTAGATTGTAAAGGAATGAAACTTTCTATTTACAAAACTAATTTATGGTTAACGAGCTTTGGGTAATGTAGCGCAGATGGAACGACGATATTAAGAGTGGTATAGAGAGCCGCTGGATACCTACTACCTATCATCAACCCATCAACGGCTCACTACCTACTGAGCGCAGGTCTCCTCTCAGAGAAGGGTTATAGGCCATAGTCCACCACGCTGGCCCAATGCGAATTGGTGGACTTCACACACCTCTCACCTTCGAGAGCATTATGAAGAACTCTCAGATGTGCAGGTTTCCTCACGATGTATTCCTTCACCGTTGTAGCAAGTGATATTTAATTGCTTAAACGCACTTAACTTCAAGTAGTCAGAGGTGCGTACCCGGGATCGAACCTGCGACCCCCCGAATAGGAGACCACCGAAATAGGAGAAACCGAAATCTATATTCAAGAGTGAAGATACTATGTCCAGCAATGTTCGTCTATCGGTAAATACAGAAGAAGCCAATTCATTTCATATACCATATAATTTTTAGCGGACTGTGGAATTATCTAAAAATTATTGCTAGGTACTTTGACAATCGCAATCACCTCAGAATACGCCGATACTCTCTCGCTATTGGCTTGAATGCATTGCTGAAGTAAGAATGCCATAAATTCAAGCAACAGCCACAATTGAGACTATCTGTAGCAATGATTGATGCAGCTTTTCCGCAATCGAAAAGCATAACTTAGCTAGAACTCCACTGAAAACAGACACAAGTTGCCCAATCGGGCCATCATGTCACGTTGGTAAGAATAACCGACATATAGAAGAAAACCCGTCTCCAAACATAAAAGGCATCACACACATGCCGCAGCAATAGCAATAACTCCGGCACGACTGTAAAGCTCGTTCACACGTGAGCCGTGACGTGAGATACACCGCATGCGTGCGCGCAGCCTCTGATCGATCGAAGCTTTTTGTCGCGCTGACGTCTCCATTTATTTAGGAGCAAATTGCCACAAGGCTAACACGAAACCCTTGTCGTGATCGAGCGGAGAGCGTCTCGCCATTATTTTGAATGAACCCGACTATCGATCACCGGGAACATTACCGAGAAACTAATTTTAAGAGTTGTTCCGTGTGGGTTTTTGACGTATCGGTTACATGTTACTTCGCTCGACCCGTAATCAATTATAATACAAAGAATGGTTCATGGTTATTCAAATAATATGTAAATTATATAACACCAAGATTATCTTTATAGTAGGGATGTGAAATAAAACAAGTGTACCACTTGTTTTATTTCACATCCCCAAATCCAGTGTGGAATATTTGTTCTTCTTTCAAGCGGTCCTGAGAACGTCCCATAAAAACGATATTTGATTAAATTTTTTAATATTAATCCGTTTTCAAAATTCCAATCAAATCCGAAATTTTGTTGACACGCTAAAAACGAATACCCATGTCTGAAGAGTAGCAACGAAAGAAAGCAATAATTGGTATAATAGAACCCCAAAAACTTGAGACAAACGCAGGTAAATGGGCAAAAGTGTCATACTCATCATACCTACTAATATAATAAATGCGAAAGTGTGTTTGTTGGTTTGTCCTTCAATCACGCCGCAACAGAGCAACGGATCGACGTGATTTTTTACATGGGTACAATTGTACATATTATACAAACTGTCCGCTTGGGAGGTGAATGGCGAGCGTTGGTCGCAGGTCGGTTCGCGTTATTTATAAAGATCTATTTATTCAGCTGAGCTTTATTCCTGACCTGGATGTCGCGCGCGTTTGCTACTGATATTTCTCTGATCATTTCTCTCATACAATTAAGTAATTGGTAGAATCGAACAAGGCGGTGGTAGAGCCTTGACTTCTCATAAAAGCCACAGCTTGGCGAACATGAAATAGTTCATTTAGAATTTCAATTCAATGAGCGACACGATTCTACTTACATGAATATCTGCCTGAAAATCACTTTTTCTGTCTGAAGTCTGTCAGTACAGAAAAAATGCATTATTTTTCCATAGTTTAGGATTTGTAGTTTAGTAGTGCGCGAAGCTACTACCAACCCTAAATCTATGTATTTTTTCTCATATTTTCTAAAAATATGGAGTACTTATATCGTAAAAAACCGAAAATAACCTAAACATAAAAAATCGGCCAAGTGCGAGTCGCGCCTCGCTCTTTTAGGGTTCCGTACATATGACCAAATCATTTTTTTTAAAGTAGATACATATTTAGATATCTTAGTTCTCAGAAAGTAAGTACTAAATTAGCATATTATGGGGAAAAAATGCTCGTTTGTTTTGGTCACAACTTACAAACCACATTATAAATCGGTGTTTTCAGTATTTGTTGTTTAAATACACTATATACTTAGTACATAATATACCAAAATTTCAAATTCTAAACTAGTTTAGTTTTTGAGATAGACCCCCTAACAAAATTGGTTAACCGACAACTTTGATGGCCCCCCATTTCTTCATTTTTGTAGCTAAAAAATAATAGGGTCCCGTTGGCACCCTTTGGGTACGGAAACCTAAAAAAACTATATTCGATCAGGACGCTCATTTATTTTTGTTATATTATAATTAATACACATTTTGCATTGCATTTCAAATCTTAACAAGGATTTTTATTAGTCGACGAGTTATAACTTATGACACCTAGGGCTAAAGAATAATGTCGACGTAACTTAGGTAGGTATTTATAAGTTTAGTGGTCTCTATTCAGTTTACGAGTGTACACTGTACGACTGTACAGTACACGTAGGTACGTTACGTACAACATGTACTGGCTCAGTGGAACGCCCACCCAATTATCACCTTAATGGAATCCGCACCAAATCAACTGCTGATGATTGCGTATCACGTATCAATAGGAATGCTATCTCGGCGAGTAAAAACATCCATGGCAAAGCAATTTTGCAATTTTAAATCTATTTCTGGATTTAATATTATCGATGAAGGAATATGAGATGAGATAGATTCTTACGAGAGTCAATTATTATAGGTCTCGTAAAGCCCATAAAATAGACAAGAAAATGGAAAAGCAATTCCTTGCCTAGCAGCGGATTGATAGTTGATACATAATATAATTATGTAAGTTTGAATAACATATTAATATGTACATACTAGTGTTTGCCCCCGCAACTTCGGGGTAGTTTTGGGTTAGAATTTTCAAAAACTGTGAAACACGTATATGTTATTTATCGAAAGTCAAAATACCAAGTTTCGTATAACTTAGAATAATTTATGTTATTTAGGTATAAAGAATACTACTTAACTATCAGATTAATAATATACAATACAACTCACTAAAATGAAAGAGTAAAGGAGTTTCAATGTTATTAAGGTAATGATTAACTCTGCAATAGCAATATCAGAGCTTACATATAAGCTGTAAGATGATTGTTTATTAAACATCTGAACGCTGGTATAGAGTTAGGATATTTCCATGTAACAAAACTGTTTCTATTCTCAAATTAAAACAAACCATACTCGGCTAAAGTAGCCATAACATGAAATATTAATAAAGCAATAACAATGCATCCAAAGCGAAGCCAAGCAAATTGTATTCCTGTAACATAAACTTAGCTTCCTTGAGTTTAATGTAAACATTCACAAAACGCTATTTTATATATTTTAGAAAATGTTTAACAATATCAACATTTGAAGGATATTTCCGAATAATTTTAAAAACAATTCTATCCTATTCTATCTCCGCCACCGAGTGTAAAATTTATTCATAAAAGGCTGTGTCTGCAAATTACTGTACATTCTTATTAGTTCATAATACTTATTTGAAATTGGACACAAAGTTAAGTTTTAATAAAGAAATAATAAGCAAAACTAATTACTATTTGCAGCAATATATAACAAACACATCTCATTCAGGCCTTAACGTTTAACGTGGCTATTTCAACATCAACCAAACGGTCTCTGTCTTCAAATTAAAATAAACCAAATCCTCAAATTGAAACAAAGCAACTCTCGTCTAAATTGGCCACGAAATGAAATTTTAATTAAGCACTTTTATTCTCATCACGTAAGAGGGATCGTGTTTTAGCCTAAGCCACACCTGCCCGGGATGACATATTACATTCGGTCGGATTAAAAACTCCGCTCGAAGCAGCCGTGAAATTAAATTTATTTAGGCCTCACTCCACATCATCCTGAGTGTCAACAGTATTTACATAAAGAATATTTTCGGGAAGGACGCGAGCCCTTATTTATATAGCGCCGACGCTAGATGTTTATTGAAATATTTCATTGTTAATTCTCTAAACGACAACTTCGTTTAGAAGGGGAACGGCACCCGAGTGACGCTCTCTGAATAAGGCATTAATAGTATTTATTAAAATAACAATATCTATTCGGAGCGTTTTAAATTATTATTATCTGCTGGTTACACTTTGTTCCATACTTTAGGGAATTAAAGCATCTACAATAACGAGAAAAGACTCGGGACAACAGAACGATAAGACACGGAACTGGTCGATTTACACGTAGGTAGATGACGTGACTTGGGACTGATAATGTTGGTATAGGTCGGGAAAAAAATTAAGAACCTTCTAATAACATTCGTAGATAACCCACCGGAAACGAGCAACCTTTTGTCAAATACACATTTAACCATAATAATCTCATAGGCACGTTCAATGTAAAATATTTTTCTTTCGTCAGTAAATATAATGTCGTACACTTATATAAATGTCCTTTTCATAATCAAGATCCAAACAAAGTAAAATTAGTAAATGAAGAAGTTATATAACTTCAGTTGTATTTTTTGAAAAAGTGCGAAGAGGTGGGTTAGACGAAACCTTATAGTGTTCGGGTATCGTGTTACTGTCTTCGCTTTTTATTATTTCTCATCCACCAAAGCTAGTAACGAGAAACCCAAAACTTGAGGTGAAGTATCCCCTTACACACCAGATGGGTTGCGTGGTCATTTTTTCCGTTCAAAATTAAGTACCTTTAAACCAGAATCGAATAATGCTCTTGTTACTTTATTCTTGTAGTTGTTATTGTTTTCGTTACGACTTTCAGCCTGTTGGCTATTTACAGCTTTTATTGTTTTGTGTACTTCATCACATTTTAAACTCATGTCTTGGAGTTTGGAAGTACAATAACGAATTGCTCAATTGTTTGCTTTTGCAGAATTTACTTTGGCTGAGCTAGTTAAACGAGTTAAACTTGCTTTTCTTTTCAACCAAGTCGCAGAATAAATGTAGTTGAAACTTCGAAATAGCTAAAAGCGATGTCTTAAAAGTTAAAACAACATCTTAAACTAGTTACTCTTTTTTTCGAATTACATATTTACATGCCCGTAACTTCGGCTTCTTACTTTCCTCATTTGACGTATAGCCCAACTAGACTAGATGATAACCGCGTGGATTTAGTTTTTAAAATCCCTCGGGAACTCGTTGATTTTCCGGATGAAAAGTAGCCTATATCACTTTCCAGGTCCTCAACTATACCTATGCGAAAAATCACGTCGATCCGTACCTCTGTTGCGGCGTTATTGAAGGATAACCCAACATACACACTTTCGCGTTTATAATATTAGTAAGTATGATGTTTTTGGATCACATGCTGGTCCTATCGCCACCAAATTTCAAAGAAATTATGTACCTAGTATTAAAATATGCACAAATAGTATTATAGGTACATTATTGTTTTGCTACCTTTGCTCTAGACTTTCGCTAATAAAGTCTAGATGCACTATCGTGGGACAGGATGGTTTATGGACGTTCGTTATCGCTCATCTCGCCTACGAGTATTTACTACTTGTTCAATTTGCATTACAGCAGCTTATAACAATGCAATTTTGAATCATAGAGTAACTAATTGCGGTAAGAAGTGAAATGTGGTAATTCAACAGATCGTAAAGGAATGAATGGAAAGCTGATTTTATGGTTGTCTCTTATGGAGGTGTTTAAGTAGAAACCTGAGTAGCTCCTTTAAAATTGATCATCAACTTTGGTAAGCAGAAAGCTGTGAATAGAAACAGTCTTTCTTCAAGTATACCCGACTAATTAGGATATCGTATCATATCTTACTTTATATCTTAACTATCTAGGTTCTTAAGTATATTATATTATGGATATCATTGGACCCGTAAGCAGTGATAGCCTAGTGGTTAGGACTGTGGTCTCCTATACGGGGGTCGCAGGTTCGATCCCGGGTACGCACATGAAATATCACATGCTTTAACGGTGAAGGAAAACATCGTGAGGAAACCTGCACACCTGAGAGCTCTCCATAATGTTCTCGAAGGTGTGTGAAGTCCGCCAATTCGCATTGGGCCAGCGTGGTGGACTGTGGCCTGTAACCCTTCTCTGAGAGGAGACCTCGCTCAGTGGTGAGCTGATGATGGGTTGATAATGATGGACCCATGCCCATTTTTTTGCGGTTTACATTACCCATTTTTGTACTATGCTCCATCCTCAAGAAAGACCCATAAAATATTTACAACCACAAAAAGGTTCGCAAGCAAACTTCGAATGTGGTCGAAAAGATAATGTCCATGTACGACAGTGTCAGGAAAAACATTTTAGGCATCGAGTTTTATTGGATTGGTCCATAGAATGCCAATAAATGTCATCCGATATAAATTACCTTCCCTGCGTCGGTTGGTTTAAGATCTCACGGGCTCACCCGCAGAGACCCGCCGGATTAGAGCATAAAGATACGGAATATGTTAATTCTTATTGTAATAACTACGCCCTGCTGAGGTAAGCTTTCTGGCTTAATTCTTTTAAAGCAAACGCTTTCTTGTTAACTGGTTAATCCAAGATTCTCAAACTAACGGTCGGTTATAACCTATCTAGCTAATCGAAAATCTACGAATTGAAAGTCGGAAATTTAATCCAAATAGGTATTGTATGTCCTTTCTAATAGTATAAATGTGTTTGTTGTTTTGTCTTTCAATAACGTAGCAAGGGAGAAATAGATCGACGTGATTTTTTGCACGGGTATATTTGTGAACTTGGAGAGTGACAGAGGCTACGCTTCCTTTCATTACAGAAAACAAATTAGAAAAA
The DNA here is from genome assembly GCA_029955525.1 of Oeneis ivallda. NCBI lineage: Eukaryota > Metazoa > Arthropoda > Insecta > Lepidoptera > Nymphalidae > Oeneis > Oeneis ivallda. The sequence continues at coordinate 23,163,876 of JARPMR010000003.1, forward strand.
TAAATTGCAGGTAAAAGCCAATTATAATCCTTACTAATATTATAAATGCGAAAGTGTGTTTGTTTATTGGTTTGTTGGTATGTCCTTCAATCACGATGCAACAGAACTACGAATCGACGTGATTTTTTGCATGGACATAGTTCAGGACCTGGAGAGTAACATAGGCTACTTTTTATCCCAGAAAATCAAAGAGTTCCCGAGGGATTTTAAAAACGAAATCCATGCGAACTAAGTCGCGGGCATTAGCTAGTATTATATAAGATGTAATGCAAGTTGCAACTGATTTAGCCCGAATGCACTATGTTTATCAAGCACTACAATTTAATTTTCCAATTAAGAAGTTATCGTTTTTGGTAACAAAATCGTTATTTTATCAAAACAACTATTCAATTATTTATACTCTCTTTTTTCAGTACTTTACATTGACTTGAAATTGTTGTCAAAGCTTCAAGGATTAAAAGTCCCGTTTGAATGCGTGCATTCTAATTTTTTAACCAAGAACAAAGGCCAGATGGTTTTCGTCGTTGACAAAGATGGATTGCACTCTACGCCCGCAGGTTGGTACAATGGGAGTGGACAAAGCTCGGTATAGGGATCGGCTTTACCTGCGCAGACGCAGCCAAAAGGGAACCTTTTAAATCTGTCACTCTGACAATACATACTGTAATTGTAACAAGGCACTATAGTAACTTGGAAAATAACTGCCTCTTATGTTTAGTTCTAGGAAGAACATACAACAATTTGATGTTAGCTTTCCTTAAAAAAGTGTTAAATAAAATATGGTAAAAAATCGGCCAAGTGCGAGTCGGGCCTCGCTCTTTTTGGGTTCCGTTAAAAAAAATTAAATAAAAATATTTCCATGTAACTACCCATAGAAATCTTTTAATTTAATTTTTTTAATTTAATTTAATTTTTATTATTTGTTATAGCGGCAATAGAAATACATAATATTATATGAAAATTTCATCTGTCTATGTTACGGTTTATGAGATATGGTAATAGGGTCCCGTTGGTACCCTTTGGGTACGGAACCCTAATAAATAGGTGCTCATAGTAGAGATTTCATTTCTAAATTACTGTAGGTCCTGTCTGGTGGAAAGCTTCGGTTGTCGCTCTTTCCCATTTTTCAGGCAAAGATGAAGATTTAGCGGCTCGGTACATAACTAGGTAAGTAAGATTCCACGTAAAAACAAATCAATGTTTAATTACATATAGGCAATCCTTCCAGGTAAACCCGCTCGCATCTAGACTGTACTAGTGCTAACACTGGCCACCAGCTGTGCTATTGCGCAAAAATGTTAGTTACTTATGTGACGTCTGATTGTCCGACACTCACTCGCTATTGGCTAAAATGTTTTGTCGCAGTAAGCACACCATAAAAGCAGATAATCTCCTCCCTGCCGAAAAGTATGGCACTAGTTTTAGAGCTGTCAATTTAGTTTAGTTTAGAGATAGTGTACAAAACCACAATCACATTTGAGCATAGAGTCAGACATCATACTAATATTATAAATGCGAAAGTGTGTTTGTTGGTTTGTCTTTCAATCACGCCGCAATAAAGCTACGGATCGACGTGATTTTTTGCATGGGTATAGTTGAGGACCTGGAGAGTAACATAGGCTTTTTCTCCCGTAAAATCAAAGAGTTCCCGAGGGATTTTAAAAACTAAATCCACGCGGACGAAGTCGCGTGCATCAGCTAGTTTACTACAATAATTGAGCATTGAAATTGATGCAACTTTTCTGCATTCGACCTGCAGATGAGATTGCTGTCAAGAATTACGAGTACCAAACCTAACTTGCTGGCACCACTGGCACTTATGAAAAAAAGGTTGATATCACTTACACCTATTTCATTTTTAAATAAGTATAATATTTTGAATTTTTAATTTAAATGATCATGGTTGGTGAACGCGTGAGGTACGGGGTACCCTTCAAACTTCATTATCTCGCACATAAAATCTGTAAAGTCCGAAATACAAATTGGGTCTGAATAATGGTTATGGTCTCGTACACGCCACGGGACATGTTTCTGGAAGGCCGGATTGTCACCTCGCCACAATACACCTCGAGCCAGATCGGAGATAAGGCAGCCGATGTTTTATGTTTATGAATTTGAAAATTGCCGTAAAATGAGATTAGGCGACATTCTATTATATTGGAGGTAGGTTCTTAGTTACCTCTCCCAATACAATGCATGCATATTTAATGCGGATTAAAAATGGTTTTATTTGCGATATTTAAATTAAGTTGAATGGAATCAAAACCTTTTTCTTCAGCTGCCCACAAGATAGGGTAACTAATAACTAATAATTCTGATATTTAAGTATTATTATATTGTATTGCTAAGCTAGGAACAGTATATTTTAAATAACTAGAAGATAATATTATAATATGCCAAGTACTTACAGTTACAATACGTAAAAAATAAAAATACCTATGTATAATGAGGACTAAGTACCTAGGTACCTATCTTGGATTACGATTTATTTTTTACCTATTTTAGAACTTATTTTTTCTCCGAGTTATAACTGGATCTATATCTATCCTACTAATCCTATGCGAATCTAAAAATGCAAAAGTTTGTGAGGATGGATAAGTCGCAGTAAGATAGTTGAAGCCGTGTTATAGCTATAAACCTAGGTTTATAGCTATATGCCGGAATATAGCTTTACGAAAGCGATTCATAGCTATCTTACTAGGAATATAGCTATAATACGAACGCGATCTAGTAATATAGCTATCTGACTAGACCAATCTAGTAAAATGGTTATAGAAGTATACATTTTCTTTGATTTGCACAACTGCATCGTTTTTAAGCCCCGATAAAGGAGGCGTGTTTGATGCGATTTTTCCTGTTTGAAAGCTGACATGATCGAGATCGATCTTAGCAGATGTAATGTATGAAGATCTGTTCAGGCGTTTGCAGATCATCAGCTCACGCAATTCCCAAGTACCTGATCACCGAATCTTGCCTAACACGGGCACCTGACTGTTCATGTCGAACCCCAACCCAACCTAACTTTAGATTTTGGCAAACATAGTATACTTGTATGGGAAGAACTAGTTTAGCCTAAGCAAAACTAGTTTGTCTTGAAATCGGGTTTGGCCGGTAATACTTCTATAACCATTTTACTAGATTAATCTAGTAATAAACTAGATCGTGTTCGTATTATAGCTATATTCCGGCATATCTACTATATAAAAATAAGTCGGGTTTTCCTTCCTGACGCTATAACTCCAGAACGTACGAACCGATTTCCACGGTTTTGCATTCGTTGGAAAGGTCTCGGGCTCCGTGAGGTTTATAGCAAAGAAAATTCAGGAAAACTAGGAACAAACTAAATCCACGCGGACGAAGTCGCGGGCATCAGCTAGTTAGCTATAAACCTAGGTTTATAGCTATAACACGGCTTCAACTATGTTACTGCGACAGATATATTCCATTTGTTACTCCTTCACGCCACAACGAATGAACCGATTTGGCTTTAGGAATCTATACTATTTTTAAACCTATCTAGGTATTGTGCAATAAAGTGTTCGATAAAATCAACAGATGATAGGTACCTAGGTATTTTGGAGTTTCCAATGACATTGTTATCAACAATGAAGATAAAAATCCTTATCAAATTAATCTCTGATATCAGTTAGGAACTGCATAAAATTCGCATCATGACAATATCACTTGCCACCTACATAAGCCTAGGTAGGTAGATACTGGTATGGTAGAATGGTCGATATGGTAGCCTGATATATAACAATTAGAGTGTAGGTAGGTATTTTGACTTTTGAGGTATTTTTCATTGCAGTTTGTCCGTTTCCCATTGAGTTTACCTGGCCTATCAATAGCGAATCTACTGAAAGATGAGCAGATAAAAGCAGTTAGCTATCTATGACTATGGCATACAGAGATGTACAAAATACTTTGACAAAATTATTTACATATTTCAAATGAAAAATACCAAATTTTTTGTTTTGTATTTTAAATACTATAAATGTATTGCAAGTTCAAAATACTTTCTTAAAATACAAACACCTTTTTCTTCAATTCTAGATGGCTCTGCTTTGTTGCAATTAATCTATTAACTTGAAATAAATAAAATTATTGAAGTGTCTGTTTGTAATGTCAAAATAACAGCTTTTTACTAAATTACTTTTTTGACCAACTTTTAATAAAGGAGTTGTGTTTTCTACCTACAAAAATCGATATCTCCGAGATTTCTCAACTGATTTGCGTAATTTTTTTTAATCCATTGAAAAATTTTGTGAGATGGTCCTATGAAAATTTCGGATTCCAACTCCTCAATCCTGATGCTGCAGAGGTACAGCCCACCTAAACTGTATGGATTTAGGGACTGCCAATAATGATCAGACTAGATGATGCCCGCGACTTCATCCGCGCAGATTAAGGTTTTTTGATTCCCGCGGGAACTCTTTACTTTCCCGGAATAAAATGTAGGTCTATGAGCTATCTCCATTCCAAATTTCAGTAAAATCGGTTCATTCTTGTGGTGTGAAAGAGCAATAAACATCCACCCTCAAAAACATTCGCATTTATAACTAGCTGATGCCCGCGACTTCGTCCGGGTGGATTTAGTTTTTAAAATCCCTCGTGAACACTGATTTTCCGGGATAAAAAGTAGCCTATGTTAAAAATCTGACGCCTTTAGAGTAGTTTGACTGTGACAAAATAGGGCTATCCACGATGGCTAGCTATAAAATATACGATAAAGTACGATTGCCAGCTTAAGATGAGCCGTACATTCAAAGTACCCTGTACATTCCGGGGTTCAAGTTATTTGGACACCTTTAATTTCTGAACTACTAAACCGACGACCTTGAAATAATTACAGGACAATCTCTAAAGTACCTGCTTTCTAACAAAAAAAGAATGAATGAAATCGGAATACGCCTTAATGAATTACAACTAAATACTCATTTTGACTTTCATCCCCTGTCCCAAGGGAACCGTGCTGAATTTCAGGATAAAAAGTATCCTATATTATACCTCGTAGTATGAACTTAAATCATACCAAGTTTCATTTAAATCCGTCCAGTAGTTTCGGCGTGATGCGCGGCCAAGATACAGACAGACAGACAGACAGACAGACAGACAGACAAAAAATTAAAAAAAAATTGTTTTGGCTTCAGTATCGATTATAGAGTACCCTCAAACAAAAATTTTCAAAATATCTTCAATGTACAGAATTGGACCTGTTACAGTTTTATTATATTACTAGCTGATGCCCGCGACTTCGTCCGCGTGGATTTAGTTTATAAAATCCCTCGTAAACACTGATTTTCCGGGATAAAAAGTAGCCTATGTCACTCTACAGGTCCTCAACTATAGTACCCATGCAAAAAATCACGTCGATCCGTGGCTCTGTTGTGGCGTGATTGAAGGACAAACCAACAAACAAACACACTTTCGCATTTATAATATTAATATGATTAGAATATTAAATTGCATAGGAAAACCCTGTAACATTACGTCCATACGATGTATTACATCCATACCTACTATGTAGTATGTAGGTATAATGATCGTTTGGCAAAATCTGACGCCTTTGGAGTAGTTTGACTTTGACAAAATAGGGCTATCCACGATGGCTATTACGATAAAGTACGCATGCCAGCTTAAGATGAGCCGTACATTCAAAGTATCCTGTAGATTCCGGGGTTCAAGTTATTTGGCCTTATACTGAAGATTGTGATGTCTATAATTTCTGAACTACTAAATTGACTACCTTGAAATAATTACAGGATAATCTCTAAAATACCTGCTTTCTAACAAAAAAAGAATGAATGAAATCGGAATACGCCTTAATGAATTACAGCTAAATACACATTTTGACTTTTATCCCCTCTCCCAAGGGAACCGTGCTGAATTTCGGGATAAAAAGTATCCTATATTATACCTCGTAGTATGATCTTAAATCATGCCAAGTTTCATTTAAATCCGTCCAGTAGTTTCGGCGTGATGCGCGGCCAAGATACAGACAGACAGACAGACAGACAGACAGACAAAAAATTTAAAAAAAATTGTTTTGGCTTCAGTATCGATTATAGAGTGCCCTCATACAAAAATTTTCAAAATATCTTCAATGTACAGAATTGGACCTGTTACAGTTTTATTATATTATAGATAGATAAGATATTAAGTATAGTATTCATTCAGGCATTCCGAACCAGTGGTAGATTCATCGACTATTCAAAAGCACTTGTAAAAGTTTATTTGAATAAAAAATATTTCTATTCTATTCTATTCTATTCTAGTAGGATAATATTGTATATGTACCTACCAAGTAAACTTCATCGATCAACTCCAGGACCCCTACTCTTACACCCTGATGGCTGATGCTGCAAGGAACTACACTCCTAAACAGTGGCAATTTAGGAACTGTCGATATTATTGTACCTATAGGTTTTACCTACCTTCAAATATGGGTAGACTTCATCATTCAAATCCAGATACCGCTCTCAACTCTTCAACCGTTATGCTAAAATACCTACTAAACTAGCTTTTACCCAGGACTTTGTCCGAGTGGGGACTTCATCGGCGTAGGGTTAGATTTTTAAAAATCCAGCGGGAACCCTCTGTTTTCTCGAGGTAAAAGCACGGGTAAAAGGTAACCTATGCTATGGTACTCTCCAAGTCCACAACTATACACATGCAAAAATCACGCCGATCCGTTGCTTCGTGATTGAAGGACAAACAAACGAACAAACAGGCACTTTCACAAACACTAACTCAACGCTAACGAAGTCTCGGGTATCAGCTAATGTGGAATAAACTTAATCACAAAGTATTTTGCATTTTCAAAGTGCAAAATACGATATGATACGATACGAATATGTCTCGAAATACAAAATGCTTTTTTAAAAAAGATATTTAAATGCTAAATACAAAATAGGTAGGTAGGTATTTTGCATTTTGTATTTGCATTTTAAATACAAGTATTTCAAATAAGTCCCATTTCTGGACATAATATACCTAGCAATATTATAAAGTGGTAGGTATAACCATAGAGTAGACGAATGATATTTACATTTGTCAAAGGGTATAACTACTGGCTATAGCTAAATTAGCTAGACATTACTAAGCTATGTAGGTATTATCTGCACGCATCTTCAATAATAAATTATAAGTAGGTAAGTAGGTATGCATAATTTTGTGCATCAATGATATTGACGTATGAGTTATTAAGCTATTGCATAGCTTTTATCGCGGGCTTTGAACTAGGACAAACAGTTTGAGCGCGGCGATCGAATCAAGAAATTCCGTAACGAAAATAAACCTAACACCGTCGTTCAGTAAGCGTTCAACATTTTAGAGCTTCACAAGTAGCTCTCTTTGGCGCAGTGGGCGAGCGGCCGCTTTCTTTACCGTATGGTGTATGATGTCGCAGGTTCGAATCTCACTCGCGAAGTAGTGACAGTGCTTTTTTCTTGTTTGTTTGTTTTTTAATTTTTTTTTTGCATAATTTTTACTATGCAAAAAAAAATATTGCATAAATATTATAATTGCATAAGTTGATAAAAAATGCTATGCAATAGCTTTACCGCGGCAGTCCCAGAGTGCCATTTAATTTTTTTTCATAAATGAAAAAATATTGATCAATCCTTCAATACGCCCCGCACACACGCAATATTATTGACAATATTCGTAAATATTGACAATAATATTGACTGTGTGCGGGCAGCCTAATAAAAACTGTAAACATAATTATTATTTGAGTACAATTAATTAGGTAGGTACTCAGACTCAGTACTCACCCAATAGTCTCCACACCTCGGCGCTGCTCAAATACACATTTAGATGTCCGAAGCACGCCGGCAACAATAACATAAACGTTAACCACCTCATTTTTACACGATGTTCTTCCAAAATAAAGGTTCTCAACCAAAATGTTCACCAGAACAATATTTAAAACTCACATTTTCAACCACCGTCCAATGTTAAGTCGAAGCGAGATTACACATTCGGATATAAAATGTATAAATTCACAAGAAATCCTCGATAACTACACAGTTTAAGATCAAAACTAACCAAAAATCTGTATGTTTAGTCATGTACACGTGTGTAAGTTACGATTTATGCGCAAATATCGCGTATAAACAATAATAATTGGTTTGTTTTTCGACAATTTACAACGACACTAGCTCTCCGTAACGTTATCTGCGCTAAACTAAACTGGTTTTTGTTCATTTGTGTGTTGCCATTGCCAGCCAGCTGTCGGCATTTGTTCACCTTTATCTCGTTGCAGTAAAAAACATTTTGAGCTTGAGCGACACCTTACGGTGCAGGTTGGAAGATTTAGAAACCAACCATTATAAAGAGCTTTTCTGTTGGAACGCTAGATGGCAACATTCAAGTCATGCAACAACCTCAACGGTTCCGTATTTATTCATATTTTATTATAATTATTAATTTTTAATTTTAATTTTTTTCCAATTCTGTAAGAATAAAAATATATTATTAATGTGTCTACTTTTTATCTATTAAACCAAGATATTTTAGGTGCTCGATGGGCTGATTAGATATTACTCACATAGTACTCACCTATAGTATAAAAATAATGAAATAATAATTAAAACATCCGATACTTTATTAATTTTCATGTAGATAAAATATAGTAAAAGTATAAAATATAATACTTTGATAACATTTAAAAATTTCATTACGTTTATCACATCCTCGGTAGTATAGTGGTAAGTATCCCCGCCTGTCACGCGGGAGACCGGGGTTCGATTCCCCGCCGGGGAGAATTTTTGTTTTTATATTTTATTTAAAATTTTTTTAGTAACACTACGCTACACTAAACAAGCCTCTAATTCACTTTATGTTCGCAAGAAACTAAAGAAAAAGCTGAGCATTTACGTTTACCTACCTCCTGTTATTAATAAATTAAAAAAAAATAAGAAAAATATCTTTATTTTATTTTATTAGAAAAGGTTTAGGTATTACAGCGTCGTACTTTGCTAAACTAGCGGCACGCTATGATGGCCGGTTTGACGTTTGTCCGCTCATGAAGTTCCGTATTAATTGATAACGACTTTGAAGGAAATAATTGTATTACTTTATTGACGATAGTGATGTGCAGAGATTCATAAATTTTATCGAATGTAGTTTTAGGTTTAGGACTCAAAATTTATTTATTAAATTGATTTCTAAAATGTATACAAGTGTAGAAAAATCAGTTTGCACCATTTAAGGGGTGAATGTACTTGTGAATATGAACAATTTTCACTATGTGGACAAACCTCTGAAATCGCAAAAAAATATCAGCTGTTTCATACAAAAGGTAAAATTTTTATTTTTATATGATATATACCACAACTCGGCATTTGGTTTTCTAAATTGAAAATTTTTAAAAATGGAATCTAATACGATCGTCACATAGGATCGCTGGCTAGCACAACTACTACCTCCGGCAAACTCGCGTCAATGCTCAATGCAAAACAAAGCAGTTTCGAATTGACGTTGCTTCGAAAAGTATAAACTGTCAGTGCAATGCGATTGTGATATAGTTTTGACCTGGCTTTGGATTTCAAATATTGATACTGCATTACTGTTGACCCTTGCTCGTGATAGCAGTGACGACAGTGAAAATAGTAGTATGGACGAATCTGATTAATTATGGCCTTTTGTGGCACCTTTTTTGGTATCTTTTGTATTCATATGTTTCTTGTGTGCATATAAAGTATGTATATTCATTTTCATTCAAATATTCAGTTCGTTCAAATAAATTAAATAAACATATACATTTTTGTTTTATTAAACCTATTTAATCAGGTACAAAAACAAAACTTAATTGTTTTTTGTTCGAGAATAAATTGACATTCCACATCACTATTGTAATGTGTCAAACCGGCCATCATAGCGTGCCGCTAGTGTAGTGGTCTCCACACTAGGTAACCTGTATCGTGGCGACCATGTTTCCTAGTAAGTTTTACAGAGGACTAGGAGTGTTCCTTTTGCGATCAGATCAGATTGTATTTCCTCTGTGTCCTGATATGATAATATTTTCAGCCAGTTTATAATGGTATGAGTTGCCTGTTTTATTGTGAGGTTTTTAAGGTTATAAAAGACTGCAACAAAGTTGTAGATTTTAGCGTCAACATAATACACTACTCAAAACAAAATAGGGCCCACTTCGAGATAATCTCGAACTATGTTTACAAATATTTCATAAGTTAATCATTCGCCAAGTTAAGCATTTAAATACCAAGTAGACTTGTTTATGAATCCTTAAAAGTGTTTTAACGTTAGTTTACACATTATTCATAAGTGGGTCGACAAAAAAATGAAAGTTCTTGAAATTCATCGCTTGCACAGTTTCTTAGTGACTTGTGTTCCTAGTCTCATTGTGAACACTGCAGTTGAAAGTCACTTTGTTTAGTTGTTTTATTTCACTTTGGTACTAGCCTAAATTACTATGTCTGGTTCTCGTCATCATATGGATATGGAAACCGCCACAAGAGCAGTAGCTTGGCTTCAGGAGGGACAATCTCAGAGATCTGTAGCACTACGTCTCGGTGTATCGTATCGCGACGGGCCATCAGAAACCTGTGGGAACGCTTTCAGGAGACAGGAAGTGTGTCTAGAAGACGTGGATCAGGAAGAGTTCGAGCCACTACTGCCCAGGAAGACCGTTATATACGGTTAACTGCACGTCGGGATCGTACCGTTACTGCCCGGACCTTACAAAATCGATTGAGGGAATCTACTGGAACCCGAGTTAGTGACCAAACGATCCGAAATCGACTCCATGAGGATGGACAACATTCCAGAATGCGCGCTGTTCGGCTTAAATTGACTAGGGCTCATCGTGCAGCCCGGTTAAGGTATGCACGTGAGCATGCAGATTGGACCATGACTAACTGGAGGTCTGTGCTGTTTACTGACGAGTGTAAAATTAAATTTTACAGTGATGATAGACGAGTGCGCGTGTGGAGAAGAGAAGGCGAACGATTTGCAGAACCGTGTATCCACGAAACAGATCGTTGGGGGGGGGGGGGGGCAGTGTGATGGTTTGGGGCGGAATAAGCTTAATAGGCAAAACAGAGCTGGTATTTCTGGACGAGGGTACCATAACCGCTGCCAGCTATGTCGAGCGAGTAATCAGACCCCATGTCATCCCCTTTTCACAAAGAGTGGGCGAAAGTTTTGTCTTAATGCAAGACAATGCACGCGCACATACGGCCCGCCTCACGCAGAGAGCACTCTCTGAGGCCAATAGTTTTGCCAAGCGTTTTGCCTTGGCCTGCGATGAGTCCTGACCTCAATCCCATTGAGCATTTATGGGATCAGTTGAAGAGAAGCCTTAAACGGAACTACAGTAGTATCAATAGTCCACAGGAGTTGATAAGGGCACTTAAAGTCTGTTGGGAGCAGATACAACAAGAAAATATCACACATTTAATTGAAAGTGTCCCCAACAGGCTCCAAGAATGCATAAGGAGTAGAGGAGGCCCTACACGGTATTAAACTCCAAGCAATTACTGAAGTTAGTGAAAAAAGTTACAAAAACCAGCATTAAGTTGTACTCTATATTTATTGTTTAAATCGCTATTTTTGTTTGTGTTTAATTTAAGTAAACAATATAAACCGTTTTCAAACTCGGTTTTGTTTAAATAATTTTTCATTCCTCTCTTCAAACATACACATTAAGAAAAAATTCAAATTTTACGTATTTTCGTAATTACAGCGAAAAAACTTAGTCGGCCCTATTTTGTTTTGAGTAGTTTATTATGGTGTGAAACGTCTAGCAAAGGCTGTTCTCGTTCTCGCGACTGGAAAATTGACTTTAACTAGGTACTCTTCGCTTAAAAATTTCGTCCACATTTGGAGATTGGAGTAACTGTCTGTGTCTCAGTAATGCTGATTTCAGTAAGTTTATAAAGAGCTGACGAAATATAAGCACTCCACTATCTTTGTAAAGTAGTGCAGTTGAGTATCTGAAAGGTTTTTTAGCATTACTTTTAGGACTGAGCGTTGGGCTCTCTAATTCTATTAAAATTAATAAAATTGTATATAATTAATTTGAGATAGGTACCTACTAACTAGCTTTTTCCCTTTTAACTTAGGTACGTTACGAGGTTTATTAATTCATGGGATACTTAGGTAGTAATACTATGTTTATGGGAGTCCGAACTCTTTGTTTTTTGGATCAAAATGTGATCTTGCAAAATGTTCTATTTACGAAAGTCCATCCCGTCAAAATCAGTTCAGTTGTTTCAATTTTAAAAATTGTGGTTAAACTAGCGGCACGCTATGATGGCCGGTTTGACACATTACAATAGTGATGTGGAATGTCAATTTATTCTCGAACAAAAAACAATTAAGTTTTGTTTTTGTACCTGATTAAATAGGTTTAATAAAACAAAAATGTATATGTTTATTTAATTTATTTGAACGAACTGAATATTTGAATGAAAATGAATATACATACTTTATATGCACACAAGAAACATATGAATACAAAAGATACCAAAAAAGGTGCCACAAAAGGCCATAATTAATCAGATTCGTCCATACTACTATTTTCACTGTCGTCACTGCTATCATCACCTACATTAATAATTATATGTTCGTTTTCTATAATATTATCTATTTTCACATCTCTTTCATAATCTTCCCTTATTAATTTAACAGTTCTATTCACAACCTTTTCCCAGTCTCCTTTAGTCACATGTTCACAAGCTTCTTCTAATAATTTTAGCATTTTTTTTGTGGTAAATGGGGGTTCTGTATTGTGTCTTGCAGCATATCCCTTAATTTGAGCCCACACCAACTCAATTGCATTATACTCACAATGGTAAGGCGGTAACCGTATAACTCTGTGCCCATGTTCTAATGCTATTTCGTCAATGACGTATCGGATCTTGGTTGGTTTGTTTTCTTTTAAAAGACGTACTAATTCCGCTTTTAACATATTCATGTTTGCATCTACGCCATTTTTACGAAGCCATGCGACGATATCAGCTTTCTTTTGGGATTGGGCAGGTGGCTTGTCAATTTGCATCGAGTGGTATGGGGCGTTGTCCATAATTATAATAGATGGTTCAGGGAGGCTACACAACATTGAGGTAAACCATTCAGTAAACTTTTCTCCATTCATGTCTTCATGATAGTCTCCAGTGGTTTTTGACGCAAAAGCCATGAGAGAACCTTCGACAAACCCGTTGATGGTTCCGGCGTGACAAATTATAAGTCGCGATCCTTTTCCTACAGGAACTTTGGAAGTAGATGCTGCTGTGTCATCGTTCCAAGAACGGCCTACAGTATGGTTAGCATTAAGCCATGTTTCATCCAAGAACACAACATTTTGCCAATTTTTGATTTCTTTCACTTGCCGTAAAAAAGTATACCTTGCCATCGCTATATCAAATCTTTCCATCAATATTTTGCGTTTGTTACATTTTTTGTATCGAAATCCAATGGTCTTCAAAATCTTCGTTAAAGAACTTTCCCCACCGAAGAATAATCCAGCTTCCTTCAGTGAATGCACCAACTTTTTTCTTGTTGGATACTCCTTCTGTAAATAGTAGCCGTAAACATGTCTTCGGATAGCATCGGCATCAAAGCTATCGATGCCTACGACTGGTTTTGCTCGTTTTCTCTTTTTTGGTGTGTGAAGTTTATTTTCTTCTGTGCCAGTCTCGCCATATTTTTTTTTAGTTATCCGTCTAACAGTTCGTTGTCCAATATTAAGCGCATCAGCTACGCGTTCAACCACTGACGTTATAGGTAAAATTGGCCCTCCATTTTGAGCTTCACGATCGAAATAGTTACGAAGGCGTATTACGAACTCACGTGTCTGACTATTTAGAACAGTTCTCTGCGTACGTTCGGTCATATCGACGAAATCCACAACAAAGGGCTTGAACAGAGTCCAAATTAACGAGCAAGGGTCAACAGTAATGCAGTATCAATATTTGAAATCCAAAGCCAGGTCAAAACTATATCACAATCGCATTGCACTGACAGTTTATACTTTTCGAAGCAACGTCAATTCGAAACTGCTTTGTTTTGCATTGAGCATTGACGCGAGTTTGCCGGAGGTAGTAGTTGTGCTAGCCAGCGATCCTATGTGACGATCGTATTAGATTCCATTTTTAAAAATTTTCAATTTAGAAAACCAAATGCCGAGTTGTGGTATATATCATATAAAAATAAAAATTTTACCTTTTGTATGAAACAGCTGATATTTTTTTGCGATTTCAGAGGTTTGTCCACATAGTGAAAATTGTTCATATTCACAAGTACATTCACCCCTTAAATGGTGCAAACTGATTTTTCTACACTTGTATACATTTTAGAAATCAATTTAATAAATAAATTTTGAGTCCTAAACCTAAAACTACATTCGATAAAATTTATGAATCTCTGCACATCACTATCGTCAATAAAGTAATACAATTATTTCCTTCAAAGTCGTTATCAATTAATACGGAACTTCATGAGCGGACAAACGTCAAACCGGCCATCATAGCGTGCCGCTAGTGTAGATACTTAGATACCTATTTATAAGAAATTCACATATCTAGTTGGTTAAAAGCTGTAACAGCTCCTCCTATAAGTAGGTACCTCTTACTTCTATCACAGAATAAGCTTCTAATTGCTATTCTTCGTCACGATGCGCCACGCCGCGAACGTCTTGTTGCGACTTGCGAGGCCACTTTCAATATCTGACTAACCTGAGGGCTATTCTCTATCTCAGTGACTATAGAAAGTTGCTAATGAACAATAGCCTAAGCACGAATATTTAACGCCAAATACGCTCCCCAGGAGCGCTGCAGTCGTCTTCATACACAATTTCTTGTCGGCGTTTACTTTACCTTTACTATTCGAAAGTTGAAAATATTCATGCTTAGGCTACAGATGACGACCCCGCATTTCGTAATACAATATTAGGATTTGACAGTTCTTTGTTAGCAACTTTCGATAGCCGCTGGACACTGAGATAGAAAATAGTCCTACTTTGGTGCTAGTAGGTATAGTCTCACAGAAAATGTTCGAGTTTTTGAACGTTTCGTCAGCTTATCAAATTCTTCTTATTCTTGTCTCACGCTATGTGGGGTCGGCACAGTATTATCTTTTTCTTCCACTCGCTTCTATCATTCGTCAACTCATTAACAACTCCTCTTAAACGCATAATTATTATCCTCTTTCACACAATCTGTCCATCCTTTCTTTAGTCTTCCTCTACTCATGCGTCCTTCTAGATGCATATCCAATATTTTTCTAGCAATATGGCTTTCTTTTCTCCGCATTATGTGCTGATACTACGCCAGTCTATTTATGCCTCATCTTATCTATCACTGGCGCTACTTTCACACTTCCACCTTCCTTATCTTTCCATTCTTGTCACACCACACATCCATCTCAATATTCGCATTTCGGTAGCATGTGCCTACCTACCAACTATTCTGATATCCGTCCCTAAAGACCGCCCAAAATCCTAAACCATACAATGTAATAAATTGGTCTGCAACCATCTCATAAATCCTGAGACCTATCGCCATTTTATTCATCCTGCATTCATTCTATTTTTCACGTCTCGGTCATTATTGCTGTCGATTTGGAAGAGAGCACCGAGGTATCTAAAATAGGAGCAGGCAGAGGTAGGTACACTAGGGTACCTACACCGTTATGGAGAAATGGGAAGAGCCACCAAAACAGATGTTCCATCTTAGTTCGGCTGATTCTCAGGCGTCGCTTATCAAATTAAAAATGTTTATTCGCAGCGTTCTAAATTCTTTTTCGACTGTACTGTAGCCTACTTACCTACCCACCGCACCTAAACTAATGATCCGGTTTTTATAAATGAGGTGTCAATCGATTCGGTATCGTCGTCGTGACATGGACTACATTTTATAGAAGTTCTCAGTATTAACATACCTACCTACCGAGATATGAAGTTGACGGTGTCAACTTTGACACCGTCAAACTGACGGTTTACGGACTCAAGAGCCTTGGAGAGTAAAGCCGTTGGCACTGCTCCTGATCTTTTTCTGGTCGTGTTCGGACATGTCCAATCGAACTATTTGAGTGAGGGAATAGAGGTAGAGTACGTAAATAAAAGGAAAGTAAGGGCAAAAAAAGAGCTCAGAGGACAGAAATTGATGAAGCTTTCAGGAGCAGACCAAGAAAGGGCTATAGCGACGCCGATTAAGTGAAAAAAAATATTAATTCAAAATATACTTTTAATACAAAGATTTGAATAACATTTCGTTCTTATTAATAGATAAATATGTGTCATGCTTTGGTACCTAATTATAGCATAATATCAATATTTAAAACCAAATACATCAGTGATGAAAATAACACATCCAGTAATAAAAACATTTCATAATACATGCATAATACATCATAATATTTTGATTTCAACGAATGGATGCGCGTAGCGAGTATTAATAGTATAAGTTATAATTAATTAATTTTATTTATTAATAATAATCAATAGTATAAAATATAAAACGGTTACACATACACTAAAGCGAATAAGAAATTAAATAAAGGTGAGGCTACAATTTATGGCACAGAGGAACTATTCGGGAGCGAAGCGCGCGCTCATTTCTCTTTGGGTTTCTTTTCCTTCTTCCGCGGGGGCGGCACGGGCGCGGACGCGTCGCCGCTCGACGCGCCCTCCTTCTCCTTCTTGATGACCTTCTTGATTATCTTCTTCTTGGGCGCGTCGGCCGGTTTGGGCGACTCGGGCGTGGATGGTGCGGAATCGGTCTTGACGGATGACTCTATCAGGGCGGCGGTGGTCGGCTTGGCCTTGATGCCGATCTGCGAGAGCGAGACGGCGCCGACGGGCGGGCTGGGCGCTTCGGGCTCCTGGACGGAGAGGCGAGAGGCGGCGGCGGGGGGCGCGGCGGAGGGGGAGAGCGCGGGCGGAGTGGGCCCGGTGACGGTGGGCGTGCGCAGCTCGCCGGCGATGATGGACTGCGCGAGCGCGGCCGCGTCCTCGGCCTCGCTGTCGGGCGTCAGCGCCGCGTCGGCGACGAGCGGGGGCCGCAGCTGCAGCTTGCCGGCCGGCTTGCGGCGCTCCTCCGCTACACAACCAAGGTATTCCCGCCTTTATTCTCTCTTTCGGTTAGGTGTGGCGTTAGTAGGGCGGTCACATTAGAGAGCAAGCTCGGTTAGGGCCTGGAACAAAGTTACGGAAAACGGTGCTACACGGTTAATGTCAAAACGATGCAAGCGGAAAGTTAGAACGAGGTCAGTTCAGCGAAGTGTAGCAGCTATACATTACAAGGACGATTATTGATATCGTGTCGAGCGTAACTTAATCGTAATGAACTAGTATAATAATTAATAATTATAAAGTATTAAATGTGTATTATAAATGACTTTCAGTAGCGTTACAAAATGATAATATTATCTACTTATTGATTTCAGTTTTTTATTTCTAAATAGGCATTATTTGCATTACATTTCAGTGGGGGTGCTTTGGGTTTGAATATCGTGTCGCATGATAATGTAGCAATTGTAGAATAGGTATGCTTAAGTAATAACGTTCCTTGCAATGAGTGATTGATTATGAAGAAGCAAATAAACCATAAGAGAAAGACTGCATGTTCATCAATGATGCACCAATAAGGACTCGCTTTTTCGACAGTTGTCTATTTAAATAACAATTTGCTTTGCTTGCTTTGTCGGTTAACAACCGCAAATGTAGCAGAGTCATCATGAACATCATGAAGAATGCAATCCTTTAGAACCCCAGAAATAGTGCCCTGAAATGATGACGTAAACTTCCCTACGTATTGTACACTTGGACGCAGCCCAACATCTAGCAACTAAAATGTATTTAGGGAATTTACACTGGCAGCGCACAATTTGCAACGGATCTTAATATAAAAAGATCTGGATGCGAGAAAGAAATTCAACTGTTTAAGATGAAATGGAATCACATTTCTTTGAATCTTCAAGAGTAGTGTAACTTTGCAAGTTTACGTTAACTGTGCTTGTGCGTGCATAAAGTGATTAAGCACGGACGGGAAAGGGACGTAGTATTTTCCATCCCTTTTCCGTTCATACTAATCGATAAAACGCACAATTAACGTAAACTTGAAAAGGTAAGCTAGTTTTTTCGTTGTAGCATAATGCGTGCGACAGGTCAATGAAACATATTTTGTACCATATTGTTGCTTCGATAAGGTTGAAAATACACACCATCAAAATTAATTAAGACCTAATCTTTTTCAGAAAATCCGTTTTCGAAATTTAAACCTTATACGAGTAATAATATGATACAAAATAAGTTACGTTCTATTCACTTGTCATCGGCACCATGCAGCAACGAAAACACTATATGGCCTCAGAGATTCGAGCAAATGGGAAGTTGTTTTGAGTCCAAGTGGCGAGTGTTATTACCTGTTCTATCAAAGCCGCGTCTCTTGCGCTGCTTCCTCGGTAGCTGGGTGAAATAACAACGTATTTTGAAACGTATATAAAATCAGTAAAATTAAAACCAAAGAACACAAAACTGCACAAAAGAAAAACACCTGTGTCTTCTCTTTACGGGATCCACCTAAAATTTCAATATTGTTCAGTAATTATTAAAATTTTTAGGTAAACTTGAAGGCTGCCTTTCCGCCAGGGGTATCCCATTCATAAGCTAATAAGCATGGTTTTTATACTTTCTGCTCACTTCACACACAACTCTTCAACTTCTTCAAATCTGAATGAAGTAAGCAAAAGATGTCAACAAAATGCCCATTTTCATTATAATAAGATTTCAGAGCATGGCAATACATATTCTGCAAAGTGTTTCAGCCTTCTCAAAAGCAAATTGATGCTTATTCAGCTGTACACATTATATAAACTAAATTGACAGGTCTAAAAATAGTGCTATCTTTTTACCATGTTCTGTTAGGAAAACAGCATTACTTTTAGATGGATTGTAAAGAACTAAATTTGCATCAAATTGCTTCTAAATACTTAGCACTTCGCAGAATATGTATCGTCCTTAAGATGGACTGAGCTATGATAACGAAGCGATCCTTACCCCTAGCACTTTCCATGAAGGGCAGCCTTAAAGTAGTAAGTCCCAATTTCCCAAACATGCCAATCCCTAAAATGAATCCCTTAAAGATGGACACGAATATACAAAAATATTAGTATACGAAAATGAAACTGCAAAATGAACTCGGTGAGATTTGAGTGCAAAGCCGTTCGGTTAGCCGAATTCGGCGCTTACGATCGTATCGTTTACTCACATTTAGCGGCGGGCGCCGCAGGAATTTCTTCCTTCGACGGAGTTTGAGCTAGAGGTGGACTGTCTGAGGCACCCTCTAGCTTTGCCGCTGCTACAGTCGGCTTCGATTCCTCTGTCGGTGTTGGTTTTAGAACAGAAGACGCGGGTGCTGCCTCCACTTTTGTTGACTCGGCTTCAGCGGGTGATGGAGTTTCATCAATTTTTAATGCATCCAAAGCAGCCACTGGTATTTCAGCGGCTTCAGGTTCAGTCTTTCCTTTCACGTCTGCAGTAGATTCCACTGATGCAACCGCCGCTTCAACTGGAACAGGAATAATTTCCTCTGGTTTACCTGGAGCTTCAGTGGTTTCAGCAGGAGCGGGAGCCTCATCGACTGGAACTGGAACCGCAGCTGCAGGAGTCTCCTCAACAGGTTTGGTTTCCTCAACAGGTTTAATAGAGACAGCCTCTGCTTCGACAGGCTTTTCCTTAATTTCAGATTCTACTGATGTCGGAACTTCAACTGGAGCCACTTCACTAGGGGCTTTCGTTTCCTCAGACGCTGTTACTTTTGTTTCTGCAAGTAACTCTACAGGCTTTTCTGAAGGAGCTTCAAATGGCACTGGTTCAACAGGTGGTACAGATACTGGTTCTTGAGCCGGTTCTTTAGTTACTTCAACTGGTGCAGGTTCGCTTGGGGGATCAGCTACCGCTTCAGGCTGAGACTCTTCTTTAGAGGGCTCTGGCTGCTCTGAAGTTGGTGGCTGGCTCAGTGTTTGAGAAATCTTCGCCCAGATGTTATCAAAGGAATCAGCGCCCATATAATCTATGTTTCCGGCCTCCCATCCTTGTCGCCTGGTCAATTCGTCTACTGCCTCTTGTTGTATTGGCGCTCCCGGTACTACGCGTGCCAAGTTACCCGCCACGCCAGTCTGAAAAGTGGTAAAGTTCGTATTATTATGGATCCTTTTTGTTTAGATAATATTTTATACGTATGTATATAAATATACTTATACAATGTTGTACAACATAAAATTATGTAAATATGTTATTTATTAGGGAAATAGCATTGTTAATACATTTCGTGCGATTCAGTTTGTATCCAGTAATTATCTACATTCTACATGCAAAAATACACACAAGCTTCTTTTGTGATTAGCTATGTACGTAAATGATAATATGTAATTCTTCAGTTTTACCTGATCGTATTTACGATAAACTCTATCTCTGTACACTGACCTATGTAAACGATGAAGCTACGGAGCAAATTGACTTTACTTACTTGGCTATCCTCCCCATTTGCCTTTTCCGTAAGTCCCTCTGAAGATGTTTCCGATGCGTCTTCAAACTCTTCTAAACTTTCTGACGGTGGTGGTGAAGGAGGTCTTAAAGGTATTTCGTGGCTGCAGATCTTATGCCCACGTGAATCTATAGTCATTATGTGCCTTAAGTAAAAGCCATCATATGGATGCCTGGGCGTTATTTCGTCATAAATCTCACCCTCGTCGTCGGACGCATATCCATTCATTTTCTCTTCTGGTACCTTGATGATTGATGGATGACTCACTTTTGCATGATCCATCATTACAGTGTATACTTGGGGTCTATTTTGTATTTTTAATTGTGAAGAGGTAGTAAAATCATTTAAGTTCTTACTAACGTAGTGTTCATGACTCTGAAGATTGTTTTTATGACAAACATGACTATCAACTTGAGATTCGCTGTTTTGTGATTGATTAATTAAGATGTTATTATCTTCAGGTGTTTTAAAGTGATTGTATTGCTTTTCATGAGGGTGATGTGGCCCTGAATAGTGATGTTGATCGTTGTGGCTTTGATGCACAGTGGATGTGTTTTCGTAATGAGTTAGTGGAATATTGTGATGGTTGTCTGGTTTATTATGCTGTTGTGGACTTATTTCATATTGCTGATTTTGATGACAATAATCACTATAAGGTACATCTACATGTATATTTAATTGATTAACGCTAGGAATAGGTTCATAAATAGATTGAAAAACATTTTCCCTCTGTTGGTAGGCGTGGTTATCTTGTGGACTTTTATTAATATTATTTTCGTAATTGTGAACAGTTTGTGTGTAACTGTGATTGTCTTTGTGACTGTGACTTTCTTGTGACGTTTGGTATTGTTTGTGACTTTCTGTTTGGTATTGACTTTGTTGTGGATTGTTATCCCATGCATATTTTCTCATCTCTTGAAAATCATCGGCCTTTGGTTCATTTTGTTTAAATTCCTCTCTAGTAGCTGGAATATTTCCTCTGTAAATATCCCATGGATTATGAAATTCACTCATATCTATTTCTGGTACATTAAGTTCGTGATCTACTACTTGATTATCGGGATGATGCCACGGAAATTCAGAATGTGCATCTAATGATGGTTCGTAGTAACTATAGTTCCTCTTTGGTTCATTGTAATCGACTGTTTCTTCTTGAGGGATCGCCAGAAGGTCTTCTACAACCTCAGCCTATCGGTTGAAGCGATAAAATAGCTCAGTAGTTAAGCATGCAAAAGTAGACTTGAAAAAAGCTTCACACAATCAAAAATAATCAGTCAAGAATACTGTGCATGGCTTTGTTCAAGCATTAATAACAATACAAACTGCCCAACTAAATAAACATACAAAAATATAAATCGATATACCTAATGTCTAATTAAATATACTTAAGAAAATAGTTTTCAAAAATAATATGGAAAAATCTTTGTATGTTTATTTAGCCGGTGCTCATTCACCAAAATACCAACACCATCTTATCCAAAAGCCCAAACTGCAAAACCTTCCATATTAAAACAAGCAATGATAAAATTTTGGTCATGTTAGAAAATGTTAGTATTTTGGAGAAACATTTAGCTTGCACACTAGCAATAAAACTTGAAAGGGTGCGTAAAACGATGCATTATGCATAAGCTTTTAAGGGGGCAAGCATTAGTTTTTAAGTACTCGAAACACTTTCTACGTGAAATAATATTTACAGAAAGTTGTCATGAAACACTTATTAAATAAATTCAGAGGAAATGAAGTAAATCAGTCAAGTCAGAATAAAAAGGTTGAAATCAAATTAAAATATTAAAATTATAAATATAAATCAAAAGGAAGAGGAGCTGCTAATTAAATATAAACCATTTAATTTGTCTCACCTCTTCAATATTAGACTCCTCAGGAGTTTGCTTAGAACACATGTTGTACTGGTCAGATCGCACACTAATATGAGAATGGATTGACTTACTAGACTTTATGAAGGGTATCGCTAAGTATTTGCGGTCGTGAACCGTGAAATCCTAGAAGCCGTATTACATTTGATCCCATTGTGGTAATTGATATTGGATCTAATAACTTACCAATGCGACACGTGGTAATACGGTTAACTGGAGTTAATATTGAATAACGGCGCCACGTTTTTCGTAAATTTAATATTAAAAATGATAAAACATTAAAAGGAGTAATCGTTTTAACTTTAAAGGAGCTCTCTACAGTTTCTCTTAATACAACAAATCTTTCGCAATGGTAGGTAATTCTAAGATAAGAAAAGACAAAAAAAAATACTATAGTCAAAAGTGAGTTCGAGTGTCTATCCGTAGTCCGTTGAGTTTAGTCTTCTTCGAGGTAAATCTACCAAAACAATTTGTTAATATGCTGAGAAACAGTGTAAAATTTAACCCAAGAAAAGATAAGCATAAATTCAATGTAACGGATTCTTAACGGATTCGAATTCCAATATATTCCATTAAGTGCCGATTTCACCAACGCCGAGTGACGTTTATCCTAGGAATAAATTGGGCGTTCTGACAGTTCTTGTATTGAAAATACTGTCAAAATATCAGAATTTACACTCGGATAAGACTTATTTTACGATGGTGAAATCGGCCCTAAGACCACTTAAGTTTTGAAATCCTACGAATAAACCATTGCATTAAAGGTAATTACCTAATAGACAAAAGCAAAAGTATACTCGTCCATCATGACCTGCGTTACCCTTAAAAATCTAGTAACTCAATCTTAGAGCGATTTCAGACTAGCGTACTTTTCGGGCGTATCAGCATACGCGCTTACACGCTCGCCACATTTCGCACTTCAAATCGAACGCGCGTACAAGGCGCGTACCTACACGCGTTTATTCCGGCGTATTCGCTCGAATCGGTGGTTCGGACCAACTCGGCTCGCGCTTATACGAGCTTATAAGTACGTCAACGCTCGTAAGAGTTGCACGTGTGACAAAGAAAGCGCGTATACGCGCCTATACGCGCTACAAAAAACGAGCTTATACGCACCGAAAAAACGCTAATCTGAAAACGCTCTTATATTTTGGTAATCTAATTTGGCTTGACATAAATTGAAATTTTTGCGGTGCCCACAAAACTTATAATACTCTGACTACAGGACTAAAAGACTACAAACTTTGGTATTTTATTTCGTGAGATTGATTGAGAATTGAATTCCGATGCAACAAAATATCTGCTATTGTTGACTATTTTGGTTAACATAACAAAAATGTAGATCCTGTTATAGCTGTCAAAACTAAGGCCACTCTCAGGTGTACTGTAAATTTAGTTTTAGTTTTGTGAACATCCGAAGAACCATAGGAGTATTTACACATCACCATGCAGTGCCAGAGGAGTTTCCAGCCTGTTACCTATCTGCCAAAATACCATGTAGAACATTTTACACGACCTAGTTTATAAACGCCAATCAATCCGCGGTCTACAGCAAAATTTATAAAAATATTTATTTCAAATCGAAACTAAAGCACGTAGATATAGCCACATCTCTGTGCACTGTAGGGTTCTGTTTTTTTCCTTTGGTTCGTTTTATTATTGAAGTGGCGAGTTGTGGAGACTTGATACAAGTTCCACAACGATGAAAGACGACAAAAACGTGGACGTGCCACGTCTTCGCTATTTACCACTTCTGTTGAAACCACTTTTAAAACTTAATCAATTTAGATAGTCAATATATAACTTACCATGGCTGTGTCTAGCTGTGAGTGGACCTGGCCAACAAATAGGTCCCACCAGAGTTGCAGAAATTCGCGCAAATGTTCGGGCGCATCCACGGAGCGCGTCTGCCAGTTGAAATGCTGCAGCCACGGTTTCGCGGCACCGATAAAGTGGATTATCTTTAAGTTTTGGCCGTATCTGGAAATAAAAAAGTGTAGGCATTAGGTATAATATTATTGAGTATCCATAGTAAATTTGAAAAACGAAAAAAAGCTTCTTAGGGCCGTAATTCTTAGCACCAACGTAAAATACCTAAGTCTTATCCGAGCGTAAAGATATTTTGACAGTATTTTCAATACAAAAACTGTCAGAACGCCCAATTTATTCCTAGGATAAACGTAAATCGACGTTGGTGAAATCGGCACTTGGAAGAATTTAATCACAATTGCTTTTGGCACAAATGCATCTATCAAAACAAAAAATATATTACTAAGATTTCATATTTCATAATAATTAATAATTAATTGCTAGATTGAACTCACATATACAATACAACTCTATTTTATAAGTTACCTACCAATTGTTCAAAATTACTTAAGTAATTGGTGTACAATATACAACAATAGAAGTGCTACTTCAAAATTCCAACTCGCCAATTTAGTAATGAGTTTTGCGTAATAACATTCAAATTAAAGAAAAAAGCAAATAATGAATACTATAGGATCACTTACTGTTTCAAGGCAGGTATGTAAGAGTAGAAAGCAGCAGATGTGACGTTGTAGAGGAATGGTAGATGCTTGCTGATGTCCGCATGGGCCCAATTAGAGAAGTACGAGTTTAGCAGACCTTGATCTCCACCTGTCGGTAAAGGCACAATTTTAAAAACTTGCTTTAATAATTACAATTACATAAACTGCCAGTAAAAGATACAAACATAAAAGAATTGGTAAACTAGGCTATGGGATATATTAAGCAAGAAGCATAAATTTAAACTTTAAAACACCCCCGACATGTGAATCTATGGCCGGACTATGATCTGTATGATTCTGGTTGCAGCATCAGGTCGAAGTTATCAATTAATTGTCAATTAACGATTATACTGCCACACGTGAAGCACTTAATCGAGTTATCATACGCCAAAAATGCCTTACATCATTTTGGAAAAGAGCTGATACTCTTACACTGCTGGACCGATATTAACCAAACATAGCTACGAACCACCGCAAGGAAACTGACTTTCAAATGAAAAAAACCGCATCGAAATCGGTCCATCCATTTGAGAGCTACGATGCCACAGACAGACACACACACAAACACAGACAGACAGATAGACAGACAGACGGACGGACGGACAGACAGACATCGACGTCAAAATATACAAAGTTATAAAAATACGAATTGGTAAACTAGACTATGTGATATTAAGCAAAAAAACACTCAAAACAGACACCCAGCGTGCGAGTATGAATTAGCAAATAATATGAATTACCGTCAAAACTGCCACGCTCGGAGGCGAATGTGATGAGATTACTGAAGGTCTCAGCAGAAGGCCGGAACACAAACACTCCAGAATTGAAGCAGTCGGGCCAGCCGACGTCAGGCGCCGCTGACAGCTCCTCCCGCTCGAACAACTCATCGCAGTTTTGGACGATCTAGGAATAAGAGAGTTGTAAGTCAGTCAATTTATTACAAGAGAATTTGTATCAACATACCTACCACTAACGTGCATTATAACTGGTTTAATGGTTGCCGCTGAGAACTTTCTTCATCCATCTCTGAAGACATTCCTCAGATATTGACCACTTTAAATAGGACTAATCTGTTGTGTGAACTAGAAATTACAAGCACTGCTTGTATCCAGCGGTTGCTAACGACTCGCATAATGTTAATTTGTCCCAAGAATCACATTTCTTATCAACTAAAGGTAGAGAGAAAATAGTATAAAGGGTACATAGAAAAGCTATTTCAAGAGAAAGAGAAGAGATTTTTATGAAGATCGACGAAAATAGCAGGCATTCTCAAAATTCTAGAGAATCTTGACTAGGTAATTATTGTTTGTAAAACGACTAACTTAAGCACCCTTGTTCACAATAACAACTTACATAATATTTGCGTGTTCTGATTCTGTATTATCACGATTAACTGTACCTATCCTAACAATAATAAGCGTTATTAGGTAGCAGTAACTCGACATGTTATGTCCATGACTGTTTATCATGAAAATCTGAAATAATTTGTTCAAGATAAAGTACGTTCAACTGCATTTCACGACACCATACGCGTGATCAAACAGTTTTTTATCGAATGGTTTTATCAGAGTTTCATTTGACTTGTAACCTGCCTGTGTGATAAAAACTCTAGGTGCCTCATACAATTGATTCATTAATTAGCCGAGCATAGCTCTCTCTATCGCCTGCTGAATGTCCCTGAGCCTTCTTATGAAGCTTAGCGACCATGTTTTAGATAGATAAGCTATCCCCGAAAACAGCAATGTTCGAAGACTCTGGTCTCCATTCACGGAAGGATTTTGGATTATATTTTTGACTCGGCTTATATAGAATTATTGTTTGTTGGTCGTTGGGGTACAAGATGCTGGAGTGGCGACCCCGCACCGGGAAGCGCAGTGTTAGCAGACCCTCCACTAGGTGGACCGAAGACATCAACGAGTCGCAGAGAGCCGCTGGTGGCGCAAGACCGAGATTTGTGGAAGTCCATGCAATAGACCATTGTCCAGCAGTGAACGTCAGTTGACAAAGAATAAGAAGAAGACTAGCGATTGAAGAAGATTTCGGCGGCTAAGTGTGGATTGGCAGGCACCACACATCTTTGAGAACATGGAAAACTATCAAGCATGAAGTACCTGGTGGTATTCTATAATAAAAACCGGCCAAGTGCGTGTCGGGCCACGCGCAGTGTAGGGTTGCGTAGCTGAAAGTCTCAAATATTATTGCTGACCTAGGATAGGGCTTTTGTTTTATTTATGAATATTGAATAAATTTTGAGTTCCATGGTTTAAATACTATAATATTCTACAAAATATGCAACTTACACTACGTGTAGGTAATACCTAACTTAGAAAAAACAGATATAACTCCTTAACTAATGAACCCTATTTAGCCGTGATAGTTTTCCTTTAAAATTCATTATATATACTACTGCTGTGAATTTTTCTTTGTATCCTATATATAACCATTTAGCTGGCAGAGGGGGGGGGGGGGGGACGGGACGGGACACTTGACTCTAATAAAATTTAGCACTTTAAAATATCATATTTCATAAACGGATCCCTAAATTGAAAAATGGTGTTCCCACACCCACAATATTTTTGAAAGACCTATTCAACGACACCCCACACTATGGGATAGACGAGAAAAAAAAACATCCCCACTTTACATGTAGAGGAGGTACCCTAAAAAAAAATATTTTTCACAATTTTATTTCACGACTTTGTCGGCGTGATTGATATTTATACCCTAGTCAAATTACAGATTTCTAGTACCAATAGTCTCTGAGCTAAACCGCGGACGGACAGACGGACAGACGGACGGACATGGCGAAACTATAAGGGTTTCTTGTTTACT
Source organism: Oeneis ivallda (assembly GCA_029955525.1). Classification (NCBI taxonomy): domain Eukaryota; kingdom Metazoa; phylum Arthropoda; class Insecta; order Lepidoptera; family Nymphalidae; genus Oeneis; species Oeneis ivallda. Next base: position 23,191,626 of record JARPMR010000003.1, read on the forward strand.
ACGGAACCCTAAAAATGATTGCATAAGTGTAACTATCGCAATGACCTCTGGCTGAATTTATGGTGTTCTTGCTGCCTCAACGCATTTTAACCAATAGCGGGAGAGTGCCAGCCCATCAGACGTCTGATGCAATAAATTTTAAAGAATACAACTACAGGTTTCGTCAAGAGTTTTTCCTTCACAGTCAAAGCAAGTGGTATTTAATTGCTTAAAACGCCCCTTTACCCCCGAGATGGGAGGCTTGGATCGAATCCCGGACCTCCTTTGCAGTACCAGACCACCTAACCAGCAGGCAAACACCGCTTATGTCTAATTATAGCAGACACGATTGTCATACTATAAATATGAATAAACAAAAGCCACGTGAAGCATCTAAATAGCTGAATGACTAATGATAATTATGTTTGACGTTCATATAGGTACGTCGTCCACTTTATTGAACACACACTCATGGATTCTTGTCTGCTGAGTTTTTTGTGGAACACTGACAACGTGTTATGTTCGAAAGAAAGTGTATTATGGATTTGGAAGAGTTCCAAAATTGACGGGAACAAGTATTTGGGCCACGGTTGCGTCTCGTCATCTCGTGTTACTGCGCTAACGACCGCGTCCGGCAACATTGACTTTCTTATCTCGTAAACAATCGCATTAGAAATAGATTAAACGAGTTCGACAGCGGTGATAGCCCAGTGGCCAGAGATCTATAGATCCTACTCTGGCTCTACTCAAGATTCAAACGTTCAAGATAGAAATTTAAAATGAGACACAAATATGTAATGACACTAACTGCCGCACTCAAAGTCATTCATTAAATTAAGATTAATTAATCATTGACTTGTGATTAGCTGCCGCACTCAGCCGCATGTATTAAATTATATTATTTAATGATTAATTAATTAATTATCATTAAATCTATTTGTCTGAATTGTCATTAATGTACAAAGGAAGCTTAAACTTCTGAGAATGAAACTTTTTAAAATCCAAGATTAAGTCGTTAAGTAAAGATTAGCGACTCTGAGTGCGGCAGTTAGAATATTTAAACGCCTATGATATGACATATAATTATCTCGATTTAACTCAGTCTTGAGTCTGAGCTGAGTGAGAGTGCCATCTATAGATCACATCCTAAGAGTTCGGCTTCCTTTGCGTAGAGTGCAGGCTTCGATACCAGCCGCGGGATTGTCTTGATTGCGAGTGTGACGATAACAATAAATAACCTCTGATGGGCAGACACTCTCTCGCTATTCAAATCCAATTTGTTCACGACGTCAATGACCTATTTTCTAGGTCCTTATTACTGTACTGTAAAATCAATTAATTAAATACCCCAGCACTGGACCTTAATGCATCCTCATCAGAACAAAATATCTACGTCTATACCTACTTTATTATGTGGTTTATGGCCTCAATAGCCCAATGGTTAAAGGTGCGGACTGAAAACTGACAGTCCCCACTCTTAACACCCGCGTATTTGGAGGGGATATAAGAATATTAGTCAATTTCAACTTTGATAATCTTTTAAAAAAAAATATAAAAAAAACTGTCACAACTCACAATCTGTATCATTGGTATCATAAATCATTGTATCATGGACCATGGTACATGTGGTACTTAACTTTTACTTTGACATATCAGATATTATGTGTTACTAATTTGTGAGTAACTCACGTCCAACTCGATATTCTGACTAATTTCTTAAACTGGACACTTTCAACTAAAGATTTTTATATAAACCTGTGAAGATGATACTGCCATCATCGCAATTAGAATGCCATAACTATAAGCCTACTTTGTCGTTTTAGTTTACAAATTGCGAAAAACCAAATTAAATTTGAATTTCGCGGGCAGACCCGTATAATCAACCTTAAACTGAGTTTCTAAGGCGTTTCCCTCCATACCTACCTCCTAGCCTCCTGCTCCGTTGAATGAGTCGTTGTCTTATCGGTCATTATAAATAGATTTAATGACTCCAAAAGGTTAAGGTCTTCTGATAGCGTGACAAGTCATTTTAATTTAGTTTACTTATTGGATAGATTTTACCAAACTAGGTTAGGTACTAGGTAGTCTAAGTACCATCCCTAATAGCAATTTATTTGGGTTTTGTACCCAACGATAGCCAACGGTTGGGAGATGGTAGTGGTGATGCTGAAAAGTCCCTTCGTAAGGCCAACCACATCCTACTTCTGTACGGTTGGCACGATTTTTAGGGATGACAAGTCTTACCGTTCACGTTGGCCAACCAAACTAGGGACAAATGCCCAACTAACAGACAAATTGCTACTACGGCTAAAAGTAGTGATAAATATTGCTTACGTTACTTCTGAATCTACAGAATAAATTCTACAACTGGATAGAGCTCAATGATATGTTCATACCCGCCCATTCATAATTTACAATGAGACATTTGAAAAGACAATAAGTACCTAAGTAGGAACCGTACCTACTGAACAGTAAAGTTTACAAATACTACTATCTACTACCGACTCTCAGACAATTACTGGAGCATTATATGCAATTGCTTTTTCCATTTGAATACAATGTAGACAGTTCAATAAATTTTCATTAGGTATTATGTGGCCACACAATTACCTAGGTATATTATCTCTTATACGATTTATATGTATATCAAATAGTTCATGATTAAATTCTTGTTCAACATAATCTTGTTTGGTATCAAAATAGACTATCAAAACGATATTGCTAGTTCAAGTTGAAACAAAGACAAATATTTTAATCTTCTATGCTTAGAGTTTTGGTGCTACGAGTATATGGTAATGTTTATCTATAAAAGCAGAATTCAGTTTTAGTTTGGACTTTCTATTGTTTGTTATTTTCTTATGAATGAATTAGGTATGCAGAGACACCAAAGGAGCCCTAAATAGTATCTCATCAGTAACTGGAATATTTGAGGACAAAGAAGAACTTGAACGAGAAACGTTGACGTGCTGTCACTGCTGACGCTACCCCGATTTCTAACGTCACCCTGACGTGGATCGTTGCCATGATCACGGGAACGCATGGACTAATATAGTTCAATCATCGTATCCATTCGAAGATATCCTCCCATTAGAAGCAGTTATAGGTGATAGCCTAGTGGTTAGGACTCCTGTTCTCCTTCTCTTCCTCCTCTTTGTCAATCTCCTGTTCGGGGGTCGCAGGTTCGATGCTTCAACGGCGAAGGAAAACATCGTGAGGAAACCTGAACGCCTGAAAATTCTCCATAATGTTCTCAAAGGTGTGTGAAGTCTACAAATTCACATTGGGCCAGCGTGGTGAACTATGGCCTATAACCCTTCTCTGAGAGGACACCTGCGCTCAGTAGTGAGACTTTAATGGGATGCTCATGATCCTACCCATTCGCCCCAACATCATCGTAAAGCCAAGGTCTGAGCCTAACAGGAGCTGCCTCTCAATTTCTTCAACCCTAGGGCTCAACAGAGGTTGAGTTTAATTACAAGCACAATTACAATTTGATACAATTACAATTATAATTTAAGTTTAATTACAAGGGGTTTGAGGACGTTTCGGGCTCGCCCTCATAACTAATTGCACTTGATAGCACAAGTGATTGGGCGAAATAGGGCATCATCGTGGATCAAACTATCTATACCTACTTTTTAAATATATAAAGCTGAAGAGTTTGTTTGTTTCCTTGAACGCGCTAATCTCAGGAACTACTGGTCCGATTTGAAAAATGCTTTCATTGTTAGATAGCCCATTAATCGATGAAGGCTATAGCCTATAGCCTATAGGCTATATCACGCATCACGCTGAGACCAATAAACTATTCCACGCGGACGAAGTCGCGGGCAGAAGCTAGTTTATGTATAAAGACTTACCAATGTATCGGCGTCCAAAAACACGCACTTCTCATACTGCGTGAGATTCCAGCAGTGGATCTTTGTGAAGGTGATGCCGAGCTCGGGCCGCTGCAGCAGGGCGAGGTGGGCGGCGTCTCTCGAGTCCAACACGTCTACCACCACCACTTCAGCAAATACTGCGCGTAGACGTTCCCTGAGGACATCAAATTCTGGTATTACCTTAGTCTTCTTTGTATCATGTTCCCGATATTTTATCACGGTCTGCTTTTGGAAGTGTATGAAAGCAAGGGGTAGATGAGAAACCCAGATTGTAAGTTCTCGGTCTCGGACGCAGGTAGCTATCTTTCTTGTCCAAGAAGTTGACAGCGTGTCTTAACCATTAAGGGCCGATTTCACCAACGTAAAATAAGTCTTATCCGAGCGTAGTTATTTTGACAGTATTTTCAATGCAAAAACTGTCAGAACACCCAATTTTGTCCTTGGTAAAACGTCTCTCGACGTTGGTGAAATAGGCCATTAGTAATACTAGATTTATGGTTTTTGACGACCTCCCTGGCGCAGTAGTTAGTGAAAGTTGTGGTCTTATAACTGGGAGGTTTCGGGTTCGATTCCCTGCGGGGGCAATTTGGGAATTTACAATTTCCGTCGGTGTCTGGTGAGCGGCTTTGTCCGTGGCTAGTTACCACCCTACCGTCAAAGATGTGCCGCCAAGCGATTCAGCGTTCCAAAACGATGGTATGTAAAAACAGATTAGAAACAGTAAGTATGGGTTGAATGTATACTGCCATATTAAGTTAGCACGCTACCATCTTAGTCGTCTCTTACCATCAGGTGAGATCGCAGTCAAGGACTATCTTAATATCTTGTCATCGAATAAATAAAAACCCTCGTACGTCGTACGTGCGATTTAGCTTGACTCCGCGATCAGAAGCTCAATATAAGAAACTTTTCCATGCGTAAACATACCATTTTGTATGGAGATCGGAGATGTAAATCAAGGCAATTTCCCAAATTAGCATTTATTAGCAATTGACTCTAATAAAATAGCACTTTAAAATATCATATTTCACAAACGGATCCCTGAATCGAAAAATAGTGTTCCCACACCCACAATATTTTTGGAATACCTATTCAACGACACCCCACGCTATGGGATAGACGACAAAAAAATGCATCCCCACTTTACATGTAGGGGTGCTACCCTAAAAAAAAATTATTATGCACATTGTTATTTCACCTTTGTTTTTGTTGGCGTGATTAATATTTATACCCTTGTCAAATTACAGATTTCTAGTACCAATAGTCTCTGAGCTAAACCGCGGACGGACAGACGGACGGACATGGCGAAACTATAATGGTTCCTTGTTTACTACGGGATCCCTAAAAAGTAACACAAGAGCCTGAGAGTTATCCGGAACAAGTTGAACTTTTATTTCAATTCCGGATGGAAAATGTTTTAATAACTATTTCGGCTGAAGCGGTCTCGTTTAGGTATTTGAGCGCTTACCATATTAGAGCTCTTGATCTAGACTCTAGAGGTTAATCCTTTTCCTTATTTTAAGACTTAAGAGTGTAAATGACAAAGGAGGTCAAATTGAAGCCTCAATAGGGCAACGTTTAATGCGCGAACTGAAAACCTACGCACTTTTGTTGTGCCAAACGTACAAACCTAGCACGAGCTTTACACTTACTTAGAGAGGAAAGGAGATTTTAAAAAGCGCGCCAGCTGCAGCAGCGTATAATTAGTGTTCTGACATAAGTTTGGAACGAAGTTCCTAATCGTACGGTACGGACTTGGCGGATGGGGGGCTAGGCGAAAAAAAGTCCGATCCATTCCGTCACGATCGTCACGTCCGCCCTTTCTATAGTGTAGACATGTGGCGAGAGATGGCGTTGATTATAAAAGGTAATGTTTTCATTAATATGAGATAATAATATTTTCATTAGGTGCGCGTTTATTTATTACGAGATGGTTCTAATTTTAAAATGCGGGGAGAGATGTTGCGATAGTCAATTCTAATATGTAATGTTTTCATTATTAGAAGTTAATATTTTCATAATATTGTTTACCATAATTATAATTTTAATGTTTTCATTACTAAAAGTTAATATTTTCATAATATTGTTTAAATAGGTACCTATAATATAATTTAATTATAATTTATTAAAAGGAACTTCGATCCAACCGAGTGTCCCACGACACACGCATTGTTAGGGTTCCGTACCAAAATGGTAAAAATGGAACCCTTATGGTGAGACTTTCTCCGTCCGTCCGTCTGTCACAGTCAATTATTTCAGTAACTATTAAAGCTATCGACATGAAATTTGGCATAGTTGTGTATAATAGTGGCCCAACATCATTGGAATAAAGAAAAATCGAAAATTATTTTTAGTTTTATTTAAAAAGGGGGAAAATCGGGGGTTAGGAATAATATAAAGGCCTTTACTTGTGCATTCTAAAACAGTTTTTTATTTATTTCTATATATAATAGTTTTTGATTAATCGGCCAAAATGTCGAAAAAAATACCGTCCCCCCCCCCCTTATCTCCGAAGTTTACCAATCGAAAAATCTGAAATAATTATGGTCAATAGAAGTTTATGTATATTTTACAGGAAAAATAAAATCAACCCGATAATTATTTTAGTTTAATTAAAAAAGGGGGAAAATCAGGGGTTTGAAATTTCTAAGTAAGATAATTATACCGAGTGGGGTATCATATGAAAGGCCTTTACTTGTGCATTCTAAAACAGTTTTTTATTTATTTCAATATATAATCGACCGAGCGAAGCGAAGGTCTCTGAGTTTACTTGAGTGAATTTGCACTTGTCCGTCCGTCCGTCCGTCCGTCCGTCCGTCTGCAAGAGCCTTATAACTTTTGAATTACTGAACGTAATTACTTCAAATTTAGATATAATATGTAAACTGATGGCCTTCAGCCGAATATTGGATAAAAAATTATAAAAACATTTATTTCAGGGGGGCTCTCATAGAAGTGAATGCGAAGTAAAAAAATTTATCGCGTTACATAAAATTGTTACAAATCATTTTAAAGAGAATTTTGAACCGAGTACAAAAATAATTTTTTTAATTTTTCCCTTAAAATTGACGAAATGGGGGGCTTTCAAAGTGGCGATTTTATACGCTCGCTTGAAGACGCTCTCTAAGAAAATCCGCTATGTATTTTCAAGCTGATTTTATTTTTTTAGGTCACTTATATCCTGTACATGAACAACAAATACTAAAATTATATGAATATTATAAAGAAACGAGATTATTTAATTTTTAATGGGCATCAGTAATTCATATAGCATCAACATAGCTTCACAATAATGCTAATAGATGGCGCAGTCAGTAACTATTCCATGGAACTACGAGTTACGACTACGACCTATCCCAAAAACAGTTTTGCGTCGACCATTATATTATTTAGTTACATAATATAATACAATAATTGTATTGTATTTTTTTTTGTACCATATTATTCAATTAAAATTATTTTTTAGTTTTTTAGTTAAATATTGTATATTTTCTATTCGCGTCGATAGATGACGATTTATACAGATGCCCGTAACCCGGTTTCACTCGTTAGTACCTACATAATAATTCAATGTTTTCACTAACGTTCCCTAACCTTTACGGGCTACCTATGATAAGTTAGGTGATGTTTTCTGTCAACTTATTTATCACGATCCTGTACGGGACACCTAAAAGGACATTGGGACGGATGTTAGGACTTAGGATTGTATTTAGGAGCTACCTACGTTAAGAGACTCCTACTTAGGGGATGATTTAGGTATGTTTGGTGAAAACGGGCATAATAATAATGTCAGTTTTGGTTATCATGTATCGATTGAATGAATAATCATGGGATACCGTTACCGCGAGGTCTCAGTTCGGGGCGAACCACAAGTAGTTTTTCAGTAATCGGCCAAAATGTCGAAAAAATACCGTTCCCCCCCTTATCTCCGAAGTTTACCAATCGAAAAATCTGAAATAATTATGGTCAATAGAAGTTTATGTATATTTTACAGGAAAATTAAAACCAATGCTCTAACTAGCATAGTTTTTTTTTATATTAACAATAAACCTCTACAAACAAAGGTAACGATAAATAAGCAAATTAATATAATATTATCGTTTTACTTTTACTTTTGGAGTACGGAACCCTCGGTGCGCGAGTCCGACTCGCACTTGGCCGGCTTTTTTATTACAGTTTTGGGATAGAATATAAAATGATTTAAAAATTATTGCAACCGATTTGACTGATTCTGAACAAAGTATATCTCAGCTTTCTCACTAAAAAGAAATAATGTTGTATACATTGATAAAGTTGTATAATCTATATATATATATATATATATATATATATATATATATATATATATATATATATATATATATATATATATATATAATAATATAAATATAAAAGAAAGTGGTGTTAGTTACACTATTTATAACTCAAGAACGGATGAACCGATTTGGCTGAAAATTGGTGGAGAGGTAGCTTAGAACCAGGAGACGGACATAGGATACTTTTTATCCCGTTCGACCGCGTTTCCGTCAAGTCACTATAAAACGTGGTATAACAAAAACGCATCTGACATGGAATAACAAAACGCAAATGACAGTGGAATAACAAAACGTAAATGACAGCTAAACGTAAATTTGTCTTTGGTTATGTATGGTAAAAAATTTGACAATTATAAAAAGTGTTATAACTTATAATAAAGCATTACTGATATTATAAATGCGAAAGTGTGTTTGTTTGTTGGTTTGTCCTTCAATCAAGTCGCAACAAAACAGCGGATTGATGCGATTTTTGCATGGGTATAGTAATGGATGTAGTAGTGGTTGCTCAGACCGGGAGAGCTACTTTTTATCTCGGATAATGAAAGAGTTCCCGCGGGATTTTTAAAAACTAAATCCATGCGGACGAAGTCGCGGGCATCAGCTAGTATATAATAAAAGAAAGTGGTGTTAGTTACACTATTTATAACTCAAGAACGGATGGACCGATTTGGCTGAAAATTGGTGGAGAGGTAGCTTAGAACCAGGAGACGGACATAGGATACTTTTTATCCCGTTCGACCGCGTTTCCGTCATGTCACTATAAAACGTGGTATAAGAAAAACGCATCTGACATGGAATAACAAAACGCAAATGACAGTGGAATAACAAAACGTAAATGACAGCTAAACGTAATTTTGTCTTTGGTTAAGTATGGTAAAAAATTTGACAATTATAAAAAGTGTTATAATAAAGCATTACTGATATTATAAATGCAAAAGTGTGTTTTTTTGTTGGTTTGTCCTTCAATCACGTCGCAACAGAACAGCGGATTGATGCGATTTTTTGCATGGGTATAGTAATGGATGTAGTAGTGGTTCCTCAGACCGGGAGAGCTACTTTTTATCTCGGATAATGAAAGAGTTCCCGCGGGATTTTTAAAAACTATAAATCCATGCGGACGAAGTCGCGGGCATCAGCTAGTAGTGTATAAGTGTAAATTTGTCATGGCAATGTTTTCAGCAAGAATATGCGAAGCTACTGAACTGAAGTTCAGTTAAAAAATAAAAGATGGCGTCATTCCAGCGCTAATTCAGTCTCGGACACGTCTTGTCCAGCAACGTCATGCATGGAACGACATGGCGTCAGAACTCGGAAGGCGTGTAAGGACCAAAATATACAGTACCATCATAACATTAGCATCAACAGAACCGCGGGCCAACGTCTATTTATTTTGGGCTTTTAATGACATTTGCGATTGGTTTGATTATAATTAAAAATCGGCCAAGTGCGAGTAGGACCTGAGCACGAAGGGTTCAAAACCATCGTAAAAGATTTAACACCCGGCTATTAAGAACGAGCAAAAACAAAAGTTCATTGTATACAGTTGAGACCCCTCTTTAATTTTTTTTGAAACGTAGTTCCTTATCGCGCGGTGCGGAAGGGGACTAGATGGAAAAAATTAAGACAAAATTGAACCGACACTTTTTTGAAACCGACACTTTTTTGAATGTGAATTTGGCATTGTGTTCATTATATTCACAGTACAATATAAGAACTCGGTAGCCTTGTGGTTTCGACAGTCGCTAAACAGTTAAAAGTCGATGATTCGAATCCCAGCTCGACAGACTGAATTTTCTATTTTCAATTTTATTTTAAACTAGCTGACCCCGCGAACTTCGTACCGCCAGCAAAAATATTTAGTGGTTGGTCACCCTTATCATTTAGGGCTATGAAAAATAGATGTTGGCCGATTCTCAGACCTACTCGATATGCTCACAAAATTTCATGAGAATCGGTCAAGCCGTTTCGGAGGAGTACGGGAACGAACATTGTGACACGAGAATTTTATATATTAGATGTGGAATTTTTCCCTAATTTTTTATAACTTATTTTTAAGTTATAAAAAATTCGTATAAAACCATCGACTTTTAACTGTTTAGCGACTGTCGAAACCACAAGGCTACCGAGATCTTATATTGTACTGTGAAAATAATGAACACAATGCCAAATTAATTAATCGAAAGGAACTTCGTTCCATCCGGGTGTCCCTTGACACCTCTCAAGTTTTTTTGGAACGTAGTTCCTTATCGCGCGGTGCGGAAGGGGGCTAGACGGATCGACACTTTTTTGAAACCGACACTTTTTTGAATGTTTTTTAGGCGACTGCAGAAGCCACAAGGCTACGGAGACCCATTATTGTACCGCGAAATTACCCATTTTTACCCATTTATACCCATTTTTGTTATAGCGGCAATAGAAATACACATTCTATGAAAATTTCAAGTATATCTACCTATTACGGTTCATGAGATACAGCCCGCTGACAGACGGACGGACTTAGTAATAGGGTCCCATTGACACCTTTTAGGTAAGGAACCCTAAAAAGTGAACAACATCGAATAGCAAACAGATTCAAGAATCAATCTAATACATGGTCGAATTAATAAAATCAACGCAGTCGTATCGTGCTTACCGCGTGCAAAATTCGATGTTTGTTTCTTTCTATTTTACGACGAACTTCCTGAAATTAAATATTAATAGCCCCCAGCAGCATCATTTTGATATATTTAACTTCAATATTAATCATGCACACTATAAAAATAACTATGTTGCATGCACCTAGTTATTTTTATAGATGCTAGGTCAGGCTTGAGGAGTTGAAGGTAAAGATTTTATGGGACCATTTAGTAACCTTCCTCGTCTAACTAGTATATATTTGTATATACCTACTACAAAATAATAGATTAAGATCTTTTTGTCTAATCTTAGCTCAAACAGTCTTCTTAAGTTCTTAACAGCCAAGTGTAAGTCCCCTTTCCTGGTTTTATTTCAACTGAGACAGGTAAAATTTTTTTCAACTCTTTACATGGTGGGATAATAAGCCCTTTTCTTGTTTGCTAACCACAGAATTGAAGATTAAATCTTTGCCTGTGATACATCAAACAAAATCTTATCATCCATTTATCATTCATACGGGTTGAGTTATTTAGGATTTTTGTGGCAAGGGTTACCCATTTATCCAATCTCAAAAGTTACTACCTCAGACTACCTCATAGCGTCAGTGACGGCAGGGGTAATAAGCACCACAGCGGTGCAACGAATGCGCCACCGCTAGTGTGCCGAGACCGTAAGAGTCATTCGTAGTAAGCGTTACCCATTTACTAAACTAGCCATTACCTCATAGCGTCAGTGACGGCAGGGGTAATAAGCACCACGGCGGCGCAACGAACGCGCCACCACTTGTGTGCCGAGACCGTAAGTCATTCGTAGTAAGCGTTAACCATTTACTAAACTAGCCATTACCTCATAGCGTCAGTGACGGCAGGGGTAATAAGCACCACGGCGGCGCAACGAACGCGCCACCACTTGTGTGCCGAGACCGTAAGTCATTCGTAGTAAGCGTTAACCATTTACTAAACTAGCCATTACCTCATAGCGTCAGTGACGGCAGGGGTAATAAGCACCACAGCAGGGTAAACTGAGCCGGAGCGGCGCAAAGAATGCGCCACAACCAGCGCGCCGAGCCCGTAGGAGTCGTTTGTGGCAAGTGTTACCCATGCTCGATCTGTGTAAAGGAATAGAAGTATTAGATGCTATGATATTATAATATTAATAGTCGAGTCACCCACATGGCTCGAAGAACCGATGGACTTTGGGATCCCAAAACGCTGGAATGACAACCCTGTAGGCCGTAGCGTTGGTAAATCCCCCACTAGGTGAAAGGACCATTTCAGGCAGGCGAGTCGTTGGCAGCGATTGAGTTGTGATGATGATGATTATAGTAAACGAATAGATTTCTATAGGTACCACCAATAACACGTACTTATCAGCATTAAATAATGACAAGGTTTACCTACATAAATATGAATTATAAATTTTTTCGTAAATAATGAACACTTGTAAAATTGTTGACTTTCAAATAGTGTACCTAGGTACCTACCAGTTTCGAAATAAAGAATGTAATTTTAGTAGATTTGACCTCGCGAATCTATTTATCTACTTATAATATGATATGTGGGTAGGTAAGTAGATATAGACGGCTAAGCAAATATTTTTATACGTATTGTTCACTATACAAATAAAAACCTGCTTTGGTAAATAGTATACCTAATAGTTCTTCTGAAGAGTGCATGCACGAGTTGAATTTAATCAAGATACAGTGCCATCCAGTACTAGTACTGAAGAAAAGGTAGGTCAAGGAAACGCAGAAACTTTTATTTCTCTACAGAAGGTAGGTAATTTGAATTTGAAAGCTTACGGCACGCAAGTCTCGGCGCATGAATTCGGCTTTCTCTCCTACATTTCTTAAATCATTTGTTTTTCATAAACCGTTAACATGAGACATTCGGAAAGCGCACACATCGAATTTTTCAATACATATATGAGCAAGTATCCGGTAAGCTTAAGTTCTCATACAAACTTAATTTTGCTATTGAGAAATTAAGGATTGATATCAATGTTTTGCAAATAATTGCAACCTTTTGAGGTTTGAAATTAGTTTGTTAACATTCTACTTGTCGAAAAATGTCAGGAAAATTGTAGATATAATATGTTTGAATTTGAACATGCCTAACGGGATTTTCCGGCGTCGAAACGCGCAACGGAATGATTTTCTCAAACAAATTAGCGTCATCCAACAAAAAGTGTAATTTCTTCTCCTTTATTAACCGATCGACGTTCAATGTTGAACATAGGTCTCTTGCATATTCTTCTACAAGCCTCGGTCTTGTTTCGCCTGCATTCAACGGCTCCCTGTATTTAAATTATTAGTAACTAGATAATTCCCGCGACTCCGTCCGCGTGGATTAAGGTTTTTAATTCCCGCGGGAACTTTTTAATTTTCCCGGATAAAATGTAGCCTATATGATAATCCTGGGTATGAGCTTTCTCCAATCCGAATTTCAGCCAAATCGGTTCATGCTTTGTGGCGTGAAAGAGTAACAAACATCCATGCGAACATCCTTACAAACTTTCGCATTTACTATAATATTTGTAGGAAGTAGGATTAAAACTCAGTGGTTCGACGATATTATATTTAGCATCATGTAGCATCGCTCTTATGCTTTATCCCAAGGCAATAAAACTTGCAGGAGTCAGTTTTGGAACTCACTAGCACTGAGTAACACACTCACCGCAAGTTTTATCTGCATGCTAGGGCTGTAAGTTGTAACGGATATGCTTATCCGCATCCACACTGTAGACATCAGCATCCGTATCCGTATCTTCTATTTTAAAAGGTCCACAACCTTATCATTTCTATGAGGGTGTGTGGAGAATGTACATAGGAAAAAGTCGAACAGGCCTAATATAATAATATGATGAAATCGTTTCGTCTCTGAAATCGTTTAGAAAGCGAAAAGCTTCATCGGACAATTTTTCATTTACACTAATAATTTTATAAAGAGGAAAGATTTGTTTGTTTGTTTGTTTGTTTGAATAGGCTCCAAAACTGCGGGACCGATTTGAAAAATTCCTTCACTATTAGAATCCTACATTATCCCTGATGAACATAGGCGACAGAATATTTTCAAAAAGTCAGGGATCCGTATGAAAACTTCGATAGTGTAATCCAAGGTGTGAAAAAATTACCAAAAAAAACCATGGCGTACGCTGCGGAAACTATTGACAATAGAGCCCTAAAAATGAGGGAAAACTAAATTTAAAAAAAGATGATCTTATATTAATACTAATAGACAAGTATTTATATTACTTACTAGCTGACCCAGCGAACTTCGTACCGCCAACAAAAATATTTAGGGGTGGGTCACCCTTATCATTTAGGGGTATGAAAAATAGATGTTGGCCGATTCTCAGACCGACCCGATATGCACACAAAATTTCATAAAATCGGTCCAGCCGTTTCGGAGGAGTTTGGTAACAAACACCGGGGCATGAGAATTTTATATATTAGATTATGTACTGTAAATCATTATTATGTATGTGTAATCGTAAGGTACCTTAAAAGACATTAATTATAATAATATATAGTAATTTATCTAATTAATAACATAGTAAGCGTACGCTAAATATACCTGCACGTGCCAAAGACGTAAAATATTAAAATAACTGGAAATGGCTCTAACGACGCATAATAATTTATATCTATTGGACTTCTGATTTTGCTGTAGAATTTGAGCAAGTTCTAGGAAGTGCGCAGTTTAGATATTCTAATGACGAAGACGGCTTACCGCTTAGTGTACGTATCTGTAGGTACATGATACTAAATATATTGGCACGAGTCTAGTCTTCTATTAGCTTAGCGCTCCCTTTATAGTGCTAGCAGATGATGAAAGATGCTCGACACTTGTTTAGGATGCTAAAGTTAGGTACGTAGTACGTACGTAGGTTAAAGTACGTAGACTTTTTTCCAATTAATTTTTTTCTATTATTTTTTTTGTTTCGCTGTGTAAAGTGCTGTAATGTAATAAAGTAGTAGATATTATCATACATGAAAGCAAGTTTCTCCGCGATATTTTCGTTACCTACCGATAAAGCAAGTGATATTTTAATTGCATGAAACACACATAACTTCGAAAAGTCAGCTGCTATAACTGCGTGCTTGAGATTCTTACTCTGGAACCCCAAAATGCAAATAGGTATGCTATTAGGTATACAATAATTATACATTCTCCGAAAATTGCAAATAGTGTACCTACATACCGCGGGGGCCAACACATAGTATCCAATAGCACCATGAAATAGACAAGAGCCGCACGCTCGTGTGCTGGTCCGAAATAGCGCGACACAAATAAAATTCAAAATAAAACTACTCGATAGCGTCAGATATTTGGTGCCGGGGCTCGACGCCTATGCATTCCACAATTAAACCGACAATCATTCTTTTTATCCACCTTTTGGTGAATGACGTGCCACTTCTAACATCCACAGACCACACGCCTATTTCAATATCATAGACGTAATTGTGCACACAGTGGTTTCTTTAGATTTTTTAATTCCTAACAAACAAAATAGAGTGCACAGTATCGACTGTGGTTTTTGTTGCATTTATTGTACCAGCGTTGTAATAAAAAAAACCGGCCAAGTGCGTGTCGGGCCACGCGCAGTGTAGGGTTCCGTAGTTACTTTCAAGTACGGAACCCTACACTAAAAATTAATATAATCTCAAATATTATTGCTGACCTAGGATAGTGATTTTATTTTATTTATGAATATTTAATACATTTTGAGTTCCATGGTTTAAATACTATAATATATTACAAAATATACAACTTACACTACGTGTAATACCTAACTTAGAAAAAACAGATATAACTCTTTAACTAATGAACCCTACTTAGCCGTGATAGTTTTCCTTTAAAATTCATTATATATACTACTGCTGTGAATTTTTTCTTGTATTCTTTATACAACCATTTAGCTGGCAGAGGGGGGGACACTTGACTCTAATAAAATTTAGCACTTTAAAATATCATATTTCACAAACGGATCCCTGAATTGAAAAATGGTGTTCCCACACCCACAATATTTTTGAAAGACCTATTCAATGACACCCCACACTATGGGATAGACGAGAAAAAAAAAATTCATCCCCACTTTACATGTAGGGGAGGTACCCTAAAAAAAATATTTTTCACAATTTTATTTCACCACTTTGTCGGCGTGATTGATATTTATACCCTTGCCAAATTACAGATTTCTAGTACCAATAGTCTCTGAGCTAAATCGCGGACAGACAGACAGACAGACAGACAGACAGACGGACGGACATGGCGAAACTATAAGGGTTCCTTGTTTACTACGGAACCCTAAAAATGAAAACTTAGTCTTGTAGGAAGTTTAAAACAAAATTAAATATGCTTATCAACAGTTCAACGATGATCACAAGAATATTAAATACCAATTAATTATTATAATTATTTAGAACAGACAACAGTGTACTCAAGTCTGATTTCCAAAGTAATTCCATAGTAGTAATTAGTTATTACTTTTTTCGAATTTTTGACGTGATAATGTCTTATAAATCGATAACACCGGCTGCATGCATGAAAAAGTGTCAAGTTCCGCCTAGCCTGAGCGTGCAAGCGAGAGCGCGGAACAAGCGATAGATAGGCACGATCGGTCCAAGCGTTGGCTTTAGAGAGCGCCTGCCGCCGGGCCCGCCACTCATAGCGTGCGCGCTGTGGTTAGCGGTCATCAATGTTTCTTTATGAGGTTATCACGTAAAACTATCGTCCATAAACCGACTTTACAGACAACCAATTTTTAACCGACTTCCAAAAAGGAGGAGGTTCTCAATTCGGCCGGTATCTTTTTTTTTTTTTTTTTTCTATGTATGTCCACCGATTTCTCCGGGATTACTGGACCGATTCGCATGTTTTTTTTTTAATCGACAGAGGATGTTTACGAAATGGTCCCATAAAAATTTTAACCTTCAACTCCTCAAGCCTGATGCTGCAGGGATATAAATTCACCTAAAACTATGGCGATTTAGGAAATTTCGATTACGAATTGATATTGTAGGTAACAAGTATGGACTACATCATGGAGCTCCAGGTCCTAGCTCCTCATTCATAGGATACTACACTTAAAAGCTTAAAATAAAAATTCTTTTCAAAAAACCGACTTCTAACGCCACTACAAAGTATAAAAATAATTATAATAATAATTTTTGTTTGTCCACGTTTGTTGAAGTCGGGCGGGCCTAAAATACAAACTATGAAACCGACTCGCGATGCCCGCTCGACTTCTACAAACGAGTCTATCATATTCTGTAGCGTCGCGCATCGGTTTCATAGTTTGTATATAGGCCCGCCCGACTTCAACAAACGTGGACAAACAAAAATTATTTTTATACTTTGTAGTGGCGTTAGAAGTCGGTTTTTTGAAAAGAATTTTTTTTATCAAAACTAAGTTCATATATTTTCATATTTAAACCAGCTCTGCACTGGCTCGGCATGTGTAGGCTTATCTATTTCATTGACCAAATCCGCAGTTGGCCAGCGCGTGCCGTGGACTAAGGACTAAACCCTTTTCATTCAGAGAGGAGACTGTGCCAACCTAGTGAGCCGGCGAGGGGTTCAGATGATGAATTGAAATCCACTTTAGTCTGAAATTAGTGTGAAATTGTGACTTGTAACTAGTAAATTTTGACTAAGATAAGAAGCAAATCTACTGAAGTCATTTCAAATGCAATGTCTCTGTAGGTCTAGATCCCTGTCTGACAGGTGATTTAAGAGCCATTTGAACTTTGAGATGTGTAGCACTAGCAAACTGTTTAGCACTGTGGGTTAATAGGTGATAAAACGGCTGCCAATTAACTGAATAGACAGGTACTATAGTCTGCGTAAAAAAAACAAAAACCATCATAATTATGATTAGTTAACTTTGGCTGTCGAACTGCTCTAAATTGTTTAAAGATAAGAACTGTTAAAAGGAAACTTCTTTGATCATAATAACTTTGTAACAGTCGATAAAAATTACGCATGTTACGAAATTCTTATAGTAGGTAGGTACTTCTTAAGTACCGACCTACTCTAGATACAAAATAAGTCAAAGAACATATTATACATCGGAGAATCAAGTTTTTTGCTATTAAGTATTATGATAAAGCTTCATTCTACGTATTTTAGACGAATAGCTACTAGAATAAATTTTGTAGGTCATAGATCTAGCCTTGAACTCCCGGGTGATTGATGGATGATGTAGGGTAAAAAACACAATTACCTAGAAAATAACAAATGAGAAAGTAAAGAAAGTACCATAATCAGACTATACAGTATTCTATGGAATTTGCACGGGAGTGTTAACTTTAGTTACTACAAGCCGCGAACAATTAATCAAAGTGCCAGAAGAAATTTTGATAAATTTTTACAACAATGTAAGTATTTGAGTTGACAACTTTGTATTCGTAGTACGAGATCCGAACATAAAATCGACCTTCACCCATCTGTTTACCGAATGAAACATTTTTTTTATAAAATTCCATACATAGACAAATACGTCTTGTATGTATTGCCTATCAAAATATGTTCATGGCTATCATTAATTTAAAAAATATTAATTAATTTTTTTTTAGCGAGTTTCACCCACTTGTTTACCAATCAAATGTTATTGAATCTAAAAGTTTTAAATATATAGAATATAAAACGATCTAAAAGTTTTAAACATATAGAATAGGTCTATGAGGTATTGCCTACGTGTTTACGTTCATGGCTACCTGGCAAGCAGGTTTAAACAGGTAAGTAAATATAGGTGACTGCACCGATCTGTTTACCAATCAAAATATATATAAAAAAAAAAGGTTATTTAATAACAAACGCGATGATATAGTATTGCCTGCAATAAACCGTTCATGAAACACTATTGCCAGGATTTAAAGTTTAAAAATCAAAGCAAGTAAAATTGCGCAAGAGAGAAATCCGAGCGTCTAATTTAGTGTAGACAAAGATAAAAACAAACGGGTATTACTAAAGATGGACCGAGATATCTTTGGGCGATTACTAGCTATTAGTATTAAAAAGAAAATAAATATTGAGTATTGTTTAACTTTTCCGCTGGCACCAATGCCTCCTGCTCTCTTTTCATGTGCTGGTACAATTTTTAAAACAGACAAGTCAACGTTAGCAAAATCGTTGAAATCACATATTGAAATAGGTTAACCAACGTATATTGATGTTGAAATTATTGATGGTTTTTATTATTTGTATTTGAAAGGATCCTCAATGCCTCAGACTTTCGACAAAATTGCAGAGTCTATACTTATCAAACTTTGTTCAACAAATGCGGCAGAGATACATTTAGTTTTTGACCAGTATTTAATACCATCAATAAAAGAAACTGAACGCCAAAACCGTCAAGAGTTTGATATTCCATATAATATTTCTGGACCTCAACAAACTAGGCCAACAGACTTCTTAAAAAGTCTAAAGAATTATAGATTCAAAGAGGCCTTAGTTCAATTTTTATCAACTTACTGGGAAAATGACAATTTGGTACAAATAATTAAAAACAAAAAAAAATATTTTTATCCGTTAAGGATTACTGTTACTCTTATCAAACGCACAAAGATCGAGTCATCAAAACTGAGGAAGTTGAATACAATTGTTATCACGAAGAGGCGGACACCAGGATGGTTTTCCACGCTTCCAAAATTACACCAGGATCAAAGATATTAATTAAATCTTCTGATACTGATGTATTAATTATTTTGCTTGGAAACATAGATAAAATTAAAGAATCAGAAATTTGGCTGGCCAGTACAACAAATAAGAAAAAAAATACGAAAGACCTTGATTGTATTAATTGCACAGCTTTGGCACAAAAATTGGGAAGTACACTATGTCGAAGTCTACCTGCGTTCCATGCATTTACCGGAAGCGATTATACAGCAGCTTTTTACCAGAAAGGTAAAGTTAGACCATTAAAACTATTTTCAAAAAATGAGAGGTACCACAAAGTTTTTGCATCATTACTTGATGAAGCCGATATTTTTATTAATGAAAAAATGGACGCTGTTCAGGAATTTACAGCTAATATTTACGGCATCAAGCACTGCACCAGTGTCAATTATGCAAGAGTTCGCATTTTCCTGAAAACTTACTCTGCCAAGGAGGACAATGAACAGTTCTTAAAAAAAATATCTTCTTTCGACTCAAACATTATACCACCGTGCTGGTCTTCTCTTACTCAGAAAATTTGCGTACTTGTTACGTCAATTCTATGTGGCTTCATGCTACAGAATCGAATTGTGTGAAATTGAATCCGGAAAATTGCGGCTGGGTTTTAGAAAATAATTATTTGAAACCAGTAGGATTTATTGGTGATCAGACGCCTTTCAAGATAAACGACCTTCTGGAAATGACAGAAAATGAAAAAAACGAAGAGTTATCTGAGCCCGAAGATCTTGATACAACTTGTGATGATTCAGATGTAGAATAATATTTAAAAATTTTATGCTTCTTTCTCAACAATATGTAAAAACAGCATGCGTACTCTCTTCTTCGAAGTATGTATATTGTTATAGTATATATGCGTACTCCATTCAACGAAGGCGTCGCTCGCAGCCACTATGCTCTATCCTTATTTATTACACTAAATTAGACGCTCGGATTTCTCTCTTGCGCAATTTTACTTGCTTTGATTTTTAAACTTTAAATCCTGGCAATAGTGTTTCATGAACGGTTTATTGCAGGCAATACTATATCATCGCGTTTGTTATTAAATAACCTTTTTTTTGATATATATTTTGATTGGTAAACAGATCGGTGCAGTCACCTATATTTACTTACCTGGCAAGCAGGTTTAAACAGGTATGTTTAAACCTGCTTGCCAGGTAGCCATGAACGTAAACACGTAGGCAATACCTCATAGACCTATTCTATATGTTTAAAACTTTTAGATTCAATAACATTTGATTGGTAAACAAGTGGGTGAAACTCACTAAAAAAAATTAATTAATATTTTTTAAATTAATGATAGCCATGAACATATTTTGATAGGCAATACATACAAGACGTATTTGTCTATGTATGGAATTTTATAAAAAAAATGTTTCATTCGGTAAACAGATGGGTGAAGATCGATGTTATGTTCGGATCTTAGACCATCGTAATAACACAGAGTTAAACATGAACAAAAGGCTGAGATATCTATAACAGTTATTAAATAATATCTAAGTTATATATTATGAAAATTGAAGTTTATAATGATAAAGAATGTTGAAATACCTAATGTCTATGAATTGGGAAATTAGCATCCATAAATAGTATGGGTAATATGTATGTTGACGAGTATGAGACTTATATTGAGATAGATATTATGTTAATGTTGAAAACGATCAAGTTTAGATCGTATGGGCTAGATTTAAATAGATAAACATGGAACGTTGACGTTAAATAGAACCCCAATAAGGAACGTATGATTTAAATGGCGCGGGCGGGCAGGATCAGACGCCACTGAAGCCGGGAGCAATGTCCCTGTAGTTTCTATTTAGGTGCGGCCGGTCTGGCGGGAACCAAGCGAGCATTCGGATGCTTAAAGAAAGGAATGCAGTAATAGTGCATTCTCCGTTCAAAATGTCCACACGAAAACCGATGAAAAGAAACGAGCATGCAACTTCATTCATGCAGAGATTAATAACAGATTACGATCGAAGTTTCGACTTTCTATGATCCAGCAATAAAATTCACGCGATTTAACCAAAATCGTGTAAGCGCATAATAATTGCAGTAAAGGCAGGTAATTGCAGATTTTATATTACCGAGTTCATAGTATGTAAGCAGAAAATATAAATTGGTTACCTATTATATATTCTAAAAACTTAAATATTATAAAAGAGATTTTACAGTTAACAGTGGAAATAATGAATAACAAATTAAGTAATGTAGGTACACGACACGCGTAAATATTATTGTAACAATATCAGTAGATACCAATTTATTGTTATTACATAATATATTATATTATTGTACCCACATATACCTAAGCAGTTTAACAAAATGATATTTTAAAATTATTAGCCATTTTCATTTTCATTCATCTCAATTCTCAACCCACCACCCAGCCGGTCTAACTCCGGGCACGATCTCTCGTATCGTCCACGATTTGACATATCTTTCAGAACATTTTTGAGAATTTCTAGGCATGCAGGTTTCCTCATGATGTTTTCTATCACCGTTAATAGCTATTTATGCAACTGCATCGTAATGAGGGTCATTTTAATTCAAGTGCTGTTTTTGATACTAGGCTTGCCGAGCATCAAAATAGGATAGTACGAGAATTAAAATGACTAATTACGTACCTCCAGTTGCATACAAGATTTTATCTACGACAAGGAAAATAAAATCATTCGTCGTCATTCGTCATCGTCTTTATAATTTTTTACTTTCCTTTACAATTAATAAAAAAGTCAAAACAATACAAATTGCACAAGTTACAAAAGTAATGCGTTTGTTGGGTAAAGTTTTTTATATATTTTTTAATTCTTAAAAAAAATTTTAGGTTTGATATTAGAATATTGAGTGGCAGTACCAACCAAAGGGTGGGTTGGGAACCAACTTTAATCTTACATTTATATGAACGATACAAAAGTGCCAGAACTCAGACCCTCCTAGCTTTAGGTGTCCTATTTTATGAAGATAACCATTTCGATGCAGCTCCCATACAACGGGTTCATTTCGATTCAGCTGTCAAATTCGAAATTGGAACTTTTCGATGCTGGAGTAGATAAAACAAGTTATTTAATTACTTAAAACGCCGCTTAACTCCAAAAAGTCTGAGATGCGTGCTTGGGATCGAAACGCCTCGAAGAGACTCACGTTTTAACCAATAGGCTTCTTCTTTCACTTCTATACAATGGTCTGCCAAAAGATATATTATCCGAGAAATATTTTCCAATTTTTAAAAGAAAACTCAGGAAGTTTTTTAAAAACAGTTAGCAAACCTTAAAAATATTTTAGTTTTATAGTTATTTAAGTTATTTAAGAGCCACCATTTTTTGTTTTAAAATATATAATGTGTTATAATTTAAGTTTTAATTTCTCTGTAAGTGAGTATGCTTTGTTCTTAGAGAATAAATTCTTTAAAACCTAAAACCTAGGCTATGCCAAGCTATCATCGGTATACTAGGCTATCGCCGCTATGTTACATTAGTAGATTAATCTACCAATACTCAATAATGTTATGTTACATTCATCTCAGTTTTTGTCCCAGATAAGAGTATTTTCACCTCTAATAAAGCCACAATAAGGTCAAATTAACTTTTGCGGCAGGTATCGTGTTCCTATCCAACCACAATCCTTTGCAGATATGCGTAAATAAATAAATCAGTCGATGAGTAAAATAACTTTTTATCTCCGTTGTGACATAGTGTGAGAGAATATCTTGAATAAATATTTTTACTGTTGCTAATCTAGCTATCTCGGCTGTACCTACTCTCCGAATAGAAGTTTATGTTCATGGTCAAGACCAATAAAACGATAACGCATCGAATTACGAGAGTTGATATGCAGCATGTTCAGTATTCTATGTTTATAGAAATGGACTGATGCTGATATGACTATTATGTATGTTTACAATCGTCGAGAATGTTATCAGATAACATAAATATGTAGTTTATGTGCGCTTGCGTCGTGTACCTACATAAAACAATTCAATTCATAACCGTGATCCATGTGATCGCACCTGTGGCCGGACGTAACGTAAGGCTAATAGTGATGCTAAAGAAGTCAATGCAGATGGAATCTGAATTGAATGTCTCAAGGTTACTGGAGGTGGGGTGACATTATTGATAGGGTATAGGTACCTACCATTGCAAGTAGGATATATTTTTTGTAATAGATAACGTGTATTTTTGTTGGTTTATTGATTTGCCTTTCAATTATACAGCAACGCGTGATTTCTTGCAAGGGTACAGTTTTGGAACTGGAGAATTGGAGGGTTGAGTGACATAGGATTTTACTCTGGAAATACAAATGGTTCTTGTGGGATTAGCAGAAAACTTAACTATACGCCAACGAAGTGGCAGATAAAAGACGGTCCATTATATTTTAATTGAGGAAATTAAAAACTCCATCAATGGCGGAGCTGTAAAGGATAACAGTGAAATGTACCTATAGGGAATGTGATATGTTGGCCACAAGTTTTAGGGGAAATAATAGTTAAACATATGTTTTCCTACTACATATTTTATAGAAACTAAATTAAAAAGATAAGAAATACCAGTTTAGTTAAAACCTTGATAAAACAAAATTTTTAATCATGTGAACACGAAATAAAAAGATACGAATACGATGCCCAAGCAGTATTTTTGACAGGCTTTTCTCACATTTCAAAATTCAAAACAATCCGTTGAAAACACCCACTTAAATAATATATTTATGAACAATTTATTTTATTTTTTTAAATAATATCTAACTACCCTAACCTCTGTCATTAATAGTGAAACTTAAAATTACAGTTTCAGATGTCAACTTGGCGCTGAAATTTTAAGCGACAATGGGTTATTGTCGTTATATAGTTGAGAAAAGTCTAAGGAAATTATGTACTTACTTGACATTTTGAGGCCGGGTGTAGTACCTATGTGACCGTTGTAGTCACTAAAATATCACGAACTACACGCGTTCTTCGAGCAGCACATACAAATGCTTACTTCAACGTGCGCGACCCAACGACCACGATCCCCTCACGGCGGCGCCGCTACCCATAGCCTAGGCAATGGGGCGGTCTGTTGTATGGAGACCCCCACATCAAATCCTCAGTCGATGAAATTTGGCGAGGTTGTAGTATGGGATGACCCAAAATTTATACAAAAATATCCAAAAAAAAAACCATGCGGAAGTTGGGTATTTATACCTAAAAGTACAAATAGCTTAATATTTTGAACAGAATAATTTCTCCGTCCAATTTTTTTTTTACCAAACTAATTATTAGCCTTAATAAAGAGGTACTTGATAAAAATCCAAAACTTTTTTCAAACGGAACTGTCATTTTTTAAAGAGGTTTCCTTTTTTTGTCCGTAATTTCGACCAGAAAATTGCTCAGTCAATTTTTTATTTTCAAATGTCCTTAAAATGTAATTTAGCATAACGTGTAAGAAAATCCAAAAAAAAATCCATACCAAAATCTATTTATCTTACTTCAACTGAAAATTGTTTATAACTCGGAATGAAAAATTTCTCTATCCAATTTCTTTTTTTTAACATAGTAGGTAGTCACATTTACACACTTATCCTAAATATCCAAAAAAAATATCACGAAGAACATCGATATTGAAACAGAATTTTTTGAAATCTAAACTGCGTTTTCGCGATAATGTACCTTAATGCTTGAATCATTGGGTATAGTTTAGCGTGCGCGAGCGAAGCGACTTCACAAATAATATATTACTACATGCCTTCTACGATGCTAAATAATAAACATAAATGTGTACCTCAACATTAATTTATTTATACAACCACTAATTGTAGCGACTTAGCTTCCAGATAATGAATGAGCTTTTCAATAGTTTAATTAAGGGCCCTTAAACATAATTTGTTTCTCCGAATTAGTTTATTTTGGGAAAATTTAAACAAAAACAACATAAAATTGCCATAACAGCTTATATTAACTAATATTCATTTCCTTCACTGAAAATAAAATAATATGTATCTGCTTCAAACAACCAAAAAATAACATCTTTATTTTGAAAAAGTATAAAAAATTATGAAGCTCTATAATGTTTAAAAACAATTGTTTTTTGGCAAAAGCTTCATTGATTACTTTGTGTGTGGCTCTCAATTCAGCACTTATTTTTTTAACTTATGCACGGTATTTAAGGAGAACCCTAAAAAAGTGACATACTGTTTTTATTCAAGATTCCTGTATTATGAATGAATACAATACAATAAATAAAAAGAGCATGACACTTTTTAGGGATCCTCAAACACCGTGTGTTGTATGTACAGCGGTTTCTTCGAGATTTCTGAACCGATTTGGATAATTTTTATTTCACTTGCTAGAAGAAATTCTCGAGATGGTTCCCCAATACTTTCTGGATCCAACTTTTCAATTCTAATGCCTCATTCTGAAGTCGGGCGAGCATAAAAACACGCCCAATGTCAACATAATGTGTAGAAACTAAAAACTTTTTTTTCAACACACCTGCTCATAAAGTGGCTCTAATAGCCTAGTTGACAAGTTCAAAATGGTACAAAATAGAGATACTGGTCTTAAAATTATGTGCGATAGCTCATTGGATCCGGAATGACGCCTAGAAAAATGTTCCAAAAGCACATAAAAAATTGCAAAAGTTATAAACAATTAAAGATAAAAAAAAATGGCATTTCGTTTTTTGCCAATATTTCATAAACTATTAATATTTAAGAAATTTCAAAAAAAGATTCTAAAAGAAGAGGAAATTTTCAATAAAAAAACTCCGAACTCCCGGAACTCTATCTCCATTATTTATAATTTTAATTTAACGCTGAAAATAGGTCTGCGCGCGACATTTTTAGGTTGCGCGCGCGGCGTCAAAAGCGAGTACGGCACATTAATTAATTTATTTAAGGTATTGAATATTTTTTTTTAAATTTGAAAAAATTATGGTGTGTTTTGAACACTATAAATAATTTATTCTCGTTGGAAATTTTACTTAAAGTTAATTTTTCAACAAGTTAAACAATTGTTAACTAACAAAATTTTCTCGAACTTCCGTCTTAATTGTAAGTGAAAAAAAAATTGTGTGAGTCAGCTCACGACGCACAACTGGAGTTTACTTCATACTCAACGTTGAAATTTCTACCCTAACGTTGAGTAAATAAGGTTGGTCTTCGCTTGAGTTGTCGAATGCCCGCGCTACGCCTTTCACAACGATGCAAATCTCCACCCCTAACGTTGAGTAAACAAGGTTGGCTTTCGTTCACATGTAGATTAGCGCCATCTTTCGGCTTATGTGTAAACTATTTGAATAGCCACGGTGTTGTACTCCGTACGGTGTTGTGAACGAAAACCAACCTTATTTACTCAACGTTAGGGTAGAAATTTGCATCGTTGTGAAAAACGTGACACGGGCATTCGAAAACTCAAGCGAAAACCAACCTTATTTACTAAACATTAGGGTAGAAATTTCAACGTTGTGAAAAACGTAACAAGGTCATTGATAAATTGATTTTACTGTCCGGATTTTTCTCATACCGGGCTGCTAAAATCGATTCTTAAGGAGTAAACTCCAAAAAATGTTTAAATAATTGTCGTAAAAAATTTCAATTATATTTATGTACTACTTCTTTATTTGATTTGTTCACATCGGCATTCTCATTACAGAAAATACATTTGGAATTGTAATCAAACTCTGAAGATGGTTCTTGTGAATTAAGTCTTTTCTTTTTTAAAAATGATTTGATCATATTATCGTTTATGTATGCTTTTCTGCAAGAGACGTGTAAGTCTAATTCTTCTAATCCGTGAAGCTTATGCTCTAATTCGTCGCCCCTTTTTATGCTGCAGTTTTTAATCGTTTCAACTCCTTTTTTTTCACTGTAACTTTCTCTAAGCCGGCAAAGCTCTTATTGCACAAAATACAAAATTTTTCCATAACGATTACGCGTACAACAACAAACAAATTTGCAAATAACAATGGTCGCCTTGGTCACTAATGGCCGTTTCTAATTTCTTAGTCGAACGAAATACGAGTAACCACGAGTAAGTATACTCGGTCATACTCGGTTGGTTCGGACGAACTGCGCGCGCAGAGATTGCGCTCGTTGGACATCTACAGGCTCACGTCGCCGTGGGCAGACAAAGTCGGGTCTCGTGACGTCATCACGCTCCTACTCACTCTTTGTTATGGAGTAACATCGGCACAAAAAAAACGTCGAATTGATTACCTGCTCCTTTTTTTGGAGTCAGTTAAAAATAGCCATAACAACATAAAATAATAATATCCATTTCTTTCAAATTCAAATTTATTTCACGTAGGCTAACCTGTGGCTCTTATGACACGTCATGATTCTACCACTGGTTCGGAAAGTAGATTCTGCTGAGAAGAGCCGGCAAGAAA
This sequence comes from Oeneis ivallda, assembly GCA_029955525.1. Classification (NCBI taxonomy): domain Eukaryota; kingdom Metazoa; phylum Arthropoda; class Insecta; order Lepidoptera; family Nymphalidae; genus Oeneis; species Oeneis ivallda. The sequence continues at coordinate 23,219,456 of JARPMR010000003.1, forward strand.
GTCAGCTCTTTTCAAAATTGGTATGTTATGCAGAAAAAATGTACCTAAACCTAACTAAACTCGCTCCTAAATCATCAATTTTCGGTGTGAAGAGGTGACGAAAAATCATTTTTATAGTACTAAAAAGAAAGATTTTTCACCAAACCAAAACCAAAAATTGGAGATAAAGGACCAATCTCTGTGTAGTAGTTTTTAGTTCCATTGTATTTTGTTCGAATTAGTTACAAAATGATCCGAAAACTCCAATAGTTTAACGGATTTGCATTAGCGCCCTTAAAATTGTGCAGTAATGTCGCTATGATATGGATTTCGTGCCCCTTTTCGAGCGGGATGGCAAATTATTGTGTTCTCGTGAGTGAGAAATAGAGTGATAGACGCGCGACGTACTTTTGACGACGTACTATTTTTTACCTAATTACAAATTACTTAAAATACAAAATTGCAAATTATTATACACCCTTAAAGCAGTTTTTGTCTCAGCATTTAAACTAGTTTTAGATCTGCGTGCGATTTTTCGCTTTAATACCATGACAATATGGTTCAGAACCATTTGACCGACACAGTCACTGTAGTTGTCAACAGTTTTTGATTGAAAATTGAACTGTCGACTCTACGACATACATTCGATTATCGAGTACTGGCTCACGTCACAAAAGGCAGATACTAATGTCAGTCTCGTCACTGAATAGATAAAGTCTCGTTATAGTCCGGGAGCCAGGTACAAATTCGGTCAATTATTTCCTCTCGAGCGAAACTTCGTGAAACGCATTAGGGATTTATATTATGAATATTCGCGACCGTCAGCTGCGACGCCGTGGGCTGGGGCGGGCAGTGGCAGCCTCCAACGCATGGAGAAAAAAAAAGGTTTTTAGTCATTTCCTCCCATTTGAAAATTTGACAGATTATAGTTTACCTAATATTTTGAAGGAAAACTAACCATAACATGGTGGACCATGTTATGGTCAGCTGACTTTATTTCTTTTCTATATATCTGACAAATTTTCAAATGGGAGGAAATGACTAAATAACTTTTTTTTCCTCCATGCGTTGGAGGCTGCCACTGCCCGCCCCACCCACGGAGTCGCAGCTGACGGTCGCGAATATTCATAATATAAATCCCTAATGCATTTCACGAAGTTTTAATTGGGAGGGACTTGGTCATGAAAATCTGTCACTGGCTCCCGGACCATTACGTCAACTCACCACGCTCCTGCTTCCCTTGATGGATTAAAATATATAAAATATTTCTTTCTAAAATTTTATAGTTTTTAATGCGCTTGATTATTTTTTTGGATATTTTGATACTTGATACAAAAAAAAAAATTGTAATCATATCAATAAAAAAAATGGATGGAGAAATTTTGCACTGTGAGTAAAAGGGTAGTTTTTGAAAAAAATATAGTCTCTTGGTATATTGTTTGGATTTTCAAGTTGTAGGTACAAAACGGCTATAAAAGGACATTCCAGTGAAAAAAATTCACAGAGCAATTTTTCGCTGCAAGTTACATTGAAAAAACGTATTTTTCAAAATTTGGTGGTTTCGACTAGGAGTATATTTTGGATATTTTATATTTTGTTTCTAGACTTTACATGAATGTTTCAGGTGAAGAAAGTTTTGACCGAGCATTTTGCCGAACTGAGATATTAAGCATAAAAGAGTTTAGGTAAAAATACCTAACTTCCGCTCTAATTTTTTTTTGGATATTTATAAAATACGTTTAACTACTGATACTTTATCATTCTGTAAAGTTTCGTCGCCTGAGGAATTGATGTTGGGGTCCACTAGCTTCATTGCCTAGACTACCACGCACACTTCAATAATAACATAATTACACGAACCAACACACTGATATTTTCTTCAATGTGTGATATTTCCTCACATTCTAATAGCAATACTAAAGCAGAAGCAAATAAATAAAGCAGCTTTTATTTCTAATAAAATAAAGATAATCCGGGAAAATAAAGCAATTGTTTTATTTGATTACCTACTGTTAAAAAGACAAGCAATTTTTTTGGATTAAATAAGCATAGGTAAGGAAAGGCATGGCAACTCCAGGGAACAGCTGTTCGTCACGATCGATAGATGTCGGTGGGTGTCGCTTTATTTTCGATGCCCTCTATCATAACGGTATCCGTAGTACAATCATTTCTCAGTGTCTACAGCCTTTTGATGCTTGCCGAGAATCAGGATTTTTTGATAAAATTATACGGAGATTTGTATTGATGGGCGAATTCGGCGCGAGAATGACGTACAATGACGCAATGTGTACATTTTTCGAGAACTCTAAATTTATTCGCCTCTCAGCAAGCAAAATATTCGAGATTCTTATTATCATGTGAAATATTGTAGCTGGATACGGTTTTGTGTTTGTTTTTGGTGTTTCGGTGGTAACGATGGCCAGCTCGCCGACGAGTATAGAGACACAAATAGACAGCTTCTTGGAACAGTTCAAGAGAAGTGCCTCGAAGGCCATGGAAGAAAGGATGGAGTGGCCCGACGGACCGTCTCCAGGTTCCATGGTGAAATCACGTAGCAGCTGCTTTACTCTGGATTCTTCTTCGGGTGGTAAGTCCTGCACTGCTTGAGAGATAGGTACCTATTGTGCTTCTCTTTTAAATATAAGAATGCAGATAAGTATAGGAAAGTGGGAACATATTATTTACGAGAAATTAACTAAGAAACCATGGACATGCCTAATAACTACGTCCATGTATAAAACCAAAGAATTCTAATCCTATAAAACATAGCTGGCTTTCTAAGGTAAAAATGAAACAAAACTGTAGTTTTATCACTTGGCTACTGTGCAATTAGGATGTTCATTTATCAAACTATCAAAATTCAAAATGCTTAAAAGTAAAGTCATAAAATTCATAACAACAAATAATAATAATATTAGTTGAAAATGTACCTACCTATTAGAAAAACCAATACCTATTGCGTTTTCTGCCGCTTTGTATTCAGTTTAAAACAAAAACTACAATTGTTTCTATTTAAATACACTTAAAATAAATATTAAATAAAATAACGTTAAAAAACTAACTGTCGAAATCAAATTGACAGGTCGCCTACTTAGATACAGTGACGCACTTTAAAAAGAACAGTAATTTCAGTTCTGAATTTTAATAATTTAAATGAATTAATACATAATTTTTATTATTTGTAATAAGTATGTACTTCAATAATTCTTTTCGAAATTAATAACAGGCATAATGTTTTGAACTTTGCTTTCGTAATTTAAAATTTTAAAAATTATTATTTTCGAGACCGGAAGTAGGTAATTACGGTTGCATTTTTACTCATTAAGTAGGAATACTCAATGAAAAAATAATTATAAAATTATTATTTGTCAGTTTTGAAAGTAAAATAATGTTATGTGCTCACAACAATAATTCTTACATATAGTTTTTTTTTTTTTTTATTCATTAACAAGGTAGTCCTTGACTGCGATCTCACCTGATGGTAAGTGACGATGCAGTCTAAGATGGTAGCGGACTAACTTGGAAGGGGTATGGCAGTGAAAATTCAACCCATACCCCTAATCGGTTTCTACACGCCATCGTGCCGGAACGCTAAATCGCTTGGCGGCACGTCTTTGACGGTAGGGTGGTAACTAGCCACGGCCAACGAAAGCCTCCCACCAGACCAGACCAGAGACAATTCAGAAATTATAAATTCCCAAATTGACCCCGCCGGGAATCGAACCCGAAACCTCCCAGTTATAAGACCACAGCGCTCACGACTGCGCCAGGGAGGTCGTCAGAGGTCGTCGTAGTAGGTAATTAGAGTAATCTAGAGACTATATCTCATTTCATCTTTATTACTCATCACACACACATTATCATTTTAATTATGGCGAACAATGGATTACATACTGAGATCTGAGATTAAGATAAGTAGGGTAGAAACTAGAAACAATACATCATAGAGTCATTAGTCTATTTTCAATAATATTTCGGCTAGACGTTTGGGCGTAGGAGATTTTATGCAATGTTGAGTAGGTATTTACCTATTTTAATATTCACGGGCGTAGTATTAAAAAAATAGTAGTTAATAGCTGTGCATGCAAAAATTCATCAACATTTCGGGGCTGATTTGTGTGATTATATTTTAAACGCAATAGGAAAACTCTCGTAATTCTTCTACTTTTTTTCAGTACCTACGTTATACTTAAGTTTTATGCACCTTGAAGGCGAGGATTCTGCATTTTTTCTTTGTAGCTAGTAATAATATCAGGTCTATCACTGTTAATCAATGTAATCATATATTTTGTCTAAACAAAATACGTGTATATTTATTGTTTGTATAATCGGGATGAACACTTTCACTATTGATAGAATTTACTGTAAACATGAGGTGCGTAACATCACGGCACTGTGTGCATTCAAGCAAACGCGTATGATTTAGTGTTTCAATCTAAATACATTCTTGTTAACTTCAAAATGTTTATTAGACTGTGTTATGTTTGATGTATTTCCACACGCTGTGGTAATGTGTCTATTGTATCAAGAGGCTCCCTGTGACTTCAAATTTCGGCGGTCCATCTAGTGGGGGATCTGTCAACACTGCTTTCAAGTGCGTATTCCTTTCTAGCAGCTTAGGACCCCAATTGCTATCAGTTGATCGAACTATGCGATCTGCCTATTGCCACATCAGCGCAACTCGATGAGTAATCGTGGTAACTCTGTTTCTCCCACCTATTACCTCATTTCTGATTTCATTACTCTAGCTTTGGGCATAGCCCTCTCCATCGCCAAAAATGAGGATCACAGTTAGCGAATGTTGTTAGGACTCATAATTCATCACTGGTAGGTAACACACGCTGTACGAAAACTTCGGTCTTCAAACACTGTATTTACGGAAACATTACTACTCTACTACTACTACTACTAAAATATCTTCTTTTCGCAACTAGGTATCAGGCAGGGATTCCAAATCGCTGATTTTTCTAAAAATTCATAGCTAATTGTTGTTTTTGCTCAGAGTTCTATAATTGGTTTGTTTTAATCTCATTTGGATGTGATATTTGCTTTTAGCCCTACATCCTACTAACTTTTTTATGGATTGCGCAGTTGCATCGGAAATGCATAGTTTTGTACGTTTTCATTGGCCTTCCATTAACGGCAAAGCTCTTTAGCTCAATAAGTAGTAAGTAGTAGCTTATTGATAAATTTACCTCTCTCAATTTATTTCGTTATGAATCTGATTTTAAAGTAGGTAAGTATATGCTTTAGTTTATCATATCAAAGCTTCAAAGGGACCTTCTTATGGGAAGAACGCATTGCTTGTGCAATCTTGTGATGAAGTGATTTGTCGTATCAGAAGTTTTAGGCTCATAGATTCCACAGATCAAACTGTGGATTGTGGATTGTCAGAAACTGGTTCATCATAAGTTTTCGAGTCATAGTCATAAACTAACGCAACACGATACTATTATAGTTCCCAAGAAACTGAGTAGAGACTAGAGAACTAATTTCAAAACGTACTTGCCTATGCCAAACTGAAAATCCCAGTAAGTATTTGGTTTAGTAGGGTAAGGTGCCTTAGGAGTGCGCGGTTAACGATCACAGTGAAATAACTCGAATAAAAAGCGTCATTATTAAATCAAAATATATTTATTAGACAAACTAAACAACTTTAATATACTATACGAATAATCAATAAAGTCTAGTGAGTTTTTAATTTGAAATAGAAAATGAGATCATACTCATATGCGCACTCTTGTGGATGCAATCACGCAAGAGTACGCAGAGTAGCCCTTAAGAGTACGCAGGGGATCCAAGAGTGCGCCCAAAACCTCTCTTTTGGCGGATTCTTAGGTTTTCTATATGTCTTCTTTGTTTTCTTCTGTGTTGATTTACTTTTAGTGTTTTTCGTTTTAGTTTTTTCTTCTTCCTCCTCTAGTTTTCTCTTCTTCTGTATTGATTTACTTTTAGTGTTTTTCGTTTTATTAGTTTTTTCTTCTTCTTCCTCTTCTAGTTTTCTCTTATAAGGAGAGCCTGTTATAATTTCGGATTTTTTACTGCGTTGAGATGGTTTTCGTAAAACCGAAGCCTTTGGAAGCGGTGAAATGTCAGCTAAAGTAGCATTTGGTGGATTTGATCTTTCTATAATTTTCAAACTATGTGTAATATCGGATAAAATTGAAGGACTTCCACTATTGTCATTAGGAGATGGTTCTTTTGCAATGTTTAAGTTTACTGGTGTACTAGTTATAGCTCTAGAAGTCTGCTCTGGTTCAGTCATAAGATTATTGTGTGTATCCTCATCTGGCAAAAGCATTTCGACGGGATTGTGGGCACTCACCACCTGATCTAATGACATGTCACTGAGCAATGGTTCTTCTTGCAGTACAATGTGGGTAAGAGAAGGAGTAACTTGATCAGGTACATCAACATTCAGTGATACTTCTTCAGGTAGATGAACACTAGAAGCAGAAATATATGCTACTTGTTCAGGTACGGCAATAGGACACGACGGGCCTTGTGTGGAAGTACCTGCCTCATTCTGCTCATCAATTAAAACATTAGCACATTCCACGGGTCTCTCAGTTACTAAACTGGCCAGAAAATCAGCGTCGGTAAATAAGTCTCGATTGAAGGGGCTTATTCCTCCTACTTTGAACCCTTCTACAGCATTTGAAATATTGGCTGTCCTCATATAAGCAGCATTGAATAAAGTAGCCACCTGATAAATAGTTATAGCCCTTGCCGGGTGGTTTAACATCCACTTTTCACACTCATTGGCATAATATTTTTTCAACGGTGAAAAGAAACACCTATCAAGGGGCTGCATTTTATGCGTGCTGTGAGGAGGTATAGTCAGCACATGGATATTATTTTGTCTACAAAAATTCACAGCTGCCAAAGATGTATGTGCTAAGTAATTATCTAAAATCAAAAGAACTGGGCATGCCTCAGAGGGCTTGACATGATATTTAAAATGATTTAGCCAATCCAAAAAAAATCTGAATTCATTCTACCACTCTCTGTTCCGAGGCCTATCGAGTTGGCTGGAGCTCCATCTAATAGTTCGGCCTTCATTCTTTTTCGCGGGAATATAAAAACAGGTGGTACATAATTTCCTGATGCACTCATTGCGCATACAACTGTAACATTTATGCCTCTCTCTGCGTGTTATTTTATTAACACAACGTTTTCCTTTCTAGAGCTTAACACTTTTGGAGCTTTATTTGGAACAGTTGTAAATCCGGATTCGTCCATATTATAGATGTGACATGGCTCAAATTTATACTTTTCTTGTAGAGTTTCTAGTTGATCATAAAATCTATTTACTTGTGGCCTGTTAAAGCCCGTAGCACGGGCAATACTTGTCGACGTAGGTTGCCGTAGGGAAATTCTATTAGCATGTCTCTTCATAAAATCCCGTACCCAATGTTTTCCAGCCATCTTTGTTTCGCGATTGAATTGGTGAGTATAATTATTTCTTTCCGCGTATTTGTAAACAGTAGACCTCATCTTTTTCATTGTCATACCATAAAACATTTCATCTAACTTCTTTATGTGCTCAATCAAGTTTTCTTCTACTTCCGGTGTGAAGGTGGCTTTATATCTACCTAAAGATGTTGCGACATCATCTCGCTTTAGTCTTTTTCTCAACGTAGACTCCGGCACTTCTAAAAGCTCAGCTACTTTTCTTTTACTTTTTCCCTCTTCAAACACCATCTTTTTAGCTAGATCTAATGTCTCTTGTGACCAATTAGTTCTGTTTGTTTTCCTTTTGTTCAACGCCATCTGAAAATAAAAATAAAACAGCTCACAAGAGTGCGAAGTATCCCCAAGAGTACGAATGCGCACTCATGCTGTGCGCGCTCTTGGGGAAATGTCAAAACAAACATCAAATAAAACTGGTTACGCCATCTATGAAAATATAGTCGCAACAATCTTGTTGCCGGTAGGCAGTGAACAGTTTTAGACGTTTTATTATTAATTAACACATTCCCAACTGAAACTACACTAGCGGCACGCTATGAAGGCCGGTTTGACACATTACAATAGTGATGTGGAATGTCAATTTATTCTCGAACAAAAAACAATTAAGTTTTGTTTTTGTACCTGATTAAATAGGTTTAATAAAACAAAAATGTATATGTTTATTTAATTTATTTGAACGAACTGAATATTTGAATGAAAATGAATATACATACTTTATATGCACACAAGAAACATATGAATACAAAAGATACCAAAAAAGGTGCCACAAAAGGCCATAATTAATCAGATTCGTCCATACTACTATTTTCACTGTCGTCACTGCTATCATCACCTACATTAATAATTATATGTTCGTTTTCTATAATATTATCTATTTTCACATCTCTTTCATAATCTTCCCTTATTAATTTAACAGTTCTATTCACAACCTTTTCCCAGTCTCCTTTAGTCACATGTTCACAAGCTTCTTCTAATAATTTTAGCATTTTTTTTGTGGTAAATGGGGGTTCTGTATTGTGTCTTGCAGCATATCCCTTAATTTGAGCCCACACCAACTCAATCGCATTATACTCACAATGGTAAGGCGGTAACCGTATAACTCTGTGCCCATGTTCTAATGCTATTTCGTCAATGACGTATCGGATCTTGGTTGGTTTGTTTTCTTTTAAAAGACGTACTAATTCCGCTTTTAACATATTCATGTTTGCATCTACGCCATTTTACGAAGCCATGCGACGATATCAGCTTTCTTTTGGGATTGGGCAGGTGGCTTGTCAATTTGCATCGAGTGGTATGGGGCGTTGTCCATAATTATAATAGATGGTTCAGGGAGGCTACACAACATTGAGGTAAACCATTCAGTAAACTTTTCTCCATTCATGTCTTCATGATAGTCTCCAGTGGTTTTTGACGCAAAAGCCATGAGAGAACCTTCGACAAACCCGTTGATGGTTCCGGCGTGACAAATTATAAGTCGCGATCCTTTTCCTACAGGAACTTTGGAAGTAGATGCTGCTGTGTCATCGTTCCAAGAACGGCCTACAGTATGGTTAGCATTAAGCCATGTTTCATCCAAGAACACAACATTTTGCCAATTTTTGATTTCTTTCACTTGCCGTAAAAAAGTATACCTTGCCATCGCTATATCAAATCTTTCCATCAATATTTTGCGTTTGTTACATTTTTTGTATCGAAATCCAATGGTCTTCAAAATCTTCGTTAAAGAACTTTCCCCACCGAAGAATAATCCAGCTTCCTTCAGTGAATGCACCAACTTTTTTCTTGTTGGATACTCCTTCTGTAAATAGTAGCCGTAAACATGTCTTCGGATAGCATCGGCATCAAAGCTATCGATGCCTACGACTGGTTTTGCTCGTTTTCTCTTTTTTGGTGTGTGAAGTTTATTTTCTTCTGTGCCAGTCTCGCCATATTTTTTTTTAGTTATCCGTCTAACAGTTCGTTGTCCAATATTAAGCGCATCAGCTACGCGTTCAACCACTGACGTTATAGGTAAAATTGGCCCTCCATTTTGAGCTTCACGATCGAAATAGTTACGAAGGCGTATTACGAACTCACGGGTCTGACTATTTAGAACAGTTCTCTGCGTACGTTCGGTCATATCGACGAAATCCACAACAAAGGGCTTGAACAGAGTCCAAATTAACGAGCAAGGGTCAACAGTAATGCAGTATCAATATTTGAAATCCAAAGCCAGGTCAAAACTATATCACAATCGCATTGCACTGACAGTTTATACTTTTCGAAGCAACGTCAATTCGAAACTGCTTTGTTTTGCATTGAGCATTGACGCGAGTTTGCCGGAGGTAGTAGTTGTGCTAGCCAGCGATCCTATGTGACGATCGTATTAGATTCCATTTTTAAAAATTTTCAATTTAGAAAACCAAATGCCGAGTTGTGGTATATATCATATAAAAATAAAAATTTTACCTTTTGTATGAAACAGCTGATATTTTTTTGCGATTTCAGAGGTTTGTCCACATAGTGAAAATTGTTCATATTCACAAGTACATTCACCCCTTAAATGGTGCAAACTGATTTTTCTACACTTGTATACATTTTAGAAATCAATTTAATAAATAAATTTTGAGTCCTAAACCTAAAACTACATTCGATAAAATTTATGAATCTCTGCACATCACTATCGTCAATAAAGTAATACAATTATTTCCTTCAAAGTCGTTATCAATTAATACGGAACTTCATGAGCGGACAAACGTCAAACCGGCCATCATAGCGTGCCGCTAGTTTAATGTGCTACACGACATTCATAATATGAAAATACTTTAGCAAATTAGTACAAAATCAATAATCTTACCTTTTACCACCAAAATCCGTTTATTTTGCTGGGAACTTTTTACACACACTTGACACTTGACCTTCACTGAGCCTCAAAACCCAACTGAAGCTCATTCGAACCGTTCGCAAAAAGGTTCGCAACGTCAGCTAATATCAGTCCTGCGTACTCATGCGGACCGCGCACTGCTGTGGCACCTTACCCTACAATAGTAGACATAGATAAAACACTATATAACTAGAGATAGATGCGCAACTCTCATTTTATTTTTGAAAAACATTGTACTCTGTTCACTAGATGCCGCTGCTTTCGTACAGTAGAACACGGTTGGCACCACCGCTAGATGGCGCTTTATTATAAATTAAAATAATATTTAAATCCTAATTAGTGTTAATATTATCTACAAAATTAAGATTTCATACCCCATTTAATTTCGTTCCATGGGAGATAAAATTAGTAAAATAAAACATTTAAATAAAGTTGAATGTTTAATTGAAATCTCAATTAGAAATATTTAATTTTAACTGAAATAGGAAATTGTATTAATAATAATGTTAATCACGGAACGAAATAAAATGGAGCCAAGAAATCTTAATTTTGTAGATAACATTAACACTTATCATTGCCTATTTCACAAAAATATTTTTTACAAGGAAATAAAAGACTGAAAATAATTATTAATTATTTATTTTTCTTTTCTTGTGCATATTATAATATTTTGCTGCTTGAGTTTTAACATTATCTCCTTCATTTGTCCCACTCATTTTACCTTTTAGCAGCCTATTTACATTGGTACACCAACTGTGAACAATTACATTTATTGCTATACTTATTAAATAATCAAGAAGTTTTATTATGGTTTTCGCAGGAGAGGAACGAAAAGTTACAAAATATTTTAACTTTTTGGCTTATTAAATCTTTTATATATATTTTTTGTGGTTCTTCATTCAATTGAGTTTGTATTTTTGTAAGGATGAAGCTCGAGTTTAATAAGTTGGAAAATTGGTTATATGAATTAGTTAGATGATCATGATTTTATACCTTCAGTCGCACATCCAAAATAACACTTTATTGCTGATTTTCTCGGCATCTTATCCAAATTCGTTGCGGCATTCAAAGTCAGTTGAGCAAAGCAGGGTCGATTCGTTCGTAACAGCGACAAAGTCCGTTTTGGGAAAAATCGTGGGAGTCGTTAATAGCAGGTTACACGGGTCCAGGCGATAAAAGGGGTCAAACGTTCGAAGAAGATACAAAAAAACAAAGCACAGTCCGAGATTTTCAAAAAACAACACAATTCACACACGACGAGCACCGAAAAAGAGTTATTTCAAATTCGAAAATACTGTTACTTTTTTTCTGTGCTTTTTTTTGGGTCTGGGTTCCGGGTTAGTAATGCCATTGAGACGAATAAGCGCCATCTATGGTATGCTCAAGGAAGATATCGCATAAGTGTTGTTCCTTGTTCACTAGAGGGCAGCACTTCCTATACATTTTTTCTAACATGTGAATTGTATGGCAGTTTCACCCCCCTGATAGTAGATTCCGATTGTACGCGCAGAGCTACGGACGTAGGATAGTGAGGAAACGGAAATAATATTATATCCCCTTGGTTATTGTACATGTCATCAGCATGTACTTATATGAAATATGTTTCTCCATAGCCGCAGGCGGTCCAACGCTCCATTTTGTTCCACGCCACTGCGGACCCTTCTTGAATAGGGAGTATTTAAGTCTCAGTAACACCTGATACATTTTTATATTCAAATCGAGATCTTGTTTAATCGCCGAGATTTTTTGTTTTAAAGCCGTTATCTATTGAAAAAATATGATTTTCTTCAGCAATTTTCTTATTTTTTAAGCTATTGCATAGCTTTTATCGCGGGTTTTAACTAGGACAAACAGTTTGAGCGCGGCGACCGAATCAAGAAATTCAGTAACGAAAAAAACCTAACACCGTCGTTCAGTAAGCGTTCAACATTTTAGAGGTTCTCAAATAGCTCTATTTGGCGTAGTGGGCGAGCGACCGCTTTCTTTACCGTATGGTGTATGATGTCGCAGGTTAGAATCTCACTCGCGAAGTAGTGACCGTTCGCTTTTCTTGTTTGTTTGTTGTTTAATTTTTTTTGTATAATTTTTATTATGCAAAAAAAAATTTGCATAAATATTATAATTGCATAAGTTGATAAAAAATGCTATGCAATAGCTTTACCGCGGCAGTTCCCGGCAGTAGCCGTTATCTATTGAAAAAATATGATTTTCTTCAGCAATTTTCTTATTTTTTTTAATGGCAGCATGTAGAAGAGTAAGGGCGCAGTGGAAACTTATTACTATCTCCCTCGCTAGCCCGCACCTAAATAGAGGTGACGTCACAATTCTGTTTGTGCATCCCTTTTTTCTAAAACCTTCACCGCCAGATTTAAAACACTTCTGACATGTTCTTATTGCTTTTGTTTTTAAAACGTCGAAATAATATTATCTTCATTATGTAAAATGAAATTACAATGATAATAATCTCGAAAATGACCCATTTTACACCATAATCTATACTTATAAAAAGACTTCTAAACAATAAATAATAAACAGACTTTGCTCTGCGTGTTTCATGTTCATAGTAACGCACACAGGGCTGATGAAACGGGTAAACCGATCGAAGTAAATTCTCATACAGATAGCTTACCTATACGTAAGATACGCAAGGGAATCCTTACATGCGCTACATTACAGCTTAAGGTTTAAATAGAAGCTGGACGATTAGAGCACTGCAATAATATTATGTTTTATAGAAATAAAATATTTATGCCTGAAAATAACATGCTCAACCATATCATCATCATCATCATTAGCAACCCATCAACGGCTCACTACTGAGCGCAGGTCTCTCAGAGAAGCCGGCCCTATCTTTTTTCCTTCCTTTTATATTTTATGCACTTACATAATAAATAGGGGAAAGTGTGTTCCTATGGATGCTTCCTGTGGGCACAATCAATTCCGTCGAAACTAGCAACCCTAAAATTCTAATTTGAACGCGACCGTAAAGCTTTTTCTAAGGTTGACAGTTCGCGTTCAAATTAGAATTTTAGGGTTGCTAGTTTCGACGGAATTGATTGTGTCCACAGGTACAAGCGTCCATAGGAACAACACTTGCCCATACACAATATAATAATTATTAATCAGTCATCTGTTTAACATTTTACTAGAGAAATATAGTTTTCTTCGGCTATTTGATTCTCAATTATTCATGTTATGTAACATAAAAAAGACTAGAAACAGAATATAGAATGATAACATAACAATCGCAGTTAATTCTTTTCTATCACGCAAAGACGTACATACTTTGCCATTTAAAGTTGGCGGTATGAAATAAGCGGGGAGCGTCGATACGGAAACAGCGACGCCAGCGCCGCGCAGTGGCGGCGCACTGTACTAACGACGAGTTCTACGGCGTCCTCCGATTTTCACGGAAAGTGTATCGCCATATTGCTTCCGTGAATTATGTGAAATATTTGTGCATTTCTCTTCAATTATGACTGTAATATCGAAATCAAGTGAACAAATACAATCCACATAATAAGAGTAACTGGAAGAATATACATTTAAGTGTCTCGGTTGTGCACATAACGCGAAAAAGGTGAGTTTGAATCTTTCTCAGCTATGACTATATGGCCCAATATTCCACGGGAGTTCGATCCGCTATGCGATAATGAAACTTAAAAAACGCGATTAAGGTTAATAATTGCACGGTTTTTGTTATGTTTATTTACATGAATTTGAAAAGTTATCGCGGTTTTCTCGGCGGAATCGTGGGGTTGTAGCGCTAGGTTGTGCGAGCGATCGGGGCGGGCTCGTGTCGCTCATGTCCATTGTACTATACGATACTACACGTATGTAAGTAGGTACCTACTTACATGTGATTTGACATGTATGTTGGTTTGCATTGTAGTGTAGCATCGGGGAAATGTCTTATGAGAAGATGGAAGTGGTGAACCCGGCGGAGAAAGAGGCGAGTGAGGTTTTGCACTCCCTTCTGTCGGTGGAACGCCGCAGTGTGGACAGCAAGGAGACTATAATAGTGGCCATACCGTCGGACCAGAACGGAGGCGGCGAGTATGGCGAGAGCGCCCAGTGGCACACCCCTGTGATGGGGCAGCACTCTGTGTTTGAGCTGGGAGCTGCACAGAACATGCAGCAGCACAACTATAATGGTCACCAGGAACAGGTACTTACTTTCTTTATGCTATACTTCAAACGCTGTATGTTCCGAAATTCCATGAACCACTGTAAGGTGTGACTTCAATCCAGTATACTGTGAAGCTGTTCCTTTATAGTTTGCTATACTGGTTACTGTTTAAAACGGAAAGCAGTCCATTATACTGTCATCCCCATTTCTTCAATTCTCTAGGCGCTGTTCTATTTTTTGATCACATGATCAAAGTACTGAGACCACCTTACCTTGAAAGCGCCAGTGCCCACAGTATAAAAATTGCGGTGAGTTATGATGTCATACATTTCCCTGGGGTACTGCAGCAGTGTACTGGCAGTCTATAACAGAACAAATTGTTCACCACAGCCCTGAGTATTGCTCGCAATGTATTTCGGAACACACCCTAGATGTAAATAATGATCAAGGCTTTCATTCTCGTCTCAACTGGGTGGACCTCAAGATGTCCAAAGCTGGGCATAGACCTCTCAAGGATCAGTACAGTCTTGTACTGCAAGCTCAGGTATTTCTTAAGATTATCTGAACACCTAGTGAGGGCTTTTCCAATGTTGTGTTTCATGGTAACATCTTCAATTGGTTCCTTGAGCAATGCACCTCAATCATAGTCACATCAGATGATGATCTATGTTAGTAAATCTGGTTCAAAGCTTTGACATTCCGAACCAGTGGTAGATTTACTTGATGATTCAAAGGATTGTAAAAGTTTATTTGAATAAAAAATTGACGACCATAGAACCATACTGATCCAAGTTACATATTCATGTTTTGAAAAGGCCTTGTCATTTAGATCAGTATGGCATGTTATGATTTCCTAAATTACATTATTTCCATTCCATGACACTAATCTGCACTTGGATCAATGTGTCATGGAAGAATTATGTTTTTTTATGCCTTTATATCAAACTCTCTATTTTAAGAAAAATGACACTTGGATCAGTATGGTTCTACCATCGTCAATTATTCTACTCTATTCTGTATTATTCAAAAACTTGCTAAAGCTACTTGCTGATAAAATCAAATGTTCAGAAACACTGTATGTAATGTACATGTATCATTTACCACTTTAACAGTGTACCTAGATGTAAATGTTATAATTTGGTGCAAAGATATCTTTACCTGCTATGGGTTGATCCCTAAGTTCTTGATGTCATATGTTATTAGCAGAATAGCAAAAGTCCCTTGTATTCCAAACTAATATAAAGCAACAAGCTCTGTACTTCATTCTTTTAGTCTAATACTGTCAAAGGTGCTTATTTGGTTCTGCATTGTCTTTAAAGTTACAGTTTTTGCAATTCACGAAGGCAAGTGAGCTTTACTTGTGGTTACTTCGTGTACATGCACATTGCATAAGTGTGCGTGCCTGTCAAAGCCTAGGTGGGAGCGGGCAGGTGCGAGCATTGCACTCGCTCACACTTATACAGATACGACACACACACAACCATAAGTCAGTCCTCGTGAATTGCAAGAACTATAACTAAATTGAGAGGTTAATCAAAATAGTGCTAATCCTCCACACCACACTTGTGTACAAAACTTATTTTGCCAGCAACTTCATTTGCATAGTTGGTTAAAAATACTGCAGAAACCTTTTGTTTTTAAACACCTGACAAAAAAAGAGGAGTGTTATAATTTTGTGTGTTGTTCGCTCGTAGCTCCCCTAATAGTAGCTAATAAAAGGACTGATTTTGATGCAGTTTTTTCTGCTTGAAAGCTAATGTGATTGAGATGAATCTTAGCATAATTTATGAAGATCTGTTCAGGCGTTTGAAGATCATCAGCTAATTTCTTACTTTATTAAAGGTTCTTTGAGGAGGAGGAGAAACTGCTGACGGAGCAGAAAACAGAGTAACAGGATGTCAGTTATATTGTAGTCCATAGAATCCATAGGCCATAGATTCACAATATGTTGGGGTGTTTAAAAATTCAATTTTCACTTGTTACTCCTATTTTAAGTCCAGGTGGACAAAGCTGTGGGCAAAAATTAGTATTTCTATTTTCTTATTTACCATTCCAGGTTCTTTGGCAAGGCCATACAATCCAAGTTGAGAACGGTGATGCCAACATGCAAGCCATGCAAGGGACATACAGTATTGAATTTGAGGCCAATGTTGAGACTACGGACTTGGATGTTGAGACAAAGCCTAATCTTGAAAAGAAAGCTGGCGCTAAGAGAAAGAAGAAAGCAGAGTCTGATAGCGATGAAGAGGTCCTCGACAATAAACTGGAGGACAATCCAGCTCAGGTAAATCATACAACTCCACACATCTATTACTAGCCTATGCCTGTAAATTTGTCCATATAGATTTGATGGAATTCTTGGATTTCTAGCGTAAAAAGTTGCCTATGCCACTTCAGTAGGGCTAACATGCACACCACGAGAAAATTTTGTCTACCTGTTTTCTCGTAATATCCCTTTGAGTAAATGAGTAGGTAGACAAAATTTTCTTGTGGCCCGCATGCCCTAGCCCTGCAGTTCTACTGTACCCATGCAAACAATCACGTCGATCCATAGCTCTGTTACAGCGTGATTGAAGGACAAACAAACACACTTTCGCATTTATAATATTAGTAACGACCTCGCTGGCCCAATGGTGACTGCTGTGGTTTTTCAAGTGGATGGTCGCAGGTTCGATTCCTGGTAGGGGCACCTTGGGATTTTATAATTTCTGAAGTGTCTCTGGTCTGTAATGGTGACCAGTTGCCTCCCTTGTCAAAGATATGCCCTGAATCAATTTGATGGAATAATTATGATGTGGGCATCCAAATCCTATGGCATAAGACTGCATTATGTATGAATCTTGACTCCAGGTTTAATTTAATTAGTACTAGAGGATGCCCACAACTTCTTCGCATGAATTAAGGTTTTTTTTAATATGAGCTATCTCCATTTCAAATTTCAGGCAAATTGGTTCATTTGTGGCGTTAAAGAGAAAATCCATCCATACATCCATCCTCACAAACTCGCATTTATAATAGTAGGATAGCATGATTGTGATGAACATTGAATGAAAAGGCCAATGTTCATCACAGCTTCAGTTATGCACTGTTTTTACTAGGCCACACATCCCACACATACTTATTTAATCATCCACAGTTGTATTATAAATGCAGAAGTATTTCTGTCTTTCAACCAGTGTACCAGTCTTGGTGATGTTTGGAATTCAATTTGAATGTAGGAATACCTATTTATCTTTTCACTTCCTTCAGCCAAATTAGCTAAACATGTCCAGACCAAAGCAATTAAGCTTTGATCTGGTGTTCAAATATGTCACACAACTATGTCCTGACATAAATCTCATTTTAACTCAGTCTTGGGTCTGAGCTGAGTGAGAGGGTCATCATAGATCTCAGACTGATCATAAATATTTATTACTGATTATGCTTTAAGTCATGCAAAAGCACTTTGTAAAAGTTTATTTGATTAAAAAACTTCTATATTATTCTATGTTTCAGGTAAAAGAGAGGCTGAAAAGGGGTTGTGATTGCAAAGACAACTGTTACAGAGGGCTCAACCCGGAAGCTGTCTACCGCCATCGGCTCAATATCGCAGAACTAACCAAAAGTGAACACGACATGTACTTGATGGGCATTACCATGGCAAGTTTGGCCAACCCTGCCGAAACATCACGCCACAAAGTCCGGAGGAGATTGAGAGCTTGCTATGTCTATCAAGGGAGAAAGGTTTGTTTAGAAGCCTTCTTGTATCTGGAAAACGTAACACATTATCAGCTCAAGAGAATCAGGCAGCATGTGATGACGCACGGCGTCGCTCCGCGGATACACGGCAACGTTGGTAAGAAACCATACAACACCTTCACACTAGACATCTATAAGCATGCCACGAATTTCCTTAAGGAATATCTCAAGCAGCATGCGAGCTCACCGAAAGATGTTCAGCCTTCGGGAGAAGGTAAAAAGGCCAGCAAGACTGTTATCATTCAAGGGGACTCAAGAAAGCACTTATTCGAAGCATACAAGGAGTATGGGGAAATTTTGGAGCCCGGAGTAAAACTCATGGGGTATTCCACCTTCAGAGCTTTTATGAAGGACCAGTTCCCTCATGTTAAATTCGCGACTAAGAAACAGGAACTACCAAAAGACATGGTGCCATTCCGTAGCGGTAAATGCATGACGTACGACAAAAATAAGGATCCTATTAGGATACAGCAAGAAAAAGAGAAAGCTGACGCGAAAAAAGCGGCAATGGAGCAGAAGAAGAAGGAGGAGCACGAGCGGGAGCAGCAAGCGCAGCAGCAGGCCCAACAGCAGCAACAAGTGCAACAACAGCAGCAGCAGCAACAACAACAGCAGCAGCAGCAGCAACAGCAAGTACAAC
Organism: Oeneis ivallda; assembly: GCA_029955525.1. Lineage (NCBI taxonomy): Eukaryota > Metazoa > Arthropoda > Insecta > Lepidoptera > Nymphalidae > Oeneis > Oeneis ivallda. The sequence continues at coordinate 23,238,278 of JARPMR010000003.1, forward strand.
AAGTGCAGGTCCAACAGCACCAGCAGAACCAACATCATGTGGTCATACACCAGCAGCAATCACAGCAGCAGCAGCAAATGCAGCAGCAGATGCAGCTGGTGCCACAAGTGAGTCAGCACCAGCAAGTGCTCACTCAGCAAGTCGGTGGGGTCCAACAGGTGTCCCAGCAGCATTGTGTACAACCACTAGGAGTGTCTGAAGATAATGGTCAACCAGTAGAGATGGCCCAACAAGTCATACCGTTGGCCGTAGTGCAACAACCACAACAGGCGTACCTTGTCACACCTGTTTCCCACTTCCAAACAAGGGTCCAAGGAGCTTGGTACAGACATTGACAACATACCACATTCTCAGATGACTCCTCTAAATGTGCGGAACAGAGAGTGAGCATAATTTCAGAAGTCAGAACTGTGCCACTTGTTGAGTGTTAGTTTCAGGTTTTAAACTCAATATCACCATTGACAAAAAACTGAACCTCGAGTTTTCAAGTTAAAACTTGCGTTGAGTCCTCCAATCGTCAAAGTAAAATCTGGATATTTAAGTTGACGTCAAACTGACCTAGAGCTTGCGTTCAAAACTCGACCATCATCGTGTTGACGTAAATCTGAGCTTGAATAGTATCGATATTTGCGTCTACGTGAAATGGAAGCTTGAGTTTTCAAAGAACTAGACATTAGCATTGACGTTAAACTGATTCTCGATCTTGCAAGGAAAGTCTTAAAATTTACGTTCACGTAAAACTGAGTGAGTTTCTAAGAAGTGAAAAGAACACCCTGCATTGCTTTTGGAGAGGCGTTATTCTGTCATATTTTTTTATGTTTGTCGTGTTGTATTGATGGTCCTAATATTTTATTAAATATAAAAGGGACTGACTACTTAAGATGTTCAACAACTCTATACAAATTGACAGATTTGCACAAATCCCAATGACGAGTTTGCTTGGAAACTTGCACACAAGGACCTTGTAATGACTGAACTATTTAAGCGAAGCTCCCACTATTAACGTAATTTTTGAGTAATAATGAGTATGTTAATTATGTAAGGCCATTTGTAACTTTGGCAATAAGTTAGCAAAGATACTTAGGTTTACACCTTTTCAGTATTGGTTTTACCTTTTTAGTAATGGATTTTTAGGCTAGGGACAAAATAATGATGTGCGGCATTCCGCTTTAATATGCGACAAATCTAACCCAAAAAAAAATCGCTTTGGAATGCGATGTTGGCAATGAATGATGAATGAGTCGCTCTTTCAAGTTTTGAGATTTTATTGACACTGGAGCGCGATTCCGCACGTTTTCCGCTCATGGAATTTTGCTAGATTTGTCTCTTGTCACTTCTTAACATTTTACTGTCGCATTGGAGCGTGATTCCGCACCTTTTCACGATTTGTTCATAGCCTAAACAAAAACAGCTATTCGTAAGTATAAAAATAGTTGATGATAAGTTGATAACCGTATTTACACATTGAAATTAGCGCTAGCTATGTAGTTTTATTTTTATTTTTTAGTTTATGGTAATGTAGAGGTCGAATGGGCAGTTAAAATAAGTGAATTTCGAGGAGCTTCACACATTGAACTATGCGGTGCGGCATGGTAACTGCTTGTTTTGCGTAGCATATTAAATTACGCAGCCGCAATTACCGCGCCGCCCCGCATCGCGTTCAATGTGCTGAGCACCTTTGTTTTAATGTGTATATTTGCAGCAATGGATTGATTGTTCGCTCATGGGTTTTATAATGTCTTAACACAAAATTCTGCCTGCTCGTCTTTATTGACTTTATAGCTTATGCCCGTGACTTCGTTCGCGTGGAGTTAGGTCTGAATACATGCAAAAAGCAAGTCGATCAGTTGACGTGGCTGAGTGATTGAAGGACAAACCGACAAAATACGCACTTTCGCATTTATAATTTTAGTAAGAATAATGTGTGTACTCTCGGATTGTGTTGTAGAAATATAGGATTAAGAATGGATGAAGGATTCTAGATGATTAGTGTGTGAAATCAATTCTTTTTAATATTTTAATTATTTATAATATTTTACTCATCACAAATTTTCATTATATCTTTTTTTGCTCCCTTACAGAAGTTTTATGTTATGGTTAGAAAATATTGCACATAAAGGAAATATATAAGTTGTCAAGATGCTTTTAACGTGTTTCAAGGAATAAAATTTGTTTAAGCATAATAATTACAAAAGAGGTTAACCATTTAAAACTAGTTTTTTTTTTTAATTAATGTTACAAAACGCTTCAAACCTTCTGCATGGGAGAACTTTATCAAGAAGCAGTGCCTTTGTATTATGATGTGGTTTTTGTGTAATTCATTGATAATATGATGGGTGTTCATTTCCGATAGTTTTTAATGTGTGCTGAGTGGGATTCCCGAACTAAATCATGGCATTCAAACAAAATGTTTTTACTTGTATTATAATACATATCAAGTTCATTGTAGAAAGTATGTACTCATTTAAAGCTACTTGTTATAATCAAACCTAATTATTCCTATTTGAACTATTTATTTTGAACTTTAGCTATCAAGTTAAATGACGTGTCATAAGAGCCACAGGTTGGCCTACGTGAAATAAATAAATTGAATTTGAAATGAAAATTATTAAGTATAATGCTAGATTCAAAGAGTCGCATTTTTAATATCGAACTAGCTTTAATCCGCGGCTTCGCTGCGTCGTCTACTAAAAGTAATATGTAGTGGTGATTCCTATACAAAATTACCAATTTTGATATTTTTTTCCGATTTTTCAGCTTTAGTCAAAACCATTTTTGAGTTTTAGTCAGACTATAAGCATATTGATATTTATTTATATGGATAGAGGAATCATCAGCACATGTTGTTGTATGCGATTAATTTCTTAGTTATTCTAATGGAGAAGTGCACTTTTTTTGTGAATTAAATTAAATCGGAATATGTCAAAAGAAAAAAAATCTGTAAAATAAATAATAAATTATTTCTAATAAGGTTCACTAATTTTTGTTAAGAAAGCATTTATAAGCAAAGTTAAACACAACAGTATACTTAATAAATTTTAAATTAAATACATAATAATATCTCTTTATACAAAAAAGTTGTAGACTTGACTTGTTTAAACAAAAAAGTTGTAGTGAACGGGATACCCGCAAACAGAAAAATGTATTTGTCACGTCACATACTTAAGGTACGCAACCGTTATTCTGTGTTGAAATTATCAATGACTAGCTGATGCCCGCGACTTCGTCTGCGTGGATTTAGTTTTTAAAATCCCTCTGATTTTCCGGGATAAAAAGTAGCCTATGTCACTCCAGGTCCTCAACTATACCCATGCAAAAAATCACGTCGATCCGTAGCCCTGTTGCGGCGTGTTTGAAGGACAAACTAACAAACACACTTTCGCATTTATAATATTAGTAAGGATTAAAAAATTGCACTGATGTATACGTTTTACTCACATTTTATTTGTATATCACTCAGTATTATAATACCAAAACCTTACACTTCTCCATTACGTTGTGCACTTTTTATAGGTAACCTAACCTAGCTTTTATACTTAATAGGAAACATTGTAAAAAAGACACTACATATTAGTTTAACAGTTGTATTACTTGGCAGTAATTATATTTTATATTTAAGTAATAAGAATCTTATAATTTACATATGTCAAATGAAATAGAAAAAAAACGCAATAAATGGATTGTTGTGATTTATATAAGAACTGGGCGTATAAGATTTTCCATGTTTTATGAAAAAGAAGAAAAAGAAACATAATTTGTAATATGTAATTACCAAAAGATTAACAAGTCCTGTTTATTAATTAAAATAGTGAGTTTTTGTACATAATCCTTAAATTATATATATTATAATCCCTAATTTAAAGGTCTAAAATAGTGCTATAATTTTTAGAAAGTTCCCTGCAGAAAAGGATATTATCACATTTAGAGCTGTCAATTTAATTTAGCTAAAAAATTCTTGCATCAGAATTAGGATCATCATTTATTATTTGGATATAATATAAAATTACACAAAAATTTGTATTTTACCATAAAAAACAAGCTAGTTTTAGATACATGCTTTGAGTTTTCTATGTATTATAGTCCAAAATTTGAGATGCATAAAAATTACAAATTGGGCATTTTTAAAGGACTTATTTTCATACTGTAGAAATTTTTATACAAAAAAAATAGCACTGAAAAAATATGAAAATCTCAACTGTTTGTTGCGTTTAAGGTAATCAATTTTAGTACCTACCTAGTGTAAGTATGTAATCAATATAATTATTCTAGAAAGTACAGAATCGTGCCTAGAACGTATGCTTACCATGTATTTTAATAGTGCAAAAAGCCGGGAGAGCATTGAACGTTGTTTTACATATTGTAACAAATATTTAAATAGTCATGTAAAAATAAAAAGACTTACTGAAAAACACTCGCGAACATAACTCGCGTTTCATATTTTTGTTTTTGTTCTTTAAGTCTTTAGTCATTGGAAACCATTCAACAATTATTATAATTATAAAAATGAATTCATAAAATTATATTTTGGTGATAATTTCATATTTTTATTTTTATTTGTTCTTTAATCTTTAGTCAGTGGAAAACCATTCAACATTATTATTATTATAAAAATGAATTCATAAAATATTATTTCGGTGCTAATTCTTTATTACACAATCTCTAAACTGTATACGTAAACAGCATCTGTTTAATGGGCGGCTCTTAACGTAATGCTTTATTTTATTACTAGCTGATGCCCGCGACTTCGTCCGCATGGATTTAGTTTTTAAAAATCCCGCGGGAACTCTTTCATAATCCGAGATAAAAGTAGCTCTCCCGGTCTGAGGAACCACTACTACATCCATTACTATACCCATGCAAAAAATCGCATCAATCCGCTGTTCTGTTGCCTACGTGATTGAAGGACAAACCAACAAACAAACACACTTTCGCATTTATAATATCAGTAATGCTTTATTATAACACTTATTATAATTGTCAAACTTTTTACCATACCTAACCAAAGACAAAATTAGGTACTATTTAGCTGCCATTTACGTTTTGTTATTCCACTGTCATTTGCGTTTTGTTATTCCATGTCAGATGCGTTTTTGTTATACCACGTTTTATAGTGACTTGACGGAAACGCGGTCGAACGGGATAAAAAGTATCCTATGTCCGTCTCCTGGTTCTAAGCTACCTCTCCACCAATTTTCAGCCAAATCGGTTCATCCGTTCTTGAGTTATAAATAGTGTAACTAACACCACTTTCTTTTATATATATAGATTTTCCATAGTTTCCGTAACTAAATTAAACTGACTGGTCTAAATCTAGTTCTATCCTTTTCTACAGTGAGAATTATTAAAGGGATAGGGCGAGATTTAGACGTGTCCTTTTAGAGATTGTGTACATCAGAATTAGCCACATTATATAACTGACTCTCTAAACTTTAGAGGCTAATTTTTCTGTGTGTGGTGACAGTAGGTACTACTGTACAAAAAATGTGAACATGTTTTCTGCTTTCCTTGGTCCGTCTGAAAGGTTCGAGGCAAGTTCTCAGGTACCTATAAAAATTATTGTGTAGATTTTAATCTAACATTTTTTAAATTAAATCTAAGCTAAAAATTATGCTTTTTATATTTTCATCACAAAATCAATTTTATGATATTTTAACCAATTAATTAAGTCGATTGAAACTTGAATGATAGAAAAAATTTGGAGTTTATTTAGATGTGTTACGTGCATTTCTTTATTTAATCTATCTTTAATCTTTCGTTTGTTAAGCACTTCGTTATTTGTCAAAAATTATATGAACTTTTAAACAATAACTTTGCTAAGGAAATCCTATAGATTACAGATAGATTGAATACAATAGAAAATGAATTTTAGGCACCTAGTTTTTATGGGGAAAGATCTATATTTTTGTAATGATTTAAAATGCGTATCTCAGACTTGCTTCGGATTGTAGTGATTGCTCTTAGGATGATGTTTGGCATCTGAGTTCCAAAATTTTTTAAGGTAGGAAGACATGATGTGATAGAAAATAAACCTTTTTTACGCTACACATTTTTTTTAACTTAATCCTTTTCCGTATCACGGCAAAAATTCAAGGTTATGTCCAAGTATATTATGTCCTGTTATAAAATACTTGAGAAGTGTCTCTCTATGACTCTATCTATTAGTTCCGTATTAAAACTATGACCTCTTATAGTTTTTTGTTCGGAACCTATTAAATTTGAAATTCGATAGAAAAACTTGTTGCCGCGAATAGCTCCTGTATTAATTTCCTCTTACCTACAGAGAAAAAAATTGGAGGATTTGGATGTCCTAGTAGGTACGTAACTTCTATGTACCTGCTATTATATTGTAAAATCCGAAAAATTATTACTAGCATGTCTACGGAACCCTACCACGTGTTCGTACATTTGAATACTATCATTCCGTGCCCTATAAGTACCTACATAATAATCACACTTATAACTTACACTAGCGGCACGCTATGATGGCCGGTTTGACGTTTGTCCGCTCATGAAGTTCCGTATTAATTGATAACGACTTTGAAGGAAATAATTGTATTACTTTATTGACGATAGTGATGTGCAGAGATTCATAAATTTTATCGAATGTAGTTTTAGGTTTAGGACTCAAAATTTATTTATTAAATTGATTTCTAAAATGTATACAAGTGTAGAAAAATCAGTTTGCACCATTTAAGGGGTGAATGTACTTGTGAATATGAACAATTTTCACTATGTGGACAAACCTCTGAAATCGCAAAAAAATATCAGCTGTTTCATACAAAAGGTAAAATTTTTATTTTTATATGATATATACCACAACTCGGCATTTGGTTTTCTAAATTGAAAATTTTTAAAAATGGAATCTAATACGATCGTCACATAGGATCGCTGGCTAGCACAACTACTACCTCCGGCAAACTCGCGTCAATGCTCAATGCAAAACAAAGCAGTTTCGAATTGACGTTGCTTCGAAAAGTATAAACTGTCAGTGCAATGCGATTGTGATATAGTTTTGACCTGGCTTTGGATTTCAAATATTGATACTGCATTACTGTTGACCCTTGCTCGTTAATTTGGACTCTGTTCAAGCCCTTTGTTGTGGATTTCGTCGATATGACCGAACGTACGCAGAGAACTGTTCTAAATAGTCAGACACGTGAGTTCGTAATACGCCTTCGTAACTATTTCGATCGTGAAGCTCAAAATGGAGGGCCAATTTTACCTATAACGTCAGTGGTTGAACGCGTAGCTGATGCGCTTAATATTGGACAACGAACTGTTAGACGGATAACTAAAAAAAAATATGGCGAGACTGGCACAGAAGAAAATAAACTTCACACACCAAAAAAGAGAAAACGAGCAAAACCAGTCGTAGGCATCGATAGCTTTGATGCCGATGCTATCCGAAGACATGTTTACGGCTACTATTTACAGAAGGAGTATCCAACAAGAAAAAAGTTGGTGCATTCACTGAAGGAAGCTGGATTATTCTTCGGTGGGGAAAGTTCTTTAACGAAGATTTTGAAGACCATTGGATTTCGATACAAAAAATGTAACAAACGCAAAATATTGATGGAAAGATTTGATATAGCGATGGCAAGGTATACTTTTTTACGGCAAGTGAAAGAAATCAAAAATTGGCAAAATGTTGTGTTCTTGGATGAAACATGGCTTAATGCTAACCATACTGTAGGCCGTTCTTGGAACGATGACACAGCAGCATCTACTTCCAAAGTTCCTGTAGGAAAAGGATCGCGACTTATAATTTGTCACGCCGGAACCATCAACGGGTTTGTCGAAGGTTCTCTCATGGCTTTTGCGTCAAAAACCACTGGAGACTATCATGAAGACATGAATGGAGAAAAGTTTACTGAATGGTTTACCTCAATGTTGTGTAGCCTCCCTGAACCATCTATTATAATTATGGACAACGCCCCATACCACTCGATGCAAATTGACAAGCCACCTGCCCAATCCCAAAAGAAAGCTGATATCGTCGCATGGCTTCGTAAAAATGGCGTAGATGCAAACATGAATATGTTAAAAGCGGAATTAGTACGTCTTTTAAAAGAAAACAAACCAACCAAGATCCGATACGTCATTGACGAAATAGCATTAGAATATGGGCACAGAGTTATACGGTTACCGCCTTACCATTGTGAGTATAATGCGATTGAGTTGGTGTGGGCTCAAATTAAGGGATATGCTGCAAGACACAATACAGAACCCCCATTTACCACAAAAAAAATGCTAAAATTATTAGAAGAAGCTTGTGAACATGTGACTAAAGGAGACTGGGAAAAGGTTGTGAATAGAACTGTTAAATTAATAAGGGAAGATTATGAAAGAGATGTGAAAATAGATAATATTATAGAAAACGAACATATAATTATTAATGTAGGTGATGATAGCAGTGACGACAGTGAAAATAGTAGTATGGACGAATCTGATTAATTATGGCCTTTTGTGGCACCTTTTTTGGTATCTTTTGTATTCATATGTTTCTTGTGTGCATATAAAGTATGTATATTCATTTTCATTCAAATATTCAGTTCGTTCAAATAAATTAAATAAACATATACATTTTTGTTTTATTAAACCTATTTAATCAGGTACAAAAACAAAACTTAATTGTTTTTTGTTCGAGAATAAATTGACATTCCACATCACTATTGTAATGTGTCAAACCGGCCATCATAGCGTGCCGCTAGTGTAGTGGGTGATATTTAATCGTTAGAGTGCGTGGGCTGAAATTCGAAAGGTGATTGAAGAAGTGATTGAGAAGGTGAAGATTTGTTTACCTACATAATATGAAAATATTATCAAATATTGAATTACCTTTTAGAATCAACGCCATTTCTCGCCACACGTCTACACTACTATAGAAAGGGCGGTTGTGACGTTCGTGGCGGAAAATTCTTTCTTACTTTTTTCGCCCAGCCCTATCCGCCAAGTCCGTACCGTGCGATAAGGAACTTCGTTCCAAAAAGATTTTCCTAATTAACTCATAATTTCAAAACAATAGTCATTCGTCAATAAATCGTCAGATGATTGTAGGTACTTAAATGGGTTCAAGCGAAGTTCCTGACTCCTGATCTGGATCGTCTCCCACGCCTTCCTCAATACGACGCGACGCGGGGTTAGGTACAACCGGAGATTGTCGGGTCGACGGACAACTGACAGTGTCGGTCACAATCCGCCTGTGGGGGGCTCCATGCATTTTGTTAAACCGTTGGCTCGCATACGAACTTACGCGCGCCTTAGGTGTCACTCATGAAAATGTGTCACTCATGAAAATGTGTCACTCATGAAAATGTGTCACTACTTATAACATAGAAGCAGTGATAGCCTAGTGGTTAGGACTGTGGTCGCCTATTCGGGGGGTCGCAGGTTCGATCCCGGGTACGCACCTCTGACTTCGGAGTCAAGTGCGTTTAAGCAATTAACTATTACTTGCTTCAACGGTGAAGGAAAACATCGTGAGGAAACCTGCACATCCTCCTCGAATGTCCTCGAAGGTGTGTGAAGTCCACCAATTCGCATTGGGCCAGCGTGGTGGACTATGGCCTATCACCCTTCTCTGAGAGGAGACCTGCGCTCAGTAGTGAGCCGTTGATGGGTTGCTAATGATGATGATGACTTATAACATCATCATCAATGGGTTTTGGCGTGATAAATGTCAACTCCAGTGATGTGTTTATGCGTGTAGACGGTTTTTGCCTTTTGACGTGCCTTTTTTACAATCTGGATGCGTCTTTCTACGCTGCATTACACAATGCTGAGAATAAGGCCTGGTCCATTAATCCATATTTACCAACGTTTCCACGTGATAGAGTGAGACCTTTAGTAATGAGTTTGACGATGCAGAGAGGGATTGCCTGGAGCCGACACCGAAGAATTACAACCAGACGAACCACCATGTTCCTTACAGTTCTGATTCTGACCCAAAAACATTGTTTTCATGCATGTTTCTATTGGACGTCTAACCTAATCTAATTTTACGCGGACCAAGTCACGGGCAAAAGCCAGTATGAAGGTATTTCGGTTGTTTCGGCAACCATATAAAAAGCATTACCGATATCATTTTGGAATCAACTTTCTACCATGAACTGTCTATCTTTTCCTCTAGTCTAAGTGATTAACTTCTCGGTGTCAATTTGTAAACAAAAGTCATTGTTTCGTCCCCATTCGCAATCCGCCTCAATCGGTCAGTTTGACGATGGCTACTTGCCTTGGCGGGCGCGTGTGGTGTCATCTTTATTCCTAACATCACGAGTTGACCTCGAGGTTCGGCGGTAACAGGCGCTATGAAGTTTTGGAAGTGCACAAGTAGACGCGAGCGCCGCGCGATCGTCGATCGTAAGTTTAACAAGAATCGATTTTTTATGATTGTTATTGATTTTTTGATATTCGTTAAGTAATTCTAGTGATTGAAGGTCATTCAATTCATCGATCAATAATTTCAATTTATGAATAGGAAAGTTTTTCAAATAAACTTTTACAAAATCCTTTGGTTTATTGTCATTGTGACCTACCTATTTATTTATACAAATATCGTGTATACCTACAGTTAGAAATTATTTTAACCAATAGCTAAGCTAAATTCGTAAGATTAGTGATTTAGCTACTTGATCCCTTCGATAATTTCGATTCACAATCAATTATAATTGATTGTGCTTGTATTTTATTTGCACATCTGCAGAAACAACTAAAAAACTAAAGCGTTTGTAATTTGCCTAAAGTTTTGAGCAAGTTTATTCTGTTTTGGAGGCTTATGTTGCTCCTTAATAGGAAGACATGTTTTCTAAATGCACGCATACCACAGCCCATTGTGTTCGTTAAATGAACGAACAAGCTATTATGATTAAGGAACAAATGCCGTCCAGCGTGTTATTAAAACCTATTGTCCTGTCTTTGACAACATAAAAGCGCTGGCCGCTGGTTAACAAGTCTACCTACAGTAAAATGATACTAAGCTGGCTATTAGGATACCAGAGAGTATAAGTAGATGGATAGACGGAACATATTATAAACTTGTTAGCAAAAGTGAAGCCAGTTATTGGCTTCTCTTTTATAATGTGCGCACTAGCAACAGCAAACTTCACGTGGATTGTAAAAGTTGTTGGTTGCAACTTGCAATCCTCTGTACCCTGTAGGTAATTTTTTGTGAGAATTACAACTCAGTCTCGATCTATCCTCTACACTTAAGAATATTACCAGATATTACTGTGCAAAACTTATGATTCCACTGCGCTGATTGTAAAATTTTTATTGTACGACCGCGACGGTCGCTACTTATTACTTACCACACGCGTGTGACAAGACGCGCCGCGAAGCGCCGATAGTTGTCGATAAAGAAAAATGCGAAAGTTTATTTAGGTATTTGTTGATTTTTCCTTCAATCGCTCCGCAAGAGTGACCTGGAAAGTGACAAGGGCTACCTTTTCTTGGAAAAACCAATGACTCGAGAGAGATTTTATAAAAACTAAGGTGATCTATTTCCTACTTCATGCGGATGAAATTGCGGGCTAAAGCAAGTTTTTTAAAATTATCTTTATGAGAAGGTCCACCTCCGCTAAGATAATGCACTGACTATTCCTTCAGTATCGGCTTCTTTCATCGTGTTTCATTTTTCGAAGTACACCACCTTCCACCATTTTCGTATAGTTTGTGTGAGAAATATGAAACTTCGCCACCACATGCAATTCGCATCGCATTGCACTCTTCCAATATTATGTCCAATTTGTGTTTATGAAAATTGACAAAACGCACTGTAAATAGGTACTTACTCATAAGTGGTATTTTATTACTGCAAGGACAGACTCGTTGTTCATGAAAGGGTTGGAGGGGCAATGTTCGTTCTATTAATATTGATAACATTGACTTCATCGTATCTACCTATTTTATTTATCGATTGCGAAAGGAAAGGTTCTTTCATTGAATACGAAACCAACCTTAAAAATATTAAGCAGGTAGATACTAAAGTAGTTTTCCAAGGTTTTCCTCACTGCATACCTATATGTATAATGTAGGTGCCCACATTATATTGATTTATTTTTTATAATTTTCCTGGATGTTTTTTATAGGCAGGTAATATCAGAAAGATTACTTACTTATTTATTTATTCACGAAAGCTCTTTGATCTACAGACTTTTTTGATAAGGCTTTACTTTAATAATTTGAATTTTAAACACGAACACCTCAAAATCACAAGTAAAATGAATTACCTTGTTTTCTAGATAATTTTTCTGGTAATAATTGACTTAGGTATTAACTTTGGTTGACAGTAGGTATCTACAGGTAGAAAATCTTTGCCTTCATAGTTCATAACCATCTCGATAACTCAATTTAGGTAGACTCAGCTAGACATAGATTTCCACACTCTTCACTGTTTGAAACATCCAAATATCTGATGTTATGATATTAAATTGAGAAATATTTAGAAACTTTCGGCAAGATAATTGCAACTAATTGTCCTGAAACCGTAAACAATGATTCGTCAACCATGAATTAGACTCGTGGTCGAATCAAATTTTATTGTTATTTGATTGACTTTGGGACTTGGTTTTAATTGGAGGACTATAATTTGTTGATTCGAACTTTATACCTGCAATGTTAATTTTTTAGCTCCTTCTAGGAACACTATGCGATCAGTCGACTGACTGTAAGTACTTAGTTGTTGTGCGATATTTATTGTTTTCCAAGATGAAAGGACCACTGTCCAGACTGCATTATGGAATTAGGAACAGAGATCTGCACATTGTCGAGCACATTTGCCCCCCTGCAACATGGATATTTTTTTTGTCCGGAAAATATTTTACAAATTAAGAAGTTTATACTACATGGACTCTGTTTCCTTTCAGTAACTTTAAATTAAGGTAGGTAAGATGCATTATCTACCTAATCATTAAGTTGTTACTACTGACAAGTCTGGACGGTCTTACCACACCTTCGATCATAGAAAAAAACTCTTTTTATAAAAAAAAAACCGGTAATCCCAGGTGGACACTTCCTGTGCTATCGAGTCATTTCTACACATAATCATTAATCTGTGATATATACTTAACTAATTAACAGGCTACTGGGCTTTTATCACCGAATTTTTTATATTTTTCTTTCTTTTCATTTTTATTTAAGGATAATGTGCTATTGATAGTAGGTAGGTACCTTCGCTTTAAGGCTTCACTCAATTTTCATTAGTTAGATATATGGTATATAATTACTTAGTTACTTACCTATATTTTAGCTAAAAATGTGCGACAGCCATTGTTTGTGATACCTACTCTAATGTTCCAACGAGTAGAAAATGAGCAGAGTTTACCCGGATCAATTCTAACAGCAAAAAGTTATTAATCCGAGATCAATGGATAGACTTCATTATCAGATTAGAGAGCCCCGAAATACTATGTGCATGAAAGTAAAGCCAGTTTTACTATGAGTCTTATAGACTGCACATAAATAGAATTAAGCTTCATAGAAGAGAAATAGTTTCAGACGGGAATAGACTCTATGTAAAATATCAGATTTTCCAGTTCTACTCCTTTTCTAAATTCATAATCAAATTTCGTTATCTATATATATAAACTAGTATTTCGCTCGGTGCGCGAGCTGCTAAAGCAGCTCGCGGGAAGTGTTATTGCTACAAGTAGGGCGCGTGGCTGCGCGGCCCGCTAAAGCGGACCGCGATTGTTCGGCTTTATTTATTTCGCTCGGTGCGCGAGCTGCTAAAGCAGCTCGCGGGAAGTGTTATTACTACAAGTAGGGCGCGTGGGTGCGCGGCCCGCTAAAGCGGACCGCGATTGTTCGGCTTTATTTATTTCGCTCGGTGCGCGAGCTGCTAAAGCAGCTCGCGGGAAGTGTTCTTACTACAAGTAGGGCGCGTGGGTGCGCGGCCCGCTAAAGCGGACCGCGATTTTTTTACTCATCAAGTAGGCCTTCGGATTCTGGTCATCTTTTGCCAAAAAATTTGTTCGAGCACACCCCACCTATCTGCAATAACCTGGCCGTGCTCCTCATTCACAAAAGAAAAAGAAAAAAAAAAAGAAAAAAAAAAAAAGAAAAAAAGCAAATGTAAAATGAAAAAAAAGAAAAAGAAAAAAAGCCCTATGAACCTATCAAAATCAATGTCTTGCATAGTTCCCAACTTCTAGTCCCTTCAATATTCCCCATACATTTTGTATCGAAAAAAAAAATCCGCCATCTTGAATTTTTTTCCTACTCACCAGGTAGACCTCCGGGTTGTGATCATCTTTTGTCGAGAAACCGCTCCTCCATCTTTTATAGTCTCCGAGAGAGAGACGGACAAAATTTGCCGCCATTTTTTTCCGCCATTTTGGAATTTTTTTTTAACTCACTGGCAACTGCTCGAGGTTTCGAATGACATTTGGTCGAGCACCCTCCACCTATCTTCTATACCCTGGCCGTGCCCCTCGCCCGTCTCCGAACTCCTCACTCATCAGCTCTCTCCACCTTTCTCCGAGTCACATTCTTTGAGCTCTATACGACACCATGGGTGAAAAAAATTTTTTTCATACAAAATTTTACAGGAGAGGGGTGGAAATTTGAGACGTCACAGCTCGGCCGCCATCTTGTTTTTTTAATTTTTTTCACTTTTTCTGTTAATCGTTTACTAATTTCTACAATAATCCAAAATTTCAAAGAAATCGGTTGGAAAACAAAAGAGTTGCAAGAATCACGTCGGCCGCCATCTTGTTTTTCCGAAATGTCATAATTTTTCCCCACTCGAATCCCCCACCCGGACATATCTTCCCTACATCATTGTATCGATTACCGTCTCCTTCTAGGAGAACAATCGTGTCAATGAGTGAGTGAGTGAGTCAGTGGTAATCGAGCTATATATATTACTAGTAGGGCGCGTGGGTGCGCGGCCCGCAAGCGGACCGCGGTTTTTCTATCGTCAAGTGGACTTTCAGGTCCTGATCATTTTCTATCAAATAACCAATCTTCCATCTTTTATACTCTCCGAGATAGATGCCGATGAAATTGGTATGGCCGCCATCTTGAATCCGCCATTTTGAAATTTTTTTCAGCTCATTGCCAATTGGATGAGGTTTCGAGTATTTTTTGTTTGAGCACCTCCCACCTATCTTCAATACCCTGGCCGTGCTCCTCACCCACCTTCCAAACCCTCAATCATCATATCTCATCATTTGTCAGAATGAGAAGTCTTTCTATATCAGTCTTTTATAAAAACAAATTTTGAAAAGGAACCGTATCAAAGTCTTGCATAGTTCTCAGCTTCTAGTCTATTCAATATTCGCCATATATTTTGTATGGAGAAAAAAAATTCCGCCATCTTGATTTTTTTTTTCTATTCATCAAGTAGACCTTCGGACCCTGATCATCTTTTGCCAAAGAAGCACTCTTGCATCTTTTATACTCTCCGAGATAGACACCGACGAAATTTGTATGGCCGCCATCTTGAATCCGCCATTTTGGAATTTTTTTTCAACTCTCTGCGAATTGGATGAAGTTCCGAGTGACTTTTGTTCGAGCACACCCCACCTATCTTCAATACCCTGGCCGTGCTCCTCACCCGTCTCCGAAATCCTCAATCATCAGCTCTCTCCATATTTTTCCTCCGAATGAATTTTTGTCCTCTATACGAAACCATCGGTGAAAAAAAAATTTTTCATACAAAATTTTACAGGAGAGGTGATCAATGAGTGAGTGAATCAGTGAATCAGTGAATCAGTCAGTGAATCAGCCCCAGCAGCTATATATATATTAACTAGCATGTGCTCGGTGCGCGAGCTGCTAAAGCAGCTCGCGGGAAGTGTTTTACTAAATGTAAGGCGCGTGGGTGCGCGGCCCGCTAAAGCGGACCGCGATTGTTCGGCTTTATTTATTTCGCTCGGTGCGCGAGCTGCTAAAGCAGCTGCTAAAGCTGCTAAAGCAGCTCGCGGGAAGTGTTATTGCTACAAGTAGGGCGCGTGGGTGCGCGGCCCGCTAAAGCGGACCGCGATTGTTCGGCTTTATTTATTTCGCTCGGTGCGCGAGCTGCTAAAGCAGCTCGCGGGAAGTGTTATTACTACAAGTAGGGCGCGTGGGTGCGCGGCCCGCTAAAGCGGACCGCGATTTTTTTACTCATCAAGTAGACCTTCGGATTCTGGTCATCTTTTGCCAAAAAATTTGTTCGAGCACACCCCACCTATCTGCAATAACCTGGCCGTGCTCCTCATTCACAAAAGAAAAAGAAAAAAAAAAGAAAAAAAAAAAGAAAAAAAAGAAAAAAAGCAAATGTAAAATGAAAAAAAAGAAAAAGAAAAAAAGCCCTATGAACCTATCAAAATCAATGTCTTGCATAGTTCCCAACTTCTAGTCCCTTCAATATTCCCTATACATTTTGTATGGAAAAAAAAAATCCGCCATCTTGAATTTTTTTCCTACTCACCAGGTAGACCTCCGGGTTTTGATCATCTTATGTCGAGAAACCGCTCCTCCATCTTTTATAGTCTCCGAGAGAGAGACGGACAAAATTTGCCGCCATTTTTTTTCCGCCATTTTGGAATTTTTTTTCAACTCACTGGCAACTGCTCGAGGTTTCGAATGACATTTGGTCGAGCACCCTCCACCTATCTTCTATACCCTGGCCGTGCCCCTCGCCCGTCTCCGAACTCCTCACTCATCAGCTCTCGCCACCTTTCTCCGAGTCTCATTCTTTGAGCTCTATACGACACCATGGGTGAAAAAAATTTTTTTCATACAAAAATTTACAGGAGAGGGGTCGGAAATTTGAGACGTCACAGCTCGGCCGCCATCTTGTTTTTTTAATTTTTTTCACTTTTTCTGTTAATCGTTTACTAATTTCTACAATAATCCAAAATTTCAAAGAAATCGGTTGGAAAACAAAAGAGTTGCAAGAATCACGTCGGCCGCCATCTTGTTTTTCCGAAATGTCATAATTTTTCCCCACTCGAATCCCCCACCCGGACATATCTCCCCTACATCATTATATCGATTTCCGTCTCCTTCTAGGAGAACAATCGTGTCAATGAGTCAGTGAGTGAATCAGTCAGTCAGTGGTAATTGAGCTATATATACTATAACTAGCGTTTGCTCGGTGCGCGAGCTGCTAAAGCAGCTCGCGGGAAGTGTTATTACTAAAAGTAAAGCGCGTGGGTGCGCGGCCCGCTAAAGCGGACCGCGATTTTTTTACTCATCAAGTAGACCTTCGGATTCTGGTCATCTTTTGGCAAAAAATTTGTTCGAGCACACCCCACCTATCTGCAATAACCTTGCCGTGCTCCTCATTCACAAAAGAAAAAGAAAAGAAAAGAAAAGAAAAAAAGAAGAAAGAAAAAAAGAAAATGAAAAATGAAAAAAAAGAAAAATAATGAAAAAAAGGAAAAAAGAAAGAAAAAAGAAAAAAAAATCGGCCAAGTGCGAGTCGGGCCTCGCTCTTTTAGGGTTCCGTTAAAAAAAATTAAATTAAAAGATTTCCATCTACCCACCTACCCATTTTAATTTAATTTTTTTATTTTAATTTTTATTATTTGTTGTTATAGCGGCAATAGAAAAACATAATATGTGAAAATTTCATCTGTCTATCTATTACGGTTTACGAGATACAGCCCGCTGACAGACGGATGGACGGACGGACGGACGGACGGACGGACGGACGGACAGCGTAGGCTTAGTAATAGGGTCCCGTTGGTACCCTTTGGGTACGGAACCCTAAAAAAGAAAAAAAGAAAAAAAGCAAATAAATGAAAAATGAAAAAAAAGAAAAAAAAGAAAAAAAGAAAAAAAGAGAAAATGAAAAATGAAAAAAAATAAAAAATAAATAAAAAAAAGGAAAAGAGAAAAAAAAGAAAATGAAAAATGAAAAAAAGGAAAAGAAAAAGAAAAAAGGAAAAACGAAAAAGAAAAGAAAAGAAAAAAGCAAAAGAAAAAGAAAAGAGAAACAAAAAGAAGAAAAAAAAAGAAAAATCAATATTCGCCATATATTTCGCATGGAAAAAAAAATCCGCCATCTTGTTTTTTTTCCTGATCATCAAGTAGACCTTTGGGTCTTGATCATCTGTTGCCAAGAAACTACTCTTCCATCTTTTATACTCTCCGAGATAGACACCAGAGAAAGTTTCTATGGCCGCCATCTTGAATCCGCCATTTTGGAGTTTTTTTTCAACTCCCTGCTAATTGGATGTGGTTTCGAGTAATTTTTGTTGGAGCACACCCCACCTAGTTGGTCGCGTGGATAGTTGGCAAAAAAACCACTCTTTCACCTTTTTTAACCCATTTCCAAAAAGGAGGAGTTTCTCAATTCGGCCAGTATATTTTTCTTTTTTAATTCTCCGAGATATAAGACACCTATGAACCTATCAAAATCAATGTCTTGCATAGTTTTCAACTTCTAGTCCCTTCATTATTCCCCATACATTTTGTATAGAAAAAAAAAAAATCCGCCATCTTGAATTTTTTTCCTACTCACCAGGTAGACCTCCGGGTTGTGATCATCTTTTGTCGTGAAACCGCTCCTCCATCTTTTATAGTCTCCGAGAGAGAGACGGACAAAATTTGCCGCCATTTTTTTTCCGCCATTTTGGAATTTTTTTTCAACTCACTGGCAACTGCTCGAGGTTTCGAATGACATTTGGTCGAGCACCCTCCACCTATCTTCTATACCCTGGCCGTGCCCCTCGCCCGTCTCCGAACTCCTCACTCATCAGCTCTGTCCACCATTCTCGGAGTCACATTCTTTGAGCTCTATACGACACCATGGGTGAAAAAAATTTTTTTCATACAAAATTTTACAGGAGAGGGGTCGGAAATTTGAGACGTCACAGCTCGGCCGCCATCTTGTTTTTTTAATTTATTTCACTTTTTCTGTTAATCGTTTACTAATTTCTACAATAATCCAAAATTTCAAAGAAATCGGTTGAAAAACAAAAGAGTTGCAAGAATCACGTCGGCCGCCATCTTGTTTTTCCGAAATGTCATAATTTTTCCCTACTCGAATCCCCCACCCGGACATATCTCCCATACATCATTGTATCGTTTTCCGTCTCTTTCTAGGAGAACAATCGTGTCAATCAGTCAGTGAGTCAGTGAGTGGTAATCGAGCTATATATATATTATAATATAAAGAAAGTGGTGTTAGTTACACTATTTATAACTCAAGAACGGATGAACCGATTTGGCTGAAAATTGGTGGAGAGGTAGCTTAGAACCAGGAGACGGACATAGGATACTTTTTATCCCGTTCGACCGCGTTTCCGTCATGTCACTATGAAACGTGGTATAAGAGAAACGCATCTGACATGGAATAACAAAACGCAAATGACAGTGGAATAACAAAACGTAAATGACAGCTAAACGTAATTTTGTCTTTGGTTAAGTATGGTAAAAAATTTGACAATTATAAAAAGTGTTATAATAAAGCATTACTGATATTATAAATGCGAAAGTGTGTTTGTTTGTTGGTTTGTCCTTCAATCACGTCGCAACAGAACAGCGGATTTATGCGATTTTTTGCATGGGTATAGTAATGGATGTAGTAGTGGTTCCTCAGACCGGGAGAGCTACTTTTATCTCGGATAATGAAAGAGTTCCCGCGGGATTTTTAAAAACTAAATCCATGCGGACGAAGTCGCGGGCATCAGCTAGTTATTTATATTTTCATAATATTTTGTTAGTATATTATATTTAATACTAAGCAGTGATAGCCAAGCAGTTACGATTGTGGTCTCCTATTCAGGGGGTTTCAGGTTCGATCCCGGGCACGCACCTCTAACTCTTCGGAGTTATGACTGCTAAACGCACATAACTCAGATTTCTCCGAACTCCGAGCAATTAATTATCACATGCTTCAACGGTGAAGGAAAACATCGGGAGGAAACATGTACCTACTGGTTTTCTAAAAATCCCGCGGGAACCGGCCATATTCCCATGATAAAAGAAACCTGTGTTACTCTCCAGGTCGTCAACTAGGTATACCAACTATACCCAGTAAAATTCAAGTTAACCCATCGTTCCGCCGTTACTGATTGATTAAAGGATAAACCAAGGAACATACACACTTTTGCATTTATAGTATTGATATGTATATAGTAGGGATAATTACTATATAACAATCAACAGCTGGATGATTGAGGAAATGCATCAATCATTGTTACAATGTGTTGTTGTTTTTAGACAATCCCGCGGCTGGCTGACGTGGCGGTGGAAATTCTTCATCTTTTGCGAATTGCCCTCTTGTTTCTTTAGTCTATGGATAGAGGTTGAAGTCGCTCGGCCGGCCGCCTACTGTTCTCTGATTGCTATGCGAGCTGCGGCCCACCGGCTTTTGTTTGCCGTCCATATTGTCGTGTGCTTCCGCCGGTTCCTACTTTTACTGCATACCTATAATTAACTGTAAAAAAAACAATAAAAATACATGTCGTACTTACTTAATATAAAATTCTATATTAGTACCATTCCTAATTAAAGAAATAAACTTTTATCTGTGCTTTTATGTTAGAAATAAGTATGACTGGGAGATGTTAGACTCATTGCATAAACATAAAGTATCTACCAAGCAGTACATATTTAATCAGTAAGCAATAAAAAATCTGCATCTAAAGTAGCTATAATTTTCCGTAAATTATATTGCCGTAGGGATTGGTTTAAATTGCAGCAGAAATGATAGAACAAATAGTTTAAAATTTAATATTAAAATTGCCCATAAGGCAACGCTTGGTATTATCCTAACTCTTATTATGTAGCACGACGAAAAAGGGTAAAATTACACCCAAGAGTTTATGCGGCCTAAATTAGAGAACCTACAAACTTTGCCAAAGGCCAATAACTCTCACTATGGTAACCGTATTAACTCCTTTTGCCTGATAACGGGCTATATCGTTCCCTGAAGACATCCTATCGACTATATGTTTCATCAAGGTTCTAACTTCTTATGTAGACCAAGAAGCGATACTATAACCGTCCAATACTTAAAGAGATCAGTGATTATTTGGAGCTATGTGTGTTTAAGAAATTAAATATCACATGCTTCAACGGTGAAGGAAAACATTATGAGGAAATCTGCACGCCTCAGAGTTCTCAAAGGTGTGTGAAGTCTGCCAATTTGTGTGCAGCGCGGTGAACTATGGCTTATCATCCTTCTCTGAGAGGAGACCTGCGCTCAGTAGTGAGCCTTGATGATGATGATGATGACTTGTATTTACCACAAGATTTAGTAGGTGTAATGTACAGGTGTGGGTAGATGAGCCAAAAGTGCTATTATAAATACACGTGCCACGTGGGTGACGTGGGAACTCGCAGTCGTATTCGGTACCTCGGACAGTGCGGTTGTGCGAGTGTTAGTGCTTAGTGCACATATGTTATGTAATACATACATAATATACATGTTCTTTTATTGGTACTAAATGAACCATTACAGTAGGTACTACAAATTAATTTGACACGTCTATCATCCAGTTGCCATCGTTCGTTGTGTGAACTGTGATAGGCAAGTATATTGCGTCTCATGTCCATAACAACACTGACAATAGGTATTTTGAATCGTGTGACTAGAATAGATAGTATAGCTCAAATTGTTTGGTGAAAACAATGGCAGTTATGCGGAGCAGAATACAAATCAATCGAAATAATCAATAATATAATTATATTTCTTTTGATTTTGGTCTCTGTATGTAGCGGGCTTACGTGAAAGGGCAATTTTATACACCATCGTAGGTATACCTACTGGAACGCTAAATCGCTTGGCGGCATGTCTTTGATGGTAAGGTGGTAACTGGGTAACTAGTCACGGCCAAAGCCTCCAGACCGCCCAGATAAATTGCCCCGTCGGGAATCGAACCCGAGACCTCTAACATAAAAAACCCGCGACGTTCACCACTGCGCCAGGGAGGTCGAGAAGCTTACCGAAATCTCAATATTCTGCTGTGGCATTCTCTAAAGTAAAATTGGATCGATCGCATTCACCTCTGACTGGCTGATACTCTCACGCTATTGGTAGAAATGCCTTGATGCAGCGAGAAAGCCATAAATTCAGCGAATCTGACTGAAACAATCATTTTTAGACAAACCCATAGCTGCTCAGTCCTAAATGATAAAAGCTATCTAGGTATCCGTCACTCATCAGCGCTGTCCCGCGCCGCTATAAATAGTGCCTGCTCACTGATGTAGGGCCACACTCCACAGCAAGAAGAAAACGTTGCAAAACACAAACATTCCGACTGATTTAGTGAGCTGTAAAATGAGTGGTTCTAGGAGTAGGTATGTGGCTCTTCCCGAAAAACCAGAGAGTTCTTGTACTATTTTTAAAAACTTAGTGGGCTTAGGGCTATGCAGAAAGCTCTGCTCGGAGTATCCCTGTGAGATCGAATCAGAAATATAAGGAGAATCGGTAGGAGAACCAAACTGACAGCTCAGCGAGTCGCGAAGCTGAAGTGGAAATGGGCGGGGCATATATTTCGAAGAGCCGATGGTCGTTGAGGTGCCAAAGTGCTGGAGTGGCGAACTTGCACTGGGAAGCGTAGTGTTGGCAGACCCCAGGCCCCAACTAAGTGGACTGACGACATCAAATAGTCGAGTAGCAAGGAGCCGCAGGGATAGGATACAGGCGGCGCAAGACAGACGGCTGTGGATGGTAGAAGAATGCAAGAGGCCTTTTTTCAGCAGTTGACGTCTATTGGTTGATAAAGAAGAACTTAATAAGTCTTATCTCCGTTGCTTTTGATCACCGTGGCCGATACTCAATCAGGATCATTATTAAAGAAGTATCTGGTATACTTTTAGGTTGGACATTGAGTACTTACTTGCCTACCACAAACAAGCCTCTTGCCTCTACGGGTAGGGTAGACTGGGTACGGTTGTAACAATTTCCCTTTGAACACCCACAGCATTGCCAATATTGCTATAACCAACGGTTATAGCATTTGAGATGATAGCCAGGTTATTTTTCTTTAAATGAATGTCAAAATCACATACACAGGTGAAACAATTTAGCAGAAATGAGTAGTTTTATTGAGTGTGTGCGATTGTTACAATCGACCCCATACCAGGGGCGGTTGTAACAATGATGGGGGACAGTTGTAACAAGCAGAAACAATACAGAATTGAAGTATTTAAACCAACTTTACTATTTAAAAACGCTAAAAAGTACTTTAACTAAAATATCACCATATCTTAGGCACACTTTTAACAGTTATTTAGATAATGTTTGGAATAAAAATAAATTAACAAAATAAATAATGTTTCCTCTATGCATCGGTACGCAATCAGTCTTACCAAACGAACATAATCTCTAATTATTAAATAAAAAAAAATTAAATAGTCAATAAAATCTAAGTTAAAACGGAAAACAACAATTAATTATTTTTTACTTAATTGCAGTTATTTCATAACTGCAGAGAGTCTGATTACAGACCGACTCGTTGAATAAGTTTCCAGGCAAAGAAAGCAATAATATTCTTCGGCTTCTGAAGAATCTGGTGGTGTATTACATTTATTTTTCTTTGTTTCCTTCACCTTTCCCTTTGCGTTGGTTTTTCTTGCCATTAGATTCAAATACGTCTTTCTTCGTTTTCTTATTTTTCTGCCACTCTGTATATTCTCTTCTAACAGCTTTCTTTTCAGGAGTGCCTATCTGTGTAAATTGCCGATTTTTTGGTTTTTCGACCTCTGGTTCTTATTTTCCTAGGAGAAGCTTTGAGGAAGGGCCGTAATGCCTCAGGTGCGAACTCAAATGTTCTGCTTGTGGACGGAATAGTTTCTGATTGCTCATGAACAGCAGGTTCCTTTCATCATGGGCGTTCTTGTACAACAATATGTCGCTTTCACCTCTCGAAGTCTTTCTTACGCGTTTCCTATGCATCTGCAATGCAAAAATATAATAAAACTAATGTTACAACCGTACCCATCAAAATCGTTACAACCGTACCCACCACCTATTTTGGCAATAAAAAGGTCACAGGCATGAAGCCTAATTACGTATACAAAAACGAACTAGCTTATTATAATCTCTAAAATACAACAATTGCGTATGTTAATACTCAAATATGAAAATTATATTAGTAGTCACGCTATATCGGAAAGAAACTAATCAAAAATACTTACTTTTGGTTGACAAAACACAATGGGCTTTCGTTTAAACGTAATAAGTGCGCAGAGTGCGACGCAACACAGTGAATCATGTTGGCACTTGAAATCCGCGTGCCTCTCCCCTTGTACCCCTTCCTGTGTTGTGTATAGTTTTGGAAATATTTGAGTTGTTTCAACCGTACCCCGTTACAACCGTACCCAGTCTACCCTACGTTTTATGCAAACGCGGTGCGTTGCGCGGTGCGTGTTGCGTCGTGCTCGTGTCGCGCGGTAAACTCAAACATATGGCCAAGTATGAGAGCGTTCATACAGAAGCGTTTGCGTTGATCGCGGCGGGCACCAAGGTCACGCGGCGCGCTGATGAGAGCGTTCATGCAGAAGCGTTTGCGTTGAACGCGGCGGGCGACACGGCGAGCGCCGCACAACGCGCCGCGTGTGCGTATACGTACCTACCCGACTATTCCAATTTTGGCGTTATCATTCGTTATCTCTCCGATCATTCGTCACAAGGGTTACATCACAATATGTAGACGGTGCATATAGGCCGGCGCGGCGGGAGGCGTCAGGCGTCCCATGCGGAAGGACGGCCGGCGGACATCTCTCGCCAGTCGGCGTCGCTCAGTCCCAAAGAGTATAATAATATATACGGAGAAAGAGAGCCCTCTCACGGCATTTTATGCCAATTCATTTTGATGCGCCATCTGGTTTTTGGTACCAACACTAATTGATATATATACTTACGTATAGCTATCTATAGAATGTTCTACCATGCTATTCACAGGAATTCAATATTTTGGCGCCAAACTATAAGTTCTTTGTTTAGGAATATAATGGATAACACGTGTTACACATTGTGTTATTCCGACTTTCTGCGTTTATTATATATAAACTTTCAAACAGTTAAGCCAAGTAATATTCACAGAAAGTCAGGAATCAGGATATCCATAATATTCCTCAACGAAGAACTCATAGTTTGGCGCCAAAATATTGATTTCCTGTGAACAGAGCTTACACGGCAGAATAATTATAGCTTTCAGATATCAAAAAAATAAACTACAATAATGTTCCAGTGTGCTATTAATATTATTGTGGTAAAGGAACTTTTTTTCTATATCAATAAATAAACTGAATAAAATATAATATATACTTATTATTGGCTTACCACTTAAATAATATAATTATATATCTTACTAGGACAAAACTGGTATTCTCTGAACGTACAGAAGGGTAGGAATTTATAGCTAAAATAAGAGAAGTTTAATTTTCAAACTATTTTTTATTTTTATAATGTTTATATTTATTGTAATAAATAGCAGCGTTTTTCTTCAATTCGTCTTCACCTTCATATGTGATTTTGCCGGACAAAATTCGATTAATGTTTCTGCACCAACTGTACAAAATAATATTAATTGTGAAATCTAAAAAACATGCTTTTAGCTTTTCTTTGTGGATTACACAATCAAATGGGTATTCTACCAACACATCACAAAGTGCGATAATACTTTTCTTTAAATCTTTTTGGGGCACATTCTTTTTTAAAAATGAATTTGTAATATTTTGAATATTATGAAAGCATTTTTCAGCATCTTCGCTTGGATAACACAGCCAACCTTTATTGCAATATTCTTTTGCTCTTATATATTTATTTTTTTGGTTGGCTGTGTTAAGTAAAGTTTGTCGGCATTGTTGACAAGATTTACTGACTTTTTTTAAACATTTTGTTAAGACCCATCCACAAACATAATTTCCCTGTCCTGCATCTTCTTGGGGTTGCATTTCAACACACAAATCTTCATTAAAATGTATTTGTTCGGGAATATCAGATTTTTCTTCTGGATTAGAGGAGGTGTTGCAATTTTCTCTTAAAAAAAAGTCTAAATTTTGCAAACATTCATTGCCATCCTCTTCACAATTAGCCCTCCTCGAATGAGGAGCACTATAATTGTTTAAAAGCAACGCTTTAAATGCACCTTCAAAACAAATTGTGTTAGGGGCATTATTCCTTGCTCCATAACTTCTAATATTCCCAAAAAAATTTTCAACAGGGTCCTGATTGAAATTTCTTGTCAACATTGCGTCTAGACCGTACTTTTTAAACAAAACTTGCCAAATTGCTTCCACACCCTCTATGGTTCTGATGAGATTTGTAATTGATGGTACAGTTGCTTCAATTAATCGAATTTTATTCCCTGAAACTCTTTTTTGCACAAATTTTACAGTTTTCAAAACTTTTTTACTTTCTCTCCATAGCTCATGGTGGGGCGTATTATATTTGACTGCTCCCTTAAAAATTTTTCCATCTGGTATACTTAAAGTACTTACATTTAAAGAGTCAAACAAATTGTCAAGCAGAAGCGTAATATCTACCAGTTGCAGACATTCCTCTGGCAGATCTCCCCTTGCAGTCAGATGGTCAGTAACAACTGCAACACTGTGGCTAAAAATCTGTGTTGCAGTCTTCACTCGCATTTTATTAATTTTTTCAGGATCAATATGCTCCTCAGTAATTTTATGCAGTAACTTAAGCTCCCCATATGATTTATCAGCTCCATAAACCTTTTGATAATACTCCCACTTAACAACTTTTTCTTTATTTTTTGTTGTATAAACTAAATCTTTGGTAAGCAAATTATTTCTGATGCCTTTTATTAAATGGGGAGTATCAAACAGAGGAATGATTTTACGACCTTTAATAGAAAAGCAGTCATACCGCCACTCAACTCCTTTTCTCAAATAAGTTGCTTTCGTTTCATCTATCAGTTCGTTTATAGCACTGACATTTACAGTGCTTTGGTCACACACTGTGTTTATTATTATTAAACCAGAGTCCTGAGCGTGGCGGATGACTGTTTTTATTATATTTTTTAATTCTATCTTTTTTAAACAACTAGTAAAATAATATGCAATCGGTTGCTTGAAATTTTGTTTGACCCCTTTAACCATAAAAACAAGAGCACGGTCAGCAAACTGATGGTGATTATTATGCGCAAAACCTTCAAAAATATCTTTTTGGTTGTTGTAATTTATTTGTGGACTTATAGACATTTCGTCAAATGACAAACTACATAGTTTGTCAGCCGTGCACTTTTCTGCCACAGTCTTTTTAATTTTCTCAAATATGACTGGGTTTATGCCAGGACACAACTTTATTTTGCTTAATAATCTTTTCATAGCTTTTGCTGATGGCAGTGTGAATGTTCTTTGAAGAAATGCATAGCACTTCGGACTTTTTTTATATATTGATAAACACAATATTTTTTCTGGAGTTGTAAAACGTCTGCCTTTAGATTTTTTTACACTTTGTAATTGCATGTTTAAAAATAATTGCGATGGCTTTGTCATCCTATTCAAAACTTGTTTAAATGCCACACTTTCAGAGACTTTTTGTGCATTCTTCAATCTTGAGATGAAACTTCCATTCCTCTTCAAACGACAAATTTCGCTACGTAGCTGCTTTATTTCAGTACGCATATTGCTGACTTGAGCGCAATTGAACCCCAGTGTTTTCTTGGGACCTAAAAATAATAATTAAATTAAATCACTTGAAAACTGTAAAGAGAGTCAGGAGTTATGATGAACTCCCTGGCGCAGTGGTGAGCGCTGTGAGCTTATAACTGGGAGGTCTCGGGTTCGATTCCCGGCGGGGTCAATTTGGGAATTTATAATTTCCGAATTGTCTCTGGTCTGGTCTGGTGGTGGGCTTTGGCCGTGGCTAGTTACCACCCTACCATCAAAAGCGTGCCGCCAAGCGATTTAGCGTTCCGGCACGATGGCGTGTAGAAACCGATTAGGGTTATGGGTTGAATGTTCACTGCCATACCCCTTACAAGCTAGCCCGCTACCATCTTAGACTGCATCGTCACTTACCATCAGGTGAGATCGCAGTCAAGGACTATATTGTCATCGAATAAAAAAATAAAAAAAGAGTAATTGACCAAGATATATAGTAGAGAAATAAAATTACACCTACGTTTTTTAGAAGCTAGTCGTCTTTTTCTGTTAGCAGCAAAGTAATTGTGTTCTTCCAATATATGAAGCAATACTGTGTCTGCAGTACCAGAAGTTTTGCCTGAAATTCCAATAATTTTAGATTATGCATATGAGCTGTATATTTTTAATGATATTTGAAAAAAATAGAACATGCTTTGCTTCCAATGATGAAATTATTTCCTAAAAATATCACAAACCATTATAGAAAATGAAATAAATAATATTATAATATGCAAAGACCATTTTCATTGACCTAAAGAGTTAATAATCTATGCAAATTAAATTGTAAATAAACATAAAACCAAAAAGAAAACAATTTCAATGCTTTTTTAATGCATAGTAAGTAGGTATATAGTATCCTTTACCTGTATTTATTGATTTTGGTGATGATCTTGCAAGGTTTTTCATTTCAGGCTCAAGTGCTTGGAACAATGGAATTTCTGTAAGTAGAGAAATAAAAACAATTAAAACATATTTATTACATTTCTGTCTAAGTTATCATAGTTTTTGAATGACTTCACTTTAGGTCGCTTTATATTTGCTTCGTTTATATTTCAAATTCGATACCTACTACGCCGTATTTCAGTGAATTTTAATTTGACCTAAAATGGAATAGAAACCACGTTTAAGTGCTCCGATTTTCACATACGTAGCGACAATTTGCTTCTATGTGAAATCTTTAGAAATAAAAATCAATGTTTATAACATACAAACATTGATCGCAGGTTCGATCCCGGGCACGCTCTCTGGCACCGGGCACCTCGGGCATCTCTGAATTTTCGGAGCTATATGTATGTTTAAGCATTTTAATATCACTTGCTTCAACGGTGAAGGAAAACATCGTGATTATTCGTGAGGAAACCTGCACGCATGAGAGTTCTCCATAATGTTCTGAAAGGCATGTGAACTGTGAAGTCTGCCAATTTTCCGACGAATTGATAACCTCCTCCTTTTTTGAAGTTGGTTGAAAAATTATTTGTTACAATAATTCATCAAACAAGAAAAAATGCTGTATGGCAAACCGCATCACATATTTTATCAAAACATATTATAATATAGAAGCAGTGATAGCCTAGAAGCAGTGATAGCCTAGAAGCAGTGATAACCTAGAAGCAGTGATAGCCTAGTGGTGAGGACTGTGGTCTCCTTTTCGGGGGGTCGCAGGTTCGATCCCGCACCTCTGACTTTTCGGAGTCAAGTGCGTTTAAGCAATTTAATATCACATGCTTCAACGGTGAAGGAGAACATCGTGAGGAAACCTGCACACCTGAGAGTTCTTCATAATGTTCTTGAAGGTGTGTGAAGTCCACCAATTCGCAGTGGGCCAGCGTGGTGGACTATGGCCTATAACCCTTCTCTGAGAGGAGACCTGCGCTCAGTAGTGAGCCGTTGATGGGTTGCTAATGATGATGATGATTATAATATATAGACTATTTTAGAACTATTATGATTATTTTAAAGATGTAAAATATGCACCTTTTAATAAGTCAAAGAAGATAACATACCAGTGTTTGTTTGAAGAGATGTAGAAGTTTGAGAGAAGCTGCCCCTGTCTGTACACTGTGGTATGCCTGAAAATTTATAATAATAATTATAAAATATCAAATATCTCGGAGAGGATAAAATATGGAAGAGTGGTTTCTTGACAAAAGATAATCAGGACCCGAATATCTACTTGATGAACAGAAAAAAATCAAAATGGCGGAATTTTTTTTTCCATACAAAATATATGGCGAATATTAAAGAGACTAGAAGCTGAGAACTATGCAAGACTTTGATACGGTTCCTTTTCAAAATTTGTTTTTATTGAAGAATTTTCATTATGTAGAAAAACCGCGGTCCGCTTGCGGGCCGCGCACCCACGCGCCCTACTAGTTATCATATATAGACTATTTTAGAACTATTATAGATTATTTTAAAGATGTAAAATTGTGTAAATGTAAATAAAATATCTTTCAATAAGTCAAAGAACATAACATACCAGTGTTTGTTTGAGGAGATGTAGAAGTTTGAGAAAAGCTGCCCCTGTCTGTACACTGTGGTATGCCTGAAAATTTATAATAATTATATTAATTACATTATTATATATATAGTATAAGTATGTCACGCACTCTTTAAACATTTCTGTGGTGGTGTCGTGTGATGCGGGTTGTTACGTTCCCTCAAATATGGTTGAGCGAAGCAATGGCTGGGTCATGCGTCATGCTCGTGAACGGGTGCCACCGGCGGGAATGGGGCTACTTTATGTCTGCCCATCTTGGGATAGAAGTTAGTCGGTACGTATTTTTGGAACTTTCCTCATTGTGGAAACACTGCATATATAGCATAGTATTTACTGTATTGTAAATTTGTTTTGAAAAGAGCAACCGCCGAGTTTCTTGCTGGTTCTTCTCGGCAGGAAAGGCATTCCGAACCAGTGGTAGATTCATTGACTATTCAAAAGCACTTGTAAAAGTTTGGGTCAGCTAGTTATATTATAATACTAGCACATACATAATAAATCAATGCCAGCACATCGGAATACATAGAAAGCATGAATAGAATTTAAGCAGTCATAGATAGTCGCTAGGACTGCAGTCTTCTATTCGGAGGGCCACAGGTTTGATCCTTGACCTGCACCTCGCAATTTACTAAGTTGTGTGTTAAAGTGATTAAATATCCTATGCTCAATGGCGAAGAAAAACACAAATGTTCGCAAAGGTGTGTGAAGTCTGCTAATTTACTTTGGACCAGAGTTGTGTACTATGCTCTACAATCCTTCTCTGAGAGGAGACCTGCATTCTTTAGTGAGCCATTGATGGATTGCTGATGAATAGAATAGGACATAGTAACAATCTGTGATGATATGGGGGCTATGTTATTTACTGTTGCTGATGAATAGAATAGGACAGAGTGAAAATTAGTGATGCTACAGGGGTTATGTTATTTACTATGTGTTTCAAATGTAAAAACCATCTGCAATGTACTGATTATAACTATTGTATGTATCAATCAATCTTTATCACTCGCAATAATATTTCTGTTGTTTTTTTTTAAATTAAACCTAAACAAAAACAAAACAAACAAGTACTTAAGTAAATATAAGCAAGACAGATAAACAAATAACCTATCCCAATAACAAGTTCACCAACCACATAAGACCCACTGGCAATCACCTCCAATCAAAAGTATAAAGCATCTTAAAAGGATCAGCCAGCATGCATTTAAAATTGGTAGTATGTGGATCACCCATCTCTTTAGTAGTTATTTACCTGACTAAAACCCAGGGTGAGTCAGATAGTACAGTATTATCATAATAAATATAGCTAAAAGAATTAAAACAGATAATAATTCTTACCTGCCAAATAAATTGAAGGAACTGCTAAAGCATTGAGTCTTTTGTTACGATTGTGATCTTTTTCCACAAAATGCCTGTCACAAACTCTTTTCTCCTTATACTTATAATAGTCAGCAGATGTTTCTAGTTTTCCTCCGCAAAGAGTAACCCAAGTCTTAAAGCGCTCAGGAAACTTTTCTTGATTGGGGAATCTGTGCATTGCGACACCTGAAAAAAAATGTGTGTGCTGAATTTTAAGTGTGTGTGGTTTATCCATTGTATTGTATTTGATGAGGAGACATCTGCTATCGTCAGGTGGTTGATCAGTCCTATATCAGGACTATTACACTAAATTGTTTTTAGACACAGGTTACTGGTGTCAAATGTTTATTAAATTTGTATTTCGTTCTTATTTAATTCATTCTTCTTTCTTTTTAACTTAAGTTTACAAAACTTTGAGTACGTTAATAGCTAAGAAAAGAAGCTATGCCATGAAAAATATAAAATAATTGTAAAAAAAACCAAGTCTCGCTACTCAGTTCTTCTACCGTAAAAAGGTGGTACCGGTACCTCCTTTCCAGTACCTTCTTCTTCTTTTTCATTCCGTTGACCATTTTACAAGTTACCTTTGAATATAATTATATCTAGGTACCTATCTACACTTATTATTCCATTATATTATACATATACAGGTACACTGATTCATTAACTGCAAATGTAACTTTGTAATCCTATATATTTATATCGGATTACAAAGTTATTTATGCAGTTGATGTATCTAGAAAACTGGACCAAAATTGCAAAATATTTTAGTATTTCCTTGATTTATACACAACACTAATTGTGTTCTAAATCTGAAGCTTCTATGTCTGCTAGAAGTGCCTTAGAGTTTTGATAATCGCTCAGTCAGTGAGTGACAAAATTAAGAAACTTTGACTATGTAGTTATAATTCTTAAACTACTGGTTCGTGGTTTGAAGTTTATAAATAGATGGTATATACTTTAAATGTGTGTATTTAAAGTATTTCTTAAGAATTTAGTACCTATATTAATTATTAATTTACTATGAAAGCTTACCGGCTGTAGGTTTGCACCCAAAAGCGCAGGAGCACGGCATTCTTGCAATATCAGGCACACTTAGTATCGAACACGAATGAGCGTCCCTTCGCAAACTTTATCACAATAAAACAAGCGTCTTTTTCGCAATTCTAGAGTCTTATCTCAAAATGAAGCACTAAACTTCCAGTAAATACGGAGGAGACAAAACTCAACTCAACGTAGATGCAGAAGGAAAATGAAGCGCAAATCACAATAAATTTCGGCAATACGGAGGAGAAACAACTCAACTCAACGCAAAACGAAAATTATATTGATTATATGGCAAAATAAATTACCACGGCAAACGGAATTTAAAAAAATAATAATTTTAAAAACCAACAGCCAACTGATTTGACAGAAGCCAGTAACGTGTCAGGGTTGCCAGTTTTGACTTTTTAATTGATAATACTACTAAAAACTTTGAGGAAAAATAAACAAGACTTTTACATTATGGTCAAATTATCTTAATTTTTGGCTTACTATGAAAAAATATAATGTTTTTTTAACTAATATTGAATGGAAAAATACTTATTCTCAAAATAAGTATTTTATTTTAAACTTTAGAACCATAAAGTTGTACCTAAATGGTAGTTATTTATTGGTATGGGAATACTTAATTGAATCTGAAATAAAGTGCCATCTGTTGAGGCTCTTGCATACTGTTTGCCAAAAAGTTTTTTACCCCGTAAAACAGATGGCAGATTTATCTTTGTAAATCATCGTACTAAAGGAAAGTGTCCCACCCCTGCTCAGTCCGCGTTCCGTCGTCGCAGAGTAGGTATATCCGATGCGCGCCATTTAGCCCGGGTCAACGACGCGTAATTTTTGTTTCCGAACTTTATTTGTGTTACTATGATACAGACAAAATAGGTATATCAAAAACCATCGTTTTTTTCATTTGAGACTTAAGGCAATGATCGATGACCATACAGCCTGTTTAGTTTAAAAAGTTCTTTGGATTATTTTAATAGTGGCGGTGCAAGTGACCCAGTGTTTGAGAGGAAACTCAGGCAGTGATATGAAAATCCGTTTCGAAGTGCCTAATACGTTGGAAATCATTTTCGGAGGAGGTAGTACGTATTTTTCTCTAGTAGATACTTAATTGCATTATAATAGGTATGTACTTGGGTACCTATTTTCGTTGCCTACCTGTGTATGGTAAGATTACCTAATTATTATTAGATATCCTTGATATCCGTCTCTACGTGGTCTCTACGATGGTAGAGAGAGACGGATATTAGGTATAGGTATAGGTAGAGACTAAGGGCCTCATAAGTAGGCTCAGGACCGCTCAGCGGGCGATGGAGAGAGCTATGCTCGGAGTGTCCCTGCGGGATCGAATCAGACATGAGGAGATCCGTAGGAGAACCAGAGTCACCGACATAGCTAAGCGAGTCGCGATACTGAAGTGGAAATGGGCGGGGCACATAGTTCGAAGAGCTGATGGTCGTTGGGATCCCAAGGTGCTGGAGTGGCACCCCGCACCGGGAAGCGCAGTGTTGGCAGAACCCCACCAGGTGGACCGACGACATCAAACGAGTCGCAGGGAGCCGCTGGATTCAGGCGGCGCAAGACCGAGGCCTGTGGAAGTCCATGCAAGAGACCTTTGTCCAGCAGTGGACGTCTATCGGTTGATAAAGAAGAAGAAAAGAAGAAGATAGGTAGAGACATGTCTCTCCTATACCTACTAACTGTTAGTAACTTACAGGCCTTGATTAATATACCTACTCAAACCTTATCTTAATAGAACACTGGCAAACCTATCTATTATTTAACTACAAACAGTTAAAGTAAGTACCCCTTAGTTCAAACATACATATAAAAGTAAAAGGTGACTGACTGACTATCAACGCACAGCTCAAACAAATCACTTGAAGGATGGGCTAAAAGGCATACAAATAGCTATTATGACGATTTTTGAAAATTCAATCCCCAAGGGGGTGATAGGGTTTTGAAAAATCGAACCTAACGTGAGCGAAGCTGCAGAAAAAAGCTAGAACCTATTTAATATTTTACGAGAAAAGTGAACTTACCTACAGTTAGTAAAGTTGCCACTTTGTCGTCTATAAATAAAATCTTTGTGGGAGACAAAGCTAAGATTGTTAACTCTTGCTTTTGCCTTAATAAAAAACTTAAGTTGACATGCACAATCATAAAAGAATAGTTACAAAAACTAAAAAGGTCAAGATCGAAAACTAAAAGATTGAACTAAACAGCTCCTTATAAGATTGCCGGCTAGGTAGGTATCTGGTCTGACCAGTTCCTCTGCAAGTTTTTAGTCGCATGCTCTGCTTGAATATTTTAAGTGGACATCCCGTTTGAGAAGCAGTACCTATCCACATCTTATTGGTCAGCAAAACTTCGATTGCTGATCATGGATATGGCGCAAAATATATTTTGTCTGGTGGCTTTGCCCACGGCTAATGACCACCCTACCGTCAGACGTGCTGTCAAGCGATTTAGCGTTCCGGTACGATGGCGTGTAGAAACCAACCAATATAAGTATGAGTTTAATAATACACGCCAATATCCTTTCCGAGTTAGACTGCCACTACTGCTAGACTGCATCGTCTCGGTGAGATGCTGTCAACTTTGGAATGGTCTGGCAGTCAAGGGCTGTCTTGTCCCTGAATTAAAAAAAATTGCTTTAAGACAAGTCTCATTCGAAGGTCCCCAGCGCAATCTTCACTCCGGAATCAAACTTCCGATGTATGAGGCGTGCTTGGGAAACCAACAGTTGAAAACGAGGGTAGTTGACAGAGGTCGATGGAGGAATCTTCTAGACCTGTTCCAGAAGATTCCTCCATCGATCTCTAACGGGACCACAATGGGGTATAGCGCAGTCGACGGCCAGGATGATGGTTGTTGAGGGATGATAAATATACTTAATTGATATTAAAACTGATCGCATACATTCATTTGAATGGATCAGTGCAATATAAGATGCCAGGATAATTAATTAGTGGTAGGTAGGTATAGCGGTTTTTTTCTCCGTCTGAAGCTTTGGTCTGAGGATCTGAGCTACTAAAGTAGAGTTGGTATCTAATTACCTACATAATATCCTGTTTCAAATCATTTTTAGTGGTTACAATTTACAACTTTTACAACATTTACGGTCAAAAAACGTCGTTCCTATATTTTTAACGTGGCGTGGCTGCAAAAATCTCTTTGTGTAAGCAAAAGCTGCTGTCAACATTACATGCTATGCACATAATATACTGTACTAGCTTTTGCCAGCGGCTTCGCTCGTTAAGTTCGATTTTTCAAACCTCTATTTCAACCCGTTAGACGTTGAATTTTCAAAAATCCTTGCTAAGCGGATGCCTTCGCCATAAAAGCTGTACGCCTTTCAGCCCGATCCGTCCAGTGGTTTGAGCTGTGCGTTGATAGATCAGTCAGTCAGTCGACTTGACTGACCTTTTCCTTTTATATATTTAGATTAGGTATCTACGGATGGCGTGTTTTTTTTTTTGTCAATTTATAAGGATTGCAATCTTTCTAATCTGAAATTGCAGTAGGTAGGTACCAAAATCCGCGATAGATCCGCGGGTTCAGTGACAGTTGGCACTCATCACTTACCCAGCAGTCACATTTACATAATAATAATAATGGGATCCAAAAGAGATATATTTCAGACTAGCTGATGCCCGCGACTTCGTCCGCGTAGATTTAGTTTTTAAAATCCCTCGGTAACTCTTTGATTTTCCGGGAGAAAAAGTATAGTACATAAGTAGCCTATGTCACTCTCCAGGTCCTCAACTATACCCATGCAAAAAATCACGTCGATCCGTAGCTTTGTTGCGGCGTGATTGAAGGACAAACCAACAAACACACTCTCGCATTTATAATATTAGTATGATTCTGTGGTAAAAAGTTATTCTACGGAAAAAGCAAAGCTTTCACACAATCTAGGCGCAGTCAACAGATAGGTGACATATTTCGAAATAATCATCATCATCAAAGCGCTACAGCCCTGGGTGAGCCTTGGCTTGGTCAAGCAAATTTCTCCATTGGAGGCGATCATTATAGCGGCCTCTCTCCAACTCCGTACTCCCAAAACTCTCATGTCCTTTTCCACTCCGTCAATCCACCGGCCTCTAGGTCTTCCTCTGCGGAATATACGGAATACGATTTCGAAATAATCCTTTACTTAATTTTTCTGCAAAGTAGCATAAGAGATCGGTTAAAATTTTAACCGCATATAACTACCGCACCTGCTTCCCCTATGTCAGTATTATTTATTGGAGCCCGGGGCCGCGCCGCGCCGGCCGCCAGGTGCTACCGGACATAAAACGTGCCACTACAAAATATAATAAAAATATAAATCTTTCGCTGTTTAATCTGTAAACTTCCACTTCCAGTTACGATTTAGGAAGGTTAAAAATAACTACTAATAGGAAGGTTTGGTTTACATTTTCAGCAACTAATTATAAACATTTTTGTTACACACTTGCTTTTTCCTGCGATCTCCAAAAGTTTACCTGTAGATTTTTCTGTAACAGCGAATGGAAATATGGCTTATTCAGCTTATTCTGTTGTACACACTCTCTAAACTAAATTGAGCGGTCTAAATCTAGTGCTATCTTTTTTCGCGGGGAGCATTATGAAAGGGAAAGCACGAGCTTTAGACTTGTCAGTTTAGTTTAGTTTAGAAATTGTATACCTAAGCCTTATAAAAATTGAATCTTTTTGCACTTCATCTCAATCAATCACCGACCCACTACTTTGCACGAGTCTGATCAGAATGAGACAGGTCAAGTCATATCAGTTCACTAAGCTGGCCAGGTGCTGACTTCACACACCTTTGAGAACATTACGGAGAACTCTCAGGCATGCAGGTTTCCTTACTATGTTTTTCTTCGCCGTTAAAGCAGTTGTATTTAATTATATAATCATGTAACTCAGAGAAGTCAAGAGTTGTTGCAAGAGTCAAGAAAAGCGTGCCCGGGATGCGAACCCCGGACTCCCGAGGCTGAAGTCAACTGCTTGGCTATTACCGCTGCACTTGGATTTCTGCACTTACTGAAATTAAATTCATTTTCGAGTAAAAACGGATACCTATTCACTTTCAGTGCTGAAATCAATCTGCGAAAATAGGTAGAACACGCATTGTACAAAAGGTAAACAGTGCTAGAACGTTTGAAGATAATCCCCGCCTTTCATCCCCTTTTCTAAAAATGTTTTCTTTTATATATGCCTGAGAATAGAAACCCAGACCTCCTCCCTAAAAGCCTTGGCTCTATCGTTGCTTTTTTGTAATTTAGTCCAAATATCAAAATGGCTTCATCACTTGAAACTAGACCTATTCTCATCATAAGCCTTGTTATAATTAATCCTTATTAGGTACATAGCTTTATGATGATTTATGATATATTATGATGTTTTCTTTGTAGGGTACGGGGATGATTACATCAATGATAACATAATATTATGTATGATGATATGTTTGATGATGACATCATATATATCATCATCACCATCACATCAGCATGTGCCTTTGACCACTGTTGGACAAAGGCCTTCCCTTATGAGCACCATCACACCCAATCATCAGCAGCTGACCGCATCCAGCCGTTTTCCGCCATCTTCTTTAACTGACTTCAAAAAAGGAGGAGGTTCTCGATTCGTCGGAATCTTTTTTTTATATGTATGTTCACCGATTACTCGAAGACGCCTGAACCGATTTGGCAAATTCTTTTTTGTTTTAAAGGGTATACTTCCCAGGTGGTCTTATTTGAATTTTATCGAAATCGGTCGAGCAGTTTTTAAAATACCAACAATAAATTACTTTGTAGTGACGCGGGCGTTTGAAGTCGTTTTTTTTTATATCATCGGTACAACTTGCTGGAAGGTGCACTGCGCTTGCTTATAATATGTGGACCCGATTCACATAATCCTACGAACTACAATCAATGAAAAGTATGCTAAACGTGCTTTATCAATATAATGGCGCGGGCGGTGCGTGCCGAGTACGCCTGCCGCTGCCTGCTCGCTTCCATAAAGCATTGGCTATCTAGCTTTTGTGCCCGAGTGCTCTAGATAGAGGCTATGGGGTGCCCCGGATAACCTGGATTGATGTACACCTAGATAACATCTAAGCTGATATTAATGAAGTAGGTCAGTGAAATAAAAACAAATAATACCTACCTACCTAAGTAGGCACATAATAGTTTGTACAGCTTGGCCTGTAGGTACCTACTAAGTACAGTTTATCTTCTATTAATTTTTCTCTTAAATCTCCGTTTGTCTTCTTACAGGGAAGCATTTTTTCGATGCCTTTCCTGAAGATGGAGAAAGATCCTTACTAATATTATAAATGCCAAAATTCCAAAATGTGTTTATTGGTTTGTCATTAACATAACTACGTGAGAACTTCGGATCAGTGTTTTGTTTGAGCATAGTTGAGGACTTGATGAGTGACATAGGACATAGGCTAGGTACTTTATATCCCGAAAAAACAAAAAGTTCCGGGATTAGAACCTAGCACCACGCGGACGAAGTCTCGGATAAATAACAAATAATATGATTAATTTGCTCGCTAGTAATAATAGATTCTATTTTTTGGCGTTTTTACACCAATAAAAGCAAGTCATCTATTTTTTCACAATTTTCATTACGTAAAACATAGCAATGTCAAGAATCTCGTTACAGAAATTGCCTAATTGTTGTAAAAAAGAATGGTTCCCACGAAACGACAACAAGAAATGCAGACATAACTTTAACAATTCGAGTCCGTATGATAATATTATATTTCTCACGCAGCAGGATATATTTATCTACAAATATCTTAATTAAGCACCGACACTTAAATAAACATTGTGTGGGGCGATGAATAGACTTCGTTCAAATCAAAGAAATATTTGTGGTAAGTAGCACTTGACGGTAAGTGATGATGCACCATCAGATGAGATCGCAAGCTATCATGTCATCAATGAAAAGAATCCCTAAAACTGAAGGAATGCCGCGAAATGAGCAAAACTTTGTGAACCACCCACCCACTCGAACATATCTATCTAGTAAATTAGAGCATGCAGAGTAGATAACGAAAAACAGCTGAACGGTTAAAAAGTAAATATTTAAATTCTCTATTGGAAAAAATTGGAAAACTGTGTTTACATACAAACTAGCGGCGAGACCGAACTATTCACAAACGCGTGGCAAGTACAGAAATGCAAAGTTAAAAACGACGTCGAAAAGCCGGTCACATGCACGTATGGCTTTTGCTGTTAAGTGTATTACATACATGGAATAACATCGCATCTACTCGTGCTATGGTACGTAGTACTATTATATAATCTGTGCTATGGTGTTAAGAAAAACAAGAGAGAATATCTAGGTGTGAAATAGTAGTTACGGAGCTTGCTTGTTGTCACTTGTTATCAAACAATAATAATTATTATGTTAATTAGCTATTATTACCTACCCGATACTTCGTCCGGGTGGTGAGGTTTTCAAAAATCTGATTGTTTGCGGATTTTACAAAACATACAGCGTGCCACCGGGTGTGCCTCAGAAAGTTTTCTGACTATTGATTTAATATTGAATCGCATATTACAGAATGGGCATTAGTCCGTATGACTACTTTTGCAAATGGTAATTTTGAAACGGCATTAAACTAAACAAGCACTTTCTGCGCAAACTGTTGAAATGGTTTGCTTCTGGAGACTTGAATATTGTACGGACTAATAATACTTTTTCTGGGCAAAACGCACCAGTTAGGTGTACTGTGTATTGCCCTTTCTGTAATATGCGATTCTATTCCTATCAGTGGTTCTGTCTGACAGACAATTTCTGATAAAATGCGACTCATCTTAGCAGGAAAAGTGCTTACGATATATTTTTGACATTCATAGAGTCAGTTTCCATATTCGTTCATGCTTTGAAGAGGAAATCCAAACCGCTATGTTACCGCTCATTTGTGAATGAAAACTCGGCCTGAGTGCCAAGGCTGGAAGAACAATGGCTGCAAGCGCCGGCTGCGTCAACTACAAAACACAAATGACAAAGCAAAGTACCGCCAAGGTCGCTACATACATAAACACGTACATATTTATTAAATACGTCATGTTCATTTTCATCTTTTTTCCTTTTTCTCTAAATATTCGTGCCAACTGTGCTGAAAACGCCAAAACATGTCGCAAAAATTGCAATGACTACTCTCCTCTGCATCACAAAAACAAAAGTCTGGGAATTTTCCACTAGTAGACGCAATCTCAAACGACTGAATACGAATGTGGAATGTGCAAGATTCCTTTATCCAGCTAAGTATGGACCTCTGTCAGTTGTAAATGGACGATAACTCTTACAAATATAATGAGTCCCTATTGGAAGCAGTTCAGAACAGAGGCCCCAGACTGAACTGTAATCATAAAATAAATAAATAAATAAATAAACATTTATTCAGCTTTTAACAAGAAGGTGTATAAGAGCAAACAAAATATACAGACAAAAACTTCCTCCTCCTTTCGTCGTGTTCCCCATTACTGAGGGTCGTGACCCCTTCCACCAATGATCTTTTTATGGACGATGTCGCGCCATGTCGTCCGGTTCTCTGCGACATGGAGAGCTTCGTGGATCTTGGTGTCGAGAGCGGTG
The DNA here is from genome assembly GCA_029955525.1 of Oeneis ivallda. Classification (NCBI taxonomy): domain Eukaryota; kingdom Metazoa; phylum Arthropoda; class Insecta; order Lepidoptera; family Nymphalidae; genus Oeneis; species Oeneis ivallda. The sequence goes on from JARPMR010000003.1 coordinate 23,279,343, forward strand.
CGGATTTGATCCGACCAACGCATCGGGCTTCGTCCCCGAGGTCTCCTTCCATCCACTTTGCCAGTAACGACAATCTTTTCAAGGTTGTGTCCCTCTCTTCTGGCAATGTGGCCGAAATAATCAAGGATCCTCTGGAGACAGGTGGTAGATAGCCGTTTCGTGATCTTTAATTGTTTAAGGATCGATGCGTTGGTTCTGTGCGCTGTCCAAGGGATTCGGAGCATTCTCCTCCAGCACCACATCTCGAAAGCGTCAATGCGGTGTCGGTCAGCAGCTTTTATTGTCCACGTCTCAGCTGCATACATGAATATCGGGAATATGAGCGTGCGGACTAGACGCATTTTGGTACCAGTCGATATCTGCTTGTCCCTCCAAGTCTTATACAACTGTGACATGGCACTTTTGGCCATTCCAATCCGTCTTCTAATTTCCACCTCACATGACCCGGTATTAGTTATGTTGGAACCCAGGTAAATAAAGTTCTCCACAATCTCGAGGTTCAATGAGCCAGTGAGTTCCAACTGTCCGGCACGGTCTACCACCATTACCTTCGTTTTGGATCTGTTTATGGAGAGACCCATTTCCTCACTTATTTGCTCCATCCTGTTCAATAGAGACGACATTTCAGTCTCAGATGCTGCTAGGAGTGTTGTGTCATCAGCGTACCGCAAGTTAGTAAGCTTTACTCCACCGATGCTGACGCCACCTTTCCAATCTTCGAGAGTACGCCGCATGATGTATTCACCATAGATATTGAACAAGATGGGAGAAAGCACACAGCCCTGTCTTACACCCTTACGAAATCTAAAGGGCGCAGAGACGGTCTCGTCTATCCTTACAACTGCTTCGCTGCTACTGTAGAGATTCTTTAGCAGTATGACCAGATGCTGTGGCACTCCTAATTCGGCAAGGACACTCCATAAACGGCTCCAATTGACGCAGTCAAAGGCCTTACTGTAATCGACAAAGCACATGATAATCGGCGTATTGAATTCATAGGCCTTCTCAATTAATTGCCGTACATTTAAAATTTGTTCACGGGTGCCTTTACCTTTAACGAAACCCGCCTGCTCTTGCGGGATCTGCCAGTCCAGGTAGTGTCTGATTCGATGATTGATAATGTAGAGCAGTATTTTACTGGCATGTGAGATAAGTGCTAAGGTGCGATAATGATCGCACTTTCTCGTTGATCCTTTTTTGTGTAAAGGCACCACGACAGACAAAGCCCAGTCTCTTGGCCATTCACAGTTGCGCCAGATTAAGTTGCAAATCGTGTGCAACATGTCGATGCCAGTATCCCAGAGCTGTCAGCGCTTCTGCTGTTATTTGATCTGGTCCCGGAGCTTTCCTAGTTTTAAGCGACTTCAGGGCAGCGAGAATTTCTGATCTAAGTATGTTTGGCTCCAGTTCCACTCCAGTACAGACGGTATGCAAGAGTCCTAGATCATCGGGATCCTTGTACAGCTCTTCACAATATCTGCGCCACCTTTCAGCTATTGCGTCAAGTTCATTAATGAGCTGGCCTTCGGAATCTTCTATCACCCACGTTTTTGGCTTAAATTGCCTGGACAAGAGACGGACCTTCTTGAACAGGTCAGAAGTTTCAAATTTTTGGGAGTGGTGTTCAATTTCCCTGCATAAGTCTTCTATGAATTTGTTCTTGTCTTCTCGACAGCTTCTCAGGATGTCATTACATATGCTAGAGTAATCTTCCATCACTCGCGGGTTCTGAAGTCCTTTCATTTTGATTGTCTTCCTCTTGTCCATCAATTTCCAAGTCTTTTCTGTTAACCAAGTTTGTTTTATAGGGCTGGCTTTCCTCGTCTTTGAGATTTCATGAAGAGTTTCTGTCATATGAGTTTTTAAAAGTTCCCAAAGTGAGTTAGCATCAGCCTGTGGGTTGTTCTGAAATGAAAGATCCTTCAGCTTATTTTCCAAAGAAGTTTGAAAAACTGATCGCTCCGAGGGGTTAAGTTGTTTTGGTGGGAGAGTACGTTTTCTGGGGGCTTTCAGACGGAGTGCGAAGTCAGCTACGAGAAGGTTATGATCGGAGCCACATTCGGCCCCAGGAAAGGTCTTTGTATTAGAGACAGAAGACCGCCACCTAGAGTCAATAAGTATATAGTCGATTTGATTCCTGACTCTGTCTCCTGGTGATTTCCACGTATATAGTCGGCGTGGGTGATGTTGAAAGCATGTGTTAAGTATAGTGAGGCTTTTGTCTATACAGAATTCAATGAGTCTAGCACCTCTTTCATTTCTGACACCGAGTCCATATTTGCCCACTGTCTTCCTGATATGGTCATCTGCAGCTGTATTGCCAATCTTGGCGTTCCAATCACCAATGATGATTTTTATTTCGCGGCTTGGTATTTTGTTCAGGGTTGTCTCAAGTGTTTTGTAGAATTCGTCTATATCGTCCTCTGAAGCCTGTGACGTAGGAGCATAGACCTGGATGATATTAAGAGAGCATGGTCTGGTATTGAGCTTCAATGTAATTATCCTGTCAGAAACGGGATTGTAACCAAGAACATATTGGTTTACTTTTGGAGGTAGAAGAAATCCCACGCCGTGATGGCTAGAATCTTCTGATCCACAAAAATACAGCGTATTTCCCGACGCTGTCTTGAAATGACCTTGACCGCGAAGATGTGTCTCGCTGACGCCTAATATAGAGAGTTTGTAATTTTCCATTTCTTTCTCCACGATACTTATTTTCCCGGGTCCTAGAAGTCCTCTGACATTCCAAGTGGCAATACGGTGGTGTGCTCGTATTGAGGTTTTGCACGAAGTATGTTTATTTCCGCCAGTAGCATTACCGTTAAGAGAGGCCTGACGAGACGCCACTCCCACAGCTTCGGTCGCACATTTCTCACTATCCAGCCCGGGTACTGAATAGCGCCGAGCGTTAGTCGGGTCGTCCAACAATCGCATATTCATTATTTTTGTTCTCATAATGGTAGGGGGGTTTTCTTGGGATGGTAATGCGGTGGGCTCCCAGATCCTTCCGCATCAGTCTTTTTAGGAACTTTAAATCCATGTGGCCACTGAAAACCACTCTATGCATGGGCATAGAAAAGTCGGGCTATTAAAGTACCGGCCGAAATTCGGCGTAGCTGCGCATTTAGCACCACCCAGGGGGCACGTGTAGGGTGGGACTCATGGAGGATGAGATGGTAATTCCTACGGACGCGCGCAGCCGATGCCCCCCTGACAAAAACTTAATCACTAAATAATATTATTGTTCCTAAATCATATTTTACCTATTAAAAAGACCCTAACCCTGAGATGATCCATAACTAAATATAATATATTATCTAATACATATTATTAGAACTTTAGCTTATGATGCTACTTACCTATTATTATATTATACTAGCTGACACGGCGAACTTCGTACCGCCAACTTTTTTTTTCTTTTTCTTTTTTTTTTTTTTTTTTTAATTAAGTATTAAAACCTTCCGTGGACCTTAAGGAACATACAAAAAAATAAATTAACCGAATTGGTCCATCCATTCTTGAGTTATGCGCTTACCAACATTCATTTTTATTTATATAGAAGATTCTGTGTTAGTAATGTCATACCTAAATAAATAGCTATCATGCAGTGAGTGAGTTGGGTCGTGATTTGACATATTGGCTTTATGTGGGGAAACGTGACAAGTTAAATACCTTCGTGTTGTGTACATAAAACACTACATAAAATATAGGTTCTTATCAATTAATAACATTTATTGTTGACGGCAATGCGTTTTGTCTGACTTGTTACTTTTACTATAGTCGACAATTAGGTATAGATAGTATATTCTTTTTTTCCCTAGTTTTTTCAAATAAGGTGCACAGTACTTATAACCTTCATAAAGTGCATGCCATTAGTCGCAGTACATAATATAAAACATATTGAAAATACAATGGTTTTATTTTCAGTGAAGTGAAAGCGTCCGTAAGACTGCAATATATTTTCCATGGCCACAACTCCGAAATTTCCATTCATTATGTTGTTTTGTTCATTTTTCAAAGAATGTAGGTCACCTAGGCCCGTCCGAGTTTCCCGGGGAATCGGCTTGTTTTTCTTACAACTTTACTATGTTAAGTTTTTCACAACATATTCAAGATTGTGGCTTACTTACTTTGGCTCTTATACCATGAAAAATCTTCAAAGTCTACTAACGTATTCTGGAGCCTCCAGTAGGTACCTACGTTTGATCGACGATGTAAAAAGGTGAGCCCTTCAGTATTGGATTATGTCATTAACCTTAGTTCTCGAATCTCGAGAGATCCTGGGTTCGGTTCCCGGTACAGGTAATGTGGAAATTTGAAATTACTAGATTTGCAAATCTAAGCGCATCTTCTAAGCGCGCTAATTACGTACTCTCTAGGTACAAACCGTATGAGATCGCACTCAACGGTTGACGAGTTATCGAGTAAGATCAACTACTTAATTTTCATATTATTTCCCACTTGACTGATAATCTCAGTTTCTTAATTACTCGGATTATTAATAAAAATAATGATCGCTGTCGATCAGAACCTGTTGTTTAGAAGTTAATAACTGTCGTTCCATTCTGTTTACATTAGCATTCCGCAGTGGCCTCATTTCCAGTTCGGAAATGATTCGGTTCTCCGCCTACAAACAAAACAATGTGATCTTTTTTGTGCTCATCCAGTCTTTTATTAATTGTTAGTTCTTTTTCTCTCATTTTATTTTCATTGTTTTCATCTTATGCAGCATAAAAGAGAAAATTATACGTAATCTTATGGTTTTCTAAAGATACTACTAATTTGTCAGCGACTTTTTAGATCCCGTAGGAAACTATAAGAGTATGTCACTAGGAACAGGAAACAATTTTATTATAATGTTAAGTAGGATGTATTTTATAAATGTGTTTGATCTTTATTCAGTATATGTGGTAGCGTTGTAATTTGTATAGTATAGGTCTCATTTGTGCGTGGTTTTCTCCAATTACTTTGTTTCAACTACTAATCTCTATCGATATCTCACTCTATCGCATGTATTTACCCACTTTACCATGGATTTAGACGTGCGCAGCGGAGACCTATCGTAAGTCTTATATTTTTGTAAAAGATTACACACTTTCCGGTGTATGCAAGTCAACCCACTGATAATAACATCTTAAATTGATCCAGCTATCTCGATTGGCAGCAAAGCAAAGCTATCGATAACGTTTCCGTTAAATTTTAGATGAATAGCGGCGTTTGAGTGAACACAGCGTATTAGACCAGTTGTGAATTGTTTCGATCTTATGGTCTTTGTGATACTTAAAGTGTATTTGTTTTTGCCAAGTTAAGTCGGTGGTTAGGTATTATTTAAATGTAATATTATGTCAAATTAATCCGTGATCTGTGAGATGTGTGAAGAAAAATGTAGTTAAGTGGATTGATAATGATATTCTACTACACCCAAGCAAAAAATCACTTCGTTTCGATGCTCCGTTGCTACCTGATTTAAGGACAAACCACAAACATACTTTATATGTTTTTGGGACAAACCAATAAACAAACACACTTTCGTATCTACTATATTAGTAACGATATAATGGCGATGTAATGGTGTTTACAGTTTCATATTAGATAATGTCGGAACGCGACAATATTAGTGTGAGTGCTGTGGCCAGTGGGGTATGCTGCCGCGTGCGATCTACTATGCAGTGCTTCGGATTCCGTGGTAATCAGTTATTACTATAATACTCTGTGACGTGCACTCGGAATGTCTTTGTGATTTACAGCTTCATTGAAGCGCCTATTATCGACCGAGCGAAGCGAAGGTCTCTGAGTTTACTAGAGCGATTTGCACTTGTCCGTCCGTCCGTCTGTCACAGCCTTATAACTTCTGAATTACTGAACGTAATTACTTCAATTTTAGATATGATATGTAAACCGATGGCCTCCAGCCGAAAATGGCTTAAAAAGTTATAAAAATCTTTATTTCAGGGGGGCTCCCATACGAAATGGGGGGCTTTCAAAGTGGAGATTGTATTCGAGGCTAGATTTCTAAAACCACTTTGTTTTAAAACTTGAAACTTACACATAATTTGAGTTATATTCTGTACTTGAACAACAAATAGGTACTAAGATTAGATAAATATTATAAAGAAACGAAATTATTTGAGTTTTAATGGGCATCAATGTTTTTAACAAAACTTCACTATACTGTTACTAGATGGCGCTGTTTTTAATATTGTAAATATGCATCCCATCCACGAAAGCAGATGACGATTGACGTCATCAGATTCGGCGCGTTTTAATTACAATATAATATAGTTAAAACTACCTTATGGGAATTATGGGATACCGCGAGGTCTCAGTTCGGGGCGAACCACTAGTTTCTATATTATAAGTAACTGTAGGGTTACTGTAACTAATGTAGTGTTTATGTTCTCTTTGCCTAACTGTTCTATCTGTATTGATGTTTTACGGTTTACTTTCAATTTATCTATAACAGCTAGTTGTGAGAATTATCGCTTTGTGTGCGAGTATGTACAGACTGTACAGTGTACACAACATATTATGTGACTTCATCCTCTCTTTACTTATCAATACCGTAACAACTACGCATCAGGTGCAAAATCAACTATCAGCTGAATTAAAGAAAGATATTTTAAGCTTCAAAATATGTTATTTTTTTAATATACGAATACAAAGAACTTGTTATTCTACATTATACAATCATTAACAGAATAATTATGATAGGGAACACCAATCAATAAAATTATTTTGATAAGGAAAGTATAAAATGAGGAAAAATTTTCAATTAATATTGTTTCTAAATTTTTAATTAAAAAAAATCATTCTCCTTGATTTGGCTAGTACATTAACGTTTCAAGTGGTTACTTATTTTGTTAAAGATAACTTGAGATTGCAAAACTTAACAAGAAAGCGAACACTTTTCACTTCAAAGATCAACGAGACCACAAAACATTAAAACCAATCGAAAAGTAAGCGACGCGGAAAATCAATTCAGATGTTCACCAAAATCGCGTAAATTAGAACATTTAAAAAGTTGTAAACATCTTACGGTAACTTGTGTTTAATTTGTTGGAGACTCGAGCGGAGCGTTGATAGTCAATCATCTGTTTTTGTTATGGTTAAAGTAATTAGCTTCTTTAGATGTGCCAACAAGTTCTCTTCCATATCGCCGATACATACTTTATTTATATCTGGAAATGATTAATGTAGGTAAATAAATTAGGTCGATTTGGCTACCACCAACCTACCAATTACCAATGCTGCGTATGTCGGCTGTGAATACGAGTACGTTTTGACCTCGTCAATAATTTATTAATGAAATCATGTCGGTCTGATTGATCAAATTACCTTGCGACGACGACATGCAAGAAGTGCACGGGCGTGGAGGAACAACGCAAAACCCAGCTGATTTGGATCCTTAGCCTCATTTCATCTGAGCGGCCTGCTAGGCTTCTGGAGTGAGCTTGAATTGCTGGAGTGACGACACAACAGACGGGTAAACACTACGGTTTTGTGTGACAATCTGCCCAGCAAGAAAAAATAAGACATGTTGAAATGTCTACTGCTAACCCGGGACTTAAAAGTTGAATATTCCGTAATAACTGGATTATCTTTGAAGTTTTTTTAAGCAGCCCATATTATTGTGGGTTTGAGTTGGAAGCACGTTGGAAGTTGGAAGAATTTGGAAGTTGCCCTATCTGTAGACGTTGAATTGAGGTGCCGGTAAATGAGTGAAGAAACCGTATCAACTGCGGTCTACCCAGTACCAATTTAAACGTACGAGAGCGCTCCGAGCGAGCGGCGCGGGCGCGTGAGATGTGTCGAACCAAATATTGCTTTGCATTTGCACACATGAGGTTCAACTTTTTTATAAAAAGCCAGAAATTAGGCAAGTGTCTTAACGTGCTATTGTTCATTATAATACCGATACAAATTAGTGCAAATAAATAAAGTTAAGAGATAACTTTTATTCCATCAGTGTCTGAATTTAAAAGTAACGTTTTCCTGAATAAGCTTAGAATGGATAACTATGACGTGTATTGTTTGTTTGGATTAATTTTCAGCATGGTGGTAAAGTTATTTTTAAATGCGAACTAATACATACCTAATATTATTGTATTTTACGACAAAAACTTAATTTTTTTTAATTAATTTCATACTCGATCGATAACAGATTTCTTTCGATCACTAAGCGTACACGCATTTTCGTTGGTTTCATGCTTTTTTTTAGTATCCATTTCCCGTCGTATCAAATTTACTAAAATCAATGATATTCGCCTAGATTTTTGACCCAAAAGGAAGATGTGAATGACCTCTTGGGCGTTTGTGATTTTTCATTCTTACTCCCACATTATATCTGCGGGTAGGTAAGACGGGTATCATTTTCTAATGTTGCCAATTCTTTTACTATATTTCTTTGAATCTAATATTTTAAACTACAATGCAAGGTCGTTACCTAGGTTAGGTTTTATTTAGTTTTAACCGTTGATGCAATAAATAGCGTCTGCGACAATTTATGGCTATTAATTTCTTTTTTTAGTTAAATTAATTTTTAAGTCACTTGTTGCCGTATTAATTCTTACTAATATTATAAATGCGAAAATGTGTTTGTTAGTTTGTTGTTGATTATTCTTTCAACCACACAGTAGGGTGGGTAGGATAGTTACTACATCAATTAACGGATCGACGTGATTTTTTTTATGGATATAGTTGAGGACTTGGAGAGTGACGTAGGTAGGGTTTTATCCCAAACATAATATAACATAACATAATATAAAATATAACTTATTAACATAATATATAGCATACATAATATAAAATATAAACAGGGTTACCGCAGGATTTTTAAAACCTAACTTGACGCGAACCAAGTCTTGGGTCAAAAACTAGTTTTATTAAAAGATTTTTAGTACAGAACCACTGATGAATTCTATGATCGATTCAAATTTCAAACCCATCGAGTGTTCGAGAGAAAGTGTGAAAATAGCAATATCGTAAGATGTAATTCGTGAAACAATAACAATGATTCTCGATACTGCAAATTACCCGCCCGCAATAAACATCGCTCGGAAATTGTGAAGCCGGAGATATTAATTGAGCTCATTACACTGAATGACCGAGATCATAACGTATTTGATCTTTGTTTTATGTACCTAGGTATCCACCTATATCTATATGCACATAAGTAGGCTTATATGTATATTGTAGTGGTGTCAATGTAAGCATATTATATAAGTAGAGTTAAGGCTAATTAAAAAGTAGTATTAAACGAACCTTGAGTAAGAAAAGACGTGTTTAATTAAGAGTAGTGTCTAATGACGAAACGCGACGTGAGTAGGTATTTTCCAAAATGCTATCTGTTTCACAACGCTTCGCTGCCCGACCCGCATCGTGCGATAGAGAGAGTTGCAAGTCCAGGAGTTATTTGCCTAAATTTTATTCTTTAAATATTGTTTCGGGTCTTAACGTTTTTACCCCCCTAAACGTTTACAAAATTAGACAATTTTGGTCTCATTAGATTCAGTACACCTTAATCTAGGCTCGTACGTTTAATTTTTTTAGTATTTCAGTTTAGTTAAATTTAAAAAAATAAAATTAGTCGAGGAAGTTTTTTAGTCAAAAATATGGATATTTAGTCACTAATAACTTTTAACATAAGCAATATTTCTTTAAAATTAAAACGTACGGGCATAGTTTTTCATTGTATCTGCAACATTTCAAAAAATTATGAACATTGGACAACATTTACGGGTAGCAAAACGTTATCGCTTTTTGTATGAAAATTTTCAACTAGTATCCCCGGGAACACACCTCATGGCGACCCTGCCAGCCGGCGGCGCGCGTGTGCCTTAAAGGTGGTTCAAAGGTGGTTCAATAAAAGTGGTTCAAAATCACGCGAACCGGTCCAAAAATCCCGGAGAAATAGGTGGAAATACCTACTTACATGGAAAACAAAGATATCGGCCGAAGGATCTCAATCCTCCACCTTCTTGGAAGTCGGTTAAAAATGGTTCAAAAGCACTTTGTATAAGTTTATTTGAGACAACTTTTCTATTCAATCATACTAGGTGGTAGGAATATAAACTCAAAATAGTATGTGGATTTTCATATTGTATGTAAAGTTGTAAGTTGGGCCGATTTTTAAATAAAATTCCAATTCAAAATTTCTATAATACCATATCATTAAAATTTAAATATGCCTAAATATAAGTAGAGTTAAGGCTAATTAAAACTAAAAATTATATACAACTAAAAAATTAAAATTATAATTATAAAAATTATATACAACTAACAAAATTAAAACTAAAATAAAAATTAAATAAAGTCTAAAACCCCATCGAAGTCACTGCAGTGTGGCATAGTACCACAGAGTAACGAAGGTAGATAGTACCCAAGATGCTGGCAGCATGGATGGCCAAGCCAATCCAATTCAAAATATATATTTTAAGAAAACTTGTGCACTTTCAAACTACCTAGGTACTACAATACTTAATATAAACAAACTACATATCAATAATCTGACTAGTTAAGTTAGCTTAAATGTGTGTATAAATTATGCGTGCGTGTGTGTATGCGTGAGTTTTTAATAATTCCGCGAATGTGCGCCCTTGATTGTAAATCATTCAAACAAATACGTGCGTATAATAATAACAATTATGTGAAACTGCATTTTAAGTTTCCTCATTTCTGTGAAAATCTTTTTATTTTGACTCTGGTATTTTAATTCGGTGAATGAACTCTGAATTATTATATATTACCTAAGAAGGAAGATGAGTCATGGACACTCATTTCTTTATTAATTAGTAAAAATTAAAACGCGACACATCCTCAAAAATGATATACGAGAGTTGGTATTTACCTATACATATTCGGCCCTTGATTGGCGGTGCAACCTGTATCCACTCAAATCGATAATAAAGGATTTTTGCTCACACATGTTCGGGCGATCATCATCATCATCTCAATCCATTGCCAGCCTCTTACTGGGCACAAGTCTGTTCTCAAATAAGAAGGGTTCGGAGTTCGAAAGTATAGTCCACTGCGTGCGGATTGGCAGACATTACAAACCTTTTGAGAATATTATGGAGAACTCCCAAGTCTCAGGCATGCAGTTCTCCTTATAATGTTTTCCTTCACCGTCAAAGCAAGGTTGAACTGACTTTCAACCTTGCTTTGACGGTGAAGTATGCGTGCCTGGGATCGAACCGCGCCAACCGGACCCTCTGAAAAGGAGACCAAAGTCATTACCAGTTGTATGGGCGATATAGACACAAATAAATCAATATTTTTGTCAGTATTTGCTAGTGGCCATAAACTAATCAGGGTAACTTACAAAGCGGGGAACACAATGAATATCTGATGAATACATCGTAACCGACACAAATGGGGACATGAAAGAACTGACGTCACTTAGGTACCTGTCCTCTATGAATTGTATCATGTACGGAGGCTCGCATCCGGTGCGCGAGTGTGACGTCAGTAGATGCGAGAACTCGCTTTTCATGGCCTGGTAATTGAATATTTTTTTGAAGAATATTAGCCAAACCATGGCCAAACTGAACTTGACTAATGTTCTCCTGTCCCTGCTAACTTATTTACAATAATTTAATATAAAAAATTCTTTTAAAATACCGACTTCAAACACCCGCGCCACTATACAAAGTATATAATTGATCGTTGATTTTTTTAAACCGCTCGACCGATTTCGATAAAATTTAAATTAGACACATTAGGAAGTATACCCTTTCAGACAAAAAAAGAATTTTCAAAATCGGTTCAGGCGTCTTCGAGTAATCGGTGAACATACATAAAAAAAAGATTCCGACGAATTGATAACCTCATTTTTTGAAGTCGGTTAAAAATGGAATAGAAGCAGCTTTTGTACGAGTGGCTTAGTGATGTTTCAACTCGATTTACTAACTCGAGTTGTTTTTCCGAGCTGGCACAACACTAGAGTTGCTACGACAATCGACACCACCGTTGTACCACCGACGGGTGGGGATCAAACCGTCGACCTTTCAGTTTTCAGTCCGAACCTCTAGCTGTTAGGCTATTGAGGCTTAAAGATACACTGTAGTACAGCTAATAAACAAGGCTCAAAAATATGGTAATTGATGTCTATCTATCTACCCAGTGGCGGGTAATAAATTTTTAAGTAGACAAGTTCCCACTTTCCATACCGAAATAGAGATAGTCTTTCAAGTACTCAACATGATTACATTTTTTTTCATTCATACCAACCCATCGCCTGACGAGTGACGACCTCCCTGGCGCAATAGTGAGCGCTGTGCCTGTGGTCTTATAAATGGGAAGTCTCGGGTTCGATTCCCGACGGGGTCAATTTTGGAATTTATAATTTCTGAATTCTCTCTGGTCTGGTCTGGTGGCCTTTAGTTGGCCGTGTCTAGTTACCACTCTACAGTCAAAGACGTGCCGACAAGCGATTTAGCGTTCCGGCACGATGATAGCGTGTAGAAACCGTTTAGCGGTATGGGTTAAATGTTCAATGCCTTACCCCTTCCAAGTTAGCTCGCTAAGATCTTTGACTGCATCGTCACTTACCATCAGGTGAGATGGCAGACAAGGACTATCTTGTCATCGAATAAAAAAACGCTGGATAGCACACTACTACACGGGTCTCCTTATAATTAAAGGTAAAGTCCACCAAGCTGGCCAAGTGCGAATTGGCAGACTTCTCTTGGACCTAACAGAGTGGAAGGCTATAGTTCTCAACGCCACAAAGACACTTACATACGGACACGACCTTTGACAACTAACCAGTCCAGGTTCCATGCATCTCAAGTCCGTAAAACTATTTTTTTTTTCAATTTGGTTTCTACATAGATACCTACTACTAATATTGTATCTATGCTTTGGAAAGTGAGTAATCGGATTTTCTAGTGTCCGAGTCGTGTTCACTGAAGCAATTATGGTACGCCTAAGTATAGAACAGATCTACATACAGCCTGAATATCATCATGTTAGTTTCATCTATGGCTTCTAGATCCTGTAGGTACGGGGTGGTGTGGGTTCGACGGGAAATTGAATCTTTTGTAACCAGACGCCCGACTCGGGCTGATGGGCATGTATGCCGGTCTGTCGAGCGGCGTCGGGACATCGATTTGTTTAAGGAGATGTCATATTACTAGAGGAGCAAAATCCAATAGGGGCGTCAAAAACGCACGAATACAAAATGATTACAGTGTCGAAGTCCTCACGCGCAACCCTCGTGGTGCGTAGAAAAGATTTCCTCGAGTCTTTATTTTTAACCTTTAGCAGATAGGTAGTTATTTTTGCGTGTCGTTAATCCGACATGGGTAGGCTTTTCCACTGATTACAAAAACGTAAGCTTAGAACTGATAACAATTTTTGACGTGATAACGTCTTATAAAACGATGAACACCGGCTGCACGCACGAAAAAGTGTCACGTTCCGCCTGTGCCTGAGCGTGCAAGCGAGATCGCGGAACAAGCGATAGAGAGGCACGATCGGCCCAAGCGTTGGCTGGTGACTTGTTTTTTTATGACGATATCACGTAAAATTATCGTCCGTAAACCGACTTTTTACATCTTATTATGTCTATCGTTACGATATCTAACTAGAGTAACGAAATGAGTCGCATCATAATTACAGGATATAATATTATCACATTATTATGAGTAGTGAGGTCCAGCGACAAATTACTGATGGACTAAACTGGTGTTTTTTATGCCAGTTAGGTTGAGACGGCTTTGTAAACCAACTCTACCAATATGACATCTCTATGGACTTTGTATGCAAAACGAGAATAGGGTATTTGACTATATTAAAAATATCGTTTCATTTGGTGTCATCCTAAAAGATTATTATCTAAAAACATTATTCCATACGACAAAACTAAAAAATAAAGTTTTATTTAATTAGAAAACATTAAATAAAATTGCTATAATTCCGGCCATGGTCACGTGATCGAAAACGTTCCGTGATCTCGAATGACGCGGTCACAGTCTACACCACCTATGGGTTGTGGAATTCTCATTATTTGAAATGTGAACTGTGACGTCATGAGAGCAAATGGAACGTTTCGGCGGCAATTTATTTTTTTGAATTTATTTTTCGTTTTTTATGAAAAATACTGAAAATTATGCCGAAATATACGTTTTGTTAGCTTCAGCATAGCATTATTAACAATTTAAGATGATTTTCTAAAAGTAGTCAAATACCCTATTCCTGAGTCTTCGCTATGGATATTCGCAATGATTTGGCACGTATTGGTCGTTGTTAAATGACCCACAAAGTAGGCTTTTGCGGTTGCGGTTGCGGTGTCTGACCTAAAATCTGAGCCAAATATTTGTGGTCTGATAAATGATACTGAAATAGGTGTTTCGTATGAGTTGCCTGCGTCCTAGACCAATATTTTGAACCCTCTGAATAAGGGTTTATTTATGAAGCTTTTCTCCCATCTAATTTACCATCGATGTACCTACAAAAACTTACTTACTAGCTTTTTGCGTGGAGTTATATAACTCTAATTTCGCGGGAAAACTTTTTTCCGTGTTTCCAACAAACAAACACACTTTCGCATTTATAATATTAGCCTGGTCTGTGGAACTATTTTATACTTTGATTTTATTCCCTTTTCAAGTCTGGTAAAAAATCTCACAAATATTTCGTTAAGTTCTTGTAGTTTTCTTTACTTCACTTAAAGGTAGTAACTATGTTGGTAGGTAATGCGTTAATATTTTTTGTAATTTTGTGAGAGAGCATTACAGTCGGCGATTACAGTCCACATACAAATCGTCGGAAAGTAGGTATAATGGGCGCGTTTGAGTTGATTTTAGCATTAAAAGGGATGGTTGCGTGTTTCGTACACATTAGACGTATACGGAACAGTCGGTCATCGAACAAAGATGAGATTCAATTTCCTTAAAAGGTTCTATATTAATGGGGAAAATCAAAAAGATTATTATGGTGCTAAATGAATGTATTTGTATGAATGTAAAATGGAGGTGGGGTGAGGGGTTCACCACATGGCATATCAGCTTATCCACCCTATCGATAACTCTAAATGTTTAATTAGTTGATTATTTTATTGTGTATGTTTGTATTATGTAGTGCGTACTAGACCATTCAAATGCATATAGCTTAATGTAAAGTTGTCTATGAATGATGAATGAATCTCAACTAGTTTCATCAACTATTAATTAATTATGGAATTTGCATAGCTTAAATCTAGTTCAACCGTTTTATGTAGGGAAGTAGGTACATAAAGTATTTAACTTTATTGGTTTAAAAAACCATATTTTTCGAAACTGGGAACTAGCTAGGTACATAGTTTTTTAAAGCGAAGCTACGTGTACTTACCTAACACAGTTGGGACTTGGGAGTTCAACATTCCACGAATGTCATGGTTAAGAGTGAACTTTGCTGCGCTTTGGAGGCCGCTATCTATATAAAGCAAACTATAAAGCTACGCCCACACGCGAATAACAAAAATAATTTCATAATATTGTTTTGTGCGTCGTGCACGGCACTTCTTTAATTATGTAATAATAAAACATATTATTTTGGTTACGGTGGACGTCCTTACGTGGAAAAATATTAGAATTTGCAGCGAAAAAAATTACATGAAAACATTAATCAAAAACGACTCAAAGTGGCTGCGATTCGATAATTTTATTCCTTAAAGCGATGTCTTATGGCGTGTTGCTGTCACGAGACGATGACGCTGCATTACTTTTCAAGTTCTGCGCCAATGCTGCGGCTTCAAATCCGAAGTCAGAACTAGGTAGGGTGTTTTCATAGGTGTTTTCAAAGGAAGCACACGACGTCGCCGCATCAACCACAGGATTTCACACTTTCTCCTAATTGGCTAAGGTGCATTGTTGCAGCAAGAGAACCATAAATTACGCTACAGATTGTAGCAATGATTGCTGCAACTTTTTTGCAATTGTCCAGCGAGAATGAGTGTGGTATAGGTACAGTCCGACAAAACAAGTGTAAATTAAAAATTTTAAACACACCCCACATGAGAATGGTCGGACTATATACGATAAACCTAACATCCTGTTACCCAGTTTCTTCTCCATCATCAGATCCTCCTCCTCGATCCTCGATCATCATCTATCTAACACCTACTCATTAAGACCATTCTAATGAGCCCAAAAACACTGTAATATATCTCCGGTAAGTTGCTGAGGAGTTGGGTATCCCGCAGACTACTTGATGCTGCAGCATCAGCTCAAGGTTACCATGCCTTGGATAATCCGAAATAACAGTACACCTTTCAAATCAATCGCACCAGTAAAAGCTTGTAAAACCCTTTCAAGTAGGAAATGAGCTAATGATCTTCAAACGCCTGAGCAGATCTTCATAAATTATAGCTAAGATCCACTTCGATTCGATTACAGTAGCTTGTAACACCCTTCTTCTTGCGTCGGGGGTTAATCATAACGTTGCGGCTGTGCCGTGTGGTACCGCTCTTAGATCTTCAGTCTGGCTTCAGATGGACACTTGTGCACATGTTCATCAGTGCACACTGATTCTCGGCTGTGAAGTTAAAGCTCTATTGACCCAATTTGCTTTTTTCTCTTTTATTTTTATTTCCATTTGAAATTGGTTGATACCTAATAAGTGAAACAAGAGAAATATAAATTAGAGATGACCAAAATGCTTTTACCGATATCAATACTTAGAAAAAAGTATCGGTTATATATTATACCAATACCTGTAAAGTTAAATCGGAATAGTCAATGATACCTTACAATGTTTTGATCGTCGAGCTGAAAATATTATAGACTAATCATTTTAACACACTTTTCTAATACGACTCCATAAGTACCTCCATAAGTAAAAGCGACATTAAACCTAACCACTCGTACATTACTCTAATTCAATTATCTTGACTAGGGCTCTATTAAAAAGGTAGCTTTCACAATCGTTTGCATTTCAAAAAATTTTCACTACTCAGGTGAACTCACTCCTCATTAAAACCAGAAAAAAAAATGCGGAGGCTGTGTGTATACATATGCACTCAACCACCACAGACTTCAAAATGCGACGCCGTCAAAATGAAGAAACTTAAATCCGCTATTTTGGCGCTGGGTGCTAAATGCTAATAGAATTGAGAGTGAACGTCCTCTAAATTGAAGAAGGAGGTTGTAACTAATAATACGTACATCTTCATAAAGTGTCTCTTCTAAAGAAAGTTGGCGATAATTCTGATAACAGACAGATCGCATGCTTTTATTGAACCACTGCACTGGCACAGGTTCTTCAGCCAGCATCATCGATGTAATAATTTAGTATAATTCTAACATCGATGGCCAAGATGACGGATGCTCTTCTCCATTCCACGCCTTTTCTGCTTGCCTTGAATGATTTTTAATAAGTGTTAATGACATAATTTTTCATTAGTTTACTGTAGGTAAGTACATAGTAGATAGGTAGGTACATAGTTTATAGTTATAATTTTAAGTTGTTAGGTGGAAAAGAAAGTTACCTACTACATATCTTAAAGTTACCTAATACTAACTTAACGAGTCTTTTTCCAGTCTAACTTAGATTTTGTACATACGAGTTTGAGTTATTCAGACTGAAATTGGAATAAAATTTAAGTCAATTTTATGAAATCACATAAAGTTTCGTTGTCGCTACTCGCTCGTTATAACTTCAGAGACTTTCAGGCGCAACAGTGCATACTGATTGAATTTGTCAACGACGCGTTGAAGATCGGATTTCCTTGATGTTTTCGAAGGATTTTCGCTTTATCCATTTTTTCATTGAAATCAAATTATTTTGGACTTTGACGTGTTAGCTTTCAAAAGTTAGCAATTAGGTACACAGACGTGATAGACTGAAAATGGCATTAGCATCCTCCTCTTCATATTTTCATATGTTTTCTCCTTCCCCTTCCCTTATTCCGGGATACTTCTTCTTCTTTAGTCAATACTAGCTGATGCCCGCGACTTCGTCCGCATGGATTTAGTTTTTAAAAATCCCACGGGAACTCTTTCATTATCCGAGATAAAAAGTAGCTCTCCCGGTCTGAGGAACCACTACTACATCCATTACTATACCCATGCAAAAAATCGCATCAATCCGCTGTTCTGTTGCGTCGTGATTGAAGGACAAACCAACAAACAAACACACTTTCGCATTTATAATATCAGTAATGCTTTATTATAACACTTTTTATAATTGTCAAATTTTTTACCATACTTAACCAAAGACAAAATTACGTTTAGCTGTCATTTACGTTTTGTTATTCCATGTCAGATGCGTTTTTCTTATACCACGTTTTATAGTGACATGACGGTAACGCGGTCGAACGGGATAAAAAGTATCCTATGTCCGTCTCCTGGTTCTAAGCTACCTCTCCACCAATTTTCAGCCAAATCGGTTCATCCGTTCTTGAGTTATAAATAGTGTAACTAACACCACTTTCTTTTATATATAGATACAAGAATACAATACTAACATACATAGATATACTTACTGAAAAAGGAAATAATCAAGTACCTACTAAAAATAAATACTTTTGAAAAAAGTAGGTCTGTATACGGTAATATTTTTTCTGTAAAAAAATTTAAACGAATAATTTTATTGCGGTTGCCATTTTTTCTGCGGAAAGAACCAGCATAAGCACGAAAATGCAAGCTTGTTTTTTTAGTAAAAACTTATAATCATCATTATCAATCAGCATTTATCTAACATCAACCAATACGATAATTACTGGATCTCTTGAAAGGACCACAGAGCACGATCTTGCGCCGCCTGTCTCTAGCAGAGGCCGGCAACTTGCTGGACATCGTACGGCAAGCTAGTCTTCTAAAACTGCGCTTTCTGGTTACGAGGTCGCCATTTGAGCCCCTTGGGATCCCAACGACCATCAGTTTTCGCCTTCAACGACCGACTTCAAACGCCCGCGCCATTACAAAGTTTAAATAATTTATTGTTGTTTTTTAAAAAACCGCTCGACCGATTTCGATTAAATTTAAATGGAAGCATCTGGGAAGATACCTTTTGAATAAAAAAAAAATAATTTACTAAATCGGTTCAGGCGTCTTCGAGTAATCGGTGAACATACATAAAAAAAAAATTCCGACGAAGTGAGAACCTGAGCTCCTCTCTTTTTTAAGTTGGTTAAAAAGTTATTAAAAACGTAACTTTGGTGTTTTTTCCAGAAGCGGAATGCGAGGTGTGCGGCGGCGAGGGCGAGGAGGGGCGCGCTGTGGGCGAGCTACTGCTGCCGCAGTACGCGCTGGCCACGGGCGGGCTGGCGCGCGACCACCGCCCGCTCGTCACCTTCCCCGACAACGGCAACTTCCACACGCTCACCGCCGCCGAGTACCGCCGCCTGCTGCTCTACCTCACCTCCGTGCCCTCGTGAGTACCCTTTGTCACTCATGTATATCGACTTCACGGGTGGCCACCACACTGGCATAAACACTGTCCGCACTTCAACTTCCCCGACAACAACAACAACTTCCACACGCTCACCGCCGCCGAGTACCGCCGCCTGCTGCTCTACCTCACCTCCGTGCCCTCGTGAATCACTCATGTATATCGACTTCACGGGCGGCCTCGCCACCACACTGGCATAAACACTGTCCGCACTTCAACTTCCCAGACAACAACAAATTCCTCACGCTCTCCGCCGCCGAGTACCGCTGCCTGCTGCTCTACCTCACCTCCGTACCCTCGTGAGTACCCTTTGTCACTCATGTATATCGACTTCACGGGCGGCCTCGCCACCACACTGGCGTAAACACTGCCCGCACTTCAACTTCCCCGACAACAACAACTTCCTCACGCTCACCGCCGCCGAGTACCTGCTGCTCTACCTCACCTCCGTGCCATCGTGAGTACCCTTTGTCACTCATGTATAACTTCACTGGCGTAACCTCCGCTACCATTTCGCCTTCCCCGACAACAGTAGGTAACTTCCACACGCTCACCGCCGCCGAGTACCGCCGCCTGCTGCTCTACCTCACCTCCGTGCCCTCGTGAGCACTCTTTGTTACTTATTTGTTTTTTACACTCTATTTACTTCTATGAGCACCCCTCTCAAGTAAATTTACTTAACTTTTTATATTACTTACGGCTTGGAGCCATAGATACGTACTTACATATTAATCTGTGAATTTAAAGTTATTTTTTAACTGAGGACATAGTGAGTGAGAGACACTCGGATAGACGAGCAAATTCACCCAAGTAGACTCACAGACTTCACTTCGCTAGGTCAACAATGGTACTTTTTGGTAATGAGGAAGCTGATTTGTTCAGAATCAATAACCTGTCCAATTCTATTATTTGAGAAAGTCATCAGCTTCAAGTGAAATCATGGTATTAAACAAAACCTGTTGGTTGCTAATAAAATCAAATGGGATATAATATTTCATCTCAAATTAATCGAAACGCAACAAATAGAAACTATCGATTTTATTGTTGTTATACAATAAATGAATCGTTAATATACTGTGCTATATGTTCAATAATTCGCACGAGAGAGAAAACCATTAGAATTGTAGGCATCCATCGTAATCTTTATTGTACCTAATAGACGTAAACTAGCACGCCGATGTGAAAGATCGTTATGTAAAATATAATATTAATTTGTGTATAGGGGACGGGGGCGTTAAAAAATTATATATGCACATAAGTACTAGTATAAGCATATTAAAGTGTTCGAACACTTTTATAAATTACTACGATGTAGGTATCTGCACAGTTTTGTTCTGTGTTTCATATGCGGCATGGTGGGGTCATGGTGCTATAAGAATTTCTGGTTCCAAATCCTCAATTCTGATGCTAAGGAGCATAAAATAAGATGCGGCTGTCGCCGCGTTATTTTAGATTTTTAAGGATTTAAGTGTACTTTTTTGCTTGGCTTGGCTTTTGAAATTGGTATTTATTTATTATTTGAAAGGCATTTATAAATTCCGGAATTTCAATGAGTTTAATCTAAATCCACGAAGACAAAGTCACGAGTTTCATCTACCTAGTTATAGTTTTAAAGTGTTGATAAAATGATAATGTTTCTTACTTTTCTTTAATTCTAGATCTGGAATATTTATCTTACTATTCCTGTGTCATAAACTATTCACATTGAAAAATAACATCAAATGTTTTGGACTCTTGTTATTTTGGTTTCAGGTTACTAGAAGCCGAAATGGGGTTCCACATAATAGTCGACCGAAGGAAAGATAGATGGAATTCAGTTAAAGCTGTGTTGCTTCGAATATCTGTGAGTTAAAAATGTTGATATCTTATCAATTTTGATTCTTTATCGATCTTACCTGGTGATGAAGATAATGAAGTCGAAGGCCTCAGATGGAACACGCTTTATCTTAATCTGTTACAGTGATCTGTGAGTCCATAATTAGAATCCCTATAATATAGGTATAACCCCTATATTATAATACCTTAAGTTACCTATACACTAAAAAGTTTTGTCTCTCTTATCTCAGTTAAATATGTCTCATGTCATGATTCAGTCAGACCTCCTAAGTCGGTCACCTATCCATTTACAGATTTGATTTGCTTAACCATTAATTGGAGGTTTCGCAACTAGTCGAAAAATACCATCCCCAATAACCAGTAGGTAATTTGAAAATGAAGGGGCCTATCGCCGTTATTTGATTGCTACTCGCTCAGAGTAAGTATTATAATATTTACTCTGAGGCTACTCGTATATTGTGACAAGCACAGTCACCTCTGAGTGACTGACTGACAACGATCGTCACGCAGCTCTTAAATCTAAATTGTTAGGTCTAAAAATACTTATTGTTCCCTACGCAAAAAGATAGCATTTACATTATAATCTATATATATAAAAGAAAGTGGTGTTAGTTACACTATTTATAACTCAAGAACGGATGAACCGATTTGGCTGAAAATTGGTGGAGAGGTAGCTTAGAACCAGGAAAATGTCATAGGATACTTTTTATCCCGTTCGACCGCGTTTCCGTCAAGTCACTATAAAACGTGGTATAACAAAAACGCATCTGACATGGAATAACAAAACGCAAATGACAGTGGAATAACACAGTAAATGACACCTAAACGTAATTTTGTCTTTGGTTAAGTATGGTAAAAAATTTGAAAATTATAAAAAGTGTTATAATAAAGCATTACTGATATTATAAATGCGAAAGTGTGTTTGTTTGTTGGTTTGTCCTTCAATCACGTCGCAACAGAACAGCGGATTGATGCGATTTTATGCATGGGTATAGTAATGGATGTACCTAGTAGTGGTTCCTCAGACCAGGAGAGCTACTTTTTATCTCGGATAATGAAAGTTCCCGCGGGATTTTTAAAAACTAAATCCATGCGGACGAAGTCGTGGGCATCAGCTAGTAATATATAAAAATTCTTTAAAAAAAACCGACTTCAAACGCCACTGAAAAGTATAAAATAATTTCAGTTTGTACACGTATGTTGATGTCGGGTGGGCCTAATAGAAGCGATGAAACGAATGCGCCACGCTGGCCAAAATTTTAGTTTGTAGGTCCAGGCACAGAATATACTTAATAGTACTTGGTACAGGTATGTTGAAGTCGGGCTAGCGTTGCAGTTTCATAGTTCTATTGAGGCTTTTGTATTTTTTGAAGTCGGTTAAAAAGAACACATTATTAGTATCACTTATCTCATTGTCGGCTGAAAGAAATACCATAAATTGAGCCCATCAGAGGTGATTACGATCATCACATTGTAGCAATCAAATTATGGCGGAACATCAATGGTCGATTGCGGTAAAGCTTCATCCATCATTGCTACAAACTCAATTGTGGTGATTGGCTGAATTTATGCTTTTCTTCCTGCAACAATTCATTCTAGTCCACAGCGAGACTGTCAGGCAATTCGAATAAGATCGTCACATTAGCTGTCATTTTTCCGCAAAAGCAGTTGGTATCTTGTGATGACTTAATACATTACTTACACTAGCGGCACGCTATGATGGCCGGTTTGACACATTACAATAGTGATGTGGAATGTCAATTTATTCTCGAACAAAAAACAATTAAGTTTTGTTTTTGTACCTGATTAAATAGGTTTAATAAAACAAAAATGTATATGTTTATTTAATTTATTTGAACGAACTGAATATTTGAATGAAAATGAATATACATACTTTATATGCACACAAGAAACATATGAATACAAAAGATACCAAAAAAGGTTTTTAAAAATTTTCAATTTAGAAAACCAAATGCCGAGTTGTGGTATATATCATATAAAAATAAAAATTTTACCTTTTGTATGAAACAGCTGATATTTTTTTGCGATTTCAGAGGTTTGTCCACATAGTGAAAATTGTTCATATTCACAAGTACATTCACCCCTTAAATGGTGCAAACTGATTTTTCTACACTTGTATACATTTTAGAAATCAATTTAATAAATAAATTTTGAGTCCTAAACCTAAAACTACATTCGATAAAATTTATGAATCTCTGCACATCACTATCGTCAATAAAGTAATACAATTATTTCCTTCAAAGTCGTTATCAATTAATACGGAACTTCATGAGCGGACAAACGTCAAACCGGCCATCATAGCGTGCCGCTAGTGTAGGCCCGGTTGCGTGAGGCGCCGTTACATAAATGTGACAGCCGAAACACATAATATATTTCGGCTGTCACATTTAGCTTTAACGATAACTTAACTATAACGTAACTATAACGGCGCCTCACGCTACCGGGCCCTAATGTACTAAATTAGTAAATCATTGGACCTAAAGTAAACCTATACATTTGATCATTCCAGGAGTTTTTTCCGGGCATCATCCACGCCGTATACGTTCTCCGACCAGCGAGCTTCATCCAGAAAGCTCTGTCCGAAGTAAGCAGCAAACTCTTCAAGGAGGAGTTCAGGTTCCGAGTGCTGGTGTGCTCGTGTCTGGAGGAACTCTATGAGCACTTCGACCGGTCGCAGCTAACGCCTGATTTGGGTGGTGAACTCCAGTATTCACATTCGGAATGGATACAGCAACGAATTGTAAGAATTCAGTACATTTCATATACCTACCTAATAATTTTTGATGGTAGTTGTGATTTAGACAAATCTATACTTATCTATACTTCTATACTAATATTATAAAGAGGGAAGAGTTTTTTGTTTGTTTGTTTGTTTGTACCGAATAGGCTCTGTAACTACTGGACCGATTTTAACCATTTTTTCACCAATAGAAAGCTAAGTTATCAGGAAGTAACATAGGCTATAATTTATTTTCAAAAAATTAGAGATCCTTGAGAAAATTTCAATAATGCAATCCAAGGTAGCAAAATTATGCCTATAAAATGCATTATTTGGCGTGTGCTGAGAAAACTATTGATGATACTCACTGATTGATGATACTGACTGACTGATTGATGATTAAAACTCACTCAGTGGCCACTCCTAGTGTATATATTTGGAGGCTCCGAAATTTTCTACGAACGTATATTATATCCCTTTCTAGTGCAACCCTCATTGATTTGGACGAACTCTAATTTCTCTACGTTCTCGAACATCCTTGTGCCTCGCTCTGAAGTATGGTAGCTTGTGCCTAGTTGTGGTACCACCCTAATACTGGCTAAGTCGTACCATGGTATATTTTAGCATTCCCATCGCACCAGTATCTAGCCAAGCGTAGAATCCGCTAAGGGACATGAGTTTAACGAAGTTCTTAAAAAAATTGATTGTCTGTAAAGTCGGTTTACGGACGATAGTTGTACGTGATAACGTCCGTCATAAAGATGAACAGCGTGCTGCTAGAACTAGCTCGCGACACATCCGCTAAACACAGCGCGCACGCGGTGACTGGCGGGCGCCGGGCGGCGGCGGTCACAAGCCAATGCTTGGGCCGATCGTGCCTCTCTATCGCTTGTTCCGTGCCTTCTGGCTTGTACGCTCAGGCTTAGGCGGAACGTGACACATTTTCGTGTGTGTAGCCGGTGTTCATCGATTTATAAGACGTTATTACGTCAATAAAACATATCCACCTGTGAACGTCTATCAGTTGACAAAGAAGGAGGGGAAAAATTAATGTGACGCGTTACACCATTAATCATTTCTATGATGTTTACCACCCTTGCGCTCTGAACCACTTTGTGGATAAAAAAGGACATTTCGTAGTGTGCTGATCGCCGTACGAAACACTGAGAAAGCAACATACATTTTTGACCATTAACTGAGTACGTAAATAAATAAACAATAAATAAAACTATTTGTTTGCAGGCTTTGGAGAAGTTCTCAACACTGATGAAGGAGATATCGAGCAAACTGGACGACTTTATGCGCGAAATAGTGGACTGCGATATGGGCAACGATCCCACACAAACCAAAGAGTTATTAGAATCACAAGAATCTAGGTGAGATATGATATACTATTGCATAAGTATTTTAATCAATGCCCAAGTGTTTAAAGGTCTAAACATTTGTGTACACACTTGTGCACCATAAGATCTTCAGCGCAGATGACTAATCTCTGTGAAGATATGCCGCCGTGTAGGGATTCGATCGGGATGAAAACTAAATAAAATATTATTAAAATAAATTATTATTGTTATGGAAAACGTAGTGATTTATATATTAACGATTATTAATGACAGATTTACCTTATCACTTACACCAAAAAAGAAGAACCACTACGTTTTAACTTACACTACAGAATCATAATGCTTATCGTTCTGGAATTGTAAAGTTACTAGGATTCGTTTTTGAACAAGTGAATGAACACCGCAATATGATGAATCTGTATTCTGTAGCGATTTTTGAGTATATAAAGGTAGCGATAGTCTAGGCATGTAACTGTATAATGTGTAAAGCTTTAACTTTATAATGTATTTACTGTAATGATGCCACCTGTGTAGATACTCTAGCTGCTTCCCACATCCATGCGACCTCCTCTGTGGCGGGTGCAGCGGCTACTAGCGCCGAACGGGCTAAGAGGCGCAAATATGAAAACCTTGACAGTGGTTTCATATTTGTGCCTTTTGGTGTAGAGACCCTGGGGCCGTGGGGCCCGGAGGCTATAGCACTTTTTGTAGAGCTATCTAAAAAGGTGATCGAGTCTACCGGGGATCCAAGAGCTGGCAGCTACCTTGGCCAAAGGATTAGCTTGGCCATCCAAAGAGGTAATGCTGCCAGCATGTTGGGTACTGTGCCACACTGCAGTGACTTCGATGGGGTTTTAGATTTTATTTTATTTTTATTTTAGTTTTAATTTTGTTAGTTGTATATAATTTAGGCATATTTTAATTTTATTGATATGGTATTATAGAAATTTAGACGTAATTCAATGTTAATAAAACTTATATTTTTTGTAGATTAAAAATTAAGATTGGTTAGGTAAAAAAAATGCATTGATAACTTATATATTGTCTGATTGATAGGTAATCAATAATCATAAATTACAAATACATAAAAAGCATTAAAAAGTAGATCGATAAATGAAATAGTTGCACTGCTAATATGGTAATCAAAATAATTTTACAATGGATTTACTGTAATATATGTATTTACTTTTTTTTACAGATATAAAGCTTTAAAAACCGAACTTTCGTCAGCGACGAGTCAAGGCGAGGAGTTACTGTCGCAAGTGCGCAAACCAAATCTTACTTATAATATTATTAGTCATGTTGCTGCTGTTGAAAGGTACATATTAGGCCGGCCTTACACCTGTAATACTCACATACCTAAGTTGCTTTAACGTCATTAGTAAAGCTGCTGACAAGTGCGTTTATATTTTTAATTATATCGTAAGTCAGTCACCTAAGCTACTCATGTAAGCAAAACTTACGGGTGTAAAGTCGGCCTTAATACGATTTATGTCTCCACCCTTATAATCAAAGTCTCCACCTAACTAGGATTTGTTGAAGGCTCGATCTGGTTAAATTCATGTCAATCTGTAACTTTTGGGTAGGTAATAACAGTAGACTAATTGATAGATTATAGAACATCTACACTTAATATTATAAAGAGGAAAGATTTGTATTTTTGTATGTAACGAATAAACTCAAAAAGTACTGGACCGATTTTAATATTTTTTTTTTCATTAGAAAGCTACATTATCACTGAGTAACATAGGCTATATTTAGTACTAGATTACTATAGAAATCTTTAGAAATTCCTATTAAAACCAACCGAAGGTGTAAAAAAATTAGCCATAAAATGTCTTTCATCGCATACGCTGCGAAGAGTATTAATGATAGGACAAAAAAATGTTCGACAATATTATAGAATATATCAATATCTACAAAAAACTTCACGAGACCATGTGTCTAACTATTGTAGTTATAGAGCAAGATCCCAGTGCCGCCAGACCTAAGTTATTTTCTCAGCAATTATTTGTGTACGATAGAGTACTGTTCGAATGTCCTTTCAGTATATGCGTACCAGCTAGATTGTGCCGACGGCCAATTTCCAGATACCAGGTGCTAAAGGTAGGTAAAAACTAGAATAACTTATCTTAAATTCTCAGGGCTGATTTTCATATATGTTTTAAAGAATATTGTAAAAATTAATAAATTAATACTGCCAGACGCTTACCGCCGGCGGTTACTTTAGAAAGACGCTGTGAAGCTCCCAAAAATATATACTAGTGGTTCGCCCCGAACTGAGACCTCGCGGTAAAGGTATCCCATGATTATTCATTCAATCGATACATGACGACCAAAACTGACATTATTATTATTATGCCCGTTTTCACCAAACATACCTAAATCATCCCCTATGTAGGAGTCTCTTTACGTAGGTAGCTCCAAAACACAATCCTAAGTCCTAACATCCGTCCCAATGTCCTTTTAGGTGTCCCGTACAGGATCGTGATAAAGAAGTTGACAGTAATCATCACATAACTTATCATAGGTAGCCCGTAAAGGTTAGGGAACGTCAGTGAAAACATTGAATTATTATGTAGGTACTAACGAGTGAAAACGGGTTAGGGGCATCTGTACAAATCGTCATCTATCGACGCGAATAGAAAATATACAAAATGATATTTAACTAAAGAATAATTTTAATTGAATATGTTATTATATTATGTACCTAAATAATAATGGTCGACGCAAAACTGTTTTTGGGATAAATCGTAGTCGTAACTCCTAGTTCAATGGAATAGTTAATGACTGCGCCATCTATTAGCATTATTGTGAAGCTATGTGAAATTTACTGATGCTCATTAAAAATTAAATAATCTCGTTTCTTTATAATATTCATATAATTTTAGTATTTGTTGTTCAAGTACAGGATACAAGTGAAGTAAGAAAATAAGTACAACTTGAAAATATATAGAAAATTTTCCCAGAGAGCGTCTTCAAGCGAGCGTATTAAATCGCCACTTTGGAAGCCCCCCATTTCGTCAATTTTAGGAAAAAAATAAAAAAAAAAATACGGTTGTACTCTGTTCCAAATTGTCTTTAAAATGATACACAGAAAACCTATGAATCGCAAATAAAAAAAAATTCTTTTTATTCGCTTCTATGAGAGCCCCCCTGAAATAAAGATTTTTATAACTTTTTAAGCCATTTTCGGCTGGAGGCCATCGGTTTACATATTATATCTAAATTTGAAGTAATTACGTTCAGTAATTCAAAAGTTATAAGGCTCTGACAGACGGACGGACGGACGGACGGACGGACGGACGGACGGACGGACGGACAAGTGCAAATCGCTCTAGTAAACTCAGAGACCTCGCTTCGCTCGGTCAATAATTTAAGTTAACTTATATTCTCAGTTCTGATTTTTATACATGATACTCAGGGAACTATTGCGATATTATCTGTAAGCTGCCAGACCTATTGGAAGGGTCAAACATCCCCCCAGACACACATTATGCGTCCCCATATGTATGAGCGCTAGAACATGATTCACTTGTTTAAGTGTGTGGGAGATAATATCATCATACTATAATATTATAAATGCGAAAGTGTGTTTGTTGGTTTGTCCTTCAATCACTCTGCAACAGAGCTACGGATCGACGTGATTTTTTGCCTGGGTATAGCTTGCAGAAGATATTGCAATAGTTCTCTCTCTCTAGATCCTAAGCTATACCCAGGCAAAAAATCACGTCGATCCATAGCTCTGTTGCAGAGTGATTGAAGGACAAACCAACAAACACACTTTCGCATTTATAATATTATAGTATGATGATATTATCTCTCACACACTTAAACAAGTGAATCATGTTCTAGCGCTCATACATATGGGGACGCATAATGTGTGTCTGGGGGGATGTTTGACCCTTCCAATAGGTCTGGCAGCTTACAGATAATATCGCAATAGTTCCCTGAGTATCATGTATAAAAATCAGAACTGAGAATATAAGTTAACTTAAATTATATGTTTTTTTGGGAGCTTCAAAGCATCTGGCTAAAGTAACCGCCGGCGGTAAGCGTCTGGCAGTATTAATTTATTAATTTTTACAATATTCTTTAAAACATATATGAAAATCAGCCCTGAGAATTTAAGATAAGTTATTCTAGTTTTTACCTACCTTTAGCACCTGGTATCTGGAAATTGGCCGTCGGCACAATCTAGCTGGTACGCATATACTGAAAGGACATTCGAACAGTACTCTATCGTACACAAATAATTGCTGAGAAAATAACTTAGGTCTGGCGGCACTGGGATCTTGGACCATTACGTCACTATAACTACTTTTTTACATTTAACAAATTGATAGAAATGCCGATCAAAATCAGACCGTGTTATCCATACCATTTATAATTTTTTTTTTTTATCCAAATAAATAATTTTATATTCAAGACTGTCTCAATACCTGATGATTACTTTTTGAATTATTGAAATCGGACATTCCATTCAAAAGTTATCATGAAATTAAAATAAAAATACATGCCGGTGGCGGCCGCCACGCAGCGCATCGAGTAACTAACTCTATTTCCTACCTACCATGGGGTGCACCATTATCGGCTCATTCGCGCGGTCGGCTCCTTACGCAGTGGACGCAAGCGACATTGAATATTTCGAGTTTTTAACACATTTTTATGCTTCACTTAAAAAGTTCCCTTTAAAAATACCCTTTGCCCTAACAATTAATAAATCCCAGGGACAAACTTTTTCCATAGTTGGTATCGACTTAAGGAAAGAGTGCTTTTCCCACGGGCAATTGTATGTGGCACTTTCTCGAGTAGGATCTCCTGAAAATCAATACGTTTTGTTGCCACCTACAAATACCACAGCCAACGTAGTGTACAGGGAGGCTTTTAAATAAGCATACAATTTTTTTCTAATTTAGTGATTCATGGTCGTTTTATTTAGCATGCTTATAACTTAAATATCTGTACCTATTTATGTCTACCCGTGCGAAGCCGGGACGGGCCGCTAGTCCTAAATAAATTTAAAAAAATATTGAGAGATGTGACCCAGCATTCACCAAAGCGTACTTGTATTTTACGTACCTATATTAAGTTTTGTGTAGAAGTTGAAACGTATAAAGATTTATTTCTCTTAATTAAATTTCTTAATTAAAAGATTTTAGTTAAATCTGACTACTTACCTATGCGGTTTTTTTGCAATTTTCATTTCAATAGGCTCAGTGGTTAATACCTGATACATTTAATGATTAAAATTGACTGTAATTAAAATAAACTTAAATGAGGTAATATCTTTGCAGGTTACTTGTACAACTAGATGAGACTGAAAAACAATTCGACAATTTTTGGCAGAAACATTCCATGAAATTAAATCATTGGTTGAAATTTAGAACATTTTTATTAAACTTTAAACAAATGCAGGTATGTACGCTTAACATTATAAATTATTATTGTGTAACATGCTCAGTGAAATTATTTACTATGAATGTATAGGTCTGAAAAAAAATCCGTGCTTTTTGCTTTTGTTTCGGAAATCAAAAAGTGGTGTTTTCGGTGAACATAGTCGGTGCGAGTTCTCTGTTTCCCTCATCGGTTTAAATATAAAGGCTTCTGATGCTGCTCGCTTACCGACTAAATCTGTAATATTTAAACATTTCTCTTGATTATCGTGATCATTCTTATCTTCGAAATTCGGTAAACGAAAATCTTTCCGCTTCTGTGCGTCGAGTTGAAACGTTAACTTCTGTATTTGTCTCGTTTTTTCTTCCAAACGTGCCTCGAGCTCCTCTGATTGTTTCCTTTTTTTATTAAAATCCGTTTGTAGGGACAAAATTTTACGTTTGCACGTTTCCAATTCTGCTTTTAGCTTCTGTATGTTTAAGTTATTCACTTCTTCCAAACAGTTGAGTTTTTCTTTGGCATGCTTAGCTAAGCCTTCTTGGTATAATGTCTCTTGTTCGACTTGATATGACCAAAACGACATCGCTCGCATCGCCACGTCCATGATAGCGTCGGGTTTCAAACCAGCCAATACAATTGATTTAAATGTTTCACTCGGTTTAAGATCAGCTTGAATAACGTCGAATTTGTCGCGTAGTTCACTCCCACACGCGGGACAAGTAAGAGCATTTTCAGCATTCCTTTTAAATTCCCGTTGACCATGTTCGACGCAAAAGGCATGTGAACATGTCGTAACCCACGCGTGACCGGTTAAGGATCTTCTGCATTTGCGAAAATTACACACCATATCTAAAACCATTTTATTTTAAACGGAATCAAGCTTTTCCGTCTATATAAAACACGATTAATTAAATTATCAACAATTTCAAAGTAATCACTGGTAATCCATAACAATAGATTTGACACATAATGACAAACACTTAGGCATCACTTTTTTTTAAATTGTGACACGTTATCATCATCAATAAAATGAGGTTTTACTAAAGATAATAAAATACTAATTAATCAAAAATAATTAATACTTATCTTTTATTATTTACTTTAATTTTATTCTTTAACAATAAGTAATTGATATATTGATTTAATTTTTTTTATTTTAGGCTACTTTAGATGGACATCTAAAAACAGCGTGTGATATGACTGAAGTTGGTGAAACAGCAAACAGGGTCGAAAGTCTTATTGAAGAAGCTAACGACTTTGAAAAACTATGTAACTGTGATCTCAGCTCTGCTTCATCAGTTATAGATGAAGGTAAAATTAATGTATTTTACCTTATTCGTTGAATAAATAATTTTATTTCTTCGCCCCAACATAGACAATTTTATTTTTCTAAAGCATCGTGTGAAAATTTTTAATTCTATAATGCGCGTCAAACCTTATCACCATAGATAAAATTATATTATTTTTTTAAAAAGAAATTCCAAATTTAAAATTTATATACGAATTTATTTGCGATATTATAGCAATAGGTTAACGTTTTCATTTGTTTTTTATTTCAGGGGAGAAACTAATGAAAGATCCTTTGAGTTCCGTGGACCACATAGAATCAAAATGCGAGGAATTGAGACGAACGAGTTCATTACTAATAGATAAAATACAAAAACGAAATTTGTTACTTACCAAAGCTAGAGAATTAATGGATAGGATAGACAAGGTAAGTACCTATCGAGATATATGATTAATTTACTGAATTATTATTTTGAAGATTTTAGAAAAAAAGAGGAGATTCCATATATGTATATACAAGTTTAGAAAATAGACCTAATTACGAAATTGTATAGATTCGATTTGTATTACTGTTTTTGGATTTTTGTGAATATTGATTAGCTTTGAGTATAGGTAGGACTAGTTCTCCTATCCAAGGGGTCTGAGCACAGATCTCTCAGAGAAGGGTTAAAAGCCATATTCCACCGTGCTGGCCCAATGGAAATTGGCAGACTTCACACACCTTTGAGAAAAATATACAACTCGTGCAAGTTACCCCGCGATATTTTTATTTACCATTGAAGCATGTTATTTTAATGCAAATAACACGTCAAAGTTAGAGATACGTGCCCGGGATAGAAGCCGCGACTCCCCGATTATGAGACCACAGTCTTAACCACTAGGCTATCTCTCTCTGCTCTGCTCTATGTACAGGTCAAGCTCGAGCTGTATTATTGACGTGATAACGTCTTATAAATCGATGAACACCGGCTGCATGCACGAAAAAGTGTCACGTTCCGCCTGAGCCGGCGCGTGCAAGCGAGAGCGCGGAACAAGCGATAGAGAGGCACGATCGGCCCAAGCGTTCGTGCGCGCTGTGGTTAGCGGATGTGTCGCGAGCTAGTTCTATGACGTTATCACGTAAAACTATCGTCCGTGAACCGACTTTCTTCTTCTTCTTTATCAACCGATAGACGTCCACTACTGGACAAAGATCTCCTGCATGGACTTCCACAGGCCTCGGTCTTGCGCCACCTGGATCCAGCGGCTCCCTGCGACTCGTTTGACGTCGTCGGTCCACCTGGTGTGGGGTCTGCCAACACTGCGCTTCCCGGTGCGGGGTCGCAACTCCAACACCTTGGGACCCCAACGACCATCAGCTCTTCGAACTATGTGCCCCGCCCATTTCCACTTCAGTTTCGCGAAACTGAAACCGACTTTACAGACAACAAATTTTTTTTATACATACAGGCAAACGATTGGTGCGCAACTGGTGTAGAGATACTGGCGGGCGAGGGTGGCCTCATCGCGGTGGACAAGCTACTCGAGGACGCCAAGAGCTTCGGGCTCGCGGCGCCCGACCAGTTCCGCGACATGCTCATGCAGTCCGCCACGCAGGAGACCAGGGCTCTGGTCACACAGGTAATTACTATTGTCAGAGATTATTGGGAATAAATAAATTGCTATGTTTAACTCTTTGTATAAATCAAACTATTCTAGAAATTATCCTAGATGGCGTTACTGGCGTTACTAGGATTGCTAGTTTAAGTTTAGTCTATGATTGAACTAGATAATTCCCGCGGGAACTCCCTAATTTACCGTGATAAAATGTAGCCTATTTAATCCTGGGTATGAGCTATTTCTATTTCAAATTTCAGCCAAATCGGTTCATTCTTTGTGGCGTGAAAGAGCCATCAACATCTATCCTCACAAACTTTCGCATTTAGGTATAATATTAATATGATTTTATGAGTTGAAATCTACGAGTTATCATATTTTATTGTTCTGAATACAAAATTTTCATAAGATCATATAAAAATAGCAAATAGTATTTATAGTATTATTTTGTGGTGTCTTCTCGACAGACCGAAGTCCGTCGGAGTACGGGCCCCAGGCTGAGTTAATGTTCTTCGCGCGTAGTTATGTTGTATTCCGGTAGATGGCGATCTGTGAGACAGATAATTGTAATAATTAGAATAGAATAGAATAGAAATGTTTTTTATTCAAATAAACTTTTACAAGTACTTTTGAATCGTCAATGAGTCTACCACTGGTTCGGAATGCCGTTCCTGCCGAGAAGAACCAGCAAGAAACTCGGCAGTTGCTCTTTTCAAAATACTTTTACAATATACTTAACAGATATTCTATGTATGCAGAGTTTCCACAATGAGGGAAAGGTCCACAAAAGCATACGTAATTATTTCTAATTATAATTCAACACATGTCAAGACGGGCAGACAGAAAGTAGCCCCATTGCCGCTGGTGGCACCCGTTCACGAGCATGACGCATGACCCAGCCATTGCTTCGCTCAACCATATTTTAGGGAACGCAACAACCCGCATCACACGACACCACCGCAGAAATGTTAAAGAGAGTGTGACATACTTAGGCTACCCATCTTAAGGCATCGAATTGAAACTAATATTCAAATCAAATACTCATTTTAAAATATGACTTGTACACAAATAAAGTGGAAACTCTGAATAGAATAGAATTATTTTGATATACAATTATACAGGTTAATCATTACCTACTGTCTCATGAATCGCTGGAACGAATTACATCCACGCTTTTTTGTCATTTATATAGTCTTCAATCGTATAATATGCTTTTTTCATGAGCGTAGTTTTAATCGATTTCTTAAACTTGTGTAAAGGCAAGTCCAAGATCGACTGTGGAATTTTATTATAGAACGTCACGCCCATTCCCACAAATGTCTTTCGGACCCTCTTGAGGCGCAGTCGAGGAATCACGAGCCTATTTGGATCTCTAACCTGCCTATCGCGTAATTCACCCTTTTTTTTGTAATTCACAATGTTTTGTCTGACAAATATTATATTGTTATAAATATATTGTGAAGCTACTGTAAGAATGCCTATTTCTTTAAATTTTTCTCGAAGCGAATCCCGCGGCTTTAAATTATAGATTGCGCGAATCGCCCTCTTCTGCAATACAAAAATTTTTCCAATATCGGCCGCTTTACCCCATACTAAGATTCCGTATGACATAATACTATGGAAATATGCAAAATAAACAATTTTAGCAGTTTCTATGTCAGTTATCTGTCGAATCTTCCTAACAGCGTAAGCAGCAGAGCTGAGCTTGCCAGCAAGTACTGCTATATGGGTGCCCCATTGCAGCTTTGAGTCCAGGGTTAATCCCAAGAACACCGTGGAGTCCTCTGTTTTCAAGGATTCATTACTTATCTTTAAATTTTTACTGACAGTTCTGGTGTTAGGCAATAAAAACTCAACACACTTTGTTTTTTTAGCATTTAAAAGTAGATTCTTTGCCGTAAACCATTCAGAAACTTGAGATAATGCATTATTTACATCGTCAAAATTGTCTTTTTTCCTATCGACTTTGAAAATCAAAGATGTATCATCAGCAAATAGTACAATATCGCAAGTATTTTGGACAAAATATGGTAAATCGTTTATGTAAATCAAAAACATGAATGGACCTAGAATAGAACCCTGGGGTACACCCATTACTGAGGCTGATCCGGATGATTTTACATCATTGACACACACTCTTTGAACACGATCCCTTAGATAAGACGCAATGAGGCTAAGTGCAATATCTTTAATACCATAGTGGCTCAGTTTAAGTAAGAGGGTCTTGTGATCAACGCAGTCGAAGGCTTTTGATAAATCACAAAAAATACCAATGGCATTCTGTGAGTTATTCCATGCATCGAAAATGTGTTGTAACAGCGTTGCGGCTGCATCGGTTGTTGATCGACCCTTAGTAAAACCGTACTGCTCAGGGTGAAGAAGTTTATTTAAGTTAAAGTGTAGAAGCAGTTGGTTGAACATTATTTTTTCGAAAATCTTGCTGAGAGTTGGCAAAATTGAAATTGGTCTGTAGTTATTCGGGTCAAATTTGCTTCCCGATTTATAAAGAGGTATTAATTTGCTACATTTCATTAGGTCTGGAAAAGATCCAGTATCTACAGACTTATTAAAAATTAATGCAAGATAAGGCGCAATAATATCAATGATATTGTGAATTAATTTAACTGATATTCCCCATAGATCTCCTGTTTTTTTATTTTGCAATGATTTAAATGTTTTGATAATATCATATGGGGTAACGTGTTCAAACCTAAATAGTTTATTGCACTCAGAGACATTCGATATAATTATGAAAATAGCAATCTATTCTTCAATCAATGTTACTGTTTATTAAAATAGCCTCAATAGCGCAGAGAGCGAGTGGAATTAATAAACCAATGAGAAAATCTTGGTTGTTAGGTGTGCCAGCGAGTGGAAGACGTTTGGCTCATGGTGACAGTGAAGCGCGCGTCTCTCGTGCGCGCCGCGGCCAAGCCCGCCCGCCCCGTGCAGTCCGTGCCTCCTCACAGCGCGGCCTTACCCGTGCAGAATAACCACCAGGTAAGTGCTAGTAGAGGAGCTCCGAAGTACCCGAGTACAGTTTTTGCAATTCACGAAGGCGAGTGAGCTTTACTTGTGGTTACTTCGTGTACATGCACATTGCATAAGTGTGCGTGCCTGTCAAAGCCTAGGTGGGAGCGGGCAGGCGCGAGCATTGCGCTCGCACACACTTATACAGATACGACACACACACAACCATAACTCAGAGTCGCCCTCGTGAATTGTAAGAACTATATCCGAAGTAGTAAGTAGTCACTAACGCAGGCGAAAATGCTCAGTCTACAACTCTACCGCACCGACGCAATGTTGCCTGTCTATCGGTCTTCTATCGGATAGAATAGAATAGATTTATTCAAATAAACTTTTTTACAAGTGCTTTTGAATCGTCGATGAGTCTACCACTCTGGTTCGGAATACCCTTCCTGCCAAGAACCAGCAAGAAACTCGGCGGCTGCTCTTTTCAAAACAAGTTTACAATACAATAGATAGACAGAAAGGAGGTCCATTCCCGCCGGTGGAACCCGTTCACGAGCATGACGCATGACCCAGCAATTGCTTCGCTCAACCATATTTGATGGATATACTTTGGAGAGTGCATTCAGGATATTTACAACCTTGTGCCCTCTTCACCGTTCTACCACAAAACTTCGATAAATCGTGAGCGTTGGCACTTGGCACCCTTAGGGGGTTGAAATCCAACCTACTCGCACGAAACGCACTAGTTCAACGTTTCTGAAACGAACCGCTAAGTTGTGGAACGCAATTCCAACGTCTGTGTTTTCGTCCTACGAATAACCTCAGTACCTTCAAGGCAAGAGTGAATAGGCATTTTCTAGTCAAGCGCGCTCCAACCTCATCAGTGCTTTCCAGTATTGATTGTCGTCAAACGCAAGACTATCTCGAATTAAAAAATATAAAAAACTCGGAGGAGAAGTGACATTCTGCATTATAAAGTTTCAGTGTCTAACGCATTTTTAACCGAATTCAAAAAGGAGGAGGTTTTCAATTCGTCGGAATCTTTAAAATCGGAACCTAAATAAACACCTACTTACCTAAGCTAACACTCAAATAAGATATCAAAGTATCAAATAAGCCAACTATAAAAACCAAAAAGTTAATAGTCATACTATCATGATTCGTACTAATATTATAAATGCGAAGGTGTGTCTGTTGGTTTGTCCTTCAATCACGCCGCAACAGAGCTACGGATCGACGTGATTTTTTTGCTTGGGCATAGTTAAGGACCTGAAGAGTGACATAGGCTACTTTTTATCCCGGAAAATCAAAGAGTTATCAAGGGATTTTAAAAACTAAACCCACGCTGATGAAGTCGCTGGAATCAGCTAGTTAACTAATATTTTTAAAAGAAATTAGCTAAGTACTATTATAATTATTATTACAAGAAACCGAAAAATATACAATACTAAAGGGGCAAGTGCTGTTCCTATGGACGCTTGTACCTGTGGAAACAATCGATTCCGTCAAAACTAGCGACCCTAAAATTATAAAATTTGAACGCGAACTGTCAACCATAGATAAAGCTTTACAGTCGCGTTCAAATTAGAATTTTAGTTAGTTTCGACGGAATCGATTGTGTCCACAGGTACAAGAGTCCATAGGAACAGCACTTGCCTATACAGACAATAATATGTACTTAGTATATAATATGTACTTAGTAGAAAGATAATATTTTAGAACCAATTTTAATGATTATTATTTTTTCTTTGATAGAAGGCCAAACAACAAACACAGTTTTGCATATATCTATAAGTACAATTTCTTTGTTGAACAATTTAAAAAATACAAAATATAGGGGCTCCTATGCTATTATTTTGTATTTATGTTTAGACTTCCAAACTATTCTAAACACTGGTTAGGGCGTCAATAATAGCAATGCAGAATGAAGCTTTTCTAAGACGACGATGTAATAATCGTTATTATTTCACGTGTCTGGTCTACGTTACAATACGAGAACTGCATACGTAATTATTTTGCGATATGAAAGTATACAGGTATACTTTCATATTAATTCTAAAATTATTGAAATTACAAGCTGATGCCCGCGACTTCGTCCGCGTTCATTTAGTTTTTAAAATCCCTCGCGAACTCTTTGATTTTCCGGGTTAAAAAGTAGCCTATGTCACTCTCTGGTCCTCAACTATAAACATGCAAAAAATCACGTCGATCCGTAGCTCTGTTGCGGCGTGATTGAACGACAAACCAACAAACAAACACACTTTCGCATTTATAATATTAGTATCAAAGATACCTAGGGGTTAAGATTTTGAACTCCTTTTCGGTGGGTCCTAGGTTCGAGCCCAGGCACGCATCTCTGTCTTCTCTGAGTTACACTTGCTTTATTGACGAAGGAAAACATCCTGAGGAAACTTTCGTTACAGTAAAAAATACAATTATTATTTTACTGTCAACGGTACCAAAATTACGTCATTTTGTAACTGTCGACGACGCCTACTTGGAGTGAAAGGGTTCGAAGCACCCTCGATATGTTTCTTTGGCCGTAAACAAAATAATCTGTGCAAAAGAAAACGCGTCACTAATCACTAGGTATGGATAATGGGAGCGAGTTCATGACCAAGCCAGTGCGAAATTATGCAAAAACCTGCGCTGTAGAAAGTGCGGGAAAGCAAACGCGGAGGTCGCGTAAGGTGTCATTATCGTGGACAAGTATACCTACTTACGCATTTCGAATACTATCATTATTATCATGGGGTACATAATCACATTCATTTATATGATAGAACATTTAAGGAAAAACGGAAGTTCAGACATTAAAACGTCTATCTTGAACATTTGGCTCTCTAGTCTCTGTGTGTAGAACACACAGAGAGCCAAACGTACATACAAAGTTCATTTTTTTAGGGTGAGTGAAGCGAGCCCTAACACTATCCCACAACCTGAGCATTTTTGTGGTACACTTTACTGAAAAACTATCACGCCTATAGATTTGTGCTTTAACATAGTAATTCATCTTCATATCCAGATGTGTTATCTGTCAAAAAAATACAATTTTATAACCATTAAAAAAAATGAACATTAATAATATTTTGTATTCATTGGATAGAATGTTATTGTACTACTAACGCCATCGGTTAGAAAATCAAAGAGTTAACATCGCTGCAACAGAACTTAATACCCTTAGTTAATACCCGTTACAAAAAAATACGCGATCCCTCACGAAGCTCAGCTTTTTGTAATTATGTAGTAAGCAAACCAGTAGGTGGGTTTCCGATGTTAAGTGAATACCGCCGCCCATGAAAATTTGTAGCACCAGAGGCACCACTAATCCATTGCCGGATTTTCAGGAATTTGTTGGTTCCACCCCTTGAACAGCCCCATGTTACTTGAAGTTTGTAGAACCTTGTAGAACCTTACCTGTGGTATGTTATTCCAATACTTATTTAAAAGTTTATTTGCATAATAAGACTAATGATATATTTGTACACCACATTGTGGTAGAATATAAGCATATAATATTTAAATAAATGAAAGAGAATATTATTTAACATTTTGACTAGATTAATAATAATAATTATTATTATTATGAATAATAGCAGACGAAGCATGGTAGGTACATGCTTGGTACATGGACATCTTTCATAGTCTAGGTACTTTGTTGTACTTTCGTTCACGTGCTCAAATGTCAAACTTTCCTGCCATAAATAATAATGGGAGTTGTGACGTGACCGCTTATTATGCTTTCTAATAAACGGCTAGGGCTCACCCTTGACTTGTGATGAGAATTTTGATGTTGCTCATATTTAAGATGAGAGTGAATGAATAAATGAACAAATAGAATTTTATAGACTAAGTACCAAATTGGTGGCTTTATCGCTTAGAAGCAATCTCTATCAGATCGGCAATCAAATCGAAAATCGACGGATAGGTCGATAACTTAATCCAGATTAGTACTAAAGCGTTTCAATAATTAATAATGAACCCACATAATTATTGAGATTGCGATCTGTTTTAGCAATTGATAAACACTGGCCATTCGATATTAAATCTTAATTTATTTCCTTTTCGCAATTTGTAAACTAATACGACAAAGTAGGCGTATGGCGTTCTAATTGCGCCAATGGCAGTATCATCTTCACAGGTTTATATAAAAATCTTTACTTGAAAGTGTCCAGTTTAAGAAATTAGTCAGAATATCGAGTTGGACGTGAGTTACTCACAAATTAGTCGAGGCGTTTTCGTGGCGAGACCCGTATAATCATCCTTAACAACGGCTTAAGATTAAGCAATGGTGCCAACGTGAGCGCAAGGGACAAGTTGTAGTGAACGGTCTGTAAGTAAACTGACTTATGTTACGATACTTCAAAGTAATCGGAATTCGGAGCTTGTCAATTCCTCCAATCAATTTTGAATTTCCTATTCGATCATGTTCGAGTACCTGTCTATCTACGGGTATTTCTACCTACTCGGATGCTTGGTTAATGGTTTCCTTAAGAAAAACTTGAAAGTAAAGATATCCAGTATAACTAGTTTCAGTTCCTTAAATATCTGATGTTCGAAGCGCGGTATTTTGCAGGTAGGTATAGCCGGCTTAACACTTATGTAACTCTTGATTTTATGTATGTGTATATTATGGCACTTTGTACTAGATATGTACGTGTATGAAACGTTTCAATCGGTGTCTTATGTACGTGTATTTTGTGGTAATAAACGTGAATTTCAGACTTGAGTGTCACTTTGCTTAATGGTTTTAATGTCAACACTTTATGGAGAAAATAGCTTATCTTAGGATCTTATCCGCATGAAGTTAGGTTTATAAAATACCACCTTATAAACTGCCTAACCTTCGGATTTCGGTACGTCGCCTATATCTCAGAGAATTTTTTTTGTAAGGCATTTCGGACAAAAAACCATTTTCATTATCACCCCATCAACAGCTCACAACTGAGCGCAGGTCTCCTCTCAGAGAAGGGTTATAGGGCATAGTCCACCACGATGGCACCGTGTAATAAATTCCGCAATTTTACACTTTGTTCCCGTCTGCCTGAATAGGAAGGCTTATTAGTTATGAGTTATGGCATGGAGAGTGAAAGTGGTCACGGCATTGTGTAAAAAATAATCATAGGTTATTGGTGCAATATCCGCGACACAATATGGTCACGCACCATGAATATTCTTGGAGCAAGATTTCTACCTGGATCAATTAATGTTCTTTGTTGCAACGGATTTTTGTATCAATCCATTGCCGGCCCACTACTTGGTACCGGTCTCCTCGATTGAGAAGGATAGGCTAAAATCTTTTCATGCGGATTGGCAAACCAAAAGATTTTATGTAGACACTAGTCACATTTAAATAGTTATGTAATAACTAGAGACCGGATTATATGCAACATAAAAAGCTTGAAATATGCATGAAAAATGCTTGAAATATGCACGAAAACTGGCAGAATATGCAACATTAAACGATAAGTTTTAGGAACAAAAAGAAAAAAATCGGTCAAGTGTGAGTCGGGCCTCGCTCTTTTAGGGTTCTATGAAGAGGGCAGACTGGCTACTTTTTACGATCACCGTTTTTATGGTTTTGAGTCACTGTTCGGAAGCTCGATTCCGCGTACGCTAAAGTGGCCACACAACACACGCCAGTCGCAGCGATCGAGTTGCAGTTTTTAGCATCAGCGTTTCGCGATTTTTAAACGCTGACCTTGGCTAATTTTAGTTTAGCATCATGTCGAACGCTTTTG
This sequence comes from Oeneis ivallda, assembly GCA_029955525.1. Classification (NCBI taxonomy): domain Eukaryota; kingdom Metazoa; phylum Arthropoda; class Insecta; order Lepidoptera; family Nymphalidae; genus Oeneis; species Oeneis ivallda. Next base: position 23,321,630 of record JARPMR010000003.1, read on the forward strand.
AGTCTCCAAAATGCCGATCGCTGCCGCTAAAAGTAGTCTGCCCTCTCCCTAAACCAATGAAGGGTCAAACTCCAGTGTATGTCGTGCTCACTCCAGATACAAGCTTTACGCATATTTTGGAGGGAAAAGGGGAATTGGAATCAGTTTTAACATGGCAAATAATTAAAAAAAATTAACAAATGGAGTAACAATCACTTATCATAAACAGTAGGTAACTATTAAAATACTTCCGTCCATCATGATGAGTACCCAATACTAATTAAGCTATCAGATACGCCTCTCGCCAGTTAGAGAATATGATGCAACATATCTAATCAGAGTTATGGCGCCGTAGGCTTCATCGGGCCGTAGGTCATATTATTGACCACTTCCGCGTGTTCTCAGAATTCTTGTTCCTGAGAGCGGGTATTTTAAACATGTACTTAGTTCAAACAGCAAACTTGTAATTTGGATAGGTAGGTATAGTTCTGATTTTTACTTTATATTCAAGTTCAGGCATGCAGTTTAGTCAAACGGACTGTACTGCATTGCAACTACTGTAGATGCATTGTAATCTTCGACCAATGGTTGCATTGCAGAAGACTGCAACCTTTAATTGTAATCGGCTATTCCTTATGTATAGGCATTTAGAATACCTATATTGCCATTTTTGTAGTATAGTTTAGCTAATTATGTTGTACATAATCTCTAAACTAAGCTAAATTGATAGATCTAAATCCAGTGCCATTATTTTCCGCAGGATGCAATATGAAATGGATAATAGCAAGAAGTCGATTCAGTTTAGTCTAGAGATTTCATTCCTCACATCATTGGCGAAGTGCAACTGGTGCCATAAAAAGAAAATTTAATTGAATTATGTAGTGATTGTGTACAACTGAATTTGCCACATTGTTGACTTTAACTGGCCTAACAACGTGTGAGAACAGCCGTCAGTATTTATACGTACGTACGGGTGTGGGCTGAATCCGATAAGGCGGGCAAAGACTAGTAATTATTTTCACTTACTGAGTCGCGCTTATTACAAAGTTAATGACTTTCTTAATGACAAAGTTGCATGGGATCTTAAAATTAGTGTTTGAATAATATTATTTAATTCGATGCTTTAATACGGGTAGACTAAGTATGTCACGCTCTCTTTAAACATTTCTTTGGTGGACTGGTGGTGTCGTGTGGTGCGGGTTGTTACGTTCCCTCAAATATGGTCGAGCGAAGCAATGGCTGGATCATGCGTCATGCTCGTGAACGGGTGCCGCCGGCGGGAATGGGGCTACTTTCTGTCTGCCCGTCTTTGACATGAATTGAATTGTAGTACGTTTTGTGGAAATGTCATATTCTATTCTAACAAAGATGCACGGGTTAAATCAGCTTGGCATCCAGCTGCCCACAAGATAGTATAAAAACTTATTACAATGTAATAGCTACTTATTAATATTGTAAAATGATTATTTTGAAAAGAGCAACTGCTGAGTTTCTTGCCGGCTCTTCTCAGCAGAATCCGCTTTCCGAACCGGTGGTAGAATCTTGACGTGTCATAAGAGCCACAGGTTGGCCTACATGAAATAAATAATTTTGAATTTGAATTTAAAGGGCTATTGGGCGTCATCAAATTGACATGGTTTTCAGGTCAAAGTGAATTCAATCTTAGACTGCATCAATTATAAAATAATAGGTAAATACCTAACAGTCGCTATTAGTAACCTATCTAATATAAAATGTAGAGATTAAAGATCGATTTATTTATTCGAATTTAATCCAGATTTGTGATTCCAATCTCAACACGTCAATCTCAAATAAAATCAATCCAGATTATATTCTCAAGCTTTTCTATATATCTGGATTAAGTTTTCGATCTTCAATGTGCATAAGATAGGAATTAGTACCGGCCGTGTATCTACAATATTTCAATACGTTCACACTCTGCCTGCGCTGCGTGTGAAGCTACTTAGCCATAATTGAATATACCTATAACTTAACCCGTAACGATGCACAAAGCGAGGGTCAATTTGCCGGATCAAATACCTCCATACCGGCTATATGAATGTGTAATGCTAAATGACATATCGTTGGTCCAATTAATAAACGGAACATTTCAAAATAATATACTGTTCCGAGAAATTGAGGATCGAATTTTATGGAAACTTCGATTTGACAAGTAAAATCAAAATTACAAATTAAAAGCTTTTATTTAACTTGTAATGTATGTGTAGTATTGTGTAGGTATGTAGGTTTAATTCAAATCTTGCAGGATGAATAACACTTCCCGGTTTCCGATTGAGCTGAAATTTTGTATGTATATATGTAAATCAGATGACAATGCAATATTATTGTGACATGGAGCTGATCTGATGATGGAGCTGAAAGATGGCTATGGGAACTCTGTAATAAAACGACGTAACCCCATCGAATTTGGGCTCGTTTGATTCGTCTTGATAAGTACTGTCCTAGATGATATTCAGGGTCTGATGATGAAACCGGAAGGTGGTTTTGGCAACTCTGTAATAAAATAACGTAATCCCATCGAGTTTGAGCTCGTTTGATTCGTCTTGACAAGTACTCTGGTCCTAGATGATATCCAGGGTCTGACGATGTAGCCAGCTCCTAAAAGCTTGTTTTTTAGAAATAAAATTTTTAAATTCAAATTCATTCAAAACCATTTATTTCTTGTAGTCATGAATCTACCACCGGTTCGGAAAGCTGATTCTGCTGAGAAGAGCCGGCAAGAAACTCACTTTCTGCGCTCTTTTTTCCAACAGCTTTTTCTGTTATCTAAAAGCCGTGGCAATATGTCCCTGGCCTAAAAGACACAAAATAAATACATACATAAAATATACACATAAAATAAAATAAAATCCGTGTGACCTCAGACCTGATAAGCTCTCTAATCTCAAAATTTCAATGTCACCTATTACTTGTAATAATAATCGTTTAGATCGTGAGAAGTTTTTTTTACATCTCGTTTCCCACGCTATCGAATAAGTAAGTAGGTCATTTAAATAATAATAATAATAACAAACATATTGTTATAGTTAACCGTCACAATAAAGAAAATCTTCGACAAGCCACATAGATTCATAGAAATTGGAATCTCTACAAAAAGGAAAAGGTGACTGACTGACAGACTGACTGACTGATATATCAACGCACAGCTCAAATCACTGGATGCATCGGGCGGCATGTACAGAGCTAACATAAGGCTATTATGATGTAGGCATCGGCTAAGAAAGGATTTTTAAAAATTCAACCCCTAAAGGGTTAAAATACTAGTTTGAGAAATCGAACTTAACCTGAGCGAAGACGGGGGCAAAAGCTAGTAGTACTATATGAGATTGTTACGTTTTAACGCCTCACTCAACATTTCTCAATGTTTACCAGAGATTATTACATCATGTAGTAATTCGTGTATTCATGACTATTATAATACATGAATGACTACTTTAATGTTGATTGTTTCCTGCTTGATGGAATGCAAGCCAAGTTGGTGACAGGGACGGTAACCGTTTTAACATACATATCTACATTATAGAATACCGAGACCTTCATAGAATGCCAATACATAATCTATATATTATAGAAACTGTACTCATAAATTGCTATTTCTAAATCGTATTTATTTATTTTAAAGTAGCATTTGCCCGCGGCTTCGCTCACGTTAAGTTCGATTTTTAAACCCCTATTTTACCCCTTTATGGGTTGAATTTCCAAAAATCTTTTCTTAGCGGATGCCTGCATTATAATAGCTAGCTGTATGTCAAATTTTAGCCCGATCCGTCCACTTATTTGAGCTGTGCGTTGATAGATCAGTCCGTCAATAAGTCACCTTTTGCTTTTATCTATACGTACTTATAATTTAAAAAGAGGAAAGATTTTTTTATTTGTTTGTTTGTACCGAATAGGCTCTGTAACTACTGGACCGATTTTAACCATTTTTCATTTCATTTTTCACCAATCAAAGCTAAGTTATCAGGAAATAACATAGGCTATAATTTATTTCCAAAAAAAATAAAGATCCTTAAGTAAATTGCAATAATGTAACCCAAAGCAGCAAAATTTTGGCTTTAAAATGCATTATTTGGCGTGTGCTAAGAAAACTATTGATGATACATAAAAATTATGTACTACATGATTAAAGTACTCATTATTCTCTACAAAAGAGTCCCCGAGGGGATATATCTCACTATCATATTTAAGTCACAATTTGCTTTTGTGTTCTAAAATTTAATTACATCGCCGTTATTATCGTAGTATTAATTCTTCCTTGCGAAAGTGTCTTTGTTTGTTGTATTGTCCGTCAATCACGATGCAACAAAGCTACGGATTGACGTGATTTTTTGGATAGGCATAGTTGAGAACCTGGAGGGTGACATATGCATCCCGGAAAATCAAAGATTTCCCGCGGAATTTTAAAAACTAAATCCACGCGGACGAAGTCGCGGGCATCAGCTAGTATATTTATAAGTACAAAGACAGACATAGCAGTTGCATAATAGCTCCTGAAAAAGCACACCAACAAAAGTTACCAAATCACAATGGTGCTAAATTAATTCTGTGCTAGTTAAATTAAATCGCTATTGAACCCATAATGACTTAGCTTTACTACAGGTATTTCTATACAGCACACAATAAATAATTTAATTTAGCTATTAGAGCAAGATCCCAGTGCCGCCAGACCTAAGTTATTTTCTCAGCAATTATTTGTGTACGATAGAGTACTGTTCGAATGTTCTTTCAGTATATGCGTACCAGCTAGATTGTGCCGACGGCCAATTTCCAGATACCAGGTGCTAAAGGTAGGTAAAAACTAGAATAACTTATCTTAAATTCTCAGGGCTGATTTTCATATATGTTTTAAAGAATATTGTAAAAATTAATAAATTAATACTGCCAGACGCTTACCGCCGGCGGTTACTTTAGCCAGACGCTTTGAAGGTCCCAAAAAATATATAATTTAAGTTAACTTATATTCTCAGTTCTGATTTTTATACATGATACTCAGGGAACTATTGCGATATTATCTGTAAGCTGCCAGACCTATTGGAAGGGTCAAACATCCCCCCAGACACACATTATGCGTCCCCATATGTATGAGCGCTAGAACATGATTCACTTGTTTAAGTGTGTGAGAGATAATATCATCATACTATACTAGTTGTTCGCCCCGAACTGAGACCTCGCGGTAACGGTATCCCATGATTATTCATTCAATCGATACATGATAACCAAAACTGACATTATTATTATGCCCGTTTTCACCAAACATACCTAAATCATCCCCTAAGTAGGAGTCTCTTAACGTAGGTAGCTCCTAAATACAATCCTAAGTCCTAACATCCGTCCCAATATCCTTTTAGGTGTCCCGTACAGGATCGTGATAAATAAGTTGACAGAAAACATCAATCACCTAACTTATAGGTAGCCCGTAAAGGTTAGGGAACGTTAGTGAAAACATTGCATTATTATGTAGGTACTAACGAGTGAAACCGGGTTACGGGCATCTGTACAAATCGTCATCTATCGACGCGAATAGAAAATATACAATATTTAACTAAAATTTAACTAAAAAATAATTTTAATTGAATAATATGGTACAAAAAAAATTACAATACAATTATATTATAATAAGTAACTAAATAATAATGGTCGACGCAAAACTGTTTTTGGGATAGGTCGTTAGTCGTAACTCGTAGTTCCATGGGAATAGTTACTGACTGCGCCATCTATTAGCATTATTGTGAAGCTATGTTGATGCTATATGAATTACTGATGTACATTAAAAATTAAATAATCTCGTTTCTTTATAATATTCATATAATTTTAGTATTTGTTGTTCAAGTACAGGATATAAGTGACCTAAAAACATAAAATCAGTTTGAAAATCCATAGCGGATTTTCTTAGGGAGCGTCTTCAAGCGAGCGTATAAAATCGCCACTTTGAAAGCCCCCCATTTCGTCAATTTTAAGGGAAAAATTAAAAAAAATATATTTTTGTACTCAGTTCAAAATTATCTTTAAAATGATACGTAACAATTTTATGTAACGCGATATTTTTTTTTTTACTTCGCATTCGCTTCTATGAGAGCCCCCCTGAAATAAAGATTTTTATAACTTTTTAAGCCATTTTCGGCTGGAGGCCATCGGTTTACATATTATATCTAAATTTGAAGTAATTACGTTCAGTAATTCAAAAGTTATAAGGCTCTGACAGACGGACGGACGGACGGACGGACGGACGGACAAGTGCAAATCGCTCTAGTTAACTCAAAGACCTTCGCTTCGCTCGGTCGAATATTATAAATGCCAAAGTGTGTTTGTTGGTTTGTCCTTCAATCACTCTGCAACAGAGCTATGGATCGACGTGATTTTTTGCCTGGGTATAGCTTAGGATCTAGAGAGAGAGAACTATTGCAATATCTTCTGCAAGCTATACCCAGGCAAAAAATGACGTCGATCCGTAGCTCTGTTGCAGAGTAATTGAAGGACAAACCAACAAACACACTTTCGCATTTATAATATTATAGTATGATGATATTATCTCTCACACACTTAAACAAGTGAATCATGTTCTAGCGCTCATACATATGGGGACGCATAATGTGTGTCTGGGGGGATGATTGACCCTTCCAATAGGTCTGGCAGCTTACAGTATCACAATAGTTCCCTGAGTATCATGTATAAAAATCAGAACTGAGAATATAAGTTAACTTAAATTATATATTTTTTTGGGACCTTCAAAGCGTCTGGCTAAAGTAACCGCCGGCGGTAAGCGTCTGGCAGTATTAATTTATTAATTTTTACAATATTCTTTAAAACATATATGAAAATCAGCCCTGAGAATTTAAGATAAGTTATTCTAGTTTTTACCTACCTTTAGCACCTGGTATCTGGAAATTGGCCGTCGGCACAATCTAGCTGGTACGCATATACTGAAAGGACATTAGAACAGTACTCTATCGTACACAAATAATTGCTGAGAAAATAACTTAGGTCTGGCGGCACTGGGATCTTGGACCATATCTAATTATAGTCAATGGTTTTTCTTTGATGAAACATACTTAAGTAGGTTAGTTTGATAGATTTATGTAGACTGTAGCTGTTATAGATATAGAGTAAGGCTGTTACTGTTTGTATTGTTATGTGTATATTTTACATATTATTTCGTCGGTGTTGATTGCACGTCCGTCCTGTAAATTGTCTGTGATGGATAGTTTTACGTACTTAAATCAATTTTCTCTATGGACTGATTGTGTATGAACTTATTAATAACTAGATTAGCCCGCGACTTCGTCCGTTTTCCGGGTTAAAAAGTAGCCTTTAATATGTATTCCTAATTCTGGGGAAGAGCTATCTTCATTCCAAACAGCCAAATCGATTCATTCGTTGTGGCTGAAAAAGTAACAAACATCGATCCATACATTCATCCATCCTCACAAACTTTCGCATTTATAATATTAGTAGGATGGTCTAAATATTTCGTATACAACTTTGTGCTTGGTAGACCCTTTTGGTTTTTTTCGCTGCGTTCTTATTATCATGTAAAGTCGCATATATTATGCAAAAGTAGAAATGCGATAAACCGATTATGTCGTCGAACAATTTCAATATAGGACAAAGCGTGACATCAGAGATGTTATTATGGTTGTGGCCCGGCTGAAAGGACTCTAAACAAAATCATGGTAATTATGCGAACAACTATCATTGTTTGAACTGTTTCAAAGCCTTTATGTTGGCTGCATTCCTTTCTCAAGGTAAGCATAGTTTGAAGACTTGCGGAGTTCTCTTGAATCCTTGCCGACCGCAGGGTATAATATGTGCCAGTTATATCATAGCTAGGCTACAGTTAAATCGATTAACTTGAACATAAAAAAACAATAATTATAATTTTTATAGCGTAGGTACTTACTTTAGCACATGTTTTAGACGGTACGTAATACACCACATAGTTCGAAGAGCTGATGGTCGTTGGGGTCCCAAGGTGCTTGAGTGGCGACCCCGCACCGGTAAGCGCAGTGTTGGCAGACCCCCCACTAGGTGGACCGACGACATCAAACGAGTCGCAGGGTGCCGCTGGATTCAGGCGGCGCAAGACCGAAGCCTGTGGAGGTCCATGCAGGAGACCTATATCCAGCAGTGGACGTCTAAAGGTTGATAATGATGATGATGATGACGTAATACACCTCGCAAAGCTATATCACCCGTGGCATGTTGAAAATATTCAACCACACACGGACGAAATCACGTGCACAATAAATCAACGTTAATTTAATAATGTACCTATATTATCATCGTCATCATCATCATCAGCAACCCATCAACGGCTCACTACTGAGTGCAGGTCTCCTCAGAGAAGGGGTTATAGGCTATAGTCCACCACGCTGCTGACCCAATGCAAAATGACAGAGTGAAGTCTATTATGAAAATCTCGGTTTCCTCACGATGTTTTCCGTCACCGTTGAAACTTGTGATATTTAATTTCTTAAGCGCATTTAACTTAGAAAAGCCAGAGGTTCGAACCTGCGACCCCCCGCATAGGAGACGCAGTACTTACCACTAGCCTATCATGGCTTCACATGTTAATTACCTATTAATTATTGTTAATAATGTTGTTTAACGTTTAATATACCTACTTATTTTAACGTTTTTTACCTCAATAGCGCAACGGTCAGGCCGCGGAGTAAACACCGCGTAAATGCATAAGCTGTCACCCCACCCGTTGCACTATTGTCGTATCTACGTAGTATACATACTTTTAGCTAAAGCTTTAGTTAGAGATATGAAGAATTTTCCCTATACTCGTCATACCTAAAATATGAACTTCAAGTAGTTATCAACTCAACAGCAGATTTCTTCTATACGATCGAAAGTTTTAGAACTAAGAAAGCTAGCTAACACGGCACGTTTAGTTGCAATAATGTCGAGGCTGTACGAAAGTAACAATTGCAGTTAAACTGGATTCGCTTTATTGCTAAATTCAGCCGCGTGACGCGTTAAATACTTTCCATCAGATTAACGGGAATTATTTCACTTAATTGGAGTACGCTTTAGCTAGACGTCGCTTACGGTATTTGCGATTTCATATAAAAACACATTTACGTATTCCGTTTAAAGAGAATTTTGGATATTATTAGAGCCTGAATGAACATGAATAATGTAGAAGAACACTAATGGTGAAAAACGAAAGGTCAAATGTTAAATCTAAATCTCCACCCATTGCACTATTGTCTTTCCCAGTTCTAACAGAAGCTTTACGCCCATTTGGAGGGCAGACGGGAATTTAACTAAAAAAGTATCATCATCATCATCATCATTATCATAATCATGACTAACCTATTAAAGGCTCACTACTGAACGCACTCTTAGAGAGGGGTTAGGTATACTCAAATTAGCAGACTACACACCTTTGAGAATATGCAAGTCTTGTGCAGACCTGCAAGTTTCCTCACGATGTTTTCCTTTATTATAAATTATATTTATTTTTCCTCTTATCCTATTATATGAGGTTGGTACCTACTCATATTACTCCCATAACCCACTGGTTATGGTCCTTACTACCGTAATATTAGTCCATCCTAATAGTGTCATCTCTGTGACATTTTGTACTCTGTATTCGTAATAAGGCATGAGTAGGCTGTCGTGTAGGCTCCATGTAGGCTCTCGGGTTAGTGAACGGCCCCTTTGTGAAATTTGAAAGCTTTTTCATTGTTTAAAATCACTGCATGTGCACTGGTATGGACAAACTAGCAGGAAGCGTTGTTTTAGGGAAAGGGTGAACATAATGCTGGCATAACTATAAACAACTCCAAAGAAGAAAAATAAAGCAAGAATTTTTAATTCGATGACCAGATATCTATCCTTTGACTGCGATTTTAACTGATGGTTAGTAATGACTAATGATGCAGTGAGCAGTCTAGATGGTAGCGGACTAGCTTAGAGAGAAGGGGTATGGCAGTGTAGATTACCAACCCCTAATCGGTTACTACAAGCCATCGATCGTGCCGGAACGCTAAATCGCTTGGCGGCACGTCTTTGACGGTAGGGTGCTCAATAGCCTCCAAAGCCTCGCACCAGACGAGGTGTTGAATTTAACGCGTAGAAGTATAAATTTTAAACGGACTGCCAAAGTCCGTTAAAGTAGTGACCTCGACGAGATGTATATCTTCAAAGCGGTTGGAATACTTAGCGACAGGGCTATTGCAGTAAACTATTCCTGCTCTAGAAGTGACTGAGTGGAATAGTGTGCTCAAGGAATTGTTTTCCCCCTTTGTTTCCTTCACTCCTTGATCTTGTTTGGATAGAGTTCTTGTTTCGGCTTGGAACCTCCAAAGTCCGCATAAATGTGAGAGAAATGTACAATTTTAGAATGTCCCACACATCTGCGCTCAATTAAGTTTCTTTCTTAAAACTATAAGTACCTAGGTATATATGTATGTGGTCATCGTCGTATACCCATTTTGAGAACGAGTTATGTCCAAACTCGTCATATATTATGTGAGATTAAAGTATGTGTCTATAATGCGGTTCGCCCACTTAACTTGTCCTAATACAGACCGCGTTGTTGACCCTGGTTCACAAAATAAAAGTCTGGTCCTCAAGGCTCGAACCTTGAAATTTCAGAAAAGATTAGCAATCATATTCGGTGTATTGTCATTATTATTAAAACGTATGTGAAAAAGTACTGCATGCTACATGCTCTGAGAAAAGCACTGCGCACACTATTAAGAGAAAGAAAAGAAAAGTTAAGCTGAGAGTAAAATAGAATAATAACGATAAAGATACCTAATATCATACCCCAGCTTGAAAAACTATCTTCGCCATTGATACTTGTGAATGGTAAAGAAAAACATCAACATCGTTAAAAAAATATTATGCACACCATGTGCTCAAATCTGTGTAAAGTCTGCTAATTCGCATTGGGGCAAGGTGGGTGATGATGATGCTGAAAGATTGGAACTTAACGCCGGGTTGCTGTTAATAACCAAAATAGCAATATTAAAACATATTTGATCTCGAACAGAGATAATTTTTCACATTACTATTAAACTTCTATTAAACTAAGTATACCTAATTTTAATAAATAAATAATTAACCAGTACTTAAAAAAAAGATCTGCACATTTTGTACAGCAATTACAAATCAAGCGATCAATTTTTTATTGACAAGATCAGCTTTAAAAATCAGGAATATAAATAGGTATTCGTAAAATGCAACGCAGCTGCGCTTTACGCTCTAAATGCTTCTTGCATTCGTTGAGACTCCCTGCAGTTTATTGAATTATATTTAATTAATGGCAGTTTTTGTTACGGGCACACTGCAGAGTCTCCGAAAACTACAATTCACGGTGGTGACATTTTGTTTCAAAACTTTTTGCCGTGTTGCCTCCGTTATCGTCACAAACTGTTTGTTGTGGACTTTGAGTATTTAAGGTGGAAGACAAGGGTCTGCCCGCGAAATTCAAATTTAATTTGGTTTTTCGCAATTTGTAAACTAATACGACAAAGTAGGCTTATGGCCAACTAATTGCGCCAGTAGAATTATCATCTTCACAGGTTTACATAAAAATCTTTACTTGAAAGTGACCAGTTTAAGAAATTAATCAAAATACTGAGTTCGACGTGAGTTACTCACAAATTAGTCGATATTTTGATTAATTTCTTAAACTGGACACTTTCAAGTAAAGATTTTTATATAAACCTGTGAAGATGATACTGCCATTGTCGCAATTAGAATGCCATAAGCCTACTTTGTCGTATTAGGTTACAAATTGCGAAAAACCAAATTAAATTTGAATTTCGCGGGCAGAACCGTGTCTTCCACCTTAAACCAACACGTGGATTATTTAATTATTAGACTAGGATGCAATTAGAAGCCTCGTAGCTTCAGTTATATCATCACATCCATATACTTGTAAACTGGATCGATACATAGAGATACATTAAAAACTCTCTACTCTAATTTGAAATAAATTTAATTAATTTTGATTTTTGCAACATTTGCATTTAAAATGTGTGATGAAAATAGAGATTTATATGGTCACATACAAATTGCAATTTTCCTTCACTTAGCACTAAGTCTTTAATAGCAGTGAAGACTTGCTGACAGTGCAGTGCTTAGTAACAGTGAAGTTAAGTAACAGTGAAGGAAAACATCGTGAGATAACCTGCATGTAGGAGAGGCAATCTCCATAATTTTATCAAAGGTGTGTGAAGTCTGTTAATTCACGCTTGACCAGCGTGGTTGGCTATGGCCTAAACCTTTATCATTCTGAGAGGAGACCCGTGCACAGTAATTAGCCAGCGATTAGTTGAGATGATAATGATGAAATAGTCTCCACTCTTTGTCGTGATCATATCCTTCATATAATTTTAATACAAAATGTATTGCACCTTTACATGAAATCGTCGTCAGTGTGTGCTTACACAAGCTCATTACCATTATGAGTTCTTGGCTTTAGTTCTCGGCATACAAATGCAATCTCACTTTGACCATATTTATTTCATACTGCAGTGCGTGTGCATTTACGATTCAACATACCTACTGAGAAATACCTCAAGCGTTAAACGTGTTAAAATAGCTTTGAAACACGTAAAAATTAAACCCACGGCCAAGTCTTTATTTTTACAAGCGGTTATAAAAAAAAACTTTTCCTCTAAAGAACTTAAATACTGAATGAAATGCAGAGTTAGGCAACATACCTATATGAATAGCGCTTCATTTATTCAGATTACTTATTTTACAAAATTGGTACACTAAATGCTTTTGGAATTTATGCCCGAACAGCTCAAAGGTTAGAGAAGCGGACTTAAAATTAAAAGGTCGAAGGTTCTATCCCCATCCGTTGCACTGTTGTCGTACCCACTCCTGACAAAGCTTTAAGTTTAATTTAAGAATAGAGCGGAATATTAGGACGCGTTTCCTTAGACGCGGCACGTGGCGCGTCGCGTATTCTTGCAGAAGCGTTCTGGCGTACTTAGTAAGCGGCAACGGCCCACGCGACTCGACGCACCATGCGCAGCGCAACGCGCCGCATCTCCAGAAACGAGCCCTAAGTCAGGTTCAGCGCATACAAAATATACGATTTTTCAAAAAGCGACTTCAAAACCTGTAGAAGATGTTACTTAGCCGAGTTTATTACCATAATATTTTGATGTTTTAACACCAGGCACTATGATAACATATCTCTCTAAAGCAATTTGTGATGTAAACATTATGTTAATTTAATTTAATTTTTATGTATAGTTTTAGTTGCCGTGCTACACAAGTTATTGCAAAACTTAGCAATAAGTGTGTGAAATCTCCCAAACTATCGATATTGCAATTGGTGCTGATTTTGTCAGCAGAATTAACAAATTAAGCATAAACAAGAATTAATAATGATTGACGAACAATTGCGTCAAAAAACTTTTCCGTTAAATCACCAATGATTTGCTACTAGATTGCCGCTAGATTTGAGCTTGTATTTTTCAGTTAAAAGAAATTTCATATAAAAAATATTCGTATGACTCTATTTCAGCGGTTTACAATTATCAACTATAGGCAAAAGAAAGTTTTAATACGCAATGAAAATAAAAAACATTCAGAAAGTTCACATTTCTCTACCCAAACTACACAGACATAGACATACAAAAGAACACGAAGTTTCGATTGAAATAAATAATCTTATCCAAATTGGTTCAGTGAGAATAGAAATAAATCATAAACATGATGTATTTTACGCTGATGATTTCGGATTTCGCGTCCATTATAAAATTACGTCCAATTTCGCCCAGTCATCGTAAACCGTCGAACACAAAGCGTCTGCCCACCGGCGTACCACTGACCCGTAACTGTTGTCTGCTAACTCTATGTTTGCACGCGATTAATCGTGATTACCTCTCATCTGGACTAGCTAAACTTCTATTAAAAAGAGAAGCGCTGACAGCTCGAATGATTTTCGAGAGTCATCAGAGCATCATCAGATATGTTCGATCAAAGTAAAAGTGAAATGTTTTAATCTTTCGCGGCAATGATATCATTACAACTTCTCAATTTAATAATGTGATCCACTTTTGAGGTAAATTTAAAAACGTTCGAGTTTTCGTCAATGTGAACGATGCACTATGTACCTACATGAGGTTTTCTTGTTTTCTTTATTATATATATTTATATTCTATTTTTTATAGAATCAAATTGACATTAAATATTTAGGATACTGTGTAGTAGTGGGTACGTTTAAATTATATGTATGTGGAAAGAAACTTTCTGCCTACTATAGACCACATCATTCGCGTTTAGAAATTTTATAATTCGACTGAAATATCAAACATACCTGCTATCATTAAAAAGCATGCAATGCATGCAGCAAACTTTTTTTTACACGACTACGGAATAGCCAAAAGAAAAGGTTATAATTTTAGCAGTCTATGCATATAGGTATGCTAAATGCTTGTATGTGACTATTTACGAAACTTCAGTTGTAGCGAATAAACTACTTGAGGCGATTTCGATGAATAAAGTACGTCAATCAATTCGTTCAAATAGTCCGTAGTTGCTTCTCATGAAAAACAGTTTCCACGGGACTAAAATCGCGGGCATGTAATAGAGTGTGTTATTAATAAATGAATATTAATATTTACATCATTAATTGCGTCAATAGCTATAAAATACGAATTAGGAAATCGGTTTGCCATTTATGTGTAGAATTAATATTAGTTCTGACGTTATCGCAACCACAATGCTGATAATGTAACTACACAAGCGCAACCGGTAACAAGAAGGTTCTGATCTAACACAGCTCTATATTTAGAAAATATACAACGATAGCTGATAGTATCTGACTTTCATTACCGCATTCCACGTAAAAACGTCTATAGTTAAGAAATTATCAAGGGTGAACCACTTTTTATGAAATGTTTAAAGATGAACATCTATTATTATTTATTTAAAAGACCTCTCAATGGTGAGCGCTGTGATCTTAAAATGAGAAGAGTTCTCGGGTTTGGTTATAATTTCTGTAATTTATCTGGGCTGGTAGAAGACTTCAGCCGTAGCTAGTTACCGTCAAAGACGTGCCGCCAAGCGGCTTAGCGTTCTGGTACGATGGCGTATGGAAACCGATAAGGGTTAAATCTGCCATATCCCCTTCTAAGTTAGCCCGCTACCATCTTAGACTGCTACTTAATTAATCACCTTTTCTTTAACAATAATTATTATCATAATTTCATTACTTATTGTTTATAAATTGTCCGTTTAAGAGTTATTTTATTGTTTAAGTTTTTTTTTTTTGTTTTTTTTTGTAGATATAAAGTAGGTAGATACATTCAAATCGTTCAGCGCATGAACTTATAATTCACGCACTTTAACCACGTCACGTATTAAATGATCCAAACAGACCTACACACGCTTTGTGGCTTTTATTGAATAGTTAACGTCGAATCACGGAATTGTCCCACTCTGTCAAGATTTCTCTGTTTTTATTTTAGGAACGAAAGTGTTCTCACTTGTGCCCAATTGAATGCCACGACTTAACTTTGATTAATTTTGTCAGGTAAACAAGAATTCCGATAATTTTAAATGATAGGTATACAATTGTTGAGGCCAACGGCTTGGCCAGCGAGTCAAGGCCTGGAACACGAGATATAGGGGCCCATCAGCTATAACCTGAGTCCAGGGTCGCTGCCCTAAGGGCCTTTCTCCGCGGTCAGATTTGTTCTCGACGTAACTTAATGGTAGGGTTGCACTGACCTTACTTGCCGCAGTCCTCCTCCTTGTATAGGGCCTGAGATTGGTATGATTAAACTAGCGGCACGCTATGATGGCCGGTTTGACACATTACAATAGTGATGTGGAATGTCAATTTATTCTCGAACAAAAAACAATTAAGTTTTGTTTTTGTACCTGATTAAATAGGTTTAATAAAACAAAAATGTATATGTTTATTTAATTTATTTGAACGAACTGAATATTTGAATGAAAATGAATATACATACTTTATATGCACACAAGAAACATATGAATACAAAAGATACCAAAAAAGGTGCCACAAAAGGCCATAATTAATCAGATTCGTCCATACTACTATTTTCACTGTCGTCACTGCTATCACGAGCAAGGGTCAACAGTAATGCAGTATCAATATTTGAAATCCAAAGCCAGGTCAAAACTATATCACAATCGCATTGCACTGACAGTTTATACTTTTCGAAGCAACGTCAATTCGAAACTGTTTTGTTTTGCATTGAGCATTGACGCGAGTTTGCCGGAGGTAGTAGTTGTGCTAGCCAGCGATCCTATGTGACGATCGTATTAGATTCCATTTTTAAAAATTTTCAATTTAGAAAACCAAATGCCGAGTTGTGGTATATATCATATAAAAATAAAAATTTTACCTTTTGTATGAAACAGCTGATATTTTTTTGCGATTTCAGAGGTTTGTCCACATAGTGAAAATTGTTCATATTCACAAGTACATTCACCCCTTAAATGGTGCAAACTGATTTTTCTACACTTGTATACATTTTAGAAATCAATTTAATAAATAAATTTTGAGTCCTAAACCTAAAACTACATTCGATAAAATTTATGAATCTCTGCACATCACTATCGTCAATAAAGTAATACAATTATTTCCTTCAAAGTCGTTATCAATTAATACGGAACTTCATGAGCGGACAAACGTCAAACCGGCCATCATAGCGTGCCGCTAGTTTAGTGGTGATTATGTGGGGTGTGTTGTGGGGTTAAGTGTGCTGTGAACTTCTCAGACCGCTACGGCGCAGCAGGCGGGGAGCCAGCTATGGCCTGCTGAAGGCGCTGGGCTGGCGTGGCACTGTACACTCGGCTTGTCACTAGTTTGGTCCAAAATCTTACACTTCCGCCGATCGCGTTGGCGAGCGAAAACCGGCGGGTTCCAAAGGTTCTTTTGTTACGGACAACACGTTAACAATGGTGCTTATAGCTAGGTCGACACCTAGGCCGCTTAACGGCGCAACAAAAGCGTAAAATCAACTCAGTCTAGACACTTAAAAACAGCAAAACGGGGGCGCGAGCGACCCGAATTTTTTCGTGATTAGTCATTAGCTGTCAAAAGCAAAAAAGGGAACTTGCCAACTCACGCCCAAAAACGGCGGGAAGTTTTTCCTTTCAAGTGTCATCTGTCAAATTCATTGCGAGCCAAAAGAGGTTGCTAGCGTCACGACCATGGAACTAGGAATTATGGCGCGAACAATCCCCCCGCCCGTGGTCGTAAGGATTTACGTCCACTTACTAGTAAATGGGTAAACGTGATAAGGAGCAAACGGCTCGCTGCAAGACAGAGTCTCCGACCATTACCTCGGCAACCCTGGGAACCCCATCAGACCCGTAGATCAGCTTAAGAATGCGCCCACGGCGCCAGTATAAAGGCAACAAATTAGGTTCCTTAATCAGCACTAGGTCACCAACTTTGGGTGGATCAGATTTGTCAGCCCACTTAACCCGCTGCTGCAAAAGATGCAAATACTCTAGTGACCAACGGTGCCAAAAACTCTGAGTCATCTGTTGCAGCAGCTCAAACCGGGACAAACGTGAGACCTTCACGTCCCTGAAGGGGTATTCGGGTAGAGAGTTAAGGGGCTGACCAATCAGAAAATGACCGGGAGTTAAGACCTCCAGGTCATTTGGGTCAGATGAGAGGGGACAGAGTGGCCGAGAATTGAGTACAGCCTCAATTTTGCAAAACACGGTGGCGAGTTCTTCAAAGGTTAAAACAGTTTCGCCTATAACGCGCCGGAGATGAGTCTTGGCCACCTTAACCACAGCTTCGAATATTCCACCCCAATGAGGGCAAGCTGGGGGGTCAGCTGGGTTTAGGCCTGATGCACAGGACACCGCAGCGTCAGCTATTCGGACCTGCGGTAGGGGACCTAAGATATTGTCAAGGACTGACACCTTGACCAAGACCCTAAAATTGCCCGTAACGGGGCCAAACATTAATTCCGCTTCCCCGGTAGGAGTCGAGGGCTCTATACCCCCGATACCTATCACCCGTCCTGTTCGAGGACTCCAAGGGAGCCCTAGCTCACCCACCAAACGAGAAGAAACAATACAGCGCTGTGAACCCGAATCCAAAAGGGCGCGAACGATTAAAAATTCACCCTTCGGGTTGAATACCTTCACTGAGACAGTCGGCAAAAGAATGGTCTGACAGACAGACTGCCGGAGATTTAAGGTCTCAGGAGAAGTTGCTGTGGTGGGGGCTAGGGCGGCAACTACCTATTGGTGGTCGTCCTCATCAAACCCGTCCTCTAACCGGGGAATCTCATATTGAGACTCAGGGGGAACCTCCAAAGGTGAGTGGGACGGACCTCCATTTGGGTAAACCCATGCGTCATCTCGTGGCGGCAGCACGGGCCTAGTCATACGGGCTGAGGTCGGTAGGTCGTAGTACTGCTGTCGACCCGCTCGAGGTGGGCGGCGTTCGAGGCGTGGCCACTCATGAAGCGGAGGTGAATAGCGGGTAGGTCGAACCGTAGACGGGGCCGCCACAAATCTCCCATCAGAACGTCGAGGGGGGTTGGCGCCCCCCTCACGGGGGGGTGAAGCCCCCATAGGCGGGGTCGAAATCCGGACGCGTCGGGATTCATGGCCCTGATCAGGGGACCGACGCAAATAATCCGGGGAGCGATTGGTAAGAGCGCCCCCGCCCGTGCGGGGCGCGCCCTCACTCTCCACCTGGCGACCAACACCATTCTTGTTGGCGCACAAAATCTCCAGGTGGTTACCCCTACAAATTGGGCATGGCCGTTGCTGTTGGCAGTCCCGTTGCATGTGAGCTCCCAGACAGCTATAGCACCAGTGGCGGTCTCTTGCAACGCCCCTCCGATCCTTGATCCGCTTAGAGAGAAACTGGGGGCAAGAAAGCACCCGGTGGCCTGGACGCCTGCAATAGTTACAGGGGGCGGGTTCAGTGGCAGCAAGTCCAGTGTAAACGGGCATTGGTCTCCGGTCGGAGGCCCTTTTACCAGGGACGCCAGTGTGACCCCTTTCCTTCCTCAGCTGGGCAGGCCGCTCTGGGGTCCTTGAAGGACCAGCAATCCCGGAGTTATCAGCTTGCCGGCACTCTTCCTCAAGGAACTTTAAAAGGTCCGAAAAGGGGGGCAGGTAGCTGGCCCCGTCCCCACCATACCTTTGCTCAAAACGCAGTTTTAACTCGGGAGGTAGGCGGGACAACACAATGTGTAATAAAAGGAAGGACCACTGGTCCACGGGAAGCTCTAAACGCTTAAGAGCGTTGCAGGCTATAATCAGTGGATTTAAGAGTGATTCTCTTAAATGGGACACCCCATAGACACGTGGCAGCGCTAGAATTTGTGCCACGTGTGTGTCTGCTAACCGGCGCACGTTGGCATACCGCCGAGTCAGTAGTTCCCGCGCGGTGGTATAACTCTCCTCGGAGAGGTCTAGGTGGCTAACTAAACCCAGAGCCTCTCCCTGCAGGGAAGAGAGTAGATAGGCCAGTTTCTGGCAGGGAGACAGGTCTCTTCTCGCGTCCACCAGGCTATCAAAGAGGCTGAGAAAGCCTAGCCACTCGCTCAGGTTGCCAGAAAAGTGGGGCAAGTTTATAGTTGGCAACTTGCCCTGTAACACAGGCTGCGTGGTGGGTCTGGTGGGAGACTCAAGAATAGAGCTCATTCTCGCCTCCTTCTTGAGCCTCGCGGCCTCCTCCACCAGACCGTCTGTCAGCTCAAAAAACTGTTCGTAGTCCCGCACTGAGGACTCCAGCGATTCCGGAGGTAGCTCCAATGCCATGAGGTCTCGGAAGGCCCCTTCGACGACCGCCTGCCTGGTCCGCACCTGCTCGCACCGCTGGAGCAGTGCGGATGCCCGGTCCTCCCGGCCTACCAAGGCGTTGGCTGTAGCAGCCCAACGCAGCTCTGATTGAATTTGCACGCTCAATTTTTTGTGGGCTGACATCTTAGGTAGGTACAAAATAACTTAAATAAAGGTAGTTACAACAAATAGATAACAAAATCAAAACAAAGTTATTTGTTACAAGTTATGTTTCAACTTCAATCAAACAAATTAATAATCAAACAAGAATTACCCACTTTAAACACAAACAAATTACTACTTAAATACTATTTATTAATTAGAATTATTTACTTTAAAACAAGAATTATCTATTTTAAATACATCAAACAAACTACTCTGTTACCTAACCACGAGGGGTTATAGTAAACAAACAAAGTATTTGTTGGTTAAAGTTCCAAAAGATACAAATTAAGCTATCAATAATTTATGTTAAGTCAATCAATAACATAAATTAAGATAAAAGAAAAATTAAGTTTTTAATTACCCGTACTAAGCCACTAGACTCATACTAGAACCTACAAATTACAAATTGGCTTGGTAAGATTTTTTAACAATTATCCAATTATATTAAGTTTATTTATTACAATCTACATCTAATTGTTGGCCAGTTACGGGCCACAAACAACAATTAGATACTATTGATTATTAATCAACAAAATTTAACAAAACAAAATCTCAATAATTGCAATCACTATACAGGCCTACATGTGACAAGGTAGGCTATGTACTAGTAACTCAATAAGCCTGTGTATTAATAAGTTATAAGGTCCATTAATTTACAATAAATGAGTTAACCCTAGAACGGCCAAGTTAAGTCACAGTAATGCCAAATCTGTCCGCGGAATCAATTTAACCGCGCTCTGACTACCAAATGTTGAGGCCAACGGCTTGGCCAGCGAGTCAAGGCCTGGAACACGAGATATAGGGGCCCATCAGCTATAACCTGAGTCCAGGGTCGCTGCCCTAAGGGCCTTTCTCCGCGGTCAGATTTGTTCTCGACGTAACTTAATGGTAGGGTTGCACTGACCTTACTTGCCGCAGTCCTCCTCCTTGTATAGGGCCTGAGATTGGTATGATTAGTGGTGATTATGTGGGGTGTGTTGTGGGGTTAAGTGTGCTGTGAACTTCTCAGACCGCTACGGCGCAGCAGGCGGGGAGCCAGCTATGGCCTGCTGAAGGCGCTGGGCTGGCGTGGCACTGTACACTCGGCTTGTCACTAGTTTGGTCCAAAATCTTACACTTCCGCCGATCGCGTTGGCGAGCGAAAACCGGCGGGTTCCAAAGGTTCTTTTGTTACGGACAACACGTTAACAATGGTGCTTATAGCTAGGTCGACACCTAGGCCGCTTAACGGCGCAACAAAAGCGTAAAATCAACTCAATCTAGACACTTAAAAACAGCAAAACGGGGGCGCGAGCGACCCGAATTTTTTCGTGATTAGTCATTAGCTGTCAAAAGCAAAAAAGGGAACTTGCCAACTCACGCCCAAAAACGGCGGGAAGTTTTTCCTTTCAAGTGTCATCTGTCAAATTCATTGCGAGCCAAAAGAGGTTGCTAGCGTCACGACCATGGAACTAGGAATTATGGCGCGAACAACAATTTCAGGAATGATGAGAGTAAGGACTCGAACAAACGAGCTGGAAACGAAAAAGTAAAATGTCATACTCACTATGTACAGCTGGTATAGTATAGTTCTGTTAAAATTAGCATGACGATGACTCAAACATACATAATACACACATCAAAAGTGTCTAGGGATCAACATATATTTTTGCAATAACTTTTCTCCTGATTGATATTAATTAAAATTTTCTTTAAGGATTCATCAAATAAAGTGTTTTCGTTTGTCACAGTAACGATAAACCAAGTCACCTTTGCATTAATAAAGAAATTTGCCATTTTCCTAATAAAGGGATTTTTGACATTTGAACCACTAACATTTAAAGTTCGAAAAAAAGACTGAAATAACAGTTTTCTTTAAAATTTTATTGGGTAACTTAAACAATTAATAATCCGTGTTTCTACCGCGAACACTAACAACACAAGAACATCGGTTTGGCATACTCAAAATGAGTTCATCCAAATCACGCTGTGGAATGGCCGCCCATGTTCGTTGCAACAACAAAAAAGGTCTTCTTGCCACTGGATACCCTCCATATTCGGCAGAGCTCTTCTCTGTAGCATATCCCATGCATGCTCAATCGGGTTCAAGTCTGGCGACTGAGCAGGTCAGGGCAGGACATTGATGTTAGCTGCGGCGAGAGTCTGTCTTACAACTCTTGCGGTGTGCGGTCGTGCATTATCATGCATTAACTGAAATAAGGGACCGATTTGCACTTGTAGAGGAACGATGACGTCTGATACAATCGTCTCAGCATAAATTTGAGCGTTGAGGTTGCCTCTGATCCAAATCAACTCAGTTCTTCCGCCGATCCAAATACCCGCCCATACCATGATGGTTCCACCACTATAAGGATGGACTTCCTGGCAGGATTTTAATCGCTGATTATGAAATTATGAAATGCACCAAAAAGGATCCATATAAATTTATAAAATCATAAATTTATTACAAAGCCACATCTCAATCTCAAGAAATCCGCATAAAAATGCTTGATCCCTAGACACTTTTGATGTGTGTATTATTATATTATTAGAAGATTTTCTCCTGCCAAAAATACCTTAGCACATAAAGAAGTTTTCACTTCAAAAAAAGGATAATTATCGTTTTATTTACTCTACTAACTTACCACCGCTTATCGAGTAGGTCATGTAACTCCTGCTAGAAGTAAATAACTCCATCCTTAAATAAATTCCTCCATCACGCAAAGTATCATATTGTCGTTGATACAAGAAACAACCAACGATCGATTTTGGAACCGTGGCTGTCAAATGTTATCAGCACACTTTTAACCGCTTTTTAATTGAAACTCGATGTCGATGGTAGATGGTAAATAAACTTGTTATATACTCAAAGTAAGTAAATACTAATTTACTATCTTGAAGGAGTATCCGAATGACTTATCTGACTTGACTGTTTCTATGCTTTTTGCTATAGAAACTGTAAAAAATACCCGTTAGATTATTTCGGAGCTCGTATAATGTCTATTTCGCAAAGTAACTATAAGAGTTTATACAAATAATTTTGTTTATAACTAGGTAGAACATTATTTCTACTCTCAAACTACTAATCAACTCTATGGAATCTTGAATTTTATTATAGTAGATTTTAGAGCTTTAATGCGATTTAATCATCACATCATCATCATCACATAAGCCTCTGGATGTACACTGTTTGACATAGCTCTTCCCAACTGAGCGTCAGACTCGGTCCTCAGCCTTCCGCATCCAGCCGCTTCCCTCTATACATGTCGCGTCGTCCGTCGGTGCAAACGTGCTAGAGGGTGTCCAATACGTGATACCGCATCTGCACTCGATTTTATACCCGTAATATATTCTGCAAAGTAAACTGTTACACTTTCGAAACCAAATAATGATGGACGTGTGATGCATTATGATAATAATAAGCATCATGCACCATTGCTTGCAGATGTCGGGAAAAGTGCTCTATATATTTACGCACATCACTGAAACCTCTTTAAACCAAATGCAAATTAAATAGCTCTTGCATTCGCTAGAGAAAACTGTTTTAAAATATTTGCACATAATAATGAAGATTAAAGTTAGCTTTTAAGATATTTATTTTTATCTCCTACGGATTTTTACTGACGTCATATTCTACAGTTATAAGAATAATATTGTGTCTAAATTATATAAGAAAGACAAATGAAAAGAAAAATAACATAATTTGAAAGCAGTCCAACGACTTTTGTTTCGTGAGGAGCTAGAACGATTCGTAGTAAGCGAAGAATGTGTGTATATTATTGATATTTGTCAACAAAGCATTATGCCGTATTGAATGAATGGTATTTACTATGTCATCGTCTTCATTGTCAGTTGTTAGTGTATCTTCGATCGCATTCAGTCCTATTTTATCGTGATCGAAGTTGGTGATTGAAATTTTATTGAATACTCTGTGATATTTCTATCCATTTAACTATGAACAGTGTGTGAAAGTTAATTTAAATTATTTAGAATATATTTTTCTCATCTGGTTTCATCTCACATAACTATATCGGCTTAGAGCTAGGTACTCTTTAGCAATGAACGTCCTTGCGCTATATTTCTCCAAAATTACTAACAATTTTGACAGTTAATGTTAGCAAAATTTTTATACTCGTATTATTAAGCCGTTAAGCGCTTGTACTTAAATAATAAAGTGTACTTCATAAGTATTTTGGTGAAATTACGACCCATGAAATATATTCCGTTAATTACACAATAAAGAAAAACGTTGCCGTCAAATCAGAAACTGCTCGTCTGCTCGGTACGGTTCTTTGTTTAAGTCTCGCTTACTTGTTGAGTCGTTTATTTTGGAACGGAAGACTGCATTCAAGTGTTAGCTTTTTTAATTGAATTTACGTAGTAGTTAGTAAAATAGAGAACTTTTTGCTGCGTTTTGAGTTGAGTCGAGCGTTCTTGAGGACTTCCTATTCGAGCACGTAGGTGAACGCCACGGGATCGTATGGCGTGCCGCGTTCCTAGCGAACAGTCAACAGTCTCTCCGATGAGCCGTAGCGCGGCGGTCCGGTCCTGCCGCTATAGGTTCGCAATTCCATGCAACTCCTGCTCTCCTGGTACTTCTAATCCATTTGAATATTAATTTAAAAGTTTTTGGACAAGTTTGGAAATTTTTCGATACTCAAAAAAGATTTTAATAGAGAAAAAATCGTTTCTTTTTGTTGAGTGGTTGATGTGGTTGGTGCTTATTTGGTTGTACTGTGGATGATTGAGGATTATCTATGGACATTGGTCTGTGGTCGTACTCATGAAGCGTTCGACGTGGGTGGACGTTGAAACCGGCGGCCGGATCGGCTGCAACGGCGAAATATTTTGGAGCGAATGTGTGGAATGCGACTGCGCTTACTGCAACCCTAACTACGTTTGCGTCTGTAGTGATAAGGTATACCCTATAAAATTGAATTTTTAACAACTTAGCTTTACTTTTTTATACCTAGTGAAATGGCGTAGTAGATATCCTTGCATGGCATGATTCCTACTCTACCACTACATGGCTCTACATTTTTGTTAAGCTTCTCGTAAGTCAAAAGTATTCATATTTCTTATTTGACTACCGTTTTATTTGTAGACATTAATTTTAGAAGGCTCCATAGTCCATTATCATATCCTGTCATACAATATACACAATGATAAGACGTTACAAATCTTTACTTTTTGGCAAATATTTACTCTTCCATTAGATTCAAGGTCCGTTGACCTTTCTTTTATCACTGATAGAAATATTGTACATATTTTAGGACTAAGAACAGGACACCTTCCTAATTCTTTTTCTCTCATAAAATATTGAAAAAATTTGTAAGAAGTAGAGAAGTTCAGTAAATTCTGTACCTACTGGAAATAATCTCCATCTTAATCTCAACCATGGTTACGTGTTTTTACAAACATCATTAAGTACCTACATCACCAAACCAATGGTAAATTATGTTTAGTTCAATAATCCGTTTAGATCTCCCACGGTTCTCATATTGGAAAGGCGAAAAATATGAAGTGGTTTCGAAGCGAAGAAGCGAAATCGATCTTTCCGCTGCCAAGCTGAGCGTGAGCACATGACCCGACTGTGATGATATTGACCATTTGTATTGTACCTATCACAAATTGGCTGTATCGCCAATGATCGAGCATAAAAATTGCAAGTCTTAAGTTAGGAAGTGTCTACCCACGCAAGTTCTTGTGTATGGAATAAACCGAAAAGCTATACGAAAATATGAAACGTCATAGATGTGGAAAATTTATTGGAGTACCCCTTAGGTTCTCAGAATGTATGTAAATTGACCATACATGTCCAAAAACTAAATATATTGATAACATACGGACAGAGTTACTTTCGCATTTATAATATTAAGTATGGATAAAATTAATATAGATTAAGTTTGTTAGATCGATTCAGAATAATTATTACGCATAACTATATGAAAACGTATGGTATAACATTATCAATCCACATTTTTGATAGGCACATTTCTAGCCGTTTCTCATTTTCTTACCCAATTATAAGTCATCATTTGAATAAATTAATTAGCAAAACAGATGCTTTCCCTTTCATAGTCGACACACAAACCTTTGAACTCTCCAACGCCAGTTTGAATATCTGAATAGTATCGCAAGGAGCTCGTAAGATTATGATCCTCAATAACCCATTGCATGGTTAATGATGCGGACTGAAAACTGAAAGGTCTACATTTCGATCCCCACTCATTGCACTATTGTCGTACCCACTCCTAACACTTAGGTAATATTTTCCTCTCCCCTAAAGATAAGATTTCCGCTTATCTTTATAGGAGCAAGTCAATTTCAGCTTGACTAAATATTGTTTAAAAAAAATGACACTCAACTGCCACGATACGATTCAATGATATCTAAATGCATATATAAAAGGAAAAGGGGACTGACTGACTGATTGATCTATCAAAGCACAGCTCAAACCACTGCACTGGACAGATCATGCTGAAAGGCATACAGATAACTATTATGATGTAGGCATCCGCTAAGAAAGGATTTTTGAAAATTCAACACCTAGGGAGGAAAATAGGGATTTGAAAAACTGAACTTAACGTGAGCGAAGCCGCCGGCAAAAGCTACTTGATTATAATTTACGTTTGCTCTTCTGTGAGTGTGATGGGGAAACTAATGGGTTTACTTTGTTTTTTGTAACATCGGCCATCACTAATGGAGCACACGACGTCCGCTCCAGTCTAACCATAGATGTACTAATTACTTTTTGTTTTGTAGGAGTCTTTCTTTACCATTAGCGATGCGCTACGTTGTGTATTTTCAGTATTGTGTACCTACGTCTTTCAATTTTGTTTTAAGTTTCAAAAATACACATTTTATTTAGAATCAAAGGCAATTTTAATCCCATAGAATTTATGAAAATTATATGAGATAAGCATTAATATTTTTTTAATGTACATATTAGTAATTTCTTACTATGAAATATTTTGTAAGATTCAGATCGTAACCGAAATTATTAGGTATATTGTTACGTAACACAGACTTAAAGTTGGTAAATAGAAACCATAACTTTTCCGATATTCCTAAATTCTTATTTAAATGTTATCTCTATATTATATTGTATCATAATGATATACCATTCGTTCCCTCCCGTTATCATATCGTGGGAATTAATTTTCTTTTATCAAAACTTAGAAATCCTTTTTCCCAAAGTCAAATAGTCACTAGAATATACCATTAATAACTGTGTTGACAAAAATTTTCGAAGGTATTTCAAAACTAGTGACGACTTCTGTATTTTCTTACACGCGAGTTCAAAGATCTACCTTGAGAATAAAATCGACTTTAAGCTAAATAGCTAATCGACTTTTGTAATAATATTATGTAGTCTTACCAAATAAGTTTTCATGGCTATCAAAAACCCCATGTATGGTAAATTAAAATAGGTATTAATTAACATTCAAAGAATAAACGACGCGTGAGCTAACGTTCATATAAATGATTAGAGCCTTTTTAGGGTTCCGTAGTAAACAAGGAACCCTTATAGTTTCAACATGTCCGTCCGTCTGTCCGTCTGTCCGTCCGCGGTTTAGCTCAGAGACTATTGGAACTAGAAATCTGTAATTTGACAAGGGTATAAGTATCAACCACGCCGACAAAGTCGTGAAATAAAATTGTGAAAAATAATTTTTTTTAGGGTACCTCCCCTACATGTAAAGTGGGGATGAATTTTTTTTCTCGTCTATCCCATAGTGTGGGGTGTCGTTGAATAGGTCTTTCAAAAATATTGTGGGTGGGGGAACATCATTTTTCAATTCAGGGATCCGTTTGTGAAATATGATATTTTAAAGTGCTAAATTTTATTAGAGTCAAGTGTCCCCCCCCCCCTCTGCCAGCTAAATGGTTGTATATACTATAGGATACAAGAAAAAATTCACAGCAGTAGTATATATAATGAATTTTAAAGGAAAACTATCACGCCTAAGTAGGGTTCATTAGTGTAGGAGTTATATCTGTTTTTTCTAAGTTAGGTATTACACGTAGTGTAAGTTGCATATTTTGTAGAATATTATAGTATTTAAACCATGGAACTCAAAATTTATTCAATATTCATAAATAAAACAAAAGCACTATCCTAGGTCAGCAATAATAATAACGACACTTTCAGCTACGGAACCCTACACTGCGCGTGGCCCGACACGCACTTGGCCGGTTTTTTTATTTTCTCTTTTAACTCAAATGTTACGGCTTTAACTTCTTAAATAACATTTATTTCATTAGGTATATATTCATTTCAAACAATAAGCTTGAGCAGCTGGGGGGAAAAAAAGAGCCATGTGAGTGTATGCGCTATGCTAGAGGCCTAGTAATGAGAATTCTTCAGAGGTCCGTATTATTTACAGTCGGAGGTGTAGTAGGTAGGTATTCGCCCCATATCGTCAGCGAGGCACCTCTTAAACACGAACGTTAGGGTCCTCAAAACATTGCACGCACGGAAAATCTAGAGTGATATCCTTTGGTTACTAACATTATCATACATATTACTTTTGGAACGTAAGTTCCTTATTGCGCGGTACGGAAGGGGGCTAGACGGAAAAAATTAAGGAACCGACACTCGACACACTTTTGAAACCGACACTTTTTTGTTGAATGTGAATTTTGCATTGTGTTCGGTATTTTCGCGATACAACATTGGGTCTCTGTAGCCTAGTGGCTCCGGCAGTAGCCTAACAGTTCACAGCCGATGGTTCGAATCCCAGCTCGACAGACTGAATTTTCTATTTTCAATTTTATTTTAAATAATTTCTACATGTGGAATTTTTCCCTAATTTTTTATAACTTATAAGTTATAAAAAAAAGCCGGCCAAGTGCGAGTCGGACTCGCGCACCGAGGGTTCCATACTCCAAAAGTAAAAGTAAAACGATAATATTATATTAATTTGCTTATTTATCATTAACTTTGTTTGTAGAGGTTTATTTATGATCAAACGAACTTACCTGTAAGTGAAGTTCGATCCTAATTATGTGAGCAAGCTTCATTCGACGCGATTTGGGGTTTTACATATTGTAGCAACACTTTCTAGCTACCGGCCTTCACGTTATTTGTAGTAGGGAAAAAGAATTCACGTATGGTATCACTGTATTGTGTCCACCATTCGGTAGACATCCCTACCATGACTCATTAGTTTAAAGCAAAATAGGTACCTGAAATAATAATGTTAGCTCGTGGCAATACTTAAGCTAATACCTATTTCTGAATGTTATTATTTTTACATGTTTATTTTTATGTAACTATAGGTTACATTGGGAGGGTTAACTTTAAATACGAACACTTATTAACACATAAAATAGATACTAGATTAGGGTGGGTTCTCCCAAATCGCGTCGAATGAAGCTTGCTCACATAATTAGGATCGAACTTCACTTACAGGTAAGTTCGTTTGATCATAAATTATGCTTCGCAAGCTTCATTCTAGCGATTTGGGGTTTTACATATTGTAGATGTTTATAGCTGTATATAGTAAAAATAATACAGACTAGAATAGGTATTTTTATTAATTTCTTTTAGAGAAAAATAATTAACTCACCATAATTTAATTACTTAATTAAATTAATCGTAAATTATTGATCATTTATTATTATAATCATACATATGTAATAATTGTTATACTATTCTAAGTATAACACTAGTCAACAACGTAGGTACCTACTTAATTTAATCACAATTGCTGGCTTACAACATTACCGATTTTTGATAATATGGGAGATGGTCTGGACATGATGAGCTGTTACTAAAGCATTAAGTGTGACGGTTTTCTTTGATGTCTTGTAGACTTAACGCATGGTTGGGCCAGAACTGGCTCAAATAATTTAAAACAATATTAGGTTCCCAAACTATATCATATTTAGGCGTAGGAGGTCGTAACCTATATATTCCCTTCATGAATCTCTTTATCCTATTATTATATATGGGATTTCCCATTAACAAACTTATTGCTGCTTATTAGAGTTAATGGTGCCATACCGTACTCCCTGATCAAAAAATCGGCTCATGTAATATATTATTTCTGGAATAGGCATAGAATCATAGCATAATATGACGTTATTTATCTCAAAGTACTGAATGCATAATCTAATACAGCCAATATATTGCTTAAATGTTCTATCACTCAAAGAGAATAACATGATATCCACAGATCTTGAGGAAAGTTGTCGTCTTAATAGTGTTTCCCTGACAATCTTACGGCAATGAGTTCCAGCGAACTGTGTAGATTGTAATGAATTCTGAAAGGAGATACAAGCAATTCTTTACTTGGTCGAAAATATATTTCTCTAGAAATTTTAATTTTTTGATACAATGGATACCAAGGTTGTGTTTTCCAATTCGGTATTACAACATAGCTTCAGCTTTATCATCTATACTTTTTCGTATCACTCTTAATAGTATGGAGTAAGGAGGAAAAGCATAAAAATTAAGATGAGTCCATGACAGTGTGAACCTGTGAACGCGTCAATTGCCCAAGCTTCAGGATCTGGCTTCCAAGATACGTAAGTGGGACATTTCTTATTATTTCTAGATGCAAACAAATCAATAGTAGGTTGTCTAAAATCTAAATGACAAAATAATTTCTTGAAACGCATAAACTGCAAGTTCCCATTCTGTCTCTTGAAATTTCATTCTAGACATTGCATCCGCTTCCACATTGTCTTTGGAATTGATATATGATGCGAATAAGAAAATTTTTCTATGTTCACACCATTGCCAAATTTGACGAGTGATTTTTTCCAGATGTGCATACTGTACGCTACCCATCTTATTAATACATGCTATAGCTGTAGTATTATCAATTCGTAAAAGAATCTCCGTATTAGTAAGATGTTTAGCATAAATTTTTAAAGCAAAGAAGCTGGTTTAAGTTCTAATAAGTTTATATGTTGCAATCTTTTCTCCTCGGTCCAAAAACCATAGGCTTTATTCTTATTACAGTACGCTCCCCATCCCGTAAGAGGGGCGTCTGGGAATATTTCACACTCATAGTTATGGGTTCGTACTTTAGCATAATCGTTCATAATATGCCTCAACCACTATAACATATCCTCATGCAACGTATCTGGGATTTTAACGATCTGATCGTATGAAGAATTTTCCTTTAAACACAAAAATTAAAATCTTTCAAAAATCTTGGTAGGTACATAACCAAGAGTAATCAATAGCAGGGCAGGCTGATATCAAAATACCAACAAATCTAGCATAATTACGTAAAGTACATCTTTCTGTATTTATGAATTTCAAAATTAATCTTTGAATCTTAGCCCTCTTTTCCTCGGGTAGTTTTAGTATCATCTTTTGAGAGTTAAATATGAAACCTAAATATTTACACTCTCTTGAAGGTATTAAGCAACTCTTTTCATAATTTATTATAAATCCCAGATTTTCGAGAGCGTTTTTAATGAATGAAATATTTCTATTGCACTCCAAATATGACCTACCAAAAATCATTATGTCATCTAGATAAATAACTGTTAATATATTGTTGGACCTAAAGTATTCCATTACTGGTTTTAATAATTTTGTAAAAACATAAGGGCCAGCCCGAACGATAAGCAATTATATGCATAAAGAGTATCATTAAATTTGAACTTCAAGTATTTCCTGTGGAACTTATAGATCAGCAATAAGCATCCTTTAGATCAATGGAAGCCATAAAACAATCTGGGAACATCATCTTGGTTTCAGTACGATAATCTTCTAATTTAAAATGTTCGGTTTTTATTTAAACATTTTAAATTCAAAATAAACAGATTCTCTTCACTAGGTTTAGGCACTAAATAAACTCTAGAGACAAATTCCTCTTCCTCATGATTACATTCTGAAATGGCGTTTATATATACCTAATAATTCTTGTATACATTTATTAAATTCAAGTAATTCCTGGTCTGAATGTGAAATTGTATATGGCTTATCGCTACGACTAGGTGTAGAAATAAATGGAATTTCATAACCGTCTAACCAGCCTAATATAAGCGGGTCGCTAGTTATATTTTCCCATTGTTGAGAGAAGCAAGACAATCGTCCTGCATATCGTTCCTCGTTATTACTGTTCAGTAGCGCTGCTGTCTCTGCCGTCGAGGGGCCGCGGCCGGCGGGGGGCTGTGGCGGTAGTGTCGCTGGCGGCTGCTTGCTCGTGCGGTTGCTGGTGCTGCATGATCCTGCAGTCGTTGCTTCACCATATAAGAACGTGCAGCTGTTTTCCGATATGGGGTCTTTTGGTTTAAAGACTTAACATTGCTAGGTGCAGCTGTCATAGTATTTTTATTAGAATTATTATAGAATGGTATGACTTTTAAAATTTGTCCCGATCTATTAATGCCCTGGGCCGTTTTAAGCTTTTCAGACATATTGTCACCGAAAAGAAATTTCCCTGGCACTGTGTCCCGGATAACGATGTCTTTCATCTTATTATTTATTGAATTTATTACTTATGTGTATTCTCCCTCTTTTCGTTTCGAGCTGATATAAATCGCATAAAATGCGACAGGCATCGCTTAGCGGTCTTAATACAGCCGACTTTGTTTCATTTTGTAAACTTTTATTTGGGTCATTTATTATTGAGTCCACTGATTTGCTTAAAGCGGACAATGTAATTCCGGCGACTGCAGAATCGGCACCACCGTTCTGCGAAACTGGTAGCATCTCGATAGCTGTCCCAGGTGATGGCGTGGCGTCCTTCAACGATAACGCGATGTCTGGACGTTGCTCATCATCGTGTATGCTAGTGGGATCGAAAATCACCAGTACAGGGTCGCATAATGCATCATTTACCACCTGATTGACATTTGTAAACGTACAAAACGTCTTACTATTCCTCCTTTGTTACAACGAAAAAAGGAAGGTACCCACATCAAAGGAAAAATAAAAATTTTATTTTTACCCTGGTTATAATTATTACAATAAAATAGTTTTGTTAAAGCTAAAATCTAGCTCGTAAAGCGTAATTATGAAGGAGTAAACCCAAAAGCGGAGTCTCGCATCATAGTATTCACCAATGGCGTAAAAACAAAATGAAGGAGTAAACCCAAAGCGGAGTCTCGCATCTTAGTATTGTCTAATGACGTTATTATGAAGGAGTAAACCCAAAAGCGGAGTCTCGCATCATAGTATTGTCTAATGACGTAATTATGAAGGAGTAAACCCAAAAGCGGAGTCTCGCATCATAGTAGGTATTCATCAATGGCGTAAAAATGACGGAGTAAACCCAAAGCGGAGTCTCGCATCTTAGTATTGTCTAATGACGTTATTATGAAGGAGTAAACCCAAAAGCGGAGTCTCGCATCATATTATTGTCTAATGACGTAATTATGAAGGAGTAAACCCAAAGCGGAGTCTCGCATCATAGTATTGTCTAATGACGTAATTATGAAGGAGTAAACCCAAAAGCGGAGTCTCGCATCATAGTATTCATCAATCCAAACAAAAAAAGAAACTTTGAATCATGCGCCTGTATTAATATCGTATGAACACTTACCCTCGTTTTCGTCACTTTAAATGGAAGGTAGACGCATTATACGTCTCTGTGCGGCGCGGCGTGCCAATTTATCCTCCAACTTCCTTATTTTTCTTCTAATTTTCGCCACCCTTTCCTCTGCTTTCCGTTTTCCCATGATTCTCACTACCTAACTCACTCCTTTACTTAAAATAAAATATTCGAAACTAATTATAATATTGTGCGTCCGAAGGCCTCGAGCACGAAAATGTTAATGCGTCATGGTAGGGATGTCTACCGAATGGTGGACACAATACAGTGATACCATACGTGAATTCTTTTTCCCTACTACAAATAACGTGAAGGCCGGTAGCTAGAAAGTGTTGCTACAATATGTAAAACCCCAAATCGCTAGAATGAAGCTTGCGAAGCATAATTGTTAATATAAAAAAAACTATGCTAGTTAGAGCGTTGGTTTTATTTTTCTTATAAAATATACATAAACCTCTATTGAACATAATTATTTCAGATTTTTCGATTGGTAAACTTCGGAGATAAGGGGGGGGGACGGACGGTATTTTTTCGACATTTTGGCCGATTACTCAAAAACTATTATAATATATAGAAATAAATAAAAAACTGTTTTAGAATGCACAAGTAAAGGCCTTTCAAATGATACCCACTCAGTATAGTTATCTTACTTTGAAATTTCAAACCCCCGATTTTCCCCCATTTTTTAATCAAACTAAAATAATTTTCGCGTTGCTTTTATTTTCCCTGTAAAATATACATAAACCTCTATTGACCATAATTATTTCAGATTTTTCAATTTGTAAACTTCGGAGATAAAGGGGGGGGAACGGTATCTTTTTCGACATTTTGGCCGATTAATCAAAAACTATTATATATAGTAATAAATAAATAACTGTTTTAGAACGCACAAGTAAAGGCCTTTCATATGATACCCCACTCAATATAGTTATTTTACTTTGAAATTTCAAACCCCCGATTTTCCCCCTTTTTTTAATAAAACTAAAAATAATTTTCGATTTTTCTTTGTTCCAATGATGTTGGGCCACTATTATACACAACTATGCCAAATTTCATGTCGATAGCTTTAATAGTTACTGAAATAATCGACTGTGACAGACGGACGGACAGACGGACGGAGAAAGTCTCACCATAAGGGTTCCATTTTTACCATTTTGGTATGGAACCCTAATTAGGGAAAGGGAAAGGAAGGGAAATAACTTGGAAAATTCGGTCTGTCGAGCTGGGATTCGAACCATCGACTTTGAACTGTTAGGCAACTGCCGGAGCCACTAGGCTACGGAGACTCAATGTTGTACCGCGAAAATAACGAACACAATGTAATCAAAAGGAACTACGTTCCATCCGGGTGTCCCTTGACACCTCTCAAGTTTTTTTTGTTATTCTACATCTTGAATCTTTGATATTGCACGATTATCCTTGTGTAGTATTATAGCGTTGTCAAATTTTAGTAGAAAAGAATAATAATATTAATCAATATATTAGAATAGAATCGTTTGTATTCAAATAAACTACAAAGTGCTTTTAAAACTATTTACAATGTTTTCTGAATAGACTTTGATTTATGAAGTTAAGTACATACTTACCTCTTCTTCTTCTCGGTGGTAAAGGTTACTTTCTAACACTGGAGCCTGCTGGTAAATTGCGGAAAAACTGCATCAGATTTATGGCGGTCTTTCTGCAACAATGCAAATTAACCAATAGCGAGATAGGATAAGCCAATCATATGTGATTGGGATCGTCATACTGTACGAGTAGCAATACCTTTTAGGCAATCCCGCAGCTAAAAACGGAGGTATCGAAGTTGACGTAAATCTGTCAATTTGTGTCGATAGTCATGATTTAACGACGCTACTCCAAGGACGATTTATTTGAATGTGTTTTCACTTTGCTGTCAGAGCGTAGGAAATTGAAATGAAAACTAAGCCTCTAGAAAGATCTTCACTTGTACAGGTTTTTGTTCTACCTTGCGTTTTTGGACCAACCCTTTCGTCCTAAATGGAAGTTGCCTCAAAATGGCGTCTAGCCTCATCCGCTTTATGCAGCCTCGCACACAGTAGTGCTCGTTTCACAATGAAAGTGAAACTTATGCGGGTTTTTTTCTTACCTTAGTCGACGGCTTTGTTTGCAAGCCCATAACGGCGGAATTTCTACCCGCATCGCATCTCTTATGGGAATCACTTATGTGTCATATTGTTTATAGATCAATAAGCTCATCACTTACTTTACGAACCTCTTTCATCTTATTCGTATTTAATGGAAGAGGTTTCTCTCGACGAACATGTTTACTCTAAGGTTTCACTAGAACTTTATCCACTATAGAAAGGCCATTGAGTACTTGCTGAGAAATCATATTATGGATCTTTCGGTACTAATTATATTTAATGAATGTAGGTGTAGAAAAAGTAGGGATTTTTATAATCAGTGTATTTTATTTTATTTTCCGAAATATGTGGCCTAGGCTTTGTTCGTGCGGAATTCATAAATTGAGGCATTTTTAGCTTCGCAGTCATGAACAAACTCCAAAGTTAAGATTTCTAGACCGTAACGGTTGGATCCGTGGCTAAAAAGATCATAATCAGAATACAATGAGCTTCCTTTTATAGTTATACTTACTGAATAGTGCCAACTTCGTCCGCACGTATTTTGGTTTTTAAGATTCCGCGGGTACTTTTTGATTTCCCGGAAAATAAATTATTATCTTAAGCCCATGTCAGGAATGCAATCTGCTGTACCAAATACTGCAAAGATCAGTTTGATCGGCTGATATTTATAGCCATTAAGGCAAAATAAAATATTAAAAAAAACATAAATAAATTCATAAATATATATTAACAAAATACATATTTTAGCAAAATTAATACCGATCAAAAAAATGTTCGTTATATCTTTCCTCATTCCAATTTGGTTTGCACGTTTTTAGGGTTCCGTAGTAAACAAGGAACCCTTATAGTTTCGCCATGTCCGTCCGTCTGTCTGTCTGTCTGTCCGCGGTTTAGCTCAGAGACTATTGGTACTAGAAATCTGTAATTTGACAAGGATATAAATATCAATCACGCCGACAAAATCGTGAAATAAAATTGTGAAAAATAATTTTTTTTAGGGTACCTCCCCTACATGTAAAGTGGGGGTGAATTTTTTTTTCTCGTCTATCCCATAGTGTGGGGTGTCGTTGAATAGGTCTTTCAAAAATATTGTGGGTTGGGAACACCATTTTTCAATTCAGGGATCCGTTTGTGAAATATGATATTTTAAAGTGCTAAATTTTATTAGAGTCAAGTGTCCCCCCCCCTCTGCCAGCTAAATGGTTGTATATAGGATACAAGAAAAAATTCACAGCAGTAGTATATATATAATGAATTTTAAAGGAAAACTATCACGGCTAAGTAGGGTTCATTAGTTAAGGAGTTATATCTGTTTTTTCTAAGTTAGGTATTACCGTAGTGTAAGTTGCATATTTTGTAGAATATTATAGTATTTAAACCATGGAACTCAAAATTTATTCAATATTCATAAATAAAACAAAAGCACTATCCTAGGTCAGCAATATTTGAGACTTTCAACTACGGAACCCTACACTGCGCGTGGCCCGACACGCACTTGGCCGGTTTTTAAATTACAAATTGCTATTAAGCACTAGGACGGAAAGTGAAATAGGGGAAGAAAGCATTCAGCTTTCAATTACCTATACATTTCATAATTTTTTACCCCTCCGTATTAAAAAGGGGACACTATCGATTCTTCTTAGCATGGTACTATAGTCTAGATTCTACTAGCATAATTGAGAGCTTGGCTGGTCTTAATGATGTTTTGTTAATTTGGGGTCAAGTCAAAGACATATTATTGAGGTATTTTAGTGAGACTTGTTATTGCCAACTAAATTAATTCTATTAATTTTACTAAATACTTTACTATGTTGGTGTTACGAATAACTCTATGCACCATTAGTGGTTGGTTTGAAAATACATCCCTTCCTTTTACCTTTTATTTTACATTTTGGGTAGGTAAGTATGTAATAGGGTCTTGACTACGGATAATAGATTTTTCATAAATGATTTGGCATTTTAAATATCTACTCATAAACTTCACATACCTACTTTATAATAGCAGACTATGATAAAAGTGAATCTTCTGGTGTTATGAAATAAAAAATTAATTGAATATGCAGAAATCAGAAATATTTATTATGCAAAAAATAAAACGAGGAAAGCCAAATGTTCTCGTCTGATTTGGTTATTTTGATTACAAAATTATTATTAAAGAAGACTTCGTGCATTAGTTTTCCTTGATCTGGCGTGTGTTGTACGCGTATGTGAATATTGTGTAGTTTAAATTAAATTATGTGAATTTAATAATCATAAAGACGCATAATATTGCGTATTGCGTCTTCTCAAAGTGTGCGTGTTTGGAGATAAACTAACATTGTTATAATATCGTGGTCGTGTTGAAGTGATAGCTTTCTGTAAGGGTATGGACCCTTAAGAAATTGATGTTCATAATTGATGATCAAGTGATGATTCCAGAAAAAGTGTCTTTTGGTAAAGATTCAATAGCAAGATATTTGATAGAAGCAGGCGTTACTTTGCGGAATTACATGATTTTCGGAATTTTCAGATTCTTTGAGTATTGTTATTTAATGTCTAGGTCGATTTACATATCGTTCAATTAAAACGCAAGAACATCAACATCATCCTAATTATTGTTCACGTTGTTGTTCACCCAATCTCATCCATAAAAAGTTACCACTTAATCACGGTAATATTATCTGTATACAGTATTGTAACTTCATACAAACGGACGAAGCGCGAGCTATGCCTACGCGCCTCGATCTCGGTAAGCGCTCGGTACGCAGACAGTCGCGACTGTGCCGCAGTGACAGACGGACGGTGTTATGTTTTTTAACAATAACTGCGCAATTTTTTTACTAAAAATAAGTTCAAGTACATATTTAATATGACGAGGAGGATATATTAGAATGCGGATTTTTTATACTTTAAAATTTAATAATAAAGCATTTCGTACGTCTCAGTCGAGGCGCAAATATTTTTCGGTCGCAAATTTATAAGACCGATTTGTTATTCATTCATAAACATGGTTTTAGGGTTCCGTACCAAAATGGTAAAAATGGAACCCTTATGGTGAGACTTTCTCCGTCCGTCCGTCCGTCTGTCACAGTCGATTATTTAAGTAACTATTAAAGCTATCGACATGAAATTTGGAATAGTTGTGTATAATAGTGGCCCAACAACATTGGAATAAGAAAAAATCAAAAATTCTTTTTAGTTTAATTAAAAAAGAGGAAAAATCGGGAGTTTGAAATTTCAAAGTAAGATAACTATACCGAGTGGGGTATCATATGAAAGGGCTTTACCTGTACATTCTAAAACAAATTTTTATTTATTTTTAAATATAATAGTTTTTGAATAATCGGGCAAAATGTCGAAAAATATACCGTTCCCCCCCCCCCCCCTCCTTATCTCCGAAGTTTACCAATCGAAAAATCAGAAATAATTATGGTCAATAGAGGTTTATGTATATTTTAAAGGAAAAATAAAACCAACGCTCTAACTAGCATAGTTTTTTTTTATATTAACAATAGACCTCCACAAACAAAGTTAACGATTAATAAGCAAATTTATATAATATTATCGTTTTACTTTTACTTCTAGAGTACGGAACCCTCGGTGTGCGAGTCCAACTCGCACTTGGCCGGTTTTTTTTAATTAAATCTACCAATCAAAAAACAACACGCATTTTTATTGAACACTTCCTATTTAATTCACAAAGTATTTTATTTGTTTATATAAAAAAAAGTATATTTACAATCACAAAACTAAATGGAAACACAAAGTAGGCAAATGTAATTAAAATGCTGGAGGCGGGCAGCCCTATCGCATGTTTACGTACCGCGCGGCTGTAGGCATTTATGTCAAAGATACGGCCGAGTTACAATACTGTATACAGATAATATTACCGTGACTTAATTGACTAATTAAAGAATTTTGAACATTATTATAGCACTTGTAGGAGGTTTCATCAGGGTATTCATTATTTATATTATTATGGTTCAAAATTTTGGTTACGAACCGATAATAGGTATACAATTTACTGAATTAGTTTGTTCAATGATATTACTATCAATCACGTAATGAATAGGAAATCTTCGTGGTTGAACCACGCATAGATATTTAGGTAGGTACATTAAAATTTTATCCAGTCATTTAAATCTCCTGGTTGACTTTAATATTTCGTTTGCATGTGGCACTTTACCAATTCCTTCCTTAAAGAAAACCTTAATTTAACAGTTACGTGATAACTTATCACTCGACCCAATTTTGGAGTCACGGCATTTCATTGTATCCGATATTTATAATATTAATACACCTACATCAACTTCCTTCCAGTCCTATTCAGTTCAGTAGAGTAATTTTTGTTCGTTTATTCAGTTTATTTTGTTGGTGCAGCAAAGGGTGACGTAATGTCCGCATTATTAATTTAAATCAACATTCAGCATATTATCATTACCAGCGGCGATTACAATCATTGACCTTCAGTTGGTTTTGTGGTATTTAGCACTCAGGTATGCATATTATGTACGTATTGGCTGTATTGGTCTTTAGTGAGTCGTTGTTTCGACGCCATATAGAACGACCATCATTATTATTATGTCAATGCGAATGCTTAAGAGAAATGGTCTTCATTTATTGTGATTTGTTTCACTTATTGTGATTGCTAACCCAAAATTATGACTCTTTTTTATCAAAATCCTTACTGTGTATATAATTTTTTTAAAGATTTTATATTTACAGACTGATCCAAATTCATTAGCAGTAATTAATTAACAATAATAAATCTTGGACTTGTTAAGAACTACCTACTCATTTCCGTATAATAACTTCTACTAATTTATTGTAATCCACTGCATTAATGTGTATTTTTTGCTATTATGAGTAAGTAATCAAATAAGGATGTTAACTTTACGAATTAGTGTAATTAAAATCTCAGACCTTCATTTAATAATAATAATCTCGGAACTTAATTTTGTGGCATTCGTATTTAGTTCGGAAATGAACTAACGTAATGTTTTGATTGGATTAATTATACTTTTATAGACCAAACTAGCATCATCAGTACAATTTTTCTTTATAATCACTTTCTAATGATGTTGTTTTGCATGCCCTTTTGCATGCAACGAATGACCTTTTCAAGTCTATGATTTAGTTCTAGTGCGACGTAATGTAATACATGACTAGTAACCTTTGCCTACGACTTCTTTGCCTCTCTCTACCTTTGGATTTAGATTTTTAAAATCCCTTACAACGCATAGGCTTTTTTCGGAACTAAGGTCTACTACTCTCCAAGTCCTCAACTTTACCAATACCATTCCCATACCAAAAAACCTCGTTGATCCCTTGCTACGTTAGATACTTCGTGATTGAAGGACAAACCAACATAGGTATCAACTGACAAACACACTTTTTAATTTAGGTATAAAATTAGGAGGGAAATAGGGATTAAAATGATTCAAAATCCAAACCCCGTCAAAAACATCATATGCGAATTACAAAGGTGGATAGACAGAGCAAACAGTGCTAACCGCATGTTAGGTGAACTTAGCCATTAACACAGTGATAATTCTGGCCCATAGCTTCCTACCGTTGCGGTGGTTACAAACTACAATATTATCTGTGAGCACCCTTTGTTCCAAATCACATACGCGAAATTACAAGTCTGTGCTCACATCCGCTTCGGGTAGGTCAAGGTCAATTGAAATGTGGCCATTCAGGTACCTTCAATTATTTTTCGTTTATATTTTGATGTCGAATAATACAAACCACCTGCATCTTCACTAATATTATAAATGCGAAAGTGTGTGTGATAGTTGCTAGTTGTCAAGTTGTAGTCAAGTTGCTACGTTGCTGTGTGATTGAAGGATAAACCACCCTACTCCTTTTAAATCTTTCTTCTATTACACTTTTAGATACATCCACATCTTTAAATGCACTATGTGTATGCACCCTATTCTATGTATGTACCTAGGTACTTACGGTACACCTAGTTACTGGAAACAAAAAGAGATTATTCGGTACTAAGTTAACTGTAGATTTGTGTTTAGTACATCCGCTTTCTTTGTGTTAATGTCATCAAAGCGTTAGGAATTCACACATTTTATTGCGATTTACCACATGTTCTTGCTAATTAATGTGCTCTTTTACCTCGACCTCTTTCATGAGATAAGTACCTATATCTAACTTGCGTTTTAGGAAAGAAAAGATTTCCTCTGGCAGTTATGTATTGATCAATAACTGACTCAATAAAGTAAAGTCAATGTAATCAATAAATAAATTACAAAGTGCAACTTTATCAATAATAGCTAATTTTTATTGCATAAAGTGAAAGTATTGTTTGATACCGAATTATTGAAATCAAAATCGCTCGGCATCAATAAATAATCGAACTGTATCTACGTAAGCAAATGAAGGATACTGGATAAGGAGGAAGATAGATCATAGTCAGAATTATAAGTATGCTAAACTTCCCTTTCAAAGTTAGAGTTGACTATGAATTATGATCCTCATTTCAAAAGTTTAATGATTTTTTTACAATTTAAATTCCGCAGTCAGTGATCTCTAGGTTTTGTTTTTATTTCATCAAAGTTAATCTAAAAATTATCTTCATGGCGATGAACTTATTTGAAATTGACAAAAATATTGACTTTGACCTTTCTTCCCTCTTACCCTTGAAATGCGAGTGTGTTAATCTTAAATAATATTATGGTATTTCATGTATTTGAGCTTATAAAGTTCTTGTAGTTTCGACGCTAAAATGTGATACATAGATACGATAGTTTTCTTGTTTTTATTCACAAAGTATTGCAGAAGCGCAGAAGGTTTTACATAAACCGGCCTTACCGGATAAATTAAACACTTTCCCTTTTTTCTTCGCGCTGATTTCCGGGCGCGTCTCGTAGTCAACCGCGCAGGTGTGAGCGTGGCGTCCTCCCCTCCGACACTTGAGTACACCCCACTTCACTCCAGGAAGCCTACATTTCTGAACATCACTACACAGTGTGCGTCACTTTGAAAGCGCTAAAGTCTATAATGCTCATCGGATTTTCAAGATTACAAACATTATACAAGTTGGTTTACTCCTAATTTAGATAACAGTGCACTGAGTGGATTTGAACCGTCGAATTTTCAGTCCGCGCCATAATCGTTGCGCTACAATTTTCCTAATTTTTTTACAAAGTTTACAATTTTTTGCTTCAATTTTTACTAATATAGGTGTACCTATATAGAACATCGTAATAGTCGTAGAGACTTTCCTGAGTTTTCAATTCATTTTCTAAGAAAACGACGAAAAAATAAACCCATTCCTATGTAGTTAATCAAAAAAGAGTCCTTTAGTTTTCCCATTTAAAAACGCATGGTAAATGGGAAGGTCCTTGACGGCTGTAGTTATCCTCTATATCTTACCTATTCAGTGCTCTTATTAGCCCTTTGAGCTAGGGTTTAACATATTTTTTATTAAAATTGTAAAGTCTAGTAAAAAATCGCATGCTGCGGTCTGCCACATCCTTATTCCTTGGCAGGCCCAGGCGGGTACTGACTCGAAACAAGTCGTACAGCATCTAGGCGGGAGGGGGGGAGGGGGAGGCACAAAGGTAATCATGTTGAGTGCGGGGCACTTTAAAGCGCCGAGATCATTGGCGATATAGGTAGTGGCCGGGTTGATAAATCTTGATAATTGTATGTATTTCAAAGATATTACACTTAAGTGGAAGCTGAAGGGTTTACGTATAAAATGTTTTAAAACAAACATAATTAGACACAAATTACGTCTTCTGGGATGACGAAGCAGATTTTTCTTGTATTTCAATTGATACATTAGGTAGGTAAAAACATACATTAGGTAGTAAAGTAAAACACAGTAGTAATAAATCAGAGTACACAACATTATTTTTTGTTAGTACATAAGTTGAAACGCGTATTAAATACTAGCTTTTGCCCACGACTTTTCCGCGTGGAGTTAAATCTTAAAAAATCCCGCGCGAATCCTGTTTTTTTCAGGATAAAATGTATTGGCACTCTCCAAGTCCTCCACTATACCCATGAAAAAATCACGTTAATCCTTTGCTACGTCGCTGCGCGATTGAAGGATAAACCAACAAAAAACGCACTTTCGCATTAATATTAGTAAGGATTTTCATTCCGAGATATATGTATTTTTTTTTCAAAAAGGGCATAATAAAAATTTTTAAAGTTATAAGCTCTAAAAACAACTACTTAACTCATATTGGATATTTGCACACGTAACTAAGTTTCTTTTGAACTTTAGAGCGAGCGACCTTTATTAGGTATTATCCACACCTACGCGGGTGAAAGCCTTTCCCTCGATGCTGATATAAATGGTTGGTATTTTTGCTGTCTTCTCGCTACGTGCTGATGTTAGATGACGTAATCTTAGGCTAAGATCTATAAAGAGCACGCTCTGGACTTGGTTTGTAGTTTGGACC
Organism: Oeneis ivallda; assembly: GCA_029955525.1. NCBI lineage: Eukaryota > Metazoa > Arthropoda > Insecta > Lepidoptera > Nymphalidae > Oeneis > Oeneis ivallda. The sequence goes on from JARPMR010000003.1 coordinate 23,365,592, forward strand.
TGAGAGAGTCTCCTCAAACCTATCTCAAGCTGAGATCTATAGATCGTATTCTGGCTCTGCTCAAGACTCAAGGGTTAAAATGAGACGCATAAATGTCCTGACATAAATCTGTCTTGTTTTAACTTAGTCTTGAGTCTGAACTGAGTGAGAGTGCCATCTATAGATCTCAGCCTTAGTCTTCAGTCTAGAAGAAAATGTCGTGTCCTAAAGCATTTATTTCCTCAACTTTTTTAAAGTTGTCTTTACCATTCTAGGCAAGTCACTTTCCAATGAATGTTAAATGTTTTATTTCCTGTGTTTTTAATCTTACCATACGAAAAGTAAGCAGACATCCGTCTGCTTACTTTTTTCTGTGATAAAATTTATTGCGATTGAGAGAGAAATAATTATAATAGTTCTAGCTCCGAACTTTAATAGCTTCAATAATACCTAGATGTTATCCGCAAGCACTTCTTGCAAGAGTAGGCACTAATTACCTACCTGCTTTCAATTCAAAAAATATCTAACAACTTCATAGGACGCTGGTTCTTATCCCACCCGTGCACTATTTTCGTACCCCTATGTCAAGATAATCCGATAATCGAGTAGGAGAAAGGGAAATATTAGTCTAGACTCTAGATAGGTAGGAGGATAGGTATTATTCTTTAAAAAAAAAGAATATGCCTGAGCCATGCTGAACAGTACCTAAATCTTGTGTTCTTCTTCTTCTTCTTAATCAACCTATAGACGTCCACTGCTGGACAAAGGTCTCCTCCATGGACTTTCACATGCTTCGGTCTTGAGCCGCCTGAATCCAGCGGCTCCCTGCGACTCGTTTGATGTCGTCGGTCCACCTAGTGGGGGGTCTGCCAACACTGCGCCTCCCGGTGCGGGGCCTCCACTCCAGCACCTTAGGACCCCAACGACCATCAGCTCTTCAAACTATGTGCGCCGCCCATTTCCTCTTCAGTCGGATTTCGCGACTTGGTGAGCTATGTCGGTGACTTTGGTTCTCCTACGGATCTCCTCATTTCTGATTTGATCTCGCAGGGATACTCCGAGCATAGGTCTCTCCATCGCTCGCTGAGTAACCCTGAGCCTTCTTATGAGGCCCTTAGTTAGCTACTATGTCTCGGATCCGTAAGTCATCACTTGCAACACGCACTGTTCGAAGACTTTAGTCTTCGGACACTGAGGTATTTTGTGTCAAAAGTGTACAAAACTACAAAAAAATAAAGCCATTGTATTTCAGGATAGTGCGTTATTTCTTAGACGTTCCATTTTTCATTGCAAATTAACAATAGAACCTGCTCATATAGCGCAAACTTTTCATAATAAGATGGTTTTGTTTCAGTAAATATGCAGAGCCGTTAAAAAGATTAAACTTTCACCGGCCTTTTTGTTCGTAATGAAGCAAATACTTTTTAAGACAAAGACAAAGGAATTCTAACTAAAATTCTTAATAATCTACCGCGGTCATTTGTTTTAATAAATAATGATCACAATTTTTAATTGCATAAGTGCATCAAATGTTAGCTTCCTTTAACCAAATCTATTGTTGAATTTTTAACCGATTTCCAAAAAAGTAGGAGGTTCTCAATTCGGCGGCCACCTTTTCTTGTGCTAGCCAAGTGGTTAGGACTGCGGTCTCCTATTCAGGGAGCCGCGGGTTCGATACCGGGCACGCACATCCATGATCCAACATTTCGTAAGGTGCGTTGAGCAAATAAATATTACATAGTTCTTGGTGAAGGAAAACATCGCGACGAAACCTGCATGCCAGAGAATTTCCAGAATACTCTTAAAGGCGTGTCCATGAAGTCTGGCAATCCTTACTTAGCTAGCGTGGTGGGCTATAAACAGTCATTCGAGCGGAGACCTGGGCCTAGACTATGGTTTAAGATGAATTAATGATTGAACGATATCCCGTGATGTTTCTAAGAAGTCCGTACCAAGTATTTTAACTGTAGGAAGTAGTTACCTATGAAGGTATGTCTAATGGAGCGTGTCTTTCACAACTCGGTACAATGACGTGTCATAAACAATAGCACTAAAAGCTTGTGGTTCACCGCGTAGGGGACACCGTTACCTATTGTGGCAATGCTAAGTGAAAAATGTTTTCCTGCATGTTTCTGTACCATAGGTAGGTACATCGAAGAAGACGAAGCATATGAATAAACATGAGATGTGTAGTAAGCTTTACGCAACATAAATGTGTCTAATTACTTTAAGTTAAATAGAGGATCTCACGGTATTTAGTTTACTATGTTTAAGTGCGTGTGGCATCTAGTTTCGCCACTGCCTGCGGCGTAATATGAGTTTAAACTACCATGATGTAGATGGCATTTACACCATCAGCCGCAAAACAAAACTTAGGGCCTGTGTCACCACTATGTGACACACCTGGCCACACCACTATGGCACCTGTGTCAGATAGCCTAACCATAAATTTTGTCACTTTCTTACTGTATGTCAAGTGACAAAGACAAAATATGCGAATAAGCTATCCGACACTTATCAGAAGGTGGTGAAACAGGCCTTTAGTAGTGTAGTTGTTGTTCTTCATTCGTCCCTCTTCTGGCAAAGATCCATGACCATACAGCCTATTCAGACGAAAGAATACTTGAGTTTTGTTTTTACAAAACTATACTTAGTGTATATTTTACTGTTTTTATTTTTAAGAAAACCAAAAAAAAATTGTACGAAACTAATAAGTAGTTAGGTATAACAATAGGGATGCTGCCAACTAATCAACCCGTAACGTAACCAGAAATTGCATTTGGCCTGCGTGGTGGACTATGGCCTAAACCCCTTTTCATTCGAGAGAAGACCAGGGTACCACCAACGCAAGTTGCATTATTTATATTGTTTTGAAATGTCATACAATGACGGACGGAATTATGTTAGCGTTGGTGGTAGGGGCTTAGCTGAATCCAGTAGTGGGCCAGCAATGGATTGAAATGAGTGAATGAATGAATATTTACTGGAAAATCAAAGTGTATAGTCTCAAACCGTGACAAATGACAAATCTTAACCGTTACTTGAGTAGATCTGAAACTAAAATGAAAGCTATAGCATCTCATTTATCAGTTAGAGTAACCTGTTCAAAAACTGCAAATAATCTGGAATCCTTTACGTCTTGTCGTCGAAATAAGTCACTACATTATTTATTGTGATTCATCAGGCCCCCGACAGCTACAATATTGGCCTCGCATCATGCATAAATAAATACAGGAAGAGGGTTAGATACGGGAGTGATTGATGTAGGCAACTTGTAAGTGGAAAGCGTATGCACTTTTGTTTGGATAAGACCTTACCTAATACATTTTTGAAAAGAAAGTCTATTAAAAGTAGGAAAAAAGGGGTTATATTTTTAGTATTTAGTAAATAAAAGGGTTGACTGTCTATGATAGTTACTCCTTCTTTGAAATTTGAGGTTATTGAAATAAGAACCGAATACCGACTGTATTATGAATTTTCATTAGATAAACTAAATCTATATTGTGTAATAATCAAATAATATGCGTTAGTTTAACGATGATGGTCAACATCTACCTACATGCCCGAGAATTTTATAGAATGTTCTCAATGGTGTGTGAAGTCTGACATTCCGCAGTTGGCCAGTTCGTTCATGGTGTACACCCATTTCATTCGAGAGGAGTTCCACTTAGTGGATCGGCGATAGGCTGAGATGGAATTATACCAATTTCTTTGATAAACGTCACTTAATACTAGTCTTTCAAGTATAGTTTTTATTACGAACATAAAATTTCTATACGACCGCATTAACAGCCATCGATTGCATGGAGTTGTAATTAAATAAACTACGCGGCGTTCTTCTAAAGCGTTAACACAATTTTTAAAATGCCATACTTCCTACCATCTGTGCTTACCACAGCAGCATGTAAGGCAAGGACTTTTACGCCTATGACTTTAATGTCAATAAATTAAATACATTTGCAACACCAAAGCCTACTATTTATAAAACTTTATAAACAACGTCAACATTGAAATCTTCTGTGGTAATAAGACTACCAGTTTTAATACCTATTTAAAACTGTTTTTGCAGCAAAAAGTTGATCCGCTTTTTATAGAAAATTGCTGTGATTACGCTTTATTCCATAAAATGAAATAATACGCCGTGGGAGGCGACGCGACGCAGCGATCTTATCACTCCATTCGTCAAAGGAATTAGATCTTACTAGCTGATGCCCGCGACTTCGTCCGCGTGGATTTAGTTTTTAAAATCCCTCGTGAACACTTTGATTTTCCGGGATAAAAAGTAGCCTATGTCCTCAACTATGGTACCCATGCAAAAAATCACGTCGATCCGTGGCTCTGTTGTGGCGTGATTGAAGGACAAACCAACAAACAAACACACTTTCGCATTTATAATATTAGTATGATTAGAATATTAAATTGCATAGGAAAACACTGTAGCATTAAGTCCATACGATGTACATGTATTACATCCATACCTACTATGTAGTATGTAGGTATAATGATCGTTTTGCAAAATCGTATTGGAGTAGTTTGACTTTGACAAAATAGGGCTATCTACGATGGCTATATACGATAAAGTACGCCTGCCAGCTTAAGATGAGCCGTTCATTCAAAGTATCTTGTAGATTCCGGGGTTCAAGTTATTTAGACCTTATACTGAAGATCGTGATGTCTATAATTTCTGAAGTACGAAATTGACGACCTTGAAATAATTACAGGACAATCTCTAAAGAACCTGCTTTTTAACAAAAAAAGAATGGATTAAATCGGAATACGCCTTAATGAATTACAGCGAAATATACATTTTGACTTTCATCCCCTCTCCCAAGGGAACCGTGCTGAATTTCGGGATAAAAAGTATCCTATATTATACCTCGAAGTATTAATTTAAATCGTGCCAAGTTTCATTTAAATCCGTCCAGTAGTTTCGGCGTGATGCGCGGCCAAGATACAGACAGACAGACAGACAGACAGACAGATAGACAGACAGACAAAAAATTAAAAAAAAATTGTTTTGGCTTCAGTATCGATTATAGAGTGCCCTCAAACAAAAATTTTCAAAATATCTTCAATGTACAGAATTGGACCTGTTACAGTTTTATTATATTATAGATAGATATTGTAGCTGTCTTTCTAAGAACTGCTTTTTTACAACTCCTTGGTGGTTTTTCATTATTGTGCTACATTGTTTATTTGAACCTCTTATCTTCTTCTTCTTAATATATATAAATTACGTGTCACGTTGTTTGTCCGCGATGGACTCCTAAACTACTTAACCGATTTTGATAAAACTTCGTAACTATCTGTAATTTGGTCCAACTTGAAAGATAGGATAGTTTTTATCTTAATATTAATTTAATCTATTATACCTACTGGGTCACAGCAACGCGTGGCTGGGTCAGCTAGTAGGTAGCTTATATATTTTATGTTATGGGTTAAGGTTCTAAGCTATTATATGTTAACAAGTTTCGGAAGATTCAGCCAACATCCAGACTGTGAAGCGCCATAATGCCAAATAATAATTACTTTGATTAAGAAATTATTCTTGATCGCATTGAAGAAATTGAATTGCATTATTTTGGTTGAATTAACCAATCCATCAATCAAGATTTTACAATATTAATTAGATAACTAATCTGTTCTTTCCGAAAACGTTCTCATTGCAGCCTTATTTTAAATGATCCACGTTTATTCTGCCTATTCACTTGTTTGATTTTTTTATAACGTCTTGAAAAATGGATGTTTATCTATGGAACGTAAGTCGTGTAATATTAATGTACGACTTAAATAATGAATTGTATAACCACGTAACCTTCCTTCTGTTTAAAGAGCATTAAAACCAAAGACTTTTTAATACTGCATAAAATTATCTGTTACATACATAATTGCTAATTCGACATGACTTAAATTCTACATGTTAGAGAAAGCGTTTCAAAGATGTCACAATGGAGTGGGTCGTTGTAGCCTTCCTCATTAACATTATCATTATCGTGAGCCTTGACTGAGATGTACTTTAATGACTAATTACGGGTGATTCGGTAATTATAACAAGTGTTCTGTATATCACAATATCATGGTGTTTGTATTCTCTTTGACTATACATTCTCATTTATTTACATGTTTTCAATTGTGATCAATGAATTTGGAAGGTGATATGGTAACTAGATTTATAGCTCTAACAGTATAGTTTAAAGGTGATTTGATTTAAAAAAAACTGTTGGTTTATTATGTTTCAAATTTTAAGTGAACATCCTTCATTTGAAGAGAAAAAAATGTAATATTATACTTTGGAGACACTAGACGTTGCTGTTTACCTAATTTCTTCTCATTACCTGTGTTTTCAATGATTTGATGACATGCTAATTTGACATTATATGAACACGTAATATCTCGTTATATGGTAAGTAATTAGAATTGAGGCACCATTAAAATTTATAAATCTTCTCCTACGCTATCAGATAAAAGCGTTCAAGGAAATGAGATGTACAGTTTTTATATTACATGTTTTAATGTTTTCTCTAACATTTAAATATGCAGGTACATTAACATTCATGTCATGTAATGGTTGACTTCAGTGACGTGGCAATTAAAATTAAAACCATACACTTATGTAACAAGTTGTCTTACTTTGAGCTATCGCACCTTTTGTTTGTTTGAGTCTTATGATCTCACAGCTCACTTCCTGCAGTAATTGCTTCAGATAACGATGTGAGTAAGATTCATTCTGAAGGTGTGACATATTATGGCAATTAAGATTTAAGGTAATAGTTTTGTTTGATTATATCTACAATAATAATGTTTTGCAAGCTCACCTTTCAATTGCTCTAATATGCTGGAGGGGAAGTTATCACTTAAACATTAGGAAAAAATGAACCTTTGTTACTTCAACAACTTTAACTATCATGAATCGTGATCACTATAATATGCCTATGGAATATTGTTAAGTTTATATTTTGAAATCCAGGCGACTTGGTTATTAGGTACCTTTAAAATATTTTGAAGGTTGCCTATAAAGTACCTACCTACGTGGGGTCCAAGTTTCTACTGCCCCGCTTCCTGACTAAGGCCTGAGTCAAAAACAACGCGCGACGGCAGCGACGCGTGATTTCAGCGACTGCAAAGGAGAGCTCTTATAAGTTTTAATACAAGGAGCTGTATAAAGGCGTTCATACTGTCTCCACGCTGTCTCATGCTCTGCAGAATGTGATGTGCAATATTTTATAGCTTCAATAAATAAAAAAGTACTACTATACCTACTTGTCAGCGCGAATGAAAATTGTATTGTCGACATTTCACCCGTTTCACAATTGTCGTACCTACTCCTAGTACAAGCTTTACGCTTAGTTAGAGTTGAATGGGAATGTTAGGCATGTCCAGATTCAAGACCAATGGTAGATCACAGTGAACTCCCCAGAGTACTATCCAATCCACGGGTGGTACCAGTCACTGGATCCTAATGGATTGAAGGAGAAAAGCTAAGATTCTTTAAAAAGAAATTTGATTTTAAAAATCTATCGCGTATAGAATAGAGCGTACTGCGTTCAGCGTGACGTTTTTCGAGCATTGTATATGACCTGGGCTTAGTGCACACCGGTTATTTGATAGGGGCGTTGTCAAGTTGAATTTGCCGCAAAACGGTATGGACTTTATCAGTTACAATGTTACAACTGCAATAATCCGGGTCGAAGTAATCAATTCTCAACGATTTGTTACCGAAATTGTTCTCTTCCCATTTGACGATCAATTACCGATTAGATGCGTTATATCGTAGGTACCAAGATACAATTAATACGTGAACGTAACCGAAACGAACATCATTATTGAGAAATCTAATTAAATAGCGAAATCGATAGCTCTATTCGATATAAAAGTGGCGGGAAGGGTTTGGATGAGGAAGGCGGAGGACCCATGTCCTAAAAAACTAATGAAGGAAAACATAGAGAGGAAACTGCATGTCTGAGTTTTCTATATTGTTCTAAAAGGTGTGTAAAGTCTCCCAATCTGCACTTGACCAGCGTAGTGGATTATGATCCTTTTATTCGAGAGGGACCTTTGCCAAGTAGTAGGCTAGCGATGGAGTTGAAAGGTAGAAGGTACATTTTTTAAATCAAAGGTTTCGATCACCGAGAAAAAAATCAAAGGCGAATCTTCTAGACAAGGGTGAAAAGTGCTTCACCTTGCGCTGCATCATCCATTCATCACTATAACCTACAACTCTTGCTTATTATTAGAATCTATAAAAAAATAAAATGTAGCCACTTCTTATTGTGTTGACATAGGACAGCTAAATAAAACTGGCCTTAAAATAAATGTGCAGGTGATGTGATGCGATATCAAGTTTTAATACCCACATGTTTGAGCGGCTCCATATACCACATATTCTTGATGAAAGCGAATTTTTAAATTTAGAGCCTAGCAAACAAAGCCTCCATACATGAACAAGAAAGAAGATTGTTTTATATTTGCGTGCTTATTCGCTTTTTAAATACCGACTGTCTGGCTGCTTTTCACATTTTGTTTAATAGACAATGTTATTAACCCATGGAAGTAGGATAGACGTAGTAGCAACTCCTACTTCCTTGTTATATCCATTACACATCAAATGGAACATATTGCCCTTTTTCACCAACCATACCCAAACCATTCCCTAAGTAGGAGTGTATACATATAGCATTTCTTGATATACCTGTAATTTAGTGTCAGCCGTAGATCGATCGTAAACTGAACAAAGAAAAATTTTAAGCCCATCCTGGTACAAAACGAAACCGAATTATACGGATTGCCACATTTAGTTTTAACGACTTGAAAGTGGACGTAAATCAAAGTGGTAACTTTTTATTTATACACCATCATCGGCTTTAGCCGAGCTGACCCCTATTCGTTTACGTAATCCTATTTCACGTATTTTTTACAAGCCATAGCTGTTTAACTACATTAAACTACCGTTCCAACAGGAGAGCGAAGCCTGCAAAGCTAATGTATGAGGAAGCTAAGCGATGAAATGCGATAGCTTTTCTTGCCGCTCGCATTCGAGACTCTTCTTGTGTAACTGACGCCTTAGACGTACCAGTCACATCCTCTACGATGTTCTTGGTATGGCAGTTATAAGCAATCGCACTTTTCGAGATATGTCTCTCTTTGCCTTAAATGTAGAAAGTACAGTAGCCTAAGCACGAATATTTTCACTATCGAATAGTTAACGTAAAGTTAACGCCGACAAGATATTTTGTATGAAAACAGGCGCTGCACTGTGTGGGCGGTGCAGTCGTTTTCATACAAAATATCTTGTCGGCGTTAACTTTACGTTAACTATTCGATAGTGAAAATATTCGTGCTTAGGCTACTGATAACGAAAATGTCAAATGGAAATTAAGATGCGATGTATCATGTAATATAACAGTTTCGCACATAGAGTATTTTTTCATTACCAGCCTTTTGGCGTCTCTACCATGATTAAAACACAAATCGGGACATCTGTCAATGCTATCCCTAACTTATATCCTTGGCCATAACGACAATCTCCGCTTTAATGAACTCTTCACTACCGAACTAAGATGAGCTATTTTAGTTATAGGATTTTGAAAATTCTTTTCACATGTATCGCTGCGCATCTTCACACATCCCTGTTGGAAAGACAGTCTAATTATTTGAATCGTTATCAACAGACTGTTGCCGGAAGACTTCGACCTCGTTAGACCGCTGCTATACAAAATTCAATTTAACTCTATCAGTCTATTCTGTTGTCACAATTTTATGCAAACAATCGCAATTAGGTCCGTGATAAAATAATGTTAGTGTTTAAAGTTAAACTATTAACTGAATCGGATGAGTGTGCGTATTATGAAACAGAAATGTTGAGGAACTGTGTTGTAGATAGTGGCAAAGACTTGTTACAATGATAACTTCTGGAGCCGGTCCTTCTGAGTTAGACGGTGAAACTATTGTGACGACAAGACGCTTGATATACAAAATGGGCAAGCGATACATAAGCACCCGTAGTTCTAGAGATTTGGAGAAGAGGAAGGCGTTCAATGTGAGCTATCATATGAAATGGGCTCAGGTGCTCGAGGAGATGTCTTGGAAATTGAGTTGCGTAAGTGTTAAAGTTTACTCGTATTTTAAATATGTTTTTATCTAACGTCCTTGTGTAAATTGTATTCAACTTGTAACTAACGTATGTACGTGTTATTTGGGTTAATGATAAGTTGTATTATTTCATGCATAGTTGTGATGATACTGATGACTTATTAATACACACCTGTTTAATGCATTTATGTATTTATTTTATCGTTGAATGCAGGTTATTCTCTTACTATAGTTGTTTTTAGATTATAATGTGCTAAACGGGTACGTACCACGATGAATATTTCGATTAGAAATGTCAATATTTAGAGCCAGTTGCGGGGATTGTGGTCAAGGCTTGGCAAATTCTGTCTACCCGCCTTCTTGATGATTAGAGATTAAATTCCATCCGAGACAGGTTCAACCCAACGTCTTGCTAACCTGCAATACCATCCACAATCCGTGCAATTGCTTGGATCGCGGTTATGACGAACTACTACCATAATATATCATTTGCTGCTCTGCTCCCCTAGCCAAATTACACTTCGTTGTATCTATTCTCTTTCTAAGATAGTTAACGCTATAGAGCAAGGGTTCCAAAATATTTTTTATCACGCCTCCCTTCTGAAAGGACAGGAGGTGTGATAAAAAACTTTGGGAACTCCTGCTTTAGAGGAAGCGTGTACTCGTTTGCGTAAGCGTGTAGCGTTAATTCTATTCCGTGGAGTGAAGGAGCGATCAAGAACGTTGTGTCGACTTGGCTATCAATTAATCGTTTCTAAGATCGCTTCGTCTAAAGTAGGTTTTCCCAAAGTAGGGAGGCGTGCTTAAAAACTTTGGGAACCCCTGGTCTAAAGCGTTAACGATTATAGAAAGAGAAAAGATACGACAATAGATATGTAATATGGCTAGGGGGCTGGTCTGGAGGTATAATTTTGTAGCATTTGTTACATTAAAAGCACTGAGGAATGTGCAGTCCAGTCTTATAGATATATGTAGAAGTCGAATGGGGGCAATGGGGCATCCGCTCGGCTATTGGCAAACGCATCAATCTCCGGTGCACATTCAATCGGGCAATAAATAAAGCCATCAAGCAACCGACCTCAGCGGAATGGAACTGTGCCTGCCGGTAATGGACACTTCGCTGGCGTATAAAATAATATTATGTTCTACCATCTTAAATGCAGTTAGCAAGTACGAATACCTACTGAGGTGCTAATTGAGAATGACTAAAAATGGAAATAGTTTCTAATAGACTACAAAAAATATTTATATTTTACGAAAACATTAATATTAACTTATTACAAATTATTTTTGTGTGTTTTTGTAATTTACCGTTAATTTTAGTGTCCGACCGAACTTTCGGCTTCGGCTTCGGCCACCATCGTCGAAACCTTTGTCTTCGGCCAAAATGGGCCGAAGTTTTTGGCCGAAGAGCGGGCGAAGTAATAGGTGACGTTGCGGGGGGCAATTTAGAGTAGTATCTAGTGACGAAACGCGACGCGAGTAGGTATTTTCCAAAATGCTATCTGTTTCACAACGCTTCGCTGCCCGACCCGCATCGTGCGATAGAGAGAGTTGCAAGTCCAGGAGTTATTTGCCTAAATTTTATTCTTGAAATATTGTTTCGGGTCATAACGTTTTTACCCCCCTAAACGTTTACAAAATTAGTCAATTTTGGTCTCATTAGATTCAGTACACCTTAATCTAGGCTCGTACGTTTCATTTTTTTAGTATTTCAGTTTAGTTAAATTTAAAAAAGTTTTTAATTTTAGTCGAGGAAGTTTTTTTAGTCAAAAATATGGATATTTAGTCACTAATAACTTTTAACATAAGCAATATTTCTTTAAAATTAAAACGTACGGGCATAGTTTTTCATTGTATCTGCAACATTTCAAAAAATTATGAACATTGGACAACATTTACGGGTAGCAAAACGTTATCGCTTTTTGTATGAAAATTTTCAACTAGACACTCCTCTTAAATACTTAAAATGTTGTTAGTCAAATAATAAGGTAACAATTGATGGCAAAATTGTTGGATAGATGCTCCCATAGATAGGTTAGTAGGTACTGAATAAATTAGCCAACTTTGTCTTACATTAGATCTTAATACTTTTTTGGTAAGAACTGCATTGCGAGACTTGCATCTTTGTACATGTTATGTTTTTGATGGAATCAATTTTTTCTCTCTCACCAAGAGAGTACCCAGTGACTCTTGTACATGAGTTACTCGCTTCGTACATTCTTCTTTGATTACAGTAACGGTCCTTAACGGGTGCTTGTCCCTATTCCGGAGCTTGTGCAAACTGCACTCCCGTTTTTGCGATCTGGTTCAGTTACGAGTTCTCAAGCTCTTCAGCCGCTCTTAGTTCATAGATCGAGGTATAAAAAGGTTTTTGCAATGCTCCATTATGCCAATTACTTCAACTGATGCAACTATGTCACATAATTACCTCATGCCTTTCTTACTTATTGTACCCATATATGTGGTAAATACTATGCCCTTAAATTTTAAAATTTGCTCGCGATTTTGTGTTATGGCCCTGGATTATTTAGCAGTAAAAAGGTATTAAGGCGCCAAAAAGTCGATTTTTTAATTTATCTCCTTCATTTCTCAAATATTATATGCCTATAATGGATATGCCCGCAATCTTATTGCGGGCATATCCATTATAGGCATAATATTGTAGACCCGAAAACTACTTTAACTTTAACATGCTACAGGTAAAAACGTATTATTAATGCTACTTTCTGCTTTTTTAGTATTTACTTATTTCAGACTAAGTATTTATTTTACTAAAATTCTAATGGCTTTTAGTACATTTAAATCGATGGGCTTATTCAGGGCTTATCAAACACATCGCATTAAATAAAATTATACACTCTGGGCACGTTTCTGCACACGCGGCGCGTTGCGACTTGCGCGGCGCGTGGTGCGTCGCGTCGCGTGGTAACTCAAATATATTATGGTCAAGTATGAGAGCGTTCATGCACAAGCGTTTGCGTTGAACGCGGGGCGCCCGCGGCGGGCACCGCTGCGAGCGCCGCGACGGGCGCCGCGTGTGCAAAAACGTACCCACGGTTGCGCCAGCACAGCCTTCTGACGTCGCGTGTGACGGCAATGGAGTTGAGTTATAATAATATGGTCAATCAGTTCAAGTGCACCTGCCCAGTCTGATGTAGAATGCAGATGGGGTCATGGATTATAAAATAAGTACCTACTATAGGCATCAACCACATACGTAGATAACTCATGTATTACTCAATGTACTCAACTAAAAGAAGCCTATATTCAGTATTTTACCATTATTATTTGACCGGTTAGAATTTACTTATCATTGTTAGGTAGAACGAGATGTAGGTGGAAAAAATCGAGATTAACATAGATGAAATCATGTAAATGTACCTACGTAATAGAAAAAAACGTAAACTACGAGTAAATTACTGTAATAAAATCAACATCACTTCATACTATCTCAGTCTACGAGAAAGATTTCTTCATAAAGATAAAATAATGTTTTTCTCAGCTGACGGCCGTTCTCATGGTCCGTGGCATCCGTAGTCTGCTATTGCTATTATATTTTGTTCCAAAATGTTTGTCTCACGACGACGGGTAGCACGTGCGGTATCTCACGACCGCCCCTAAACAAAAACGTCACAGATGTTTCGAATAAAAAAAGTTCACAATGAACGCTGATTTGTGCATCCGTTGAGAATCGAGAACCTTTACTGTAAAGTTTAATGACCAGTGTTTCTCAAACACTAAACGATTCTGCGCACTCAGATTCACGAAGCGGTTATCAGCTCATTAGTATAGATTAGAAAAAGTTCACTCTCGTCATCGGAAAACTTTGTTAGTAGGTACATTATAAAAAGTATAAGGAGCAACTGCTGAGTTTCTTGCCGGCTCTTCTCAGCAGAATCCGCTTTCCGAACCGGTGGTAGAGTCATGACTTGTCATAAGAGCCACAGGTTGGCCTACGTGAAATAAATAATTTTGAATTTTGAATTTTATACATAATATTATTCCTCATTAAGAGATAAAATGATAGGTAGTTATTTAAAGTCTCAGTAAATGTAATTCAATGCATGTCAACTTTGCCTATGTTTGCTGGTTTTAAGTATTAATAAATTAAAATGAACTTAAATGTTTTATGGTCTTAAATAAATAATTTAAAAAAAGGGGCACAATTTTTCTGTCACTGTAAAATTGCTGAAAGTTTACTTTTAAATCCTTTAAAAATATAATAATGGTGCAAAACACTAGAATTCAGAACAAAAGAAACTTGTCAAAGTAAACCCTGGTCGAATGGCGGAAAACGGCCGAAAAAAAAAACTTTGGGAAACTCTGCTATAGATCATTGAGTAGAATATAAGGGTCTTTTTCCCTGGTAACTACTATTCAGAACACTCGGCAGGTGTGCTCTACTAGAACACGTGTACGGACACACACACACACACATACACATGTAGATAATAAAACGTGGTTGAAGACGACGTGCAACTGCCTGTTTGCCCTTTATAGCTACGCCTTCAATTATGCTCTACTTTAAAAATATTTGTTCTATATTGAATGTGTTAGTACTTTATTTAATTTTCATCTGAATAATTCTGCATCAATTAATATTTTGTACTTTCATTTCGGTACAAAAAACACTAAGAGTAACTTCCAACTAAACTACAATACAACCACTCATTTATTACTTTACTTTTGTCTAAACAAGTTCGTCCGTCAGGTATTAAGAGTGGGTGTGGGCTCGTTAACAGTAAACAGATTTGATTTTTACAGTAGTAGATCAAGTTTCAACTATCCGAAAAAAAACACGCAAAAATTACATCATACTGCCAAGGGACGTGCTTGGGCAAAAACATAAAATGATGAAATTTGTTCGATAATAAAAAATTGCGAAGTTAGGTCTAATTTTTAACCAATATTCATTTATTTTCAATGTGTTGCATATTACAGAGCCAAAATTTTTAAATTAAATTCCGATTGATATTATCAAGAGAGTAGCCTAGTGAATTGAAGAGAAAATGAATATTTTACGAGTTACAAAGTATTTGGCGCTTACTACACTCCTATTCCGCTCAAAACGCTTTCTTTTGTCGCGCCTCACATGAGGTTACGGCTATGTTGTACTACTATGTTTTATTTCATCGCGAAATCTGATATTTTTTTTTGGTGTTATACGCGTTCTTAAGTTTTAAAAATCTCTTTGATACCCTTTGTTTTTAGGGAACAAAAAGCCTCAACCAAAAGGTTCCATGAGAAAAATCACGTCGATCC
Source organism: Oeneis ivallda (assembly GCA_029955525.1). Classification (NCBI taxonomy): domain Eukaryota; kingdom Metazoa; phylum Arthropoda; class Insecta; order Lepidoptera; family Nymphalidae; genus Oeneis; species Oeneis ivallda. The sequence goes on from JARPMR010000003.1 coordinate 23,380,925, forward strand.
GTAGCATTATAATTGAAGGACAAAATAACTTACATCATAGCCATATTGATTACATAAACTAATAAGTATTGCCTAAAATATATATTTAAAAAAATCATAAAATACAAGTAGGCAGAGGCACCAATACAATGACAAAACAAAAGTTTGTAATTTGGGAATTGTAGAGTAAATATATAGTCATAGCTGACGTTCTTTGATATATGTAAAGAAAAGCCTCTAAATAAAGTTGGAATAAAAAGAATAATGTAGAGCATTCACTGCGTCAGGTCGCACAGCAGTATATTGGAGGCATCAACGTTTTTTTCGCCACCAACTTATTCCCCGGCCCCTTCACATCCCATCAGTTCCTTATTCTTATTCAAGTAAAGACTAAAGACACACGGCTTGTGCTCTGCTTTTGACTTCATACTCCTTGTCGTGTTGAATTAGTATAGAAAACATTTATAATATTATGTGCATATCTGTAAAACGTATGTTTTTGTATTCGTATTATGTGCGGGAAATATTTGCTTTTTGTGCTGTATTAAAAGCGACAAAAATTAAGACACCTTAAGCTTAGCAAGTTAGCACACAACATGTGCGTTGGTTTTCTCTTCATCTAATAATTAGTTTCACATATTTTTTGCCAATAGAATCGCATCATAAAGTGACGTGCGTGTGTGGAATGTGCGTTTTTGTGTGTGCGTGAAATATGTGCTGTTTCATGAGGGACAAGAAGCAATCGAAGATGGAAACGATAAATGTTGTCCTGAAAACGGGCTATAAAATTGTTAAGGACTTTTCAGAGCCACATAAAAATGTAAGTAATTGACTGTTGATGAAGGTCGTTGGCCAATTGAATATAGGTAAACCTGAAGCAGTATGAAGCGTAACGTAGTTAGGTACGTTGTGATTATATTAATCTTTTGTTCACGAGTGGAATGTCCCTAAATTAAACCAGAATCTGATATTACAATGATAATGTTAATATGTTCATGTCAGTGGCCTACCGACCGGACTTCAGGTGTTATTAATTAAGCTATTGCATAGCTTTTATCGCGGGCTTTGAGCGCGGCGACCGAATCAAGAAATTCCGTAACGAAAATAAACCTAACACCCCACGTCGTTTCAGTTCGCCAGACTTCGGCACGGTGTTTGTTTGCGTGCGACTAGAAAATGCTATGCAATAGCTTTACCGCGGCAGTCCCCGAGTGCCACACGTATTTTTCTAAGTACATACTACCTACTACCTATGATTTACCAAGCTTCATTTCATAAGTGTAAGCTAGGTATATCGCTTGACTACGAAACAATTCATCATGAACACAATCAATTGTATTTGTAAACATTAAAATCTCCTGCATCTTAGTACTTGTACTTACCTATTACAAAACAGTCTACGAACTAAAGTAACATCGCGTGCATACAACGTGTAAAACAACACGGACGTCCAGCCCAGCAGTAAAATAACGGAAATTATACTCAAATCTCGCTCTACTAAAGCAGTTTTTTATCGGAACAGATTATCAAAATTGCTTTATTCGTACTTATTTATTATCGACCGAGCGAAGCGAAGGTCTTTGAGTTAACTAGGGCGATTTGCACTTGTCCGTCCGTCCGTCCGTCCGTCCGTCCGTCTGTCAGAGCCTTATAACTTTTGAATTACTGAACGTAATTACTTCAAATTTAGATATAATATGTAAACCGATGGCCTCCAGCCGAAAATGGCTTAAAAAGTTATAAAAATCTTTATTTCAGGGGGGCTCTCATAGAAGCGAATGCGAAGTAAAAAAAAAAAAATCGCGTTACATAAAATTGTTACGTATCATTTTAAAGATAATTTTGAACTGAGTACAAAAATATTTTTTTTTTAATTTTTCCCTTAAAATTGACGAAATGGGGGGCTTTCAAAGTGGCGATTTTATACGCTCGCTTGAAGACGCTCTCTAGAAAAATCCGCTATGGATTTTCAAACTGATTTTATGTTTTTAGGTCACTTATATCCTGTACTTGAACAACAAATACTAAAATTATATGAATATTATAAAGAAACGAGATTATTTAATTTTTAATGGGCGTCAGTAATTCATATAGCATCAACATAGCTTCACAATAATGCTAATAGATGGCGCAGTCAGTAACTATTCCCATGGAACTACGAGTTAAATTCAATGTTTGATAAATAATTCAATGTTTTCACTAACGTTCCCTAACCTTTACGGGCTACCTATAAGTTAGGTGATTGATGTTTTCTGTCAACTTATTTATCACGATCCTGTACGGGACACCTAAAAGGATATTGGGACGGATGTTAGGACTTAGGATTGTATTTAGGAGCTACCTACGTTAAGAGACTCCTACTTAGGGGATGATTTAGGTATGTTTGGTGAAAACGGGCATAATAATAATGTCAGTTTTGGTTATCATGTATCGATTGAATGAATAATCATGGGATACCGTTACCGCGAGGTCTCAGTTCGGGGCGAACCACTAGTTTATACTTACTTATTATTTATTTAATTATGTTACATGCAACACGATAGCCTATTCAACTTAATTTTACCCACTCTATATGTATATTTTGTATACATATCTACTACAAGATAATGTCGCTCTATCTGGTTTATTGTAAAAGCATATTATATCCATCCACCTATACCTAAAAACTTACAACCCATGGGTTACCCAACCTATGTATCCAGTGCACTGGATACATAGGTTGGGTACCATAAATATAGTAGATATTCTTAAGAGTATTCTTTACTAACAATATACGGATACGATCAGCAAAATATAAAGAGAAAAGAGGTACTAATTCTTATCCTCGAGAAGGAAGCACTTTGCATTCCTATGATAAACGCTGCAGGCTGCACTCATGTTGTATTAATCGTAAAAACACTCCCGCTTTAAAGTCAAAACACGTACGCTTTCTCCCAAATTATAGAGTCGATACTAACCTAATACCAGGTCAAAAAATACATGGTTTCGCCCAAAGAAACAATACAAAGCAAACGGGAGAAAGTTTCCAAATTATCATTGTCTTGAAATTATTATAGATACTTCTTGATGGCCAAGGAGTAAATAATTTGGACCGTCTTTTCTGATGCTTTTCTGTAGTATTTATGATCTATGCTTTTCTGGCTTCTGTCCTTGAATTGAACGCATATCTGATAAGTCTGGTATAAATAATCATTAATCTGTGGGTGAAGTAGGTCTTGTCACTCAATAATGTGTAATCACGTCAAAAAATTACAAAAAAAAATGTTTTTTGGTTTTTGTGTATCTTGTATGTTCTTTACATTATAAACACTTACCTACAGGTATTGAATAATAATAATCTTTAGAAGAAATTTAATTAAGCGGCCCAAAGATTAATTATTGTACCTACCTACTACTGAATTCTTCCGCTAAAATGTATTCCTCTTCAAGCCCATCAATAAAATTGGTGCAAACTGAACCTTAAACCATTACTAATATTATAAAGGCGAAATTATGTTTGTTTGTTGGTTTGTCCTTAAGGACATCTAAAGATCTAAATCATGATCTAAAGATACCTAATGATAAGATGATAATCTAAGGATCTAAATCATGCAGCAAAATTTGTGGAAGATAAAGGTTCGAAAGCATCCCGGACGAAACTATTTGTACCTAATATTAGAGTACACGAAAACGTCTTTCTTAGCTAAACCTGTAATGGTTTTCAGATGGAGACGTCAGGAGGGTCAGAAAGTTCAGGCGGCGAAGACGCCGAGGCGCGGCGGTCGCGGCGAGGCCACGTACTCGCCGAACTGCTCCAGACTGAACGTGTTTACGTGCAAGAACTTGGCTCTATACTTACTGTGAGTACTCTAGCCTAAACATTTCATAATTTCATTACCAAGACACACATATAGGTAGCGGCACGAAAGTCTAACGGTGACCGTTATTGCGCAGAAGTCGAAAATAAGGTATCATGGCGCTAATTGGCTCTCCCGTCGCATTATGGCCGTCGTCATTGGTTGCGCGATAGTACCCCATGCGCAGCTATTTTGTTCAGCGCTAAACTTTCGTGCCGCGACCTATACCTTGTTATAAGTCAACAGTGTATCTACAAGGAAGGCTGAACAAAAATGTCTTTTGCAAGGATCGCCACAGCCACGATCTTAAGCTGCTCCTGTCCAGGGGCTGCTAATGACTCACTTAAGATTGTCCGACGACCTAATTGGGTTGTCTTCGTCTTTTTGTCCCCGGCGCGTACCTGCTTCAGTTTCGCGACTAAATGAGCTATGTCGGTAACTCTGATTCTCTGACGAATCTCCCCATTTCGGATTTGATAGTTCACTCCACATTTTGTGATCCTGAGCCTTATTATGAAGCCCATAGACTGGTTTGAATCCATAAATCATCAGTTCTTACATACTGAGGGATATCAGATGGAAAATATCTCGAAGCTTTCCAAATTCCAAAAAATCAAACGATGTCTAGCCGAATCAAATTTTCCATCTAACAATTCTTTTTATAATATTCTGAAAATTCTTTTTCTGTCTTCTATGAAGAAATTACCTTCACAGTTAAACTGCGCACATACAATATCTGCTGTTTCCATTGCATTAATTTGTGTGTTTATCACTATACAGAATCTACTTTGTAAATACATACTAGCAAGTCTCTGCTACGTTATACTCCATTAACTGACTTCGGCCCGATATCTCCCCGTGAGTTACGCGCTCTGAAAATTATATATGCCATTTCATTAGAACTGGTGCATAGTTTATAACATGTGGTAGAACATCGAGTGGTCAGTCACGGACCATCTGACATCTCTCCAGCCATACACCTCTGATGCATTCGATACGCCGCACGCAAACCAGTACGCGTAGTCAGCAAGCGGAACGCAATGCATTTCCCACATTCGCCAAGTGTTCGCCGGCGCAGCTTCTCGGTCGCGTGTTGCACCTCGTGGCGCTCTGCAATATGAAACATGGCAAATACGATCTCTACAAGTCTTCCGCGAATCTCAGCGTCGGCACTTCCTACTCGTGGTATTACAGAAAAAATAATTCCACAAAAAGCAAACCGAAACGGTTGACAAGAGCCGCATCGGATTCTACGCTTTTCAGTGATTACGCTAACCAGATTAATCTATTTGAAAAAGAAAAGCCTTCGAACGACAAAAAGTGTAAGGCCGTGAGTGATGCCGGTAAAAATCGTGTTAAGTGCCGTCCGCGAAACATCAAACCAGTTTACATGGAGCCATTTACTGGAAATTTCTTTTATGGTAAACCGCTGCCTGGCTATGAAGATACACAAAAAACGGAAGAAAAGTTAACGTATTTGCCGGATTCCGATGTGATTACCGTTTCAGAAGATCTCACAGTGGAATCTTTAACAACAGCCGCCACGGTGGTTGATTTCCCAGAACTTGTTCAAAATCCTATTTTCGGATGTCGTGAAACGGATGTTCAAATTTTTACACCCGAATATTCCACCGATACGTCTGCAACTAAGGATTCCCAATTGCTTACCAATAGTTGCACCGAGCTCAGAAACACAATGGACAGCACAAATTCAGAGAACATTTTGAAAACTATCATGAATGATTACAAAATGATAATGAAAGAATGGAATAATACTGTTAAAGAACATTATTCTACAATATCCCATCCAAAAAAGAGTTCCACGTTAAGTCATGCAGCAAGCTGTTCACGTAGCTTGCATTCTACGTTTACTTCTAAAAATCGTCGCAATTCAAAACATTGCGGTAAAAATTATCATAAGTGTACGTACACAACTCAAAATTACAAAAAATACCAAAGCTACGATTCAAGAAAAACACAAAGTCTAAATAGAGATCACAAGTTCAGCAGTAAAATATCGACGTTACAAAATCTAAAGCGATTATTTAGAAAAAACGATGTAAGCTTAACCCCATCCGAATGTGAATGCTTGGAATCAATTTACGAAGAATACGACAAACGATTACAACATTGGTGTGATGTTATTAGCCAATATTCGACGAACACTAATTCGGTATTTGCATATTCATTAGTATATAGTAATAAATATCCATTTATTTTAAGCCATTTATATTCTCGCTTGCTGATTTTGCAATGTCAGTTAGTACTATCAGCTATAAGTAAGCTAAAACCGATTATTCCTTTGCAGGGTTACAAAGAAGAACTAGAAAAGCCGGAAAATCAACACGTTATACCAGCAGCCCTAGTTGGACAGACTGACGTGTTATTCGGCAACCTACACGAACTCTTCACGTTTCACCAAGACGTATTCCTGAAAGACTTGGAACGATCAATTTCGGCTACTGAACTCGTTGCGTTGTGCTTTGTAGAAAAAGTAAGTTCATTAATGCGTTTATTTGTGTAAAATACACGTCGTTTCTCTGACATATTTATTTTGTTTGTATCTAATTCTAACTATGCGTGACTGGAACTACAGAATTAATCATCTCATACATTCTAAACGCCTGATGAAATAATGTGATTGTTACTTCATCAAACATTTAGAATGCATATATCTTTGATAAGATTTTCGATCTTCTTGCAATCCGAGATGCTATTTTACGATTCCTTAATCTAGCCAATTGAAGTTTAGATCGTGTTTTTTTTTTTCGAATTTTCATCATTGCCTAAAATGTAGACAATTATGACAAACTACGACCTATTTAGGCGTGTAGTTTCTACAAGCCTTTGTCTTTTGTATGTGAAGCAATTTTCTCCAGAGGATTTTTTATATGAGAATAGGTACCCAAAACCTCATACCCTTTTTTACTCCAACTATTTAGAGAGTCAAGGATGCTTCCTTCTCTATATTCCCTTTTTTCCAGAGGGAGACATTTTTCCGCCTATACAGCTACTACTGCCAGAACATCCCGCGCTCAGAGCGTTTACGTGAGACGCTAGTCGACACTCATCTCTTCCTGCAAGCTTGTCAACAACGACTTGGTCACAAACTGCCGCTCGCTGCCTACCTTCTTAAACCAGTGCAGAGGATTACCAAATATCAGCTGCTACTTAAGGTACGTGTTAAAAACTACTTCCACCTATTGATATACAGGATCCTATCTCCTACCCTATTACACCTTTTTAATAATTAAATATGTCAACTGTGTTATGGATACAATTCCTTCAACAGTCCACTCTAACACAAATTACTACCAAATATTTTCTACTTCCTAAAACGAGTCTTCTAAAACCGTATCCTCAAAGTAGATATGCATCTGTATTTTGGTCAATTAGGTTCATAATTTGTGGCTTAATATTCCAAACGATTACCTATTTTATTGATTCCAAGATATTTATTGAAGCAATGATAGCCTAGTGGTTACAATTGTGGTCTCCTATTCGGGGGGTCGCAGGTTCGATCCCGGGTACGCACCTCTGACTTTTCGAAGTTAAGTGCGTTTAAGAAATTAAATATCACATGCTTTAACGGTGAAGGAAAACATCGTGAGGAAACCTGCACACCTGAGAGTTCTCCATAATGTTCTCGAAGATGTGTGAAGTCCGCCAATTCGCATTGGGCCAGCGTGGTGGACTATGGCCTATAAGCCCTTCTCTGAGAGGAGACCTCGCTCAGTAGTGAGCCGATGATGGGTTGATAATGAATGAATGAAGATATTTATCTTAACAATATATTTTGTCAGGACTTGCTTCGCTACAGCGAGTGTGGGTCGATGAGCTCCGGCTTGCAGCAGGCGTTGGACTGCATGCTCGTGGTGCTCAAGTGTGTCAACGACTCCATGCACCAGATTGCTATCACCGGCGTTCCTGTAAGTGACTCGCATTCTTGTATATCTTCTAGGTTTTATCCACTGTTTCCTTTACTCTTGACCAAGTTGTATCTATCTCGTGCTTAAGAAGGTTGTAACGTTATTTAGTATTATGAATAATTGTGCTAATGTAAAAATTTTCATGAGATTCCACGCAAAAATATTAAACCTACCCTACTGCTATTTTTAAGCTCCGAAATTTTGTTTAACTTCCACATAACAGAATATAGCTCCAAAAGTCAGGAAACTCCCATTAAATTAGGTCTACTGAAAAACCACTAATAATAATAAGACAGCAAAACATACTTACCTATTAATTATTTGTTTAATTTTTCAGGTGGATCTGAGTCAACAAGGCGAATTACTTCTTCAAAGTTCATTTATGGTGGTGACAGAGAACAAACGCGATCTCCGGCTCAGGATACGACCGCGACGCCGGCATATATTCCTCTACGAAAAGGCCATGCTGTTCTGTAAATCTGCGAACAAGAACAGCCACAATAAAGCCACTTACCACTTCAAACATGATCTCCAAGTAAGTTACTGAATTCGACAGTCTTGTTTAAAAAAAAATTGTTTTCAATCTAAGCGATAAAATCTAGGGAAGCTCTTATTTATCGATTTGCAGAGACTCCATGTGAATAGTGTCTGGCTGCCCGAAAAGAAGATTCTGCTGAGTTTCTCGCCGGCTGTTCTCAGCAAAATCTGCTTTCCAAACCGGTGGTGGTTTTGACTTTTCATAAAAGTTGCAAGTTTGCCTGCATTAAATAAGTAATAATTTTGAATTTAAATTAAAATATTTCAAGAAGTCCGCGCAGGAAGATTCCATACTCTGTTCAATTTATCTATTGTGTGTGAAAAAAAATTCCCATCTTGGAATAAATTAAATTACATGACTCAACTGCTAAAGCTATGGAAGTAAACGCTATGATTTGAGAACTTTTTTAAGGTAGTTAAATTCTTCTGTTCTGAGTAAATGGAGGACATGAAATCTTTTTTGTAGATACTTTGTTGCTATCTTGGTTCTCACTTGGGAGTTGTGGCACCTTTCGAAAAACGTCTCCACCCCTCCCTAACAACTGCCTTCCTCGTGCATTCGTGTAAGGGTGCCTCTACCAGAGCACTCACTTAGTCTATTCATCTCATGCGCGATCTACCAAGCGCTCTTGAGTCCTCTACACTTCCTTGAGCCCCTAAACGTAGGTACAATCGTCAGAGTTACTTCTACGTGACCAAAGAAAGTGAGCCTATACAACTAATTCACTTAGGGTGTGTTGCGATATACACTTCCGAGCACTGCTCATGCTCATTGCTCTCACTGGTGAAAAAATCGTTCCGTTATGGACTGCCAGTACACTGCTGCAGTACCCTAGGGAAATATATGAGGTCATAAATCGCCGCCATTTTTGTACTGTGAGCACTGGCGCTTCCGAGGTAAGGAAGCTCAGTACTTTGATCACGTGATCAAAAACATAACAGCGCCTAGAGATTTGCAAAAATGGGGATGACAGTATACTGGACTGCGTTCCGTTTTAACGGCTTCACAGTATACTGGATTGACGTCACACCTTACAGTGGTCCAGTGTACATCGGGACACGCCCTTAATTTAGTTTGTTCACTCAATTCTAAACTCTTTCATGCAGATGTCACAAGTCGGGCTAACGGAGTCCGTGAAGGGCGACCCGCGCAAGTTCGAGGTGTGGCGCCAGGGCAGGTCGGAGGTGCACACGATCACCGCGCCCACCGTGGAGGTGAAGCGCGCGTGGGTGGAGCGCATCAAGCGGGTGCTGCTCGACCAGCTCAACGAGCTCAAGGGCGAGCGGGTGCGGCAGTACGGCGCACAGCATCATAGGTGAGTAGCTCTTATGGCATCCGGCTGCCCACAGGATAGTATAAAATAGCTATTTATGCAACTGCATCGTAATGAGGGTCATTTTAATTCGAGTGCTGTTTTTTGATACGAGGCTTGCCGAGTATCAAAATAGGATAGTACGAGAATTAAAATGACTAATTACGTTCAGTTGCATACAAGATTTTATCTACGACAAGGAAAATAAAATCATTAACAAAATACCGCCGTAGGCTCAATAAAGTAAAAAAAGTAACTCCGTAAGCCGCCACCAGCCGCCTGTGGCGCCTCTGTCAACAAAAAGTAACTCCGTAAGCCGCCACCAGCCGCCTGTGGCGCCTCTGTCATATGAACGGTACAAAAGTGCCAGAACTCAGAGCCTTAGCTTTAGGTATCCTATTTTAAGAAGATAACCATTTCGATTCAGCTCCCATACAACGAGCTGCATCGAAATGAGAAGCAAAACCGAAAGAGGGTTCATTTCGATTCAGGTGTCAAATTCGAAATTGGAACTTTTCGATGTTGGAGTAGATAAAACTTATTACAATGTTATAGGTGCATAATAATTATATTGTAAAATGATTATTTTGAAATGAGCAACTGCTGTTTCTTGCCGGCTCTTCTCAGCAGAATCCGCTTTCCGAACCGGTGGTAGTTATGACGTGTTATAAGAGCCACAGGAATTTTGAATTTTAATAGGGGTCTTCAACTTCTCCTTCAACCTACTAGTTGATGCCCGCGACTTCGTCCGCATGGATTTAGTTTTTGAAATCCCTCGGGAACTCCTTGTTTTTCCGGGATAAAAAGTAGCCTATGTCACTCTCCAGGTCTTCAAATATACCCATGCAAAAAACCACGTTGATCCGTGGTTCTGTTGCGGCGTGATTGAAGGACAAATCAACAAACCAACAAACAAACACTTTCGCATTTATAATATTAGTATGATTGATTTTTGAACAATTGTCTCTTGCATGGACTTTCACAGGCCTTGGTCTTGCGCAATACAGCGCAGCGGCTCCGTGCGACATCAGTCCTCCTAGTGGAGGGTCTGCCAATACTCCGCTTCCCTTGGTCGCCACTCCACTGCTTTGGGACCCAATGACCATCAGCTTTTCGGACTATGCGCCCCTTTCGAGTCCACTTCAGCTTCGCGACTCGCTGAGCTATGTCGGTAACTTTGGTTCTTGTACGGATCCTCATTCCTGATTTGAGTACACCTCTCTCCATCACCTGCGTGAGTGACTCTCAGCCTTCAAAATTCTTCAGAACAATTCAATTCCCCAGAACACTAATACAAACGAGCTCGTGGGACCTGGGCCCGGGCGGGGGCGCGCGCGTGGGCGCGGGCGTGGCGGCGCCGCGCGCGGCCTCCGTCGACGCGCACGACGAGCCCTGCTGGTCCACCGACCCCTCCGACGACGACGACGACGAGCCCGACCACGCGCCGGTCAGTGCCGAGCCCCATCCTACCGTCCTCTATCACACCCTCACACTCGCCCCACTTCCGACGCTGCCTCTCCAACATTGGCGACGACACAGCTTGGCAAAAAAGTCTAGAAACTGAACTAATTGTTTCCTCTATAGTCTATACTCTGTGCTCTAACATGGTGCGGGAGACAGGCAATAGAACGTACAGTGCGACAAGTATAACTTGGCGCGGATGTGCGCCACTGTGCTCAACATTAGTGTGGCCATTTTATAGAACTTAGGACTTAATTTGGGAAAGGAAAAATTATTTTTACAATCAATTATTTGCGTAATCGTATTATAAATGATAATGTTGTCTTTCATAGTTCAGTTCACAAAGAATATAAAAATTGGATGACCGAATTAGTTCCTCAAAACGCCACCGCCAACTTATACTTGTGGCACTGTAACTAATTTTGTACCATATTGTTGTACTAAAGGTTCAAATTACGAAAACTGATTTTCTATAAAGGAGGTGTGAATTTGAACCTTATGAGCAATAGCCAGCACCCCTATTTTTTCTACTCTTTTTTGCCAAGTTATAACGTAGAAACAACCAATAGGAGCGCTTCATTTTCATAGCTTGACTCATCCCTCTTGAGCTCCTAGCCAATGAAAGTAAAGCTATGGTTTTGGTGGGTTTCAAGCACGTCACTTGGTCAACTTTTCAACAACATGACAATTTCAAAAATTTCCCTCCCTTTACCAATTTTTGGTATTATCATTTCCCTTACGTCCTAACTAATCCTAACCTAATTTTCAAAATTACATTTTATAGAAGTTGTTTCAAAAGTTGCTATGGAATACAAAAACTTTGATAAATTTTAATCCGATATATGGAAATGAAAAAATGACACATGCAAAACCTAATTTATTCATAATTTTTCTAACTCGGTCACATCTGTAAAATCAAGTCCTACCTAACTTCCCTTTGCAGTAATGCCAGTAACCTTATCTCTATCACATTCCTTAATTGTATTCTTTTCTAAACTTTCTCCTAAGTACAAAAAGCCTGTACTTTACCTGTTTAACGTTTACCTGTTTTACATCGTATACTGTTCTATCTAGAAACGATTTTAATATAACTAAAATGAAAAGCTTTTTTATTAAAATCGTTTTTAAAGGGTGTATATGTAAGTATAGAGACTTAAAACTGTGGTAGAAGTAAAAATTTGTAATGTCTTCATAGGATTTTACTTTGTGACGCCTTATGTACCTACTAACAACTATGAAAATAATGGTGCTTTGATTTGGGATAATTAACTTTTTTCACTGTATCATAAGTTAATAGCGACTAATTTTGGGTTTACAGTTGTGAGTGAAGTGAAATCCACTCTCTATGTAAGTTTAAACTATATTTTTATAGGAATGCGGGCTATATACCTAGTCACGGGTAGCGCATGTGAACGCTGGCAACCCGAACGCACTTAATGCTTCCTGAAATAATGAAAATCTGTGTAACATTCACTATTATAAATATAATAAAGTCATAATGAGTAATGCTGAGAAAATTCGTAGTATCTGTTTCTATTTAGTTCTAGCATCTAGGCTTAGCAAGACTACGAATTTTCTGTTAATGATAATTATTATTAAATTTGTAAAAATAAAACATCCACAACCCCTTAGTTTACAAGCCGTCACCGCCTATTTGATTTCGCAAACCACTTATCATCGCTTAAAATACGAATGTGCCAACTTAAATCATGAAGAGCATAAAGCACCAGTTTCTTGTATTAAAAGATTTAATTATTATTGCACTTATTCACATATTGTTTCTTCTATTTTTGGAGAGGGAACTTTGAATCTTTGAAATTAATATTTGACGCCATTTTGTTGTGCGTGAAGTTGTTAAAATGTCCGCCTTGCTCTAAGCTGTGTTGTTCAACAGGTGACGGAGGCCGTGGGTCTAAACGGTACCATACACAGAGTGGTACAGTTCTTTTCCGTATCGGGCTCAACACAAGCCAACTCCACGTTTTACGTATCACAGTACTGATAGAAACGCCTCTACCTTAAACCGTAGAGGCACTGTAAATACAATGAAAAGAGACTGATTTCATAATATCCAAAGTTTATAAAAATAGCCAAAGAAAACGACGTAAAGTGGATTTAAATCAGTTGAACTTGTATACGCTGAACATTAACTATTGTGTAAGTCACGTTTTTTTGTTTATGTCATTCATTGTCGTGTGCTTTTCGATTTAGTTATTTATTATGCGCTTTGCTTTGAATACTTACGTGTTAATATTTAATAATATGTAAGTTCATTGATGGCATCTGTTTTACAATATCTGTGTGAAATTTTTATCGTTTATAGATATTTTAGAAGTCTTGCATCATGATTGAAAATAAAATATACTTATGCAACATATTTTACACATTTCTGCGGTAGCAAACACCTCATGGACTATCAATTTGTAGAGTAACATACCTACTTATAATATATTGTTATCAAAGATGAGCTAAGGACCACAGATGGTTTTGTTTGCCTCGGCACAGCTCAGCACAGCATTCCAGTTGCAATCATCCACTTTATGGCTTTCGACGTACTTCTTCTTCTTCTTCTTAATTAACCGATAGACGTCCACTGCTGGACAAAGGTCTCTTGCATGGACTTCCACAGGCCTCGGTCTTGCGCCGCCTGAATCCAGCGGCTCCCTGTGACTCGTTTGAGGTCGTCGGTCCACCTGGTGGGGTGTCTGCCAACACTGCGCTTCCCGGTGCGGGGTCGCCACTCCAGCACCTTGGGACCCCAACGACCATCAGCTCTTCGAACTATGTGCCCCGCCCATTTCCACTTCAGTATCGGGACTCGCTTAGCTATGTCGGTGACTCTGGTTCTCCTACGGATCTCCTCATGTCTGATTCGATCCCGCAGGGACACTCCGAGCATAGCTCTCTCCATCGCCCGCTGAGCGGTCCTGAGCCTACTTATGAGGCCCTTAGTTAGTTAGACGTTTCGACGTACTATATTATATCTACTCTTCACTTTCTGTAGTTTGTTACACAGTGCTCTCAAAATGCAATGTTACTAAGTACATACTTCTATTGTAATCTTTATAATACTAACTTATCCTTACGATATAGTTTGTTACCGAGCTTTATTCATTTACCTGCTGACGACATTATACAAATTTACATTTAATAGATTACCTAAGACAAACATACTCAAAACAAAAAATTAAAACAGAATAGTAAAATATGTCAGTCTTAATTCTTAACACTTTTTCTATCAAATACGCCATCATGCCAACAATTTTATTATACCTATCTCCAATATAGTCTAAGCATATTGTATCTTCAAGTATTGTTATAAAATTGCACTTTTCAATGTGTGTACAAATTCTACTTATAATATTATGTAGCTAAGTACCTTCTAATATATTCTTTAATTCTAAATGGCAATAACATAAACCACTTCACTTTCTTTTCTGGATACACTGTCTCGTGATACTTTAACAATATCTATACATGCAATAGCGCATGACCTTACAGGCAAAAATTACTTTTTCATCATACCTATTCGAAAAACGAATATTGGCTTCAGAGGATAGCGGGAGCAAAATTTAATTTTAACCCCATGGGACTTTTCATTTATCTCTTCTGATTGGTCCGCGTTCGTGCTTTACCATACTAAAGCACTAACGCGGACCAATCAGAAGAGAGAATTCATAGATGTGTCGAAATTCAAAAATGTTTGAGAAGCCGTTGTCTTCGATAAGTCACGTGATCAAATTTGTCGATGAGATATTATATACGCCCATACTCTTAACATAAATATTAATGTTAATTATTTTATAAAAATTTATTTGTGTTTTATTTAAACTTTCAATATACGTATTGGTAATGTATATACCTACTCTATACATAGTAGGTTGATACTCCTAGCCTTTTCTCATAGGTAATGATGAAAAATAGTATGTGTCATTCGGGGCCAAAATTTTTCGTTCTCGGGCGGCGTATATTGAATTCCTCGCTACGCTCAGGATTCTACTTTAGAATCCCTCGCTGCGCTCGGGAGTCTACTATAGAGTCCTTCACTGCGCTCTGAATTCAAAATAACGCCCTCGGGGAACAAAAAATTCCTTTGGCCCCATATAACACAAATAACTATTTTTCAATGTAAACTGCAGTAAATGACACTTACTACAGTTTAGATTGTTTCATAGTAATGAAACCAATTAACATAATCGTATCTCAATCTGTAGGACGCACAACTACGACGAATCTCGTCTCTGGCAGCGATAATTGTTAGTATTGTTAGCCAAGTTGTTACGGTTGAAATGATGCTACACTAGCGGCACGCTATGATGGCCGGTTTGACACATTACAATAGTGATGTGGAATGTCAATTTATTCTCGAACAAAAAACAATTAAGTTTTGTTTTTGTACCTGATTAAATAGGTTTAATAAAACAAAAATGTATATGTTTATTTAATTTATTTGAACGAACTGAATATTTGAATGAAAATGAATATACATACTTTATATGCACACAAGAAACATATGAATACAAAAGATACCAAAAAAGGTTTTTAAAAATTTTCAATTTAGAAAACCAAATGCCGAGTTGTGGTATATATCATATAAAAATAAAAATTTTACCTTTTGTATGAAACAGCTGATATTTTTTTGCGATTTCAGAGGTTTGTCCACATAGTGAAAATTGTTCATATTCACAAGTACATTCACCCCTTAAATGGTGCAAACTGATTTTTCTACACTTGTATACATTTTAGAAATCAATTTAATAAATAAATTTTGAGTCCTAAACCTAAAACTACATTCGATAAAATTTATGAATCTCTGCACATCACTATCGTCAATAAAGTAATACAATTATTTCCTTCAAAGTCGTTATCAATTAATACGGAACTTCATGAGCGGACAAACGTCAAACCGGCCATCATAGCGTGCCGCTAGTGTAACAGATTTGAAAGCTCAATATAATCGAAT
This sequence comes from Oeneis ivallda, assembly GCA_029955525.1. Lineage (NCBI taxonomy): Eukaryota > Metazoa > Arthropoda > Insecta > Lepidoptera > Nymphalidae > Oeneis > Oeneis ivallda. The sequence goes on from JARPMR010000003.1 coordinate 23,396,943, forward strand.
ACTGTACTAACTGCGATATAGCATGCTATCTGGTGATTATAAAACTATCTCACAGCTAATATCTAAATGCTATGGTTTATTGTGCGATCATTGATATGAAAAACTAAAGATACACAGTTCTATAAAATTGTGAAATAAAGATTTACAAAAAATTACTTAAGTACCTAAATACATATATGAAGGTTATGTTCAAAGTAAAAAATGCTATAATTATTCACTGGCGTGGTTATGTACATTTATCGTCTTTAATGCATAGATTTGTATATCTTTGGTTTAGTACGAGTATCAATGGTAAAGACAAGCATGAGTTCTGTGCATATTGATGTCTAAGATATTACTCTAACAAAACTGTTGGTGTGGATATTGTTTGCTTCTCATAAGAGCTGAATGTGTGTGCATGTGTGTGGAATTGTTTGTCATTGACCTCCATTAGTACTCAGAGGTGCAATTATCTAAAAGTTGCTGATCAAAATCGTATTCATTTGATGGCATTAGCGTCAAAGTAAAATATTCCTTGACTGTATTGATTTAAAGTCACAAATTCAATATAGCCGATTTTAACATGGAGCGTTTTGGAGCGTATCGTAGGTACATACCTAAACGTATAAGAATGCATACACGAAATTGAGCTCTAATACAATGCAGTTATGGTTTATTTTACTTTGATGCTAATGCCATCAAATGAATACGATTTTGAACGGCAATTTTTAGACAATCGGGGTTCTGCTGTAGGATTGTCTATGACAGGTTTGGATCAGTGCGATGATCGCTATCGTCTCTGATTGGCTGGTGCTCTGTCGCTATTAGTTGAAATGCATTAATGCAGCAATAACTCCATGAATTTGAATTCAGCCAATCAGAGGTAAGTAATAGGAATAATGAGTTGATGACCGATTTTGAAAAACTGTTGGATGATCAATTCAATTTCGAAAAAATATCATATTTCAGCAAAAAAAAAGGTTTGGTAGAGAAAATTGACATTCTAATTTTAAGTTTTAAAATTCACGCCTGAATGCTAGCTGGTATCATGGCGTCGTTCGTGACGTCACCTTTATGTTTTAGTTTGTCAAAGTTTGATCGATAAAAAGATACAAAGATAGATGAAACGTGCCGCTCTGATTGGTTCAATCCAATATGGCGGATTGCTGTATTTTATAGTTTTATTTTATCAAAATAAATATCGATCTCGCTCAAAATAGAAAAATATATATATGTACTTATATGAATCCTAATTTCATTAGATAAATTCACAATTTCATTGATTCTTGGTTACTGTCATCATGCCTATTGTGATTGTCACATTGTTGCAACCAATTTTAGACATCCTCACAGATGGACAGGATGTATGCGACGTCAAAATGAAATAACTTAAGAGGATCGTAACTCGTATCGTCGCTGGTGTTATCACGGACTACTTAATAGATATCAAAATTATCTAAACTCGCCGGCATATTTAGCGGAACATAAAAAAAAGGTCCATAATTAAAAAAATATGGTTTTATTTTAAAATCTACTTACTACACTTCTTTTGTTATTTAAAGTTTCATTTGTTTTACTTAAAATGAGATCACATTAAGAACAGATTTTGCGAGTAAAGGCTATTTGTGAAAAATTGTACATTTTTGAACTTTTCATGTAACCGGGAAAAGTGAAATTTAATATTAAAATAACAATTAATTAAATTAGAAAAATGGTGATTAATATCGCGTATTTCCTCCACGTGCTCTTTACAGTTTCTACCCGTCTAGGCATACTGAGAATGATGTTATCGATGGTCTCCTGGGATAGTCTCCGCCATTCCTCAACTACGGCGATTCGCAGTTCTCCCACGTTGGCAGGAGCTGGAATTCTGGACTTAACTTTTCTTTTCACCAAGTCCCAAACGTGCTCTATTGGGTTCATATCCGGTGATCTCGCCGGCCACTCCATAACAGTGATATTCATATCATTAAGATAAGCTTGAGTTACCCGAGCGGTATGCGGCCGAGCATTATCCTGCATAAAAACAAAATCGTCACCGATATATGGGGCAAACGGTACGACATTTTCTTCTAAAACTTCTCTGATATAGCGGTCTGCAGTCAGACTCCCTCTGTCAATCACTACCAAGTCTGTGCGAGCTCCCAAACAAATGCCCGCCCAAACCATTATTGATCCACCACCGTATGCAACTGTAGTTTCAAAATTTGTCTGAATGTATCGTTCTCCTTTGCGTCTGTATATTCTTTGCCTGCCGTCAATTTGATTTAAGAGAATTCTGCACTCATCACTAAACAATACCTTACTCCATTGGTCCGCGTTCCAAAGTCGATGTTCCTGAGCAAAAGTTAACCTGTTTCTACGATGATTTACCTCGAGCCTTGGAGCCTTGGCGGGCACAAATGAACCCAAACCAGCTTCTTCGAGCCTTCTTCGTACCGTACGCTCACTTACGGTTACACCCCGCACTGCTTCTAACTCATGTCGGGCTTGGACGGCCGTCAAACGGGGGTTCCTACGTACACGAAGCCGAATGAAACGATCATCCCTACTCGAAGTGCGTCTTTTTCTGCCTTGTCCTGCTCTTCTCACATAAGTACCGGTCTCCCTGAACCGTTGGATACTGCGATGGATCGTTGAAACTGGTCGACGAAGATCTCTGGATATCACTCTGTAGGTTTGACCATTTCTTCGCATTTCGAGTGCCCTGGCAATCTCCGTTGGGGCTAAGTCAGGCATAATTCAGTCATCAACTCCAGAAAGATACGCGATTAAAAAAAACTAACAAAAAACAGTATTTCAATGAAATTTTAAATTAAACTCAGAAGGAAGAAATACTCGAAGTTCGCTCCAGATAAGGTGTATTGAATAAAATTAAAACAATTGCATAAAATGTGATGTTCAGTTGTTTTCTTAGTTTGAAAATATTTATTTTTAAATTAAATGACGTATAAACCAGCCAGCAACCTTATATGATACTGATATCAAACCTTTTTTTTATGTTCCGCTAAATATGCCGGCGAGTTTATTTTTCCATAGCTAAACCTTTTAAGAGAGCTAAGGAAAATAAATAACAGATACACCCACCGACGTGGTCAAATCAGTGACAAACACTACATTGCAATAAGTACATACCTACGTGATAAAAAAATAAACATGTTATTAAATGCCGTATCAATTAGTTATACTTTTAAGAGGATTGTCTAGTTGAAAATTTTCATACAAAAAGTGACAAAAAGCGATAACGTTTTGCTACCCGTAAATGTTGTCCCATGTTCATAATTTTTTGAAATGTTGCAGATACAATGAAAAACTATGACCGTACGTTTTAATTTTAAAGAAATATTGCTTATGTTAAGAGTTATTAGTGACTAAATATCCATATTTTTGACTAAAAAACTTCCTCGACTAATTTTATTTTTTTAAATTTAACTAAACTGAAATAGTAAAAAAATGAAACGTACGAGCCTAGATTAAGATGTACTGATTCTAATGAGACCAAAATTGTCTAATTTTGTAAACGTTTAGGGGGGTAAAAACGTTATGACCCGAAACAATATTTCAAGAATAAAATTTAGGCAAATAACTCCTGGATTTGCAACTCTCTCTATCGCACGATGCGGCTCGGGCAGCGAAGCGTTGTGAAACAGATAGCATTTTGGAAAATACCTACTCGCGTCGCGTTTCGTCACTAGACACTACTCTTAAGTACGAGAACACACAGGAACGAAAGCCACAGACACCATTATATAAAGATAGATCCACTGCGTTTCCTTAATGAATACATAGCGAGGAATGTTGTCAATTTCAGCTATAGAATAGCTCAGCATAGTTCTGATAGGAAAAGGTGCAATAAGCTATCAAAATGAGCCTACGTCTTACAGATGGATTGCAAAATTGGATTTTGATCTCGGTTGGCAGTTGCTTTGAAGTTATGTGAACCGCGCTAATTCGCAGTGCATTCGAACTGCAATTTTGCAGTCCGAAATAACATGGCTCTAGGTTAGTATAAGATTTAATTCGATTGATTGTATTCGATGATAATAGCGTCAAAGTAAAATGGACCACAACAGCATTGAATTCAAGCTTCATTTCGTGTATGAATTCTTATACCTTTACGTATAAATGATACTCTCCATAAAAAATCGGTTGTGCTGGATTTGTGACTTTAAACCACTCAAAGCAATTAAGGTTCATTTTACTTTGATGCTAATATCATCAAATATGAATACGATCAATCGAATTAAATCTTACAGTAGGTAAAGCTTATATTTTATACCGAGTGTTTGTGACGCGCGGCAGGCGGTGGGCTGCGCGCTGGTGGCGCTGTCGGACTACACGGCGGTGGGCGCGAGCGAGGTGTCGCTGCGGGAGGGGCAGCACGCCGACCTGCTCAAGGTGGGCTGCGCCGGCTGGTGGTACGTGCGACTTGCAGGTCAGTTTATACCGAGCGTTTGTGACGCGCGGCAGGCGGTGGGCTGCGCGCTGGTGGCGCTGTCGGACTACACGGCGGTGGGCGCGAGCGAGGTGTCGCTGCGGGAGGGGCAGCACGCCGACCTGCTCAAGGTGGGCTGCGCCGGCTGGTGGTACGTGCGACTTGCAGGTCAGTTTATACCGAGCGTTTGTGACGCGCGGCAGGCGGTGGGCTGCGCGCTGGTGGCGCTGTCGGACTACACGGCGGTGGGCGCGAGCGAGGTGTCGCTGCGGGAGGGGCAGCACGCCGACCTGCTCAAGGTGGGCTGCGCCGGCTGGTGGTACGTGCGACTTGCAGGTCAGTTTATACCGAGCGTTTGTGACGCGCGGCAGGCGGTGGGCTGCGCGCTGGTGGCGCTGTCGGACTACACGGCGGTGGGCGCGAGCGAGGTGTCGCTGCGGGAGGGGCAGCACGCCGACCTGCTCAAGGTGGGCTGCGCCGGCTGGTGGTACGTGCGACTTGCAGGTCAGTTTATACCGAGCGTTTGTGACGCGCGGCAGGCGGTGGGCTGCGCGCTGGTGGCGCTGTCGGACTACACGGCGGTGGGCGCGAGCGAGGTGTCGCTGCGGGAGGGGCAGCACGCCGACCTGCTCAAGGTGGGCTGCGCCGGCTGGTGGTACGTGCGACTTGCAGGTCAGTTTATACCGAGCGTTTGTGACGCGCGGCAGGCGGTGGGCTGCGCGCTGGTGGCGCTGTCGGACTACACGGCGGTGGGCGCGAGCGAGGTGTCGCTGCGGGAGGGGCAGCACGCCGACCTGCTCAAGGTGGGCTGCGCCGGCTGGTGGTACGTGCGACTTGCAGGTCAGTTTATACCGAGCGTTTGTGACGCGCGGCAGGCGGTGGGCTGCGCGCTGGTGGCGCTGTCGGACTACACGGCGGTGGGCGCGAGCGAGGTGTCGCTGCGCGAGGGGCAGCACGCCGACCTGCTCAAGGTGGGCTGCGCCGGCTGGTGGTACGTGCGACTTGCAGGTCAGTTTATACCGAGCGTTTGTGACGCGCGGCAGGCGGTGGGCTGCGCGCTGGTGGCGCTGTCGGACTACACGGCGGTGGGCGCGAGCGAGGTGTCGCTGCGGGAGGGGCAGCACGCCGACCTGCTCAAGGTGGGCTGCGCCGGCTGGTGGTACGTGCGACTTGCAGGTCAGTTTATACCGAGCGTTTGTGACGCGCGGCAGGCGGTGGGCTGCGCGCTGGTGGCGCTGTCGGACTACACGGCGGTGGGCGCGAGCGAGGTGTCGCTGCGGGAGGGGCAGCACGCCGACCTGCTCAAGGTGGGCTGCGCCGGCTGGTGGTACGTGCGACTTGCAGGTCAGTTTATACCGAGCGTTTGTGACGCGCGGCAGGCGGTGGGCTGCGCGCTGGTGGCGCTGTCGGACTACACGGCGGTGAGCGCGAGCGAGGTGTCGCTGCGGGAGGGGCAGCACGCCGACCTGCTCAAGGTGGGCTGCGCCGGCTGGTGGTACGTGCGACTTGCAGGTCAGTTTATACCGAGCGTTTGTGACGCGCGGCAGGCGGTGGGCTGCGCGCTGGTGGCGCTGTCGGACTACACGGCGGTGGGCGCGAGCGAGGTGTCGCTGCGGGAGGGGCAGCACGCCGACCTGCTCAAGGTGGGCTGCGCCGGCTGGTGGTACGTGCGACTTGCAGGTCAGTTTATACCGAGCGTTTGTGACGCGCGGCAGGCGGTGGGCTGCGCGCTGGTGGCGCTGTCGGACTACACGGCGGTGGGCGCGAGCGAGGTGTCGCTGCGGGAGGGGCAGCACGCCGACCTGCTCAAGGTGGGCTGCGCCGGCTGGTGGTACGTGCGACTTGCAGGTCAGTTTATACCGAGCGTTTGTGACGCGCGGCAGGCGGTGGGCTGCGCGCTGGTGGCGCTGTCGGACTACACGGCGGTGGGCGCGAGCGAGGTGTCGCTGCGGGAGGGGCAGCACGCCGACCTGCTCAAGGTGGGCTGCGCCGGCTGGTGGTACGTGCGACTTGCAGGTCAGTTCATACCGAGTGTTTGTGACGCGCGGCAGACGGTGGGCTACGCGCTGGTGAAAAATTAAGAAAGGAATAGAACAAAAAAGTTTTTTAATTCTTCTTTTTGAATCTTTGAATGAAAAAATTTGAATCTACCACTGGTTCGGCATGATATTCCAACCGAGAAGAACCATTATGAAACTCAGCTTTCGGAACCACCGAAAAGCCCTTTAGAGATTGTTTGATATAATATTCGGTTTCATAATTTTTTTTATTATAGATCAATTTAAATACAAGGCCGATTTCTCTATTTTTTTTTAATTACTCAAAAAACTGCTTAATATGCAAAATAAGGTATAGGTACGTTACACATTTTTATATGGTCTCTAGTTCCCAAATAAAAGTAAGTCTATTGTTTGTAAATTAGAGTTTTATTTACATTGCAGGTGGCCAAGGCGAGGGTTGGGCGCCAGCGGCTTATTTGGACCAGCGCAAAACTTCGCGCTCGTCGAGTCGATCGCACGACCGGTTGCACGACCATTGAACGCGATACACTCGCGACATGAGACTCTTCTACATACACAACACTTGATACAGTTCGCGTCGTGAGAGCTGAAGAAGTGACCGACTACTGTGTTCAGATTTGTGTGAAGCCCCTTGTATACGTTGGCCCAACGAGCTCGGCCGAACGTGTACACAGCAACTTGACATATAGCCGCATAGGCCTCAGTTGTGGTCGATTTGCCGGTTAGTGTACAGTGCACTTTCCAAAGACTATCTGTTCAGGTGGACAAAATTGGAACTAAGGCCGCTATTTGAAAATATCACGGTCTTGCTGCTGTCAGTTCGTTCTAGTGCGAGTGCCGTACAACCGACAACGTTTTGAAAATATATTACCGATTTCTTCGTTAATTTAATAACCGCTCACTAGTGCGTACATCCCGTCACCTGAACAGATAAGTTGGTGGAAATGATTAAGCGTTAGCCGACATTCGCCGAATGCATTGGGCCAATTCGAAGTTTTTAATGCTGGGTAACTTTGATATGGACCCTTATCGTAAAATTGAGTGAACTTTTCATTTTCCGTGGGGCACGCTAAATATTGGACGGCTTGCGATGGATGTGTTTAGACGAAATTCGGACATTAGAAATTAAGAGTTGAAAATTTAAATGTCGATGTTTAATTGTGCGCTAGGTACCTAGTTAGATTGCATTTAGAAATTTTTTTGATTGTGGGTTGTAAAATTATGTTTCTGAATGAAACTGCTGTTGTTTTTGGTCTGTTACATAATTTGGATTTAAAAACCTGAATAACTTTAAAATCAATGAGAAGTTATAGAGTTTTTTTAACAATTTACCTAACTACAAGTAGGTATATTAATATTTTTTGTCGACCTGAATTTTGTTATTTGTTGCGTTTTTGATCTTTCGGCGTGAAGGATTTGCTGTGTGGAGTGTAGTAGAAAGAGTAATACGTAATTGTATAGCACCCGTCTCACCCCACTGGTTACTGTTATGTATAACAAAATATAATGGCGTTTATTCTTGTACATACAAATTTTTGAACTATTTCGACAGGACTTATAATATTTAGCCTATAATACTTTCTATACTTTTTAAATACCTATCCATCTATCAAACTCAAAATAAGGCCACGTCGCTCGAAGATCTTAACTCGTCAACTTGAACTATTTGCGACTCTTGAGTTGAAATGAGGAATTTTAAATGGTTGTAAAAGTAGTGGCATCCTTTTTACTGTATTTACCACGGAAAAGGATAGCTTAATTTCTAGTCATAAGTCCTGTCAATATAGTTCAAAAATATAGGAACAACAGACAATACGTCAAATACCCTTGTTATGTATGTATGTAATTAATGTTGTTCTAAAAAGCTTTATTGTAAATTAGTGTTAGACATAGATCGTTATCGTTGCGATTCGGATTATCCAAAGCTATTTGTATAGTGGTGTAGGACGTTGTAGCCGTAGAGCTGTTGGAAAATTTTGAGGAGGTGCTTGATAAAAACTGGAAGCTGGCCTGCTAATTAAATCAGCTGACAATTTTGGGTTACGTTCTGTAATAAAATTTAGTTTTAATAGTTTTTAAAGATCACATGGCTCACAATAATTACTTAAGACAAATTTTATTTGAAGAAAATTCTTTCAGAACCCTGTTGTCCTACGTCGGTAGTTTTTAACCATATTATTTATATTTTGACCATAGTGACTTGCTAACAATCTCATTAGTGGCCGAAATGCGCAGTCGCGCCAAGAATGCCATTAATACAGTCACTGCAATAGTTGGAATTGTAGCACTGTGAAAATGAAAACTTCCATACTAAAGAGGTCAGTTTGAGGTTTCAAATATAAAGGACGACTATTTGGTGCTGTTGCAATTTATAATAAGTACCTTCAAGAAATTTTCCACGAGCTCTTTGACCATTGAAAGCAGCCGTGATTGTATAATATTTTCCCTGTAAATATCATTTTGACGTTAAATTTAGGTATTTATTTCGACAGTAGGTGTGCTTGTGCTTTTGATGGTGTTAATTGTAAGGTAGGTTTGTCTCAATTCTCCATGACATATTTTTTTGTGCTCGATATTCCCTCTATACCACTGAGTACCTATACTTAATTAATTTTAAATCACTACGTTTTACTGTATACCTTGACACTACAGTCTGCAAGAAAATAAACTACTAAAATCGAAGCATTAGCAAGTCTGAGAATACTTTTTTTTAAAGAATATTGCCGTGTTAAACATGACTAATAGGTAATCGCCTTTCCACTCCAAAAGTAGCGTAAAGCTATGTTGTGTTAGGAGTGCGCACGACAACATCGCAACGGTTGAGGTCGAACTGACGACCTTTCGGGTTCCAGTCCGACCCCTTGCCTGTTGAGCTATTGAGGCTCATCAGGCTTGAGCTTGATTCAGAGATTGAGGTTGAGGTATTCAGACCTTGGTAGATAAAGCTGCTGACTGTAGATACTCCTCGAGTTGTGTCGAACCGAGTCTTCGGATCATGATAACGCTGTTAGCTCATCGCCGCAAAACCGAAGTAACAGAACTAAAGGCCGTTAGTTTAATAGATCTGTTTGAAGGCAATAAAACTGTTGGTCGATAGCGGAAAAACTGCATTATTCATTCTACAGTCCACTGACCTGATGATTAACACTGGACTGACTGTCTTGTCCAGTATTTATGATTGTTGTTGTTTTAGCTTACTGGCTTTATTTAGCGCCAGTTCAGCACAATAATTTTAGCAATTCCACAGCTCACTGGAATGATTTGTAGATGTTCATTTGACATCGCTACTTATCGCGGCGATTTGCTAACAGCTTAACATAGAGACGTTCACTTAATATTTCTATTTTTAATTTTGAATGATTATTATTATCACTGTCATATCTTGGTGCCTACAACTGTGCTAACAACGGTGTCGTAACAAATATATTATGTAATGAAACAATAACGCTGGTGCCTATTGACCCAGTGCCATGATCTCTCATTCATTCATTCGTCTCTGAAAAAAGTAGGTATTTACTCTATTATTAACGCGATGTGTTATTGGCGTGGGCCAGTAACACATCGCGTTATTTTAACGCGGACGTGTATTTTCCATGACTAATACATAAAAAAATATCATCTTTTGATATTCCCTTTCGGACATTTTTCCGGGTTTTCATAACGTGTTAGTCGACGTCATGCATCAGAATTTACCGCTTGTGGTTAGTTGACGACTTTTGACATGTTTTCTGACGTCATATTTCGTTCTAATCAATAGTATGCGTTTCGCATTTTTGAATATCCACTAATTTAGCCCTAAGGAAAAATATTAAAACTAATTTACTAAAGCACACGTATATTCCCTATTCTCTGTGGAAGAAATACGAAATCTGCGATGTATCCCGTCTCCGTTTTGGTCCCGCCTTCAAACGCTCGACCTAAACCTATAAATAATTAATGTTCTTATTATTAGTATAGACGCGCTTTTTATCTTGTATACATTAGCCATGGCCCTGGAGTCACATGCATAATATATTATGCTTTGTTTTCTATCTTAAGTATTAAACAAATACTAGTCGCGATTTTTTGTACTATATGCCTACCCTAGTACCTATAATTGTCATGTCATTGTAACTATAAAATATCAAAATTTCATTGCATATCATTTCAAATGTTCATGTGAATAAAAAGACGCAATACTTATCAATAATAATCAATTTAGTTTTGAAAACAGATTAATGATAAATTTTCGTGAACATCCATTGCCTCTCATTGTTATACCACCTGTACAGGTTGACCCAAAACGCCTTCGGCGAAAACTATGTAGGGTATGTAGGTACACCGTACAGTCACGTGTTCTGAGTTGAACAAATTTTCGTCTGGTGTCTATGATTTGACTGCCCATGTCGCAAACATCGTACACACGTTAGCCGAATGCGTGGGTCAACCTGAACTGGAGGCTTTAGATTTATTTTTTTACATTTATCAAAGTTCGACTTATGTACAGAGGTCATTTACCTTACAAATCTGGCCAGGAATTACACACATTTGTCCATTTTGTTTGTTGTTTTATTTTTTTTTCCTTTTACCACACATTCATTCTTTATTTCATCTATTTAAGATGTATCAATAAATAAGACACTAGCAGAATTAGGATGTTGCCTATGTTAAAAGTAAAGTATTTCATACAGATTTATATAAATAGAGGGTCTTCAAAAATAATAATTATACCTAGGTACATGTCCGTGTTTAAATTACCGATTAAACTTCAAAGAAGTGCGCCAATGTGACGTTGCAGTTCATTATTTCATATAATTAATTATACATACCGAAGTCTATTATGTACTAAGTAGATTATGTTTCTCAAATATTGTGTGCTTTTAACAAAATGCACATTATGATAGAACGGCTGTGAATTTGTGAAATAAGTCAAAACAATTTTAATGAATTAGATTAACTAATTAACTAATAGTTACCCTCTTTTTCTATAGTTTAGCTGAAATTTTTGATTAACGATCTATATACCTACTGTACCTATATTGGACTGTTAAATCTCTATCTAAGTATATGTTAATTAAGAAGTTTTAAAAATCTCTTTTAGATGTCGTATTTCGTGTAAAGGAATTTTAAAATATCTTCGACATTATATGGATATCCTTAGGCTCAAGGTACACTGCGGTAGAGTAGATGTGACGCAACGTGTTTCTAATTATTATAAACTTTTTCTGTAATTAGCAATTGGTATAAATAGCCTATGGCGTACGAACGTTGGTTGGAACGTAAGACTGTTATTATGAACCCTGACTCCTGAGTCGTATAACTCGTAATGACTGTCAAGTATTAAATAGCAAAGATGCATAACTAAATAATTGCTGCACACTAACTTACGTCATAGTATAAAGCCTGATTACTCAGGCGTACCTACCAAGTTTAACGTGCAACTTTTAAAACACGCGTCGATTCGTTGAGACTTGAGATGACACTGCCACAATGTGCCTTGAGCCTTAAATCTTTTTTTTTCTATTCTTTTTTTTTCTATAAATCTATAGTTTAGACTGAAAGAATAAAATAAATCGATCAAGTAGTATTTTAAAAACTCAGTAACAAACCTACTAACATTTATGTAGGTACCTATAACTATAATTATATCCAAGGGAAACAGAGAATCTTTTTTTTTTGAAGTTGTTTAATAAGAGATTGTAACAAATCTTTATGTGATGATATTTAACTCGGACTTCCTGAAAATTGCCTTTTATGAGCTTATTCAAACAAAAATACCTACCTTCTTCAATGGTGAGACTTACTTAAATACGAATTGATTTAAAGTATAATGTACCGAATATAGTACCTACCTATAAAAAAATAAAAATAATCCTAAATTAAATCCAGTGTTTGTTTTTCTCTTACTTAAATTTTTGAGAATTTGTAGAGTTGGATCGGATTTTTTGATCCAATCCATTATCCAACTCATCATCGACGTCGTGAAGAAATAGTCGAAGACCCGATGCTTTTAACCTATGCATAAAAAACATCGGTGGAAAGGTTCGTAAATTCATTTTGAACAATATACCTAGGGTATATGAATTTAGCAGCTCTGAGGGTAGGTACGTGAGGAACGTCATCCATCGAATATAATATCATCGTCATGAAGAAGATGACATATACTTAAATATTTATTTTTCCCTCACACTATGCTGCGTTGGTTAAGTTTCTTGTACCTACGCTACGGCAAATTATTGGGCACGAGTACGCACGCATTTTTCTTGGTAGGTGTTTTAGTTTTAAAAGAAACACATTTTTCAGTATTAATAATAGCTGTATTCATCCAAAAAAATGAGTCTCGAAAATAGACCTAACTATTGCATAATATACATGTTTCTCCAAAATATTACATATATAGTAAAATATATAAAAGCAACATTGGAATAGTAAGATTATAGATTAATTAATTGCATGGAGTAAATTGGCACATCCTTATTTCATAAAAAAATACTAGAGCCGTTTGATGTACTTTTTGTCCTCTTTTTTTTATTCAACGTCAAGATAAACTGCGATTTCACCTGATGGTAAGTGACGATGGATTCTAATACTGTAGCAAGCTAATTTGAAAGGAGGGGTGGGGGAGTATTGCAGTTTTTATTAAACCCGTAGGCCGTAGCCCGTACCCCTAATTCTGTTTCTACACGCCATCGTGCCGGAACGCTAAGTCACTTGGCAAACTCTAATTATCACTTTAGTTATAAAGTCTAATTATCACATGTTTCAATAGATACCTACGTGAAATATATTTTCGAAAGTTTTCGTTTCATAAGTCTAATTTAATGCAGACTTGTAAAATAACATGTAAAACTCCGCAAATACTCTGCCATTTCTAAGGATTATATTTTTGCGGCGCTTGCTTTTGAGACTCTGGGTCCATGGTCATCGGACACGAAAAATTTTGTAAATGTCGTGTCCCAAAAATTGATCCACGCCTCTGGTGACCAAAGAGCTGGCGCTTATTTAGCCCAAAGGCTTAGCCTCGCTATTCAGAGAGGTAATAGCGCCAGTGTTTTGGGCACCATGCCCATTAGCGATCACTTGGACGGCGTGTATTTTTTGTAAATATAATTAGTAGTAATTTTTTCGCTTTTATATAATATGTAGATCCACTTATTTCTGATTAATGTAAAACTCTAAAACTGAGGACAGTTCTGTTTTAAGTCTGCATCAAATTACACAAACGTAAAGCGTGCATAAACGGTGCCCTGACCTTCGTTACGTCTGTTTTCACAAAAATAAGTGACGCCTCATAGTTGTTTACGTGTTTTTTTAATGAGAAAGCGAAAATAGTTTGTTCAGAAATAGTAACCTAATTGATTTCAAAAATGAGCGTGCGCAGTACACGCTCGGTAAGCAGGTATGTTTTTGGGTGGATGATGAGCTATCAAAACTAGCGCAGATAACTTTGTCATGAGAGAACGCATAATATGCGTAATGCGTTCTCTAATGAACTTTGCATAACGCATATCATGTTATGCGTTATGTGATGATGATGATGATGATGATACTATACTTTTCTATAAAAATCACCTAGAGGTGTGTATACAATACAAAACTTATGGTGTAAAGGAATACTATGTTTATGGTAAAAACATGACGTTAGTATTACCTAGGTCGTCCAGATACCACGCGTCGCGTCGCGTGCTACAAGCAGGAGAAATATCTCCTAATAATATTGCATAATAATAATAATATTGCAGAAATATAATAATATTGCAGAAGCGTGTGCGCAGAAACCTCTAATCTCACACAAATACAGGCGATCTCTCTATTCCCTCACTCTCATAATCCGATGTGAGCAAAATTCGACACAATCGGGGAGAGATCAGCGGCAGTATAGACGGCTTTACGTGCTCTCTGGGGCACGAGGGCTGCACATTTAGAACACACAGGTAACTAGAATTTCTTGAACGAAAAGTCAAAAACTATTCCACACTATACATAGTTCATACTTCATAGCTTTGTATTCCATACTTCACAGTTCCTAATTCCTAAGTATGTACATAACTACATACTTTCAAAAGTTCTACACCACAACTACACAGCAAATGTAAGACTCCATGCAATTTAATCAGATTACATATTATAGTTTTGTACAATCATCTTTGCTTACCACTAAACTGCTAAAATTATAGCGCAGACCTTTCTCTAGCGAAGATCCTATTTTTGAATATGGTATCGATCCTCTTGAAGACATCATCAGCTTTCTTGGCTGCATCCACACGGTAATGCAAGCCTTTCCTCATGTAATAGTCAACAAGAGGTACAGTCTGGTTATGATATGTGGCGAGTCGTTTCTTTAAAGCTTCAACGTTGTCGTCTGATCTCTTGATCAGGGGTTCTCCGGTGACGTCATCCGTCATGGGTTTCCTGGGTGGGTGGAACTCCTCGTGGTAGCTGCGGCCGCTGGGAGGGTGGATCAGTCTTCCGGTAATCCTTCGGACAAGCAAGCTATCATCAATGTTGAATTCAATGACAGCGTCCAGGGCCGTCTTCCTCTTCGCTAGTAAGACATCCAGCTAGAACAAAATAGAGTAATATTTATTAATTACAATCTCTATAGACACAGTAAACTCGCTCAGGCCTCGCTTTTTTAGGGTTCCATACATATCACCAAATGACTTATTTGAAACTAGATATTTGGTTATAATTAGTTCTTAAATTGTACTGAATTAATACATAATAATATTTCAGTCAACAAGTTAACATTAGCTTTCTAAACTTAATTTAAAAAATCCCTAAGGACAGAGTGCCTTGTGTGTACTTAATTAAAATATGGGGGAAGAAATGCTTGTTTTGGTCACTGACAGACGAACTGATGGACAGATGAATGAACGGACAGCGGAGGCTTAGTAAAAGGTCCCATTGGCACCCTTTAGGTATGGAACCCTAAAAAATAATTGCCATGCTGAACTTACTAATTCTCTATAATTATTTTCTCACAATAGTAGTGGGACAGGTGGTAATCGAATCATAGTCCTATTAGCTTTCAGTTTGCAGACTTAAATGGACTGTTAACAGTTTTTTAAATAATAATGATAATGATTCATTTGCACCAAATCAGTAAAATAAAAAAACTCAAGAAATGGGTGCCTTATGAATTATCTGATGTACTTATGAGGACCATGTATGCTCAGAATACTCAAGCTTGTCTTGCTTTAATATGTAGGTACAGAAATTAAATACCTTTGAAATGTTTTTAATTACCTTTTGAGCCTGTGGCACCGTCCTAGGGAACCCGTCCAGCAGGAAGCCGTTTTTACACTCAGGCTGGTCTAAGTTCTTATCAATCATGTCCACCACCATCTCGTCGGAAACCAGCTTCCCCTCATCCATGACCTTCTTGAAGCGCCGCCCGAGCTCCGAGCCCGACGCCACCTCAGCTCGCAGCATGTCCCCAGTTGACAGGTGACATACGCAAAACTTTTCTTTCAGACGTGGAGCCTAAAGAACAAGTGTAAATTGAACTTTTTTTTAATTTAAAACACCGCTGACATGTGAATCTATGACCAGACTATATACAATATACCTGACATCCTGTTAGCCAGTTTTCTGCTCCATCATCAGATCCTCCTCTATCCTTGATCATCATCTAACACCTACTCATTGAGACCACTCTAATGAGCCCAAACACACTATATCTGCTGTAAATTGGTGAGGAGTTGGGTATCCCGCAGACTATTTGATGTTGCAGCATCAGCTAAGGTTACCATGATTTGGAAATAAACCGAAGTAACAGAACAGTACACCTTTCAAATCAATCGCACCAGTGAAAGTTTGTAAGACCCTTTAATCAAGTAAGAAATGAGCTGATGATCTTCAAACACCTGAGCAGATCTACATAAATTACAGCTAAGATTCATCTTGATTATGTAATTTTTCAAACAGAAAAAACTGCATCAAAATTGGTCCATTCATTAGGGAGCTGAGAGAACAGATACACATACACCCACATACACTCATACACAGATATATAATGTCAAAATTATAACACCCCTTTTTTTGTCAGGGGTTAAAAATAATAATGCCCTTCAGTTAGTATAGTTGCAGACCTGGAGAGTGAATTAATATGCTACTTTATATCCTGGAAAAACCAAGGTCCAGGGGTATTTTAAAAACCTAAGTTGCAGGCAAAAGTTAGTAGAAATATAAAATTACATAAATAAAAAAGTTTATCAGTGTATAAAACATTTGTTTCTTAAATTAAATACACAGATATCATGAGTTTATGGTGTCATTATCCTCTCACCATAATATGATTAACACACAGCTATGGTTAGATTCTACTAGGGCAAAGATACATGCGGGCTTTGCCAGGAATCGGTTGAAAACCGTTACATAACAGCAGCTGTCCTTTTATGCATAAATTAAAAAAAAATGCTTTTATGCATAAAGGAAGCATTCATCTGAAGAAAATTTTTGTATGTTTTTTAGTCTGCTAATAACAGCAGCAACAAGTACCTAACTAACAAAGTATGTATCAGTGAGGGAATTTAAGATAGTGGAGAGCACAACAGATTGGAAATAGTCTGTTTTACAGGGGTTCTAAGACCTGCATAGTATGCTATGTATGTAGCATCAACAAGAAAAAAGAACAGAAGATAGATATAGATCACCATAGTAAGAAAGCAAATAAATTATTTCTTTAAGTTTAACTTATCAATAGCAAGATTAGATAAAGGTAAGGCATAAAGTAATAAATGTTCGCTACAAGTCCTAAAATTACAATATTGATAAATAACGTGTTCTAAAGGTCAATCAGAAGATTATGAATTTATAAACTTTAGGTAAACTTACTTGGGTACCCTTCCCTGAACCCGGCGGTCCTAGTAGCACTGCTCTAATGCCGATAGGATCATCATCCGGCACAGGCTTAACTGCTGTTGCTGCTGGGGCCATACTTCTGGAGTTCAGAATGAAAAATATATTTTTAAAACAAAAATGTGTGATCCCACTCGGAGATAATTACTGAAATGTCACGTGCTCAATTGAATGAATGTAGTACCAACCTAGATTAAAGTTTAATATAGCGACGAGTTCGAGGTGATTCTTCAGCCTTCAAACCAAATTCCGCTCCTGACTCCAACCAATCCACCTCGAAAATCGAATCCAAAAGTTGAAAACTTGAAGGCCGGACGAAAAGTCAAATTGCAAACAGCAAAACAATAATTTGACAGTTCTAGCTTCATGTCAGCTGTCAACGTCAAATGACGTCTGCATTTAGGTCTGTGGAAGGAACTGTACGAAAAGGGATGGATGTCTTTTTGAAAAGCATCATCATAGCATCGTTAATAACATCGATTTTAAGCTATTACATCGATTTTCAATGATTTTGCATTCCTTGTTTTGCACACATCATTGTCAATAAATAAAACATCGTAATATCGCGACATAAATTGAATTTTATAGAAATAAGAAGTAATTTAATTTAGTAACGAACGCAAAAAGTACGTACTGGACGTATGGATGTTATCCATCAATGATACCATAGCTTTTGTACATAATTAGGGCGAGCAAAGCGAGCCCTAACATTATCCCACAACCTGAGCATTTTTGTGGTACACTTTACTGAAAAACTATCATGTCTATATATTTGTGCTTTAACATAGTAATTGAACTTCATATCCAGATGTGTTATCTGTCAAAAAATAGAATTTTATAACCATTAAAAAAATTAACATTAACAATTTTGTATTAATTGGATAGAATGTTATTGTACTACTAACGCCATCTGTTAGAACCTGGCGCCTTGTTGTCCTTGAGCTCTTTGAGAGCCATGACATACGACACCGCTCCGCTCGCGGCGGCGACTTGCTCGCCTGCGACGCGGGGCCCCCGGACCGACACCGGTCCCGCGCACGGCAGCGACTCTATCGCCCTTAGCGCGGGACCACCCTTTGGACCCGACACCGCTCCGCTCGCGGCGGCAACCCTGCCCGCCAGCGAGCGGAGCCACTGGACTGACACTCAGCCGCAAGGCCCCTACCCATAGCGGAATAGGAGCCTCAGCCGCCATGGACTTAATTGCCAAGACGGCTGAAAAACCATCACCGGGGAAGGGCTCTTCCCCGCGCCCCGCCCGGGTAATGAGGCCAAGCCTCGAAGCCCGCCCCTTCGCTGGCCTCGGCCAGTAAAGACGACCCTCGCAGCAGAGAGCCATTCTAATCTCGTATAGGCTGACGTCCGGGATATCTTCGGTATAGTGTCGGGTCAGTTTGGCTCTGGGATCTTTGGCCAAATCCTCAACAGGTTTTTGTGTCGTGGTATATAACTGCCCATAGAACTTTTCGACCTCTCCCAAAATCTCAGGTCGAGAAGAGACGAGACGACCGTCATCAGTTTTAAGCCGCGTCAGCTGGCTCTGTCCGATAGACAGATCTCTCGCGAACACTTTGAGCCTTTGTTCCGCTCGATGGTATCTTTAATACACTTGTTATTAAAGACCCGAAGGTCGCGAGTTTGTGCCTTAGAGATCTGCCTATTAATCCGCCGGTAGGCAGCCGCGTCTACCGATGACTGCAGCCTCATCTCTTGTCTCTCCTCCATGAGCTTGAGAGTATGGTCAGAGAACTTTTCGGTTCTTTTCCTGCGATGGGTCTTAAAGAACTTAGACCCCACAGTATGGACAGTTTCCACGAACCTGTTGTTTAGATCGTTCACAGAAACGCAGTCTGCTAGGCAATCGAATCGGTTCTGCAGTTCGAGTTGGAAGTTTTCGGGGTTTTGGATATGAGCACGAGAGGGTCGGAGAGTTGACTTCACCAGTCTAGCCCTTTCCAGCTTCACATTATATTCAATGTGCCTTTTACCATACGGTGATCGCTCCCGGTTTTCACCCTGTTGATCACAGAGACATCATTGAATATATGGCGCTTGATCGACATAATGAAGTCAATCTCACTTCTCGTAGAACCATCGGGGCTCATCCAAGTCCATTTTCTGTGTGGCCGCTTCCTGAAGAAGGAGTTCATCATATTCGCAAAATTCATTGCCATAAGCCTACAATACCATTATATTCGCAAGAT
The DNA here is from genome assembly GCA_029955525.1 of Oeneis ivallda. Lineage (NCBI taxonomy): Eukaryota > Metazoa > Arthropoda > Insecta > Lepidoptera > Nymphalidae > Oeneis > Oeneis ivallda. The sequence continues at coordinate 23,416,424 of JARPMR010000003.1, forward strand.
TCATTGCCATAAGCCTACAATGTATAGTTAGTCATTTGCGAAAAACTAAATAAAATTTGAATTTCGCGTGCTAATTTGGCCGACCGAACCATCTTAAAGACTCATGTCACATGTGGAATACAAAGCCTGATCCCCTCCGAAGAAAATTGCGTTTGAAACAAAGGAATTGTGTGACAGAAAAACGACTGTCAAAACTGTTATGTTTAAATTCTGTTTCTAAATAACTTGTTGCAGTTAACGTAAGCTTGTAATAAATTTACTTAAAAAAAAAATGCTGTTAAATGTAATTTTATTTCCTCTACTCTACGTCTTTAGAATAAGAATGTAGAAGATGTAAGTTATTCTAAAGACTTACCTATTCAATAGCAATAGATAATAATATTATTATAAATAATAGATAATATTATACAAAATTTTACTATTTCATTGATCATTAAAAAAATTTAAAAACATCAATGTTTCGATATATCGATGTTTTTGGGCGATGTTTTGTGTACATCGATGTTTGTTCTGAAACATCGATGTATCGATACATCTATATTTTTGCTTTCGATATTTCCATCCCTAGTTCCTATTCATTTTGAAACCGCTTCTTGTCTGTGCTTCTTAGTTCTTACTCAGTTCTTAGTATGGTTCTTAGTTTAGTTCTTGAGTCTTCTTGTCTGTGGTTCTTGTGATCTTTTAACTTGTCCAACCGGCAATTTTATTTATTTTTATGATAACTCGTAAGTCGTAAGACTCTTTAATTTTAGCACATTACCAACAATTACCAGGAGAATGTTCTTTCAATAATTCAGTTACACTTTTATAACATTCAATTTACAAAGAAATATGAGCATAACAATAACCCCTGCTGTGACTCCGTAAGTCCTGTATTTTAACATTTTACTTTCGAATTATCGTTAATTTTTTACTCTAACTTAATAAAACTACTCTGTTCTAGCTATTGGAAGCGGCTATGGCGCTGGGTATCATCGCAAAGCCTCCCGAAAGAGGACTTAGCAAATGTTTTAGACAAAAATGTCCTGGAAGCATTACGCCTAGGTCTTGCCAGCTACAAACCACATAAACCAGAATTGTATGCACAGTTGCAAACGAAGTATCCTAATCATACAAAGCTGCTAAGTGTGGTGCAAACTTTACATAATTATTTAGTAAGTTCCTTCTTTATTCATTTCGTGATAACCTTTCTGGTTCAGTGGTGTGCGCTTTTTTTTTATTAATGGGAGATCTGGGGTTCCAGCCCCGGCAGATGTAATCATGGTCTAGTCTGTCTAGGGGGTAGTCATGTCTATGGAGGTAGTCGTGGAGGCTAATTACCACCTTACTATCAAATACAACACTTGTTTGATGGCTAAACAATGTAGTGTTCCTTTGAGATGGAGTATAAAAACTGTTAGAGGTATGGGTTCAGTTACAGTGCCATACCCCATTCATTTGCTATCATTTTAGACTTCTACTATGCTTATTTGATATTACAGGATGTTGATTGTTTTCAAATATGGGAAATCCTGAAGCATTATCTTTGTGACATATCCTACGGCACACCTGACAATGCCCTGAAGAATATTGCATTTGTAGACACCAGGCCAACATTCCTTTTACCAAATACTTGGAATTTCTATTACTCTGAGAGACTGTTTCTATTAAAACTATTCCAGTACATAATTCAGTTCAAAAATGATAAAAGCCATAAATATTCAAAAGAGTTCACTGAAATCATAGATAGCATTGGAATAGAGTCGTTGAAAACATCACTAATAGCCCAATTTAAAAATGTTATCATTGCAACACCACCACCCAGAAAAATACAAAGTGATTTTGGAAGCGACACAGTTCGACAGGAATGGGCAGAGTGTAACCTCAAAGAGCAGTTGGCAATCCTACAAATACTCTTGTTGATTGCAAATGAGTACACTTTCACTGAATCCGAATTTACCGATTTATTTAAATTATTCAAGAAGCATTATTTTGGAAAGAATCAGGGTTACAGTGACTTTTTAGAAGATCAACACAGGGAGGCTTGCTTGAGAATCATGTACATGGAAGTTGGCATATTTACAGTGATATTGGAAAGTGTTAAAATGTGAGTAACTATTACTACTTTGAGTACTAATGCTATCATACTAATATTATAAATGCGAAAGTGTGTTTGTTTGCTGGTTTGTTCTTCAATCACGCTGCAACAGAGCTACAGACCTGGAAAGTGACAGGCTACTTTTTGTCCCAGAAAATCAAAAAATAAAAAAAAATTGAAATAGTCCTCCTGAACTATTTCAATCATTTCATCCCAATTGCTTCACAAATAGAGCACAAGTGTGTGCACAAACACACAACACAAGTGCATTCTCTGTTTCCTTAATCTGTTAATTCAAAGGGACGGAAATCCGACATGACCAGAGAGAGATCAGGCCCAAGACCAATGGTTTTAAATGTGCTCTCTTAAATTATGAACTAAAGTAATAATAATTTACTAATAATTTTTCATTGATTTAATTTTAAAACATCTGCATTAGTGTTTCATATTCTGGTAGAAATCTTTCTTCTTTGATAGATATAAGCAGCCTTTACATGTTCTTTCTGTTATTATTATTACTGAATATAAGTTTAATAGAATATAACTAAGTTTATGTCATGTTTAATAAATATAGATAAATATACGCATTACTTGATTCATAACCATGATACTTATTAGGAATTTAAATTTCAGAAAAAATGTGCAATCCTGGATTGAAAATACGAAAGAAATAGTGGAGGCTGAACTAACCAAGTTGGAGCCCCATGAGGAACACAGCCTTATGCTTATTGTTTGGATGATGTTAACTTTGCAGGTGACTTTACTTTGAGATATTTTGTTGCAGTCGTAAATTATTATGTTTAAGAGGATTATTACATTTCGCATCCCTCTCTCTCTCGCACATTCTAATGATATCAATGATTGCCTAAATCTCAGATACTTTTGTTAGAATGTGGTATATTCTATCTTCTATCTACCTAGAGTTTGAAAGAGAAAAACTATTAAATTTTATCTCTCTTATTCTCTTCTTCTTCTTCTGCTTCAAAAGTAAGGTATATGATAATAAAAATGTGTAAACTATCTGTAATATAATTGTCGAAGATAATAATAGACCTAATTTCACCAAAAGTATCTGAGATTTTCACAATCATTGAAACTATTACAATGTGTGAGAAAGAGATGGATGCAAAATGTAATAGTCCTCTTAAATGATCAGTTCTTATAAATATTAAGGGAGGTTCAGCGATTCAGTAGTGATACAATTGCAAGTAGAGTGTGATATAGTTGTATACCTTCGCCCACGTGATCAGGATTTTGCATTGCTACTATTGCGATACAGTTCGATACAGATGTGATGCAGCATCAATACAGATGGGATTCAGCATCGATACATAATACAGATGGGATTCAGCATCGATACATAATACAGATGCGATGCAGCATCGATACAGACGGGATTCAGCATTGAAACAGAATACAGATGCAATGCACCATCTATATAGACGGGATTCAGCATTGATACAGAATACAGATGCAGTGCAGCATCAATACAGACAGGATTCAGCATTGATACAGAATACAGATGTGATGCAGCATCAATACAGATGGGATTCAGCATTGATACAGAATACAGATGCAATGCACCATCGATATAGACGGGATTCAGCATTGATACAGAATACAGATGTAATGCAGCATCGATACAGAATACAGATGCGATTCAGCTTCAATACAGACTGGATAGTGGATTCAGCATCGATACAGAATACAGATGCGATGCAGCATCAATACAGACTGGATTCAGCATCGATACAGAATACAGATGCGATGCAGCATCAATACAGACTGGATTCAGCATCGATACAGAATACAGATGCAGTGCAGCATAAATACAGACAGGATGCAGCATCGATACATTCACATTTGCAAGCATTTTGCAAAAGCTGCGACAAACTGCCAAAAGTAGCAATGCAGGCACTACTTAACTTAAGCAGGCGCAAATGCGCTACTTAATTGTTGCAAAAAGTCGCCTCTCTTTCTTAATTTTCATTGTTCCAGAGCGAGTCACACGTACAGCTCTTTGAGAGTCAGTACCAGCAATATGGAGCAACTGCTTTGCGCATGAAGGTTTTTATGTTCATGGAACAGATGCTGAATAGTGCTGTGTATTCAGTGAGTACCTTCATATTAACACATACAACATAACCGGAGAGAAATCGGGCGCGAGACCGACGCTGTTCGTGCTCAACAAGACATGAGAGTGACACCATATTTCTTAACTTGGGCTAGTGCTGAAATGAACAATGACAAGGTTGACAAGGTTCCATACATCACTACCTGAAATCGATTTGAAGGTTCTATAAAAGAAAAATTGTGAAAATCGTAGAGGTTTAATTACTAAAACATAATCACTGAGATTTTTCGCTTGAGGAACTCACAAAAAAAAGATATTAACAACTTTATATTTTGAGATTATGACAATATTATGTAGGTAGACAAAATCATCTTTGGTAGGTACAAAGGCTTTCCCTTTATGTTATTTTAAGTTCTAAATTGATAATAGGAATTCTATAGACCTCTTCTTAGTAGTCTATAGACCTCTATATATAGACAAACTCTTGAATTTCCAGGCGAGAATGACATCGAGCAACAATCCAAACTCAAAGATTATATTATTATTGACTTGTCAAGATCAATGATGTCATTATAATAACACATGTTGCCCTGTTGATACAAAATATTATGGTTTATACATGGAAGTAGTAATAAAGGTTTTTATACACTGGATGTGAATTAATCAGATGATGGTTCATTAATTGAACTGAATAATTATTCAACCAAGGAAAAAGTTGTAAAACTATTTTCATATGAAAAACAAACTAATTTAATTACTTTGTTTTGCATAAATCATATTCGTAGACGCCTCCTAAAACATTCAGGTAGAATCTTGCCATTGTTCTTTCATCTCAAGGTGATGTAGGGATAGAACTTAGAAGTGAGCACAGTTTCTAACATCTATAAATTTTTCTCTACAGGATGATTCCAAATGTGCTCTGATAATGCGACAGAGGTTGTTCCGGCTTTTGAACGAACTGTGTGATAGATTCGATGATGATGGAACCATGAGTCATCAGGCAGGCATCATGACATTGTGTGCTGATCTCCTCAAAACGCCAGCTAATGCCCAGCAGTTCTGGGCACTGCATCAAAGGGATGAGCAATTTGGCTCAGTGTCCCTTTGGCACACAGCTTTGGAATATTTCCCTTACAATTTTAGTGCATTGTCGATATTATCTGCGGGATTGGCTGAGGCTGGAAAGAATAGTGTAAGAAATGTAAGTATTTGAATGTATAACAAACTAGATAATGCCCGCGACTTCGTCCGCATCGATTAAGGTTTTTAATTCCTGCAGAAACTTTAACAAAAGACACCATAGCAGAGGTGATAAGCATCCTCCTTGAGGAAAACCTCTGGTAGATTTAATGGTATACTCTTCTCCATCTAGTTCAGCAGTTATCCAGCGATACGTCTGTAACATGTTCATTATCCACATTTCTACTGCATGCTCAATGCTGTCTTTCTGAAGTGCTGCTTTTATTTTTATTATTTCAACATCGAAGAAGCACCCGAGAGCGAACTCCTTGTCGACCGAGCGAAGCGAAGGTCTCTGAGTTTACTAGAGCGATTTGCACTTGTCCGTCCGTCCGTCTGTCACAGCCTTATAACTTCTGAATTACTGAACGTAATTACTTCAATTTTAGATATGATATGTAAACCGATGGCCTCCAGCCGAAAATGGCTTAAAAAGTTATAAAAATCTTTATTTCAGGGGGGCTCCCATACGAAATGGGGGGCTTTCAAAGTGGAGATTGTATTCGAGGCTAGATTTCTAAAACCACTTTGTTTTAAAACTTGAAACTTACACATAATTTGAGTTATATTCTGTACTTGAACAACAAATACTAAAATTAGATAAATATTATAAAGAAACGAAATTATTTGAGTTTTAATGGGCATCAATGTTTTTAACAAAACTTCACTATACTGTTACTAGATGGCGCTGTCTTTAATATTGTAAATATGCATCCCATCCACGAAAGTTGATGACGATTGACGTCATCAGATTCGGCGCGTTTTAATTACAATATAATATGTATAGTTAAAACTACCTTATGGGAATTATGGGATACCGCGAGGTCTCAGTTCGGGGCGAACCACTAGTTATTTATTGATCATTCAATTCTGACCACTAAATTATGGAGGGCAGTTTCAGTAGATTTGCCCCTCATATAATATTATGTACGCGTGTTGATTAATGTATAGTGGTAGAATACAATAAATATCCCAAATGTTAACTATAGATAGAGCCTCTATAGTTAATATAAAGCATATTTTGACCACATATATTTTTCCATTTTCACCCTATTGCAGCTAATAGCAGAACTGAAAAATCTGCCAGTTTACACGGAAATCTACAACCCCAACTCGGTGACCTTAATGGCAATACAATCGGATAACGCGGTCATAGGTCGCGAATACTACCCCCTAGGGGACCAATCTTACTGCATCGATGCGGGGTCCAAAGCGACCATAATGGAGAGAAGGGAGGGGACCATGATACACTACCGTACACCGTATTCTTACTGGACCATATTTAACAGTGAAGTCGAAAAAGCTTTGGACCGCAAACAGAACTATCAAAACGTTAACACTACGTTGGAAAAAGTTTACCAAGGAACTAAGGTTTTGAAGGGAGTTCTGAAAGTCTTGGTAGGGGATAAGAATATTCCTAAGACTTTGGTGGCGCCAAGTGAAGGCGTGTTCGATATTTTGGTGAGGTTCATGAGATCGGATGCCGCACCACTGCAGCTGTTGGTTGAATGTCTGAACGTTTGCACGGCCGTAGTGCCGGTTTTTCCGAAGGAAGTTCAATTAAGGTTAGTGTTGAAATATTTAACTACTAGATGACGCCCGCGACTTTTAATTCCCACGGGAATTCTTTAATTTTCCGGGATAAAAGTAGCCTTTGTAGTTTGTGCTAATCCTGGGTATGTCAAATCGGTTCATTCATTTTTAAAGAGTAACAAATATCTATCCATACATCCATCCTCACAAACTTTCACATAATATTAGTAGGATTAATAGGATAGGATATTCTTATAGCTGCTAATATATTATAATATAATACTAATTAATATATAATATACAAATACAATTAATATATTGGTCCGGGAGCCAGTGACAGATTTTCATGACCAAGTCCCTCCCAATCAAAAATTCGTGAAATGCATTAGGGATTTATATTATGAATATTCGCAACCGTCAGCTGCACCGTCTCCGTGGGTGGGGCGGACAGTGGCAGCCTCGAAACGCATGGAGGAAAAAAGTTTTTTTTGTCATTTCCTCCCATTTCACTTCACTTTTCACAGCACTTGCCCATATTATTATTGTTATATAGTCAATAATAGGCGGAAGCGAAGCCGCGTGTAATGGTCGATAGTAAATAAATTAATAATGTTCTCTCGATCGAATTTTTCCCACTGTGAGTTGTGACGCTCAATCTCAACTGTGACTAGCCTTTTATATTATTATTAATAGCTCACCTGATGGTATCGTCACACGATGCAGTCTAAAACTGTAGCGGGTTAACTTGGAAGGACGTAGGGCAGTTTTTTATATAAATTCGTTCTTTTTCCTCTTCTGTATCAATCGATAACGTCAACTCCCCTTGGGACCCCAAAGACCATCAGCTCTTCAAACTATGTGCCATTCGCTCACAGGTTTCCTCACGATGTTTTCCTTTACCGTTTATTAATAGAATAGAATTATTTTTATTCAAATAAATTTTTACAAGTGCTTTTGAATCGTCGGTGAGTCTACCACTGGTTCGGAATGCATTTCCTGCCGAGAACCAGCAAGAAACTCGGCGGTTGCACTTTTCAAAACAAGTTTACAATAGGTATTATGCTATGTATGCAGTGTTTCCACAATGAGGGGAAGTTCCAAAAATGAAAATTTACAATTCAAAACGTGTTAAGACGGGCAGGCACAAAGTAGCCCCATTCCCGCCGGTGGAACCCGTTCACGAGCATGACCATGATCCAGCCGTTGCTTCGCTTCGTTAATATAACCGATAATTTGATGTACTACTGTAAAAAGTGAAATGAATTATTCCAGGTTAATAAACACAGGTCTACTGCCGCGTATCGTCAACCACCAGCTGAGCCACGTGGAGTACGCGAACGGCGTATCCCTGGACTCCGCGTCGGTTGGATCGTACCTGGTCACCATCGAACAGCCTAATGGATCCTACGAGTTTCTTGGCGCCTACGTTGATATGCTGTGCGCTTTTCATCAGGTAACATTATTCTGCACAAGCTGAAACCCGCGACTTCGCCCGCGGAGTTTTAAGTTTTTAAAAAATCCCGTGGGAACTCCATTTTTGATACCTATATAAAAACTCAGTTCAACAATTTAGCCATAAAAAGGCAAATTACACCCACACGCATTGTTAACTCCCGGGCGTGCGACTTGTAGGCGTCTATTGATAATCGCATAGTAACAGAAAATATGTATGAACTCCCAGGCGTCTAATGAACGCATAGTAACAGAAATGTATTAACTTCCAGGCGTCTGATGACGATCGCAAAGTAACAGAAATGTATTAATTCCCAGGCGTCTGATGACGATCGCATAGTAACAGAAATGTATTAACTCCCAGGCGTCTAATGAACGCATAGTAACAGAAATTTATTAACTCCCGGGCGCCTGATGACGATCGCGTAGTAACAGAAATGCATTAACTTCCAGGCGTCTGTTGACGATTGCTTATTAACATAAATGTATTAACTCCCAGGCGTCTGATGACGATCGCATAGTAACAGATATGTATTAACTCCCTGGCGTCTAATGACGATCGCATAGTAACAGAAATGTATTAACTCCCGGGCGCCTGATGACGATCGCATAGTAATAGAAATGTATTAACTTCCAGGCGTCTAATGACGATCGCATAGTAACAGAAATCCTTCTGCCCGGCCTCGTGCTCATAGTCCGCGAAGTGTTCCCGAACGTGTGCGGCTGGCGGTACAGCCACACGCACGAGCGACGGCACTTGATACAGCGATGTGCGCGGTTCCTGGCGCTGGTGCTGCAACAGATCGGCACGAAGCCCAGCCAGATGCTGTTGAAGAAGACGTGCGTGTACAGCCTTATGCACACTGAGAACGCTTTGGAGTTGATGAAGATTATTTCTTTTGGTAAGTATAGGCACTACTACAGTAATCTTTCCGATATCCTTACTGATATTATAAATGCGAGTGTGTGTTGGGTATAGTTGAGGAACTTTAGGGCCAAGAGAAAATTTTGTCTACACGTTTTCTCGTGATATCTAGATTCACGAGTAAATGAGATAAAATTTTCTCGTGGCGCCCTGTGAATGTTAGCCCTAAGTTGAAGTGATTAAGTGTTTATACCGGAAAATCAGAGTTCCCAGGAAATTTTCAAAAACTAAATCCACGCGGACACAGTCGCGGTCACCAGCTAGTTATTTCATAATGCTATCTTTTTTTACAGAGCATCAGTCTTTGTCTGCATTACATGTTAAAATAGACAAACAAACATACATAAAATACATAAACATGCACACATAATTGTGTGTATTTTTGTGCTTACGTTTCTTCCACCGTAGCACCAAAACTATTACTGAGTTGATTTTAATGAATGAGGTATCAATCGATTCTTGTTTCGGTCCGGGTGACATGGGCTATATTTTATACAAACAAAATCAATATGACGGTTAATTTAACAGTCAGTTTTTAAACTTTTTCTTGTCATTTTGTAAACTATCGCTTTAAATTAACGCAGCAGTTTAATGTTTTGTCAGATTACTAACACAAAAACTGTCAAAATGTCAGCTTTATTCATCAGCTGTTAAATTTTACTTGGCGATGGTGAAATGGACCCTAAATGTTTGACACAGGTAACGAACGTCTGGAGCGGCTAATTCAGGACGACACAAACTGGGTATCAGGGCCCGCTTACCAGTACACCTATACCTTGCAACGCTGCCTCGCGATCGTGATGTTCACACTGAGGCAGAAGAGTCTCGTCGGCGACAGCAGCGATGTGTCGCCGCTGGAGCAACTGATATTCGCGCAGAGCAAGCAGAATGACGAGCTGAAAGTCGTGCCCAAGGTCACGAGTTACATCAATCACGCGTTCAATAAGAGCCTGTCTGTACTCAGCTGTCGGCTGTTGAAGCGATTTGCGAATGTAAGTATTGACAAGTTTTGTTTTTTGTTCAGCTATCTATTCGTTTGATGTGAAACATCTATAGCCGCGGGTCAGATCTCGCCACGCCAACAGTATGTTTGATAGTATGTATGTAGATTGTAGTACGAAACAGTGTTGTTTACTACGGTACACGTAGCCTGTGTCTTACTTAAAATAAGTAATTTTAACAATAAAATATGTCTGAGTGATAGTTTAGAAAGTGAAAGTGAGCAGCCTCTTGCAAAAAAAGCAAATTATAAAGCAAAAGCTAGTTCTTGATAAACTGATGATTTTCAGGGTTTCCAAATGTCTCTGTTCGCGTCGTTAGACATGACGGCGTATCAAGTGCGAGTCATGTTCCTAGACCGGTTGCGGGACCACCACGAGACGATCGAGCTAAAGATCGCGATATTGGAGTTCGTCACCACCTGCATCGGCAAACAGCCCGGCCTCACTGAGGCGTTCTTTATGATGAACCACGAGAAAGTTAAGGAGGAAGAGAAGAGTAAAGAGAACGGAGAAGTTGTGAAAAAAGAAAAAGTTGAACCTGATGACAGTTTTGAGGGGATATTGGGATATATGGCTGATTATCTCGGGGCAGTGAAATCTGTAAGTACACAACATATTATCATAATCTCTTAACTAAATTAATGCACTATTTCACCAACGTTCTCTAACTTTTACGGGCTACATAAGCTAAGTCAGGCGACGCTTTCTGTCAATTTTGTTTTCCCAAACCTTTAGAACACCTATAAAGGTGAAAATGATACTGAACAAGGGATTGTATTTAAGCGCTACCTACGTAAAGAGACTCCTACTTAGGGTATGAGGTATGGTTGGTTAAAATGGGCATGACTAAGAGCCGATTTCACCAGTCTGTCTGTCAGTATAAGTCTTATCCGAGCGTAAATTTGATATTTTGACAGTATTTTCAATACAAAAACTGTCAGAACGCTCAATTTATTCTTAGGGCAAACGTCACTTGAACGAAACGAAGTTGGTGAACGTGAAATCGGCACTTAGTCTCGTGCTATCCTTTTCCGCCGGGAGTGAATTATGAAAGTGATAGTGCGAGGTTTTAGATCACTAGCTGTATTGGTAAACGAAAATATCGTGAGGAAACCTGGATCGGAATTCCGTAGGACTTCGTCTGCCGCATCGCGCCATTGCCTTCAATAACTAATCGTTATTGAATGTCTAGTATTGAAGTGTTACACAATATTGATATATACCTAAATTAATGTTTAATTATTTTGGTTTTAGGATGCAAAAGCACTCCACAGTCCGTTGCTGGCATGTATCATGGCACTATTCCACGCGTTATGGAAAAACAACATGCAGATACTCGTAAAAAAATTACGAGAGCATCCCAAATTCTGGGAACACATGACCAGCCCACTATTCAGTCACATTCAACCCAAGCTGAGAACTTACAGCCAAATATTCAACGTTCTCGGCATCGAATTGTTCGTGTCCAGGGGAAAGTTGGAACCGAATTTCCAAGAGGTGCTAGAACTCTTCTTCGATACAAATAAAAAGCATTTAGATACTTGGATAGACTACATATTCTCATTTAAAGACAGAGGCGATGATGAAGAGCACGTCGACAAAGTGCCTGTATGGTTGGGCTTACTCACTTCTTGGAAAGATTTTGTGACCATATTCTGTAAATTTCTGCCCATAAGTCTCAATATTGCTCATAAAGCGAAGCTGGTCGCGCCTTGTATGAACGCGTTATTGAACGAGTTGGATGATTTGAAGGATGGGAGACTCGTCGCCATTTTAGCAGAACTCTACGTCATAATGCTGGCGAATTGGAAGGACGATTGCTTCGATAATCGTAAAGAGAGCGCCAAACAAGTGGACACTTTACTCACCAATACAGCGATCGTTTACGAATGCTTGTATCCAAGAGCGATACGCTCAATTCTTTCCATCGGAACCGTTGCGATCAGCACCTTGGACTACGAAATAAAGGCGAATAGCGTCACAGCCCAAAGCATTATACGGTCCGTCACTAACATAAACAGTCTGGAGCTCGGGAAATTGCTGGACGAAATCAAAGATGAAACCAAATCCAATGAAAGACTTAATGAGCGATCTGAAGATATACCTCCGATAGTGTTATCACTAGCGATGTTAGAACAGTGTTTGGAATTATACGATGAGCTCTTTTCGGGGCTGTCACAATGGTTTCAGTCGACGAAATTCATAAATAAAATCCTGTGTTGCCTGCAAGCTAGTTTGCAGAATCGGCAGCATTACGACACTTCGCTAGCGGCTTTGAGGTGTTTGACGGCTTACGCGAGAGGGCCTTTTTCGAAAGATCTGCTGATGAGCGACGTCGACCAATTTCTGTGGCTGCAACTGTTGCCGCCAAAGTTTGAGATTAACACCAATGGAAGCGCCAAAAGTCCGTTGGCTTGGAAACCTCAGGAGTGGTGGCGCGTTTACGCGTTCAGTTTGGACTTCATTTCGATGATGGTGATGAAACACGGGCAGTTCTTCGCGGGCGATGCGGTCACGTTCGTTGGTGTGCACTTGGAACATTTGATAGAAGCTGTGCTGTTGCCGCGCCAAGTGTTCAGCATTGACGCGCTGAATCTGTGCGCTTCGACTTTGAACCTTGTTGTTCAGTTGGTAAAGTTCGAAGCGAGATGGCGAATGGAGAATATAAACTCTCTCATTGGGATTATGGTAAGTTTTGTTTTCAACCATATTTTAAGGTTTTTCAATTATTAAAATGCAGTCAGTTTCGCTTTTGTTCCACTTGTTTGTTTTGTCAAAGATGTGCCGCCAAGCGATTTAGCGTTTGAGTTAAATAGCGTTTAGAAACCAATTTGGGGGTATGGGTTTAACTAAAATTGACCTAACCCTTACCAAGTTAGCCTGCTACCATTTTAGACTGTATCGTCACTTACTATCAAGTGAAATTGTATATTTGTCATAAATGATTAACTTATGACTAGAAATTATAAATTCCTAAATTGCCATTTTCAGCAAACGCACCCAGGGTATTTTACTATTAAGAACCCTAGTGAGAGATCGACATAATATTTTTCCTTTTTTTTTATTCATGACAACTCTTTCAAGACAAGATAGCACTCTTTCATGACAGGATAACCCCCTTTCATGACAGGATAGCCCTCTCAGCATAGCCCACTTTCATGACAAGATAGCACTCTTTCATGACAAGATAGCACTCTTTCATGACAGGATAACCCTCTTTCATGACAGGATTGCCCTCTTTCATGACAAGATAGCACTCTTTCATGACAAGAACTCTTACTGTGGCACTTGTTCCCCCTTAGCCGTAGCCCCTTTTTCTTACATGAACCGTTGGTACCCCAGCGCAGCACGAGCGCCTGCTTGCACCAGTGCGTGATGCTGATCCTGCGCGCGCGCCGCTTGCCCGACCTCACGCCGCAGCCAGACGACACTGCGCTCGGCGCCGCGCCCACGCAGCCCGCCGTCCTGCACAGGTAAACGAGTCACACTAATACTCTCAGCATTACCTCAAAGGAAACCAGCAGAGGAATTGTCGAAAAATTATTGCTACAGTGTGACAATCGCAAGCACTTCTGATTAGTTGAATTTATAGCGTTCTTGTTGAATAAGTTATCATTTTAACTACACTAGCGGCACGCTATGATGGCCGGTTTGACGTTTGTCCGCTCATGAAGTTCCGTATTAATTGATAACGACTTTGAAGGAAATAATTGTATTACTTTATTGACGATAGTGATGTGCAGAGATTCATAAATTTTATCGAATGTAGTTTTAGGTTTAGGACTCAAAATTTATTTATTAAATTGATTTCTAAAATGTATACAAGTGTAGAAAAATCAGTTTGCACCATTTAAGGGGTGAATGTACTTGTGAATATGAACAATTTTCACTATGTGGACAAACCTCTGAAATCGCAAAAAATATCAGCTGTTTCATACAAAAGGTAAAATTTTTATTTTTATATGATATATACCACAACTCGGCATTTGGTTTTCTAAATTGAAAATTTTTAAAAATGGAATCTAATACGATCGTCACATAGGATCGCTGGCTAGCACAACTACTACCTCCGGCAAACTCGCGTCAATGCTCAATGCAAAACAAAGCAGTTTCGAATTGACGTTGCTTCGAAAAGTATAAACTGTCAGTGCAATGCGATTGTGATATAGTTTTGACCTGGCTTTGGATTTCAAATATTGATACTGCATTACTGTTGACCCTTGCTCGTGATAGCAGTGACGACAGTGAAAATAGTAGTATGGACGAATCTGATTAATTATGGCCTTTTGTGGCACCTTTTTTGGTATCTTTTGTATTCATATGTTTCTTGTGTGCATATAAAGTATGTATATTCATTTTCATTCAAATATTCAGTTCGTTCAAATAAATTAAATAAACATATACATTTTTGTTTTATTAAACCTATTTAATCAGGTACAAAAACAAAACTTAATTGTTTTTTGTTCGAGAATAAATTGACATTCCACATCACTATTGTAATGTGTCAAACCGGCCATCATAGCGTGCCGCTAGTGTAATAGCCAGGTAGTACCCAACAGTCATTTTAACTTAACAGATTGCAATCAGAGTATCAAACCGATTGCAATCGTCACACTGTCAATTTAATATCAATTTCGTCAATTACTTTTAAACAATCCTGCGATCGTCACACTGTAGCAATCATTTTTAGACAACCCAGTTTTATGCATATTAATCATTTTTTTAGGATTCTGGAGATCCTCCACATGGCAACACTCTGCCTGCTCTCGTTCAGCCCAGACCTGCTGTCGCTGCTGGCCGACCCTCAGCTGGACCTGGAACGGTGGCAGCCTGTCGTGGAACTAACCTTCGGCGCCCCCAAGATTACTTACGAACAGTTCCCACAGCTGACGTTCGGGACTATACTTTCTGCAATTTGTTTGCTGACCAAATCGCTGAATCACGTGAGTATTAAAAAAATATTGGAACTAAGTTCCTTTTTGGTTTTGCGGATGGAGGCTAAGCGAAAAAAAGTGTAAGAAGTTTCAGTCACGTCATTTTTGCCTTCGTTTATTACACACATTACATCATAGCGTTGGTGGCGTAGCGGCTAAACAAAGGAGTGAAACTATCGGTTCGGGGTTCGAATCCTGACTTCAGATCATGTTTTTGTTCTTATTTTTTAATTTTTGGTTTTATAGAAGAGAAATTCCGAACAAAATATTTGCGCCAAAATTTACTAACGCCATCTATTATCTATACATGTGGCGAATATGTTAGAACCATCTCGTAAAAAATAAACAGACATTAAAGCAAGTTCACGCTGCCCATAATAGATGGCGTTGATTCTGAACTTCGTTCCAACCGAGTGTTCCACGACGCTCCCGCATTTTTTATTTTACAGTTATTTTTTAGGAACAAAATCAATATGACGGATGTTATCCAATTTTCCATAGTCGGAACTCGGATACACAGTTACAAAACAGTCTACAGTTTAAATCCCTAGTGAGAGATCGTTAAAATATTTTTCTTTTTTTTATTCATGAAAAGATAGCCCTCTTTCATAACAGGATAACCCCCTTTCATGATAGAACAGCACTCTTTAGAATAGAATAGAATAGAAATGTTTTTTATTCAAATAAACTTTTACAAGTACTTTTGAATCGTCAATGAGTCTACCATGACAGGATAACCCCCTTCCATGACAGGCAGCCCTCTTTTATGACAGGATAACCCCTATCATGACAGGCAGCCCTCTTTCATGACAGGATAACTCCCTTTCATGACAGGAAAGCCCTTTTCATGACAAGTTTGTACTCTTTGATGACAATATATATATGTTACAGGCATATCACTCTGAGGAGGGCAGCGGCGGCGGCGGGCGGTCGCCGCGCGGACGTAGGCGCGCGTGCTCGTGCGGCAGCCCGGGCGGGCCGGTGGAGGCGCGGCGCGCGGCGCGCAGCGAGTCCGCCGGCAGTATCTCCTCCGCCGCCAGCGCGCTGCCCGCGCCCAACGAGCGGCTGGTGGCCGGCGCGCTCGAGGCCACCATCACGCTGCTCGCCTCGCAGGTACTTATTACAGTCGAACAGCTGTCAGCCGCCATTCGAAACATACTTATTTTATAAAATATGTCTGTGGGACGCTATTCGCGGCTTCCGCACACACACACGCGCGCACATAATAATATATATTCTATAATTCGAATAGCACGAAATTCTTGTCTTCCATCTGTCCGAAAATTTTGATCAAGAATCCAGTGAGAATCCTGTTTTTTAACCGACTTTCAATAAAGAGGAGGTTCTCAAATCTCAATTCAAATTTTAGTGTCAGGTCATTTTCTAAATTGCAACCTATCTATAGATAGGTTGCAATTTAAGAAATGACCTAAGACACTAAAATTTATATACCAAAATATGTTAAGACCGGTTTAACAGTTTAATTATGGATCAGATTTACTGTACCATTACATGAGAGATGTTTAGTTTTAAAAATCAAAGGATTCATATCTAAATGACGTTTTCAGGCGCTGCTGGCCGTTCGCGACCCGAACGTCTCGGCGCGACACAAGCAGCTCGTCCGCCGCGAACTGGCGTCCGAGCTGACCGTGTACCACGACTTCGTGCGCAAGCGCATCCTGTGCGCCGCGCACTCGCGCCCGCACCTCGTGCGCAACAAGCTCGGCGCCTGGCCGCTGCCGCCCAACGAAGAGGAGGCCAACAAGATCGAGATGGCGAGGAAAGAGAAAAACCCATTCAACATCGAAGATGACGACAAAGCCTTACCCCCTCCACCACCCCCGAAGAGGCCATCACACGATTCAATGCGAGAATACGTTCTGCGCAAACATTATTTAGACAAGTGCGCGCAAACTCCTACAAAAGATCCCCCCTCCCCTGTATCTCATTCCACTCCAACGTCGGACAAAAAGAAAGACGCTTCCAGAAGCTCGAAGCGAGTCTCCTGGGCCGAAACAACGAGAGACAGCGATGAAATTCTCGATAGTTCCTTACAAGAAATAGAACCTGTGTACTCCAATCTGACTGATGTACAAATCAACAACGATGAGGATTACTTCCATTTTATGTCTATTGTATTCCTTTACATATGCCAAACAGAATTGTGAGTTGTATTTTTTAAATTAATCGTATTAATGTATATGTAAGAATAAAATAAACCATTTTGCTATTTTTTAAATGTCATTCTTTTACTTGAATTTCCTTTTTTAAAAGAAATTGAAAGAATTCTGTTCTATGAGTTGTTTGACGCTCAAATGGAAATCTAATAAAGAAATCTATCGATTCGTAGATTACTTATTGAAAACAAAAAACACCACAAAATTAAAAAATTATAAAATTCAAACTTCAAAATTATTTATTTCACATAGATAGGCTAACCTGTGGCTCTTATGACACGTTATGAATCTACCACCGGCTGCTGAGAAGAGCCGGCAAGAAACTCAGCAGTTGCTCTTTTCACATTAATCTAGATCACAAGAAAAGTATTTCTGTCACCGATCTATATTTAAAAATAATTTTAGGACAAGTGTAAATTAAAAAAAAAAGCTTTTAGTAGCTGGCTACATCTTCAGACCCTGGATGTCATCTTAGACCAAAGTACTCGTCAAGACGAATCAAACGAGCCCAAACACGTTGGGGTTACGTTGTTTTACTAATCTAGTGTTCCGATAGCCATCTTCTGGCTCCATCATCAGATCAGCTCCATGTCACTGTCATCCGATTTATAGTCTGTTCAAAAAGAGAACCCTTGTGGTCAAACAGTGTACTATGGCTGGAATCACATCTGTGCGCATCGATTCGCATTTTGTCTTTCAAAGCATTTTCTCCCTATAAAACTACTCTACTCTGATAGCGGTTTCTATATTAAAATCATCCTATAAATTCAAATTTAAAAAACCAATTTTGGACAACACCTTTAATTTGGTTTTTCGCAATTTGTAAACTAATACGACAAACTAAGCTAATAGCATTCTAATTGCGCCAGTAGAATTATCATCTTCACAGGTTTACATATAAATCTTTACTTGAAAGTGACCAGTTTAAGAAATTAATCAAAATACCGAGTTGGACGTGAGTTACTCACAAATTAGTCAGTAAGTATTTTGATTAATTTCTTAAACTGGACACTTTCAAGTAAAGATTTTTATATAAACCTGTGAAGATGATACTGCCATTGTCGCAATTAGAATGCCATAAGCCTACTTTGTTGTATTAGTTTACAAATTGCGAAAAACCAAATTAAATTTGAATTTCGCGGGCAGAACTGTGTCTTCCACCTTAAACTAAACGGACGAAATCACTTCCGATAGCTACTTATGAAATATAATATATTGTGATTAAAAGTATGAATTTATAATAGTAAAATAATTAACCATTGTTTTTCAGATTTGCCTTTAACAGGGACCGAAAGACAGAGAAGGTATCTTCAAAAGTTAAAAAAACAGTAATCCTGAGAAGTTAGAAGAATTAAAGAAAAAGAATTTAGAGCAAACAAAAAGAAAATAAAGAAAAGTAAATGATCTTAATGAACGGGAACGGGAACTGTACCTACTTGCAGCGACAATTAGCAAAATTATAAATCCTCCCTTACAAATTCCTTTTTCTAACATTATTTTCCTCTGTGTGACAAAAATATTAAATTCATTTGTGTTTCATCATTGTGACGAACAATTTTTTTGCTATTGACCCTTAAATCAATACAGTCAAGGATTATTTTTACTTTGACGCTAAAGTCATCGAATACGAATACGATCAATGGAATAGGTGAAACTAAATGTTACTTTGCAATAATGGCATTAACATGTACGACTATATGGGACTTCTTTCGTGGCACGACGGACATGCTATAAATGAATAGTAAAACTTTAGGATTATGGACATAAAGCACAAAGCTTCTTAATTTTGGTTTTTATTTGTAACAATAGACAATAGTAATAATTAAAATACTTTTTTATTTTTAGTTGCCCATCATATTCACTATTGTTACGATTGACTCGTTCAAAACGTCTGGCAACATTGTCATTATAGTAGGAATGTGGTAGGAATTTTGTATGGTCCAGGGTTCATTGGCAACATTTTTAACATTTTTAACATGGCCGCATGTTGAACGAAACGATTTTCTTTACTGTTTGCCAAATAAAACAATATTCGCGTGTATTGTGAGCGGATTTATGTCGATCGTGAAGCCGGAGATTTGAATAATTTGTGAGACAAATTTACGGTAAGGGCGGAGGTAATTTTGTGTGTTTTGGCGTGTTATTGTCGGCGGTTTGGTGATTGATCATATTTTTGTGATTTGTGGTTTAGGCTGCGATCGCTAGGATGATGCATCACCCGAACATGCATCATCAGCCGATGTCGGGGCACCCGCCGCCGCCGCAGCACCTCTCGGTGTCGGGACACCAGGGGATGCCGGCGCATCACCAGATGCCGCCCCACCAAATGCACAGGGAGAACAGGCATGTAACATTAACTAGGTAACGTGCGGCTTTTTACTAGTTATTTATTTTGCTTTGCCATTACAACTAATAACAAGTTTACAATGTATTAGATGACATTTGAGTTGTGCTAATTAGCCTTTGTTTAGAGTTGTCACATCACTAAAATAGGTACCTACATAATGATACATTTTGTACAGTTTGTAAAACCTGATCTAATCTATTTGTATGATTAGAACAGGACAGGCAGCTAGCCAAGGCTTATTTGCCTTATATAGCCAAGGCTAAGCCAAAAACACCATCTTGAGTACCTTACTTCTGGGTGAACACTTCCTTGGCATAATAAAACTTGAAGTTACAAAAAAATTATCCAAATCACTGGAACTAGGAAATACTCCCAGAGTGTTGGACACTTTATCTCGCTGAATGGCCAAGCTTTTATGTTGAGTATAAGCAGGGGCGCCGACTCCGTGGGTGCTCGGGTGCTCCAGCACCCACGAGAGGTAAATAGTGAGTGCCGAGCACCCACGACTGTGAATATCTAAAATAATTCTCATTCTCATCTTTTAACAAACGCGATCTAAATAATATACCTACCTAAATAATATACGTAATACGACAACGTGAACTATGATAACGACAAAAAAACGATCCAAAATATCGACCACAACTCTGTTTGAATTTTTAATCTGTATTATACGGCGAAGGCAAGCTAGCTTTAAACCTGAAGTTAGATGCAGGTGTCTTTGCGAAGCGCAGAACTGCCGAATTTCACTTTTGTTTTGTTTTGTTACATAGCATAGACCAGAAACAACAAGAGTTACATAGGTCCACAGAGTACATTTATATATACCATAGGTCTGTGATTCATAGATTTTATTCGTTACCGTTAAAAAAGCTGGAGCACCCACGGGAATTTTAAAAACCCGGCGCCCCTGAGTATAAGTATCTATATACAAGTTAAGATATTCTTAAAACAAAGACTGAATCAAAGTTAACCCAGGAAGGCACACTATACCTATTACCTAGACACCCTAGTAGAAATATAAACTAATGCTATAGGTATCTGAGTAGACTGACTTGAGTTACTGCACTATATCATATAATTAAATGTCTTTTTCATATTTTTCTCTATCGTGTTGTGTTGTGTTTTTCTGTTATGCATACTCTGACTTTCTGCTAATTTACAAACAAATTAATAATATTTGAATGTTAATTTATACACAAATTTCTAAACTACTAGTCTAAGGGGCAATTTCACCAGCATAAAATAAGTGTTATCTAAGCATAAATTTGATATTTTGGCAGAGTTTCGATATAAACACTGTCAGAAGGCCCAATTTATTCCTTGGTTAAATGTCACTCAACATTGGTGAAATCTGCACTTAGTAGTGTTCTGAAATTTCTTGAATTTCTGAAAGGTACTGTGAAATGGACTGCAACTCTTGTCAAGTAAGAGATTTGTATACGCTGAAATCAGCACCACTTTCAGAATAGAATAGAATAGAATAGTGCAAGTTTTACAAAACAATAAAACTTGTATTATTTAGCAGAGATGATGCACAGCATCTGTGGGAGATCACGTGGTACTTCCCTTTTAATCCTTCGACCAATCAGAGGGACCTGTTAAGGTATCAGCCAATCATTAGACACTTCCGTTTGTTGTTTGTCACGTGGTCACAGGTATGGCGGCGCTCGCCGCGCTTTGCTCATAGAAGTCTCACACCAGGAGGCCTTATTGGGATGCTGTGCATCATCTCTGCTAAATAATACAAGTTTTATTGTTTTGTAAAACTTGCACTATTATTCGGCATGTGATGATGCACAGCATCTGTGAGAGACGTGTTTATTAACTCCTGGTGACCACAAACGACGCTATGTGAAGAAATTATAATTCTAAGGAAATTATAATATTATAGAAGGATGTGATCTATATTTAAAAATAAATTAATATGTAAAAGCATATCTGAAATATAAAAATCATAAGGATTTTTCCAAAACAAAATAGAATGTACTCATCAAATAAGTATCAATTTAATTGTAGCTTCGAGACAGCATTCAATATGATAAGTACTATATAAACCAAACCAGATCTTTTGTTACCAAGTTAAAAAGGTTAGCTAAAATTTGATCGGCCAATAAATAATTTGTTATAATAAAAGTTAAGTATATTATTAACATAAGAAGGTATTTAAAGTAATTAATTGGCTTAGAGAAGCCAATTTTCTGCAAAAAACATGTTTTCAATAGGTTACTTCAGACCAACTTTCAGAGACATTCCAGCTTGAATCATTTTTATGTAAATATCGTCATTAAATCTCTTAAAGAACTGTCATTTATTATTACTAACTGACTGAGAAGAAACTCTTCTATACTGAAGAGGTCATTATGTAAGGTTAGAGAGTAGCAGAAAGGCTATAGGGCTCAGCGTAGACACGCTTTCGGGTGAAGCCCATACGTCAATCTAATTCTCAAATGCTGCGTGTTTCCCCTTTTATTTCGATAAAAAATAATAATTATGACTCTGGGTTACCCTTTGTAAGCATTGCCTATTTATCAATTTTCGAACCAGACTTAGTATTACATTGTCATCACCCTGAATGGGCTTTTAAAAAGGCGAGATCAAAAGCGTAAAGCGAGAGGCCAGTTTATGTAGCACCTTAAACAAGGTTACTCTATTTGGAAGAATATTTGGCAAATATGTCACTAGGGTCCCAACTCGAAGATTTCTCTGCTTTTGGACTCCGAAGAGCGATTGCTTTGAGCACTTGTTTAACTTGGAAATGTGAACTCAAGTTAACCTAACCTGACTAAAAGTTGGCAAACACAGACAAGTGTCATAAGGTAGTGTCTCTCTTAAAGGAATAAGAAGACTAAAAATTAAAATAATACAATGTCATTCGATAACATTATGCCCGTTAGAAGGCATTCACTTTAAGCTGGAACGGAATTTTTTAGAGTTAATCTTAGAATTTTTTTAGAATAATAATTGATTTTGGCGATAGCCGATTAATCAGCTTCGGCCCGAAATCGACCTTCGGTCGGATACAGGGGTAAGACCAGCAATCTTTGCTGACATAGTTATCCGCAACTTTGGTTTAGTTGATGGCAAATAGATCGATCAGTGTTTAGAATAGAATATATATATATTTTTTTCTTTTTAATTTTTTTATAACTTTTTACAAAGTGCTTTCGAATCAGTCTTTTGGATATTTGTAAAACCGTCGAAGGAATCACCGTTAAGACTCCATGACGCCCAGATTAAAATATATTGATGAAATATCCAACTTTACCATCCAGTGGTTTTCAGAAGGCTATGTGATGTCTTGTCTTCATAGAGACGCTCTAGGTTGGAAATAGGTATGTTCGGGCTATGGTCCTTCCTTGGCGAGACACATTGTCGGAAAGAACCTGCACTCTCCTGTTCTTATTTTAGATCACCAGATTCAAAAATTTCTCTTTTGGTCTATCATCTGCAGTACATGCCTTTATTATCCGGGGTTTCAAACCCGCGAATAGATTAGACAAGAGTAGGTTAGGAGGTAAATGGCAGTCACATTCTCGTCATTACATTGAGAAAGGGCCTTCGGAGCCCTAAGCAACTGCCACTGCCTCCGATACGCTCAGAGGCAGCCTCAGTAAAACTCGGGTTGAAATGACCGCGAGGCACCTGTTGTGTTGTCCTTTCCTTTAAAGATTCTCAAAAGATTCGTTGCTTTTTATGAGTCATGTTTTTGAGGTACTGGCGGCATTGG
The DNA here is from genome assembly GCA_029955525.1 of Oeneis ivallda. Lineage (NCBI taxonomy): Eukaryota > Metazoa > Arthropoda > Insecta > Lepidoptera > Nymphalidae > Oeneis > Oeneis ivallda. The sequence continues at coordinate 23,439,913 of JARPMR010000003.1, forward strand.
AGTTGATTTGCCGTCTTCCAGCGTGAAAGGACTGGATAGATCGTTCGATTATGAAACTCTCTCTCTCTCTTGACATTTCTTTCCAACCTTAACCAGCGCAAATACCAAAGTTGGACCCACATATTCATACCACCTGTCGCAACAGCGACTGACCCTCATGAATTTGGTGGTTACAAAGCTAGGCAGGATATGGGAGCAAACTGGACAAGAATAAGTATAAGTTAGGAGGTAAATGGTAGTCGCATTCCCTTATATAGAGAAGGGCCTTCGGAGCCCAAAGCAACTACCACTGCCTCCGATACGCTCAGAGGCAGCCTCCGAAAAACTCGAGCTGCGATGGCAGCGAGTCATTGGCCGACAACGGACCCACCTGTCCACGCCACACATTTCTTATATATACAACTGCAACTTTAACCATATTCACTAATTGATCATCGTCAAATTCAAAAAGATATCTGTAACTCGGAGGTATCTTACGCAGATCCCCACAAAAGTTTTTACTAGTATTTATGTAACTTATTTAGGACTTACAACCACAACTGTAACTATGATCACCATGATCGTCATCGAATTTAAAAAGATATTTGTATCTCTAAGGTATCTTACGCAGATCCCCAAGAAGTTTTATCTTATTTATGTAACTTATTCATGACTTACAATGAAATCATCATCGAATTCAAAAAGATGTTCGTAACTAGGAGGTATCTTACGCAGATACCCACAAAAGTTTTTATTAGTATTTATGTAACTTATTTAGGACTTACAACCACAACTGTAACCATGATCAACTGATCATCGAATTCAAAAAGATATTTGTAACTCTAAGGTATCTTACGCAGATCCCCAAGAAGTTTTTATCTTAATTATGTAACTTAGCCATGACTTACAATGAAATCATCATCGAATTTAAAAATATTTTCGTAACTAGGAGGTATCTTACGCAGATCCCCACAAAAGTTTTTATTTTTATTTATGTAACTTACTCATGACTTACAACCACAACTGTAACTATGATCACTTGATCGTCATCGTATTCAAAAAGATATTTGTAACTCGGAGGTATCTTACGCAGATCCCCACAAGAGTTTTTATTTTTATTTATGTTACTTATTCATGACTTACAACCGCAACTGTAACTCTCACTTGATCATTATCAAATTCAAAAAGATATTTGTAACTCAGAGGTATCTTACACAGATCCCCGAATGCCATGGCAGCTGATGGCAAGTGAGGATGCACCCCGAGAAGAAGCGCGCTTGCCTAGAAGATGCCTATTCACTTTTGTTTTAAAGGCACCCAAATTATAGTTTAGTGGTTATAGAGAAAATGGAAACCGGAACGGCATTCCAAATTTTGGCTTTGAGTATTAGGATCGAAAAGCCACCACTCAACAAAAAGTTACAGATTTTGTTCACATTGAACATAGATACGTTCGGCTGGCAAAGCATTACAAATGCCGGCCATGGCCTTATTAGAACTAACAAAGTAGTCTCCATCATTCAATATGGGTTTAAGTACCATAGGTTTCGTTAATTCATTAACTGCTTAACCTCTTATCGAGATACTCCAACAAGTCATTCTCTGAGGTTGCCTACATTCCAGCGAGAACTTTGACGGGTCACTGTGGTTAAGACACAATGTATATCGTCAAGCTCTAGGGTATAGATGCATGCCGGTTTTGCCAGAAATCGGTTGAAACACCGTTACATATTATTCAGTTACTGCCCCCCCCCCCCCCCCCCCCCTGTAATGCTTAAACTAAGCATCTATCCAGGGAAACGTATCGTATTTCATATCGTATCATATCGTATCACAAATATTGAAATATTGTCGAGGGAGGTTAAGATAGTGGTAAGTACAATTTACGATCAAAGTTTTAAAGGGTCTTTAAGGCCTGTGTAGCATCACCAATTTTTGTAAAATTACAAGCAAGAAAAGCTCTGAGTACGCACGAGGTATTTTTGTATCTTTCTATTTCAAGTGGTAATATAAACTAAGCCTCGATTCTTTCAATTTCAATTTCATTTAGTTATTCGATATTACCAGGATGAGGTAAAAAGTTACTCATACCCATCGTATATTCGTACTAGTCACAGCGTAGCATCTGCGCTGGCATAGCAACAGACGAGATAGATAATGGCGGCGGCACAGAGCGCGCGACATAAAGAAAGTATACATAGGAGTATAGCTACGCTCGCTGCGAATGAGTGACGGTAGCGTGCACGCACAAAACTGCGTGTATTGTCACCAAACACTATCGGCGGAGCCGGTTGCACAACACGAGAAAAACATTGCTTCTCAAAAATGTGTATTGTCACCAAACACTATCGGCGGAGCCGGTTGCACAACACGAGAAAAACATTGCTTCTCAAAAATGTCGGTCAATGTGCTGACTCAGCTGACCAGACTCCATATATAGAAGAAAAACTGGGTGACTTACCGAGATTTCTCCCTTTTACCTCACTTGACGCCGGTGACTAACCCTGCGATCCAAAATTAATGGACTCGTGATCCGTAGCGTCCCGACGACGCTGCATAACGCTGGCTTCTGGTAGAAGCCCCAGCCTTGGCGCCCGCGGCAGTGGTAACGATGCCACGTGGCGATGTGTTTCACGTTATCCACACAGGAATTGTCCATAATTACGTTTAAAGTCCGATAAAACATACATTAACCGAAAATTTACGGTAATTACACTCAAATTCACTATTTTAGAATTTATTTATTTACAGCAATTACACTAAAATAATTTCACTGATTCTAAAATAATTTTCGGTGAAAACGTGTTTTCAAACCGGGAAGTAACGACGCTATGAGCAAAGCGCGGCGAGCGCCGCCATACCTGTGACCACGTGACAAACAACAAACGGAAGTGTCTAATGATTGGCTGATACCTTAACAGGTCCCTCTGATTGGTCGAAGGATTAAAAGGGAAGTACCACGTGATCTCCCACAGATGCTGTGCATCATCACATGCCGAATAATAGAAATGTTTTTTATTCAAATAAACTTTTACAAGTACTTTTGAATCGTCAATGAGTCTACCACTGGTTCAAAGTTAATTTGTATAAAAGAATAACTAGAGGAGAATAGAAACAAAGTCACATCTGCTTGTACATATTATCATGTACAAATAAGCAAAATATCACTGTCTAATTTCACTTCTATTTGTTTTTTTCTTCCTTTTAAGGTAGAAATAATCACATTTATAGTTTATAAATTCTAGGGCTCAAATCTCAAGTTGTGAATTTAGCAGATGGAACTTTTTTCTTGGGGACAGTCAATTTGTATTTTATATTCTAAATATATCACATAATTTCATCATCATCAGCAACCCATAAACAGCTCACTAATGAGCACAGGTCTCTTCTCCGAAACATGTCACAGGCCATAGTCCACCACACTGGCCCAATGCAAATTGGTAGCGTGCAGGTATCCTTACGACGTTCTCATTTTCTAATAATTTAGTGTTTTAAATTTCTCAATTATCAATCCACATAAGTTCTACAATTAGGTTAGGTAATTTTCTGATTAAATACAGCTGTGCAAACAACTTATTATACCAGTATGAAACTATGTAAATCCATTGAGAGATATTGATCTATATCATAGCCTTATGCCTCCTAGTTAATATTATTTTCTGTATTATTTTTATACTGGAATTCTATTTACATGTTATTAATAACCATGTTGTAAACTTTGCCTGCAATTAACATCTTTAATGCATACCTCCTAAGCCTTCCTATTGTGAAATACTAATCCTTCCTATTATAAATGTGGAAGTGTGTTTTTTGTCTGTTTTTCTTCAGTTATGTAGTAGCACTTTTTTATTCTTGTGAACCTAAGGGTTCCTATGAGATTGTACAAACCTAAACCTTCAGATTATAGATTGCATCATCCCTTTTCATTTATTGAGATCTCATAATGAGAGATGATTAATTAATAAAATGACCATGCAAATTTTTGTCCCCACCCACCAACAGATTTCAAACCTATCTCAGTTAATACATCATGGCAGCCTGATGATTTTTTACTATTGACGAAATCGGCCGTAGGATTGGGGTTTTCATGCAAATTAAGTTCAAATTATTTATTTTATAGTGAATTGTTTTGGATACCAGTTTAGTGGTGTACAATAATTATAAAACGAACATACAGGAGCATTAACCAACTAAAAAATAGTTATTTGTGTTATATTCAAATTCAAATTCAAAATTATTTATTTCAATTAGGCCAACCTGTGGCTCTTATGACACGTCAAGATTCTACCACCGGTTCGGAAAGCTGATTCTGCTGAGAAGAGCCGGCAAGAAACTCAGCAGTTGCTCTTTTCAAAATAATCATTTTACAATATTAATAAGTAGCTATTACATTGTAATAAGTTTTTATACTATCTTGTGGGCAGCTGGATGCCAAGCTGATTTAACCCGTGCATCTTTGTTAGAATAGAATATGACATTTCCACAAAACGTACTACAATTCAATTCATGTCAAAGACGGGCAGACAGAAAGTAGCCCCATTCCCGCCGGCGGCACCCGTTCACGAGCATGACGCATGATCCAGCCATTGCTTCGCTCGACCATATTTGAGGGAACGTAACAACCCGCACCACACGACACCACCACAGAAATGTTTAAAGAGAGTGTGACATACTTAGTCTACCCGTATTAAAGCATCGAATTGAATACTAATATTCAAATACTAATTTTAAGATCCCATGCAACTTTGTCATTAAGAAAGTCATTAACTTTGTAATAACCGCAACTCAGTAAGTGAGTTTTTACGCATTGTTTAAATTTGTGCAGTGGCAAATCTAGCAATTCCTTCGGAATCATATTATATAAGCGTACGCTCAACCCCACAAAGGATTTTTGCACTTTGCGCAGGCGACATGATGGAATTTCTAGTTTATGACGATTTCTAATGAGTCGATTGTGTGTATTGCCTCTTTGTTTATGCAGATGAATATTTTGTCTCACAAAGACTATATTATTATAAATGTACTGTGAAGCTACCGTAAGAATACCAATCTCTTTAAACTTTTCACGAAGAGATACGCGCGACCCGAGTTTATAGATAAATCGAATGGCTCTTTTCTGCAATATAAAAAATCGGCCAAGTGCGAGTCGGGCCTCGCTCTTTTAGGGTTCCGTTAAAAAAATTTACATAAAAATATTTCCATGTACCCATGGAAATATTTTATTTAATTTTTTTAATTTAATTTAATTTTTATTATTTGTTGTAGCGGCAATAGAAATACACAATCTGTGAAAATTTCAACTGTTTACCTATTACGGTTACCGAGATACAGCCCGCTGACAGACGGACGGACGGACGGACGGACGGACGGACGGACGGACAGCGTAGGCTTAGTAATAGGGTCCCGTTGGTACCCTTTGGGTACGGAACCCTAAAAAATAGTTTCAATATTAGCTGCTCCACATATGGGGCCAAAGGATTTTTTTGTTCCCCGAGGGCGTTATTTTGAATTCAGAGCGAAGTGAAGGATTCTATAGTAGAATCCTGAGCGTAGCGAGGAATTCAATATACGCCGCCCGAGAACAAAAAATTTTGGCCCCGAATGACACATACTATTTTTCATCATTACCTATGAGAAAAAGCTAGGAGTATCAACCTACTATGTATAGAGTATAGACATTACCAATACGTATATTGAAAGTTTAAATAAAACACAAATAATTTTTTATGAAATAATTAACATTAATATTTATGTTGGAAGTATGGGCGTATATTATATCTAATCGACAAATTTGATCACGTGACTTATCGAAGACAACAGCTTCTCAAACATTTATGAATTTCGACACATTTTTGAATTCTCTCTTCTGATTGGTCCGCGTTAATGCTTCAGTATGCTAAAGCACGAACGCGGACCAATCAGAAGAGAGAAATGAAAAGTCCCATGGGGTTAAAATTAAATTTTGCTCCCGCTATCCTCTGAAGCCAATATTCGTTTTTCGAATAGGTATGATGAAATAGTTATTTGTGTTATATGGGGCCAAAGAAATTTTTTGTTGCCCGAGGGCGTTATTTTGAATTCAGAGCGTAGCGAGGAATTCAAAATACGCCGCCCGAGAACAAAATATTTTGGCCCCGAATGACACACAGTATTTTTCATCATTACCTATGAGAAAAAGCTAGGAGTATCAAGCTAGGACTAACAACTATGTATAGACATTGTATATTGAAAGTTATATAAAACACAAATAAATTAGTTATTAGTTAGTTTAAAGCACAAATAAATTATTATTAAATAATTAAACATTAATATTTATGTTGGATACAGTATGGGCGTATATTCGATTGACAAATTGATCACGTGACTTATCGAAGACAACAGCTTCTCAAACATATTTGAATTTCGACACATAATATCGCACGAACGCGGACCAATCAGAAGAGAGAAATGAAAAGTCCCAAAGTCCCAAGTCAAAAAGTGGGGTTAAAGTTAAATTTTGCTCCCGCTATCCTCTGAAGCCAATATTCGTTTTTCGAATAGGTATGATAAAAAAGCTATTGTAAGACGCAGACGCGTTTCTGAGACGCAGAGGAAAACCCGAGCAGCGCGCTTCCCGCGCTCCCTCTGGCCACCTCCTGCCGTTTCGTGATTCGTCGCCTGTGCATGCGCGCGCGTACTTCAGCGTGCATACATTCTTTTTTATTTTTTTTAAACCCAAACATTTTTGGGTTGAAAATGGTTATTAGTCTTTTTATGGGACATCACAATAATATTTAAAATAGTGCTATGTCTGTTGCTGGGTGGGGACAGTGCCCATTCAATTTTTTGCATAGTCCTTTACTAAAATTTTAATTTAATTGTTAATTAATATTTTTAAAAAAAATTAATTATTTATACTTAAAACTTTGTTAGATGAGTGAAATGACTATTGGTTTAATGCTATGTTAGTTTGGCAAAAGATTTAAATCTATAAGAATAAGACTAAACTCTGAACACTTATATTATTACACCTTATATTTAAGGTGGAAGACACTGTTCTGCCCGCGAAATTCAAATTTAATTTTGGTTTTTCGCTATTTGTAAACTAATACGACAAAGTACGCTAATGGCATTCTAATTTCGACAATGGCAGTATCATCTTCACAGGTTTATATAAAAATCTTTACTTGAAAGTTTCCAGTTTAAGAAATTAATCAAAGTATCGACTAATTTGTGAGTAAGTCACGTCAAACTCAGTATTTTGATTAATTTCTTAAACTGGTCACTTTCGAGTAAAGATTTTTATGTAAACCTGTGAAGATGATAATTCCACTGGCGCAATTAGAAGGCCATAAGCCTACTTTGTCGTATTAGTTTACAAATTGCGAAAAATCCAATTAAATTTGAATTTCGCGGGCAGACCCTTGTCTTCAACCTTAACCACGGGTTCTGAATGCAGATAAGTTAGAGTTTAAGATAAACTCTTAACTTATCTGCATTCAGAACCGGTGGTAGTCTTGACATGTCATTTGGTTAGCCTACAATTTTTTTTAACTATGTCTAGTAAAACTCCTAACTAAATTACTATAAAAGTGAAATGAATGAAGAGGGAAATCATAAAAGCCAGACAGTTCACCATGCAAAGGGGGTAAGAATAGAAAGGGGAGTCAAGTCAATGAACTCACAAGCAAGTTTGACTATTTTGCAAGTCTCACTTCAACATGATTCAATATATCCATAGATACAGGACCTTTTATATTTTAGTATTGGGTAGATGGTGCCCGCGACTTCATTCGCGCGTATGTACGAGTAGGTATCTTAAAATCCTTGAAAGAGTACTTTTTGATTTCCCAAAAATATGAACTTACTAGCGGTCGCCCGCGACTTCGTCCGCGTAAAATTTCTGATTTTCTATGAGATTATAAAAAGATAAATTTTCCCGCTGCAAGAATGATCATTATTTTGCTGCAATGTTATTTTAAAACTGCGATATCTCCTAAGATATTCATTGAATTCGAATGATGTAAGGGGCAATTTTGTTTTAAATTAAATACTTGTGATGAATAATGTATTTATTTGGATAAGGATCATTTTTATAAAAACACCTTCCCAAATAATGCATTATTTTAGAACAAATTTGGTTAGCATAAAAAAGGTTATAGTGAGCCAACCTTAAAAGATGGACATAATATGCTGTCGCGGATTTTTTTTTAGAAGGGGCATAATTCTGTCATACATGATTTTTGCGAAACTTTAACTGTTTACACAGCGCACGCAGCGGAAGCTCTCAAAAGGAAAAAAACCAAACAAACAAACTCTTCAGCTTTATATATTAGTAATATAATAAAAGTAATATAATATAATAAAGTAATAATATAGATATCTTGTAGTAGCTTATATTTATAAGTGAAGCGGGTGGATGAGGAAGGCGGAGGACCGTGTTTGGTGGCGCGCTCTCGAAAAGGCAAGCAGTCCAAAGTATGTTCAGCAGTGGACGAATACAGTCTGATGGAAAATATTTATAACTTTACTTTACGAAGTTTCCCTTTTTATTTCTGGATTAAAATATAGCATATTAAGCTACTTCTCTACCAACTGTCTTGAAAGCTTGAATATTAAAAGTATTGAAAATCTTAAAAATTTATCAAATATGTACATGTTTTAAATTTTTTTGATTTTAAAACTATTTTATGCTATTCATAGTATAAAATAGTTTAAAAAATGTGCGAAATCACACACAGACACTAGAATTTAATTAATTTGCATTGTTTCCTGTATTAAGGGTCAATTCTTATTATTCAGGTGTCACAGAGTCCCAGTATAGTAGTTTAGTTAGGATAAAACATTCATTCACAAAATAAACTCCAGATCCCCTTCAAGATACACATTTTAGGCCACGGCCGCACTGGTAAGGCGACTAGCGACGCGACGTGTCGCGATAAACCATGTGTCCGCATTGCAGCGGCGATAAACTAGCGAATTGCGCTTACATCGTGTAATGACTGGCTGTACTCAGTGCGGACACATTCATTGGTTTTAGTACTATTGAAAATTACGCGGGACATAAACAAATAAAATTCGCGCGTCGCTTATCTGGGGGCCGCCCCATTCGTTTATGTATAGGAGTTTGTTTCAACGAAATCGCCCTCGCGTCGCAGTCGCCTTACCAGTGCGTCCGCGGCCTAACAATGTGTTTGTCAGAGAGTAATATTTTGCCTGGCCGTCCACGTCGTCACGTCGGAGCTATTTTACATTAATTGGTGAATTTATAATTTCTGAATTGCATTTGGTCTGGTATGGTGGGGACGCTTTGGCCGTGGCTACCGTCAAAGATATTATACCGCCAAGCACACTCCAAGCATTTTAGCGTTCTGGTATGATGGTGTGTAGAAACCTAGATAAGGGTTTCATTTTCACTGGCATTCCCCTTCCGAGTTAGGCCACTGCTATCTTAGACATTCTAATCTAGTCTATTAAAAAAATCGCCACTTATTATCATGTGAAAATAAGAATTAAGAAAGTGCAAGTACCTACCACATTATCCTGAACTAGCTGATGCTCGCGACTTCATCCGCGAGCAGTTAGTTTGTAAATCCCGTGGGAAATCTGTGTTTTTACGGGTATGAAAAGTAGCCTTACTCACGTCGACCCGTAAGCACTGTTGCTGCGTGATTGAAGGACATACCAACAAACACACTTTCGCTAATGTGATATTAGTTTGATTCGCATCATACTATAATATTATTATCAAAAGTGTATTTGTTTGTTGGTTTGTCCTTGAATCACGCCGCAACATAGCTACGGATCGACGTGATTTTTTGCATCGGAATAGTTGAGGACCTGGAGAGTGACATTTAGGCTACTTTTTGTCCCCGAAAATTAGAGTTCCTGAGGAATTTTAAAAACCAAATCCACGCGGATTAAGTCGCGGGCATCATCTAGTAAATAATAATACGGTGTATGTGTATCAGCCACTCAAACATTGACACTTATTTAATAAAAGTCTGTGTTTTACTCGCTCGCCATACAGAGTTGCATTGACATGCAAATCCTCTGTAATTTGTTGATACGTCGAGGGTCCTTTGTGGCTCTCTTTGTTAGTGGAACTGGTCCTGAATGGAACATATGACGGCACTTTGATTCGAGGCTATCTAGTGATGAATATAAGGAGGTTTCTTAACACTGGCCGATATCACGCTATTGAACTACGTGCAGTTGGAATAACAGTATCAAGGCAAGCGTCTGGGTGAAAGCACCCCTAGAAAGTCTTTCATTTTTCTCACATGGCTTTGTAAAGAACTTTGGTGCAGTGTTGTGGAATTTTTTTAAATCTCTGCTTCAATCAGTCAAGTCATTTTCTGTTTAGTGCCTTTGCGAAATCAAATCCAAAGATTCTTATTGGCTATTTCATAGAAAATTTTTTCTTCTTTACATAAATGTGGAACCAAGCGTTTGGTTTTCAGAAAGAACGAAGTATCTATCGCTGTTTCATTATTTTCTTTGGATCGAGTAAATTAAATGGTATTCTTGTGTTACGAGTTAGTTAGCACGTTTACGGGAGCTATGGCCGAATGTGGGAGTGAACAAACAAAAGAAGAGTATGATTCTTTTAGCCTTAATAGATTAAATATGGTCCTCTTGAAAAGAAAATGCTGTGAAACCTATACAAATTGGTTTTAATTTTCTCAGATTTCCTTTGTCCATGACCTTAAGTAATGTTAACAACTATAAAATCTTGTGAAGTTTGTGCTTTAGGAGTATGAAAATAGACTACTGGATGAAGTTCATATACCTGTCTTGTTTTTGAATATCATACCAAATTCAAAAATATTTATTAAATGTAGACTTAATTGTGGCTCTTATGTCAATTCAAGAATCGTTATGGCACATGTGGTACATTCGTAATATACATAATTTAATATTAAGTTATGACTCCATTATAGTCTATTTTTTTTAACAAACGAGTACTGAGTATGTCTCTCGCACATTTCCGTTTTTGATAGAGTGAGATGGGTTATTTTATGGGTGGGGCCTGGGACTCTATGTTGATTACGTGGACCACTAGCAACGAAGTCAAAATTTTCGGTACTCGTTTGTTAAAAAAAAACAGACTATAGTTGCATTGCGAAAGATGAAGTACAGTAAAATAAATTTTCCCCTTTCACTATGCCTACTTGGTCAACAAAGAAACACGTAGTATAAAAAACCTTTTCTTTTGTAGGGTGCCTATGGGTCCCTCTCAAGCCAGCGGCATGGGCGGTCACGGGCAAATGGGCGGCATGGGCTCCATGGCCGTCCCGGCGCACCACGGCCCCGCGCAGCGACCTCCGCACCCCATCAGGCCCATGCACCACCCGCCGGCGCAGCACCACTCTGTGCCGCCGGTAAATTATTTGCCAACGTGACGTTTGTAACATCTCCCACCAAGTGGGAACTCAGGCCAGCGGCATGGGCGGTACCGGGCTGATTAGCGAATAACCCTATTAACTGACACCCATCCGTCAACTACGGATCCACTGACGCAACACCACTGGTTAACTATAATACCAATTAGAGGTCTGCAGTAGCGCCATGAATCTACACTATGAGATATACAATTCACTATGCCGATCATTCCCCATGACACTGAATGAATCAGGCAAGAGTCATGGGCGTTATGCATCACCTGCTGCATCTCCGACCTTGCAGCGCCTGAAGACGTAACTCCATTCACTCGTTTGCTGGTGACCAGCTATACGTGTTAAGCATCTCTTGGGCTCTTTTTACTTCAAAGTCTGTTGCAGACCTAACTAAAGCCACTTGACAATTGAGAGATTCATGAGTAAATGGACAGACAAAATTTTCTTGAGCTTGAATGCTAGACTTACAGGACACCCCTATTCATACAGCATGCTTGTCCATCGTAAGACTCATTTTCACTGAGCTCTAGGATTAACAATGGAGTGGCTGTCACATTTTTTGGACCTACTTGATTGACGCCATTTTGAATTCGATTTACTCCATTTTGGCGTATTTTGCATAGACACGAGTGTCTGGAACTAATAATATTGCAAATGGCGCACCAACCTTTCATAATTATTAATCTATGATATGAAATCATAGATTAAAGGTTTTACCGACCTCTAATTAATCTATGATTCCATATGAAATCATAGATTTCAGTAGAGGTTGGTGCGCGCCATTTGCAATATTATTAATCTATAACCTATCTAACCGTTTTTTTTTGACAGCTCTGTCTCACTTAAGCTCACATGAGTGAGCTCACTCTTACATAGTGAGACTGAGCTGTCAAAAAAAAAAACGGTTGGACAGGGTATAGTTCCAGAGAACTCGTATGTCAAATGTGGCGCTAAAATTGATCTATAATTATGTTGTCATTTGTCCAGACAATCCAGTGCTAATCATAGATTAATCATTTGGTCAGTGCTCATGTTATAAATATTTGTGTCGGGCAGCAGCAGACCCGCATCCGCCGGCCGTACTCCGTGGGCGGGGGCTACGGGCCCGGCGCGGTGCCCGGCGTCATGCCGCCGCCCTACGCGCCGCCGCCGCCGCTGCCGCCGCCCACCACGCAGCAGAGCCACAACGGTGAGCACAAAATAAATACAAAAGAAAAAATATAGTAACAAAAAAACAAATATTTTAATGTATAAAAAAATATTTTTAAAAAACCCGACTTCAAACTCCCGCGCCACTATACAAAATATATAATTTATATTGTTAGTATTTTAAAAACCGCTCGACCGATTTCGATGAAATTTTAATGGGACCACCTGGGAACTATACCCTTTCAAACAATAAAGAATTTTCCAAATCGGTTCAGGCGTCTTCGAGTAGTCGGTGAACATACATAAAAAAAACAACTATTCCCTGTCCAACCGTTTATTTTCTTTTTGACAGCTCAGTCTCACTCAGTCTCACCAATATTATATTGTCTCACTCACTGTCACTATGTGAGAGTGAGTTAGACTGAGCTGTCAAAAAGAAAATAAACGGTTGGACAGGGTATAATTAATAACCTCCTTTTGTGAAGTCGGTTATAAAAAATTGGACTTAGTAATACAGAAGGCAGCCATGTGGGAAAGAGTTCAAATCAACATATAAGCTTTTTTCTATCGATTGCTGCACTGGTTGTTCGGTATTATTTTTTTAAGTATTAGGTAGGTTATAAATAATTAGAAAATATATAATACTAGTAGGGCGCGTGGGTGCGCGGCCCACTAAAGTGGACCGCGGTTTTTTTGTTCATGAATTAGAGTTTCAAGTCTTGATCATTTTTCACCTAAGCAGCACTTTTCATCTATTATACTCTCCGAGACAGACACCTTCGAAATTTGTATAGCCGCCATCTTGAATCCGCCATTATGAATTTTTTTCAGCTCACTGCCAATTGGATGAGATTTCGAGTATTTTTTGTTTGAGCACCTCCCACCTATCTTCAATACCCTGGCCGTGCTCCTCACCCACCTTCCAAACCCTCGATCATCATATCTCGTCATTTATCAGAATGAGAATTCTTCAATAAAAACAAATTTTGAAAAAGGAACCGTATCAAAGTCTTGCATGATTCCCGGCTTCTAGTCTTCAATATTCGCCATATATTTTGTATGAAGAAAAAAAATCCGCCATCTTGGATTTTTTTTTCATTCATCAAATAGACCTTTGGGTCCTGATCATCTTTTGCCAAGAAACCACTCTTCCATCTTTTATACTCCCCGAGATAGACACCGACGAAATTTGTATGGCGGCCATCTTTTTTCCGCCATTTTGGATTTTTTTTCAGCTCACTGCCAATTGGATGAGGTTTCGAATGACATTTGTTCGAGCACCCCCCACCTATCTACAATACCCTGGCCGTCTCCGACATCCTCAATCATCAGCTCTCTCCATAATTTTCCTCCGAATGAATTTTTGTCTTCTATACGAAACCATTAGTGAAAAAAAAAAATTTCATACAAAATTTTACAGGAGAGGTGATCAATCAGTGAGTGAATGAGTGAGTGAATCAGTGAATCAGCACGAACAGCTATATATATATTAATGTAGTACCTTACTGAAGTGCAACCATTGATAGAAAAAACTTGTACTTTGTACTTTTTCCCACTTGGCTGCTTTCTGCATAGCTAGGTTCAATTGCAAAAAAATATGGAAAATTCCTGTGATAATAAAGTTTGTATGTGCATGGTACTAAAGCAAAGACACAAAATGAATTGGAAAACTGGTAGTTAAGTTCACCTAAAGGTGGTAGGTACCGACCTTGAACAGTCTTCGACCCCCACGTCGAAGGACAAAAGCGAGGATGACATTGCAAAAAACATGGTGGGCATTGTTATTGAACCAGGCATCCAAGAGTAACACCCAAATAATCAAAAGTGCAGTTAAACTTGCTGTGGGATTGTCTAAAAATGGTTGCATGTGTGTAACGATCGTAGTCACCTCTGATTGTCTGAATTTATGTCGTTCTTGCTGCATCAATGCATTTTGACCAATAGTGAGAGAGTGCCAGCCAATTAGACGTGATTGCGATCGTGAGTGCCTTTGGCAGTTTCTGTGAGATTTTTTCCCTGAACTTATAATATAAGCTATACCTGTAAGTATAGGATTCTATAGCTACATTGGAAAACTAATTATATATTTTTATTTACAAATAGGTCTGTGCAGGCCTTCATCACCAATACTATCTGTGCCCGCGAAGTTAAAGCCTGACTTTGGTCAGTAAACAAGTTGTTAGAGTACATCTTAGATGATCTTATAGATGTTGTAGTTTCATTTTAATTTTATTATTTGTATGTACATATTTAGTTACATTTGTTGTGTTTGTAGTACAGCTATTTCAGTGTTGTTATATTCTTTCTTAAATATATAAAACTCTACTCTGTTCACCAGCCTATACTACGAACATATTAGGCACGTAAAGAACACGACGTATTATTGTGCCCACTAGAACCTAAACTATAGCTAAACAACGCGTTTAGTGTCCGTATTATTTCATATTAATGATAACCTATACCGTGATAATCCTTGTATGGAATAATGTAGTGGACAGATAATTTTAATATTTTATACTCACTTTACTTTCACTACCAATAGTGACACCTTCAACACCGATAAACACAACAAACTCCGCGCCGAACAATTCTATTGACACGAAAGAAGAGAGTGGGACGGCAATAACGAACAACACGGGAGTGGGAGCAGGAGCGGCGACAGAAGCGGACGACAAGAAAGAGAAGCAAACGGCGGCGGGCGAGGGCGAGGCGCGCGCCGCCGTGCCGGCCAACAGTAAAGAGAAGACCCCCATGTGCCTGGTCAACGAGCTGGCCAGGTACAATAAGGTAAGTGCAAACAATGTTGGGAGCGGGATAACAGGTACAGTGGCACGCGAGTGGGAGCGAGAGAAAAGATGGACAAGACTACAAGTCGCAGGAAGGCGAAGTCGAAGCATTCATGCGTTTGAGTGTGAGTGGAATAGTATGCGTAGGCGCAGTGGCGTGCCGTAGACTTCGAAGATAGGCAAGCCAGGTCCTTCCGTCTTCTTTCTTTCCGTCTTTGACATGAATTGAATTGTAGTAAGTTTTGTGGAAATGTCATATTCTATTCTAACAAAGATGCACAGGTTAAATCAGCTTGGCATCCAGCTGCCCATAAGATAGTATAAAAATTTATTACAATGTAATAGCTACTTATTAATATTGTAAAATGATTATTTTGAAAAGAGCAACTGCTGAGTTTCTTGCCGGCTCTTCTCAGCAGAATCCGCTTTCCGAACCGGTGGTAGAATCTTGACGTGTCATAAGAGCCACAGGTTGGCCTCTACATGAAATCAATAATTTTGAATTTGAATTTTTAATTGAATTTGAATTTACTTAATATGTTGTCTCGACGAACTTAGGAAAGCACACAGAAGTTCACAGAACAGAAGAAATACTACTAAGTACTGGACATAATTACATTTACAACTCAATTAGTTTTGTACGTGAATCTGTTGTATTCTTTTATTTATAATGAAACACTCTTCGTTTCATTAGTTTCGTATTTATACTGAGTTTAATGTGATTATATTTTTATTTGTTTGCACAGATTAAGCACCAATACCGCCTCACATCAGAAACGGGGCCCGCTCACAAGAAAGTATTCACGGTAACACTCCGACTGGGTGATACTGAGGAATACACCGCTGAGGTAAGAACTACTACTACTGGCAACAAGGCCCAAATACCTTATTCAAATCATCTGCTTCTACAATCTGCTTCTACACTTTGACTATGATACTACTGAGGACTAGAGAAGAAAATAATGGAAGGTTGCTGACTAAGAACTGTCAAACTCACATTTTGTGATACAAAATTCAGTTCTTAGGGCAGATTTCACCAACGTAAAATTTGTCTTATCCAAGTATAAATTTGATATTTTCACAGTATTTGCAATACAAAATCGGCCAAGTGCGAGTCGGGCCTCGCTCTTTTAGGGTTCCGTTAAAAAAAATTTAAAATATTTTCATGTACCCATGGAAATATTTTAATTTAATTTTTTTAATGTAATTTAATTTTTATCATTTGTTGTTATAGCGGCAATAGAAATACATATGTGAAAATTTCATCTGTCTATTTATTACGGTTTACGAGATACAGCCCGCTGACAGACGGACGGACGGACAGCGTAAGCTTAGTAATAGGGTCCCGTTGGTACCCTTTGGGTACGGAACCCTAAAAAACTGACAGAATGTCCAATTTATTCCTCAGATAACCATCACTTGACGTTGGTGTTATCGGCACTTAGCAACTTTCGATAGTCACCGAGATGGAGAATAGCCCTTCATTTTGATGTGCCGGCAATGGGTTAAAATGAAGAAGACTATAGATAACGTACTCGTTGTGTAGGGGTCGTCGATAAAGCGCGCGCAACACGCGGCGGCGAGCGCAGCCCTGGGCGGCACGCGGTTCCCGCCCCCGCCGCCGCGCGCGCCCCCTTCGCACTCGCACCACTCCTCGCACCACCGACACGCAGGTAATTACGTCTCTCTTCCGTTTTCTGTCTCTCTCTCTCTCTCTCTCTCTCTCTCTGTCTCTCTCTCTCTCTCTCTTTGTCTCTTTGTCTCTTCAGTTGCTTTTGTTTTGTAATAAGGTATAAAAGTTTATTCTATTCTATAATGACGTGACTCTTTGCATGGATATAGGTGACCTGGAGGGCTCGCGCGGGATTTTCAAAAAGCTAGCTTAGTTCCACGCAGAGCTTACACTGGGTTCAGACGAGGCGAATGTTGATTGTCACCATAGCCGTTTCTGTCTCTGTAATACAGGCGGGAGAGACGACTATGGTGACACTACAAAATTTGCCTAGTCTGAAACCCATATTAGTAATCCAAAATTCTGAATCCGAATTCAGGGTCAATTGAAGGGTCAATCATGGCAAAACCACTGTGGATCAACTGTTAGAGGACAACAAATATGTGACGTATGTAGTGTTGTTTCCATTGCTCCAGGAGCTGTGATGCCAACAGTGGAACTGAACGCGCTGGCAATGAAGCTGTGCCAGCCAGCGGTGTACACGTCCGTGCCGGCCGTGCCGAGGCCGCGGCCGCGCGTGCCGTACCGCCTGCCCGCGCCCTTCGTGCCGCCCTACCCGCACGGGCCGGGCGCGCACGTGCACACGCCGCGGCTGATGGAGCCCACGTCGTTGCTGTACAGGTAAGTACCGGAGAACACTGAAAACGCCGTAAACACAATATCCATACCAGCTGTCCGCACACATC
Organism: Oeneis ivallda; assembly: GCA_029955525.1. Classification (NCBI taxonomy): domain Eukaryota; kingdom Metazoa; phylum Arthropoda; class Insecta; order Lepidoptera; family Nymphalidae; genus Oeneis; species Oeneis ivallda. The sequence continues at coordinate 23,457,623 of JARPMR010000003.1, forward strand.
CGTACCAGCTGAGCCGAGGCTGCGGCCCCGCGTTGCTGTACAGGCAAGTTACCTCAAATTACTGGAAAACTGGCAATGCCAACACTGCGCTTTCCGGTGCGGGCTTGCCACTTCAGCACTTTGGGACACCAACAACCTTCATTTCTTCGAACTTTGTGCCCTGCCCATTTCCATTTCGGCTTCGACAATAAAAGCTAACAAATGCTTCTCTAATGAAGCTTTAATTTTCTTTATCCATTGCTGACGTGTATATCGTTTTGGCCGTAGTGTAAACTGGTCGACACACTCAGGGCGCGATCTTTGGTTCAAACCCTGCAGGCCTCAGAATTTTTGATATATATTTAAAAATGTGTTGGTTAACACTTTAACTTTCATTTGTATATTGTGGGGTTGTGTGGTATTGATGTGTGTGTATTGTGTCAGGGTGCGCGTGACCGTGGGCGGGCGCTCGTGGGTGGGCGAGGGCGGCACGCCGCAGGGCGCGCGGCACGACGCGGCGGCGCGCGCGCTGCACGACCTGCGCCCCGCCACCGGCAACGACAGCGACAATGGTGTGTACGCGGGCGAGCTGCCTCTGCTTCGATAGAGCGTCAACATCACGTTGTTGGACATCCCATGAACACGCAGTCATTGAATACTTGTTCTAAATTTTTATTGTTAAATTATTTCTTTTAAGTAAGTCACAGGTTATGTGTACCGTAGTAAAAAACACTGTTTCGTACTACATAGTCGGTCTGACCGGCCGCTATAGAATAGCGTGGTGACGCGTCGCTACGCTGTCAGTCGGTCTGACCCGCCGCTATAGATGTTTCATACCAAAAATTTTAACTACTCTCATATTACATTATTTGTCTCTTTTTCGCATAGGGATAGATGCTTAAACGTGATGGAGTGGATTCCATAATAAAAATAGTGGCGTCACAGCGGCCTAGTGCACGCCGGTGTAGTGTTCACGTGTCTGGATGAGTGTAGGAGGTCAATTCCCCAGGAGACTCGGGCTCGGACCTGCTCAACTCGGAGGTGAAGTCGCCGGTGTCGCTGGTGCACGAGCTGGCGCTGAAGCGGAACCTCAGCGTGCAGTTCACCGTCAAGTCGGAGCGCGGCCCGCCGCACATGAGGGTACCCACCACATACTATTTTATCCATTAAAAGTTTTGAAAAGAGCAACTGCTAAGTTTCTTGCTGGCTTTTCTCAGTAGAATCTTCTTTCAGAACTTGAAGTCAAAGAATTTTAACCATGCTGAACTTGAATAAAACACTGTCCTTTCCCCTCCAAATAAACGTAAAAGGAGTAGATACGCCAATTGAACCATCGACCTTTTAGTTTTTAGTCTGCACTTTTGACCAGTTAGGCTTCAAATTTTGTTTTTCGGGATAAAAGTAGTCTGTTATTCTCCTGGTCGGACGAGACCTTACGGCTTCGTTTTAATGTTTTAACTTTGTCCAAGTGGAAATTCTTCAAGACAAGATAGTGTTTGTGTTAAGGTGTTCGTAACGGCGTGTACGGTGGGCGACATGGAGACGGAGGGTGAAGGCAACGGCAAGAAGGTGTCGAAACGTCGCGCGGCCGAGCGCATGCTGGAGGAGATGCGGCGCCGCTGGCCGCCCGCGCTGCTGCGCGCGCGCCCGCCCGCCGACCGCCGGCGGCACGCGCCCACCAAGAAGAAGCCTAGGAACCTTATCAAGGTCAGTTCACACATACTATGTGCACTTTGGTTTCCATACGCCACATCGAATTACACAACATCGAAGCTCATGAGATCGAACTTAAACGAACGAGATTAAACCCAACCTTACTCTATTCGGTTTCTACACTCCATCGTACTCTCCGCCGGAACTCTGAATCGTTTGGCGGCACGACTTAAATGGTAGGGTAGTAATTAGCCACGACGAGGCCCGACCAGAGACAATATTCAAGAATTACAAATTCCCAAAGTGTCCCTAATACTTTATAAGACCACTTCACTCACCGTTACGCTACGGGGTGTCTAAAAGGGAGTAAAGTAAAGACTATGTTGGGTATTGATATGTGATGCAGGAGGGTGGTGCGGGTGCGGGGTCGGGCAGCGAGGGCGGCGGTCCGAGCGCGAGCGGCGCCGGCGTGACAGCCGCGGGCGGCGCGAGCGGCGGCGCCGACAACCCCATCTCGCGGCTCGCCGTCGCTCGGCACGCGGCGCGCGCGCGCTCGCCGCAGTACCGCGTGCTGGAGGAGCGCGGCGCGGCGCGGCGGCGGGAGTTCCTGGTGCAGTGTGACGCGCCGCCGCACTGCGCCACGGGGCTGGGGCCCAACAAGAAGACCGCCAAGCGACGCGCTGCACACAGTGAGTACACGCTGTGGATTATCACTCTTTTTTTACCCGACTACTGCAAAGCCAAAAGGAAGGCTTAATTAATGATTTCTCGGACTTCGTGCGTTTCGATGCGCAGAATTCATTATTCGGTACCAGCGGCACGCGAGGAGGCGTCAAACATGCGCGAACCTACACTCGCGGCTAACATCCGCGACGATAAAGTTTGAATCGAACTGTATGTATGTATGTATGTGTCTATTTAGGAATGTTCCGCCGTAGCGAACAAACTACTGAGCCAAACAAACAGACAGATGGGACACTTGGTGTCTAAATGATTACCGCCGCCCATGAACATTTGGAGCGCCAGAGGTACCGCCATTTCGTTGCCGGCTTCATCTCATCATTCATCTGCCGGTTGCCAGTATCATGAAATTTTGTTTAAAACTTGTGAGCTTTTCATAGTATAAGGACTTGCTGTTCAAGAGATGTACTTTGATAATGTAACGATATGACTATGTTTCAGATGTCCTAATGGCTATGGAGATGGGCACCAACGCCAGCGATCAGTCCGCACTGAGCACCAGCAACGGTGACGCCACCAACAACGCCGCTGGGGATTCCAACAAGCCCAATAACATTGATGTCAAACGAAAGGTATTGACAAAATTCCTGTCAAAATCAAAAGTGTGTGAAAATTTTAGGGTATGTTCCGAAATACACTGGACCACTTGTAAGGTTTGACGTCAATCCAGTAATACTATGAAGTTTCTTTTTAGTTTGCTATACTGGTTACTGTTTAAAACGGAACACAGTGCAGTATAATACCTGTCAATCCCCATTTTTTCAGAACTCTAGACGCTCCTCTATTTTTTGATCACATGATCAAAGCTGTGGGAGTACCTTACCCCGAAAGTGCCAGTGCTCACAGTACATATGGCGGCGACTTATGACGTCATACATTTCCCTAGAGTACTGCCACTTGTTCGATGGCGTCGGTCCACCTAGTGGGTGCCAACATATAATTAAAAAATATATATTACTCGTGCTTTGTGCTACTGTTGTGGGAAAAGGCTAAAATTTCTTTTGACGTGATAACGTCTTATAAATCGATGAAATGAAAAAGTGTCACGTTCCGCCTGATCCTGCGCGTGCAAGCGAGAGCACGGAATAAGCGATAGAGAGGCACGATCGGCCCAAGCGTTGGCTTGTGACTGCGCCATCTGACTGAGTCATCGTCAATGTTTCTTTATGACGTTATCACGTAAAACTATAGTCCGTAAACCGACTTTACAGACAACCAATTTTTTTTTCAGGAAAACGAAGTACACTCAGGTGGTGCCAATAGTGACGTGCGACAGCCGGTCCCCGGCGTTCTGATGATGGACTACCATCAGCGCACCGGGCAACCCTCACAACCCAATGGTAAGTTCGACATTACCATAATCGTAATTTTTTAAACCAGAATTTTGACAGTTTTGGCATCTTGTGAATGCATTTGACTAGGATTCCTTTTTCCACCCCAAATTTAGCATAAAGCTTGTGTTAGAATTCTGCATGACAAAAGTATAAAGTCTGTTTGAACCATTGAACATTTAGCCCTCCTTGTCCAGCTTACTATACTAATCTATCTTGCTTGCTGGTTGGAAGAATAGGCGTTCGGGGAATTGGACCAAGTAGACCGACTAGACATATATGGGAATAGAACGTAACAGACGCATTGGAAATTCTGGCAATTAGACTTTCTGGGCCGTAAGCAATCAAACCAACTAGACATATATGGGAATAGAACGTAACAGACGCATTGGAAATTCTGGCAATTAGACTTTCTGGGCCGTAAGCAATCAAACCATTAATGAATATGAAGTATATTGCGTATCGGAAATATCGTTATTAGAAAGGAAGAAAAAATGTTTATTCTTCAGGAGTGAGCGAGACGAGCGCCACGGGCGGCGCGACGCCGGCTGCGGGCAGCTCCTCGCCCGGCGCCAAGGACCAGCTCATGTACCTGTCGCAGCTGCTGGGCTTCACCGTGCAGTTCTCCGACTTCCCTAAGGTAGACTTGACTCAGTGAGGGAGACGAGCGACGCCGGCCGCGGGCAGCTCCTCGCCCTGCGCCAAGGACCAGCTCATGTACCTGTCGCAGCTGCTGGGCTTCACCGTGCAGTTCTCCGACTTCCCTAAGGTAGACTTGACTCAGTGAGGGAGACGAGCGACGCCGGCCGCGGGCAGCTCCTCGCCCTGCGCCAAGGACCAGCTCATGTACCTGTCGCAGCTGCTGGGCTTCACCGTGCAGTTCTCCGACTTCCATAAGGTAGACTTGACTCAGTGAGCGAGACGAGCGACGCCGGCCGCGGGCAGCTCCTCGCCCTGCGCCAAGGACCAGCTCATGTACCTGTCGCAGCTGCTGGGCTTCACCGTGCAGTTCTCCGACTTCCCTAAGGTAGACTTGACTCAGTGAGGGAGACGAGCGACGCCGGCCGCGGGCAGCTCCTCGCCCTGCGCCAAGGACCAGCTCATGTACCTGTCGCAGCTGCTGGGCTTCACCGTGCAGTTCTCCGACTTCCCTAAGGTAGACTTGACTCAGTGAGGGAGACGAGCGACGCCGGCCGCGGGCAGCTCCTCGCCCTGCGCCAAGGACCAGCTCATGTACCTGTCGCAGTTGCTGGGCTTAGGCTTGCTTGGCCTGCCGAATAATTAATAAACCGAGGGATTCAAACGTTTTGACTGTTCTTGTTATTGATAAAATTTGTCAAAACAACAAAATTCGTCAGGTACAGTTAGCGTATGTAACATTTACATTTACTTTGTAATAGGCCCCTATTTTTTGAGGAAAGGGTGACCAAAGGGTTTAAGATTTCTTTGGAATAAAGCCTTTTCTTAATCCCTGATCTGATTCCGGATGTTAACAGTTAGCCTAAGCCGTCAGTTACACAGAAAGAGTTTCTCGAATGCGAGCAAGGAATCGTTTGAAATTATTATCCTCTAAGATAACTTTCCATACAATTACATATCGCCTGTGATTATACATTACATTATGACAAAAACTTGTATCGGTTAATCGATGCTCGAATCTCTTCCTCCGAAACTTTCCTTGTGTAAGTGAGCACTAAATGAAAGTGTTGTGGTGTGTGCAGCGCAACCACGGCGAGTACCTGTCGCTGGTGTCGCTGTCGACGGAGCCGCCGGTGATGTGCCACGGCGGCGGCGCGTCCACGGCGCACTCGCACGAGCAGTGCGCGCGCGCTGCGCTGCGTGCGCTCGCGCTCATGGGCCTCGACGCGCCCACCACCGGGTATGTGCCCACCAGCTCTCAACCGATAGCCCAATGTTACTTACCAAATACTTAATGAACTTACAAGAGAGTAGACAAAGTAGAGTAGGAGTTGCTAACTTAGAACTGTCAACCCTCATTTTTTATGACGAAATGCCTGGTCTGACAGAAGTGTTAGTCAGCAACTTTGCATTGTTTTCAATAGCCACTGGAAATGTCAAAAATAGATAGTACGGTAGCAGGTATTTGTATAGTGTTACAGTTTAACTTGCATTGCTTTCGATTTATTACACACAATAATACACAGTGGGTCACAGAAGTCGCGCCGCCTTCGGCATGGACCGGCGGCCGCTTTGTGTCGGCTTTACAAAGCGCGCCAACCATCTGAGCGAACGAACTCACTATCCTGATGACGTCAAAGCATGGCGTCAACCGTTTACGCGCGGAAAAAAATGCAAAATTTAAATGAATTTTTTGGTACTTATCGATTGAATAAAATTTTAGTAAATTTTCTAGTAGTATATTATCACCTTAGGATCAATTTTAGACCCTTTTTCAAAAAGAGTGAAAGAGATACCCTAAACTAAACTGTCAAGTGCGTATCGAAATCGATATTTTGGCGCTGTAGCAACTGTTTGCAACGTGTTTTATCATGTTATTTTCAGAATGCAGAGCATGCCGGGTCCGGGCGCTAAGACCGGCGTCATCAGCACCGGCACCGCGGAGTGAGCACCCCCCCACCCCCGCCCCTCGCCCGCGCGCGCCCTGTAGCGTAATCCCCTCCCTCGCAATAGGTCCAACTACACTGGTGCACTTTCAACTTGCGGAAGACGAAAAGATTTCAGACTTATTTCGTGGTTTAATGACATAATTATGATACGAGTACATACCACGATAGTTGTTTTAGTTTAGGAATTGGGTATTTGACTGTTGTCAAAATGTTGATGTTCATTATTTATATTCGAAAATGTAACATGTAAGAACTCAAGGACTTCACACACGGCAGCTAAATGTATATTAATGTACATTACATCCCGGGATGTATAGCTTTAAATTATCTTAAAGTATCCGATTTCTATAGTAAGATGTGATGAGATGTATCGTGTTACATCAGACATCTTTACATTATAGCTTCCGTGTGTTAGAGGCTTTACACTTGTAAAAATATAAAATAAATCAGTCAAAAAAACAAATAAGTTATATGCTGTTTTACCATGGTTTTACTACGATTGTATCTGTCTCTTTCTAAAATGAATTTTTCTATGAAGAGTGTATGGAGCTTTTGAGGTTTGACGTCACACCTCAATAGCGCTCTCTTTGTCTAACAGGTAACTTTAAAGCTCTATATTTCCGAGACTAGTTGAGATATTTAAAAAAGAAAATTATATTGTTTTAAAATAAATAAAAAAATATCAGTTTTTTTATTTATTTTAATGTCGATATATAGATCCAGTTTAATATTGACATTTCCAACAAACAATTATCTTGGTACGTACTCATATCATCTATATAAATAAAAATGAATGTTGGTAAGCGCATAACTCAAGAATGGCTGGACCAATTCGGTTAATTTATTTTTTTGTATGTTCCTTATGGTCCACGGAAGGTTTTTAATAAAATAAAAATAACTAAAAAAAAAAAATTTTTACTTTTAACTTTTGACAGAACGAAGTCTGTCCGGGCAGCTAGTATATTATAATTATTGCGGAAAATGCATACGCTAACTACTCAAACATATGCCTGTGCGTATGCCTCATGCTCGCTGGCAATAGCTCATGTTGGCTGGCACACGTCAGCGCATAGGTAGATCCATGCGCTATTACGCATCGCAAAGCTGAATTGATGCGTACACGACTATGAAAAATGACAGTTTTGTATGGACAAAATGCGAATCGATGCGAACAGATGTGTTTCCAGCCTAAGACGCATAACTACTTGATATTGAGACGCGACTTTAATGGACCAGTGTAGTTAGACCAAATATTACACTAGTGTGAATATCTCACGGCGCGAAATAAATCGTTCGGGACGTCTTTGTTTGACTGCTGTAGCTCGTTAAACGGCTGATGGGTACTGTGACCGTTTATGTATTTTTTCACATCACCTCAATAAAGGTGCCTTTGCTGTCTAAAACCAGAGAGCAAAAGTCGAGTTTGCCCGCTCGGGGTTCAAACTAGGCACTCGCAACAAAAACGAACTTTTGGTATCTCGTTGAACAAATAACTATTTTTCACGGGAATGTCTCATATTATGTAATTATAATTAATTAAATAATACTAAATATTGTAATGCATGTTCGAATAATAAAAATGTTCGAATATTCGAATTTCAAGCCCTAGTTGCAAGATTGTCAACTTTTATTGGTTTTAATTGAATCATTTATTTATAAGACACTCATTTATGAATAATACTAAATATTTCTGGATAACTTATAAATATTTTATTTATTATTTATTCCTGGATACACACTATAGTCCCATCAGCTGTGAAACGGACTATGATTTTATTTCGTACTCCCCCCCTAGCTATGACATATTCACAAAGACACTTATATGTTATGTTGATCTCGGGTCATGCAACAAGCTTAGTTTCTTTTTTATTATAGAGTAGACGTTTTCCTATTGTTTTAGAAATACAAATATGTATATTTTTTGTTATAGTTCGCGATTTGTAGTCTATTTAATCTCGAACGGACTCCTGATGTTGTGTAAATTACACAAAAAAAAACCTATAAAATAATATAGGCGACGAAGTATGTATTTTATCAAAAATGTAAACTGCAAAATATCGGGAGCTAAAAGTAAAAAATATTGTAAGGAAGTAATATATAAGTCTTATGTAGCGTTAAGTGATTCACACTTCAGATATAAGAGATTAACTACGGTAGCTTGGCGCGCCCCTCCTATATTAAAAACGTTTGAAAGTATTTACAAAGCGCCACCAAGACTCCCAAAGCGTGTGTGCGTGCTGAGACGGTCGACAAACGAAAAATCCAAGGATTTGTCGCTTGACTAGCGGCGTCATTAATAGTTCATTGAATAGAATAGAATATAAATGTTTTTTTATTCAAATAAACTTTTTTACAAGTGCTTTTGAATAGTCGATGAGGCTACCACTGGTTCGGAATGCCGTTCATGCCGAGAAAAACCAACAAGAAACTCGGCAGTTGCTCTTTTCAAAACAAGTTTACAATATAATAGACACTATGCTATGTATTCAGTGTTTCCACAATGAGGGGAAGTTCCACAAAAGCATACCTAATTATAATTCAACACATGTTAAGACGGGCAGACAGAAAGTAGCCCCATTCCCGCCGGTGGGACCCGTTCACGAGCATGATGCATGACCCCAGCCATTTCTTTGCTCAACCATATTTGACAACGTTATTATTAGCGTGGAGGGCACGCCATGTTATCGTAGTTGATCTCTACACCACCATTTTTATAAGTTACAACGGTATAGAAACATACAACTATGATATAGGCTAGATGCAATTTTTTGGTAGGTGCGAATAAATATTCGATATATGAGGATAACCTCATCCGGTATTGCAAATTCCGTGCGCATCATTTTGGCGTCCGCTGATATTGGCGAGACAGCATGAGCCTCTTAATAGGACTATTACATTTAGCATTCCTCTCTGTCGCACATTCTAATATTTTCAATTGTAAAGTCTCAGATACTTTTAACAAAATGTGTTCAATTATTATCTTCAAGAATTAAATTACGGATATTTTAAACATATTTTTATGATCATAATATTATACCTAGTTTTTGAACTAATTAAAAACTACTATTAACTTTTATCGCTCTTATTCTCTATCAAAAACTAGGTTAAGGATAGTAAAAATATGACTAAAATATCAGTAATTTTAACTGACTTCATTTTGTCAAAAGTATCTGAGATTTTTACCATCATTGAAAATATTAGAATGTGCGAGAGAGGGATGCGGAATGTAATAGTCCTCTTCATATGTTTTAAATCAATCGTTTTATATATCGATTATTATTGATGTACCTTATAAAAGTGGTCCTATTGTACCGCTATCTCGTTATTAGTATACTAGATAAAGTGATTGTGTAGGAAAGTATCGGTATATTATGTAGTAACGATAAAATGTACCGTAACGTACCAAGAGGCTGTGAAGCCGAACCAAAACGGTCCGTTTCGTTGTGGCGACTACCGGCGCCATATACTATAAAGAACCAGTTTTAAGTGTTTTAGCGTAGGTCATAATAGGGACATGTCGCACGACAAAAAGTTCTATGGAAGCTAAGGCGCACATTGAGTGGCTGTACGATACGACAAAGTGTCTTAACTAATCAACGTAGGCCTAATTAGCTGTGGGGATTCAATCTTTCTTTGCATGTAACGGCAGATACAAATTATGCCAAGTGTTAATGCGGATGTCCACTTCTGGACCATATGTCTATTGGAAGGACTTCCACATGCCCCGTTTTAACACCGTCTCTATCCAGCAGCTTCAGACATCAGACGAGTCAAAACTTGTGTTCAGTCAAATTGTACTTTGGACACAATCTCTCAATCTCCAATCAGAGTTGATTGCGATAGTCACATTGTAGTAATCATTTTTAGATAATCGCGCAGCTGGTCTTCTCGCAGTTCTGTGATGGAACGGTGAAGGAGGTAAAATATTGTGTAGTTCCTGAACACACTCTAAATCTTGTATTGGTATAGTTAATGTTCTATAGGCTTAGGCGAAAAGTAGTGCGACAAAAAGTCCCTAGTCTGAGAAAGCTCTAACGAGACTAGCGGCGGTTTATTGTAATTCTATAGAGGTAGAGTAACTTAGTGATAATAATTAATGGAACCGCGCGCCGGGGGTCGCCCAGCGAAGGCCGAAGTTGCATCATGCGGCCATGGTGACAGCTTAGGTAAGTAGCGACTGTAGTTCATTTCAAATAGCTTCTCCTTTTTGACATATTTGTCCACTGATATATTATAATTTTCTTTATCCAGCGCTGGACCCAATTCAAACCGAAATTGACAAACTATCTGTAAACACTACACAGTAAATCTGGATTGTGGTGATAAAGTAATAAATCCGTGATCTTCGATAAAAATCACAGATTAGTGATTACATAAGACTCCAAAATGACATATTTGCTCTAGAACAAATGATTTTCTGGCCCCTGATCATGTTGGTCGGTTTGAGACATGAGATAGTCAGCCAATCATAGCTGGCCTGTGATTGGCTGAATCATACGGCGCCGTTTGTTTTTAGTGCAGATTGTTTTCTGGCGATTCTTTCGATTTTTTTCCAGATTGTTTCTATGGGCTGCCATAGAATAAAATAAACTTTTTCGACACTATGGCTCACACCATTTTATAGAAGTCTTGTGTGGTGTGCATCATAAGACTTTTTTTAACCGTGGTGTGTTCCATAAGACTTTTTTAAAGTGGTGTGTTCCACAAGACTTTTAAACTGGTGTGTTCCACGAGACTTTTTTAAAGTGGTGTGATCCACTGTCAAATATGATTCTAGAGACTTGTCAAAGGGATAAGCTATGTGAAGTAAACAGTGATCGCCGCAGCCCTCGGTCGCAGCGCACGCGCCCGCCTCGCTGCGACGCGACAGTCGACGGCAGCTGCGACGCGACAGTCGACGGGGGCCGCGGCGATTGACGTGTGGCCTCGATTTTTAACTATTACCTAGATGTATATTCAAGATTTCTCCCTGACCCTAAACTATGAAATGTGTAATTTTAGTATATAAGTCGACACTACTCGCGTTTACGTGTACGATAAGAGACAGAGTAACGGCCGAATGCAGAAAGACATTTTACGAAGGCTTAAGAAGACATTTTGTCGCTACAACAAATATCGACAATCAGTTACTTAGCATTCGGAACGCTCTTAAGTATAGTAGGTACCTTTCAGTTATTCGGTCGTAAGAGTATACTAGGTACCTTTCAGTAATTCGGTCGTAAGAGTTTTCAGAATATAATTACAAATATTTATTATTTTTCATGACTTGTGTAGGACCTTACAACGGGCATAATTTTAGCCAATATCACTTACAAGTACTATTGTACCCAGGATTAATGAAATGTTTGCTATACAAGAATAAAATACAGAATATTATGATTGATTGATCTTATGAAATTTTGAAGCAGACATACCAAACAGTTGAAGATGTTGAAGTAGTAAAGACTTGATTATATTCAACCAATTCAAAGCTGAGCTGAGCGGACTAAGTTGATTTTACGTCTACTTTGGCGTACAGTATACTATAAATATTTTGAGAGAGATATAAGACAATGGATTGTAAAAATCAAAAAATATTTTCAACGAAAATATTGCTCACGACTCACGACACCGGTATTCTTTATTGTAAACCAACGACCGTACACCCAGTAGACGCTTAATATAGGGCGAATTTTCAGACACCACATTAAGCACCATGAACTTGACACCCACTTTGGTTGCTCTAGTAAACAAAGACCTTATACCCAGGGTATAAAGTCGTTGGCTAGCTGGACCAATAAGCATTCAGATCCCGCCGCCCGCGCGCCTCAGCTGGTTCACTGAATTGTTTGCATAGCGAATGAATACTAAGCGTCTACTGCGTATAAGGTCGTTGTTATAAACACTAGGAATACGATTTGTAACATTTCTTTCTTTTAAAGAACACGTAAATGGAAATGCGAGATTTTCGCCTCGATTAATTAAGGTACACCGGTAGATGTAGTATGTATTCCTAATCTACTTAGGATAAGATCGCTTGTTGTTAAGTATCATATCTATGTGTAACCATTTATCAACTAAATATTTAATAGTTTGGCGACTAATCTTAGGAGGAAACTTAAAGTACCTATAAATTAGGGATGGGGATACAATTGATCGGAAACATTATTATTATTTAGTTTAATTAGTTATATTTCTTTTAATTATAATGTGCTTCGTGGATTCGACCGATCAGTTGTATATTGTACGCAAGTGATTGTACATTTCATTGTAATGGGTCTGTTTAACCTGAACGCACATTATTTCAATGAATTTCTTCAGCACTGGAAATGCGCCAGCATTTTAGGCGACTTCAAAATCGCCGCGTGCGGCTCGGTTCTACAGTAATGTGCGTTCAACTTTACTTAGTCGATTTATGATTATATTTGTAGATTGTACTAGGTATATATTTTATTATATACGAGTCTATAACTCTTACTCTAAGTTAGTGTCTCGTAAGGCCTGGACAAACAAAGAGCGACTACATGCGCTCGTACAATACCTGACAGTAAATAGGTATAAAGCTGGAAACAAACTATCGGACGCGGCTGACGGACGCGGCTTACGGACGCGACTGATAAATGTGCACAGTCGTTAAGACGCGTCTTGCGGATTCGTCCGAGCACCCACAGACCCAACCCCAGAATATTCTACAGACACAGTGTTTATTACATGGAACAAGGAATTACGACTATTTCTAATCGATGGTCTTGCTGTTGACGAAGATTCTTCGTCGAAGAAACATGTCTAGTGAAATGGCATTAATGTAATATAGTGAAAATACATTAAAACGATCTTGTGACGGCTTGCCCGCAGAATTTAATAACTAATGTCACGCACGTAAAATCGTAGTGTACTTTATATTGTCTATGGCACTAACGTGCGAGCTCCCGAATATTCATTAAAGTCCTTCTCTGTGGTCATTCTGACGCACGGACGCGTCCCGCACCCCGTGCATAGCGTCCGCGGACGTTTTCGCATCCAGCGGGCCAGATTGCTCTCGGACGTCCGAACGCTCAAGGTCACGTCCGCGACTTACGTCCGATAGTTTGCACAGTTCAGTGTACATGTAGTAACCAGATCCCCTATAAGTCGCGTCCGTAAGCCGCGTCCGTCAGCCGCGTCCGATAGTTTGTTTCCAGCTTCAGAAAGACAATCTGCCAACCTCGGCTTTATATAGCGTCGTCTCTGTCACTCGTATCATAATATGACGTAATATGTACTTAACAGTCAGGTAATGTACGAGATTTGTAATACCAGCAACTGTTAAGGTAAGGACATGCCGAAGTGATCGTGGATGCTACCTCAATGTCGATACTCGCGATTTTTTATCCGTACGATTGTTTAAGATAATCGTATTCATTCGACGGCTTAAAATCTATGGCTTCATTTATATAATATGTAAAGTAAATACTTTTTAAGTAGTTAAATGAAAACAATTTTCTTGCACAATCGCATGGTTGTATGCCTCCTTTTCCATTAAAAGTTATAAAATGAAGTGAATTTCAGATTATAACTTATTTATAGACCTGCTGAGAATGCGTACCAATTTGAATGATCACAATCATATCACTACCTGCCTTCTATTGCGATGTAAAAACAAAATATTGCGCTTTCGCGTTGATATTTTGGTAAACTTCCTTCGGTATGGGCGTATGGGCGCTTGGTGAATATAGTAATATGGTATTTACTGCTTTACCGGACCGTTTTTATTTTTCAATAAGTGCTTCCCGCCTCGCACCTGCGTAAGTCTGGAAACGCTGACTGAAACTACCATATTGGTACAGATCGTACCGAGAACCCACCGTCATATTGTACCATCGTACCGCATCTATGAATTAGGAAGCATCCGTGTTACCATAAGTTTTGTCAACACTTTTGTCAACAGTTCTGCATCTTACATTTAAAAGCGCATCCCTCAGTATTTGCAACGCCGCTTATCTGTCCAAACCTTAAATATAAGATGGAGAACATCTCTTATCTTTAAGTTATTACTAAAGACCATTTTAAATCGAGGCCATTGGTAGAATTTCTTCATGTTGAATGTTGCACAAGTAACAACGCATAAAGAAATGAAAATGTTATTAAATATTATTTGACAAAAAAAGCCCGCAATGGCTAAAGGAAGTGTTTTATTTATTTTGTTTATGCAACTAATCTTTTATTTTATATCTGTTGGAGCAAGCCCCACAGACCTTTGTGCTGTTAGCATTGTATATCAATAAACTGAATAAAATATTCAAAAAGTTGTTTTAATGATACATCCTATTCACACCTTCACAAACAATCCCACAAAAAATATGAAAATCTAAACTTTTCGAAGACACGTACGGCCACACATTGACGCAGAAGAGGGTATTTTTTTATATTTTTAATTATAATAGAATTAATTTAATAAAAAAAATAATTTTAAAACAATCGACTTCAAACTCCCGCTTTACTACATTAGACATTTTTTTTAAAGAACATCAGTCAAGTTGAACTTGACTAATATCCTGCTCTCCCCTCCAAATAAGCGGAAAGCTTGTTAGGAGTGGGTACGACAATAGTGCAACGGGTGGGATTCGAACCTGCGACCTTTCAGTTCGCACCTTTAACCGTTGGGCATTGAGACTATAGACACACTATACAAAGTATTTCATTTATTGTTGATATTTTAAAAACGACTCGACCGATTTCGATAAATTTAATTTGGGACCACCTGGGAAGTATGCCCTTTGAAACAAAAAATGCGTGAGTGTCGTGGAACACTCGGTTGGAACGAAGTTCCTTTTAATAATAATAATAATAAAAATAAAAAAATTGGGGAAAAATTCCACATGTAGAAATTATTTAAAATAAAATTGAGAATAGAAAATGCAGCCTGTCGAGCTGGGATTCGAACCATCGACCTTTATGCGACTGTAGAAACCAACCACTGCTGAATGAGCACAGTTTACACATCTCATAGAAATAAAGATATATATATCGATACTATCATTCGCACCTATAGCCCAGGTGTTGGTTAATTATAGAATAGAATAGAATAGTTTTTTATTCAAATAAACTTTTTTACAAGTGCTTTTGAATCGTCGATGAGTCTACCACTGGTTCGGAATGCCGTTCCTGCCGAGAAGAACCAGCGAGAAACTCGGCAGTTGCTCTTTTCAAACAAGTTTACAATATAGTAGATATTATGCTATGCATACACAGTGTTTCCACAATGAGGAAAAAGAGAATTTACAGGTTGACTTGAATTGACCTAACCTACCCTACCGAAACCCTTTGGGGACGGTGTATAGATACATGGAAAGGGAATAATATATGTCGCATGATGTCATATTTTACCTCTTGTTTGTACTAGGGCATCAGGAATTGAAAGGGAATTTATGTCGCATATGGCATTTACCTACGTAGGTTACATAACTTGCTTGTGCCATCAGGAATAATTTATGTCGCATGATGTCATTTACCTACGTAGGTTAACTTGTTTGTACTAGGGCATCAGGAATTGAAAGGGAATAATTACCTACATTAACTTTTATGTACTAGGGCATCAGGAATTGAAAGGGAATAATTTATGTCGCGTGATGTCATTTACCTACGTAGGTTAACTTGTTTGTACTAGGGCATCAGGAATAATTTATGTCGCATAATGTCATATTTTACCTCTTGTTTGTACTAGGGCATCAGGAATTGAAAGGGAATAATTACCTACATTAACTTTTATGTACTAGGGCATCAGGAATTGAAAGGGAATTTATATGTCGCATATGTCATTTACCTACGTAGGTTACATAACTTGCTTGTACTGGGCCATCAGGAATAATTTATGTCGCATGATGTAATTTACCTACATACTCGTAGGTTGTTATTCTCCAGTAACGGTTGCAAAAATTTATTTTCCTTAATTTTGAATGGAAGTTTTTAAAAATTAATTTTCACTTTTTACCTCCACCAATGTGTTTATAGGGTCAAATTGCATGGGTAGTTGCCGGTAAGTTATACACAACATCAATGACAGAACTTGACGAATGATATTTAGTTGTGCTGTATAAGCACCACTCACACTCCCTGTCAATGTCATCGAAGTGTGAACCTTGTCCGTACTCTATTTTTATCAAGGTCGTACTCGTACTGTAGTCTGTATTGCCCATGTTGCCCACTACCAATACTAGTACCCGTTGGAAAATGTTCAATTTGAGGGTAGGTATAAAAAATAAAAAATGCTGTTAAAAATAAAAACAAAGTTTATTCAATATAAAATAGCAGCAATGCATAACAATATCACCAGCCTCCGGGCGGAGGCCTGAGGTAATTCGACTGTGTGTGCTTTGTATATATATTTACATAATACTAATTCAATCATCTTGATGCAATTAATACTATTGACTGGTAGTATGGCAACTGATTACTTCTCAAACTTGAGGCCGAGAGACTGCGTCATGAAACACAGGATGTCCGTGTGTTCCTCAATCTGAAAGAAAAAAAAACATAAATGATTAGGGACTTCCTAATAACGTTAAAAAGAATTATTATTTTTAGCTGAAAATGCTTTATTGTCGCAGCAAAACGATTTTGTCTTGGCAGTATAATCGATTCCTCATTCTACTGTGGGAAAAGAACCATTACTTAACTAATTTCTGGATTAAATAAATAAATAAATATGTAGGATATTTGTGAGGCGCAATCTGTTAACGTAGTCGTAATTCCTAGTTCCATGTGTTATCGATTGGTCCGTGGAGGTTTGTATCATGTCACATTCCCTAATGTTTGTACTACACACTACTACTATATCTTAGTGTCTGTGTTATGTGGATCTGTGGTCAGATATTCTAGTGTTCATGGTCTATGATTCGGAATTTTGTTACTTATGGTCGCAGGCGTCGTTTTAGTAGTTTTGTCTTTAATTTGTTGAATTTAGGATTTGGGGATTAACATTGTTGATTTTGATGGTGATGTGCGCTGGTGTGAGTGATTGTGCAATTGGTGATGCTGCGGAAAGATTGATCAGTCGTTGTGGAGTGAGTGTTGCTGACTTGGTTATTTGGTGAGTTCATCCCAATGTATATTCGGAGTTACTGTGATAGTACTTCGTTGCCTTGAGATGGGCCATGAGCGAGTTAGAAAGGAGATTTGCTTACGGTGGAGACGGCGCAGCTGATAGGGGTCGGGTGGAGGCTGCACCTAGGTTAGAATAGTAAGCCGGGTTTGTCTAGTTAGACATGGAAATGTTGGGTTCCATGCTTGTAATGTAAAGATTACAATGTACCTCCTTAGTGAGTAGTTATTATCATTGAGAGCCTTCTCTCAATTGAGATTGCTGAGAATGATGTTCTGTTCTGAGATAGTGTGTGATTCCCTTTATTAGACGCTCGGCGAGAGTTTATTTCGACCAACTGGGATCATAATGAAGAACTTGAGCGAGTGAGGTCAGTGATGACGATGAACACTCACGATCTTGGCGGTGGGCTTGCCGCCCCCGTGGCCCGCCTTGGTGTCGACGCGCGCCAGCAGCGGGCGGCGCTGCGCGGAGCCGCGCACGGCGTGCTGCAGCGTCGCGATGAACTTGAGCGAGTGAGGTCAGTGATGACGAAGAACACTCACGATCTTGGCGGGGGCTTGCCGCCCCCGTGGCCCGCCTTGGTGTCGACGCGCGCCAGCAGCGGGCGGCGCTGCGCGGAGCCGCGCACGGCGTGCTGCAGCGTCGCGATGAACTTGAGCGAGTGAGGTCAGTGATGACGATGAACACTCACGATCTTGGCGGTGGGCTTGCCGCCCCCGTGGCCCGCCTTGGTGTCGACGCGCGCCAGCAGCGGGCGGCGCTGCGCGGAGCCGCGCACGGCGTGCTGCAGCGTCGCGATGAACTTGAGCGAGTGAGGTCAGTGATGACGATGAACACTCACGATCTTGGCGGTGGGCTTGCCGCCCCCGTGGCCCGCCTTGGTGTCGACGCGCGCCAGCAGCGGGCGGCGCTGCGCGGAGCCGCGCACGGCGTGCTGCAGCGTCGCGATGAACTTGAGCGAGTGCAGCGGCACCACGCGGTCGTCGTGGTCAGCCGTCAGCACCAGCGTCGCCGGGTACTCCGCGCGACTCACTGCACATGTACAACATTCATAATATATGCAAAGGGCCGCTTTCGCCAACGTCAAATAAGTCTTATCCTTCGACCGATCGATCGACCTCTACAATTAATCTATGATTTCATATAAAACCATAGATTAATTAAAGAGGTAGAGTATGATATCACAGGTATAGAAATTGGTGTGCCATTTATTTGCAATATTATTAGTTCCAGAGACACTCGTATCTATGCTTACAATGCCAAAATGACGTCAATAAAATGCATAATGGTGTCAATCAAGTAGGTCCAAAAAATGACGGCAGTACCGTTGTCAGGTGGCTGTATGTTGTGCAGCGGCGAGTACTTGAGCAAGTAGTTGAACTGCGTCGCGTTGTCGGAGCTGCCGTAGTCCGACACCCACGCGTGGCCGATCGTGAACTTCTGGAAGCGCAGCATGTCTAGCACGCTGCAATGGTGGTGTTGGCCATCATTATTAAACTGAACATCGAGTAATGAAGCGTCACTCATTCAAAATAACGTCTATGATATCACCATGGAAGTAGTACAGTTCAATTCGAACTTTATGTCGTCACGGATGTTAACCACGAGGATAATGGAAGTAAGACTAAAATAATAAGTACACATATTTTTGACGTGATAACGTCTTATAAATCGATGAACACCGGCTGCACGCACGAAAAAGTGTCACGTTCTGCCTGCGCCTGAGCGTGCAAGCGAGAGCGCGGAACAAGCGATAGAGAGGCACGATCGGCCCAAGCGTTGGCTTGTGACCGCGCCGCCCGGTGCCCGCCAGTCATCGTCAATGTTTCTTTATGACGTTATCACGTAAAACTATCGTCCGTAAACCGACTTTACAGACAACCAATTTTTATCCAACTTTTGTTTATCACCATCACGCAAGTGTGAGTGAAATAGAACATCGCCGTTTGTGTTTATTCGATTATCAACTGGTCACTGAGTTCAAATTGTCAAATGACACCAAATTACACCATTTGTCTTTTATACTGTCAAATAAAATACCATCATATCCCTGGTCAAACTACACAGTGTCGTTCCATGAAATTTATTTTGTCGCATAATATTTGTTGACTTGGGATTTTTAAGTGACAAAAAATTGGAATAGTCTACTACGCGTTCGTTTCAAGTTGAGCCCTGCAGTACCATAGAGTAAAGAAATCTACACCCCTCGCGCTTCCCCGCACCGCACCTCAAGTCAGACCCACAGCTAGTAAAGACACAGTATAAGAAGATGCAGTATAATAGTTTATCTATTGTTTTATCTGTTAAGTACTAGCTGACCTGTCTTAACTATGAATATTGAATTCGAATTGGTATAAATAATAAAAAAATATTTAAAAAAAAGTGTTTATTATTCTAATGCTTTACGATACAACATTTTTAGTTTTTTTTACCAAACCTACCAAAACTCCTAATATCCAAAGTTCAATTTAATAAATTGAAATTTTAATACGTAAACTTAGAATAAGAATTATTATTAAATATTATTTTTTTGCATGCCTATCCGGTAGATTGTAAGGACTTTTATTGACCGAGCGAAGCGAGGTCTCTGAGTCTACTAGGTGAATTTGCTCTTGTCCGTCCGTCCGTCCGTCTGTCAGAGCCTTATAACTTTTGAATTACTGAACGTAATTACTTCAAATTTAGATATCATATGTAAACTGATGGCCTTCAGCCGAATATTGCATAAAAAATTATATACTACGGCCGTTCAGAGAATGCGTTTCTGACACGTCGCGATTGAACTGACGACGTAACTTTGTAATGGCGTTGCAGTTACGATAAAAATATTATTGCTGGTTGTTTACCGTTTTAACAATTGATGAGCATTAAAACAACATTATTATATCAATAATCAATTAATGTTATAATTTTGTGACAGTTGTCGTGACTAACTGACACGTGTCAGGAACGCATTCTCTGAACGGCCGAACTTTCAAAACCTTTATTTCAGGGGGGCTCTCATAGAAGTGAATGCGAAGTAGAAAAATTTTTATCGCGTTATATAAAATTGTAACATATCATGTTAAAGATTATTTCGAACCGAGTACAAAAATATATTTTTTTTAATTTTTTCCTTAAAATTGACGAAATGGGGGGCTTTCAAAGTGGAGATTTAATACGCTCTCTTGAAGACGCTCTCTAGGAGAATTGACTATGTATTTTCGAGCATATTTTAGTTTTTTGTTTTACTTGTATCCTGTACTTGAACAACAAATACTAAAATTATATGAATATTATAAAGAAATGAGATTATTTAATTTTTAATGGGCATCAGTAATTCATATAGCATCAACATAGCTTCACAATAATGCTAATAGATGGCGCAGTCATTTACTATTCCATGGAACTAGGGAGTTACGACTAGGTATCCCAAAAACAGTTTTGCGTCGAACATTATTATTTAGTTACATAAAATAATAACTTATTATTCAATTAAAATTATTGTTTAGTTAAATATCAAACTTCAATAAACTATTAATTACTGCATTTTGTATATTTTCTATTCGCGTCGATAGATAACGATTTGTACAGATGCCCGTAACCTGTTTTCACTCGTTAGTACTTATTA
Source organism: Oeneis ivallda (assembly GCA_029955525.1). Lineage (NCBI taxonomy): Eukaryota > Metazoa > Arthropoda > Insecta > Lepidoptera > Nymphalidae > Oeneis > Oeneis ivallda. Next base: position 23,478,587 of record JARPMR010000003.1, read on the forward strand.
ATTCAATGTTTTCATTAACGTTGCCTAACCTTACGGGCTATGATAAGTTAGGTGATGATTTCTGTCAACTTCTTTATCACGATCCTGTACGGGACACCTAAAAGGACATTGGGACGGATGTTAGGACTTAGGATTGTATTTAGGAGCTACCTACGTAAAGAGACTCCTATTTAGGGGATGATATAGGTATGTTTGGTGAAAACGGGCATAATAATAATGTCAGGTTTGGTCGTCATGTATCGATTGAATGAATAAACATGGGATACCGTTACCGGGAGGTCTCAGTTCGGGGCGAACCACTAGTTATAATGTAACACCATTGTACTACCCAATCTGTGCAAATAAATAATTTGAATTTGAATTTGAAATTTATTTCTAATAAGCGGTGCTTCGCGAGCGGTTTACTAAGTGGGTCTGACTTGAGGTGCGGTGAGGGGAAGCGCGAGAGAGCTAGGGGAAATTTGTAACGCGTAGTACCACTAGAATCTAGATCAAAGGTGTCAAACTACTGCATATTATCCTATACTGTGTCCGTACTATCGACATGGAACTAGGAATTACGACTACGTCGATTACTTTACTCTATGGTGCAGGGCTCAACTTGAAGCGAACGCGTAGTACGTGCTACTCGTTGGCCGCGCCTTAGGTATGTGCGCGGGGGCTGGACAAAGGTCTCTTGCATGGACTTCTACAGGCCTCGGTCTTGCGCCACCTGAATCCAGCGGCTCCCTGCGACCGTTTGATGTCGTCGGTCCACAAAATGAAAGGTCTGCGTATCAGTGGACAGTGGTTCACAACAGTCTATTGGTTGACAAAGTATGTATACAAGGTGGTACACAAGATAGTATAAAAAAATTATTACAATGTAATAGCTACATAATAATATTGTAAAATTATTATTTTGAAAAGAGCAACTGCTGAGTTTCTTGCTGGCTCTTCTCCAGCAGAATCCGCTTTCCAAACCGGTGGTAGAGTCATGACGAAAAAAGGAGGAGGTTCTCAATTCGTCGGAATCTTTTTTTTAATGTATGTTCACCGATTACTCGAAGACGCCTGAATCGATTTGGAAAATTGTTGTTTTGTTTCAAAGGGTATACTTCCCAGGTGGTCCCATTGAAATTTTATCGAAATCGGTCGAGCGGTTTTTAAAATATCAACAATAAACTATATACTTTGTAGTGGCGCGGGCGTTTGAAGTCGGTTTATTAAGGTCTGCCCGCGAAATTCAAATTTAATTTGGTTTTTCGCAATTTGTAAACTAATACGACAAAGTAGGCTTATCGCATTCTAATTGCGATAATGGCAGTATCATTTTCACAGGTTTATATAAAAATTTTTACTTGAAAGTGTCCAGTTAAAATTAATCAAAATATCGACTAATTTGTGAGTAACTCACGTCCAACTCAGTATTTCGATTAAATTCTTAAACTGGTCACTTTCAAGTAAAGATTTTTATGTAATTGGCGCAATTAGAAGGCCATAAGCCTACTTTGTCGTATTAGTTTACAAATTGCGAAAAACCAAATTAAATTTGAATTTCGCGGGCAGACCCTTGTCCTTAGAAAGACCTTGTCAGACCTTAAAAAGTATTTGTTATATTATGAACTGTATAATTGTTGGTGGTATGCGAGTGCGGCTACTGACCCGACCTGCACGATGGCGGCGCCGTAGAGCGCGGGCCGCTGGTTGATGCAGGCCGCCACCAGCAGCCCGCCGTTGGAGCCGCCCTGCGCCGTCAGCAGCGCGGGCCGCGTGTAGCGCTCCCTCACCAGGTACTCGGCCGCCGCGTGGAAGTCGTCGAACACGTTCTGCTTGTTGAGCAGCCGGCCCGCGTTGTGCCACCGCTCGCCGTACTCCCTGGACGTGACCGGACATTGTTCATTGAGCTTTGCATTCAATCTCAGAGCCAATAGCCCAGCTAAAGGACAACTACGATAACATGGCGCGCACCGCCATACCAATAATAATGGGCCAGGGGGGGTACCTATAGTAGACTCGGAGCTCTCTCCAAGTCCACAACATAAAAGTTAAAAAATAAAGCTAAACGGTACTTAAGTACTTAGCTAGCCTATGACACTACAGTCATATACGCCGCTGATTGGCTGATACTCACTCACTTTTGGTTAAATTGGCTTAAGTAACATTTAGCTATATTTTTCAAACCTGTAGGGGGAGGGGGGTCCCTACCTAACCCCCCCCCCCCCCTTTGGCGACGCCCATGAACTGTGGTGGTGTCGTGTGATGCGGGTTGTTACGTTGCCTCAAATATGGTTGAGCGAAGCAACGGTTGGGTCACGCGTCATGCTTATGAACGGGTGCCACCGGCGGGAATGGGGCTACTTTCTGTCTGCCCGTCTTAACATGTGTTGAATTATAATTAGGTATGCTTTTGTGGCTTTGTTTTTTTTTTTTAATTTGTTGCTCGACTAGCAACAAGTCCAAGGATTTGTTGCTAGTCGAGCAACAAGTCCAAGGATTTGTTGCTCGACTAGCAACAAAGCGGCGTCGGCGGGATTTGGACTAGCGGCACACATGCGATGTGAATCTTGGTGGCGCTTTGGAAATACTTTCTAACGTTTTGAATTTTGCGCACGAGGGGCGCGCCATGTTATCGTAGTTAATGTTAATATTAGTTACTAATTTATTATTTACAGATGCAGATTATGCAACAGCGCGGGGCTCGACCCGTCGCGCGGAGGGCCCCGCCAACAATCAACTCACCCCCCGCCGCGTATGTTGGGTATGGCGACGACGCCGTTGAAGTGCTGCATGAACACCAGCCGCGTCACGCTGAAGCTGGGCTGCACGTTGATGTTGAACCCGCCGTAGCCGTACAACAGCGCGGGGCTCGACCCGTCGCGCGGAGGGCCCCGCCAACAATCAACTCACCCCCCGCCGCGTATGTTGGGTATGGCGACGACTCCGTTGAAGTGCTGCATGAACACCAGCCGCGTCACGCTGAAGCTGGGCTGCACGTTGATGTTGAACCCGCCGTAGCCGTACAACAGCGCGGGGCTCGACCCGTCGCGCGGAGGGCCCCGCCAACAATCAACTCACCCCCCGCCGCGTATGTTGGGTATGGCGACGACGCCGTTGAAGTGCTGCATGAACACCAGCCGCGTCACGCTGAAGCTGGGCTGCACGTTGATGTTGAACCCGCCGTAGCCGTACAACAGCGCGGGGCTCGACCCGTCGCGCGGAGGGCCCCGCCAACAATCAACTCACCCCCCGCCGCGTATGTTGGGTATGGCGACGACGCCGTTGAAGTGCTGCATGAACGCCAGCCGCGTCACGCTGAAGCTGGGCTGCACGTTGATGTTGAACCCGCCGTAGCCGTACAACAGCGCGGGGCTCGACCCGTCGCGCGGAGGGCCCGGCCAACAATCAACTCACCCCCCGCCGCGTATGTTGGGTATGGCGACGACGCCGTTGAAGTGCTGCATGAACACCAGCCGCGTCACGCTGAAGCTGGGCTGCACGTTGATGTTGAACCCGCCGTAGCCGTACAACAGCGCGAGGCTCGACCCGTCGCGCGGAGGGCCCCGCCAACAATCAACTCACCCCCCGCCGCGTATGTTGGGTATGGCGACGACGCCGTTGAAGTGCTGCATGAACACCAGCCGCGTCACGCTGAAGCTGGGCTGCACGTTGATGTTGAACCCGCCGTAGCCGTACAACAGCGCGGGGCTCGACCCGTCGCGCGGAGGGCCCGCCAACAATCAACTCACCCCCCGCCGCGTATGTTGGGTATGGCGACGACGCCGTTGAAGTGCTGCATGAACACCAGCCGCGTCACGCTGAAGCTGGGCTGCACGTTGATGTTGAACCCGCCGTAGCCGTACAACAGCGCGGGGCTCGACCCGTCGCGCGGAGGGCCCCGCCAACAATCAACTCACCCCCCGCCGCGTATGTTGGGTATGGCGACGACTCCGTTGAAGTGCTGCATGAACACCAGCCGCGTCACGCTGAAGCTGGGCTGCACGTTGATGTTGAACCCGCCGTAGCCGTACAACAGCGCGGGGCTCGACCCGTCGCGCGGGAGGTTCTGCCAACAGTTAACAATTACTAACATTCATGATCATACCCTCTTTCGGAATTTTATCCAACTACCCTCATTTTTTCATCAGAAGCTCTGTAGAAATTGCGGGTAATTGGAATATAATACTACTACTCCCTACTAATATTATAAATGCGTGTTTGTTTGTTTGTCCTTCAATCACTCAGCAACAGCTCGACGTGATTAAAACTTCGCGGACGAAGAAGCGAACAAATGCTTTTCAAAACGGTTATTTACTAAAATTTCCCGGAAAATTAAAAATATTTCTAGTTTCTTACCTTTTTAGAAATAATGAACATAGGAACTTTGGTGCCGTCTTTGCTGGCGTAGAATACCTGCTTGGCCTCATACTGCGACGCGTCGAAGCCTTTTACTTTCACTTCTCTGAATACCTGCAGAAATATTAGGACATAATTAAGAAATTAATTTTATTTTATTTGTACATAAATTATTTATAAGATTAATTTGATTACACATAAATTAAAATTCTACCACTCTGTTCGTTGCTATGTCTAATATGGACTACATAGTCTAAAATAGGAGATCATTTACATATTTGTTTATTTGGGATATAAATTATTGGATTTTACTCTATTATTGTTTGCTGGTCAAAGTTTGCCGTTTTTATAAGTTCAAACATACATAATTGAGACTGCAATAATTCTCAGAATCTAGTAAAAAAAAAAACGGCCAAGTGCGAGTCGGGTCTCGCTCTTTTAGGGTTCCGTTAAATATTTTAATTTAATTTTTTTAATTTAATTTAATTTTTATTATTTGTTGTTGTAGCGGCAATAGAAATACATAATATGTGAAAATTTCATCTGTCTATCTATTACGGTTTACGAGATACAGCCCGCTGACAGACGGACGGACGGACGGACGGACAGCGTAGGCTTAGTAATAGGGTCCCGTTGGTACCCTTTGGGTACGGAACCCTAAAAATGATCTATTAAGAATATCCGTCATCTACCAACACTTACCGTGAAAGTTCTGTATCTATATAATAATACGTAACATTTTGGGAATAACGCGCCTAAGTGCATCTCTATTCCCTAGTAAGTAATCAATATAAGTTTAACTATACTCACGGTAGGCGTATAAGGCTTTTTCTTGAAGTCGACGTGGTATATAATGCCAGGCGATAGGAAGGACATGAAGTGGTAGAATATTTCGGTTTGCTTCTTCTTGCCCGAGAACCCTACTATGGAGCCCACATCTATGTCGAACGTTTGCAACAAGTCGCCAGAGTTCATACTGTGCAGTTGTAGGACACTCTGAAACATTTTAAAATTATTAATCGCACAACTCAAATCAGATATTTTTTGTTAGAAATGACAATCTGGCTAATTCTGTTGTACACAATCTCTAAACTATTATATTATATTGAGAGGTCTAAATCTCGTGCTGTCTATCCCTTTCATAATGTTCTCTGCGGAAAAGGGAGTTAATACCAGTTAGAGTGACCAATTACCATTGTAATTTTATAATTTACTAGCTGATGCCCGCGACTTTGTCCGCGTGGATTTAGTTTTTAAAGTCCCTCGGGAACTCCTTGATTTTCCGGGATAAAAAGTAGCCTAGATGTTGACCCGAGTAATAAGCTACCATGGTATAAAATTTTGTAGAAATCTGTGCGGTAGTTTTTACGTGAAAGAAGGACAAACAAACAGACAGACAAACAGACAAAAAAAATTTAGCTTCTGTTTTGATATCTGTATCTTGAACACAATTAGAAGCAAAAACCCTTTTTTGAATCTATTTCATGTACAGAATTGGTTTCGTTTCTGTTTTATTATATGTATAGAAAATGGAAGAGAGAGAGAGAGTCGGAACCGCACAAGAATGGTTCTGTACCATTGTACAAGATTTAACACTATGTACTTTTATTAAGGCCCGCTTGTTGAGTTGCCGGGTTAGGCATAGCCCAGGAATAAATTTGTAATTTTGACAGCTTCATACGAAATCTGTCAAAGCAGCAGCTAACTCTGGGTTAAGATTTTTATGAATAAGAAGTTCTATTTCTGATGCACAAAATAATTAATAGTTACTCACTTTAACATCTCTGACGTAATGTATGACGAGCTTATCATTGTCTACTGCAGACGCCCAGTCCAATACGTCTTTGGGGTGTTCCTGTAAAATAAGAAAATCTCGTAATTTATGTGATTTTGTGGATAGGGAGTCGAAAGTGCAAGAATTTTGAAAAGTTTTGAATTAAATAATATGGATGGCATTGAAGAGTTAGGGTGCCTTTTAAAAGTACTTTAAATAATTATAAACATTAAATATTTTTATATTTACGTGACCCCTAAGATGATGACGATCAGTGTTAGAAATAAATGAACTTGGAATATTTAAAACTTCTTTGAGCGAAGCAGAGTGCTTCGTTCTATTTCCAATTCACTTCAACAAGGTTCTATGGAACGCAAGCAGAAAAACCGAACATTGGAATGTAAAATCCATAATACTAGCTGTAGAATGTTTGCAAGAATTTCTTTGTCTTTGAGTATACATATACCAAATCTATTTACTAATTAAAATAGTGTCGGATACACTAGGGGCCAAATGGAGCAACATGTTGCTCATCAACTACGTAGAACGTGCCGAGGAAATGTCGCGGAACATTGTGTAGACCACACTAGTCAGTGTTTATAGAAATTTCGCCCGCGGAGGTTGTGGCTATTAGTGCTGCGTACATAGTTATATCGAGTGTGTTGAAACGTAAGAGAAAGAGAAGGTGGTGGACACACCACCCATACTACAGTACCCGGCGATATACATTGCACATCGGCCTATGGAATAAAACGCTATTTCTATTCTATTGCAAGGAAAGCTAGCCAGAAATTCACGTAGTAATTACTGAAATCTCTTCACAATCGGCGAGCACATCACGTAACATATACAAAAAATGCAGTCGAACTGTTAATAGAATAGAATAGCGTTTTATTCCAAAGGCCGATGTGCAATATATATCGCCGGGTACTGTACATACATATTAAGAGGCACGTTGTGTACGCGACTACACTCAGTGACAAATGGCGCGACACTGACGCGTGACACATGCGCTCGCTCACGATGCGGGAGCAAGCAACACGCCCCACGTCACGTACAATGTTGCGGGGCATGTTGCGGGACACTATGCAACGTTGCAGCGTCACGTATATTGAGTGTTGCGCGTCATGTCGCGGGACAAAATGTTCCCTAGTGTGTCCGACTCTGAAAGTAACGTACCGGTATGAGGGTCTCCCAGTTGTCCTCGGCGGGGTTGTTGAGGTCGATCTTGATGAGCCGGTAGTTGGGCGCGTGCCTGTTGGTGCGGAATATGCACACCGAGCCCTCGTTCGTCACGTACTGCACACAAGTAAGAAATAATTTAAAATATATATTATGTAATGTACACCAAGGAAAAAACATACGTAAAAACTTAAGTGGCACTCGGGGACTGCCGCGGTAAAGCTATTGCATAGCATTTTTTATCAACTTATGCAATTATAATATTTATGCAATATTTTTTTTTGCAGACTAAAAATTATGCAAAAAAAAAATTAAAAAACAAACAAACATGAAAAGCGAACTGTCACTACTTCGCGAGTGAGATTCGAACCTGCGTCATCGGCGCTAGAAAGCGGGCGCTCGCCCACTGCGCCAAATAGAGCTACTTGAGAACCTCTAAAATGTTGAACGCTTACTGAACGACGGTGTTAGGTTTATTTTCTTGATTCGGTCGCCGCGCTCAAACTGTTTGTCCTAGTTCAAAGCCCGCGATAAAAACTATGCAATAGCTTAAAAATTGGTTGTCTGTAAAGTCGGTTACGGATGATAGTTTTACGTGATAACGTCATAAAGAAACATTGACGATGACTGGTGGGCGGCGGCGGGTGCTCTCTAAGCCAACGCTTGGGCCGATCATGACTCTCTGTCGCTTGTTCCGCGCTCTCGCTTGCACGCTCAGGCGCAGGCGGAACGTGACACTTTCGTGCCGGTGTTCATCGATTTATAAGACGTTATCACGTCAAAAGTAAACAAAACGGAGTACAAAAGGGGGCCTTAAGGGGACGCAAGCCAGTAGCTTCTTCATACAAACGTAGATGAGTGATTACTCCATTATTTGATATTGTACGCTCAAAACTAAGTATTATGTCGATTTGCCTCGTCATTATCTAGGTTTATTGATATATAAAATAGTGAAAAAAATTTTCGTTATAAAGTTACGAGCCTCGAAAGATCGTCATTTTCACACTAAATTTATGACAACTTTTGGCGCAAATAAATAACATTAGGAGTATGAAAATTCCAAAAAAAACTATCATTAGACATAGTTTATTTATTCATCAGTTCAAATAACTTTACTTTGTAAACATACATTTAGTAGTTTTTTCTCAAAAACACTTTTCCCAAACGAGTGTTCAACCATTTTCGCGCGCTCGATTTCGGTGTAAATTATCGCGCCTCACCCGACACGGAGCGGGAGCGGGACGGTAGCACGGAAGTATGCGCGCATGCACTCGCTACACTGAGTCGATCTCTTTCTCACACAATGTTAGGTGAAATAGCAAGCAGGTTACCCACGTGCGCCGGCAACTTCAGTCGCGCGTACTGAGCCCCCTTAACGTTAAGAAGCGATATCTGGAGATCTTTAATTTGCGTTACTGAAATTGAATACAGACTTGCTTTGAGGGCTGTCTCACCAGCTCCAAGTAACTTAAAGCTGATCTGTTGACAGTTTTATATTGGCAATCTGGCAAAACGTCTATTTGTTGGTTAGTTCAAGTTAGCTTAGTGCCGTTTTCACCAATGTCGTTTCACCGAGGAATAAATTCGTTCTGACATTGGTATTGAAAATCTGCCAAAATATCTTTACACTCGAATAAGACTTACTTCATGTTGGTGAAATCGGACCTGAGTACAGAATTGTTTTGCCCCTTTGAGAACGCAGGTTGAGGCGTGCAGGTTTCCTTCACCGTTGAAGCATGTGATATTTAATTGCTTTTACGCACATAGCTCCGAAAGTCAGAGGTGGGTGCCCGGGATCGAACCCGCGACCCCGCGAATAGGAGATCGCAGTCCTAACCACTAGGCTATCACTGCAAGGTATAAAGTAATCGGCTGTACTCACGTCAGGGCCGGTCGGATCGGACCCACTTTGGAGTCTGTCCGGCTTCCTGAATACGCGCTCGCCGCCATCTGCGACAAGGGGCAACAATGAGTATAGCCGGTTACTTTATATGAGTATAAACTCTAAGGCCCTTCGTACACAACGCTACGCAAATCTTCGTTACTCGACGATTTTAGTATATAAGCGACTACCACAATACAAACTCCTAGAGGTTCGTACACAGGTACGCGTCGCCAGTCGCGTCGGCGTTCGAAAAAATGTTATTGTTTGGGATTAATGACCTCTATCTAATATGGTGGCTAAATATTTCGAGAAAAGTATTTGAATAAATCAAGAAATAATTTTTATTTCGTATCTATTAAAGTTTTATCGCATAAATAGCACCTGCATCCGTACGTCGCGAATGCCACGGCCACACTAACTGTAGTGTGCTGAATTCAGTACAACTCAGTTGAACATGGCAAGTATTCGTAATGGGCCTTCTAATTGCGCCAGTGGAATTATCATTTTCACAGGTTTACATAAAAATCTTTATTTGAAAGTGACCAGTTTAAGAAATTAGTCAAAATACTGAGTTGGACGTGAGTTACTCACAAATTAGTCGATATTAATTTCTTAAACTGGACACTTTCAAGTAAAGATTTTTATATAAACCTGTGAAGATGATACTGCCATTGTCGCAATTAGAATGCCATAAGCCTACTTTGTCGTATTAGTTTACAAATTGCGAAAAACCAAATTAAATTTGAATTTCGTCAACCTTAAGGCTTCAATATTGACATTACCTCATAGTCGGCCTCGAACTTATGCACGATCTGCGTGAGCGGAAGCTTGCCGTCGATCTGGGGCGTCTTGGACAGGTCCGCGAAGAACAGCAGGTTGTCGCGGCAGTCCTTGACCGGCGACACCAGCAGGTAGCGGCCGCAGTCCGACACCTCAGCGCCGCTGGAAGACAATACCTTTTCTAGAGGACACGTTTAGATAAAAACCTTCTACGGGGAAACTAAAATTATGATTTTACTTTTTAAGACTTAAAAAAAAAGAGGAGGTTATCAATTCGACACGAATTCTTGTCGATGTTACTACATAACTCTTTCAAATCTGAACCGATATCAATTTTTTTTTTAAATTTGAAAGGACATATCGTAAGGTTGGTCGCATTTAAATTTTGTGATGAATATCTTCGGTAATGGAGGACGGAACTCCTCAATTTATTTCACGTAGGTCAAATGGCACTTATGACAAGTCTGGAATCTACCACCGGTTCGAAAAGCTGATTCTACTGAGAATTGGTGTATATATAATTTATTATTTTATATTTTACTATATTGATTCGTTCATTATTTTGTCCTCAAATATGGTCTTGGCTTCGATAACGGAAATTAATGACACGCATTCATGCTTAATGATCATAAACATATTGCAGTGTGCGTGAATTGTTTATATATTTCGTCATATTGACATACAATTTACCGTCAGTGTATGTGCATTAATTGTCATACCTACTTCTAGAGCGGAATGGCAACACTATTTACTTTACGGTTCCATCTATCATAACACTGATAACTATTGCTATAATTTTAACATCAAAGTGCAACTGACGTGAACAAAAATACCAACACTGTATACGATAGAATACGATGACAATAAATCTAGTTACGCTAAGGCATTACATATAAGTGATAACATGTAAATGATTAACGTACGAGGGGCTGTCTTGGCTCCGCATACGCGTGTTGGCGTTTCTGTCGGTATCAGTAAAATATAACGATGGTTAATAACTATAGTATTGGAATGAAGAAACGTTTTATCGCTAAGTAATGAACATTAAAGGCAAAAATTTTAAATTCAGTCGAAAAAAGTAAGGAATGCTCTGAATATTTTGAATAATTATTTTATCACCAGATAACAAGTGGATTTTATATGGCGAAAGTGTAAAGAAATTGGCCTCTTTCTCGCATTAACGCGATTTCTTAGTCACCATCATCTTCTTGTCCTTGTCCCACGCTATGTGGGGCCGGCACATGTCTTGTAAGCCATGTTGTAAGTGGTTCGGCATCACATTTTACAACCGGCCGCCTGCCTGACGTCAACCCTACCCAACCCAACCGCCACCTTTCGGTAACGCCTAACGCTATTTCTTAGTACGAGATCAATTCTAGTAAACTAGTTATAAGGTCCAGCGTATAATTGACGGCGCAGGCGCAGTCCGTGCAGAACAGGGCAGAGCAGATTTTGTAATGCATGAACACATGAATAGAGCTGCGTACGCTACCGCGCAGACATGTGCCACGCAGACGTGTGTAGCCTGCTCCACGTCAGTCAGACAAAGCAGTTTTCTGTATGACATTTGTACATATAGATAAGCTATTTATTTTTTTATTTATTTAAGAAAACCATCGATATTTATACATATAGATAAGCTCATTCAAAATGGCACCAACGAGTTGGCTAATATTTATGGATAAGATTGTCCCAAACAAAAATGAGAACCAATGAGTTGGTGAGATGAATATACTATCTATCTATTCTTTTTACTACGCGAACCATTGTACTTAGGTCACATAGCTGCGTCGCAGTATACGCTGGTTGCCTATGTCTGCCTCGACTGCCCCACCTGTCCTGCGCAGACTGCGCCGCCTGCGTAGACTAGTTACTCACATCCTCCACAGCGGCTCCTCGGGAAACTCGACGACGACCACGTCTTCGCTCTGCGGTGTGTTGAGGCGGTGGTAGCACAGCTTCTGATCGCGGTTCACCTCCGTCTCCGAGCCGTCGGTCTTGTTATAATAGTTACTCACATCCTCCACAGCGGCTCCTCGGGGAACTCAACGACGACCACGTCTTCGCTCTGCGGTGTGTTAAGGCGGTGGTAGCACAGCTTCTGGTCGCGGTTCACCTCCGTCTCCGAGCCGTCGGTCTTGTTATAATAGTTACTCACATCCTCCACAGCGGCTCCTCGGGGAACTCGACGACGACCACGTCTTCGCTCTGCGGCGTGTTGAGGCGGTGGTAGTACAGCTTCTGGTCGCGGTTCACCTCCGTCTCCGAGCCGTCGGTCTTGTTATAATAGTTACTCACATCCTCCAAAGCGGCTCCTCGGGGAACTCGACGACGACCACGTCTTCGCTCTGCGGCGTGTTGAGGCGGTGGTAGTACAGCTTCTGGTCGCGGTTCACCTCCGTCTCCGAGCCGTCGGTCTTGTTATAATAGTTACTCACATCCTCCACAGCGGCTCCTCGGGGAACTCAACGACGACCACGTCTTCGCTCTGCGGTGTGTTAAGGCGGTGGTAGCACAGCTTCTGGTCGCGGTTCACCTCCGTCTCCGAGCCGTCGGTCTTGTTATAATAGTTACTCACATCCTCCACAGCGGCTCCTCGGGGAACTCAACGACGACCATGTCTTCGCTCTGCGGTGTGTTAAGGCGGTGGTAGCACAGCTTCTGGTCGCGGTTCACCTCCGTCTCCGAGCCGTCGGTCTTGTTATAATAGTTACTCACATCCTCCACAGCGGCTCCTCGGGGAACTCGACGACGACCACGTCTTCGCTCTGCGGCGTGTTGAGGCGGTGGTAGTACAGCTTCTGGTCGCGGTTCACCTCCGTCTCCGAGCCGTCGGTCTTGTTATAATAGTTACTCACATCCTCCACAGCGGCTCCTCGGGGAACTCGACGACGACCACGTCTTCGCTCTGCGGCGTGTTGAGGCGGTGGTAGTACAGCTTCTGGTCGCGGTTCACCTCCGTCTCCGAGCCGTCGGTCTTGTTATAATAGTTACTCACATCCTCCACAGCGGCTCCTCGGGGAACTCAACGACGACCACGTCTTCGCTCTGCGGTGTGTTAAGGCGGTGGTAGCACAGCTTCTGGTCGCGGTTCACCTCCGTCTCCGAGCCGTCGGTCTTGTTATAATAGTTACTCACATCCTCCACAGCGGCTCCTCGGGGAACTCGACGACGACCACGTCTTCGCTCTGCGGCGTGTTGAGGCGGTGGTAGTACAGCTTCTGGTCGCGGTTCACCTCCGTCTCCGAGCCGTCGGTCTTGCCCGTCTGCTCGGGGTATCTCTGGAACAATTAGATTGCACAGCTGGTTACTAAGCCTTAACACAACTTTAACCTAACCTTAACCTTGCTAACTTTAACCTAAGCTAACCTTAACTTAGCTTAACTTTAAAACTAACCTAACCTTAACCTGTTAATGTATAAATTTAAGCTAGGTTAAGTTTAAATTTAATTTAACCTTACCCTAGCTTAACTTTAACTTAACCTCAAATAACCCATTCACAACTATATGTTACTAAAGCCTTGTAACTATATGTTACTATGAATATTTAGTGCTTTTATAAATAACTAGCTGCCCGGACAGACTTCGTTCTGTCAAAAGTTAGGAGTAAAAATTATTTTTTTTCGTTTTTTTTTTTATTAAAACCTTCCGTGGACCTTAAGGAACATACAAAAAAATAAATTAACCGAATTGGTCCATCCATTCTTGAGTTATGCGCTTACCAACATTCATTTTTATTAGGGTTCCGTAGTAAACAAGGAACCCTTATAGTTTCGCCATGTCCGTCCGTCTGTCTGTCTGTCTGTCTGTCTGTCCGCGGTTTAGCTCAGAGACTATTGATACTAGAAATCTGTAATTTGACAAGGGTATAAATATCAATCACGCCGACAAAGTGGTGAAATAAAATCGTAAAAAATATTTTTTTTTAGGGTACCTCCCCTACATGTAAAGTGGGGATGAATTTTTTTTTCTCATCTATCCCATAGTGTGGGGTGTCGTTGAATAGGTCTTTCAAAAACGTTGTGGGTGTGCGAACACCATTTTTCAATTCAGGGATCCGTTTGTGAAATATGATATTTTAAAGTGCTAAATTTTATTAGAGTCAAGTGTCCCCCCCCCTCTGCCAGCTAAATGGTTGTATATAGGATACAAGAAAAAATTCACAGCAGTAGTATATATAATGAATTTTAAAGGAAAACTATCACGGCTAAGTAGGGTTCATTAGTGAAGGAGTTATATCGGTTTTTCTAAGTTCTTAGATATTACACGTAGTGTAAGTTGCATATTTTGAGTTCCATGGCTTAAATACTATAATATACTATTATAGTATTTAAACCATGGAACTCAAAATGTATGTTAAGACTTTCAACTACGGAACCCTACACTGCGCGTGGCCCGACACGCACTTGGTCGGTTATTATTTATAAATAATTTTACTTATGCAAAAAAACATGTCAATAGATCTGTTGCAGCGTGATTGTAGGACAAATCAACAAGCAAATACTCTTTCGCAATTATGATATATTATAATATACTTAGTATTATTAAGGATAGATACAAATTAGGAATGTATTTATAATGAATTTTTTTCCTATCTTTTTCTTTTTGATGTTATTAAATTTATTCTTCAAGACATAATTATGCAACTTTTGAGATTCTTGTATGAATAAATTATTAAGTTGTTTATTTTTAGCTAATGTAAATTGTTAAAGCAATTTAATGCACATCACTTAATGCAAATAAAAGGTCACGAGACTGTCTTTATCCTGTATCCTAAGGTCATATAAAATGTATGCGCATACAAATGGCTTCCCCAGGTCATACACTGACTATATACTAAAATGCATATATATAATCATACTGAAATACATAATATTTTATACTTTATGGTCCGGGAGCCGTTAACACTCAAATTGCCATCATACGGAATCGAAAACTGTTTATGGGTATCAGCAGTTAACAATTATACGATTAAATTAAGCTTGGTACGCGTTAATTCAAATAGCCAAAAAAATGTTTTAAAAAAATATTTTTTTAATGCAAAAATGTATATAAGCGTCATTGCGGATATTGTTTGTGTGCATTGTATTCGATAGAAATATTCGTACTTTTACAGAAAAACATTATGATTCATTAACACAATATGACGGAGAAACTTTATCCCAACACTTTAAGAAGGCATGCGATATCTCGCATACCTATTTAAAGTGTAGGTCCGGCCGAAAAAAGTTGTTTGCGCAATGTTCTCCTGAAAGAGTACGAAATTTGAAAAAAAAAAATTGTCTTTTTAAGGTCAGATTAAATTAACAGGTCTATAAATAGTACAGTGTTAATTTAGTTTAGTTTAGAGATTGTTTAAACAATAGAATTACCACCATCGTCTTTATGCATAAATCTTTCTTCTTCTTCTTCTTCTTTATCAACCGATAGACGTCCACTGCTGGACAAAGGTCTCTTGCATGGACTTCCACAGGCCTCGGTCTTGCGCCGCCTGAATCCAGCGGCTCCCTGCGACTCGTTTGATGTCGTCGGTCCACCTGGTGGGGGGTCTGCCAACACTGCGCTTCCCGGTGCGGGGTCGCCACTCCAGCACCTTGGGACCCCAACGACCATCAGCTCTTCGAACTATGTGCCCCGCCCATTTCCACTTCAGTATCGCGACTCGCTTAGCTATGTCGGTGACTCTGGTTCTCCTACGGATCTCCTCATTTCTGATTCGATCCCGCAGGGACACTCCGAGCATAGCTCTCTCCATCGCCCGCTGAGCGGTCCTGAGCCTACTTATGAGGCCCTTAGTTAGCGACCATGTCTCGGATCCGTAAGTCATCACTGGCAACACGCACTGTTCGAAGACTTTAGTCTTCAGGCACTGAGGAATTTTGGACGAGAAGACATCTCGGAGCTTCCCGAACGCTGCCCAGCCGAGTTGGATTCGGCGGTTGATCTCTTTCTCGAAATTGGACCTACCTAGCTGGACTGTGTGTCCCAGGTAAATATACTCGTCGACAATTTCGAGTGCAGAGTTCTCAACAATTACTGGGTGGAGCTGTGCATGAGCATTGGACATGATTTTCGTCTTGCTCATGTTCATTTTCAGGCCCACCTGTTGAGAAACCCTGCTGAGATCATTGAGCATTGTATTGAGGTCTCTCAGAGTCTCTGCCATGACTACTATGTCATCGGCAAATCGCAGGTGAGTGATGTACTCGCCGTTTATGTTGATGCCAAGCCCGTTCCAATCCAGAAGCTTAAAGACGTCCTCCAACGCAGCGGTAAAGAGCTTCGGGGAGATAACGTCTCCCTGTCGCACTCCACGCTGCAAGTGGATTGGCCTCGTAGTCTGGTCCTGTATACGTACTGACATTGTGGCGTTTTCATACAAGCACTTCAACACTTGGATATACCGGTAGTCAATCCGGCATCTCTGCAGCGACCTCAACACAGCCCAAGTTATCTAAATTAATTATAAATCTTTAGTGACAAATAACAGACAATAAGGTTGTTTAACTTATATTAAAGATGATTTTTAAATGGAGTATTATGATTTGTGATTGACGAGTAGATAATAATCATTGTGCCTATATTTTGATCCGCTTATTTTAAAGGAAAACTGAGATGGCATAGTGCTTAGATTGCGTGGAGTTGAGTCTCCATAGGATTGCAGGGTTGAATCCTGTTGTGTTAAGGATGATTATACGGGTCTGCCCGCGAAATTCAAATTTAATTTGGTTTTCCGCAATTTTTAAACTAATACGACAAACTAGGCTAATGGCATTCTAATTGCGCCAGTAGAATTATCATCTTCACAGGTTTACATAAAAATCTTTACTTGAAAGTGACCAGTTTAAGAAATTAATCAAAATACTGACTAATTTGTGAGTAACTCACGTCCAACTCGGTATTTTGATTAATTTCTTAAACTGGTCACTTTCAAGTAAAGAATTCTACTGGCGCAATTAGAATGCCATAAGCCTACTTTGTCGTGTTAGTTTACAAAATGGGAAAAACCAAATTAAATTTGAAATTCGCGGGCAGACTCGTATAATCCACCTTAATATAAGATTTAATTCGATTGATCTTATACGTATTCGATGACATTAGCGTCAAGTAAAATTAACCTTAATTGTATTGATCAAGTCACAAATTCAGTACAACGGATTTTAATTCGGAGCGTATTCGTATACGTAAAAGTATAAGAATGCATACACGAAATTGAGCTCATTGAATGCACTTCACTTATGGTTCATTTTATTTTGATGCTAATGTCATCGAATGCCAATTCGATCAATCGAATCGAATCTTATACTAAGGGTTACTGTTCAGAATTCTAGAGAACACCATCTTTTGAATGTATTTAAAAACTAGCAGGTGTCATCGACTACGCGTGGATTTAGTTTTTAAAATCCCTGGGGAACTCTTTGATTTTCCAGGATAAAAAGTCTATGTCACTCTCCAGGTTCTCAACTATATCCATGCAAAAATACACGTCGATCCGTAGAGCTGGTGCGGCGTGATTGAAGGACAAACCAACAAACAAATACTTTCGCATTTATAATATTAGTATGATAATGCCTTTTTTACAGTAATTAGTCTCAAGATATGATACATTTCTTTATCGCATAAGTGATTAAAAAAAAAGTAATAATTACCGCATAAAATAATCCTTTGTTATCCTTAGTCCACGACATTGACGTGAACTTGACCTTCTCTAGCACCTCCGGGTAGTCTTGGCCTGCGACCAGTATTTATTATATTATTATAATTCAATTAACATAATATAATTATTATTATGAAATGGAACCAGTATATTATTATAATAAAAGAATGCTTCCCAAGCAATTAAATGATAGTGTTTTCTATTTAGTTTTTTAAATAATGCAATCACAGAGAGCAACGGATGTGATATTTTTGCAATGGTATAGTTCAGCACTTGGAGAGTGCCATGAGCTATTTTTATCCCCATAAAACAAACTATTCCCGCGGGATTTTAGAAAATCTAACCTCACTCAGACAAGTCATGGGGAAAAGTTACTAGCTAGTATTATTGTAAAAATAAATAAAAATGAATGTTGGTAAGCGCATAACTCAAGAATGGATGGACCAATTCGGTTAATTTATTTTTTTGTATGTTCCTGTTCCACGGAAGGTTTTAATACAAAAAAAAACTAAACTAAATTCACGCGGACGAAGTCGTTGTAAAAATAATAATGCCTACAATATTATTATTGTAAAAGACTTGGCGACTTGCGAACACTTGAATACTTGCGAACACTTGCAGACTTGCGCACTTGGCTGCATCGACCAATTTGTCGAACGAGTAGTCTTGAGTTGCGACCAAACTTTGTTTACTTTACTATGAAGGCTAGTTCCGACTACATTTTAGTCGAGTAGTAATTTAGTAACTAAACATGTCTGAACATCAAAATTTTTTGGTGTTCAGACAAGTTTGGTTACTAAATTACTCGCTACTCGACTAAAATACTAATGTAGTCCGACTTAGTCTTGAGCTATCAGCGACCAAGGTAACGACAAATATTACGACCAGTGGTGATCATAGTAGGCTAGTGTGAGATATCCTAAAAAAATCTTCCACTAAAGCCGCCTATGCACCTTACCTGTTTCTACGTCCTTCAAGTGTATGGTGTTCCAGTCAGACCCACTAGCTGACAGCGCGTAGGCGAAAGTAGTACCATCTTCCGTGAATTTACTACCGGCTAGGGCAATGGTGCCATCCTCTGACAAAGTGTTAGGGTCTAGGAATACCCGAGGTTCGCCGTCTAGACTGTCCTGGATATATAGGACGCTGTGGACAAGAGACAACAGTTCATTCAAAAGCCGCAATTAATTGCAATTATTACTTTTTTTAGGTTATGTGACTGAATTTTAAGAATAGGGCAAGAACATAATACCTAAGAAGGCAAGGGAACAAGTCGGGGGTGGGGGCATTGAGTTTGTATGAAAAAGCGCGCGTCTAGATAACTAATATAGTTCTTGCAATTCACGAGCGCGCATTAACTTTACTTGTGGTTACGTCGCGTACACGCAATTGTGTGCGTGCCTGTCGGCACTTATACGACTGAAGGTGAGATCTATAGATGACATTTCACTCAGCTCAGACTTAAGACTGAGTTAAAACGAGACAGATTTATGTCAGGACATGTTTGTGATTCATTTTTGCGTCTTGAGCAAAGCCAGAGTACTGACTATAGATCACATCCATGAGCCACGCGCACTCGCGAATTGCATGAAATATACTTACCTCATTATGATTGCCGCGGATATCGCTATTTGGAATGCACTAACCACAAAATTGGTATAAAGCTTTGTAAGTGCACGCAGTGTGCTGTCATTAGAACTTCTGACAGGGGTTCGATCAGCAGGCCGATTATATAAAAGCTGCACAATTATTTCTACTGTCTCAACGTGGTGATTGGTTTTTGCATGCATTGGAATGAATTTTAGCGCACAAAGAGTGAGTATCGGCCAATCAGAGATGATTGCGATCATCATTCTTTAGCAATCACTAGCTTTTGCCCGCGGCTCCACTCACGTTAAGTTCGATTTTTCAAATCTACTTTATCCCCTTAGGGGTCGAAATTTCAAAAATCCTTTCTTAGCGGATGCGTTATAACAGCTATCTGTATGCCAAATTTCAACCCGATCCGTCCAGTGGTTTGAGCTGTGCATTGATAGATCAGCCAGTCAGCCAGTCAGTCATCTTTTTCTTTTATATATTTATTAGAATTTATGAGAATCGCACAGCTGATTTTAAAGGGTACTCCTTAGGGAACTGGCGATCCAGTGGTAGATTCACTTGACGATTCGAAAGAACTTTGTAAAATTTTATTTGAATAAATAAATATTTTATTCTAAAAACTGTACCTGTAATTGTAGTAGTCAACTTACTTCTGGTTCTGCAGGCCGGTGTTCTTCATGAAGAAGTACTTGTCCCCTCTCCGGAAGGGGCAGGAGTATTTGGGGTAGTTCCACAGCTCGGTGAGGCGGCTGTGGATGTCCGCCTTCACCGGGCACGAGTCGAGGAACGGGCGGGTGATGTTGTTCTCGGCTTCTATGAAGGCCTTTGTCTCTTCAGAGTCCGGATCTTCGAGCCAACGGTAGGGGTCCGCTATCTGTGGATAATATTTGTATATATAATCACCATCATCGTCGTATTTTTTGAAGTATTTCTTTACGCACGCTTGACTCGGGGAGTAAGCTGGTGAATGCGTTACGAAAAGTGTGATCGGGCGAGGCCAACGGAAGTTGAGAGGGGGATATAAGTTATTGAAGATAGAAAGAGAGGTAGTTACGTTTCGTATATTAATGTAGGGGCAAGAGAGAGAGAGGTGCGACCACACATTTCCTTTCTCTCTTTCTCTCATAGCCAGTTGCGTTTCGTAAGTTTTACTTCAGTCGTGTGGTTTAAAGCACACTCGTTTTTTTTTATTCAGCGATCTCATTTGGTGGTAAGTGACAATGCAGTCAATGGAAGCAGCCATCTTTTAAGGGTCATAATCTTTACTAATATTATAAATGCAAAAGTGTATTTGTTTGTTGGTTTTTCCATCAGTCACGCTGCAACAGAGCTATGGATCGAGGTGATTTTTTGCATGGGTATATTTGAGGACCTGGAGAGTGACATAGGTTACTCTATGTCCCGGAAAATCAGAGTTCTCTTGGGATTTTAAAAACTAAATCCACGCTCATATCATCGTATTTTTTTTTAAATTAAACGACAAGTTAGCCCTTGACTGCGCTCTCACCAGGTGGTTAGTGACGATGCAGTCAATGGAAGCAGCCAAAAATACAAGGGTCATAATTAAACATAGTCGCAAATAGGTTTCGTCTAGTCTCTCTTCTTACGCGTCGATTTCATTTCACGTCATAAAATTTTTAACACTCCTTTGATGGGATGGATTTCAAAAATCCCTCGCGCACCTTCCCTAGGAGAACTGGATGGACACTTAGTGAAAATTATATTGTCATAATTAATTTGTGTTGATTAACTTACGGGGGTGACATTATCAGCACTGATAAAAACCCCATAAAAAGAAAAGAAAAAAAAACAACCTTTTGTTTTATTATTTCAAACATTACAAGGAGAACAAGTCAATAAACTGCATCATCTTCAATATAAAATACCTATCTACTACATAATAGGTACATGTAATTTATTTTTTGTCGATATCGAAGCATTTGCTTATCATTATAAAGTGGACAACCCTGAACCACTTGAATAGCACAAGTTGGAATGAAAACAAGTTTTTGCTGTGTCTTTTTACCTTTTTCCAAGGGGTCAGTGCACAGATACTCCTGCGTAACGATTATAATTAATTTGTTATTATTTTATTTTTCTTTTTATTTTATTTATTTCTTATTATTGGCGTCGCATGGCAACTTAGACTAGGCAATGGGGCGGTTTGTTGTATGGAGACCCCCGCATCAAATCCTCAGTCGATGAAACTTGGCAGGGTTGTAGTATGGGA
This sequence comes from Oeneis ivallda, assembly GCA_029955525.1. Classification (NCBI taxonomy): domain Eukaryota; kingdom Metazoa; phylum Arthropoda; class Insecta; order Lepidoptera; family Nymphalidae; genus Oeneis; species Oeneis ivallda. Next base: position 23,500,029 of record JARPMR010000003.1, read on the forward strand.
TGACCCAAAATTTACACAAGAATATCCAAAAAAAAATCCATGCGGAAGTTGGGTATTTATACCTAAAAGTACAAATAGCTTAATATTTTGAACAGAATAATTTCTCCGTCCAATTTTTTTTTACCAGACTAATTATTAGCCTTAATAAGAGGTACTTGATAAAAATCCAAAACTTTTTTCAAACGGAACTGTCATTTTTTAAAGAGGTTTCCTTTTTTTGTCCGTAATTTCGACCAGAAAATTGCTTAGTCAATTTTTTATTTTCAAATGTCCTTAAAATGTAATTTAGCATAACGTGTAAGAAAATCCAAAAAAAAATCCATACCAAAATCTATTTATCTTACTTCAACTGAAAATTGTTTATAACTCGGAATGAAAAATTTCTCTATCCAATTTCTTTTTTTTAACATAGTAGGTAGTCACATTTACACACTTATCCTAAATATCCAAAAAAAATATCACGAAGAACATCGATATTGAAACAGTTTTTGAAATCTAAACTGCGTTTTCGCGATAATGTACCTTAATACTTGAATCATTGGGTATAGTTTAGCGTGCGCGAGCGAAGCGACTTCACAAATAATATATTACTACATGCCTTCTACGATGCTAAATAATAAACATAAATGTGTACCTCAACATTAATTTATTTATACAACCACTAATTGTAGCGACTTAGCTTCCAGATAATTAATGAGCTATTTCAATAGTTTAATTAAGGGCCCTTAAACATAATTTGTTTCTCCGAATTAGTTTATTTTGGGAAAATTTAAACAAAAACAACATAAAATTGCCATAACAGCTTATATTAACTAATATTCATTTCCTTCACTGAAAATAAAATAATATGTATCTGCTTCAAACAACCAAAAAATAACATCTTTATTTTGAAAAAGTATAAAAAATTATGAAGCTCTATAATGTTTAAAAACAATTGTTTTTTGGCAAAAGCTTCATTGATTACTTTGTTACCAAAACCTTTTTAACCGACTTCCAAAAAGGAAGTGGCTCTCAATTCAGCACTTATTTTGAGGGTTCCGTACCCAAAGGGTACCAACGGGACCCTATTACTAAGCCTACGCTGTCCGTCCGTCCGTCCGTCCGTCCGTCTGTCAGCGGGCTGTATCTCGTAAACCGTAATAGATAGACAGATGAAATTTTCACATATTATGTATTTCTATTGCCGCTATAACAACAAATAATAAAAATTAAATTAAATTAAAAAAATTAAATTAAAATATTTCCATGGGTAGATGGAAATATTTTTTTTTAACGGAACCCTAAACGAGCGAGGCCCGACTCGCACTTGGCCGATTTTTTTAACTTATGGACGGTATTTTAGGATCCCTAAAAAAGTGACATACTGTTTTTATTCAAGATTCCTGTATTATGAATGAATACAATACAATAAATAAAAAGAGCATGACACTTTTTAGAGATCCTAAAACACCGTGTGTTGTATGTACAGCGGTTTCTTCGAGATTTCTGAACCGATTTGGATAATTTTTATTTCACTTGCTAGAAGAAATTCTCGAGATGGTTCCCCAATAATTTCTGGATCCAACTTTCCAATAGGGTATTTGACTACTTTTAGAAAATCATCATATAACAAAACGTATATTTCGGCTTAATTTTCAGTATTTTTCATAAAAATCAAGAAATAAATTCAAAAAAATAAATTGCCGCCGAAACGTTCCATTTGCTCTCATGCCGTCACAGTTCACATTTCAAACAATGACAATTCCACAGCCCATAGGTGGTGTGGACTGTGACGTCATTCGAGATCACGGAACGTTTTCGATCACGTGACCATGGCCGGAATTATAGCAATTTTATTTAATGTTTTCTAATTAAATAAAACTTTATTTGGAACGTATTAAATAAAATAAAACTTACGTAATTAAATAAAACTTACGTAATTAAATAAAACTTTATTTGGATTTACGTATGGAATAATGTTTTTAGATAATAATCTTTTAGGATGACACCAAATGAAACGATATTTTTAATATAGTCAAATACCCTATCCTAATGCCTAATTCTGAAGTCGGGCGAGCATAAAAACACGCCCAATGTCAACATAATGTGTAGAAACTAAAAACTTTTTTTTCAACACACTTGCTCATAAAGTGGCTCTAATAGTCTAGTTGACAAGTTCAAAATGGTACAAAATAGAGATACTGGTCTTAAAATTATGTGCGATAGCTCATTGGATCCGGAATGACGCCTAGAAAAATGTTCCAAAAGCGTGTATTAGCACATATAAAATTGCAAAAGTTATAAACAATTAAAGATGAAAAAAAATGGTATTTCATTTTTTGCCAATATTTCATAAACTATTAATATTTAAGAAATTTCAAAAAAAGATTCTAAAAGAAGAGGAAATTTTCAATAAAAAACTTCGAACTCCCGGAACTCTATCTCCATTATTTATAATTTTAATTTAACGCTGAAAATAGGTCTGCGCGCGACATTTTTAGGTTGCGCGCGCGGCGTCAAAAGCGAGTACGGCAGATTAATTAATTTATTTAAGGTATTGAATATTTTTTTTAAAATTTGAAAAAATTATGGTGTGTTTTGAACACTATAAATAATTTATTCTCGTTGGAAATTACTTACAGTTAATTAAAGTTAATTTACTTAAAGTTAATTTTTCAACAAGTTAAACAATTGTTAACTAACAAAATTTTCTCGAACTTCCGTCTTAATTGTAAGTGAAAAAAAATGTTTAAATAATTGTCGTAAAAAATTTTCGCTTCGTAGAGCCTTTTTTACATACATATTTAACAAGATCGCGCCATAAAAGTTAAAGAAATATTTATACTTTGTTTATAATAATTTTTTATACTTGAACAAAAACTGAAAAATCCAAGTAATGTTGTAAAGTAAAAAAAGTCATCTTTAATTGTTTATAACTTTTGCAATTTTTTATGTGCTAATAAACGCTTTTGGCACATTTTTCTAGGGGTCATTCCGGATCCAATGAGCTATCGCACATAATTTTAAGAGCAGTATCTCTATTTTGTACCATTTTCAACTTGTCGACTAGACTATAAGTTCACCGCAATTAGGCACATAATGACACGTATAATCAAACTGTGACTTTTTCATTACTAGTTATAGAGTTTTTTGGAACGTAGTTCCTTATCGCGCGGTGCGGAAGGGGGCTAGACGGATCGACACTTTTTTGAAACCGACACTTTTTTGAATGTGAATTTGGCATTGTGTTCATTATTTTCACACTTGTGGTTTCGACAGTCGCTAAACAGCTAAAAGTCGATGGTTCGAATCCCAGCTCGACAGACTGAATTTTCTATTTTCTATTTTATTTTAAATAATTTCTACATGTGGAATTTTTCCCTAATTTTTTATAACTAATTTTTAAGTTATGAAAAATTGGGGAAAGTACAGTCCGAACAAAGAATGGAGTAGACTTAAAAACATACTCTCCAGATAACCAATATCTATCTTAAGACCCTCACCTAATGGCTCGGGTCTCAATGGCGCCTCAGCGGCAATCACCAACATTACACACTTGTACCATAATGTACTATTACTTTACAGTGACTTTGGAAGTCGATTTTTCGAACAGAATTTTTACATCATTATTAAGGTTCTGTAATAAATTATTACTTTTCAAAATTGAACTATACTTAATAATGTATACAATAATATTTGTTTAGACATTGAAGAATATTTAAAATCCGGAATGAGCGATACCACTGATACCAGTTTGCTTTATTATCACGAGAACCAATACTGAAGGCTCAAGGTGGCATCCCTTCATTGTGAAAAATGAAATGATGATCATTGGCTCCCTACACGCCAACGATGTTGAGCTCCATTAAAGTAATAATGTATTATTATAATAATTGACGCATTGACGCACGAAATTCAGTAACTTTGTAATTACCTCGACTTAACAAATGTATAAATCAGAAATGTAAATTTAAAAATATATGTGGAAAAAAAACAGAAGTGCTGGCTCATTTTGTGCACAAAGGAACAGCCTGGCTGTCCAACGTGGAAATACACCCAGTATTCTGGGCACCATTGCACCATTCCACGCGGGCATGATTTGTATAGTAGTTCAGCTAATAAGTTTTATCATAATTAATGTGAACAAATCCCTGAAATACCATCAAACTATGGACCCGCCCCCCCCAGCACACTGTACATCATTCACTTACACACGAATGTGCAAGGCTTTGTGAACCGTGGTGTGTTCCAGACACTTTTTTAACAGTAGTGGGTTTTCCACAGAACTTTTTAGTGATGTGATCCACTGAGCTTTTCTATAGTGGTGACTATTTCGGAACTGATGTATGTGTTTTAAATTAGAAGTTAAGAAGAGATGCGCATCTTGACAAAAGGTTATGAAAATAATAATTTTAATTCTGGGCATTTAATTCTGAATAGTTGTTAATTGACTGGGCAATGGATTTATTTTATCAAATCATTTTTTTTTAGATGACGTTGTTGGCCTGTTATCTAAATCTGTAATTTGGTTTTCTTTATCAGTATTGGCAAAAATTTCAGTACCGTTCATCGAATCGGATTCTTCATCACATGTAGTGAGAGCATTTTCTAATAAGTCGTCAGTCTCTTCTACTACTATCGGACCAGTGTATCGGACGTCATCACGCTCCTGCTCACTCCTTGTTATGGAGTAACATCGGCACAAAAAAAACGTCGAATTGATAACCTGCTCCTTTTTTTGGAGTCAGTTAAAAATAGCCATAACAACTTATATTAATAATATCCATTTCTTTCAAATTCAAATTTATTTCACGTAGGCCAACCTGTGGCTCTTATGACACGTCATGATTCTACCACTGGTTCGGAAAGTAGATTCTGCTGAGAAGAGCCGGCAAGAAAGTCAGCTCTTTTCAAAATTGGTATGTTATGCAGAAAAAATGTACCTAAACCTAACTAAACTCGCTCCTAAATCATCAATTTTCGGTGTGAAGAGGTGACGAAAAATCAGGGAAGCTTGTAGCCACATGTGTTTTAACTATCAATGTGTCTGCCAGTTCTCTGATATTTTTCAGCTGTTTTATTTGTGTTGAGAAGCATAGTCTTAACCTCAACAGTTGCGGACCCAAACCAGAAGAAATATCAGAAGAGTAGTTTTGGACCAAAAGCTCACTTGCTTCTAAAATAGCCCGGTCATCAGAGGACAATAAAAATGAAGGCTTCAAGCATTGAAAATTCAAACAAATTTCATTTATGGCTTGAAAACGTTCCTTCAACTGCATTTTCATGATGTCCAATGTTCCGTTGAAAACTTTCACCTGAAAACGTTTTTCACCATCAGTTATTGGGGTGTCAGCTTGTAGCTCATCATCATTTTTTTCTTACGCTTTTGCCTTTTTTCAGGAAAGTTGATTGGGATTTTCCACTTTTTACAAAGGAAAATGGCTTCACTTTTGATTTCCGACCAATTATTTCTCAGATCGGATATCTGGTCGATCAACGATGAAATCATTTTTACTGCATGTTCTAAATTCTCTTCGACACTTTGCAGTCTTTTGGAAATAACGTCAATGGTACCAAGCAGCAAACCTTCAACTTAATTTGAATTTTGTTTAGTTGTCTTTCTAGTATCATTCTTACAAGTTTTTACGGCACATTTAACCATTTTTTTAGTTTAATTCTGCTAAAAACTCGCAACAGTCATTTACACCGCTAGTACTCGTATGACTACCAGCGCTTGCAAACGGACAGATCCAATGTTCTCACCGGTGTCTACGGTTCCCAGTTAGAAACGAGCGCTCTATACCTACTAATACTTACTCTGAGCCCTCCACATACCGGGCCGGTGTGTGGAGGGGGTAGGGCGCCTTCTCTCTCTCTCTCCAGCCCTTGTTCCTTCTCTCGCACACTGACTCCGTACAGGTCGTCGTCTAATAAAATCTGCCCACTGCCAGCCGAGGCAGAGCAGGAGCAGTGACTCACCATTTTCCGCCACGACTCGGGCGCCCTTCGGGCGCCCTCCATGAGTCGGCACCTGGAGCAGACTGCTCCATCCGCTCCTCTGTAGTTACGCCACTGACAAAATGATCCGAAAACTCCAATAGTTTAACGGATTTGCATTAGCGCCCTTAAAATTGTGCAGTAATGTCGCTATGATAATTATGGATTTCGTGCCCCTTTTCGAGCGGGATGGCAAATTATCGTTTTCTCGTGAGTGAGAAATAGAGTGATAGACGCGCGACGTACTTTTGACGACGTACTATTTTTTACCTAATTACAAGTTACTTAAAATACAAAATTGCATATTATTATACACTCTTAAAGCAGTTTTTGTCTCAGCATTTAAACTAGTTTTAGATCTGTGTGCGATTTTTCGCTTTAATACCATGACAATATGGTTCAGAACAATTTCACCGACACAGTCACTGTAGTTGCCAACAGTTTTTGATTGAAAATTGAACTGTCGACTCAACGACATACATTCGATTATCGAGTACTGGCTCGCGTCACAAAAGACAGATACTAATGTCAGTCTCGTCACTGAATAGATAGTCTCGTTATAGTCCGGGAGCCAGGTACAAATTCGGTCAAATATTTCCTCTCGAGCGAAACTTCGTGAAACGCATTAGGGATTTATATTATGAATATTCGCGACCGTCAGCTGCGACTCCGTGGGTGGGGCGGGCAGTGGCAGCCTCCAACGCATGGAGAAAAAAAAGTTTTTTAGTCATTTCCTCCAATTTGAAAATTTGACAGATTATAGTTTACCTAATATTTTGAAGGAAAACTAAAGTCAGCTGACCATAACATGGTGGACCATGTTATGGTCAGCTGACTTTATTTCTTTTCTATATATCTGACAAATTTTCAAATGGGAGGAAATGACTAAAAAACTTTTTTTTTCTCCATGCGTTGGAGGCTGCCACTGCCCGCCCCACCCTCGGAGTCGCAGCTGACGGTCGCGAATATTCATAAAATAAATCCCTAATGCATTTCACGAAGTTTTAATTGGGAGGGACTTGGTCATGAAAATCTGTCACTGGCTCCCGGACCATTACGTCAACTCACCACGCTCCTGCTTCCCTTGATGGATTAAATATAAAATATTTCTTTCTAAAATTTTTATAGTTTTTAATGCGCTTGATTATTTTTTTGGATATTTTGATACTTGATACAAAAAAAATAATTGTAATCATATCAATTAAAAAAATGGATGGAGAAATTTTGCACTGTGAGTAAAAGGGTAGTTTTTGAAAAAAATATAGTCTCTTGGTATATTGTTTGGATTTTCAAGTTGTAGGTACAAAACGGCTATAAAAGGACATTCCAGTGAAAAAAATTCACAGAGCAATTTTTCGCTGCAAGTTACATTGAAAAAACGTATTTTTCAAAATTTGGTGGTTTCGACTAGGAGTATATTTTGGATATTTTATATTTTGTTTCAAGACTTTACATGAATGTTTCAGGTGAAGAAAGTTTTGACGGAGCATTTTGTCGAACTGAGATATTAAGCATAAAAGAGTTTAGGTAAAAATACCTAACTTCCGTTCAAATTTTTTTTTGGATATTTATAAAATACGTTTAACTACTGATACTTTATCATTCTGTAAAGTTTCGTCGCCTGAAGAATTGCTGTTGGGGTCCACTAGCTTCATTGCCTAGGCCCTAGACTAACTGGCAAGGCTACAGAGAAACCTGCCGACGTGAAGCGATGTGACGAGAATAGGCAACTAGTTAACTTGTTTGGAATACAGATGCCTTCATTATGTGATCGTCAATTGATACAGACATCTTTATTTCTAAAATAATATTAAAGAAATAAAGACGTTTTTAATAACATCATATTTAATACTAATATTATAAACTAGCTTCTGCCCGCCACTTCGTCCGCGTGGAATATAATAGAATAGAAATGTTTTTTATTCAAGTAAACTTTTTTACAAGTGCTTTCGAATCGTCGATGAGTCTACCACTGGTTCGGAATGCCGTTCCTGCCGAGAAGAACCAGCAAGAAACTCGGCAGTTGCTCTTTTCAAAATAAGTTTACATTCAATAGAATAGTTAAACAGTTCAATTACCACCTGCTGTCTCATGAATCGCTGGAAAGAATTATGTCCACGCTTTTTTATCGTCTAAATAGTCTTCAATTGCATAATATGCTTTTTTCATGAGATTAGTTTTAACTGATTTCTTAAACTTGTGTAAAGGCAAGTCTAAGATAGACTGTGGAATTTTATTATAAAACGTCACGCCCATTCCCACAAATGTCTTTCGGACCCTCTTGAGGCGACATCGAGGAATCACGAGCCTGTTCGGATTTCTAACTTGCCTATCGTGTAAATCACCCTTTTTTTTGTAATTCACGATGTTTTGTCTGACAAATATTATATTGTTGTAAATATATTGTGAAGCTACTGTAAGAATGCCTATTTCTTTAAATTTTTCTCGAAGGGAATCCCGCGGTTTTAAATTATATATTGCGCGAATTGCCCTCTTCTGCAATACAAAAATTTTTCCAATATCGGCTGCTTTACCCCATGATAAGATTCCGTATGACATAATACTATGGAAATATGCAAAATAAACAATTTTTGCAGTTTCTATGTCAGCTAACTGTCGAATCTTCCTAACAGCGTAAGCAGCAGAGCTAAGCTTGCCAGCAAGTGTTGCTATATGGGTGCCCCATTGCAGTTTTGAGTCCAGGGTTAATCCCAAGAACACTGTGGAGTCCTCACTTTTCAAGGGTTCATTACTTATCTTTAAATTTTTACTCACAGTTCTGGTGTTGGGCAATAAAAACTCAACACACTTGGTTTTTTTAGCATTTAAAAGTAGATTATTTGCCGTAAACCATTCAGAAACTTGAGATAATGCAATATTTACATCGTCAAAAAAATAGTTTTAACTTCACCTTCACCACCTTCGCAAATAATGCATTATTTTAGAACAAAGGTTAGCATAAAAATGTTATAGCGAGCCAACCTTAAAAGATAGACATATCCTGTCGTGGACTTTTTTTAGAACTTTTAAAGGGGAACAACTGTGTCATACATGATTTTCGCGAAACTTAAACCGTTTACGCAGCGCACGCAGCGGTAGCTCTCAAAAGATTTTTTGAAACAAATGAAATTTGAAATTTTGATACATTCTTCATTGGTGCTCCGCTCCTATTGGTCTTAGCGTGATGAATGATGATATATAGCCTATAATAGCCTTCCTCGATAAATGGGCTATCCAACACAGAAATAATTTTTCAAATCGGACCAGTAGTTCCTGAGATTAGCGCTTTCAAGCAAGCAAACAAACAAACAAACTCTTCAGCTTTTTATATTAAGTATAGACTAGCTGATGCCCGCGACTTCGTCCGTGATTTAGTTTTTAAAATCCTTCGGGAACTCTTTCAATTTCCGGAATAAAAATTAGTCTATGTCACTCTCCAGGTCCTGAACTAAGTATAGCCATGCAAAAACTCACGTCCATGATCGATCCGTAGCTTTGTTGCGACGTGATTGAAGGACAAACCAACAAACAAACACACTTTCGCATTTATAATATTAGTATGATGCGAAAGTGTGTTTGTTTGTTGGTATGTCCTTCAATCACGCCGCAAAAAAGCTGTGGATCGACGTGATTTTTCGCATGGGTTGAGGACCTGGAGAGTGACAGAGATTACAAACTAAATCCACGCAGACGAAGTCGCGGGAATCAGCTAATTAAAGAAATAAATATGTCTATAATACTGATGCGGTCACTTATAAAATGTTGTTAGTTAAAATAATTAGGTAATAATTTATGACAAAGTGTATCGGATAGGTGCTCCTATAGATAGGTACTGAATAAATTAATCGACCTGGTTTTTCATTAAATCTCATAACTTTTTGCTATAGAAGAACTGTGTTGCATTTGTACGTGTTACATTTTATATGTTTGATAGGATACACTTTATAGTATATCTGCAGGCTACATTGAATGGGTTTCTGGGTAGTTATTACTACTTTTACGTGGAACTACTTATACTGGCCGGGTACGTTTTTGACGGCAAATGGCAATGCGCGGAAAAAAGTCAAGTGTAGTGTGTTGTATTCATCTTTCTTTTTTCTCAGAAATTTTCACTTCAGTGATGAAAAATAGTATGTGTCCTATAGGGCCAAAATATTTTGTTTTCGGTCGGCGTAGGTTTATTGAATTCCTCGCTACGCTCAGGATTCTTCGCTTCGTTCTGAATTCAAAAAACGCTTTCGAGGAACAAAATATCACTTTATCCCCTTGTAACAAATAACTATTTTAGATTTTTCAACATCGCCATTAATGTAAGACACTTACTAGTAAGCGCAAATGTAATTCCAATCACGTTTTTAGTTGAACAAAAAGATTAGATATAATGTCATGTTCGTATTCTTCAATGAAATACATTGCAAGTAGGTACTAACTACTTATAATTATAAGAGGATCGCTATATTTCTGATAAATTTTTCCTTGAATATTTATTTTATCTTAACAAATTAGACATGTTATGCAAATTCAACCTCCTTTGTTATTGTATTTCTATGTACACAATAAGTAAGTTATTAATTATTATTATTAGTATTAAATGATGTGTTATGATAAGGGAATTAATGTACATAATATTTTCATGAGACATATTGAAGCAAAAATATATTTTTTTGTAAAAATCGGTTTTTTTAAGTACATAGATTTAGGATTGGTAGTCGCTTGTAGCGACCAAGCTACAAATCCCTAAATCTTTGTTTTGAATGTTTTGAAGTCTGTTGCATTTATCAAATCTGGCCAAAGAATCTGGTCAAATCTCTTAATATTTAGGATGCTCTTAAGAGTTTGATCGTAAGAATTGAAGCTGAAATAAAAACTATGTAGGGATAGTTTTCATGCGAAAGTAGATCTGTCTGCCTAAACTTAACGCCTCAACCACTGAACCGATTTCGACAAGACAAAAATTCTTCAAGGGGATAGCTTGCATCCAAGGACATAAAACACCCACTTATTGCCCCCAGAAAGTCAAGGAAGCGGTGGCAAAGGCTAGTTATCAATAAAATATTACCTTAGTTCCATGGTAATCGTCGACCACAGTCTCGTCTCTCCTAACTTCGGGGTAGTCAAAGATCATATTCTTGGGGGTGACGTACGTGGAATAGGTGTGTGCGCACTGAAACAACACACACACCGACAATAGCACATGTTTAATCATTGTGGACGCCGCACTACCTTAACGCTGACTGACCAGCGCCGAGCTCGCAACCGTCTTTATACTCCACAGAAGCTGTGATCACGCGAGCTTTTTTTACAGTTTTTTGTTACCTAGACAAGTTGAATAAGAGTTTATTGCTTTTTAAATTCTAATGTCTCTCAAGACGACCATTTTATTATCATTCTATTATCATTTGTCATATTTTTTTTTAATCGCACGCTGACAGAGGTAGCATAAAGGTAAAATAAAAACAAACTCTTTTATGTACATAATGGTCTTCGCACACTGCATGCGGTGCAAAAAGAACATATTTTTCAACCTATCGGCAGCCCACTATTGGGCACAGGTCTCCTCTAGAATGGATAGGTAATTAGGAAAAGTCAGAGGTGCATAGAATGAAATCTCTCGAATAGGCCGAAGTCTCAACTATCACTGCGTATAAGGAACGTTTTCGCCATTTTCTATTTACGTTGTCGCCATTTTCTATTTCTGTCTTGCCCAGATGGGCAGCTAACACTAAGCACTGTGCATAGCAAGTCGTGTCGCTTACGTCTTTCTGCGCGTAACCACTCGTTCAACTTTTAAAACAGCTTATAGGAAAAATTGATTACAGCAGCTGCTGCTGTTTATTTATTTCAACTCATTGTTCATAGTTTTTGACCATCAAAAACAACAATGGTACTAGTTCAGTTGACACAAGTTTTTAAACTATACTGAACTGGCAGGTCTAAAAGCTGTTGATGATGTTGTTGAAGCTAAAGATTGATTTTTATCAGTAGGATAAATTGTGAAGATCATAGTGCTATATGAGTACCTATACCTATAGGTATGGATGTCTCAATTTAGTTACAATAATTTATTTCTCTACAAGGACAATAATAATATAATCTCATTGATATTTCTTGTAAGGCGACGTTTTCGCATAGGCGAATCGCCGCGCGGCGCGCGGTTCGGCGCGCGATATGGCCAAGGTATGAGGGCGAGAGAGAGCGAGCGCGCGTCGCGCGGCAATTCGCCTGTGCGAAAACGTCGCCTAGAGGTATAAATATTGTTACGAATACCTACCGATGACTCATCTACACTAGAGTAGGTAAATATGTCGCATAGGTAGGTACGTAATAAGTACCTACCATGTCCTTGGGTTGTTTACAAAAACTGTAGGTACCTACTCTTTTGTTTACCTATTCTTTTGTATCGCGAACTTTCGGGAATGGCTTGTTATTGTCAACAACGTGTTTACATCTAATCGGATTCTCGAATTTTCTATTGTTTTGATTCGAGTATAAAAACCGCGTCGTTGCTCGCCGGGGGTCAGTTTGTTTTGAACAGGCGATCAAGAGAGATCAAGTGCGAAGTAACCAGTGCGAAGTCGAAAGTGTTTGTAAGAGTGCTTTATCTGTGATCATTGTGCGATATAGTGTAAGAGCTAGTGGACTGTTGTACAGTACGTGAATAAACCTTCTTGTTTCGGAACTGGCGTCTTAATTGAACCCCTTACACGTAACAACTGGTGTCAGAAGTGCGATGCCAGCCACACCGCAACAAGAGGAGGGCGTACGTACACGCCGACAGGCAGCGTTGGACGCGTCACGTGAACAGGCGGGCCACGTCGGAGCATCACGAGAAGCTTCTCCGGCTCGGGCGCCCAGCACAGCCCCAACGTCTATGGCAAGCGGCTTTGACATGGCGGCCTTACTGGATGCAATCGGGAGCAAGCTAGATGCTCAGCGGGACGCCATGGAGGGCAAGCTGGATGCTCAACGGGACGCCTTGGAGAGCAAGATGGATACCCAGCGGGACGTCATTATGGACGCTATAAACGCCAAGCTTGAAGACTTTGGCGGGGCGTTAAAAGTTATGAGTGGCGATATGGATCGAGTGAAGGATCGTGTGGATAAATACGACATGGAGCTAAGTGAATGCCGAAGGCGATTGGAGGAGCTGGACAATAAGCTGCAGAAGGTTCGAGTGCAAGGCTTAGCAGCTGCACCTGCCGGAGTCCCAAAGCTGAAGGTTCCGAATTTCGATGGATCTACGTCATGGTCAGCCTTTAAACATCAGTTTGAGACGGTTGCGAAGGGTAATGGATGGGAAGATGACCAGTCTCTCACGGCCCTGACACTCGCATTACGCGGGGATGCACTATTGATCCTGGAGAACATCCCAGCTGATGGACGGTCTCTCGACGCTCTTCTCAAGGCCTTGGAAGCTCGCTATGGTGATAAACACCTAGAGCATGTCTACAGAGCGCAGCTCAAAGAGCGCAGACAGAGATCTAGCGAAGGTCTACAGCAATGGGCCTCAGAGATAGAACGCCTGGTACGGCGCGCATATGCCTCTGACCCCTTGCTGGTTGAGAAAACGATTGTGCAGGCTTGCAGGCTTGCAGGCTGGAAGCTCGCTATGGTGATAAACACCTAGAGCATGTCTACAGAGCGCAGCTCAAAGAGCGCAGACAGAGATCTAGCGAAGGTCTACAGCAATGGGCCTCAGAGATAGAACGCCTGGTACGGCGCGCATATGCCTCTGACCCCTTGCTGGTTGAGAAAACGATTGTGCAGGCTTTTGTGGATGGCATAAAGGATCGGGAAGTGAGGAAAACCGTCAGATTGGCTCATCATACTACCTTAGACGCTGCCCTAGTCCATGCACTAGAAGTAGAAGCTGCAGGTCAGGACTACCAAGACTACAAGGTTCGCGAAATAGTAGCTGGAGTCACACCTAAAAGGGGACCAACGTGTTACGGATGCGGGGAGCAGGGGCATATTCGGTTGAGCTGCCCTACTCAAAGGAGGACCCAAGGGAAACAGGGTACAGTAACAAGGGGTACCCAGGTTGATGCCGCGGATCTAGAAAGAGCTAGAGCTGTGGAGAGGGCACCTGCTGAATCCCGTAGAGCCCCCACTATCCAGGTACGGCAGGCAAGCGATGGAAATAGTCTCGTTACTACAGGAGAGATAAATGGAAAATCGTGCCGCTTCACGATTGACACAGGTGCAACGAAATCAATTGTGCGACCGGAGCTTTTGAAACGAACCATCGTGTGGGGAAGTTCGCGACCATACTGCAACTTACAAACAGCTACGGGTCAGCCAGTGACCGTCCTCGGAGATACGGAAGTGATGATTAAACTGGGCGACAAGTTGTACAGATACCCTGTTCTGGTGGCTAGTATAACAGATGACTGCATCATCGGATTGGACTTCCTACAATCACAACAGTGTGTGGTGGACCTGCCTAAAGGGGTTTTGAGTTTTCCGGACCAGGAGGTATTTCTAGAGGGTGCTTCTTCAGTAGTGGTTCACCTGAAAAACGTGACATTGGCCCCAAAAGCTGAAACCAGGATTGAAGTGAGCAACGCACAGAAAGAGGACTCAGATTTGAAGCTCATCATGGAATGGAAAACCCGAGGACGAAAACCACGATGGAGTGATGTGTCTGCCACGAGCCCAATTACTAAGGCATATTGGGCTCAGTGGGACAGCCTCGTCTTGAGGGACGAAGTCCTGTACAGGAAATGGGAATCATCGAATGGCAAGGAACAGACTCTGCAAATGTTGGTTCCTAGAAGCAAGGTAGCTTCGCTGTTAAGGCAGTTACACGGCGGTACTTCTGGAGGACACCTCGGTGTAAAGAAAACCTTAGCGAAGGTACGCGAATGCTTCTACTGGGTCCATTTGCGTGAGGACGTTGAAGATTGGTGCAGAGGATGTTCTACATGTGCCACGGTGAAGGGAAATCGTGATCGATTAAAGGAAAAACCCCAGCTGTATAATGTCGGAGCTCCTTGGGAGAGAATCGGCATCAATGTTTGTCATCTACAAAAACAGTTGGATGAGGGACATGAACATGAGCAGAGACCAAAGACCAGCGAGAGAAGGAAGACACGCTATGATCGGAATGCCAATACCTGTGGTTTCCAGGAAGGCGACTCTGTGTGGTTGCATAACCCATTAAGACGGAAGGGAAAATCTCCGAAGTTACAAACTCGGTGGGAAGGACCGTACACAGTGGTCACAAGGATTAATGACGTTACCTATCGCATCAAACAAGGAGACAGGAAACGGCCGAAAATTGTCCATGTGGACCGCTTGGCACCATATCGAGGGACCAGTGATGCTCGGGACGAGCACAACTAAGGAGGGGGTGGTGTTACGAATACCTACCGATGACTCATCTACACTAGAGTAGGTAAATATGTCGCATAGGTAGGTACGTAATAAGTACCTACCATGTCCTTGGGTTGTTTACAAAAACTGTAGGTACCTACTCTTTTGTTTACCTATTCTTTTGTATCGCGAACTTTCGGGAATGGCTTGTTATTGTCAACAACGTGTTTACATCTAATCGGATTCTCGAATTTTCTATTGTTTTGATTCGAGTATAAAAACCGCGTCGTTGCTCGCCGGGGGTCAGTTTGTTTTGAACAGGCGATCAAGAGAGATCAAGTGCGAAGTAACCAGTGCGAAGTCGAAAGTGTTTGTAAGAGTGCTTTATCTGTGATCAGTGTGCGATATAGTGTAAGAGCTAGTGGACTGTTGTACAGTACGTGAATAAACCTTCTTGTTTCGGAACTGGCGTCTTAATTGAACCCCTTACACGTAACAATATTAAAAATACTTGATAGTCTGCCTTTTTTTTACTTCTTGCATAATATGGAGGGAATAAAAAATGGTACTTGAAGAACTTTTTTTATGTTATTGTACCTACAACAAAATGATTTTTTAAAAATTATTTATTTGCTTTCATATTTATTTACAAACATGAGGCCCGGTCAGGGCATTGCAAATGTTACAATTATTATATTGTTATTACATTATAATATTCTAATATTAGTCAATTCAATAAAAACAAAATATTTCAAAATTAAAATTAAAATGTACATTAAACTAGCGGCACGCTATGATGGCCGGTTTGACGTTTGTCCGCTCATGAAGTTCCGTATTAATTGATAACGACTTTGAAGGAAATAATTGTATTACTTTATTGACGATAGTGATGTGCAGAGATTCATAAATTTTATCGAATGTAGTTTTAGGTTTAGGACTCAAAATTTATTTATTAAATTGATTTCTAAAATGTATACAAGTGTAGAAAAATCAGTTTGCACCATTTAAGGGGTGAATGTACTTGTGAATATGAACAATTTTCACTATGTGGACAAACCTCTGAAATCGCAAAAAAATATCAGCTGTTTCATACAAAAGGTAAAATTTTTATTTTTATATGATATATACCACAACTCGGCATTTGGTTTTCTAAATTGAAAATTTTTAAAAATGGAATCTAATACGATCGTCACATAGGATCGCTGGCTAGCACAACTACTACCTCCGGCAAACTCGCGTCAATGCTCAATGCAAAACAAAGCAGTTTCGAATTGACGTTGCTTCGAAAAGTATAAACTGTCAGTGCAATGCGATTGTGATATAGTTTTGACCTGGCTTTGGATTTCAAATATTGATACTGCATTACTGTTGACCCTTGCTCGTTAATTTGGACAACGCCCCATACCACTCGATGCAAATTGACAAGCCACCTGCCCAATCCCAAAAGAAAGCTGATATCGTCGCATGGCTTCGTAAAAATGGCGTAGATGCAAACATGAATATGTTAAAAGCGGAATTAGTACGTCTTTTAAAAGAAAACAAACCAACCAAGATCCGATACGTCATTGACGAAATAGCATTAGAACATGGGCACAGAGTTATACGGTTACCGCCTTACCATTGTGAGTATAATGCGATTGAGTTGGTGTGGGCTCAAATTAAGGGATATGCTGCAAGACACAATACAGAACCCCCATTTACCACAAAAAAAATGCTAAAATTATTAGAAGAAGCTTGTGAACATGTGACTAAAGGAGACTGGGAAAAGGTTGTGAATAGAACTGTTAAATTAATAAGGGAAGATTATGAAAGAGATGTGAAAATAGATAATATTATAGAAAACGAACATATAATTATTAATGTAGGTGATGATAGCAGTGACGACAGTGAAAATAGTAGTATGGACGAATCTGATTAATTATGGCCTTTTGTGGCACCTTTTTTGGTATCTTTTGTATTCATATGTTTCTTGTGTGCATATAAAGTATGTATATTCATTTTCATTCAAATATTCAGTTCGTTCAAATAAATTAAATAAACATATACATTTTTGTTTTATTAAACCTATTTAATCAGGTACAAAAACAAAACTTAATTGTTTTTTGTTCGAGAATAAATTGACATTCCACATCACTATTGTAATGTGTCAAACCGGCCATCATAGCGTGCCGCTAGTGTAATGAAATGGTCAACATTAAGATGAGTCAAAAATAGTCAAAGTTAAAATTAAAATTATTATTAATTAATGATATTATGGGCGTTATGTGAGTGGATCATGCTATTGAGGTCTAAATTTCTAAAAATTCCTGAATATTATAGAAGCACTTCTGCACCTACCATTCCTTCAGTTTATTTTTGAAAGCTGTCTCTCCCCTCTCCTCTTTGAGCGCTGTAGGCAGCTTATTATAGATGATTATCGATCTATGATATGGGCTGCTGCGACTTAAATATGGAGAGTTATAGCGCGGGAGGGCAAGGTTAAGTTTTTTGCGCGTGTCTCGGTGGGGTGTTATGTCCTGTGGTGTATAGAAGTGTGGGTGTTTTCTTACGAATAGTGCTGCTTCCATGATGTATATGGATGTTAGTGTTAGTATGCTTTTTCCAATGAAATGTGGTCTACAACTATCTCTTTGCCTAATATTTACTAGTACTGGGATGCACCTTTTCTGGGCAATAAATAAGTCCCCTACATCCGTGCTTTGTCCCCAGATTATTATACCGTACTTAATCCAGGAGTAAGCATATGCATAGTATGCGGATAATGCTGTTTCGTAATTAGTGTTTGCTTTAAGAACACTTTATGTGGTAGCATTCTTTCAAAACCTATTATATCTGTTTCACAACCTTCAAGTAAACTTTAACAGACGAATAAAGTTGATGTTTTAACAGTTTTTGTATGGGCAATCTGTCAAAATGTTAAATTTATTTCTTAGCTAAATTTTTTTTTTTAATTTACTTATATGTGGTGAAACAGGCTGTTAGAATTTCAAAATATGTAACTATAGAATGTAACTATAGAATAGATAACATTGCAAGTGATAAGTTAATATTATGGTAAAAGGCTGATAGTTATATTACTCAGAACAAACAGCAAAATACTACTTATATTAAAATTTGTAAAACAGATAGATACTTTGGTTTATTATATTCAAATTTATGAAAGTAAAAAAAACATTATCATCAATATTTCCAGAGTATGGGTGATTTTTGCGAACCTCTAAATTTTGGGACATCCATTCCATATAGGGCATAGTCACCTAATCGATATAAATTACATTTAGGATAGATGCCCCACAGAGAAAGAGATGTCCTCTTTCTGACAAGAGGACATTTATCCTGCAAAAACTTTGATCGCACCTTGCCTCTCCATGCAATCATAAGACATGCAACACAGCCAACTGATTGGTAGTGGTAGATCTCTTGATAGATAAATAACATACCATGTGATTCATCCGGGAAACTAGAGTAATTGCAATTGAGGCAACTGTACCACTGGGGCAACAACTATCCTGGTTTTACCCTTTCTTCATCATTCAACCAAACTTATCTTACACAGGGATAAATGGGTGATCCCATGAAAATAGGGCAACTCTATGCCGCAGCAATTTTCACTCAATTAAATTCAAATTAATTTTATTATTTAGTTGCTAGGTAATAGATCAAAATGGTCTTATTTTATTGCTCTTTTTTTTTTAATAAAAATATATCGCACTTCTGTAAACCTTTTTAAAGACACCAAATGTCAGGCCCTAGCAGTGTCTTCACATCAAAATTTTGTATTTGGGCATCCATATTTCGAAAAACATTCAATTAATATAATTTCATTTTATTAACAGTTTTTATCAAGTAGGGTTTATAACTTATAACATAACAACAACATTTCTATACTTTTTTGTAGAGTGTTAAACCAACTTTGGACACCTCCTTCCCCTGCTCACCCACTCAACCTCAATTCACAAATGGTTTTTAGCTAATTAAATAAAAAAAAAATTCAAAGTGACAAAAATTTTTGTGTAATCAAAGTTATAGGAAATATAACACTCTACTAAAAAGTATGGAAATACTTTAGCTGTAGGACGTAAGGGAAAGGTTCCTGAGAAAAACCAGAGAAAGGTTGAAAATTTTCCCGCCCCCTCCTCCTCCAGCACGGGGTCCTCAATGTCCAAAACTTGAGAAAACGTTAATTAACCAACCCTGAACCACGTCCCAAAGTTTCATTAACTTTCGACCCTTTTCCACTGAAACTACCTGTCGACTACTGGACTATAAGGATAAAGAATAATTAGAAAAAGTTAAAGAACCCTCATTTGTTCAACTCAAAATAGCATTCCTTTTGTAATATTTAACCTTTAAAGTGATCTAACTCTTTTAACCTGGGGCTTTAGCTAGAAACATAATTTTTTGCTGCATCATTTAGCAATTGCTGTCTCACAGAAAAAATATTTATATCAGAGTGGCATACTTACGGTCGGCTACTTAACATTAACAAATTTTATAAGGGACAAGTAACTTCAGTTTATAAACTTTTTCAATACAATAATCACTTTTCAAATACAGGTACAAAGACAGTAATCTTTTACGGAAATCTTACCAATTGCTGTTTTCTTATAGAACACTTAGGTCCTGCGTTTAAATGAGGTATTAAATTGTTATTATTTGTAGAAAATTGTGTAAAATTCGCGGAAAATCGGCGATGATTTGCGAAAAAGCGACGCACCGCCATACAATTTGACATTTCAATTTTTGACTTTTGATTTTTGCCTTTTGGTGTTGCACGCTGCAGATGTCTGTGTCTGTTGCAGGCTGTTGCTTTGCTAGCGTAAAAAATCTGTCAAATCTTTGAATCTCAAAAAAAACAAAAATCTTTGATCTAATAAACATCGTGAAGGTCTTTGACAAATGAACCACGGGACCAGTAACGCGCCTAATGCTACGAACAAAAAAGTCTGCCACTTTTGGTGCGGGGGGGAGGAAACACTACATACACAGAACTGCACACTTTATCAATTCCATTTGTGTCATTATGGCACACAAAAGACAAAAACTCCAACACTATTACATATAAGCACACATATAGATTAAATACAGTGTAAGACAGACAAATTAATTGCGATGCTACCATATCGATATTTTATATCGATAGTTTTCCTAAGAAAAAACAGAAAATTTCTTAAGCAGCAAAACGCACTCAAACAAAATTTTAATCAGCAAGAAAAGGGTAGAATTATTTTGCTATAATCCGCCAACAGAATAACAGAATCTGTTGGCGGATTATAGCAAAATAATTCTACCCTTTTCTTGCTAATCATGGACTTCCGCAAAGTAACGCCTGCTTCTATCCAATATTTAAAATTTTAATCATCTAACTCTTTACTTGGTTAGCGTGACACGTCTTTTTTTAGGGTTCCGTAGTAAAACAACTAGGAACCCTTACAGTTTCGCCAAGTCTATTGGTACTTACTGTGGTAAGTTAGAGACTATAATCATTATATTATAACTAGCAAAAAGCTGAGCTTTGTGAGAGCTCGCGTAGTTTTTCTAACGGGTAATAATTTTTACGTTAATGGTTATAAAATTATATTTTTTTTAACAGATAACACATTTGGATAGAAATTAAATTACAATGTTAAATCACAAATCCATAGGTGTGATAGTTTTTCAGCGAAGTGTACCACAAAATGTACAGTTTGTGGGATAGTGATAGGTCTCGCTCCGCTCTTAAAACTATTAAACTTACTAAAACTTATTAACTATTAAACTTATTTATTATATTAAACTTAATAACTAACTATACTAAAAATTATCTTAAAACTTGCTCCTCCGCATCATAAACCGATACCGTGACAACTTATTCAATAAAATCATGATAATATAACATAAAGAGGAAAACATTAAAAAAATGCAATATTTATATTTTTTAATCATTACACTTTTTAGGGGTTCGAAGTAAGACAACACGGAACCCTTATAGTCTAGTCAAATCCGACCGTCTGTCCACCTAAACATTCGAACCGATTAGGGCACTCTCAATTTACACAATATAGGCTATATATTTTATCCTTAAAACTTAAAAAGTTTCCGCTAAAATCAACATTTAGTTAATAAACAATACATTAGCGTTCGGCATAAGTTAAATAAAATTGAAGGGAGCTTTAATATTATATACATATCAATATTCCGATATTTTTGTCGAATTTATTTAATGTAATGAATTGGTTCATTTACATTTTATTAGGGCAAGCGGAGCGAGACCTATAACTATCCCACAAGCTGTACATTTTGTGGTACATTTTACTGAAAAACTATCACGCCTATAGATTTGTGATTTAACATAGTAATTTAATTTCATATCCAAAATATGTTATCTGTCAAAGAAAATATAATTTTATAACCATTAACTTAAAAATTATTACCCGTTAGAAAAACTACGCGAGCTCTCACAAAGCTCAGCTTTTTGCTAGTTATAATCCTCTTTAGTTTATTGCTTGCTGATGAATTTCGATGCTTCTTCAATGAGTAATAATTTTTTTTATCGTTATCGATCCGCACCGCAGTCACATCACTTTTACTAAATTTAAAAGTTTGCAACCTTGTGCACTATGTAATAAAATCTAATTTTGCAAAATGATAGGGTGTATAGTACGAGATCTGGCTGTGAATATACATCTACGATGTTGCCTATCAAAATGTGACCGCTAGTATTTTTAATTAAATTAGGGTACCACTGTACTTTATTTGTACTACCGTACGTACGTTTGTTGTTGTTGTTGTTTGGTGGTCATTATGTTACTACCGGTGCAAACAGTAGTAGAAACGACTTAATAAACAGGTACTCCAAAATAAATCTTCCTTTTCAAAATGACAAATTTTAAAATTACAACAAAAATCAATATTGATGAAAAACAAAACCCCTTGGTTTTTACTTATATAACTTGGTTGGTTTACTTATATAAAAGAAAATATTAGATTTTATTCAAGTATTCAACCGTCTGTTACATAATAATTAAACATTTAAGCAAATTAAAAATTTAAAAAATGTATCTTATATTTCCGTGACTCTTATTTAAAAAATCCTCATTTACACTATCATCACAGCTATCACTTTCATCGCTACAAATATCAGATTCGTCGACATTATCGGAAGATTTGTTCATGAAATCATATAGCACACTCTTAACTTGCGTTGGAGTTGAGTCTCTCAGGAACCATGTTGGTTTTAGAAAACTATCTAATAGCAGCCAGCCATTATTTTCCGCGCAAAATCTGATACATTCCGACTCAGTGGCATTTAAACACATCGAATTAACAGACTGTCCACAAAAATTGTTGTTTGAAAGATTTCCAGAACGGTGGAATGTGCGTTGAGTCTAAACCTTTAATTCTTTTTATGTTGCGTTTTTCATGTTATAATAAAAATATCGCAGCTGTTCAGTTGAGAACACTAGCATTCGACGCATGCGCAGTGACTTTAAAATCATCGCGGTCGTACAGCTGGCAATCGCTATCCTCGTCTGACTAGTTATGTATACGCGCTAACTCTCTTTCACTCTACATTAAATATTTACCATCTTTAACAACCAGCAACCCTTATTTGCGGCCAGATTTAACTAAGCAATCGTATATCATAATAAACAGAAATAATTAGCTTTAATTTGATATAATATAAATAATAAATGTACGTTATGAACGTATAAATGTATCAGAATCATACCTGTATAAACTTGGCTACGAAGAGGTGCGGCCAAGTGCACAACGGCATCCGTGATTTTTCAGTCTTTATATATATTGCCGTGAAGAGGACGATATTTTATTTAAAAAACCAGTGAATTAATTTTTTTTCCGGAAAATCAATTAACAATAATTTAATTAAAAATAATAGCAACCACATTTTGCAGCAACCTGGTAAATGTTCTCTTCATCATAAATATATGCGTAATTTGGTTTTTAGCAAACACTTGATGAATGCACTCTTGAGAGTGAATTCTGCAGCCGGATCTTAGACTAGTAGTCTCGTTACACAGTTTTGCTTGTCAATTTGTTTTTTGTTATTCATTTTTCGAATCTGAACCTAAGTTCTATGTAGTGATGGTTGAAATTGCTATACAAAAGTAAAATAGTAGTACCGTAGAGTCTCCTAACTTCAACTTTTGTACCTAACATCGGCTAAAATTTAAAAAATTCAATATTTTTTTGCCTATTATGGAAACACTAATTGTAGTTATTTGGGACGTATACATATTTAAACATGGCAACACTGCAATGTCATTTGTCAAAAAATTGGCGGCCATTTTGTCACAATTATCCTAGTGTTCGTGGTCTATGGTCACAATCGTGAGTAACTTCGCATCACGCACACGCTTCTTTTTTACCGACCCTGAAAATTTGTGTCATTACTCAATACTGCTTGGAGGTAAGTTTTTTAAATCTTTACTACAGTTTACTTATATAATCCTCTAACAAAATTAAAAAAAATCATTCAGATATCTTCGTTAACTACAGAAATATTAGAGCAGACAATGTTAGGATACGATTTCTACTCTGATGTTTTCCAAACTTCGGCTGCCCTTAGGGTTGTCAAAATTAGGAAGACTTATTTACTTTTTATTATACTCATATGAGAATTTACGTGGTATATATTTTTTCTTGTTCTATACCTATTTAAAACTGTTATGTATCTGAATAATTACCAAAATCATGTTGATATATTTTATGAATATGTATTTTCTACATAATAAAATGTAAAGTAAGTTGATAACAGATTTGATTTCTGGCGCTTTTGAGGCCCCATTTTTAATAATAAAAAGGTTTTTAAATATAAAATTACTAGGTTTTTCCCGCGGCTCTGCCTGCGTGAATGTTGTTTCTTTATGAATCCCGCTGGAACCATGTCTTTTTCTAGGATATAAAATAACCCATGTATTGTTTTAAGTCAGGGTATAAAAATTTTATTTAAAAAAAACTTTTAATATCAGACATGCGTCAACTAAAAGCGCCAGAAATTATTTCACTTTTATTATTTAAAAAATCGATTATTTTAATTTTATTTACAGGTAATCTAAAAACTGAAGACATGAATCGAGAAACTGCAAAAAAGAAGAAACGATCTTATACAGTTTCTCATAGCAAAGACATGTTGAATTTAGCATTAGAATGTCTAACAAAAAGACAAATGTCTTCCTACGAAGCTCAGAAACGTTTTGGTATACCAAGAAGTACTTTGCTAGATAAGTTGAAGAAAAAACACGAAAAGGCTGTTGGATGCCCCACAAGATTGACTGCACAAGAAGAAAATCAGCTCATTAAAGCTCTTGTTGCTGCAGCAGATTATGGCTGTCCGCTGACATTATTGGACCTAAGAGTGATGGTCTATAATTATCTGGAAAAAAATAATAGGGGCATCTTTAATGGGAAATTACCCGGGCCGAAATGGGCTTATGGTTTTCTTAGAATAGAATAGAATAGAAATATTTTTTATTCAAATAAACTTTTACAAGTGCTTTTGAATAGTCAATGAATCTACCACTGGTTCGGAATGCCTTTCCTGCCGAGAAGAACCAGCAAGAAACTCGGCGGTTGCTCTTTTCAAAACAGATTTACAATACAGTAAATACTATGCTATATATGCAGTGTTTCCACAATGAGGAAAGTTCCAAAAATCCATACAGACTAACTTCTTAAACGTCACCGTCACCAGTTGTCATTACGGGTGACAACAAATATAAAAAAATCTAGAGCAGAAAAGTCCTGCGAAGAACTGCGTGGATATTTTGATAACCTTAAAGAAACTCTAGAACAAATACCGAAAGAGAATGTTCTTAACTATGACGAGACTAATCTTTCGGACAATCCAGGAAAAGCAAAATGTATTGTTAAAAGAGGAGCCAAATATCCAGAGCGTATAAAGAACCATACAAAGGGTTGCATATCTATAATGTACGCAGCAACTGCTGATGGAAATATGCTACCAGAATATGTAGTATATAAAGCAAGTAAAGTGTGGACCCAGTGGGTATTAGGAGGGCCTCCTCAGACGCGTTACAGCTGTTCCAAGTCCGGATGGTTTGACAGCACCCTGTTTGAAAATTGGTTCTCCACAATAATAGTGCCTTGGGCAAGAAAACTTTCAGGACCCAAAGTTATTATAGGGGATAATTTACAGTCCCATATTAACCCCAGTATTGTAAGTCTATGTGAACAACATAACATTCGTTTTGTGCTGTTGCCAACAAATTCTACCCACATAACGCAACCGTTGGACGTATGTGTCTATGCTCCTCTTAAGAAACTATGGCGTAACATATTACTCAAATACAAAATGCAATATCCCTCTGATAATGGATTAAACAAATGCCATTTTCCATTATTACTAAATCAATTAAGAGAATAATTGCTACAAAAAAAAGAAAATGTTATCAGCGCTTTTGCATCTACTGGGATCTATCCATTTAATCCGGAACAAGTCCTTAGGAAACTGCCTGATTATAAGGAAGCTGTAGATTATGGTGTAGATCAGGCTCTCATAGACTACTTAAAAGAAGTAAGATTACCAGCCAGCAAACCACAAGATAAAAAAGGCCGGAACAAGAAAATAAATATAGAGCTGGGTAAATCAATTTCCTCTGAAGATTTTGCGTTTACTGTAAATCTGGACTTTGAAGTAACGACTGCAAAAGGAAAAAAAATATCTTCGGTTGGCAATGAAGATATGCCCGCATCCAAGGCTTCACAGCCAAGATCTCCAGAAAAAAGAGTTCTGATTACTTCGAATGTTTTGCTGACCACCAATAATACAAGGGTTCAAAATGAATGGAGCGCACAGAAAACATCATTGCAAACCGCATAATTTACGCCACAGAAATCTTGCACTGTTTATGATGATGAAGATATCACAGAGATGAAGCCAAAAAAAGTTATAACACCAGTAAAGAATCGTCTGTTCATTGAAGGAAGTTCTGATGAAGAGGAAGATAACTACACAGTTCATGACAGTAGCAGTTCATGTGGATCAAACTTCATTGAAGATGACAAACAGAGAGAACAGCGATGGTGAACAGAAAACAGAATACGTCGAAATAGATAATAATATAGATAACAACAAAATTGATGAAAACTCTTATCTATTAGTAAAGTTTAATGTACAGAAGGGAGAGAAATTCTACATTGGAAAGTGCTAGATATTGAGTTAAACAGTTTTAAGGTAAAGTTTTTAAGATACAAAGGTGCTGGAAAATTTGCATGGCCGATTAATGATGACATATGTTCAATTTATAAAACGGATATTGAAAAAGTTCTATCCAACCCAGTAATAGAAAGAAGGGGTATTTTAACATTTAACATGTCCAATCTAAAAAAACTACAATATTTCATAAAAGGGTTTGAATATTTTATTTTCGACAGCAATAATTTTACAAAAAATAATAATAATATCAATCTGTAAGAACGTCACGTTTCCGAAAAAAGTTTTAGGTTTTGTAATTGAATATGTATTCAATTTTAACATTTAATTTTTATTTACGATACCTTTGTGGCACCAAAGTTGATTGATCTCTATAAGAATAAAAAAATTGTTTTGTTTATTTTGATTAGGTACCTAACCAAATTAAACAAAACAAAAATTATAGTACTATAATTTAACATTTATTTAACTTTTTTTACCTTTGTGGCATCAAAGTTGTTGTTACCAAAGTTGAATTGATCTCTAAGAATAAGTGATTTTTTAAAATTACGTACTACGATTAAAATGTGTGATTCATTTTAAGATTTGATTTTATTTACGATACCTTTGTGCCACCCCTGAATTTAAGCATGATTTTGGGCATAGTATACCCTAACTTCGTCTACCTTAACAAAAATATAAAAAATATAAAATTAAATGGCATTGAGATAGTGCATTTGGATTTTTAAATAATGTTGTCTTATTTATATTTTTTTGATAAAAATTGGCATAGTTTTGAATAAATTTCCTATTAATAGACGAAGTTTGGAATTTCACCTTAACTTCGTCTACTTTTTTAACGGTCAATAGCTTGCCTAAATTATAAACAATAAGTAAACTTTCATACACACACAGAAAGAACTATTCCCATTGGACAATTTTTGTCAGACATAACAGATTGTTTGACATTCGATTGGCGGAAAATTTGAAAAAACGGTTAAAAGCAGACGAAGTTAGGGAACTCTACGGTAATTAGTCTCGTGTTGTACTTGCGTGTTCAAATTTAAACCTTATTTGTAGCAGTCGAAGGTTGAAATTGTTTAAAAAAGAAACAAAAAGTAGTCTCGTGGGGAGTGTGGTTACGTCACAACTCAACTTACGATTATCGCTCCGATTTTAACGAGATATTACGTACTAGATCACCTAAACGATGAAATTCTCGATTATTATTTATGATATTACTTTAAATATTTTTAATAGAAAGAAAGCATGTATCACAATAAAAATACTTCCAAATGGAATGTAATTCCCTATTTTTGTAAATTTGAGGTATTCATCTTATTCCTGCACATGTTAAGCGCTCAGATCAGCATTTTTCACGGAGCACCTACGAGTGCGAAAACGATTCATGTAATGATATAATCGATTCGAAAACAGTTTTTATAAGTGCACAAGATTTGAATCCATTACATTGTGGCAGAGGGGAAGGATCTTGCGAGGCGAGTCCAATTACGGTAGTAAATATCATTCGTCTATGGTGAAGGTAGCTGAAGTCGTGAATCGACTATTACTACAACTAGCGGCACGCTATGATGGCCGGTTTGACACATTACAATAGTGATGTGGAATGTCAATTTATTCTCGAACAAAAAACAATTAAGTTTTGTTTTTGTACCTGATTAAATAGGTTTAATAAAACAAAAATGTATATGTTTATTTAATTTATTTGAACGAACTGAATATTTGAATGAAAATGAATATACATACTTTATATGCACACAAGAAACATATGAATACAAAAGATACCAAAAAAGGTGCCACAAAAGGCCATAATTAATCAGATTCGTCCATACTACTATTTTCACTGTCGTCACTGCTATCATCACCTACATTAATAATTATATGTTCGTTTTCTATAATATTATCTATTTTCACATCTCTTTCATAATCTTCCCTTATTAATTTAACAGTTCTATTCACAACCTTTTCCCAGTCTCCTTTAGTCACATGTTCACAAGCTTCTTCTAATAATTTTAGCATTTTTTTTGTGGTAAATGGGGGTTCTGTATTGTGTCTTGCAGCATATCCCTTAATTTGAGCCCACACCAACTCAATCGCATTATACTCACAATGGTAAGGCGGTAACCGTATAACTCTGTGCCCATGTTCTAATGCTATTTCGTCAATGACGTATCGGATCTTGGTTGGTTTGTTTTCTTTTAAAAGACGTACTAATTCCGCTTTTAACATATTCATGTTTGCATCTACGCCATTTTTACGAAGCCATGCGACGATATCAGCTTTCTTTTGGGATTGGGCAGGTGGCTTGTCAATTTGCATCGAGTGGTATGGGGCGTTGTCCATAATTATAAT
Organism: Oeneis ivallda; assembly: GCA_029955525.1. Lineage (NCBI taxonomy): Eukaryota > Metazoa > Arthropoda > Insecta > Lepidoptera > Nymphalidae > Oeneis > Oeneis ivallda. The sequence goes on from JARPMR010000003.1 coordinate 23,528,848, forward strand.
AGATGGTTCAGGGAGGCTACACAACATTGAGGTAAACCATTCAGTAAACTTTTCTCCATTCATGTCTTCATGATAGTCTCCAGTGGTTTTTGACGCAAAAGCCATGAGAGAACCTTCGACAAACCCGTTGATGGTTCCAAAGGGCTTGAACAGAGTCCAAATTAACGAGCAAGGGTCAACAGTAATGCAGTATCAATATTTGAAATCCAAAGCCAGGTCAAAACTATATCACAATCGCATTGCACTGACAGTTTATACTTTTCGAAGCAACGTCAATTCGAAACTGCTTTGTTTTGCATTGAGCATTGACGCGAGTTTGCCGGAGGTAGTAGTTGTGCTAGCCAGCGATCCTATGTGACGATCGTATTAGATTCCATTTTTAAAAATTTTCAATTTAGAAAACCAAATGCCGAGTTGTGGTATATATCATATAAAAATAAAAATTTTACCTTTTGTATGAAACAGCTGATATTTTTTTGCGATTTCAGAGGTTTGTCCACATAGTGAAAATTGTTCATATTCACAAGTACATTCACCCCTTAAATGGTGCAAACTGATTTTTCTACACTTGTATACATTTTAGAAATCAATTTAATAAATAAATTTTGAGTCCTAAACCTAAAACTACATTCGATAAAATTTATGAATCTCTGCACATCACTATCGTCAATAAAGTAATACAATTATTTCCTTCAAAGTCGTTATCAATTAATACGGAACTTCATGAGCGGACAAACGTCAAACCGGCCATCATAGCGTGCCGCTAGTGTATAGACCCACCCTTAGAATGACATCTGTCAAATGTATCGAATTACAGTGGAAGGTCCAGGCGCGCATTTCAATTTCGCGCCATTTTCTCTCTTAGCAGTTTTTCAAGTTTTTCTTCAAATATTATTATTACAACTTGTATAAATTATATGTTTTTAAAAACTAGATGAAATTTCCTACTTGGCTATCTTTGTTATATGTCTACAAACGGTATGAAATAAAAACAATCCTGGATGAAATCTAAGAGTTTCGATTTTTTTCGTTCTTTTATTTTAAAACCCATAAAAAACTGAAATTTTACCCTTACAAATACTATTATTTGCATTAATTGCAAAGTTAGATACCTGGTTTACATGAATGAATTACAGAAATAAATCATAAAGCATTAAAACTCGAAATAATCAATAAGAATTACCACCTTCTACAACAGGCGCATCTGAACAAAAAGTATCTTTCATCTGTGGTCGCATTGAATATGAGGTACGTTGCGATGCAGAAAAGTGCAAGTGCATTTACTCTATGGTGCAGGGGCCCGTGTACCGTGCATCGTAGCGAACTCTGGGTTATAGTAGTAGTATGTTCCTTGGTGTTCCTTGGTAACGAAAAAAAAAATCGTCTATGGTGTGTGAATTCCTGTGATAATTAATATTTTAATTAATTAAAAATATTAAAATAACTAAAGATGGTAAGTATGTATGAGCTACAAAATAAATGCTGAAAGCAACACTTTTCATAAAGCATTTCAAGATACAATAGAAGTTTACACTGATGGATCGAAAACCAAACTTGGTACAGGAGCTGGAGCTTACTGCCAAGAACTCAACATGAAGATAAGTCACACACTTGGTAAGGATAACTCTGTTTTCCAAGCAGAGTGTGTGGGCATCTTAACAGCAACTACAGCTATAATTAACAGACAGGTAAAAAACTTTAAAAATCGTTCCCATTCCCTTCAGTGAGTACAAGACATGGTTGCATGAACTAAACTAGCGGCACGTTATGATGGCCGGTTTGACACATTACAATAGTGATGTGGAATGTCAATTTATTCTCGAACAAAAAACAATTAAGTTTTGTTTTTGTACCTGATTAAATAGGTTTAATAAAACAAAAATGTATATGTTTATTTAATTTATTTGAACGAACTGAATATTTGAATGAAAATGAATATACATACTTTATATGCACACAAGAAACATATGAATACAAAAGATACCAAAAAAGGTGCCACAAAAGGCCATAATTAATCAGATTCGTCCATACTACTATTTTCACTGTCGTCACTGCTATCATCACCTACATTAATAATTATATGTTCGTTTTCTATAATATTATCTATTTTCACATCTCTTTCATAATCTTCCCTTATTAATTTAACAGTTCTATTCACAACCTTTTCCCAGTCTCCTTTAGTCACATGTTCACAAGCTTCTTCTAATAATTTTAGCATTTTTTTTGTGGTAAATGGGGGTTCTGTATTGTGTCTTGCAGCATATCCCTTAATTTGAGCCCACACCAACTCAATCGCATTATACTCACAATGGTAAGGCGGTAACCGTATAACTCTGTGCCCATGTTCTAATGCTATTTCGTCAATGACGTATCGGATCTTGGTTGGTTTGTTTTCTTTTAAAAGACGTACTAATTCCGCTTTTAACATATTCATGTTTGCATCTACGCCATTTTTACGAAGCCATGCGACGATATCAGCTTTCTTTTGGGATTGGGCAGGTGGCTTGTCAATTTGCATCGAGTGGTATGGGGCGTTGTCCATAATTATAATAGATGGTTCAGGGAGGCTACACAACATTTAGGTAAACCATTCAGTAAACTTTTCTCCATTCATGTCTTCATGATAGTCTCCAGTGGTTTTTGACGCAAAAGCCATGAGAGAACCTTCGACAAACCCGTTGATGGTTCCGGCGTGACAAATTATAAGTCGCGATCCTTTTCGTACAGGAACTTTGGAAGTAGATGCTGCTGTGTCATCGTTCCAAGAACGGCCTACAGTATGGTTAGCATTAAGCCATGTTTCAACCAAGAACACAACATTTTGCCAATTTTTGATTTCTTTCACTTGCCGTAAAAAAGTATACCTTGCCATCGCTATATCAAATCTTTCCATCAATATTTTGCGTTTGTTACATTTTTTGTATCGAAATCCAATGGTCTTCAAAATCTTCGTTAAAGAACTTTCCCCACCGAAGAATAATCCAGCTTCCTTCAGTGAATGCACCAACTTTTTTCTTGTTGGATACTCCTTCTGTAAATAGTAGCCGTAAACATGTCTTCGGATAGCATCGGCATCAAAGCTATCGATGCCTACGACTGGTTTTGCTCGTTTTCTCTTTTTTGGTGTGTGAAGTTTATTTTCTTCTGTGCCAGTCTCGCCATATTTTTTTTTAGTTATCCGTCTAACAGTTCGTTGTCCAATATTAAGCGCATCAGCTACGCGTTCAACCACTGACGTTATAGGTAAAATTGGCCCTCCATTTTGAGCTTCACGATCGAAATAGTTACGAAGGCGTATTACGAACTCACGTGTCTGACTATTTAGAACAGTTCTCTGCGTACGTTCGGTCATATCGACGAAATCCACAACAAAGGGCTTGAACAGAGTCCAAATTAACGAGCAAGGGTCAACAGTAATGCAGTATCAATATTTGAAATCCAAAGCCAGGTCAAAACTATATCACAATCGCATTGCACTGACAGTTTATACTTTTCGAAGCAACGTCAATTCGAAACTGCTTTGTTTTGCATTGAGCATTGACGCGAGTTTGCCGGAGGTAGTAGTTGTGCTAGCCAGCGATCCTATGTGACGATCGTATTAGATTCCATTTTTAAAAATTTTCAATTTAGAAAACCAAATGCCGAGTTGTGGTATATATCATATAAAAATAAAAATTTTACCTTTTGTATGAAACAGCTGATATTTTTTTGCGATTTCAGAGGTTTGTCCACATAGTGAAAATTGTTCATATTCACAAGTACATTCACCCCTTAAATGGTGCAAACTGATTTTTCTACACTTGTATACATTTTAGAAATCAATTTAATAAATAAATTTTGAGTCCTAAACCTAAAACTACATTCGATAAAATTTATGAATCTCTGCACATCACTATCGTCAATAAAGTAATACAATTATTTCCTTCAAAGTCGTTATCAATTAATACGGAACTTCATGAGCGGACAAACGTCAAACCGGCCATCATAGCGTGCCGCTAATATAACACTCAGAGCATTCCCTACTTTGGTAGAATGCAACAGACTGCAAGCAGACTAAGGAAGCCTTTCCTTATCTAGACAAACAACTAACAAACAGACTACTCCGCCTGGACAGAGATAAACTCAGGAAGGTGGTGGGAATCATAACGGGGCACAGCCCACTAAACAAACACCTTTTTATTATAGGTGTCACCTACAGTCCTCTGTGCAGGGCCTGCATGAAGGCAGATGAAAGTTGAAACACCCACGCACGTGCTCTTGTCATGCACGGGCGTGGAAGAACAACACAAGAACCACCTCGGATCTCCAGCTTCACTTCAAGAAGCCCTTGGCAACATGGGCGGCCTACTAGGCCTCTGTTGAGATCTGGGATGGTTGGAGTAACAACACAACAGACCATCACGGATTACGTGTGGAAACCAGCCCAGAAGAAGAAGAAGAAGTATTACTTGAATTTTGTACAGTAAGGGCTCGTTTCTGGACAGGGGGCGCTTTGCACGGTTAACTCAAACATATTATGGCCAAGAGTGGTCCAAAAAGGAGCCCTTACCTAGATGAGAGGCGGGATAATAAAGGAAACATGTTCAATTCAATTCTTTATTTGCTTAAATCGTATACAGACAAGGTGACAACAAGACAGACAAAACTAGGTATTCATAAAAATAAATTGACCAATACTCGGCTATACTTTGATATGATAGATAGATGTTCTCTTAAGGTGTGAATAGTTAGAGTAAAAGTCAGAAAGGAACAGTGTTTGAACTCGAGACCAGTAGAGTAATTTAACACTCAGGTGTGCAGGTTTCCTCACAATGTTTTCCTTCACCATTTCAACAGTGAAGATGTTAATTATCTAAATTAATAAAGATATAAATATACTAAGGCAGCAAGAGATGGAGCAGCTTCTGGAACTTGCTCCACTACGTCATGGCCCCCCTCCCGCCCCCCCGGAACATGAAGGTTCTTCCAAGGTTAAACTGAAACAGAAAATGTAAACCTATACTCTCAAACAGGCAGTCTCCAGAGGGAGGTCATGGAGGGTACTGGTGTCTCCTCGGGTTGTGTACCCGATAAGGAACCTTAAAAAAACAATTATTACAGATAATTTGAAAAAGATATAAATGTGCAGTGATTTAGCCCAAGGAAAAACAATTAATACTTAGAATAAAAGTAATGAAGAAAAGAAATTGATTTATTATTGTTAAAAAAAAATCAAAATTATTTATTTCATGTAGGTCAACTTGTGGCTCTTATGATAAGTGGAGAATCAACAAACATTGTTAAAAAAATATACCTTTCAAAAACCTCACTCCCCTTACAGCCTGTCCTCTCCCCCGTCTGCCTCTTCTCTCCACATTGCCGTCTGTCAATTGACTCATCCTGCCAACAAACCCATAAAAAATATATATTAATCTATACTAATACATAAAGCGTAAGACTTTGTTTGTTTGCTTGAATGTGCTAATCTCAGGAACTACTGGTCTGATTTGAAAAATTCTTTCAGTGTTACTATCTAACACTGAATGTTTAGAAAGTAACTTATTGACTGAAATAAAGGCTATTTTTATTTTATTTTATCTAACACTGAACGATTTTAATAGAATTGAAAGAAAAAAGAAACAAATCAGAATCTGAGAATCAGCCCATTTATTGTGGAAGGCTATAGGCTATATATCATAACGCTAAGACCAATAAACTATTCCAGATGTCACGGGCAGAAGCAAGTGTTATACATAAAAGGACTTTATATGGACTTTATGTGTTTGAACAATGTTAGTGATATAGAGTGTACTTTGTAAATGGACAATAGGGGTGCTATTGAATTGACCAATAAACTATTCCACTATTAAACTATTCCAGATGTCACGGGCAGAAGCAAGTGTATAACACTTGCTTCTGCCCGTGACATCTGGACATAAAAGGACTTTATATTATGGACTTTATGTGTTTGAACAATGTTAGTGATATAGAGTGTACTTTGTAAATGGACAATAGGGGCGCTATTGAATTAACTAACTCATAAGAAAATTCTAAGCGAGCTAAACACAAAGTTGGAAAACAATCCTTATTAATATCATAAATGTGAAAGTTTGTTTGATGGTTTGTCCTCCAACACGCAGCAAGGAGGAGCATCGGATCGACGTGATGTTTTGCATGGGTACTTAGGACCTGGAGAGTGACATCTAGGCTACTTTTTATCCCAGAAGTTCCGCGGGATTTTAAAAGCTAAATCTACGCGGACGAAGTCGCGGGCATCTTAATCAGGTACAAAAACAAAACTTAATTGTTTTTTGTTCGAGAATAAATTGACATTCCACATCACTATTGTAATGTGTCAAACCGGCCATCATAGCGTGCCGCTAGTGTAAGTTCTGTTGCAGCGATGTTGACTCTTTGGTTTTCTAACAGATGGCGTTAGAGTAGTACAATAACATTCTATCCAATGAATACAAATTAATTGTTAATGTTCGTTTTTTTAATGGGTGGTTAAAAAATTATTTTTTTTGACAGATAAGATAACACATCGGGATATGAAGTTAAAATAGGCGTGATAGTTTTTCATACCACAAAAATGCTCAGGTTGTTAGATAGTGTATCATTTAGTCGCATCTGAATTTAACCGCAATACGGTGTCAGTTTGCGTCTTAAATATGTCATAGAAAAATTAAAAGTATTCTTTGTTTGTTTGTATATAATAGTTTAATACATGCAATACACAGAACTATATAGAGCTTTCGTGTAGTGCTCGAGGGATATAATTTAATTCACGAATCCGAAGGGAGATTGGCAGACTTCCCACACCTTTCAGTAAATTGAGAACACTCAGGCAGATTTTCCTCACGATGTTTTCCTTCACTGTAGCAAGTGAATAATAGCTGCACTGCATAAAACGCACGTTCCTAACTCCGAAGTCAGAGATACATCCCGGGGTTCAAATCCAGGACCCCTCAAGAAGGAGGTCTTAGGGCGTGGAAAGAAAATAAAACATTCAATAAATTTTCAATATTTTATTACGATGAATGGTCATAACGTCCTACACGAGCAACGAAACCCGCCGTCCGCCGTAAGGCACTAGTCGATAAACGGACGCATCGGACATTAAATAAATAATCAATTAATTACTACATTAAAATCATAATCGATCACTACAAAAATATAATTCTATATTTTCACTACTCAACCAAGAGCAGACTAAAACAAGCTTTGACATCTCTATTTGCCCTAATATGGCAGCTCATTGTAACCTTAGGCTAGGTACAGATCAGAGGAATTCCGCACGCGGCATAATATATTGAAATGTTACGCGAGTACCAATTAACTGTGCGAACAATAGTATGAATAAAATCCCACATGCGTTTTACCGATCGCGATATTCTGCTACAATTATCCCCAGCCGTTAAACCAAACGCGTTGCGGCTGCAAATTGGCGTTCCATGAGCAAATCGAATATTTTGTGACGTCCAGCAAGAGTTGTAAGACTAGTCGCAAAGGGCGCGTTGAGAAATTCAGTTAACGACAGTAGGTAGAGCTCACGACCCCGGCATGTCCGACACAGCGCGACTTTTGCTTAGGACTTCATTCACAATTTCAGTACTAAATACGTTAAAATGCTGAATATAATATTCATTGGCTCATTGTCTTGGCATAAATATCATAAAACGTGTATTTAATAATACTGTTTTGAGACTGAATACGGTTAGGAAATATTTTAATAACTGCACGCACGATCCGACCACCCACAAAACGGCGTATTGATGTCTCGAATTGGTTATTGTGAATGTTTATTAATTAGGTTTATTTGCGTTGTAGTGAACCAAAGAATACGGCGTATCGCCCACTTGATTGAAGGTTATTTCAACTCTCGTGAAGTCTGTGGTATGCTGCAGTATTCAGTAGGTAGGCACATACTGCAGTGTGAACTTGCCTTTAAGGTCAGTCAAAGCTAAGTTAGACCATATTAAGAAACCAGTGCAAAACATACAAAAAGATTTGATCATAATTATAAAGATTCGACCGTGGCTTTTAATAATTGTTATATTTTTCATCAGCTCTTGGTTAAGCTTTATTTTATCTAATTAAGTATAATAATAATTAAATACTGCTCAATAACAGTGTAAAGCAGTTTTGGCTCATTATAATCTCTAATCGTATCGTATAATATTGTATGAATTATTATTCAATAAATCATTTTTTGCTGTATACCATTTTTAAGCTTTAAGGGTAATTTTTCGTAAGCCTTCTAAGGTGGTTAAGGCAAAAAATATATAAATGTCAACGCACACGACGAGCTGCATTTCAATGTTACGCATTACCCCTGGCAGTCCTGGCACCTAATAGTGAGCATCTAAAAAATTAAGTTTATATGAAATGCGCTAAAAATCATTAAATGCGGTTGTTTGCGTTGTATTTGGATGCGGCGCGTACCAGTCTGAGCTATTCTATTTTATACTTCAATTATTAATGCGAAAGTCGATCTTGAGGGAACGTTTTGCGCGAAAAATAAACAAGATAGAATAACTATAATATAGCGTAATCTGTTAGAAAACCGTCTGCCAAAGGCGCTTTACATTTTCCCATGCACATGCAATAATTGATGACATTATGATGGCAGACAAAAGTTTTGAATTTGTTTTTCACTTTTGTATACACGGTTGCTCATTCTATTGCAGACATAAGATTCAAATTACGAAAACAAATTATTTGAAAAAGAATATAGCCTCAATAGATTTCATTGGTGTGAATTTGAACCTTATGACAACAATAATATGGTTAAAAATAAGTTCTATTGACCTGTCACCCGCACCATGCTACAACGGAAAAACTGTAGTCCAGCAAAAAACTTTTGATATTCAAGAACTATTTTGACGACATCTACAATCTGCCCAGCGTATTATAATTAGATATCAGTAATTAATTGAATTATGTATGAAAAATTACCCTTAATACTTGCGGTTGTTCGACATTCAATGTGGACATAATCAATTTTTCTATAATAGCTTTGAACCCAACACAGATATGTCACAAATTACATCCAATGTTATTTACTATATATATACAGTGGAAACTCGATTAACCGAACTAATTGTTGTCGTTAGGGATTCGGATAATCGAAAATCCGGATAATCGAATGTATGAAGAAAAGCGGGTTTCGTGCATATGTAGTACATACATAATGTTATATGTTTTTAAAAACAACCACTACATATCCACGAAAATCAATGTTTATTAAGAAATTATTAAGAGATAGCTACATTTTCCAACAGGTAAAATAGGTGCGTAGGTACTTCTTTATTTTTAATCAAGAGCAAAAATACCAAGTTTCATAAACATAACTTGAAAAATGAAGGTCTATAATACAAACATTCAACCCCTATTTAACCCCTTCTGGGGGTAGAATTTTCAAAAACTGTGAAAGTCGTACTTCTTTGTTTTTAATTGAAAGCCCGTACGAAGTTTCATAGATGAAACTTAAAAAATGATGGAATTTCATACAAACTATCAACCTCTATTTTACCACTTCGGGGGTAGAATTTTGAAAAAATATAAAATACGTGCTTCTCTATTTTTAATCAAGAGCCAAAAATACCAAGTTTCGTGGATATAACTTGAACAATGAAAGACTATCGTACAATCATTCAACCCCTATTTAACCCCTTTGGGGGTAGAATTTTCAAAAATTGTGAAACACGTAATTCTTTATTTTTATTTTAAGGCCCAAATACCGAGTTTCATGGGTATAACTTGAAAAATGAAAGACTATCGTACAAACATTCAACCCCTATTTAACCCCTTTGGGGGTAAAATTTTCAAAAATTGTGAAACACGTGATTCTTTATTTTTATTTTAAGGCCCAAATACCGAGTTTCATGGGTATAACTTGAAAAATGACGAACTTTCATACAAATTTTGAACCCCCATTTAACCCCCTTGGGGGTGGGATTTCAAAAAATCCTTTTTAGTGCTTGCGTACGTCATAAAAGGAACCTACTTTCAAAATTTCAATTTTCTAGCTTCAGGCAGGCAGCTTCAGTGGCTTAGGCTGTGCGTTGATAGATCATTCAGTCAGTCAGAAGATTGGTTGCGGTTGGTAGTCCGGATAATCGCGAATCCGTATAACTGAGGGCCGGATAATCGAGTTTCTACTATATATTTTCTACTCTAAAAATTGATATTTTGGTTCTTGTTAGAAGTTTCTAGCAATCTAGACATTAGAAAATTCTATTGATGCATACCAGTTCAGTAATCACAAAACTTAAACTAAATTAAATTGACAGTAGGTATTAAAAAACTAAAAACTGTTTACAAAGACAAAATATACCTACGCATCGTCTATGGTTATGATGACCAAAGACCAATGTCCCGCATGTTAGGGGCTAAAACCATATCACGACTATCGGCTTGCTCGACTAAAAAGATTTCTTCTATGTCATTATATAAACAGTTTTGAGTGTAGTCTCATCCTTTTCTTAATAATCACGAAGGAAAAAGACGCCATGATTTTCAGTCCTAGATATGGGAAAAAATTATGTTCGTGTTAATTTCGTTAGGTTTAAGTTTTGTGAGCAATCGAATAAGTAGGTAGTATTTAGCAGTAATCATAAGAATAAAGTATTTCTTAAGAGTAAAAATATATAATAAGTACTACCTATGATAAAATATACACAATATTAATTTGCAAATCCTGAAAGAAGACGTCATGCACTATTTGGAAAATAGGTACAGCTATTTATTGAACAAAACATTTAAAATTAATACATAATAAAATTTCCAGTCCATGAAAATCATTTATATTTTATTATCGCAGCTTAATAAAAGTGAAATTTAATCTGCAATTAACTAATTTTATTGGATTAAAGATCAATTTTATTCACAAAAGTGTGCACATAATAATATAATATCCTTATAGTAAAATCGTTTTAGATTGAGAGCTATTGTCGAAGATTAGAACAGTTTTTAGTTACTTGTATTAGGTTATGTATATGAGAAGAGTTTTTGTTACATTAAGGATGATTCAGACTTGACGGGGCGCATTGGACTGCAGCGGCCGGCAATGCAATAAAGAAAATTGACATGTAATTTGAAATTCAAATGATCAGTTATTGGGTATTTGACTGATATTTTTTTATATTATTTAAAAATTTTATAACACGATTTTTAAAGAGTTTTCTCTTTTTTAAATACCTTTACTAGTCTCGAAAATATAGAGCTTTAAAGTTTCATGTTAGACAAAGCTACTGAACTATGATGTCACAAAACAGTAGCTCCATACACTCTTCATACAATTCGTTAAAACAAAGTCGCAGTAAAACAGCTAATAGCTTATTTGTTTTTCGACCGATTTTTTTACGGTTTTTACGAATTTTATTCTTACATGTTTCGATTTTAATTAATGAATATCAACATTTTGTCAACACCCAATATACCACCCAAATACCCAATTGAAACAGCTTGATAGAAAGCATCTTGCGAGTGTAATAATTATTATAGAAGTGACCTAACTCTCGGCACAGAGAACAGGAACAGAGGCAAAGCTTCATACAAGCGCGCTACGATAGGTACACTACTACAAGCTTGAGGCGCGTGTGTGCGTGAGCACAGGCGCTACGTCGCGTACAGAGAGAAATCGGTTTATACCGGCTCGGCCTGTGCTCAAGCTCAGGGGATGCAGTACACGTCGCGCGTCGTGTTTTCATTTAATTAATGATAATAATTTAATAATTTAAATAGTGTTTAAATGTAATTTTATAATACCTAGTGTTTTAATATAAAAGTGTAAATATGGTTTACTGTACAGTGTGTATGAACAATAATAGAAAGAATAAAAATCGGCTAAGTGCGAGTCGGGCCTCGCTCTTTTAGGGTTCCGTTAAAAAAAATTAAATTAAAAGATTTCCATCTACCCACCTACCCATTTTAATTTATTTTTTTTAATTTAATTTAATATTTATTATTTGTTGTTATAGCGGCAATAGAAATACATAATATGTGAAAATTTCATCTGTTTATTTATTACGGTTTACGAGATACAGCCCGCTGACAGACGGACGGACGGACAGCGTAGGCTTAGTAATAGGGTCCCGTTGGTACCCTTTGGGTACGGAACCCTAAAAACACATCATTTTTTAGCTATCCTAAAGACTCTACTAGGTAAGTAGTACTAACTTGATTATTATTTATTATTTTTAATGTATAGGGTAGATAGATACCTCATACATATTAGATGTTATTGTGATATTCTGTAACCGCATCCATTTAATTCGACTAAACTGAGACGCACGACGCACGCGGTTCGCCGGCCAGCCGTAGCGTCGGCAAACTCGCGTCGAAGCTCGCATAAGCTATTTAGTTTGTTTTCTGTGCGCGTGGATTATAATAAAATCAAACTTTCTCGGTTACGGTTCGTGCGCAACTTATCTTGCCCAGCTCCCAGCACTTGTCAAAATTTTATTGTAGAAAATAATTATTTTTTGTGACTTTGTAATGTTTAATAAATATTTCTTTTACATCTTGTATTTTCTCGCTATTGAAGTGAAAAGTTGTATGTATCACGCGATAGCAAAGTTTTTTGTTTCTTGTGCCTTGGAATGCCTCACTAGACTCAGGATTCTAATTTACCTAATTCTTCCTAGCTCGAATCCTTCACTAGCTCGGGATTTAAACTAGGCAATCACAACAAAAACAAACTTTGCCATCTTGTTGAACAAATAACTATTGTTTATTAAATTGTATCCTCCTGTGCCAACCCTACCAAAATAGGTATAAATTTTGCTCGCTTCTTAGAAGCTTTGCCTCTGTTCCGTTTTTCTCCTCTGTGCTCTCGGCACGCATTCCGTCGGGTCTTGTAACTGCAAATGGTTGTTTAGAGCATTCACACATGACGTCATTTTCACGCACACAAAAATGACGTCAAGTATAATATAACTACACAAATAGATTGTTATAAAAGCTACATAATATGCCATCTAGACTATTTAACTTATTGAGGATATCACATGATTGAAAATGTTTGTAAAGCTGCATAGGTGTGAAGGTATAAAAGTTGTAAGAAAGTTTGATTCGAGAAAATTAGATACCTAGTTTTATGACACTATTATACTACTGACTAATTTCTATACGTATTAGGCAAGGTGTCAAGTCAATTCCTAGTAAATGCTGTAATGAGATCAATTTGCTATAGCTATAGATGTAAATATTAGAAATATTAATACTGAATTTTCGAAGAAATGTAAGTTCAAGACCTATTGGCGCACAGTCTTGCTTGTGGAATATTTTAGACACAGCATGTCGCTGTCGCTTCAATTCGACACTGCACCAATGTGGCTTGATTGTTACTCAAATGTTCAATAGAACATTTCTAATAAGAAAGACTGACTGACCTCCATGACATCTGCCCCCCGATTGTCTAAAAGTTGCCAATCAAAATCGTATTAATTTTATGGCATTAGCGTCAAAGTAAAACAAACCATAACAGCATTGAATTAGAGCTCAGTGTCGTGTATGCATTCTTATACATTTAGGTATGTACGATACGCTCCATAACGCTCCATGTTAAAATCGGTTCTACTGAATTTTTGAATTTAAATCAATACAGTCGAGTCAATATTTTACTTTGACGGCAACTTTTAGACAATCAGGGGGCTGAATAATCGTGACTCGTGTTAATTAAAATGAAACGAGAGTAAGTAATTGAAACTGAATTTTATTTTGCCCAACTCAACTCAACTCTCATTTTTGTTAAGAATCAGCACCAAAATGGCGACGTCGTCTGCAGTCTGTTCAGCGTACAGTGTCATAGAGGTCAGGTAATGGAAATGTTTAAATTTGTAAGTCATTCGCTACTTAATATTATTTTAATTATTCTACAGAATTGGTCAATTAATTTAAATATAATTTTACCTATAAGCCTCCGTAAGTTAAAGGTACACTGTGAAATGAATCGTGTAAAATTGATGATGTATTTGATGAATAACTTAATATCAATTAAGTAACGTTAAATTTAGAATATTATGTAAAGTTAAAAATTACAGCAAAACATGCCTTTAAAATTCATGATTGATTTCAGGGCGGAGTATAGGAACATCTTAATGTGCCTTTAGCAAATGGGTAAAATAAACAAATAAGTTTTACTTGTTCCACTTTACTATTTTTTATTTGACACTTTTGTAACCCTTTGAAGTAATAAATACTCCAGATAGAAATTTGAAAAAAGTTTATTGTTGCGAGCGCAGAATTCGGAACACCCCGTATTCACAAATATGTATTACTTAAAAAAAAAAACCACAATTTTTGCCAAATAATTTCTTATCGACAGATTAATGGATACAGTTAAAGGTAACAGAGTGTACAAAGATGTGTCAAATATAAAACAGTATTATGGACGAAGTATAACAGAGAATCATATTGTAATGTATAAAATAATGTACAAAGCGCTATAATATAGCTATTTATGCAACTGCATCGTAATGAGGGTCATTTTAATTCGAGTGCTGTTTTTTGATATGAGGCTTGCCGAGTATCAAAATAGGATAGTATGAGAATTAAAATGACTAATTACGTTCAGTTGCATACAAGATTTTATCTACGACAAGGAAAATAAAATCATTAACAAAATACGCCGTAGGCTCAATAAAGTAACAAAAAGTAACTCCGTAAGCCGCCTGTGGCGCCTCTGTCATATGAACGGTACAAAAGTGCCAGAACTCAGAGCCTTAGCTTTAGGTATCCTATTTTAAGAAGATAACCATTTCGATTCAGTTCCCATACAACGAGCTGCATCGAAATGAGAAGCAAAACCGAAAGAGGGTTCATTTCGATTCAGCTGTCAAATTCGAAATTGGAACTTTTCGATGCTGGAGTAGATAAAAGAATTATTAAAAATAATCATGTTTTCTCGCTCTTACTCGGATCGCAATCGTAACCAATAAATGCAAAACGCGATCAAGATATGAATATAAATTAACCGCCATTTTCTATTTCTGTTCTACTCAGTGTACTCACACACGAACAAGACAAAAACAAAATGGCGGTTTAAACTACCTTTATCAATCTAATCGCATTATATCGTTCAAGCGCGTATGAAAACATGTTTCATAAAGCAAAATGATAATTCATACATCAAATATATCTTTGTCTCTCTCTTAGTCGTGTATTTACGAGAAGCTGTCCTGCTCGCACTCGTCCCAGCTGTCGCATTCATACGGATCGCAATCGTAATCGATATCGCAGGCGGCGTGGCCCGTCGCGTCGGAACTTATGTCCGTTAAAGCCGCTTCCGATACTGGTTTTGATGATATATCCAATATCTGAAAAAAGGAAGTAGTAATATCTTATCATTTATAGATGCAACTAGTTTTTTCCTGCGGCTTCGCTTACGTTAAAATTCGATTTTTCGAACCCCTAAATACCTCCTTAGGGGTTGAATTTTCAAAAATCCTTTCTTAGCGGATGCTTACGTCATAATTGTCGTAATTTTCTGTATGCCAAACAGCCAGATCCGTCCAGTGCTTTGAGTCACCCATTTTCTTTTTACATATGTATTTAGTTTTGTGGTACGAAACGAGGCACAAGGGCTTATATTATGTATCGATACATTAAAAATACCCTTAAATTGACACTTTTTGAAGTAAAATTACACAAAAAAATAAAGCTTGGTTCAGAAAGTTTTTTCAATAGCATACCAAAAATTCTAAAGTGAAAGTGTTTTTATTGCCCTTTTGCTTCTATGAACGCGCCTCTTTAAGTCTTCAATTATGCTGTTTATAAAATTTTATGTTATTTTCAGCTTTGGGCCGTTTTGTGAATTTTAGTTAACTACGTTCATTCATGCAGGAGTTATAAAGCCTCTAAATGACAAGTAAAAATTTATCCAAGTAGACAGAAAGCGCGCTTCGCTCGGTGGAACATATATTATACAGCCTTAGTCCGAAATTAGACGGAGCCCCGTTCATCGTTCATCGTTGCGAAAATTTTTGCGAAAATGAACCGTCTTAATTCGCCCTAAGGGTGATTTTTCTACGGTTAATTTTTCGAGATTTTTGCTTTCATTTTCGAGGGTCATCGGTGAGCCATCCGTCTAAATTCGCCCTTAGGACAAACGGCCTTAGGGTTCATTTTCGGAAAAAATATTTCTATAAATGAACGATGAACGAGGCACCGTCTAATATCGGCCTTACATATGTCTTATTGAATGTATACTCACGTCAGCCGAAGAGCGTAAGCTGTAGTTGTCGGAAGCCGCGTCTCGTTCGCCCGACAGCGCGTGCAGAGCGACAGAGCTGCGTTTCGGCTCGTCGCGGGAAATGTTCTTGTCGCCCGAACGGACCACCAGCTCTGAAGGGTTCGAACGCTCTGAAAAACGTATGTGGTAATTTGGAGACAAGAGATTTGTAGGAGAACTTACAAAGTTACTTACATTTAGAATAGAATAGAATAGATATATTTTTTATTCAAATAAACTTTTACAAGTGCTTTTGAATCGTCTGACTCTACTACTGGTTCGGAATGCCGTTCCTGCCGAGAAGAACCAGCAAGAAACTCGGCGGTTGCTCTTTTCAAAACAAGTTTACAATACAATAAATACTATGCTATGTATGCAGCGCTTCCACAATGAGGGAAGTTCCAAAAATGCATACCTACTAACAATGCAATTTATATCCTAAGACGGGCAGACATAAAGTAGCCCCATTCCCGCCGGTGGCACCCGTTCACGAACATGACGCATGACCCAGCCGTTGCTTCGCTCAACCGTATTTGAGGGAACGTTACGTTGCTCAGCAAGTCAGCAATTGGACGGGGCGGGGACTTAGTTCGAAGAATGGATGGCCATTCAGGTCCCAAGGTGCCGGAGTGGCAACCCCACACCAGAAAGCGAAGTGTTGACAGACCCCCCAGTAGATGGACCGACATCAGAAGAGTCGCAGGGAGTCGCTGGATGCAGGTGGCGCAAGACCCAAGAGAGAGAGGCCTGTGGAAATCCATGCAAGGGACCCATGTCCAGCAATGGACATCTATCGGTTGTAAAAAGAAGAAGAATTTGGTAAACGTATTTTGGTCTTTGAAACCATCGAGGTAGCAATTCAACAACACATCTGGACGAGTTTAATCGCTTTGGATAAACGTGTAACAATTAAAAAATATGCGCCACAAATAAAAAGACCGTCACCCGTTTTCAACGACAGTCAGGTAACTTTTAGGAATCTGGGATATTGTGCCACCAACTTATTTGTTCCAGTGGACAAAATCGGAACTAAGGCTGGTATTTTAAAATATCATTCCGCTCAATTCCACTGTAAAAGTGTTCATAGCCTTTGTTTCTGTAAGTTCTTTCTAGTGCGAGTGCCGTACAATGGTAAGAAAACGCAGTAAGTACAGATATCCTCGTTTTCTTAAGCAGCAATACTTAACGCTCCACAAGCGACCCTGTCACCTGAACAGATAAGTTGGAGCATCTATACATAAGCAAGTTTAAGTGATATTAAACCAACTTTCAACGGATATTCAAGCGATACGGATGATGTCTAGATCTTTACTTAGGGATGTCATATTATAGTTTAATAATACGAATTCTACAATAAGTATTTCAACATGAATGAATAACTAATTATTTTCAATAATTATTTATTATTTAATCTACGAACCCTAATTATTTATTAAGGCTAATAATACAAAAAAAAAATATTCCCGGCTAATGGGGATCTCCACGCAAAACTAATGTAGGTGGCAGCACAGGCGCAATGACCAAAACATTACTAAAACTTTCTTTACCTCCAATTTAAAGTCTGCCGTTTTTTCTGTTTTTTGCGTTTTGGGTGATATTTCTTGTAATGTCTGTCAATTACAGTATGCATTCTTCCTTGAGTGTGCCACAGCTTAAAGCAGAACTAAGAAAAAGAGGTGCAGCTTTAACGGGAAAGAAAGCTAACCTCATCGAAAGGTAATAGTTAAATTTTACTTTGCTAATTAAATTTTTCGTGTAATTTACGTTTAACTGTGAATGTACGAATGTGCAATACGAAACAACTCACCTGTGTAAGCTGATTCCCCAACATAATCAGTATCTTTGAAGTGATTACGACATAACCGAGAATTTACAGTGGCCACAAAATTATTTCGTAGAACGCTATAGCGTTCTCCCATTATTTTTTTAATGCAGCATTTTTAGGAAACAAATGCACACCACTAATATTACATCCTGGCACAGAACAAAGTGGCATGGTAGTTTATTTATAAAAAACACTCCCATGTAAACAAATGAAACCGAAGATGACGGCTTCGCATTGGCCATTGCGACGATGCGCCCTCTGTAGTGATAAAATCGCAGTGGACATCCCCATTGGAACCGTACTTACCTTTAGCGAGCGGATCCGCAAGTGATACCAGAGAACCGCTTCTCGGAGACCCTAAGCTCCCACTGAAGTACATTTCCGGGTTCGCTTCGTGACGATCTAGAAACACCTTAACGCTACATGGCCTACGAATAGCAACTACGAGTACATCTCAAAGTTTAGTACGGGGATATACAATTATCTACATATCATTCCTCCAACGACCTTACATCCAGTAGACGCCTAATACCTATTAATTCGCTATGCAAACAATTCAGTCAACCAGCGGAGGCGCGCGGGCGGAGGGATCTGAATGCTTATTGGTCCAGTCAAGTTCACGATCTGGATGTTTGGACGTTACTAGTTAACGACCTTATACCCAAGGTATAAGGTCGTTGTTACAAGCGCAACCAAAGTGTGCGTGAATTAAAATATTAAGCGTCTACTGGGTATAAGATCGTTGCATTCCTCAAAAAAATAATGGTATCGATTCGGTTGCACACAAAACTTACTAACTTGAAACGCTTGAACTATTTGCGTCATATTTTGTGCTAAAACTCCGTAAAACTAATGTTTTTAGAGTATAAGGTTTAGCATGCTTAGTTTAGCTACGAAAAATATACGGGATCGTATTGACAGAATATTGTTTGTTATTGATAGTCAAAAATTGTATGGACTTTTTTGACAAGAAGCTATGTGGCTAAGTAACATGAGCACATAGTAAACAAAACTTTTACATAAAGAGAAAACTAATTTCGAATCTTGATATATATCTCACTGCATTAAGTCCCACGGGAATAAGCAAAACTATGTATTAAGACTCGAACTACCCGGCATACTCTCAATGGTTATGATTTAAATACAAATTGGATTATGTTTTACACAAGCATAAGGTATATTATTATGTTTGGAATGACGAACATTTCCTTCTCTATAAGGCTTTGTTCACACGAAAGTCAGCCGCCGATTGTGAGCCTGTTCACTGTGAGTCCCGGTGTGAACGTGAAGTCAGACTGCATTTTTCGTTCACACTATGCTGTAGCTACGTAGCCTATCAGCGTCCGCAGTACGCAGTGGCGTAGTATAATAAATAATTGGGCATTTGGCTGATATTTTTTATTTATTTAAAATAACGTTTTTAAATATTATAACACAATGCCATTTCTCTTTTTTAAATATCTTTACTAGTCTCGGAATTATAAGCTGTTTTACTGTGTATACTATGTATCTGTCTCTTTCTAAAACGAAATTTTCTGTTGAGCGTGTATGGAGCTGCTGAATTGTGACATCAAACTTCAGTAGCGCTCTCTCTGTCTAACACGAAATTTTAAAGCTCTATAACTTATTTGTTTTTGGACCGATTTATTTGCTGTTTTTACAAATGTTATTCTTACATGTCACATTTTCCATTATAAATAATGAATATCAACATTTTGACTACAGTCAAAATACCCAATTTACTACGCATAGCGTATGGTATGAACAAAGAGTTGAATATGTATGGAAGCAGTAAACTGAGTAATGTTCGGCGGCTGACAATACGTTTGGTGTGGACACAGCCGAAGAAGCTAACTAGCTACTGACCACAGTCTACGATGTCCTGAAAGACGTAATTGTTGATGGCGACAGGTTGCCGGATCCACGGATGCGCCATCAGTTGCGACACCGTACATCTGTGCACCGGGTCCTTGCACAGCATCCAGCGAATCAATTGTTCCAAATCTGCGTGAGATCATTATGATATCATACCGTCATACTAATATTATAAATGCGAAGGTGTGTTTGTTTGTTGGTTTGTCCTTCAATCACGCCCAACAGAGCTACGGATCGACGAGATTTTTTGCATGGGTATAGTTGAGGACCTGGGTACTAATTGTCTATCTCCTTTGATCGTATTCGTATTCGATGACATTAGCGTCAAAGTAAAATAATCCTTGATCCACAAATTCAGTACAACCGATTTTAACATGGAGCGTTATGGAGTGAATCGTACATACTTAAACGCATAAGAATGCATACACGAAATTGAGCTCTAATTCAATGCTGTTATGGCTTATTTTACTTTGACACTAATGTCATCGATTACGATTACAATAATTAATGGAACAACATTACACAATTGCACCTCTGGAGAGTGACATCTAATCTAAGGCTACTTTTTATCCCGGAAAATCAGAGTTCCCGAGGGATTTTAAAAGCTAAATCCACGCGGACGAAGTCGCAGGCATCAGCCAGTTAAAAATATAATATAGCATTCAAAAGTCGCGATACCTTCAGAAACGAGCTGAGGCAGCGTGAGCGGCCCCTGTATGATGTCCTCGATGTCGGAAAATGGGTTAATGAGGAACGTCAGCACGTACAGTGTTATCCCCATCGACCACATCTCTAGCTCCGGGCCCGCGTATCTGGTAATAATTCATTAGAAAAAAATTAAAAAAAAATTCAAAATTATTTATTTCACATAGGCCAACCTGTGGCTGTGAAGTAGTGATAGCATAGTGGTTAGGACTGTGGTCTCCTATTCGGTGGGTCGCAGGTTCGATTCCGGGTACGCACCTCTGACTTTTCGGAGTCAAGTGCATTTAAGCAATTAAATATCACTTGCTTCAACGAAGGACGTGAAGGAAAACATCGTGAGGAAACCTGCAACCTGTGTGTGAAGTCCTCCAATTCGCATTGGGCCAGCGTGGTGGACTATGGCCTAAAACCCTTCTCCGAGAGGAGACGTGCGCTCAGTAGTGAGCCATTGATGGGTTGCTGATGATGAACTTATATGATGAATAATTATATGATGAACTTATACGCTGGCCCCAATGCAAATTGGCGGACTTCACACACCTTCGAGAACAATAAGAAGAACTCTCGGGTGTGCAGGTTTCCTCGCAATGTTTTCCTTCACCGTTGAAGCTTGCGATATTTAATTTCTTAAACACACTTAACTTAGAAAAGTCAGAGGTACGTGCCCGGGATCGAACTTGCGACTCCCCAAATAGGAGACTGCAGTACTAACCACTAGGCAATCACTGCTTAATAATTAGTGATATGAATTTATTTAGATACACGAGTATGTACCACGATAAATATTTATAATTGTCAATAATTCAATTCAGTTGCATGGAACCAATGACCCAAAACATTTATAGTGTATACATATTTATATAACAACATAGAAAATACAACATAGTTACAACATAACAAAGTAATCTTACTTGTTGCCAGCCAAAACCTCTGGGCTGCAGTACTCAGTGGTTCCATAGAATGTGGAAAACAAAGTGTCCTTGCTCATGTATGTTGCTGAGCCGAAATCGATGAGTTTAACATGGAACTTGCTGTCGATGATCACGTTCTCATCCTTTATGTCGCGGTGTAGGATGTTATGCGAGTGGAGGTAGTCCACTGCTTGACCTATCTGAAATTATAAGAGGTTAAAATCTTTTATCTTTGGGACAAGTTAAGATTAAAAAAAAAAAAGGAAAATGGAATTGTGTAATAATAATTAAAAACTTCATTTTAAATATATAACAAAACTAGCTGATGCCCGCGATTTCGTCCGCGTGGATTAAGGTTTTTTAATTCCCGCAAGAACTCTGTAATTTTCCGGGATAAAAAGTAGCCTATGTGTTAATCCTGGGTATGATCTATCTCCATTCCAAATTTCAGCCAAATCGGTTAATTCATTGTGGAGTTATAGAGTAACAAACATCCATCCATCCATACATCCTCACAAACTTTCGCATTTATAATATTAGTAGGATATAGGACTAACGTTTATTCAGTTCTCTTTGTCTAAATTAGTGAGTTTCATAGATACTGTTGTTCTTGCTGACAAATGCATTAGTAGAGGACTTGGATATTAACATAGGATACCTTTTATCCCGGAAAAACAGATGGTTCCCGCGGGATTTTTAAACTCCACACTCCGCGCGGGTGGTCGTAAAATTCAAGGCCACAGTGACTGCGCAGCGCCACAGTGTGTGCACTTCCTCGTATTCGATTCGTAATCGTAT
Source organism: Oeneis ivallda (assembly GCA_029955525.1). Lineage (NCBI taxonomy): Eukaryota > Metazoa > Arthropoda > Insecta > Lepidoptera > Nymphalidae > Oeneis > Oeneis ivallda. Next base: position 23,551,178 of record JARPMR010000003.1, read on the forward strand.
TTGTAAAAATACGATTCGAAGTGGCCGTCATACAAAACTAATACGGATCCGTCAAAATACGAATCGAATGAGCGCACAAGCGCACGTACATTTTATATGTAGACCACTTCGAATCGTATTTTTTTACGGATACGATTACGAATCGAATACGAGGAAGTGCACAAGCGCCCTGAGGGCGAAAGTGTTTAGATTAGAATAGAATAGAAATGTTTTTTAATCAAACAAACTTTTTTACAAGTGCTTTAGAATCGTCGATGAGTCTACCATTGGTTCGGAATGCCGTTCCTGCCGAGAGAAGTGCAGTTGCTCTTTTCAAGACAAGTTTACAATATAATAGATATTATGCTATGTATGCAGTGTTTCCACAATGAGGGGAAGTTCCACAAAAGCATACCTAATTATATCTAATTAGTAGATAAGTTGGTTATTCCTTGAGTGAATAGTTACCTGTCTAAAAATATAGCTCAGCAAAGGCTCGTCAAGTCGCGGCCGTCGCTCGATGAACTCAAACAAATCCATGCCGGCCCCGTGCTTCTCCATTACCATTTGAAAGTATTTGTCGTTCTCGAACACGTCGATTACTTTAACCTAAACAGTGAATTCGATATTACACTAGCGGCACGCTATGATGGCCGGTTTGACGTTTGTCCGCTCATGAAGTTCCGTATTAATTGATAACGACTTTGAAGGAAATAATTGTATTACTTTATTGACGATAGTGATGTGCAGAGATTCATAAATTTTATCGAATGTAGTTTTAGGTTTAGGACTCAAAATTTATTTATTAAATTGATTTCTAAAATGTATACAAGTGTAGAAAAATCAGTTTGCACCATTTAAGGGGTGAATGTACTTGTGAATATGAACAATTTTCACTATGTGGACAAACCTCTGAAATCGCAAAAAAATATCAGCTGTTTCATACAAAAGGTAAAATTTTTATTTTTATATGATATATACCACAACTCGGCATTTGGTTTTCTAAATTGAAAATTTTTAAAAATGGAATCTAATACGATCGTCACATAGGATCGCTGGCTAGCACAACTACTACCTCCGGCAAACTCGCGTCAATGCTCAATGCAAAACAAAGCAGTTTCGAATTGACGTTGCTTCGAAAAGTATAAACTGTCAGTGCAATGCGATTGTGATATAGTTTTGACCTGGCTTTGGATTTCAAATATTGATACTGCATTACTGTTGACCCTTGCTCGTGATAGCAGTGACGACAGTGAAAATAGTAGTATGGACGAATCTGATTAATTATGGCCTTTTGTGGCACCTTTTTTGGTATCTTTTGTATTCATATGTTTCTTGTGTGCATATAAAGTATGTATATTCATTTTCATTCAAATATTCAGTTCGTTCAAATAAATTAAATAAACATATACATTTTTGTTTTATTAAACCTATTTAATCAGGTACAAAAACAAAACTTAATTGTTTTTTGTTCGAGAATAAATTGACATTCCACATCACTATTGTAATGTGTCAAACCGGCCATCATAGCGTGCCGCTAGTTTAGGTACATACTTCAAGAAAGATCTAAAAGAGAATCCTAATTAAGTAAATAATTATCAATATATTCTTTCTTCTTTCTTTGTCAACCGATAGACATCCACTGCTGGACAAAGGTCTCTTGCATGGACTTCCACAGGTGTCGGTCTTGCGCCGCCTGAATCCAGCGGCTCCCTGCGACTCGTTTGATGTTATCGGTCTACCTAGTGGGGGGTCTGCTAACACTGCGCTTCCCGGTGCGGGGTCGCCACTCCAGCACTTTGGGACCTGAAAATCTGAATATCTAAAATATCCGTAATTTAACTGTCGAAGAAAATAATTGATCACATTTTGTCATTGAGATTTTTACAATCATTGAAAATATTAGAATGTGCAAGAGAGAGGGGGATAGGAAATGTAATGTCCTCTTGACAACATTATTAAAAAGTACTTTAGAAAAAAGATCAACCAATTGATGTTTTATAACTTGTAATTATAATTATTTGGGTTAACTTACTATATTGGGATGTTCGAGGGTCATCAGCAAGCTAAGCTCCAAGGGCAAGCGGCGCCCGTCCGGCCCCTCCGTCCAGAATGCGGCACCCACTTTCTCTTTGAGTATGAACTTCGCGACGGCGAGTAAACGGTCAGATCGCCGGTATGCCATCTTTACACACCCGTATGCACCTTTACCTGTGCACCAAATAGTCAGAATTGATTACATAAAAATACCTAGGTTGTTCAGAAAATTGTTAGCTACAGAGTAAAATATACAATCTCTTTTTTCTAGAAACTATTATGAATTCACAGCAAATTTCAATACAAATCTCTTTGCTGAAATGCATTGGCCAAGTAAATCTGTCACTCTAGTTAGCAACAATGTCTCTCAATGACGTCTCGCGGGATGCTTATTTTTCGACCTCGTGCAAGATATTTTTTTTTTTTTAATGTTAAGCATAAGTGCATTGGGGTTGGAGGAGAATATTTTGAAAAGCTATAAATAAACTTTTTTAATACAGTTGCTCAAAAAGTGGCGTATTGCAGGGACGTATAGCGTTCGGGATGTGGGCTATTACACACTCGTGCTTTTTTTTTTACCTTTCCCGAACTCGTGCGTTCTCTTTCCCAACTGTCAAAATAATGTCTACTAAAAAGAAAAACCAACCATGAAGTTTTTACTAAAAAAATTCATAGAAGTTTTTATAATTCATGCAAATACGTATATTTCTAAAAAGAACCTACTAATTTGTTTCAATATCAGATTTAATGATTTGATTGAATGAGTTTGGTTAGGTTTCATTTCATTTCATCTCATTAAATTTCATTTTCATTTCATATCAACAAAAAAATTCTACTGAAGACTTGGCTGTATGGGCATAGCCCTTTGCCTACCAGAATGGGTGAAAAAAAAAACTCTGCTTATATTCTACGGTTGGCGCCATTTTTCAGAAATTTTCTTTGCGAGTTTAGTTGTTTGTTGCACAAAATGAGTAATTTCGACCCTAGTTTTTTTGAATTAACACCACCGGAACTCAGTATAATTGCACAAAATGCTTCGGAGAACATTTTACCGGAAAAGTCAAAAAGTCGCTACATATCTACATACGACGAATTTATTGGGTGGAGAGAAGAGAAAAAAGCAAATAGTTTTTCAGAAAATGTTATGTTGGCATACTTCTCCGAACTCGCAGCAAAATTAAAACCTTCTACGTTATGGTCGAGGTTTTCGATGATAAAAAGTATGCTGAAAATAAGGAACAACGTGGATATAAGTGAATACATCTACCTTCGTTGATAGTGATAATTCATCAGATCCAACTTCATCAACTAGCAAACGCCATTGTATGACAAATATACATGAACAATCATACGAAATTAATAATAGTTTGTCTCAAACAGTAAATATGCAACCTAAAACTTCCCCAGTTAGTATAAAAAACTGTACCAATTTCAATGTAAGTATATGTGAATTATAACTTTTATAAGAAATAAATGTTAAGTTAGTTGAGTTTATTGTGTTTTTATTATTTTATTAAATTGCTTCATTTTTTCGCAACTGTATTAAAAATAGTCGTTCAGTACACGTGCGGAACCGTCATTGCAACTTGTTCCGACTGTCAATCCTCGCCTTCGGCTGCGCCTCGGCTCGGGTAGACATTTGTCGGAACTCTTTGCAATGACAGCCTTTCCGCACTTGTAATAAAATATACTATTTTCACATTCCAACTACATATTTTCATTTCACTAAAAATTTTTGGAACAGCCCACGTACACTATACATAATATTAATCATATATTCATTATTAAGCTTTATGCGTATTTTTGATATTTATTTTTTACTAGTTCTAGCCTGCGTCTTCGTCCGCGGGGAGTCAGGTTTTCCCGAAAATCCCGCTAAAACCCCCTTTTTTTCGGTATAAAACGTACCCTATGTCACTCTCCAAGTCCTCAATTATAGTCATGCAAAAAAGAATGTCGATCTGTTGTTTTGTTGCTGCGTGACTGAAGGACAAACAAACACACTTTAGCATTTATATTAGTATGTATTTTTTAATGGTGTGTTATCATAAACCTTTATAAACCTCTGACAGGAAAACTGCGCTCAGTAGTGAGCCGTTGATGGGTTTCTAATGATGGATTACCTTAAACATAAAACATTATAGGTCTTACCAATTTGTTTCAACGTAACATAATGCTTGTTATATTCCCCCGCTATCTGCTCTTCCCCGCACTGGCTCACCAGCGACATGGACTGCGGCCTGCTACTGGCCGATTTATTACCCTGTGTTACAAAATTTAGATTTTAGAAAATAGTTGGATTTTGTACCATCGCTACGAGTACGAAATTCAATGAAATGGTTTGACTTCAAAACTTCGCTAAATCGAGTTGTGCGCCAAAGTGCACCCATCAAAACCATATGAAACGCACATAACGTTGCTTGCCAACGACATGAAACGCACATTGCGTTGCTTACCAACCTGCAAATTCGATACTGTATTCATTACATCATTAAAATCTTTTATCACGACCCATAAAAACTAGAGAGTTATCCGCGGTAGAATCGACGCTAGAGACAGTAGCGGGAAGTCTGAGTTAGTCCAGCTGTGCGTGAAGTTGCATGCATTAAAATCATATGAAACGCACATTGCGTTGCATAGCAATCTGCAAACTTGATACTGTATTCATCACGACCGTGTACATTACAACTCACCAGAACTAGAGAGTTATCCGCGGTAGAAGCGACGCTAGAGACAGTAGTGGAAAGTCTGGGTTAGTCGAGCTGTGCGTCAAGTTGCTATGCATTAAAAACATATTAAACACACATTGCGTTGCATAGCAATTTGCAAACTTGATATAACTGTATTCATCACGACTGCGTACAATACAACTCAATCTCAAACTCAAAAGCAATGTGGCATCTCTAGTTCCTAATGAGCTCCATTGCAATATGGGGTCTTGGAAAGTAGATCAACAACTGTAACGTGTTGCTACTAGATGTCGATAGCAGTTGCTTAAACTGAAAAAAGTAGATACATATCACTAATTTCGATGCTGACGTGTAGTTCGACCGCGGCTATAGTGTAAAAGGCTAACACACTAGGGCGCGATTCCCAAGAGATGTGGATTCGAATCCCGCTGGCCTCGGAATTTTGATATGTGTTTATAAATTTATTCTGATTATAACTCACCACTTATGCCGTGTGGTGACGGCAGATCAGAATACAGTGTCACCACCCCTCCTCTTCCCGCGGGTGTCCTACGAGGCGACTAAGGGAATATAACGGAGAACGGGCAGCAGCGTCCTCTGTGCTACTACTACCATCTACTGCGATCACCAACCCGTCTGCCCCGCGTGGTGATTATGGGCAAACCCTCCCCTTGGGAGAGGCCTTTAGTCCAGCAGTGGACTGTTATAGGCTATTGATGATGATGATAACTCACCAGAACTAGAGAGTTATCCGCGGTAGAAGCGAGGCTAGAGGCCGTAGTGGTGTGTCTGGGCGCTAAGTCGAGCTGAGCGTCGGGTTGCGCGCCGCGGCGTATGCCGAGCCACACGCAACGCACCGTGCGTCCCGTGCCGAGCTGCATACTCGATACAGTGTAGACGACATCTGTGAACAAAGTTGCGACTCAGATCTTTACTACATAGAATAGACATATAATATGATCGCAAACCTTTACTTTGACTGGCATCATCACATCACACGCGGTTCAAGTGATAAAATTAATTTCTACAAAGAGTTTGTACGTTATTAAGCATGCTATCTCTTGACCGGGTATTTTTCTTAAATCATATTGTGTCGTAGCTAATACCTGTGACTTGGTCTGCGTGGAGTTAAATTTCAAAAATCCTGCGAGAACCCTGTTTTCTAGGATGTCACACACGCCTATGTCACTCTCCAAGTCTTCAACTATATCCTTATAAAAGTCATGTCAACCCGTTGTATTGGTGCTTGATTGAAGGACAACCCAACAAATCACACTTTCGCATTTATAATATTAGTAAGGATAGTGCAAACACATTTATTTATTTGACTAAAATATATACTCACTTAGCTCCGTTCCATCTTTATGCATGGCTACGCCTCGGTAAGTGCCGTTCTTGTACCCGCAGTCGTTCATGTCACAGTGCTCGGACTTGCTGTTGCGTGTTTGCTGCGGAGTTGACGTGGTTACGTTCGCACGGAGCAAGCGTTTGTTGGCGCATGGGGTTTCGGGAGGTTCTTCTGTGGGATAACAACTCGTCAAGCAATGGTTCAGTTAGAAAAGATATGGAAAACATCCCAAGTACGATTTCAGATTAGAAAATTTAGAAAATTTTTAGTCTACTAAGGTATGGGGTTTATGGGTATTCTCGAAGCTTGAGATGGAGTGCGCTTGCCAGAAAGATTCGTATGGATTCTTGATTTGAGGGACCCAAATTATATTTAGTTACATAGAAGGAAAAGCAGAAGCCGGAAGGGCATTCCACATTTTGGCGGTGCTAATAGGAACGAGGAGAGCGCTTAGTGCGTGTTTGTGGGATATCAAGCATTGTTAGTGCGGACCCATGTGATTAATTCTTTGTTCGATTGTGGAAAAGTGATGGGGGATTTTTACAAGACATATCAATTGAGGATCCTGGTTAGAAATATTTTGAAAATTATTTTAACCAGACTTTTAGATTATATTTGATAACCTAATGGTTCATTAAATTTTTTGCTTCTTAAACTGTACCTTCATGCGACTAGTTTAAAATGTTGCCATGTTAAACCAGTGATGTAAAACTTACCTTCATAAATTTTTCTCGGAGCAGATTCAGTTTGAGTTTCCAAATCGATGTCGTTGCTCAAACTCTCGATGCTTTCATCGTTTCCATTATGCTTCGGCAAATCCTCGATTTCACATCCCGAAGGGGGCAACTCATTTATGGGAGTGAGGAAATCCGCGCTAGTTTCATTCGAATCACAGAAATCTAATGATATACTGCTCTTATCGTCTTTCCCTTGGAGGTTAATTTTTATCGATTTGTATTTCGCAGCATCGAAGGATAACCTTAAAGATGGATCGTTTAATCGTATTCTGGAGGAACTGCCGGTTGGAGTGACTTCTTGAGAATGCTGTGACGTGTAGTAAATTGAGTCGGATTTTTCGTTTAGTTTCGAAGGAGTAAGTTTGATGGAGTTGCTTTGTTCGGACCGCAGAATATTCTCCGACCTCGATTTGGATATGCTGCTTTGGCAATAGTTCTCTTCGTCGATTGATATTCCCGACATTCCGGATGTGACGTCAGGGAGCGCTGATATATCGTTTCTCTGTTCGGTTGTGCTTAAACTGGAGACCATGTCCTGAGTGGGCGTCGGAGTGTGCGTGACCATACTGTATGACTTGTCGAGGCATAGGGCGCTCGAGGACTTTTCTCGCGTAGTCGAAAGTAAGGACTGTTGCACGTTTAATGACATGCACGCCGATTTTTGGCTTCCGTTAAACGCCCCGCAGGAATCATCATCTGTATCTGAAGCTGTTATAATTTTGTTCTTCACAGAGTATTTCACAATAATAATACTAATCATATTCTTTTTATTGTTAAACTGGGTATAGAAAAATATAGCTAATATTTAGGTAGAATAATGTAATAGATTAACGTCATTAAAACATGTGGTACGAAATTAAAATAAAAGGCATATCTACTTAATTATTTTACGTTACGTTATTTTTGATAACAATGTAGACAATTGAAAAATACAGTCGAGGCACTTTATCACCCGAGCCGCTGGCAAGTATTTTAAATAGCCGAATTTATTTTTGATGCGCACGTGTATCACACACATTTCAATACATTTGTATAATGGTAAAAACAACAAAATATTCGAAACAAATCACCAGTATATCCAATACCATCCTATTAGTTTAGCACTATTTAAGTATTAGTTAGGCCTTTACAGTACAATACAGTCATGGGCTTGCAAAATGTGAAGTAAGTAAGTTAAATGCATGTATAGCAAGTTCAATTAGCGCCTCAGGTATGTTTGCGAAATCGAGAGTGCCAGACTTCTACGCAGTAATGAGAAAAAGAGCAGCTTCCTTCTGGAACAGACTTCAAACGTCTCAGAACAGGATCCTCAAAATGGTGACGGGATGCCCAGCAATATTTTTACACATTGGCTATCTGTGCATCAAAATAGTAATAAGAAATAAGATTTTGTCGATGACGCCTCGGATGTAGTTTTTTAACTTTCCCAGATAGTTGTAAGTTTTTAGATTGTATTTTTTATGACATATGTAATTATGTATGTACTGGGTTTTTTGCCTTTAATAAAAATTATTATTTTAATTATAATTTACCTAATACATATTATAGGGGTTAAAAAAATTTAATACCTGAATCGTCATTTTCGTTGTTGACCGGCGAAAGAGTCATATTCCTGTCCCTGTCCTGCACTTTAACCAGGTCGGATTCCCGGCAAAAGTTCTGTATGACGTCCTCGATGTGGTGGCCGATCACCTCGGACTGCGCCTTGCCGAACGTGAGCATCGCGAAGTGTTGGTTGCACGCGGTTATGACGCCGCTCTCGTCCACTACTAGCAGGCCGCTTACGTTGTACGTTACCTGGTGGTTCATCATCATCATCATCATCAACCCATCAACGGCTCACTACTGAGCGCAGGTCTCCTCTCGGAGAAGGGTTCTAGGCCATAGTCCACACCAAGCTGGCCCAATGCGAATTGGCAGACTTCACACACCTTTGAGAACATTTTTGAAGAACTCTCAGGTGTGCAGGTTTCCTCACGATGTTTTCCTTCACCGTTAAATTGCTTAAACGCACTTGACTCCGACGATGCGTACCCGGGATCGAACCTGCAACCCCCCGAATAGGAGACCACAGTCCTAACCACTAGGCTATCACTGCTTCTTCACCTGGTTGTTGGACCAAGTTTACTTAAGTTTCTGGCTGAGGGCAGCACCTCACACAACGATATCCAAGAGTGGCATCCGCTGGATACAGGTGGTGTAAGATCGATGCATGTGGAAGTCCAAGCAAGAGACCTTTGTTCAGCAGTGGATGTCTATCAGTTCGAGTCGATATTAGTACTAATCGAGGGCACCTCAAATATTAAGTGACAAACTTAATGACTATAATTAGCCATTATATTAAATATAAGTAGGTAGGCATTGAATTTGGGGTCCCAAGGTGTTGGAATCCTTGATCTAACTGGAATTGAGGAGTTCCGATATAAGCTTAACCGAGTCATAAAGCTGAAGTGGAAATGGGCGGGCCACATAAGTAGTTCGATATTGGCTTAAGTGCATTGTTGCAGAAAGAACTGATGGTCGTTGGAGTCCCAAGGTGTTGGAGTGGTGACTCCGCACTGGAAGGCTCGGCATCTATAGATGGCACTCACTCAGCTCAGACTCAAGATTGAGTTAAAAACGAGACAGATTTATGTCAGAACATATTTGTCCCTCATTTTAACTCTATCTTGAGCCTTGAGCAGAGCCAGAGTACGAACTATCGATCTGAGCCTAAGACCTCTCACCAGGTATGACAATCTCAAGCGAGACGCTGCCAGCCGCTGGATACATGCAAGATCGCATTACCTACATATTATAATGTTCAGCTGGTGTAGGTTTTTGAGGTGTGATATGGTGGTGGTGAGATGACGATGATTTACACTAGCGGCACGCTATGATGGCCGGTTTGACACATTACAATAGTGATGTGGAATGTCAATTTATTCTCGAACAAAAAACAATTAAGTTTTGTTTTTGTACCTGATTAAATAGGTTTAATAAAACAAAAATGTATATGTTTATTTAATTTATTTGAACGAACTGAATATTTGAATGAAAATGAATATACATACTTTATATGCACACAAGAAACATATGAATACAAAAGATACCAAAAAAGGTGCCACAAAAGGCCATAATTAATCAGATTCGTCCATACTACTATTTTCACTGTCGTCACTGCTATCATCACCTACATTAATAATTATATGTTCGTTTTCTATAATATTATCTATTTTCACATCTCTTTCATAATCTTCCCTTATTAATTTAACAGTTCTATTCACAACCTTTTCCCAGTCTCCTTTAGTCACATGTTCACAAGCTTCTTCTAATAATTTTAGCATTTTTTTTGTGGTAAATGGGGGTTCTGTATTGTGTCTTGCAGCATATCCCTTAATTTGAGCCCACACCAACTCAATCGCATTATACTCACAATGGTAAGGCGGTAACCGTATAACTCTGTGCCCATGTTCTAATGCTATTTCGTCAATGACGTATCGGATCTTGGTTGGTTTGTTTTCTTTTAAAAGACGTACTAATTCCGCTTTTAACATATTAATGTTTGCATCTACGCCATTTTTACGAAGCCATGCGACGATATCAGCTTTCTTTTGGGATTGGGCAGGTGGCTTGTCAATTTGCATCGAGTGGTATGGGGCGTTGTCCATAATTATAATAGATGGTTCAGGGAGGCTACACAACATTGAGGTAAACCATTCAGTAAACTTTTCTCCATTCATGTCTTCATGATAGTCTCCAGTGGTTTTTGACGCAAAAGCCATGAGAGAACCTTCGACAAACCCGTTGATGGTTCCGGCGTGACAAATTATAAGTCGCGATCCTTTTCCTACAGGAACTTTGGAAGTAGATGCTGCTGTGTCATCGTTCCAAGAACGGCCTACAGTATGGTTAGCATTAAGCCATGTTTCATCCAAGAACACAACATTTTGCCAATTTTTGATTTCTTTCACTTGCCGTAAAAAAGTATACCTTGCCATCGCTATATCAAATCTTTCCATCAATATTTTGCGTTTGTTACATTTTTTGTATCGAAATCCAATGGTCTTCAAAATCTTCGTTAAAGAACTTTCCCCACCGAAGAATAATCCAGCTTCCTTCAGTGAATGCACCAACTTTTTTCTTGTTGGATACTCCTTCTGTAAATAGTAGCCGTAAACATGTCTTCGGATAGCATCGGCATCAAAGCTATCGATGCCTACGACTGGTTTTGCTCGTTTTCTCTTTTTTGGTGTGTGAAGTTTATTTTCTTCTGTGCCAGTCTCGCCATATTTTTTTTTAGTTATCCGTCTAACAGTTCGTTGTCCAATATTAAGCGCATCAGCTACGCGTTCAACCACTGACGTTATAGGTAAAATTGGCCCTCCATTTTGAGCTTCACGATCGAAATAGTTACGAAGGCGTATTACGAACTCACGTGTCTGACTATTTAGAACAGTTCTCTGCGTACGTTCGGTCATATCGACGAAATCCACAACAAAGGGCTTGAACAGAGTCCAAATTAACGAGCAAGGGTCAGCAGTAATGCAGTATCAATATTTGAAATCCAAAGCCAGGTCAAAACTATATCACAATCGCATTGCACTGACAGTTTATACTTTTCGAAGCAACGTCAATTCGAAACTGCTTTGTTTTGCATTGAGCATTGACGCGAGTTTGCCGGAGGTAGTAGTTGTGCTAGCCAGCGATCCTATGTGACGATCGTATTAGATTCCATTTTTAAAAATTTTCAATTTAGAAAACCAAATGCCGAGTTGTGGTATATATCATATAAAAATAAAAATTTTACCTTTTGTATGAAACAGCTGATATTTTTTTGCGATTTCAGAGGTTTGTCCACATAGTGAAAATTGTTCATATTCACAAGTACATTCACCCCTTAAATGGTGCAAACTGATTTTTCTACACTTGTATACATTTTAGAAATCAATTTAATAAATAAATTTTGAGTCCTAAACCTAAAACTACATTCGATAAAATTTATGAATCTCTGCACATCACTATCGTCAATAAAGTAATACAATTATTTCCTTCAAAGTCGTTATCAATTAATACGGAACTTCATGAGCGGACAAACGTCAAACCGGCCATCATAGCGTGCCGCTAGTGTAATGCCATTTGCTTTATGTAAATACTAAATAGTGCCAAAATTAATGTCAATTGAAATTTAAGATTAATAAAACAAAACGATGGATGGCACTTTCGCATACTAATGCAGGATTGTCAAAAGCAGAAAACTGCTGTGCGATTCTTGTTGTAATATATGTCAATACTAGCTGACCCAGCGAACTTCGTACCGCCACTATTTATAAATGAAAAATTAGTTAAATAAACATTTTCCAGTGGACCAAATTGTGAATCGAGGATGGTTTCCTCGAATCCCCTTGAACTCACACAAAAAATTTCATCAAAATCGGGCCAGCCATCTAGGAGGAGTTCAGTGACATGCACACAATAAATATATATATTAAGATTTGTCGCAATATTGTCTACATTTTTATATTCTGAATATAGCTATTCTTCTTGTCTACGCCACAGTAGCGTCTTATTTTCCATTTTCATCCTGAAAATCTGGGATCCTGTGGAATCCACAAAATACGTTCACAAGGAACATCGAAACAATTCTCTAAAAATGATTGCTACAGTGTGAACAGAATAGAATAGAAATATTTTTATCCGAATGAACGGTTTTACAAGTGCTTTTGATTCGTCGATGAGTCTACCACTGGTTCGGAATGCCCTTCCTGCCGAGAAGAACCAGCAAGAAACTCGGCGGTTGCTTTTTTCAAAACTATACTACTAATACTATGCCATGTATGCAGTGTTTCCACAATGAGGGCAAGTTCCACAAAAGCATACCTAATTATAATTCAATACATGTTAAGACGGGCGGACAGAAAGTAGCCTCATTTCGGCCGGTGGAACCCGTTCACGAGCATGACGCAAGACTCAGCCGTTGCTTCGCTCAACCATATTTGTGACGATTGCAATCGCCTCTGATTGGCAGATACTCGTTTTTTATTGGCTAAAATGCATTGCTGCAGAAAGAACGCGATAAATTCAGCCAATCGCCACAATTGAGACTGTAGCAATGATTGATGCACTGGTTTTGATTGCATGGATATTTTGTAAAGAGTGGTCCATGGGCTTCTGAGATAGGTATTTATATCGTGGAATGTTTAATAACTTACCCTGACATTGACTATAAACACTGGCTTGTCTTTGCTAGTCTTTATTGATGACCACGTCGTAGACTCTATACTACTTGGTTTTGATATCCAAAGGCATAGTGGAAATGATCCACCATCTAATGTTCTTCCTGAAAATAAGAGTCCCTCTTTTGATATACCACATAATATTGATCCTATCTAATAACGTACTTAAAAATTATTAGCTTAATTTCCCTGCAGCCATAATTCATCAACTTGAAAAGCCTACAAATAGAGAATCTATTCGCGGCAAATATTCTGGATTCTTAAACAATAGAATACTTTAATTAATAGGGTATTTTGCTCCTAGTGAGAAGTAATCAAAAAATATTCATGAGATAGTTTAGGCAATAAGAAATTGGGAAGTGTAAGGTTCAGTTTACAAAATTAAAAATAAATTTTATATATTTTATTTCAATATTTTCACTTTTTTTATCTGTGCTACAAATATGCCCAACGGTATCCTGTAATCGTAAAAATAATCATACGGTACCCGCCATTACAATACGTCATTAAGTCAGTAGTCTATATTGTATAGTTCATCCGCTCAAATAGTTTGCAGTACAAGTACAAGGTATTTTGGAAACTGAGTGAATAATAGTTAGTTCCTTATCCCTGAGTAAGGGAATATTTTCATGTTTCCTTCTAGAACACTAAATCTCACCAGTGGCCTTTTGTTTAGAGACACTCTTCGGTATGGGCGCATCATATGCAGGCAGTTGTAGAGAGGGTATGAGCGACACGACTGGCAATCCTATAAGTTTGTCCGCGGACTCCGCTTGGAACAATAACGCTGCGTCATCGCCGTCGCATGCCACTATTATACCCGAGTCTGCATCTATTGTTAGCTAGAATAGAACATGTTTTTAAGCCGTTTGCTTAGGTTATGATAAAAAGTCTAGGTACAGTACAGGTAAGAAGAGAAGTTGAGAAAAGCTTAAAAATAAAATAATAATTTATATATTCAAATGAGTGCTTTACTTTAAAAATATACAAATAACAAACAAGAGATCTCAAAAAGTTTCATTGTTGAGCTAGCTTGGCAAAGGTATGTGTACATTCGGCCAACAAAAATAACAAAGTGAATGAATTCGCAATGACACCACACGCACGTTCTAAGTTGTATTAAACTGATAACTGATAGTTCTTACCACAACGTTCTTGCATGTCACTGGTTCTGCGACCACCAGACACGGGCCGTCATTGTCCAACTGTCTTATCCAAAGAGAGACTTGCACTGAACCACCATTTTTTGACAGAAGTTCTACTACCTAGAATAAAAAAAAAAACTTCACTAAGTGGAAACCAAAAAATAATTAACCGATTACTGATCACATGATACATTCATAGCTAAAAATCTTACAAACATTATAAATGCGAAAGTGTGTTTGTTTGTCAGTTGGTTTGTCCTTCACCTGAAACAGAGCTAAGAAATCGACGTCATTTGTTGCATGTGTATAGTTCAGGACCTGGAGAGCGACATAGGCTATTTTTAACCCGGAAAATCAAAGAGTTCCCGCGGGGTTTTCAAAACTAAGTTCATGCGGACAAAGTCGCGTGTAACAGCTAGTCATATCATAAAAGGATGAGATCTATAGATGGCACTCTCACTCAGCTCATATTCAAAACTGAGTTAAAACGAGACAGATTTATGTCAAGACATATTTGTGTCTCATTTTAACTCTATCTTGAGTCTTGAGCAGAGCCAGAGTACGATCTATAGATATCGGCCTAAGAAGCTAGTAAATGCAAACACCCCAATATTTGCATTGATAAAAGTTTGAAATAGCAACAACAGTTATACCTTTCCGCTAAGTAAAATAATAGTTCCATCCTCAGATATATCGCCGTCTTCTGCCTCATGTAAGCTGAAAGTCTTGCTGCTTCTCTTCCGAAGAAGGTCCGAGAAGCGAAGGTCGCACAGTTCTCCTGATGAATACCCGAGCAGAGAGCATGCCTTGCTATTTACTATTAGTATCTGAAAATATAAACAGTATGAAAATACACAGATAGGTTTTTCCTTCTTCTTCTTCTTTATCAACCGATAGACGTCCACTGCTGGACAAAGGTCTCTTGCATGGACTTCCACAGGCTTCGGTCTTGCGCCGCCTGAATCCAGCGGCTCCCTGCGACTCGCTTGATGTCTTCGGTCCACCTGGTGGGGGGTCTGCCAACACTGCGCTTCCCGGTGCGGGGTCGCCACTCAAGCACCTTGGGACCCCAACGACCATCAGCTCTTCGAACTATGTGCCCCGCCCATTTCCACTTCAGTATCGCGACTCGCTGAGCTATGTCGGTGACTCTGGTTCTCCTACGGATCTCCTCATTTCTGATTCGATCCCGCAGGGATACTCCGAGCATAGCTCTTTCCATCGCATGCTGAGCGGTCCTGAGCCTACTTATGAGGCCCTTAGTTAGGCTCTTTTTCCCTCAATGTTTCCAAATTAAGCACAATTAATAATCACCCTCAATAACTATGCCCCAATAGCCCAATGGTTAAAAGTGTGGTCTGAAAACTGAAAGGTTGATGGTGCAATCTCTACCCATCGAACTATTGTCACACCCACTGCTTACACATGCTTTACGTTTATTTGGAGGTGACAGGGAAATTAGTCAAGTTAGTCAGCATGACTAATATTTCTTTTGTTTTTTGAGAGTTAAGTTATCAATACCTTGTAAGTCTATCATATTATGTCAACATCATTTAACTTAGGCTGAGATCTATAGATCACACTGCTCAAGACTCGAGATAAGAGTTAAAATGAGACACAAATATCCTGACATAAATCTGTCTCATTCTAACTCAGTCTTGAGTCTGAGCTGAGTGAGAGTGCCATCTATAGATCTCACCCTTAGACCAAACATATCAAGGCTCATTACAAAGTCCAGCTTTCCAGGAATCTTTCTGAAGTTGTGACTTTTGTATGCTTGATTTTACTGGGTTTATTCTATTACTAGCTGATGCCCGCAACTTCGTCCGCGTGGATTTAGTTTTTTTAATTCCCTCGGGATCTCTTTGATTTTCCGGGATAAAAAGTAGTCTATGTCACTCTCCGGGTCCTCAACTATACCCATGCAAAAAATCACATCAATCCGTAGCTCTGTTGCGGCGTGATTGAAGGACAAACCAGCAAACAAACACACTATCGCAATTATAATATTAGTATGATTTTTCTAAAATCGCATACTCACTTTAGAACTATTTGGTTCGATGGTAAATACTGCCTTGCTGGGGTTTATGGACTGCTGGAGACGGTCAGTTTGCGACTGTGTAGGCGCGCCTGTCACATCACCGGCCGCCAACGTTGTGTTGAAGCGTAACCCATTCGGCCCGTCAACTGAAAATTATAGTTATTTTTTTGAAGGTAGAGTGAAGAAAAGAGTAGAGAGTAGTAGAAAGACCCACAGCAACTAACAAACTTTACTATGGGATGTAAGATTTATGCTTGCAACATTATTGCTCCGACCTTCATTTAACTCTTAGATAGTAAACTTGTAGAACTATGAGACCTGAGTGGTTCATTAGATGTATTTATCTAGGAGATATTTTATATTGTCATTTGCCTAAGAATTACTCTAAGTACTGTTAGGTTATAACACTAGATCATAAACTGACCAAGAACTGAATGAACACTAAAATTTATTATTGTTAGTGCATACAATAACTACCAAAAATATCTCAATAACCAGGCCAGGCGCATTCCGCATTTTAAGTATAAAGCTACAACTACAACTATCTACCCAACGTCATCCCAGATGTTAGGCAATAGAAAGGGAAGGTGAATATGACTGTAGGTAATTTATCACTCTGCATCCTGAATTGCACTTTATTGTGTGGTAACAAGAGCCACTATTTATTTAAATGATTTCGCTGAGTGAATCTTCTGTACCTGTACTATTATGAATTCTGTGCCATAACTTAAAAAAAGGGCATATGTCCAAGGAGGACAACCTGATCCGTAAATAAGTGCCGGTGTTACCAATTTTTTAGAATAAGGCCTGCTTGCAGAAACACTGAGTTATCCTTTTAACCCAGAGTTAGCTGCTGCTTTGACAGATTTCGTATAAAGCTTCTGTCAAAATTACAAATTTATTACTGGCTTAAACCTAACCTGGGGTCTGCAAGCAGGCCTAAGTTATGTAAGATAAAATTAATTTATATTAGCAATAATTATTTACTATAAAATATATTATTAATAAATTAGTAAATTAGGAAATTAGTAATACTGTTATTAGTAAGTAGTTTAAAACTAAGTAAGATCAGAGATTGAAGTGCCATAACTTACCTCTGACTAAATCAACTGGAGGCTTCACTTTGCTTGGAGTCTCAAGATCCATCCTAATAGGCCTCAAATTTTTTTTCAGGCGAGGAAAGCTTTGATTGCCTTCAAATGAAAGATTCCTCCAGGCATTTTGAAAATGCTTTGCTTTGACAGTCCTTGAAAAAACAGTGGTTCTTAATGAGGTGGAGTTTGATGGAATATTCACAAGCAGGTTATACAAGGATATACAAGGCTTAACTTATGACTACACTTTATCATGGAAATATTCAGTTAAATTTCCTTTTAAATAAGTAAATAAAAACTTTTCATATCAGAGAAAAATGAGCTTGGCCCAGAGTGCCAATATGGTCTATGGACTTGCATTTCAGATTTGGATGTATGAGCTACATTTTTAACCAACTTCAAAAAGGAGGAGGTTCTCAATTTGTCAGAATCTTTTTTTATGTATGTGCCTGATTATTCGAAGGCGCCTGAAACGATTTTGAAAATTCTTTTCTTGTTTGAAAGTGTATATTTCCCACGTGGTCCCATATAAATTTTATTGAAATTGGTCAAGCGGTTTTTAAAAATGAACAATAAATTATATACTTTGTAGTGGAGCGGGTTGCGAAACACGTTCCCAATAAGCAGAGGCGTCAGACAGGGTGACCCGCTATCCCCTAAATTGTTTTCATCTGTGTTAGAAAGTATTTTCCGAAACCTAAACTGGGATGAAAACGGACTAAAAATAAATGGACGTAGGCTGCATCATCTCAGATTTGCGGACGACATAGTATTATTTGAGGAATCACCAACAAAATTGGAACAAATGATACAAGAACTGGCAACAGAAAGTAGCTATGCTGGTCTGACAATAAATGAAAGCAAAACAAAAATGACCAATGTAAACAGTGTAGTTACATCAATGACTGTAAGAGGAAAAGTTTTAGAAAATGTATCAGAATACACTTACCTGGGACAAATAATCTCCCCTGAAGATCAAACAACCAAGGAAGTTAACAAAAGAATAGCCTTAGGCTGGATAAAGTATTGGGCTTTAAAGGAAATTTTAAAAGTAAGGATCTGGGCTTAAACTTGAAGAAGAAAGCATTCAATACCTGCATTCTTCCGACCTTAACATATGCCTGCGAAACTTGGGCGCTTAACAAGGCACATAGAGACAGTTTCGAGAGATGTCAGAGGGCAATGGAACGGAGCATGGTGGGAGTAAAGAGAAGGGACAGAATCAGGAGCTCAGACATAAGGGAGAAAACCAGCGTTACGGACATCCTGGCTAGGATGGATTAGCTGAAGTGGAGGTGGACAGGTCATATGCTTAGAGACGCAAAAGAAAAGTGGAGTACCCTAGTGACACAGTGGTACCCACTAGATGGGAAGAAAACAAAGGGCAGACAGCAAAGACGTTGGGAGGATGAGCTGAAGCTTACAGCTGGTCCATTCTGGAGAAGGGTAGCACAGGACCGTAACCACTGGAGAGAGCTGGAGGAGGCCTTTGCCGAGAGGCACTCAGCACTTAGAGACTTTTTAATTTAATTTAATTTTAAGTTAATCTTAGACTGAAATAAAGGCTATTTTTATTTAGTGGAGCGGGTGTTTGAAGTCGGTTTTTTTAAAAGAATTTTTTATATTAAATTATGTTTATATTCAGGGAAACCAAATTTCCATAGGATTTTGAAAAAACCTAAATACATAAAGATAAAATTGTGGGCACCATTTAGTTTAAATGCATGCATGTTGCATAACGTAATCAGCTTTTATAAATAATATGTATAACAATACAAGTGAATCCTTACAACTTCCACTTAATTTCATAAAGAATTAGCTGATGCCCGCGACTTCGTCCTCGTGGATTTCCTTTATAATCCCTCGGGAACTCTTTGATTTTCCAGGATAAAAAGTAGCCTATGTCACTCTCCAGTTCCTCAACTATACCCATGCAAAAAATCACGTCAATCCGTAGCCCTGTTGCGGCGTGATTGAAGGACAAACAAACACACTTTTGCATTTATAATATTAGTAAGGATGTTCCAACAATAATAAGCTGAAAAGTAACTATAATAAGTTTAGTCTTTTCTTTATTTGAAAACATGGTAGCCTTTGACTGCATCACCTGTCACCTGATTGTAAGTGGCAATCAGGTGACACCAGTTAGCCAGCTACCATCATACAGTCTATGATGGTAGCTGGCTAACTTAGAAAGAAACTTAGTAAGCCTCCTACCAGACAAACATCTACAACACGTCACTTGACCAAACACAATTAATGGTTGTAGCCAAAAGGAACTCATAATTTTAAGGGCTCTTGTGCACTTCCTCATATTCAATTAGTTTTTGTGATTCGTGAAAACACGATTCGAGGTGGTCTACAAACAAAATGTATGTTGTACTTACACTCATTCGATTCGTATTTTATTATTTAGTTTTGTATGATGGCCACCTTGAATCGCACCTTCACAAACATGATCACAAATCTGACACGAGGAAGTGCACATGAGCCCTAAGTTTTTGTACAGTTCAAATGCATTGAACAATAAGGTTTAAAGAAAGAAACATATTTTTTGCTCTCCTGGAAAGTTAAGTTTTTTGATGACTTGTGCAGTGATAGAACTTCAGCGACAATATAGACACTTAAGATAGGTATTTATAAAGATTTACCTGCATTTGTCATTGGTATCAAAGTATATTTCAGGCGTGAGTTGATTAGTTTTATCATTTGTCAATTTGTTGAAACCAAGCTTGTCTCTCTGTAACCAACATAACATCACTTTTATGTATTTCAATAGCTTCACTCCAACATTGTCCTAAATAAGTAGATTTAATCCAATTATTATTTCTTCATGGCTTTTATATGCACTTGACAGTAGATATATAGGTACTTACCCAATTTTTAATAAATAAAATGTGAAATATCAAGGAAAAAAAAGAACTTACAGGTTTTGGAGTCAAATTAAGATGTTCTGGAGAATAACTGTCTAAAAACCGTCCCAATCTAGGTTTTTGAGGAGTATGGTCGCCTGTGGCGGAAGCAGCACCACTGTGTTCACAAAAAGGAAAGATTTAGACTGTTTCACATTAAAAATTGATATTGTACACCTGCTAATAAGTTAAGCCACAAGGCACAAACTGAATTGTAGCTTGATGATTTATTTACATCCCTGATCCCACTGAGTTATTTTTATAAGAAAATCAATAAGCTTCAGCGCGTAAGTTCAAATTTTGTTTCGTGCACTTCGAAAGTTATTAAACACACCACTGTACCTGTTCAGGTTTGTAATATTTTCTATTTCCATTGTATAACCGTTTTTAATGAAAAACAGCAAGTTGTAGTGCTCTAATTTGCCTATTTCGATACTTATTTTTTATCGTGCCGTTGCAGGAAAAAATTGCAATTTTCAAACGAAAAACAAACCGAAATCTGCTGTCAAAACTCAAACGTTTCGTTATTGCTTTTTGTAAACTTTTCAAATTCTGTATATTTGTAATAAATCTAACAATTTAATTAGGCAAATCGGAATATTGCTGACCTGTTTGCCTATAAAATCTATAAAACACCTATAGTTTAGTTTTTACAGTTTTACAGCCACTCATATTAATAAATAACAATCATGGAACTAGGAGTTACGACTACGTCTATATAGCAATGTATCATTCAGCGCCATCTAGGAATACATTTCTAAAGTAATAAAATAGTTGTCGACCCTGCAATTTTTGTATTTTCATACCTTTTTTTGGCTTCCGTAGTAAAACTACAAGGAACCCATTATGTCCTGTGATGCTTACGATCTTCTTACGGTAGACGATAGCTCTAAATAATATTCTTAGCTCTAAATAACTTTCAATTATTATTATACCTACCTACCTACTTGTTTACAATCCTAAAATGTTTGTTCAAAAGTTATTGCTATTTTTAAATTTATAGGTACCTATGTACGATACGGTCTTCAAAGGGTGGATCTGAAGGTGGTCGATGAGTCCACAACTCACAATGGAAATGCATCGCTACATCCTATGCAATCCATGTAGGTACCTATTGAGATTGCAATTTGTAATTAACCGACTTCAAAAAAACAAAAAGAGGAGGTTCTCAATTCGAGGCGTTTTTTTTGTCGATGTTACTCCATAACTCCATCAAATCTTAACGGATTTCAATATTTTTTTTTATTTGAAAGGGCGTATCTGCAGGTAGGTCCCATAGATTTGATGAATATCTTCTGAGATGGTGGACGGAACTCCTCAATGAATGAGAGGAAATCGCTTGCGATCAGAGTATGTGTAGACTTTTAACCATGCCTAATACCTAGTACTTAACATACATACATAAGCTAAATTTCTATTTATTATCTAATATCTTATTTTTACAAGCTTTTATATTTTATCTTGCAATGTATGTTTAGTTCAAGTCTTGCATTTTGCAAGATGTATCTATTAAAACCTTTCCCGGTTTCCGATTGATCTGAAAATGTGCATGTACATGTAAATATGATTACAATGCAATAGTATTGTACAGTACCCGGCGATATAATATATTGCACATCGGCCTTAGGAATAAAACGCTATTTCTATTCTATTGCAAGGAAAGCTAGCCAGAAATTCACGTAGTAGGTAATTACTGAAATCTCTTCACAATCGGCAAGCACATCACGTACCTAACATAATAAAATATTATTAAAAAATGCAGTCGAACTGTGAATAGAATAGAATAGCGTTTTATTCCAAAGGCCGATGTGAAATATATATCACCGGGTACTGTAACATGGAGCTGATCTGATGATGGAGGCGGAAGATGGCTATGGGACTTCTGTAGTAAAACAATGTAACACCATGGAGTTCAGGTTCGTTTGATTCGTCTTGAGAAGTACTCTGGTCCTAGATAATATCCAGGGTCTGATGATGAAGCTGAGCGGTGGTTATGAGCACTCTGTAATGAAACTACGTAACCATATTTAGTTAGTGAATATCTGATGAAAATCTTCAGTGATAGAGGACGGAACTCCTCAGTGAATAGAAACAAATCGCTCGCGTTCAAAGAATGTGTATATTTATCCTATGAAGCTACACTAAAAAGCATAAAATAATAATATTTAGAAATTCTTAAAAAAAAACAGACTTCAAACGACACTGAAAAGTATAAAATAAGTTCGGTTTGTACACGTATGTTGAAGTCGGGCGGTTGAATTATATTCTGTGCCTGGACCTACAAACTAAAATTTTGGCTAGCGTGGCGCATTCGTTTCATCGTTTCTTTGTGTCTATTTAGGCCCGCCCGATTCATCATACGTGTACAAACTGAAATTATTTTATACTAGCTGATGCCCGCGACTTCGTCTGCGTGAATTTAGTTTTTAAAATCAACTATAGGTACCCCAGCAAAAATCACATCGATCCGTAGCTCTGTTGGGGTGTGATTGAAGGACAAACCAACACACTTTCGCTTTTATAATATTTCACATTTATAAAGTGCAAGTGCATATATAGTCGATGTGGTTTTTTACATAGGTAAAGTTGAGGACCTGGAAAGTAACACAGGTTACACAGGCTTCTTTTTATCCCGGGAACATATATTTAATCGCCCGCGCCACTACAAAGTAGGTATTAAAGTAAAGTATTTATTGTTGATTTTTTAAAAACCGCTCGACTGATTTCGATAAAATTTAAATCAGACCACCTGGTAAATAAATTTGATCCCTTTGAAATAAATAGTTATTTGTGTTATATGGGGCCAAAGGAATTTTTGTTCCCCGAGGGCGTTATTTTGAATTCAGGGCGAAGTGAAGGATTCCATAGTAGACTCCCGAGCGCAGCGAGGGATTCTAAAATAGAATCCTGAGCGTAGCGAGGAATTCAATATACGACGCCCGAGAACAAAAAATTTTGGCCCCGAATAACACACACTATTTTTCATCATTACCTATGAGAAAAAGCTAGGAGTATCAACCTACTATGCATAGAGTATAGACATTACCAATACGTATATTGAAAGTTTAAATAAAAAACAAATAATTTTTTATGAAATAATTAAACATTAATATTTATGTTGGAAGTATGGGCGTATATATCTAATCGACAAATTTGATCACGTGACTTATCGAAGACAACAGCTTCTCAAACATTTATGAATTTCGACACATTTTTGAATTCTCTCTTCTGATTGGTCCGCATTAGTGCTTTAGTATGCTAAAGCACGAACGCGGACCAATCAGAAGAGAGAAATGAAAAGTCCCATGGGGTTAAAATTAAATTTTGCTCCCGCTATCCTCTGAAGCCAATATTCGTTTTTCGAATAGGTATGATGAAATAGTTATTTGTGTTATAGTTATAGTTATTTATATGGGGCCAAAGGAATTTTTTGTTCCCCGAGGGCGCTATTTTGAATTTAGAGCGAAGTGAAGGATTCTATAGTAGACTCCCGAGCGCAGCGAGGGATTCTAAAGTAGAATCCTGAGCGCAGCGAGGAATTCAATATACGCCGCCCGAGAACAAAAAATTTTGGCCCCGAATGACACACACTATTTTTCATCATTACCTATGAGAAAAAGCTAGGAGTATCAACCTACTATGTATAGAGTATAGACATTACCAATACGTAGATATAATGAAAGTTTAAATAAAACAAAAAATAAATTTTTATGAAATAATTAAACATTAATATTTATGTTGGAAGTATGGGCGTATAAATCTAATCGACTTTGATCACGTGACTTATCGAAGACAACAGCTTCTCAAACATTTTTGAATTCTCTCTTCTGATTGGTCCGCGTTAGTGCTTTAGTATGCTAAAGCACTAACGAGGACCAATCAGAAGAGAGAAATGAAAAGTCCCATGGGGTTAAAATTAAATTTTGCTCCCGCTGTCCTCTGAAGCCAATATTCGTTTTTCGAATAGGTATGATGAAAAAGAATTTTCCAAATCGGTTCAGGCGTCTTCGAGTAATCGGTGAACATACATACATCCATCCATCCATACATCCATCCATCCGTATACTACATCCATTCATACATCCATCCTCACAAACTTTCGCATAAATAATATTAGTAGGATATTAAGATAGGATATATAATCGACCGAGCGAAGCGAAGGTCTCTGAGTTTACTTGAGTGAATTTGCACTTGTCCGTCCGTCCGTCCGTCCGTCCGTCCGTCCGTCTGTCCGTCCGTCCGTCTGTCAGAGCCTTATAACTTCTGAATTACTGAACGTAATTACTTCAATTTTAGATATGATATGTAAACCGATGGCCTCCAGCCGAAAATGGCTTAAAAAGTTATAAAAATCTTTATTTCAGGGGGGCTCTCATAGAAGCGAATGCGAAGTAAAATAAATTTTTTTGCATTTCATAAGGTTGCAGTACCTCATTTTAAAGATAATTTGGAACAGAGTACAAAAGTATTTTTTTTTTATTTTTTTCCCTAAAATTGACGAAATGGGGGGCTTTCAAAGTGGAGATTTTATTCGAGGCTAGATCTCAAAAACCACT
This sequence comes from Oeneis ivallda, assembly GCA_029955525.1. Classification (NCBI taxonomy): domain Eukaryota; kingdom Metazoa; phylum Arthropoda; class Insecta; order Lepidoptera; family Nymphalidae; genus Oeneis; species Oeneis ivallda. The sequence continues at coordinate 23,575,932 of JARPMR010000003.1, forward strand.
TTATTTTAAAAATTGCAACTTACACATAATTTGAGTTATATTCTGTACTTGAACAACAAATACTAAGATTAGATAAATATTATAAAGAAACGAAATTATTTAAGTTTTAATGGGCATCAATGTTTTCAACAAAACTTCACTATACTGTTAATAGATGGTGCTGTCTTTAATATTGTAAATACGCATCCCATCCACGAAAGCAGATGACGATTGACGTCATCAGATTCGGCGTGTTTTAATTACAATTTAATATAGTTAAAACTACCTTATGGGAATTATGGGATACCGCGAGGTCTCAGTTCGGGGCGAACCACTAGTATAGTTATAGTTAGAAGGAGGAGCATACAAACATACATAAATATAAACATACATACATACATACATGCATGCGTACATACATACATACATACATACATACATACATACATACATACAAACACACACACATACATATATACATACATACATGTATGCATGCATGCATATTGGCGCATAATTGAAGGATAAGTATGTGAAAAGTCAAAAGTAGCATACTAACATCCCGCGGGAACTGTTTGTTTTCGCGGGATAAAAAGTAGCTGTTGTTACTTTTGTCCTCAACAATGCCTATCCAAAAAACTACGTCAAAATGTAACTCCCTTGAAGCATAATTGAAGAATAAATATGTGAAAAGTAGCATACTAATATCCCGCGGGAACTGTTTGTTTTCCCGGGATAAAAAGTAGCCTTTTCACTTTTCAGGTCCTCAACTATGCCTATCCAAAAAACTACGTCAATCTGTAACTCCGTTGGCGCATAATTGAAGGATTTATATGCGAAGAATAGCATACGAATAACCCGCGGGAACTGTTTGTTTTCCCGGGATAAAAAGTATCTGTTGTTAGTTTTTATGCCTATCCAAAAAAACACGTCAATATGTAACTCCCTTGGTGCATAATTGAAGGATAAATATGTGAAAAGTAGCATTCTATTTTTCCGCGGAACTGTTTAATTGACCGAGCGAAGCGAGGTCTCTGAGTCTACTAGAGTGAATTTGCACTTGTCCGTCCGTCCGTCCGTCCGTCCGTCCGTCCGTCTGTCAGAGCCTTATAACTTTTGAATTACTAAACATAATTACTTCAAATTTAGATATAATATGTAAACTGATGGCCTTCAGCCGAATATTGGATAAAAAATTATAAAAACCTTTATTTCTTTCTCATAGGGGGCTCTCATAGAAGTGAATGCGAAGTAAAAAAAAATTATCGCGTTACATAAAATTGTTACGTATCATTTTAAAGATAATTTTGAACCGAGTACAAAAATATTTTTTTTTAAATTTTTCCCTTAAAATTGACGAAATGGGGGGCTTTCAAAGTGTAAGGGCTACGAGTTACGACTACGACCTATCCCAAAAACAGTTTTGCGTCGACCATTATTATTTAGTTACATAATATAATACAATAATTGTATTGTATTTTTTTTGTACCATATTATTCAATTAAAATTATTTTTTAGTTAAATTTTAGTTAAATATTGTATATTTTCTATTCGCGTTGACAGATGACGATTTGTACAGATGCCCGTAACCCGGTTTCACTCGTTAGTACCTACATAATAATTCAATGTTTTCACTAACGTTCCCTAACCTTTACGGGCTACCTATAAGTTAGGTGATGTTTTCTGTCAACTTATTTATCACGATCCTGTACGGGACACCTAAAAGGATATTGGGACGGATGTTAGGACTTAGGATTGTATTTAGGAGCTACCTACGTTAAGAGACTCCTACTTAGGGGATGATTTAGGTATGTTTGGTGAAAACGGGCATAATAATAATGTCAGTTTTGGTTATCATGTATCGACTGAATGAATAATCATGGGATACCGTTACCGCGAGGTCTCAGTTCGGGGCGAACCACTAGTTTTCCCGAGATAAAAAGTAGTCTTTTCACTTTTCAGGTCCTTAACTATGCCTATCCAAAAAACCACGTCAATCTGTAACTCCGTTGGCGCATAATTGAAGGATAAATATGTGAAAAGTAGCACACTAATATCCCGCGGGAACTGTTTATTTTCCCGGGATAAAAAGTAGCCTTTGTCACTTTTCAAGTCATCTACTATGCCTATCCAAAAAACCACGTTAATCTGTAACTCCGTTGGCGCATAATTGGAGGATAAATATGTGAAAAGTAGCACACTAATATCCCGCAGGAACCGTTTGTTTTCCCGGGATAAAAAGTAGCCTTTGTCATTTTTCTGGCCCTTAACTTTCCCTGTGCAAAAAACCACGTCAATCTAAAACTCCATTGCACGTATTTTGGAGGACAAATGCGTAAAAAATAGCGATGCTATCCCGCAGGAACTGTTTGCTTTTCCGGGATAAAAAGTAGCCTATGTGCTATACTATTCCAGACTATATTCTATGTCTATGCCAAATTTCAGCAAAATCGGTTCATTCGTTGTCGCGTTAAAGAGTAACAAACATCCATCCATCCATCCAAACATCCATCCTCACAAACTTTCGCATTTATAATATTAATAGGATTAATAGGATAATAGGACTTTTCAGTGGCGTTTGAAGTCGGTTTTTTTAAAAGAATTTTTATTATTATTATTTTGTTTTTGACGTTCAATATGTAGAATTGTAGATATTGGATTAATGACATATTTAAAATTTTAAATAATATTGTAATTTTTGTATTGATAATAATACCTAAATTGTATGTATCTTTTACTTTTATTTTGAAAAGAGCAAAGAACTGCTGTTTCATGCCGGCTCTTCTCAGTGGAATCTGGATCCCCGAACCGGTGGCAGAGACTTGACTTGTCATTAAGAGCCACATGTTGGCCTTATTGTAAAATTTGTACTTAAACTAGCGGCACGCTATGATGGCCGGTTTGACGTTTGTCCGCTCATGAAGTTCCGTATTAATTGATAACGACTTTGAAGGAAATAATTGTATTACTTTATTGACGATAGTGATGTGCAGAGATTCATAAATTTTATCGAATGTAGTTTTAGGTTTAGGACTCAAAATTTATTTATTAAATTGATTTCTAAAATGTATACAAGTGTAGAAAAATCAGTTTGCACCATATAAGGGGTGAATGTACTTGTGAATATGAACAATTTTCACTATGTGGACAAACCTCTGAAATCGCAAAAAAATATCAGCTGTTTCATACAAAAGGTAAAATTTTTATTTTTATATGATATATACCACAACTCGGCATTTGGTTTTCTAAATTGAAAATTTTTAAAAATGGAATCTAATACGATCGTCACATAGGATCGCTGGCTAGCACAACTACTACCTCCGGCAAACTCGCGTCAATGCTCAATGCAAAACAAAGCAGTTTCGAATTGACGTTGCTTCGAAAAGTATAAACTGTCAGTGCAATGCGATTGTGATATAGTTTTGACCTGGCTTTGGATTTCAAATATTGATACTGCATTACTGTTGACCCTTGCTCGTTAATTTGGACTCTGTTCAAGCCCTTTGTTGTGGATTTCGTCGATATGACCGAACGTACGCAGAGAACTGTTCTAAATAGTCAGACACGTGAGTTTGTAATACGCCTTCGTAACTATTTCGATCGTGAAGCTCAAAATGGAGGGCCAATTTTACCTATAACGTCAGTGGTTGAACGCGTAGCTGATGCGCTTAATATTGGACAACGAACTGTTAGACGGATAACTAAAAAAAAATATGGCGAGACTGGCACAGAAGAAAATAAACTTCACACACCAAAAAAGAGAAAACGAGCAAAACCAGTCGTAGGCATCGATAGCTTTGATGCCGATGCTATCCGAAGACATGTTTACGGCTACTATTTACAGAAGGAGTATCCAACAAGAAAAAAGTTGGTGCATTCACTGAAGGAAGCTGGATTATTCTTCGGTGGGGAAAGTTCTTTAACGAAGATTTTGAAGACCATTGGATTTCGATACAAAAAATGTAACAAACGCAAAATATTGATGGAAAGATTTGATATAGCGATGGCAAGGTATACTTTTTTACGGCAAGTGAAAGAAATCAAAAATTGGCAAAATGTTGTGTTCTTGGATGAAACATGGCTTAATGCTAACCATACTGTAGGCCGTTCTTGGAACGATGACACAGCAGCATCTACTTCCAAAGTTCCTGTAGGAAAAGGATCGCGACTTATAATTTGTCACGCCGGAACCATCAACGGGTTTGTCGAAGGTTCTCTCATGGCTTTTGCGTCAAAAACCACTGGAGACTATCATGAAGACATGAATGGAGAAAAGTTTACTGAATGGTTTACCTCAATGTTGTGTAGCCTCCCTGAACCATCTATTATAATTATGGACAACGCCCCATACCACTCGATGCAAATTGACAAGCCACCTGCCCAATCCCAAAAGAAAGCTGATATCGTCGCATGGCTTCGTAAAAATGGCGTAGATGCAAACATGAATATGTTAAAAGCGGAATTAGTACGTCTTTTAAAAGAAAACAAACCAACCAAGATCCGATACGTCATTGACGAAATAGCATTAGAACATGGGCACAGAGTTATACGGTTACCGCCTTACCATTGTGAGTATAATGCGATTGAGTTGGTGTGGGCTCAAATTAAGGGATATGCTGCAAGACACAATACAGAACCCCCATTTACCACAAAAAAAATGCTAAAATTATTAGAAGAAGCTTGTGAACATGTGACTAAAGGAGACTGGGAAAAGGTTGTGAATAGAACTGTTAAATTAATAAGGGAAGATTATGAAAGAGATGTGAAAATAGATAATATTATAGAAAACGAACATATAATTATTAATGTAGGTGATGATAGCAGTGACGACAGTGAAAATAGTAGTATGGACGAATCTGATTAATTATGGCCTTTTGTGGCACCTTTTTTGGTATCTTTTGTATTCATATGTTTCTTGTGTGCATATAAAGTATGTATATTCATTTTCATTCAAATATTCAGTTCGTTCAAATAAATTAAATAAACATATACATTTTTGTTTTATTAAACCTATTTAATCAGGTACAAAAACAAAACTTAATTGTTTTTTGTTCGAGAATAAATTGACATTCCACATCACTATTGTAATGTGTCAAACCGGCGATCATAGCGTGCCGCTAGTGTACTTACATATTATTTAATTGTAATTTTAATTTTGTAATTGGTAAGTACTTATTTAATTTTTTCTAGATTGTTCCAAAGGCGTACTATTATATTCGTGTGCTACGAGTATGTTCCGGTTATTGTGTACCTACCTACTTTCAAATACCAAGGTTCCTTCCATAGTCCTTTCGATTCACTCCACCCAACTGTAAGTGGACCTAATTATTATGGTTGTGGGTACCTACTTCTTACATATCAAATTGAACCTTAAATCATGCAATAAAAGGTTTAATTTGAATTAAGGTGCGCGTAGGGTTGCCACCTGTAGTCATTTTTAATAACCAAACACCGCAGAGTTAGGTGAGTACCTACCTATTTTTTAGTTCCTCAGGGTGCTCAGGAATATGATTTTACTTTTCGACCAAACCAAAACTGACCTTTATAATTAGGCACTTATGGACCTTAAGCTCATCATATCACCATCATCACCTCGTGTGACGTAGAAAGAGGAGCCAGCAATAAAATCATAATATACCTACATAACAATCTGAAAAATAAAACACTACACAAAAGATAGAACTGAAAGAAATATTGGGGAAAAATCTGGAAAAATGCAGTGAACGCGAAACTTAATTTAAGCTTATTTTTATTTTTTACTGAACGGTGGCTCAGTCGAGACTGGGATTTGCTGGTACAAGCTGGACCAGCAAAGATTAGAAAAAATGGCGTAAATTGGAAGATGCTTACCTGCAAGAGTTTCTTAGATAATTATTTATTAACGGAATGTATGTTCACTGATTACTCGAAGACGCCTGAACTGATTTGGAAAAATATTTTTTTGTTTGAAAGAGTAGGTATACTTCCCAAGTGGTCTCACATAAATTTTATCGAAATCGGTCAAGCGGTTTGTAAAAAATCAACAATAAATTATATACTTTGTAGTGGCGCGGGTGTTCGATGTCGGCTTTTAAAAACATTTTATTTTAAACTAGCTGATGCCTGCGACTTCGTCCGCATGGATTTAGTTTTTAAAAATCCCGCGGGAACTCTTTCATTATCCGAGATAAAAAGTAGCTCTCCCGGTCTGAGGAACCACTACTACATCCATTAACCCATGCAAAAAATCGCATCAATCCGCTGTTCTGTTGCGACGTGATTGAAGGACAAACCAACAAACAAACACACTTTCGCATTTATAATATCAATAATGCTTTATTATAACACTTTTTATAATTGTCAATTTTTTTACCATACTTAACCAAAGACAAAATTACGTTTAGCTGTCATTTACGTTTTGTTCTTCCACTGTCATTTGCGTTTTTCTTAAACCACGTTATATAGTGACATGACGGAAACGCGGTGGAACGGGATAAAAAGTATCCTATGTCCGTCTCCTGGTTCTAAGCTACCTCTCCACCAATTTTCAGCCAAATCGGTTCATCCGTTCTTGAGTTATAAATAGTGTAACTAACACCACTTTCTTTTATATATATAAGATTACTTATCTCTCTTTATTTAGAGTACGAGTACAGTTTTTACTCCTCAGTTATTGGTAGCCCTATATTGTGCACAGCATAATGTAGTGGTTCATATTGTTGATCTATAGGTACAATTAATTATTATTGTTAATGACAGAGGTGGACGGACATTGATTTAGATAGTAAGGCGGTACTGATTGCGGATACAAGGCTTTATTGCGAAATAGGTTGCGGTGGGAAGGATTTCGATTGAGTATCTACCTATAAACCGCACGAAGCTATTGATACATCGACCTATCCGACCTTCGACCAACATAGAGGTCTCTTGAATAGACTTCCACATATCTGGGTCTTGCGCCGCCTGTATCCAGCGGATTCCTGCGACTTCTCTGTCCACCTAGTGGGGATCTGTTAGCCCTTCGCTTTCCGGTGCGACGTCGCCAATCCAGCAAATTGCGACTCAAACGATTATAATTCATCGAATTAAATGACCCGCCCATTGCTATTCGTCACATGCCCACAACAAAGAAGAATACACATTTACACAACCAACATTATTTTCAATATCATATCGTATCAGCCTCCATTCACCTCGTAATTAAAGTCACACGATCTTGAGTGGGTACTTATGGGTAATGCTATAAGAAAGTAGTGTCTGACAGTCTGACTGAAGTTCGAAGCCGATTATTCGGCTATCGCCACAACCTTCGGCCGAAGCAGAAACCGAAGGTTTAATAACCTCAAGAAATTCCATACTAGGTATAGTTTTGCGACTCGATGAGCTATGTCACCTCGGATATCTTTGCGACTGCGACTTCATTTCAAATATTTTCACAAACTTATTCCTGCTTCACCGTTCTACGTGGTTCTACGTCAGGACTGCTGACTGTGTACGAATATTTTTGCTATAGCATAATTTAAAGTATGACAACTGTAAGCCGGTAAAACATGAACTATAATATCAAATTGTCCTCTGGTGAGTGGTTTTGTAACATTTGGCTTGACATTACACTCACTTCTGCCCATTGGCCAATCTGCCAATTTATGTAAGTAAAATTTGAAAAAAATCGTTAATTTCGAATCGAAACAGGGTAGTAACGGATTTTTGCAATATGGCATTTTTGTGAAAATCGTTCAAGTAGCTAATAAGTAATATGCTTCCATGTCAGAAAAATAAATAAATGGTAATATGTTTATCATTACTATGTATATTATACTTAGAAATATTATGTATATTATAGTAATATTATGAAAAATAAGTTAGTTACAGTATCCTATCAGCAACCTACAGACTGACAGAAGACCAAGATTGACTTGGTGATGATCTCTACTTTGGTATAGGTACCTACATCAAATAATTAAAAAAAATTAAGTGGCACTCGGGGACTGCCGCGGTAAAGCTATTGCATAGCATTTTTTCAATTTATATTTATGCAATATTTTTTTTTGCATAATAAAAATTATGCAAAAAAAATTAAAAAAACAAACAAACAAGAAAAGCGAACTGTCACTACTTCGCGAGTGAGATTCGAACTTGCGACATCATACACCATACGGTAAAGAAAGCGGCCGCTCGCTCACTGCGCCAAATAGAGCTACTTGAGAACCTCTAAAATGTTGAACGCTTGCTGAACGACGGTGTTAGGTTTTTTTCGTTACGGAATTTCTTGATTCGGTCGCCGCGCTCAAACTGTTTGTCCTAGTTCAAAGCCCGCGATAAAAGCTATGCAATAGCTTAAAAACATAGGTCTAAAATAGTAACCGTTTTATTAAAATTATATTTTACCGTGATAAATCGTCAGTTCATTGAAAATAATTTAAAAGTATGATAAGAAACTCGGCTTTTTGAAAAGACATTTTATAATTCGTCAACTTTTCGCTCTATTTGTTTCACACTCTTTTGTTTTGATGCACTCTTTCTAATAGCAATAGCCAATTAACCGCTTGAGAAAGTTTTAAAATTCTCCTTACATAACTACATCTGGGTATACCTACCTACTTGGAATCTAGTTAATTGTGAATTACGTAGATTAATGAGATGAATGTGAAACCAAGCTATTGTATGAAGCCGAAAGACTTGAGAATTTTTTACCATTTTTAGGTACTCGTAAGTATACTTCAGCTTAGGTAGGTTTGATTTATGATCTCATCTATATTATCTAGGTATATAATTAAAAAAATATGTACGTTACTTCACTTGAGAACCGCTGGACCTACTTGGCTATTTTTTACCCGACTACGCAGCAATGCCAAAACGAAGTGTTATATTGCCAGAGTTTCTTGCCGGCTCTTCTCAGCAGAATCCGCTATCCGAACCGGTGGTAGAGTCATGATTCTGATTTTGAATTTTGAATGTTGAATTTTTTTTGAATTTTTTTATGTTATAAAATCAAAAATGTTCGCAATAGTCGAATTAGGTTTTTATGGAAAGAAAAATAAGAAAAATTGTCCGAAAATTATTCAATTTCAGGAATAACTGAACGTCCTTTTTTACATGGGATTTTTTTAATAAACTAGTAAAAAAAAATGCCTGAAAAATATTAAATTGCACATTTTCATGAATATAGTTAACTTAGACAGTTACTTATGATAAGTACTTATTTTTTATCCCGCTCGATTTACCCATGCATAAAATAACGTCTAGGTATCTGTTGCTCCACATAAAATATTAGTACTTACCTATCTAAGAATAAGTTCCAAAATGTCGGAAAAATTGAGAAAACATTTCAAGGGGTATTTTGTTACAAGGTAAATAGTGTGTTACAAAAAATATATGACTGCTAACCATGACCGGCAACCTAGTTTCGGTCTAAAGAAATTCGATTGCTGAAATGGATATGATATAATCTTTATTATGGTATCTACGTACATAGTTACAAAAATACTTACAAACTTGTATACTTGTATACTTACAAACGTAAAATTAAACAAAAAAACAAAACTGTTTTCTTGTTTAATTTTAAATAGGCTTATTTTGGTTGGAGCTTATATTTTTCTGCCATAGGTGTAAGCTACAAATAGGTGTGGCTTATGGCAGAATCCTAGTTTATAATCGAAGGGCAGAATACTCACAGTTTATTCTGACATTCATCATATAAGTTTTATTTATAAGCATAGTAGAAGGTACGACAATAGGGCAACATGTTGATCTGAAGTCTGAATCGTCTCTTTTGAAGGTAAGTAATACATATATGACATCTATTTTAAAATGTCGCGGTAATTTCAAATTCATTGCCAAAGCACTTGCTCAACATTAATTTCGTATCTACCTAATCTACATACGTAATACCTTACAATACTATAGCTAGAATGGACACATTTCCAAATAAGTAGTACCTATCAGTAACCGACATTTAAACTAGCGGCACGCTATGATGGCCGGTTTGACGTTTGTCCGCTCATGAAGTTCCGTATTAATTGATAACGACTTTGAAGGAAATAATTGTATTACTTTATTGACGATAGTGATGTGCAGAGATTCATAAATTTTATCGAATGTAGTTTTAGGTTTAGGACTCAAAATTTATTTATTAAATTGATTAATTAATTGATTGATTAATTATTATGAAAGAGATGTGAAAATAGATAATATTATAGAAAACGAACATATAATTATTAATGTAGGTGATGATAGCAGTGACGACAGTGAAAATAGTAGTATGGACGAATCTGATTAATTATGGCCTTTTGTGGCACCTTTTTTGGTATCTTTTGTATTCATATGTTTCTTGTGTGCATATAAAGTATGTATATTCATTTTCATTCAAATATTCAGTTCGTTCAAATAAATTAAATAAACATATACATTTTTGTTTTATTAAACCTATTTAATCAGGTACAAAAACAAAACTTAATTGTTTTTTGTTCGAGAATAAATTGACATTCCACATCACTATTGTAATGTGTCAAACCGGCCATCATAGCGTGCCGCTAGTGTAAGAAAATAGTTATTGATAACAGTAGTTGCGACTTGCGCTAGTCAAAACTCCTTTCATAACTATTTATTGTGTTAAGTTTGCAAGGGCTGGTCCGTGCGTTCTAAAATTGGGTCAGGCACACTTTTAAAGCAGCGAAAAGGCTAGATTGTTGTCTCTTGAGATATGTATGCCCCAATAACATTGACAGTACTGTAGTGCGCACTGAGTCCTAAGAGCGGACCTTGACAGCTTGACTTGAGAACAAAACTTAAATATAATATATAAGATATAAGTATTTAATGCATTGTTAGTACCGAGTACACAATGGTCTGGAAACACCGTGCATATATATTCTGGTCTTCCTGTTTTATGTTTCTAAATTTGTTTTAGAAAACCTTTTGCCCTATCTATAACAACAGCAACAAGCCTAGGGCAATGGTTAAAAGCACGGAATAAATATTCAAATCAGTGGTTAAAAGGCACGGCCTGAAAAGTGAAAACTGAGAGGTCCTACCTAATACGAGCTTTACGCTATATTGCTCGGACAGATATAAGTCTTGTTCAGCATGGCAAATTTTTTTTAATAAAAATAAGCTTTCTATCCTAACGTTATAATAAAAATACAGGCGGTTATTACTAAACTTAGGTGAATTTCTACAAATATTCTCCCGAATTTCTATCTTTTTTCCTATATTCGTACGTAATATTTATATCTTACATCCCAGGATCTCCAACTATATCGCAATAATCTGCAGATTTTTCAAAGCACGCACATCACCTCTTAGGTAGGTACTTTCAGTGGGCGGATACTTTTTTTGCTTTTATGATTATCTTGACTCCTGACTCTGAGTAGGAGAGTTTTCTTTATCTTTTCTTTCTCTACCTGTCCTTACCAATATTAAAAATGCGAAAGCGTGTTTGTTTGTAAGTGTGTCCTTCAATTACGACGCAACAGAGCTACGTTTCAACGTGATTTTTTGCATGGGTATAGTTGAGGACCTGGAGAGTGACATAGACTTATCGCGGAAAATCAAAGAGATCCCACACGATTTTTAACACTAAAATCCACGCGTATACGAAGTCGGGGGCATTAGTTAGTTAATCAATATTAAAGGTAAATGATTAAGCCATCGACAACAAATCCTACCAGTCAATAACAGCAGTACGGTTAAGTCAAGGCTATGCTCTTAATTCGGTTTTGTAATTGAAAAACACCATTAAAAAGATTGATTGCACTTATTTATTAACGCAAGACAAAAGAAATTGCTCAAAACAATTCATAACCAGCTTTGAAATGAACGTATTAAAGCGCTTTTTTCATTTGTTATATCAATTAACCTTCTATTAGAATAGTGACTCGGATTTGATTAACTTTCATTGTAATACTGAGTGCACATTAAAGCTGTAACGTGCGCTAACCGCAACTCGCAAGTACTTATTAGGTAGGTTATTATTTATTTATTCGCTGATGCCCGCTATACTCCATCCACGTTGATTTAAATTTTTAAATCATTCATTCTAGGTCACATGCCTGGAATTATTGATTTTAATTGGAGTTTAAAAATCTTTCTCAAATGCACCTTTAGGTTATGTCAAGTGACAGGTCATACTTATTATGTCCTCTTAATCGCAAATCTGGCTTAGGCTCTGCGTTGTTTTTCAATCATCAGTTTAGAAGATTCTGTACCAGTGTAAAAAAAGAAAAAATTTGATTCACTTATTTTTTTATTGAAATACAGTGCAGTATGGTTAGTCAATAGTATCTATCGATTTAAAGTAAAAAATTAAATACAGACAATTTTAATTTGGAGCGTTTTCGTTACGTAAATGTATAAAAATACATACATAAATTGAGCTATAACTCAATACGGTTATGGTTAATTTTACTTTGATGGTAATGCCATAGTTTACTATTCAGAGTTAACTGTCAAATCTTGTACTTACTAAGCATGCAGGCCGTAGGTACAGTACATTGCAGTTATTCGCATTTTCAATAAATCAAAAAGTAGTTGCGATTGGCGCGTGCGGCGTATGCGGTGCGGACATAATGTACTTTCAGCTTAAGCCGTAGGTAAATAGTTTGCATTTAACTGCTGCAGTGTTTCATTTTGACGTTTATACTTGTACATATATACGGAGCGAGGTTAACCGAATAGGTTCGGTCCCCGGCCTTAATCCAAAGGTTAATAGTTAATTAAATTAACGCTGCATTTTAATATCACGCGATACCTTTATGACAGTAACTATTAGGTACTCGTATTATGGTCAAGTCAAATTAAAAAAAAAGGCGTAAGTGTCGTAGAACACTCGGTTAGAACGAAATTTCTTTTAGGTAATAAATAATAATTATGGTACCTATTTAAACAATATTATGAAAATATTATCTTCTATAATGAAAACATTACCTTTTAGAATCAACGCCATCTCTCGCCACATGTTAGAACCATCTCGTAATAAATAAGCGCGCACCTATGACTGGGCACAGCCAATAGCATAAGCGCTTGGATAACCATGTAAAATACTCGTGACGGAAAATTCTTACATTTTTTCACCTAGCCCCCGTTAAGGAACCGCCAAATCCGTACCGTCCGTTAAGGAACTTTGTTCCAATTAAAAATGTCAGCCAACCTCTGGCTCTTATGACACGTTGAGACTACCACTGGTTTGGAAAGTAGATTCTGCTGAGAAGAGCCGGCAAGATACTCGGCAGTTGCGCTTTTCACAACAAAATGTTACAATATTAGTATGGAGCAATACAATATTATTACAATCTAATAAGTTATTAATTACACTAGGATCTTGAATTTTGAACATTTTGTATTTTGCGGTTTTGACCGATAGTTAATACAAAACCTGTCAAAAGCTTAATCGGCTATAGTGAAATAGGCCCTTCATGTTATCCGGCAGCGTTACTCATATCAAATATGTAATCATGGAACTAGGATTTGCGACTATAGTCTATGGTATGTAATGTATCATGACTATGAAAGGCTTTGTATCAGATATAATCATATAACCAACACGAAAGGATTTGGGATTTGCCCTCTTCGTGTAGATCACATTGGCCCTGTCAGTAGGTATTGTTCACAAAATATGAATAGTATTATTATTTTCGTGATGGAAGCGACATTGACGGCATTGTTTCTACTTGGCCCGGATTTTACTCTACAATGAATTTTGGTTCAAGTGTCACATGATTGATTCCGACATTTTATATAACCATGTCTGAAGGATTTTGAAGGGTTGACAAGAATATCGGATATTTCAGTTATAAATTGAAACTTACTTTATTCTTTACTTGACTTTTTTTTATTTATGAGAATGTACCATTATCTAATGTATCATATATCAGCAGAATCTGATTTCTGAACCGGTGGTAGAGTTTTCTTGACTTGTCGTAAAGAGCTTTACATGAAATAAATATATACTGGCCTACATTAAATAAATAATTTTGAATTTTGAAAATAATTTCGAATTTTGAATGAAAATAATAATTTAACTCCGATAGTTATGGGAACTTTACGCTAGCAAACTTTCTACTTAATTGATTTCCAAAATGTTTCTGGTTCTCAGTTTTTTTATGTTTGTTAATTAAGTACTTACCTATATTTTTCAGACGATTTTAGCCCAAAATTTTCTTTATGCCACTATTATTAAATTATATATTATGGGATCTCACTTCAAAACTTTGAGTTTTACTGCTCTATCTAGCTGTTTTCCCGACAAACACTGTCCACCTCATGTTGTATTAGGTTTGTCATAAAATACGAAGTAGAGTTTAGTATGGCAAGCCCACCAAGCCTAAGGTATTCTAATATAAGTACTTATCCATAATTGCGCTGCACATGTAGGGTGCATGTTTGCCTTTCTCTAGAAAAATGGCATTGTATTATTACTTCATGTAAGTTATTTTATACCAGTTCTTTATACTCCAGTTACCTTGGTGGTTGTGAAACGCGGCGCATACAGATGGTATAATTCACGACCTCAGCTGTTATTGTGCTGATGCACCATGATTGCAAGTTTGTGTCTTGTTTATGCCGAAATAAGTGTGCGAGTTATTAAAGGGTTTTACCATGTTGTACTCTTAACTGCATATCCTTAATAATATTATAAATGCGAAAGCATGTTTCTTTGTAGGTTTGCTGTAGTACAGCTAAGAATCTCCGAAGAGTTTTCGAGCTCTGCTACTTATTTCGTCTACTTTTGTCGAAAAGAGTACGAACTATCATCGGAGAAAGAATCTTAAAAGAGTTTTTATGTTTGGTAACTTACTGTGTCTAGGTCTACTCTTGTTGATACGAAAAAAATACGCTCGCAGACGCTATCTACACGACTTTTGTTAAGCTTTTGTTATTCCTCCGCCGCGTAGCGAGGACTAATAGAGAGATCTATATCTATAGATCGTACTCTGACTCTGCTCAAGACTCCTCGAGTTAAAATGACACACAAATAAATATGTTCCAACATAAATCTGTCTCATTTTAACTCAGCCTTGAGTCTGAGCTGAGTGAGAGAGCCATCTATAGATCTTACCCTTAGCGTGAAAAGGATTTAAAAGTTTAAAAACTACCCATGGGTTGCCTGGTAGAATCGCTTTTTAGCGATAAGGCCGCCAACAATGCAATGTAAAGAAACAAAGTACAATCTGTTTCTTCTAAGTTACTTATGTATGTATGTTGTTTTCTTTTTTTTTCTTTTGGTGTACAATAAAGTATATTTCAATTCAATTTCAACTCGACTACGGAAAATTGTATGTAACATCCGTCATAATGATTCTGTTCGTATTGGTAAAATGTAGCATAAACCACCCGGACCATCATAACGAATCGATTGACAGATTTATCAAAATCGGCTCAGTAATTTATTCGCTACTGTGGAACATTAGTAGATAGCCACATCCGTAGTTAAAAATTAAGTATAACGCATTAATATTTTGTGGGTGTATTACCTACCTTTGACGCAGATATAATTTAGAAAATACCGACTCAAAATATGTACATATTATAATCTTGGGACAACCCTAGAAATCATTTTCAGATAAATATTGGATTTAAATCGCTATTTTCAAGAAAATTAGACACCTTGACGGAATGATCAATGCTAAAATAAATCCAGGGGTGTGAATGGAGTGTTGCAATCCTTCGACCTTCGACCTTCAGGATAGTTATGAAATTTCATCGAATATTAAATAATTTATTTAGCGTCTGTTACCTATTGTTATGTGTGACATGTAATGGTTGACACGCGTCCGATAAATGACCTGACCTTTTCATTGTGTCAACCTAGTGTCAACTGTCAGGTCATGATTTCAATGTCACGTTTTATCTCAGCTTTTATTATATATTATAGGATACATTAGTATATTATGAACCTAGTAGTTATAGGTACAATAGTATATTATGTAGTAGGTATACAATATTATGTTTGTATTTTTGCCTTCAGATTTTTTGAATAAGTAGGTCAATCTTTTAGTGCCGTTTTCATCAACGTCAAGTGACTTTTAACCGAGGAATAAATTGAGCGTTCTGACAGTTTGTTTTGAAATTCTACCAAAATATGAAATTTACCTACGCTTCGTTAAGACTTATTGTTATTTTACGTTGGTGAAAGCGGTCCTTTATTATCATGAATAAATTACAATGCAATTACGACAAAAAAATTTTGGTTCTGTTCGTCTACACGCAGAATGTTCAATTCGCAAAAATTATTCATTCCCATTTTTTTTCTATGTAAAGCTCAGTTAACATTAATGGTATATTTCACTAAATTAATATTGTTGTGATTGAGTAATAATAGCTTTTAATTCCCACGGATATGATTAACTATTGTCTATGCCGCCTTCCGCGGATATCTATTGTTATTAAGTCAATATGAATTCAGAGTTCCGCGGGAAACTATTTTGCCATCACTAATTTGCAAAAACTTTCGTAATCAGCAGCTGCTTATTGGCAACAGACTTCGATCACAGAAAAAATGCTACAGGAGGCGTTTTCAGCGTAGCTACTCGTAGACGTCAACACAAAAGATTGACCGCTGTCTCATAGGGTTTCGGGTGGTTTCGGGCCACAAAAGGTTGCCAACTTATTTATTATCCAGTACAAAACTTATTATGCTAGCGGCACGCTATGATGGCCGGTCTGACGTTTGTCCGCTCATGAAGTTCCGTATTAATTGATAACGACTTTGAAGGAAATAATTGTATTACTTTATTGACGATAGTGATGTGCAGAGATTCATAAATTTTATCGAATGTAGTTTTAGGTTTAGGACTCAAAATTTATTTATTAAATTGATTTCTAAAATGTATACAAGTGTATAAAAATCAGTTTGCACCATTTAAGGGGTGAATGTACTTGTGAATATGAACAATTTTCACTATGTGGACAAACCTCTGAAATCGCAAAAAAATATCAGCTGTTTCATACAAAAGGTAAAATTTTTATTTTTATATGATATATACCACAACTCGGCATTTGGTTTTCTAAATTGAAAATTTTTAAAAATGGAATCTAATACGATCGTCACATAGGATCGCTGGCTAGCACAACTACTACCTCCGGCAAACTCGCGTCAATGCTCAATGCAAAACAAAGCAGTTTCGAATTGACGTTGCTTCGAAAAGTATAAACTGTCAGTGCAATGCGATTGTGATATAGTTTTGACCTGGCTTTGGATTTCAAATATTGATACTGCATTACTGTTGACCCTTGCTCGTTAATTTGGACTCTGTTCAAGCCCTTTGTTGTGGATTTCGTCGATATGACCGAACGTACGCAGAGAACTGTTCTAAATAGTCAGACACGTGAGTTCGTAATACGCCTTCGTAACTATTTCGATCGTGAAGCTCAAAATGGAGGGCCAATTTTACCTATAACGTCAGTGGTTGAACGCGTAGCTGATGCGCTTAATATTGGACAACGAACTGTTAGACGGATAACTAAAAAAAAATATGGCGAGACTGGCACAGAAGAAAATAAACTTCACACACCAAAAAAGAGAAAACGAGCAAAACCAGTCGTAGGCATCGATAGCTTTGATGCCGATGCTATCCGAAGACATGTTTACGGCTACTATTTACAGAAGGAGTATCCAACAAGAAAAAAGTTGGTGCATTCACTGAAGGAAGCTGGATTATTCTTCGGTGGGGAAAGTTCTTTAACGAAGATTTTGAAGACCATTGGATTTCGATACAAAAAATGTAACAAACGCAAAATATTGATGGAAAGATTTGATATAGCGATGGCAAGGTATACTTTTTTACGGCAAGTGAAAGAAATCAAAAATTGGCAAAATGTTGTGTTCTTGGATGAAACATGGCTTAATGCTAACCATACTGTAGGCCGTTCTTGGAACGATGACACAGCAGCATCTACTTCCAAAGTTCCTGTAGGAAAAGGATCGCGATTTATAATTTGTCACGCCGGAACCATCAACGGGTTTGTCGAAGGTTCTCTCATGGCTTTTGCGTCAAAAACCACTGGAGACTATCATGAAGACATGATTGGAGAAAAGTTTACTGAATGGTTTACCTCAATGTTGTGTAGCCTCCCTGAACCATCTATTATAATTATGGACAACGCCCCATACCACTCGATGCAAATTGACAAGCCACCTGCCCAATCCCAAAAGAAAGCTGATATCGTCGCATGGCTTCGTAAAAATGGCGTAGATGCAAACATGAATATGTTAAAAGCGGAATTAGTACGTCTTTTAAAAGAAAACAAACCAACCAAGATCCGATACGTCATTGACGAAATAGCATTAGAACATGGGCACAGAGTTATACGGTTACCGCCTTACCATTGTGAGTATAATGCGATTGAGTTGGTGTGGGCTCAAATTAAGGGATATGCTGCAAGACACAATACAGAACCCCCATTTACCACAAAAAAAATGCTAAAATTATTAGAAGAAGCTTGTGAACATGTGACTAAAGGAGACTGGGAAAAGGTTGTGAATAGAACTGTTAAATTAATAAGGGAAGATTATGAAAGAGATGTGAAAATAGATAATATTATAGAAAACGAACATATAATTATTAATGTAGGTGATGATAGCAGTGACGACAGTGAAAATAGTAGTATGGACGAATCTGATTAATTATGGCCTTTTGTGGCACCTTTTTTGGTATCTTTTGTATTCATATGTTTCTTGTGTGCATATAAAGTATGTATATTCATTTTCATTCAAATATTCAGTTCGTTCAAATAAATTAAATAAACATATACATTTTTGTTTTATTAAACCTATTTAATCAGGTACAAAAACAAAACTTAATTGTTTTTTGTTCGAGAATAAATTGACATTCCACATCACTATTGTAATGTGTCAAACCGGCCATCATAGCGTGCCGCTAGTGTAAGTTTCGTACTGGAAGTATAGGTACTTCCATATCCAAACGGAGGCTACTGTACGGTACGAACGAGTTTATGTAACAATGAATGCGTGTGAGTAAAGCATACCCATATCTATTATGATTAGGGCCTATTTCATCATCTCCAAATCATCATCATCAGCAACCCATCAGCGGTTCACTACTGAGCGTAGGTTTCCTCTCAGAGGAGGGTTATAGGCCATAGTTCACAACGCTGACTTTTGAGAACACTATGAAGAACTCAGGCGTGTAGGTTTTCTGACGATGTTTCCATTACCATTGAAGTATGTGATATTTAATTGCTTCATTCATTCATTAGTGTCCTCTCAGAGAAGGGCTTTAGGCCATAGTCCACCACGCTGGCCTAATGCGAATTGGCGGACTTCACACATCTTCGAGAACATTATGAAGAACTCTCAGATGTGCAGGTTTCTTCACGATGTTTTCCTTCACCGTTGAAGCAAGTGATATTTAATTGCTTAAACGCACTTGACTCCGAAAAGTCAGAGGTATCAGAGGAGCGTACCCGGGATCGAACCTGCGACCCCCCCCCCCCCCCCCCCCCCCTGAATATGAGACCACAGTCTTAACCACTAGGCTAACACTGCTAAACTGGCAACAAGGCTTTAACTGCTTAAACGCACATAGATAATAGGTAACTTCGAAATGTCGTAAATGTACCCAGGTCCTAATCTGCGGTCCTCCGTATAGGAAAGCACAGTCCTAACCACTATCTCGCTGAAGCTAATTAAGCTTTACTAAAACTCTATAGAGTTTCTGATCGTCTGCTAATTAATTCAATTGATCCCACGTTACTCAACCCCATTATCGCCGTGAAGTAAATAGTGACGACAGTTGTCGAAGAAAACTGCCCATCGATTTTACATGCTCTACATCGCCTTAGCCTTATTCTTATTTACACTCGACCGGTTCTAGTATGAGGTAAGTTTCCCATATACACGTGCATTTCGTGTCGCCTATGAGCTAACAAAAAGCATAGGGTATTATCAAATGTTGGTAACAAATTATGTGGAAGAGAGGCGTGGGTAAAAATACTTCGCGTCCACGTGGATTAAGGTTTTTTTTTAATTCCCGAGGATTTATAAATAGAAGCAGTGATAGCCTAGTGGTTAGTACTGCGATCTCCTATTCGAGGGGTCGCAGTTTAGATCCCGGGCACGCACCTCTGGCTTTTCTAAGTTAAGTGAGTTTAAGAAATTAAATATCACAAGCATCAACGGTGAAGAAAAACCCGAAAAAATGCACAGTTCCTATGGGAAGTTTGTCCTTCAATCACGTAGCAACAGAGCAACGGATTGACGTGATTTTTTGCATATAGATAGTTTATGGGCTGGAAAGTGACATAGGCTACTTTTTATCCCGAAAAAATTCACAGTTCCTATGGGAAGACACGCTTACGCTTACGTTTGTCCTTCAATCACGCAGGAACAGAGCAACGGATTACCGTGATTTTTTGCATAGAGATAATTTATAAGCTGGAGAGTGAAACTGGCTACTTTTTATCCCGAAAAATGCACAGTTCCTATGGGAAGCTACGCTTACGCTTACGTTTGTTCTTCAATCGCACGCAGCAATAGAGCAACGGATTGACATTATTTTTTGCATAGAGATAGTTTATGGGCCAGAGAGTAACAACGGTTTTTTTTATTCTGAAAAAATGCATGAGTTCAAATGAGTTCCAATGAGAAGTTTGTCCTTCTATCACGCAGTAACAGAGCAACGGATTGACGTGATATTTTGCATATATAGATAGTTTATGCGCTGGAGAGTGACCTAGGCTACTTTTATCCCGGAGAAATGCACAGTTCCTATAGGAAGATATGCTTATGCTCACGCTGACGCATGCTTGCTTGCTTACATGCTTGCTTGAGATTTCAAAACTGATGCTTGCTTTGGGTTTTTGAAACCGATGCTTGCTTGCTTGATTGCTTGCATGCTTGCTTTCTTGCTTGCTTGGGATTTTAAAAACCGATGCTTGCTTGCTTGCTTGATTGGTATCTTGCTTGGGATTTCAAAAAACAATGCTTGCTTGCTTGGAATTTTAAAAACCGATGCTTGGGATTTTAAAAATCTGGCCTTGAACGAAGCGTCCGATTGGGTAGACGCCAACCTGGTCCAATTTAATGCAACCATAATGCAAGCGGGTTTGTTTACCACCAAATGGAGTCCATTCCCCCTAACTCCGTTGTTCCGTTATATATCGTTTGCTTTCTTGCTTGCTTGCTGGCTTGCTTGCTTATTTGCTTGGGATTTTAAAAACCGAAGCTCGCTTGCTTAGGATTTCAAAAACCGATGCTTGCTTGTTTGCTTGCATGCTTGCTTGCGGGATTAAAAAACCCCGAAATAATTAACGCGGACGAAGTCGCGGGTAACAGCTAGTTAAATTATATT
Organism: Oeneis ivallda; assembly: GCA_029955525.1. Lineage (NCBI taxonomy): Eukaryota > Metazoa > Arthropoda > Insecta > Lepidoptera > Nymphalidae > Oeneis > Oeneis ivallda. Next base: position 23,597,198 of record JARPMR010000003.1, read on the forward strand.
ATATAGCCTTGCTGAATGTGAATAATATTCCCCTCTCCTCTCTAAATAAGCGTAAAGCTCCTGCTAGCAGGTAGTACGACACTAATAATGTAAAGAAAACAACGGGTGGGGATTGCACCATAGAGTTTTCGGTTTTCCGTTGCGCTGTATAGGCTCAAAACACAGTTAAGGTGGAAGACAAGGGTCTGCCCGCGAAATTCAAATTTAATTTGGTTTTTCGCAATTTTTAAACTAATACGACATACTTTGTCGTATTAGTTTAAAAACTGAGTTGGACGTGAGTTACTCACAAATTAGTCGATATTTTGATTAATTTCTTAAACTGGGCACTTTCAAGTAAAGATTTTTATGTAAACCTGTGAAGGTGATACTGCCATTGTCGCAATTAGAATTCCATAAGCCTACTTTGTCGTATTAGTTTACAAATTGCGAAAAACCAAATTAAATTTGAATTTCGCGGGCAGACCCGTGTCTTCCACATTAAGTGGAAATCTATGTATATGTACGTTTGTTGGGAACGCAGCTAGCATCCGCCTAGGATCAACGGGCGGGGTTCTTCCGGTCAAAAACGTTATATTATACAAATTAATTATGTATGCCCAGTTTTTGCACTTCTTGCTAATTGCTATTTGCTTTGGATAATGTTTTAAAACGTAGTGTTAATATAAATACGATGTTGTAAATTACGTATTATGAAGGTCTAATTATGTAGTGTTGAAATTAGACTAAATTAGCATTTAAGTAAGTTTAGAATATGGAGAAGTCAAATCACGATGTTTGTAATACCTATAGGAGCGTGGATTTACCTAAGTATACGTTATATTTAATTTCTAGGTATTTAGGTGTAGTAAAAATTTTGATTAGTTGAATATTATTACAATATTTTTTATTTCTTACTAGATTTTGCCTGCAACTTCATCCGGGATCAAAAATATGTGGCTTATGTTACTCATAAGTCCTCAAACTTAAGTCCTTTGTCCTGGAAATATAGTATAGAAATTTTTAAAACTACTCAAAACCAAAGCTCAAAACAGAAAAATTATACTGTATCATACTGCATTTGCTGTGATGTCATTTTTGGATTCGTAGCGTTTAGTAATTCTTGTGTTCAATTCAACATTTCAATAAAACAAAATCAAATCATATTTGTGTGTTAAATGTAGAGCGAATTATGTCAGTCAGAAATGGCTTTATTCGTTGATAGATTAATTTATTATTATTACTTCCTTCTCAATAAACACCATTTGTCCTTTCCTATAACTGCGACTGGGTAATAACAGCTGTTTGTAAGTGCGGCCGCATATTAGATCCTTTTCACAATCAGCAACTACTTTGACATGAATTTTTAAAGGTACGAAAAACGCACAGGAAGTTAAAAAAATACCTACTGTTAGCGCTGAGAGTTTTTTTGCACGTGTATCATACGACACTCAATTCATTTTGTAAGTAAAATGGTAACGTATACTACATCGCTACGAGTTTGCGATTTAAATATTAATACTGTACACAATACGTGTACTGTACACATAATAAAATATACCTATTTTAAATTACGCTTAAAGTCTATTAGACCCAAAGATTTACAAGATGGAGCCTAAAGGCTGTGAATGCGTCGAAAATTTGTGCTGCCACATGTGGTTCACGCCCTTTTCCCGTGCTCAGTTTGAATTAGGTCATCACCAGATATGGAGCTCGCGAGCCAATATTTTGTTTTTTTAAATGGCGGTTTTTGGTAAATAAAATGTGAAAAAAACTTAACAGGACGATCTAAAATAACCAATAACATCACCTACCATCAGTAAATAACATTCAAGCACATCAGTTCCTGCAAAATAAGAAATTGAAATTTGTAGAAAATAATTAAATTAGAGTTCGCCATTTAATGTGTGTTGCCAGTTTACGAACCCAAAATTTCCCTAATAAATAATGAAACCTTAGAATGTAGATACCGATAATATTCGAAAAGCGATTGCAGATAATGTAATTTTTTAATTTTCTTTCCAAGACAGTCCTTGTTCTACGATCTCACCTGATGGTAAGTGACGATGCAGTTTAGATGGTAACGGGCTAACTTGGAAGGGGATAAGCTAGGATTTATTAAATTTTTACACGCTATCGAGCCGGAACGCTAAATAGCTTAGCGATACGTCTTTGATGGTAGAATGGTAACTAGCCACGGCCGAAGCCTCCCACCAGACCAGATCTGAGATATTTCAGAAATTATAAATTTCGAAATTGTCTCCATCGATAATCGAACTCAAGAATTCCCCTCTCATTTTTTTTTAACTTTTTCGTTTCTGATTTTCTTTTACTTATATTCATCTTAAATTTTTTTTTATTTTTTTAAACGAATATTTTACCGGGAGAGAGTTTTTATGACTTCAGCGATTTAGCGATTCACCGATCGAGTTGGAAATAGGGTTTAGGGTTACCTTGGATCAAAAATAGGAAATGGTTGCCAAAATTTTTAAAAGTCAGCGCCATATTGAAATTCTTTGTTATTGCACCGATGTCGTTCAAAATCGATATTTAGGGTTCCCTGGGGTCAAGGAAGACGAATTGGTGGCCAAAATTTTAAAAAGTCAGCGCCATATTGAAATTCTTTGTTATTGCACCGATGTCGTTCAAAATCGATATTTAGGGTTCCCTGGGGTCAAGAAAGACGAATTGGTGGCCAAAATTTTAAAAAATCAGCGCCATATTGAAATTCTTTGTTATTGCACCGATGTCGTTCAAAATCGATATTTAGGGTTCCCTGGGGTCAAGAAAGACGAATTGGTCGCCAAAATTTTAAAAAGTCAGCGCCATATTGAAATTCTTTGTTATTGCACCGATGTCGTTCAAAATCGATATTTAGGGTTCACTGGGGTCAAGAGAGACGAATTCGTTGCCAAAATTTTAAAAAGTCAGCGCCATATTGAAATTCTTTGTTATTGCACCGATGTAGTTCAAAATCGATATTTAGGGTCCCCTAGCGTCAAAAGAGAGGGAATAGTTGCCAAAATGTTGAAAAGTCAGCGTCATGTTGAAATTTTTTGTTATTGACGCTTGGGGACCCTAAATATAGATTATCAGTATTGCGCTGACTTTTTAAAATTTTGGCAACCAATTCGTCTTTTTTGACCCCAGGGAACCCTAAATATCGATTTTGAACGACATCGGTGCAATAACAAAGAATTTCAATATGGCGCTGACTTTTAAAAAAATACTGGCAACCATTTCCTCTCATTTGACGCTAGGGGACCCTAAATATCGATTTTGAACGACATCGGTGCAATAACAAAGATTTTCAGTATGGAGCTGACTTTTTAAAATTTTGGAAACCATTTATCTAAAACAAAATACTAAATACTCACTATAGTTAAAGGTATTAATAAAATTATTGTTTTATGATAAAAATTAAAAAAAAGTAGATATTAATTTTATTTTTAAAGTTTAAAAATTTTAATGACATAATTCTCCCCATTTTATTGGAATCACCTGCGTACCTGGTATCATTACGCACGCTCAGTAATCCACGCCGCGCATGCGCGGCACTCACGTCACGCACACGAGCATATTCTCATTGGCCTGTTTTTTTTCGTTCTTTAGTAGCGCGATACTCCTTCTAGACATATATGTATTCATAGATTAGACCATAGATTCTGCATCAGCAACGACGCGGACGTCATCCAACAACTGACTGAGTGAAGAAAAACCGAGATTTGTTATGCAAACAAAAGTCAGTCAGTTAAAGCTGGGAGTGTAACAAAACTGACGGCAAAATCTTTAACCTAATGATATCTATCCTTTTTTATCATCTAACTAGCTGATGTTCGCGACTTCGTACGCGTGGATTTAGTTTTTAAAATCTTGCGGGAACTTTTTGATTTTCTGGGATAAAAAGTATCCTATGACACTCTCCAGGTCCTCAACTATATCTATGCAAAAATCACGTCGTTTATTACAGCGTGATTGAAGGACAAACCAACAAACAATCAAACGAATACATTTTCGCTTATAAGTAAGATTTTTTTTTCGTCCGACACGGACACACCAATAAGATCTATACGTATTTTAAATTAGTAATTTAGTTATGGTGCGGCTACATTATCGTGCAAACATTTTTGTCGAGTTGTCGCGATAAATAGCTGTTTCTCATTCTATCACAGCGGCTGCATAATCGAGCTAGTTCACCCCAACTTACGAACTAACCGGCTACACTTTCTCGGGTGAACTAGCACGATTATGTAGCTGCTGTGATAGAATGAGACACAGCTAATTCGTCACGAATGTTCGCACGACAATGTAGCCGCACCATTAGAAAAAACAATATTTTTTACGGAGAAATATACGAACTAATCTGCGAACACCTTAAGTTACTCTACGAGACAAGTGAATGGGAGACCTTGGCCGAATACTGCAGTGTAGGACTGTAGGTACAGCAGATAAATTTTATTAACACCGGCTTTTATGGTATGCTCATAAAATTCTGTGCTTCTATTTTTGGTGGTGTTATAGCTCAGGGCGTAGCATAAGCACTACGTGTGGTTAGGTTAGAAGTAAAGGTCTATCTTTTTATAGAACCCAAAATAGATCGCGGTTTAGAAAAAATTCTAATGTTTTACCAAGGAATGACGTGAACTTTTGCAGGGTTAAACCCATTGATCTGTCTATATTCAATATCATACTAATATTATTCATGCGAAAGTGTGTCTGTTTCCTTCAATCACGTTGCAACAGAGCTACGGATCGACGTGATTTTTTGCATAGGTATAGTTGAGAACCTGAAGAGTAACATAGGCTACTTTTAATCCCGGAAAATTAAAGAGTTCCCGAGGGATTTCCCACGCGGTAGAAGTCGGGCATCAGTCAGTTAGCAAATAAATTAAACGTAAATTTTTTTAAAAATAATCATGTATGTCGATTATAGAACGTGCTTGATACAACAAAGCCGATGAGTCCAAACTCGAAGTGCAATCATTTTGAATAGGGAGTTTCAATGCCCACCTTACATGTACATCATCAGTATCAGTCATTATTAAAATAATTATTATTGCAAAGTATTCCTGAAAACAGTAGGTAAATATTAATATATCTGTACCAGTAGCTCAGATTTAGTATATTATACCTACTGTGCCAGCAAGTACCTACTACTACCTTCTTACTTCGTAGGTACTAAACGGAAATATCTAAGTAAAAGCATTCAAAACTACTTCAGAAGTTATTCATGATATTATAGTAGGTAGGTATATTCATCTTGCTGGTTTCCGTCAAGATTTGGCTTGCCCTTTGATGTTTTAAATAAATTGCTATCATTTTGTGTCAGCTATGATATATCACTTTTTATTTATTAATTTGGACACCTACATAAAGTTTATTATTACTGTGTGAACTAGATACAGTTCCAGCTTAAAGTCAAGGGTACACGATGTCCTTAGCTTCTAGTCTTTTTATTATACCTAATGCATAAGTGTGTACACAGCTGCGCTCTCTATTCCCTACTCTTCTAATCCGATAGCCTAGTAGATCAGCAGTGATAGCCTAGTGGGTAGGACTGTGGTCTCTTATTCGGGGAGTCACAGGTTTGATATCGGGCACGCACCTCTGTCTTTTCGGAGTTATGCGCGATTTAGCAATTAAATATCGCATGCTTCAACGGTGAAGGAAAACATCGTTTGGAAACCTGGACACCTGAGAGTTTTCCATAATGTTCTCAAAGGTGTGTGAAGTCTGCCAATTCGCATTGGGCCAGCGTGGTTGACTATGGCCTATAACCCTTCTCTGAGAGGAGACCTGTGCTTAGTAGTGAGCTGTTGATGGGTTGCTGATGATGATGATGATGATGATGATGATGATAGTCCGAAACGCCCGGAGAGAGAACAGCGTAAGATTGACGGTCTTACTTGCTCTAAAAATATAATACAGAACTAATAAGAAAATCTCAACAGCCGGCAGCCTTTACACATTTAAGTGCGTTCACACATAATCACTCGATATTGTTCAATGAAAATATTCCATTACATTTAATTGAATAAGGACATTTACATCATTTATCAAGTAGCAAACCCTGCTGTAGTTTGCGTCAATAATATGTACTATTTTCAAATGCCAAGGTGCCAAACGTTCCATTTTGGGTCTAAGCACTGGCTTAGAGCGAAATTTGACTTATCCAGCGACTATTATACGCTGACCTTTGGGCAGAGTAGGTGGGCAAACATTTTAGTGGTACTTAAATACGAGTATATCCGTGTAAAATACATTGAGCGTCACTTATTTTATGAAACAAATAGAGACAGACTCCACTGTTGACGGAACTTTGAAGATACTTAAAAAATGTAAACTGATTATTGGCCCTCATAAATTAAGACTCTACCAACCAGATGGGTAGAACTCTGTCATTGAAAAGAGCTGGCAAGAAACTCAGCTGTTGCTCTTTTCAAAATATGCGACACAAATATTGTGTAGCTATGTCAAAGTAACAATTGCATGGATTTTGACGAGCTTCCTGATGGCGCAGTGGTGAGCGGTGTGGTCTTATAACTGGCAGATCTTGGGTTCAATGTGCTTTTAACCAATTCATGACAATTCTATTCTTTGCCTCCGAAGTGGCTCTAAATTGATTTTAAAATTATTCTTTCTAAATTCGAGTTCATAAAAGTAGACATACAATAATTTTGCATATTGTGCTACACATTTGTGCAACATTGAATAGGGCGGACAGGTCTTACTAGATTGGCTATAAAGTATCTAAGGTAAGTGTGTAAATAATAGCCACTGATCACAATAGGTACCTTATACCGCCTAGTTCCCACAGTATTAAAATTAGTCTGACTGTAAAGGTCACAGGGAGAGTCTATCATACAGTTAGAACATAGAGTAGCAAACCTAGTGCACAATGCCTACAAAAGTGAGACCGCCACTTCGTGAGTTACGTCTTAGTCACGTCATAAATTATGATAAGGATAACGATGTTATTGAATGACAAAATATATTGCATGCTGTACAAAAAGATTACGAAATTGAAGATGGTAGAGGACTTTCTTTTCTATAAAAATGAAATCGACAAAATATTTTAGAATAAGAATAATAATGTAGACGTTTTCCAGTCATAAAATATTTTTTCCAAGGAAAACATGGTTTTCCGGTGAAGAAAAACCGTGCATCACGCATTTTACGTTATTTTGCAACGTAAAATATGTATTATTTATTTGCATTAAAAACAATGGAATGGTGACCCCGCATCGGGAGCCGCTTGGCGATGGCGCTGCGTTGGTAGACCCCCCACTAGTCACTAAAATCTAGATGGACGGACGATCTTAGGAAAATTTTTGGCAGCCGCTGGATGCAGGCGTGGCGGGATCGTGCTCTGAGGCGACCATTTCAAGGGTCCTGTGTCAAGTTGTAGACGTTGAGTTTTTGATGATGATAATGAAAAAAGCACTACTGGAACACCTGACACCAGTCAGGCTTATTGGAAGAACACTGCTACTCTAGTAAAATGAGAAATCTGTAGTCTATACTCAATAGCTAAGGCTGAAGTTATTTGCTGTCTGCAGTTCTATTAAATGGTAATGAGAGATAATTATGAAACAGATAAGATTGATATTGTAATTGTTAAATTAGATCACAATATTGATAAAATACAGTTGATTGAGTTTTCCTGAGTTTTTGTTTTGTTTTTTTGTATAAGCTGCAGTACCTATAAATAAGACAAAATGTATTCAGTTGAGAACTTTTAATAATAGACTAAATATTAAAGGACATTAACTGCCGGTTGCTATCTCCGCTATTTGTGCTCAAATCAGGAATGACAGTTGATCATTAAGTAGGGATGACTAGAATTTTTCAGCTCACAACAACCTGATGTAATGAGATATTCATTTTAATATAGTCTTCATGGCTCTAGTAATTACCAAAATATCTTCTTGTACTTTGGCCGATATTTTGGTTATCAAGGTTTGAAATAGTGGTTAATTTGAAAACATTAGAATATATTACAATGATTAATTACATCCATCAATAAGATTTAATAAATCAAAAAGTGTTGGTAAGTAAGAAATAATATATAGGTACTTACTTAAATGTATCAAGTGTTATTTCCATATAAGGAAACTGTAGCGGAAGTGTGGTAAGTTGGTAATACTCATGGCATTTACTCGTATTGTCGTTTTCCGTTCCTAATGGAAAGTTTTATCTAATTACTGCGTTTAGATATCAAATTATCAACTTACGTAATTTAAGGTGTTAAGAAAGATTTATTTTGACAATGAAGGTTCAGCCCCTAAAGTAGGTATATAATAAAGTTGTTGTTGGAAAATTTGGATAATTTTATACAAAATATTCTATCTGAAATCTTAAATTGTCCGATAGATGATCAAGTATGGGCCCAGGCTTCTCTTCCGATCAGGTATGGAGGTCTGGGAATCCGCAAAATTTCTAGTGTCTCTCTGCCAGCTTTTCTTTCCTCTGCTTATAGTACACACACTCTCTTTGGAAAAATTATATCCCAGTCTTTGGGATCAATTGAGGTGTCGTACTTGGCAGAGGCAAGAAATGGTTGGTCAGCGATTAGCCCAAATCAATTGCCGGTTTCTCTTCCTTCCCAGAGACAGTGGGATGACATTATTTGTAAAAAAACTTTTGACGCAATGTTAATGCAAGCAAATTCCAAAGACCGTGCTCGTCTTCTCGCTGTCTCTGCGAAAGAATCCGGACACTGGCTCCATGCTATCCCTTCTGCTAATCTGGGCACTCTTTTAAACCACGCCACTCTTGCAGTGGTAGTTGGTCTTAGGCTTGGCGCCAAAATAACCCAGCCTCACCGTTGCCACTGCGGTGACCACGTCGACGCTTCGGTCATCACGGGCTCTCCTGTTCGAAGAGCGCTGGTCGTTTCTCCCGCCACAATGCCCTCAACGACATCATCCGCAGGTCTCTTGCTACTGCTCACGTGCCAGCTGTATTAGAACCTATTGGTTTGGCACGTAGTGATGGCAAGAGACCTGACGGTATGACGCTTGTTCCTTGGAGGACAGGGAGGTCGCTTGTGTGGGATGCCACCTGTGTAGATACTCTAGCTGCTTCCCACATCCATGCGACCTCCTCTGTGGCGGGTGCAGCGGCTACTAGCGCCGAACAGGCTAAGAGGCGCAAATATGAGAAACTTGACAGTGGTTTCATATTTGCGCCTTTTGGTGTAGAGACCCTGGGGCCGCGCCGTGGGGCCCGGAGGCTCGCGCACTTTTTTTAGAGATATCAAAAAAGGTGATCGAGTCTACCGGGGATCCAAGAGCTGGCAGCTACCTTGGCCAAAGGATTAGCCTGGCCATCCAAAGAGGTAATGCTGCCAGCATCTTGGGTACTATGCCACACTGCGGTGGCTTGGATGGGGTTTTAGATTTTAATTAGTTTTTATTTTAGTTTTAATTTTAGAATTAAATTTAGGTTTATAGTATTGTATATATGAAATTTTCTATCTATAATATAAAAAAATATTGCATAAATATATAAAGTTGTTAATATCTTTTTTTGTGAGTTCCTCAAGCGTAAAATCTCAGTGATTATATTTTAGAAATGGAACTTCTACGGTTTTAACAATTTTTCTTGTATAGACGCTTTGCATCGATTTCAGGTAAACTGAAGTATGCCTTTGTTCTTTGAATACTATAAAGACAGTGGACTTCGATATACCTATTAAAAATAAGTATAATAATTATCTACCGGACAATAATTAAATTCCAGTGAACTTACATTAATAAAGAAGGGTCATTCAGACCTATAAAGCATTCATTTCATCTCAACCCTAGCGGGCACGGGTCTCCTCTCAGAATGAGAAGGGTTTAGGCCAAAGTTCTCCACGCTGACCAAGTGCGAATTAACAGACTTCACACATTTTTGATAACATTATGGAGAACTCGCAGACATGCAGGTTTCCTCACATTATTTTCATTTACCGATAAAGAAAGTTATTGCGAATTAGCAGACTACACACATTTTTGAGAACATTGTGCCTACCTAGCACATATAGGTAATAATACTTACGATACTTACGCTGACGTCATCCGCAGCTCACCATTTCCCGCCAAAAATACCTTTTGTTTAAAACATACCTTATACATACCTTTTCCAAATACCTATTTACCTATTACCTATTTATTTACCTTTTTTACAAATACCAGGACAGTTACCATGTTACCGATCCCCATTAATATTACCGGGGATCTACCTCAATTACCGGGAGCAAGGAAAGGAATAAGAGAGAAATAAGTACACAAGGAATTCACTTTATTAAAGGAGAGAAATAAAACACAGATTGTATGTAAATAACTTTTTATCGACATCGCTTGTTTCTATACGAACACCCTGGATATGGAAGGTGTGAGGTTGCCCTGAAAAAGACAAGAGCTCACGGGTGAACGTAAAGAAGATGTCGTTTCTTCGTGAACGGGAGCAAGCAGAGTTCATTTCGGAAAAAAGGAAAATTTAGCCTCGAAAAAGGCTCCTCAATGAACCAATCTGCACATTTGTGTGATCATCGATGACACTGAAAGAAAACTCACCTGAGAAGAAGTCACCAGGAAAAATTCTTCAAGTTGGCGCCATCTTACGAAAAAAACTTCGCGGGAATTTTCACTTTGAACGAGCGGAGCGGCGAGGTGCGCGCGCGCCGCTGGTGGCGGTCGAAGCTGGACTAACATCGCGACTCGCGCCGGCCGCCGATAGCAACTGGCGTGCGCGGCCGGCGTCGCCTCCCCGCGCGTCGCGCCCCTCGCGCGCCGAGATATGTAGGATTACGTCATGGCTAAGGAATGCAAGTTCTACGAAACAAGATCTGTGTCTAAAAATAGATTTTCCTGGAAGCGCGAACGCCCTAATTGATTTTATGTAAGCGTTCTGATTGGTGGACGAAAATTGTAAATATTTTAATCTTGTTTTTTATTGGTGATTAGTTTTAAGCCTGTTTGTATAAATTGAGAGTGCATTTCCATTAAATTATTATTCGATTCTTCGACATGAAGCAATAAGTGGTTTCTTTATCAACCTGCTCGCAGTACACCGTTACAGTGGTGACCACCGACGCTGGAAAAAAGAAGAATAATCAAGAATAATCAAGAAGCCTGAAACTATGGCCGAAAAAGAAGCCACCGACGTGAAAATCGCCACGGAATCCAAGCTCTCCGACCTGGCAGCAATTTCTGTCCAGTCGAGGCTCCTTCCATTCTGGCGCACCGTTCCAAGAGCGTGGTTCGTCCAGTTTGAAGCAGTCGTCGATCCTCTCAAGACTTCAGATGACCAAAAGTACCGATACGTCCTGTCGAAGCTGGAACCGGCAGATCTACAGCACATCACCGATCTTCTGTACAGTCCACCGGCAACCGGAAAATACGAAGCTGTCAAGAACCGGCTGCTCACCGTATACGAAAAATCAGAAGTCGAGAATTTTCAAAAGCTCATCAGCGGCCTAGACATCGGGGACCAGAAACCCAGTGTGCTGCTCCGAAAAATGCGAGAACTTAACAACGGACTTATCACAGAAGAGGGTCTGAAGATTGAATGGCTAAATCACATACCAGCCCACTGCCGCTGCGTGCTCTCCGTCAACAAAGAGTCCTCGCTCGATACCCTCGCAGCGATGGCAGACAGGATGATGGAGTACGCTGGGAGCACGTCCGGCAACACCGTACCAGCAATTTCACATCCAACCCCTCCAGCAGCACCGTCTAACCAGCCAGCATATGCAGAAATATTGTCAAAGCTTGAAAAACTAACGCTAGAAGTAGCGGAACTGCGAGCACGGGAGTCCACGCGCCAAACACCTCGTCGACCATTCCAAGGACGCTACCGTTCACGTTCTCAGTCAAGATCATCATCAACACGTGTGAAGCCTGGCGACCCTACGTGGTTATGCCGATACCATCACAAGTTTGGGAAGAACGCAAGACGCTGCGAGTCACCGTGCGCTCAACGTAACAAGACGTCGGAAAACTAACATCAACACCGACGGTGGCGGACGTCGGTGTTCCCAAGTCCAGCAACCGCCTTTGTGTTCATGATCGCGACACACACGAACGTTTCCTCGTGGACACTGGCGCGGACATATCTGTTTTGGCCGCAACATCAAAAATGAAGAAAAAGGTCGCAAATACCTACAAGCTCTACGCGGCGAACAACTCACCTATAAATACCTACGGAGAGAGAACTATCAAGCTTAACCTAGGACTACGGCGCTGTTTCACATGGACATTCATCATCGCTGACGTGAAGACATCCATACTGGGGGCAGACTTTCTTCGTCATTACAAGCTCCTAGTGGACCTTCACAAGAAGAAACTGATTGACGACGAAACCAAACTCACCATCGACGCCATACAAATATCGACAAAAGCTGAGTCCATTCGCATCGTGAGTTCCGATCAGCAGTACCACGACATTTTGAAGCAATATCCTGGCGTACTGCGACCCATGTCTTTGAAGCAACCAGCCAAGCACGACGTCGTACATCACATAGAAACAACAGGTCCTCCGCTCTCCGCTCGCGCCCGCCCTCTACCGCCCGATAAATACAAAGCCGCAAAAGCCGAATTTGAACGGATGGTGGAACTTGGCATCTGCAGACCATCGAAAAGTCCATGGGCCAGTCCTCTACATGTCGTTAAGAAGAAAGACGGCGGACTTCGCGTGTGCGGCGACTACCGAAGATTAAACTCAGTGACGCAACCGGATCGCTATCCTATTCCGCGAATTCAAGATTTCACGTACTCACTCAACAACAAGAAAATATTTTCAAAACTTGATCTCAAGATGGCATACTACTGGATACCTATGGCGAGCAAAGAAGACGCGCAAAAATCAGCGTTGATCACTCCGTTCGGTTTATATGAGTTCACATGTTTAAATTTCGGGCTTCGAAATGCCAGTCAAACATTTCAACGATTCATGCATCAAGTTCTCCGAGGCATAGAAGACTGCTTTTGTTTTGTTGACGACATTCTATTATTTTCCGAAGACGAAGAAAAACATCAGAAGCTTCTCCATCAAGTCCTAGAACGTCTCGACAAATACGGCGTCACACTCAACGTCGACAAATGTCAATTCGGAGTAGAAACGATCAACTTCCTAGGCTACGAAGTCTCCGCCAGCGGAATAAAACCTACGAAGGAACGCATCGAATCAATATCTACGTATCCGAAACCGAAGACTGTCGTCGAGTTACGTCGATTCCTAGGCATGATTAATTTCTACCGAGACTGCCTACCACATCAAGCCGAACATCAACACGAACTCAACAAGTTTCTTCACAACAAGAAAAAGAATGACAAAACGCCAATAGATTGGACACCAGAAGCTAACGAAGCCTTCGAAAAATGCCGTCAAAGCATCACCGAAGCAACAACGCTAAGCTACCCTGTTCCTGGCTGCGAACTCGCTATCATGACAGATGCCTCTGATCACAGTTTGGGTGCAGTACTTCAACAGAAGGTTGAGAACCACTGGAAACCATTGGCATTTTTCTCGAAAACAATGAGTCCCACGCAACGTCGCTACAGTGTGTACGATCGCGAATTATTAGCTATGTACACAGCTGTAAAGCACTTCAGGAGATTGATCGAGGGATGCGAAGTCACGATACTCACCGATCATAAGCCTCTCTCTTTCGCACTCAGTAGGCCAGCGAGCAGTAGCGACACGCCTAGACGCGAGCGACAGTTACATTTCGTATCACAGTTTTGTTCGAGAATCAAATACATCAAAGGTGAAGAAAATCCAGTTGCCGACGCCCTATCACGCATCGAAGACATCCAGAGCCCAAGCATCTTAGACTACAATCAACTTGCAATAGACCAGTGCAACGATGAAGAATTGGAGAATTTGAAGAAAAAACCTAACTTGAAGTTTGCCGAAATAACTCTTCCCGGACTCGATCGACCAATCACGTGCGAGCTATCCACTGCATCGCCCCGGCCGTACCTACCTAAAGCATACCGCTTTGCTGCATTTAAAGCGCAACACGGTCTATGCCACCCTGGAGTACGATCGACCCGGAAACAAGTAGCATCGAAGTTCTTCTGGCCAGCCATGAACAAAGAAGTAGCAACATGGGCAAAAGCTTGCATCAACTGTCAACGCAGCAAGGTGCATCGCCACGTCGTCACTCCCCTGGCGGAATTTCCACCTTCTCAACGTTTCGAGCATATACACATAGACGTCGTGGGTCCGCTACGATTATCCAACGACTGCAAGTACTGTGTCACCATAATAGACAGATGCACCAGATGGCCTGAAGCTGTACCGGTTCAAGAGATCACCGCAGAAAGTTTAGCGAAGGTTCTCTATGAGAATTGGATCATCAGGTTTGGCGTTCCAGACCGCCTCACAAGTGACCGAGCCCAGAGCTTTGAATCGAGGCTATTCAACACGCTACTGAAGAAATGGGGAATATCAAGAATACGTACAACCAGTTACCACGCGCAGGCAAACGGCAAGGTCGAACGACTACATCGCACACTAAAAGCAGCACTCATGGCAAGAGGCGCATCGACTACCTGGACAGAAGAGTTACCCACTGTGCTACTGGGTCTACGTACCGCGCTGCGTGAAGAAGATAATCTCAGCCCTGCATTGATGACCTACGGCGCAGCACTACGAATACCATCTGATTTCTTCGTACCTACAAAGTCGAATATTGAAGATGCGGACTACGTACGACGCCTCAGTGAAACAATGAACTCCTTAATACCTACACAACGCGCGATGACATCATCAAGACCTACATTCGTGCACAAGGACCTAGCTACATGCACGCACGTTTTCGTACGGAACGATACAGTCAGACCACCATTAACACCGCCGTACGACGGACCCTATCAAGTTTTGAAGCGCCACGGAAAATATTTCAAGATACAGTTACCCCTACGAACAACTGTGATATCATTGGATAGACTCAAGCCTGCCTACATACTAAACGAAGAAGACTCAAGCGCAAGCAACAAGAATACTACATTAAAAAGCAAGAGCTCGAGTTCAGTGAACCATGACCCAGTTACCAGCGGAACACAAAGTACGAAGGCAACGACCGGCTCAATGAACCCGGCTCAAGCGAGTGTACCTACACCTTACATCACCACGAGAAGCGGACGCATCGTGAAAAAAAATGTACGCTTCGCTTGATGGGGGATACTGTGCCTACCTAGCACATATAGGTAATAATACTTACGATACTTACGCTGACGTCATCCGCAGCTCACCATTTCCCGCCAAAAATACCTTTTGTTTAAAACATACCTTATACATACCTTTTCCAAATACCTATTTACCTATTACCTATTTATTTACCTTTTTTACAAATACCAGGACAGTTACCATGTTACCGATCCCCATTAATATTACCGGGGATCTACCTCAATTACCGGGAGCAAGGAAAGGAATAAGAGAGAAATAAGTACACAAGGAATTCACTTTATTAAAGGAGAGAAATAAAACACAGATTGTATGTAAATAACTTTTTATCGACATCGCTTGTTTCTATACGTTCGTATAAGAAAAAGACAAGAGCTCACGGGTGAACGTAAAGAAGATGTCGTTTCTTCGTGAACGGGAGCAAGCAGAGTTCATTTCGGAAAAAAGGGAAATTTAGCCTCGAAAAAGGCTCCTCAATGAACCAATCTGCACATTTGTGTGATCATCGATGACACTGAAAGAAAACTCACCTGAGAAGAAGTCACCAGGAAAAATTCTTCAAGTTGGCGCCATCTTACGAAAAAAACTTCGCGGGAATTTTCACTTTGAACGAGCGGAGCGGCGAGGTGCGCGCGCGCCGCTGGTGGCGGTCGAAGCTGGACTAACATCGCGACTCGCGCCGGCCGCCGATAGCAACTGGCGTGCGCGGCCGGCGTCGCCTCCCCGCGCGTCGCGCCCCTCGCGCGCCGAGATATGTAGGATTACGTCATGGCTAAGGAATGCAAGTTCTACGAAACAAGATCTGTGTCTAAAAATAGATTTTCCTGGAAGCGCGAACGCCCTAATTGATTTTATGTAAGCGTTCTGATTGGTGGACGAAAATTGTAAATATTTTAATCTTGTTTTTTATTGGTGATTAGTTTTAAGCCTGTTTGTATAAATTGAGAGTGCATTTCCATTAAATTATTATTCGATTCTTCGACATGAAGCAATAAGTGGTTTCTTTATCAACCTGCTCGCAGTACACCGTTACAACATTATGGAGAACTCGCAGACATGCAGGTTTCCTCACAATGTTTTCATTTACCGACAAAGCAAGTGATAGCCTTAAAACACACAAGAAATTAAAGTTGCGAGTTTGTGATTCGAACCCCAAAAAAGGAAGTCTATCTAACAAACCTGATTAAGTTTCCACAAAGTAAAATTTTCCATTTTCTCAAAACTATCGTAGCAATATTATGAACGCGGGTCTGTGGCCCCATGTGATTAGTAGTAGGTTCAAATACCTACCCAGATACCACGGTTTATTTTGAAAGTTTTCTCACATAGCGACCTCGTAATTTACTTCAGGAAAACTCGCTAACTATCAACCTGTCATTCTCAAGTGCTCGATTTAAAGGGACAGCAGCTATAATTTATTTATATTTTGTTCCCACAAAAGTGTAATGATCTGATATTGGGTTTCAAACATTGATTGATCGACTTTAGAGGGCACTCTGAATAGGTTTGTACCTATTGTGGTATCGATATTCAATATCGCAAGATTTGCAACATGGCATTCCGATATGAATTCAATATAGTTACTTTCGTAATATTTCATTATTGTATACATTTTTTTATTATTCGATTTCGCCTTGCTACAACTTACAAGGCTACGTTAAATTGTAAATTTTTCATAAGTTATGCCTTAAGAAATATCTAGAATCATAACTCATAATAATGAAATATTTACATGTAAAGTCCTTCTTACTGCTTGCCTGAGAGTTCTCCTTAGGCGTGTGAAGTCTGCCAAACCGTAGTTACCCGGCTTAGTGGACTATGGCCTAAAATTTAAATCATTCGAGAGGAGACCTACTTGTATACCTAGTAATTGGCTGGCGATAGGTTGAGATTCGATGAATTAAATGAATGAATCTTTTGCTTAATTCATAATTATGATGTTTAACTGTCTCATAGTTGTAAAAATATAGTGATCTAAGATTTGGGACTTATTTTGTGGCTTGATGCCATAATTTTGTTTAAAAAAGGTGGTATTCATCTTGCATAGGAGCAATTGTGACATATTAACAAGTTCTTTGACCTCCTTTAAAAAAAATTAAGATATAATTTTATACATATAACTTAGCACCCCTGTTTTAGTTGACCCACTAATGATTAAGTATTATTTTCTTTTTCTTGTATAATATCTTAATTAGTTTTTATTTATTTTTTCCTATTAGTAATATATTATTTTAAGTCAATTTTGTAGGTTTTCTCAGTTTGTAATTAGCTTTGGTTATCTTTTCTTGTCTTTGAGTATATAAGTTTCTTGTATGCTGTGATCATGTCAAGTAGGTTACAATTATTGTATGTTTTTTATGTTAGTTTTAAGATGTTAATAATAAAATTGTAAACCAGTTACATGATCCAAATAATAATAAAAAAAAACAATTATATCTATCCGCCTGCCTCACACGCGAAATTAAAAATACTTATTACAGTTTGCAAAGCATGTCAAGAATTTTGTTCAATGAAGCTCTTCAATAATATTTGACGGGCATTGTCGGCATACAATAACATTTCATAATGGCCCATTAGCATAATGGATGATTACAATAATCGTTCGCGATCGCTATGATCGATCGTCGATTGCACGGTGTGATTAGGTTTTGCTCTTTTGCATGTCATTTGTGTGAACTCCCCTGCGATCTTTGGTGCAAAGAATAGCATTTAATAGTGTCACGTTTTGCATTGGGCATATTTCACCATCGCCAATAACACTGAGTATACCACTACGTTTTAATTACACTGATTATGTAATCGCTACGCTTGTCACAAACGTAAAATAAGTCTTATCCGAGCGTTTTGATAGTTTAGCAGATTTTCAATCCAAAAACTGTCAGAACTCCCAATTTATTCCTCGGTTAAACGTCACTCGACGTTGGTGAAATCGGCACTTAGCCAGTATTAATTGTTTGTAATATTTGTTGAATGAAAGCTAGTATTTTTGAAATAAGAAATAATGCGAAATATGGAGTATAATACTTAAATGTAATATAGAAGGTGGGACGACTATCTAAAACAAGACCACCTTGAAGTATTTCTAATCAATTAGACCGTAAATTATGGAGGCTTTTTTGTTTTCTGTAATAACGTAAGACGAGCGATTATAAAAAGTTCGCAATTAGTACCAACGCAATGCTCTCAGATACATTGTCCACCCTCACGAATATTAATTCAATAACTTTTTCTTTCAGTATACTAGTGGTTCGCCCCGAACTGAGACCTCGCGGTAACGGTATCCCATGATTATTCATTCAATCGATACATGATAACCAAAACTGACATTATTATTATGCCCGTTTTCACCAAACATACCTAAATCATCCCCTAAGTAGGAGTCTCTTAACGTAGGTAGCTCCTAAATACAATCCTAAGTCCTAACATCCGTCCCAATATCCTTTTAGGTGTCCCGTACAGGATCGTGATAAATAAGTTGACAGAAAACATCAATCACCTAACTTATAGGTAGCCCGTAAAGGTTAGGGAACGTTAGTGAAAACATTGAATTATTTATCAAACATTGAATTTAACTCGTAGTTCCATGGGAATAGTTACTGACTGCGCCATCTATTAGCATTATTGTGAAGCTATGTTGATGCTATATGAATTACTGACGCCCATTAAAAATTAAATAATCTCGTTTCTTTATAATATTCATATAATTTTAGTATTTGTTGTTCAAGTACAGGATATAAGTGACCTAAAAACATAAAATCAGTTTGAAAATCCATAGTGGATTTTTCTAGAGAGCGTCTTCAAGCGAGCGTATAAAATCGCCACTTTGAAAGCCCCCCATTTCGTCAATTTTAAGGGAAAAATTAAAAAAAATATATTTTTGTACTCAGTTCAAAATTATCTTTAAAATGATACGTAACAATTTTATGTAACGCGATTTTTTTTTTTTTCTTCGCATTCGCTTCTATGAGAGCCCCCCTGAAATAAAGATTTTTATAACTTTTTAAGCCATTTTCGGCTGGAGGCCATCGGTTTACATATTATATCTAAATTTGAAGTAATTACGTTCAGTAATTCAAAAGTTATAAGGCTCTGACAGACGGACGGACGGACGGACGGACGGACAAGTGCAAATCGCCCTAGTTAACTCAAAGACCTTCGCTTCGCTCGGTCGAATATATCATTTACTTAAACGGTCAAGGGAAACATTGTGAGGAAACTTGATGCCTCAGATTTCTCCATAGTGTTCTCAAAGGTGTGTGGAGTTTACCAAACCGCACTTGGCCAGCGTGGTAGACTATGGTCAAACTCTTCTCCTGTGCGTGGTAGTGGGTTTATGATGGAAGATGAATGAATGTGATATGAGATGAGTAAGCGTTCAACATTTTAGAAGTTCCCAAGGAACCCTTTACAGCGCAGCGGGCAAGGATCCGCTTTCTTTACCGTACTATAGTGTATGATGATTGATGTCGCAGGTTCGAATCTCACGCACGAAATCGTGGCAGTGCGATTTTCTAATCACTTTGTGTTGTGGACGTGCAGTGGGGTAAATGCTAGGCTAATAGATGCACTATTAGGGCTCCTATTAAGTAGATACTGTGCCTGAGTTATTACAATTCTTTATTTTCTTTGTTGATAGCCTAACGTCGTGCTCTTTCTGCCACGGGATAAAAAGGACAATAACTGTTATTAAAATCGAACCTGAGATCTTCTGAGGCTAGCTTCCTTTGATGTGGAAGGGTGCCTGTATTGTCACCTTAAACAAAAACCCTCCTGGCGCTCAACTGCATGTGAAGCAATTAATAAATAGTGTTACGAACTTGATGTGTGTTTCTCAATTAATTCATCACCAATTTATACTTATAACAACTTAAAGACATAACAAATGCAATTCATTTGTTTGAAATGTTTGCGTGGAGAGAACTAACTCGTTATTGTAAAAAGCTATGGATCAAAGATTTTAGACTTATTTCGTGGTTTGACGACATAATTTTTGTGTAAAAAAAAGGTTATTGTTATGCAACCTCGATAATTTTTCTTGTTGGAAATGTTGATATTTCGACCCAGTTATATTGCATTGGTTCCGTCGTGACCATGAACCATTGCATGTAACTTGTTCAGAATATCGACATTTTCAACAATAATAAATTTTATCGTACTATTTTGTTCTTAATGAACTACAATTTTGCAACTTTCCGAACTTTGGTTTGGAAAGAGCACCAGATCATTACATTTTAGGGCAGCGGTTTCCAAAGTTGAAATTATCTGAATGATTGCCAACCTTAGCAAGGAGAACTCCTCGCTAAGAAGAACATTTCCACTAACCGAGGCCATGAAAGAAACAACGATATTTTTTTCAGTTAGTCGATAGATGCGATGTCTTTGGAATGGCAGAGTGACGTAAAGCGTCCAACGACTCCTAGAAGCTGTAGTACAAGGAATCCTACGAAGGATTCCACAAAACGGAGCATGCACTGCACTGTGCTCGGCTACATAGGTTTTTTAAATATAAATAGCGGGCAAATGAGCAGGCGGGTCACTTGATGTTAAGTGCTTAGCGCCGCCCATGAACATTAATTGGACTATCAGAGGCACCGCCAATGCGTTGCTGGCTTTTCAGAAGTTTATATTGATCCGTCCCTTGAATAACTCCTTGTTGAAGTTCAGTTAGAACACCGACGAAGAGAGTTGGTTGTGGTTCCACAATATAGTTAGTGTGTTAGTACGATATTCTACTACAGTATTCATTGCGGATTTTGATCGTTACATGCTTCATTATTGCTCGATAGACGTACTAGGTAGCTTAATGTTTCATTCTAGAGGTCAATGCTATGTCAGAAGTCATTATCCGAATCCGAAAAACCAGTTCTAAAGCGCGCATCCATAATACCACTACGTATTTCACTATTAATGTTTACTACGAGCGAAGATCTGAACAACTTAGTCTGAAGTGCATGCTGTTCCTTGTAAATTTTTCTTCTTCTTCTTCTTTGGCAACCGATAGACGTCCACAGCTGGACAAAGGGTTCTTGCATTGCATGGACTTCCACATCTCGGTCCTGCGCTGCCTCAATCTAGCGGCTCCCTGCGACTCCTTTGATGTCGTCGGTCCACCTAGTGGGGGTTCTGCCAACACTGCGCTTACCGGTGCGGGGTCACCACTCCAGCACCTTGGGACCTCAACGACCATCAGGTTTTCGAACTATGTGCCCTGCCCATTTCCACTTCAGATTCGCGACTCGCTGAGCTGTCAGTGACTTTGAATCTCCTACGGATCTCCTCATTTCTGATTTGATCTCTCAGGGATACTCCGAGCATAGCTCTCTCCATCGCCATTGATTTTAGAGTATCAGATAAAGAATTCTCGGATTTGGTTAGCAGTAGAAATGAAGCGAATCAGCTTTCCCAACCTGTGGTAGAGTCTCGACTTATCAAAAGGGCTACTTAAAGTTAGAGTACGAGAAAAAATTTTCTATTCTATTCCACTATATGTACTGATTAGCTTTTGCCCGCGGCTTCGCTCACATTAAGTTCTATTTTACCATTTTAGGGTTTGAATTTTCAAGTATCCCTTCTTGGCGGATGCCTACGTCATAATTGCTATGTGTATACTGTATAAACAGCTCGATCGATTCAATGATTTGAGCTGTGCGTTGATAAATCAGTCATGATGAATCAGAGATGATTCTTCTCATTCAAGATGAGACCTGTGCCCAGTAGTGGTCCGGTAATGGGTAATGGGTTGAGGATGAATCAATGAATAAATGATGAAGATGATGATAGCAGGGATGTTGACGATGTCAGGGTATCTGACATATCACATAAGATTTCACTGTTCAAGATGGTTATCAATATTAAGCCTATTAAGTTACCTTTCCGCTGATCCAAAAGATAACTTTGACTGCTTCATAAATCATTACAATTTACGTAATTTTAATATCTGACTTATTATTTAATGACGAAATTAAATACCATATTATAAATATAGCGTAGGTAGATACAGGGTGAAAATTCGGCAGCGATCAGTGATCGGAAAATTGAAACTAAAAGTGCCGGCTATAAAGTATTTAACCGAAAAGTCCTAGAGTGGAGACCGCGAACAAGTAAGCGTAGTGTGGGGCGCCCTCCAGCACGTTGGACTGACGATATAAAGCGGGTGGCGGGAAGTGGCTGGATGAGGAAGGCTGAGGACCGGGTGTGGTGGCGTTCTCTGGGAAAGGCCTATGTTCAGCAGTGGACGTCCGCAGGCTGAGATGATGATGATGATGATGATAAAGTATTTTGTACTTAAAGATACAGGAATTTGATCCACAATGGCTTATGGTATCCATTTTAAAACAGAAGAAAACTGATGTTTTTTTAAGATTTCACATAATAGAGCATTCGCATTTGAACTCCTTAGTTTTGGGTATGGCGTATTTGATTGTAAAGTAGTCAATAAACCGTCAGCTTCCTTAGAAAAAAATTCGTCATTTGAAAAAATATGTAATGTGATATTGTTACGTGGTCGCGGTAATTGTCTACTGAACTACATAATACATTTTAGGTCTAGCAATAATGAGAGTGTTATAGCCGTTTTCTTCCACGTTCCCTAACTTTTACGGGATACCTAAGTTAAATTAGGTGACGCTTTCTGTCAATTTCGTTTTCACGAAACTTTAGGGAACCCTTGTTGGTGGAAATGACTTCGGGTTAGGGATTGCATTTAGGGGATATTCAGGGGCTACCGACGTAAAGGGACTCCTACTTAGGGGATGATTTAGGAATGGTTTTTGCAAACGGGCACTAGTCATTTAAGGTTGCGATTGCGATCGTCATACTGTAGCTGTTAACCTATGGTTCTGGTGTCAGAGTTAAGATGGGCTTAGCTATAAAAATGAGGAGTATATTCTTGGTGAGGTACGTGGGCCGAAACTTGAAGTGTACTGTGGACTTTAGTTTCAGTTTTGTATTGACTGACCGCTTTCAAAATCTCACCCTGTAATCACTTACTTGCTCGTTTTGACCAAATAAAACGGCCTTAATGAGCTATGCAATAAAAATAAGACTATTCAATGCAGGAAACATTGTAACGAATCGATATACTTAACAAGTTTGTAAAATTGTTTTTATAGCGGTAGGAATTTAATGGGCAATTTAAGGCTTACGAAATGTATGTCATGATATTATATTAATGTGTCGTTAATTGTATTATTATTCTATTAGCTCGTTGCACTAGCAGTTAGCTTATTTGGTAATAGATGACGGGATCGAAACCGGGCTTCGATTCCCCGTCGAGTCAAAAATGAATTGGGTTTATCTGACAAGAAATTCTCAGTAGGAATAGCCAAGACTTAGGAAGTAGGCGGTGTTTCGCCTCCGTGCCACGAAGAGAACACAAAGCCGTCCGTCGGTCCTTCGCCTGATATCTTTCCGGCCGTGTTGGATTTTCGTCCCACCGGCCTCCGAGAGTGAGGGAATAGAGAGCACACCTGTATTTACGCACACATTTGTGCACTGTACTAATATGCTATTGCAACTGCAGATAGCTAATCTCACAAGTATTTATCCTATAAAACTGGAGTACATAATAATATTGAAGTCGGTGAAAAATAGGTAACGATACACAATTTGATAATTACTCATTGCCTATATGTCGCCCTTTAGCTTTAGCTTGAAATTGGCCGACACGTGTGTAGATATTCTCGTAGATTACGTGACAGGTAGGTATAAAAATTATTTATTATTTTTATTTTTTATAATAAATACTTCATGAAGATTGTATTTTATTGATCAAGTTCTATTGCCCTTTACAGGCCGTAATTTTAGAGTAATTTAGAATTATAGTGCTTTTAATTTCCTCATTGTAATGGTCCAAATGTAGAAATAATATTATTATTAAAAAAAAAATTTATGATTAGAGAAATCTAGACGTAGTCGTAATTCCTAGTTCCATGAGAAATCCGGGTCCCATTTAGGTACTTAGTTAATGTGTCGAAAGAAAATTACTGTTCTAAATTAAAATTGCTTAAATCAATTTTGAATTTTACGATGTACAAATATAATATAACTAGCTGATGCCCGCGATTTCATTTTTCTCCTTGATTTTTCGGTAAAAAAGTAACCTATGTCACTATCTCGGACCTCAACTATACCCATGCAAAAATCACGTCCATCCGTTGCACTGTTGCGGCGTGATTGAAGGACAAACCAACAAACACACTTTTATAGTATTAGTATATTAAAAATTTAGTGCATTTAGTGGGGCACATAATTTTAAAGTAAGAACATGTTTGCTTACCTTTCCATGAGTTTATTTTTAGGGTTCCGTACCCAAAGGGTGCCAACGGGACCCTATTACCAAGCCTCCGCTGTCCGTCTGTCCGTCCGTCCGTCTTTCAGCGGGCTGTATCTCGTAAACCGTAATAGGTGTGTATTATATATAGTGTGTATTTCTATTGCCGCTATAACAACAAATAATAAAAATAAAATTAAATTAAAAAATAAAAGGGATAAAATATGAATGTAAAATTTTATTTTTTATTCTAGCATGTTGGGTGTCATTGTCTTAGAGCTCATTAAGTGGAGTTCAAATATATTTTTTATTATTTTTAGCTTCAAAAATGAAGTAATGGGGGGCGATCAAATTTGTATTCAAAACAAACGAGCATTTTTCCCCATTATGCTAATTTAGTACTATCTGAGAACTAGGATAGGTATCTAAATAATTATCTAGTTTTTAAAAAAGGGATTTGGTCATATTATGTACGGAACCCTAAAAGAGCGAGGCCCGACTCGCACTTGGCTGATTTTTTTAGATGCATTTGTAATAAAGGAAGACTGTAATTAAGAAAGTGTAGGTTTGGGAATGCGTGGTTTTAGTCGTAAAATTAATTGACTTCCAATTTAATTCGAGATGTTCATTTTGCCAGTTTATAATCACTGTAATAATATCAATAATATCAGAAAGTAAAAATACGGTAAAGTCAATAGTAATCAACATTTAATCATTAATCTAGAAAGTTCCAATTAAAAATATATTTTGCCAATTTCTTGTAACGATTGATAATAATAAAAAAATAAAAAGAGGAATTGAATGAGTTTCACGCTTCGTTTCAAGATTTTGATTTTGATTGCGCAACTGTTGAAATTATAAAACGTTGACCCATTTTTTCATGACGGAAAACTGAGCATTTTTGAGATTGCGCTTCAAAAACAAACATGCAAGATCTTTGATCGAAAAGTCTATGAAAATAATTCATAGCATAAATAATTCAATGCTGCGACTGGTCACTGGTGTCAAAAGTTTTGTTTCCATACTGGGCACGGTCACGAATCGGACCACCGTAAATATAGGACGAAGAAGCTCATACGAAAGTTTTCTCTAATTATTTTTATAATGCCTAGCCAACTAGGCTTCTTTTGTACGTGGTGCGACCTGGTAGCAAGTAATACAAAAACTAGACGATTAGGTCGTGATCCGTGCATAGTCTAACACCATAATTTAATATAAAAAATTCTTTTTAAAAAACCGATTTCAAACGCCCGCGTCAGTGCAAAGTGTATTGTGTATATTCATTGTTGATATTTTAAAAACTGCTAAAAATGGGACCACCTGGGAAGTATAATACCCATTGAAACAAAAAAATAATAATTTTCCAAATCAGTTCAGGCGTATTCGATTAATCGGTGAACATTCATAAAATAAAAAAAAGGTTCCGATCGACGAATTATCCTTTTTTGAAGGTTTCCAACCTTTCCGGGTTCCGGTTTAAAAACATTGTAGGCGTCCGCGCGGTGTAGGTAACATGTGTGGTGTAAATCCACTTGACATTAGGGAAACCAATTAGGGGTATGGGTTGAATGTTCACTGCCATACCCCTTCCAAGTTAGCTCGCTACCATCTTAGACTGCATCGTCACTTACCATCAGGTGAGATTGCAGTAAAGGACTAGCTTGTCATTGAATAAAAAAAAATATGTAACATGGGCCACTATAATACTCTAGTGAATAATAATTTCCAATTTACTGTCATGTTACTTTACTGTTGACCACACGTTGACCCATGTCATTTCCAAAAACGGCGATATGATTGCAAACCAGAAGCTCATCACAGTCAATTAAATATACGAAATGCGTCACAGTTGAAATCAGATTGGTACGCAATTAAATCCTAAGAGATTGACGAAAAGGGTAGAGCGGTTGTAAGAACTTTTTTGTATCATTTAATTAAGAATCCAATGGCATTCTATAAAAAATTGTTTTTTATTTAAAAAAAATTCATCCCCACTTTACATGTAGGCCTCCTACATGTAAACTGGGGATGAATTTTTTTTTCTCGTCTATCCCATAGTGTGGGGTGTCGTTGAATAGGTCTATTAAAAATATTGTGGGTGTGGGAACACCATTTTTCGATTCAGGGATCCGTTTGCGAAGTGGCCCCCCCCTCTGCCAGTTAAATGGTTGTTTATAGGATACATGAAAAAATTCACAGCAGTAGTATAAATAATGAGTTTTGTAGGAAAACTATCACGGCTAACCGCCTGTCGTTGCAGGCGGCGCCGCAACTAAAGGGGGCCATTGCCCCGAACAGTTACCCCGAGGCCCGTGAGGGCCTGCGAGGAAGAGTACTAATAGATATTATTAAAAAAAAAAAAAGTTACTACTAATTAATGGTAAGTAAGTTAAAATAAGTAGTGTAAGTAGAATATTTCGTAGTATATTATAGTATTTAAACCATGGAACTCAAAATATATTCAATATTCATAAATAAAATAATAGCACTATCCTCGGTCAGCAATAATATTTGTGACTTGCAACTACGGAACCCTACACTGCACGTGGCCCGACACGCACTTGACCGGTTTTTCTTTGTCATGTCCACCGATTTTGTCCTATCGGCTCAGTACATAATAATTCAATGCCTATCGGCTAATAAATTTTATCGTTTAAGTAAATATCATTGATAAAATCTTACCAGTTATTTATATAAATGCTCATGAAACAACGTGCATACTAAGTTTCACTTTACATATTATCATAAAGCTTATTGATTGGGCAATGTGCTGAACCATGAATTCAAGGAGACTTTTCCTTTGTCATGTACTTGTGTCGAAATATTATCATTTTCTAATAATAATTTACTATTGCAAGATTTTACTGCCAACCGGCGGCTTCTAAAGATTTTTACAATCATACTAATCATACGGTGTGGAACACACTTCCAACATCTGTGTTTCCGGCCACGTATAACCTCAGTACCTTCAAGGCAAGAGTGAATAGGCATTTTCTAGGTAAGCGCGCTCCAACCTAGACCTCATCAGTGCTGTCCAGCATTGATTGTCGTCAAGCGCCTATCCCGAAATAAAAAAAAAAGTAAACAAATACTTTATAATATTATAAATGCGAAAGTGTGTTTGTTTGTTGGTTTGTCCTTCAATCACACCATAAAAGAGCTACGGATTGACGCAACTTTTTGGATGGGTATAGTTGAGGACCGAGAGTGACATAGCTGGCAACTTTTCATCTCCGAAAATCAAAGAGTTCCCGAGGGATTTTTAAAAACTAAATCCACGCGGACGAAGTCATGGGCATCAGTTTTACTTTTAAGACTTACTTACTTTTTTAAGTTTTACTTTTTTTAAGACTTTTTATTTATCCAATTCAAAAATTGGTTGCTTTTCGATATTGAAATCGATTTATTCAACAACATGATAGTTATTATCATCACACTATTAAGATTATGTTTAAACCATGAAATTACAAAACTGTTTTGAAACGGTCATGGGTTGCCGGTCGATAAAGTATCTACTTACCTATTTAAAAAGAAAAAGAAAAAATAGCGTATCTAATAATGAACTTGTGATATTTGGTGCTAAGTATTACGTACACAAATCTCTAAAATTAGTTGAATTGATAGGTACCTGCTACAAGTAGTGATAGCCTAGTGGTTAGTACTGCTGTCTTCTATTCGGGGGGTTGCAGTTTCTATCCCGGGCACGCACCTATGGTTTTTCTAAGTTAAGTGCGTTTAAGAAATTAAATATCACAAGCTTTCAACGAAAGGAAAACATCGTGAGGAAACCTGCTCACCTGAGGGTTCTTCATAATGTGCTCAAAGGTGTGTGAAGTCTGCGAATATGCATTAGCGTGGTGGAAACTATGGCCTATATCCCCTCTCTGAGAGGAGACCTGCGCTCAGTAGTGAGCCGTTGTTGGGTTGATGATGATGATGACAGGCACCTCCTCGTACATAAAAGCACGCATTCTTTTTAAAAATGTTCGTGGGAAAAGAAAAACACAAAGCTTATTCTTACCAATTTAAATTACCTCTGTGGTATTACCTAATTAGGCATTAAGTTGTACCAATTTAATTGAATGTAGGTGTGGTAGGTAGATATTTGAACTATTCAACAGTGACCCATTATTATTTACCCATAAAAAAAATTCTAAATTTAAAACTCGGGATAAAAAATATCGATAACACAACTTTTATTGATATGAACTTGGCTTTATGCAAAAAAGCTTTCCGTATCCGGTTCGGCTTGGCCCCACTTGGCCTTGATTTCATGTGAAGTGAAGAAAAGGTCTAACTGAAACTTGCATACCCAATATCTTTATTGATATTAATAAATGCGAAAGTGTTTGTTGGTTTGTCCTTCAATCACGCAGCAACGGAGAATCGGATTGACTTGATTGTTTGCATGAAGTTTGTATGGTTATAGTTGAGCATTTTAGTGATACGCTACTTTTTATATCGGAAAAACAGAGGGAACTCTCTATTTTTCCGATTTTGCAGGATTTTTGAAAACCTAACTTCACGTGGATGAAGTCGCGAGTAAAAGCTGACTAAGAAGGTAGACCTTACAGAATATATTATATTTTTTGTAGCCTTCCCGAATTATTATTTATTGTACTGATTTATTGTATTATTTTCTTTTCTAGCCAAGTTTAGGTTACACAAAAAGAAGGCACCGCCAAGGTATGGAACACCCTTCCAGCACCGTGTTTCCTGCCACCTATAATTTGAGTACCTTCAAGGCAAGAGTGAATAGGCATCTTCTAGGCAAGCGCGCTCCAACCTAGACCTCATCAATGCTTCCCAGCGTTGATTTACGTCAAGCGCAAGCCAAATATCAATTTAAAAAATCCTTAGCGGCTTTGATTTGAACGAAACCATTACATGAAAATTATGTTTTCAAATGAGAAAAACGCTGGGAAACAGCATAATAGTTTACGGGTATACGTTGAGATGATTATCCTTCTAACCATAAACAATGTGCAAGGATAGTTTGCGTTGCCTTAAATGCGCAAAGCAAATTACAGTTTGAATGATAAATAATGGAGGCGGTGGTTGTTTCTAATTTTCAAGGCTTCCCTACAAGGTGTTGCGGTTTGGGAACTTAGCTTAGCAAGCCGTGGTCTCATTTGCTTTGTTAGATGGTAATTTACGCTCAAATTGGCCACGTAATTGTTCGTTAGTAAACTATGTGACTCATTTTAGTTTTATTTGGCTTGTTTTAGTCTGTTTTTGAAAGTGTCCAGGTGATAGGAGATGGGCAGGGCATGTGATTGTGATCAATGATCATAGACTCGCTTGAAGAAAAATGTGGGAAGGAGACCATCCTGTCTGCACACTCCGACAATAACCTCATCAAGCATGTGGGGAAGACTTGGGTTGATACTGACGCAACTTTGTAAAAGTATATTTGAATAAAACAATTTTCTATTCTGTTCTTTTCTATCTTACTGAAAACTATTTATATGAAGATTTGGAACATTATCTTGCTTGATATAGCTTCTTTCCCTTTAACCTTTTAAATAAGCACTCTGATACAAAGACATGATTACATGGAAAAAATCATACGGAGTTAAATACGTGGCGGAAATGGACCTAAGTATCACATTTCGAGTGCATTTATTACAAAAGTGACTTTAATGTCAAGGCGTTTAAGTTGAGATTAATAAATTGTAATTTATGTGTATCATTTCATATCGAGAGATAGTTGAAAGGGTTAACTCATGACAACGTAAAGGCCGTTGGCAAGGTCGTCGGTCATACTGTAGCCGTTGTGGTCATTTAATATAATAAAATAATGGATTAAAACCGTGTTAAATACATGCATACAAGGATTTTTCCACGTTACGTTAATTTACTCGCGTCACGCATCATTTTTTACCCAACTACCGAAAGAGGTTAATATTTTTCGAGCGTATAATAATTATTATGTGCTTATTTTTTATTACCTTAAAGGAGTCCAGCTCCTATAACATCTCGGCAAGATATTTCACGACATTTCTGTGGCATCCCGCGATTATCCAGCGATCCAAATCCCTTCCAAAAGACCTAGTTTGTCGTTGGTGGGCGGTGGCATCTTTATATAAAGGGAAAATATGCTTATATACCTTTAAGGTTCATCTAATTATTTCGATAAAATCTCGCCTCACGACAATATAGTCACGTCGCCATCAAATTAACACTGCGATAAATCTAAAACATAATTGCTTTCATTTTGTCGTATCTTAGGACAGAAAATCGAGGACACGAAGCACGATATATGCAACATCCTTATCCTTGCAGGAAACAGTACGTCTTTGGGTTTTAAGTGTGATCAAGTGCATCTAATCGCGTCGATAAGATCTCGCGTCACGATGTGCAATTCGTGTATTGTCGTAAATCCAGCGAGCCTGCGGTTCCGCGTTCCACGCCACGGGTCGCTTCGACGCTTGAGTAAGGCTCTCTACCCACGTCAGACTTTTTGCAGGTTCGATAATCGGGCCGATAATTTCGACTTTTATCACAGAAATTGACCGTCTCTTTGAAGGATGTGTGCGTTTAAATATTGCAATCTGTATAATTATGTTGAATTTTTTTTTTTCGGAAAAAATCGGTCACCGACTGTCGGACGTGGCTGGAGCGAACTGAACAAGCTCAAAGCTTTTAAAGACAGTGTAAAGTTTATACCTATTTTGTAGATGTAGGGTCGTCACTCGTCAGTGAAGATGAGGTAAATTAAGCAAAATCTCAAATCTGCATTGTCAGTGAAGATGAGTAAGCCTATGATGATGGAGCGCGCTTGCCTAGAAGTTGTCTATTCACTCTTGATTCTTTAAATATTACTTTTTTGCTCGCAACTTCGTCTGCGTGGAGTTAGTTTTTAAAAATCCCGCGGGAACTTACTGTTTTTCCGGTATAACAGCCCAACCATACCCAACCCAGGCAAAAAAATCACGTCGAT
The DNA here is from genome assembly GCA_029955525.1 of Oeneis ivallda. Lineage (NCBI taxonomy): Eukaryota > Metazoa > Arthropoda > Insecta > Lepidoptera > Nymphalidae > Oeneis > Oeneis ivallda. The sequence continues at coordinate 23,628,571 of JARPMR010000003.1, forward strand.
CGATCGATAATTAATATGAGTACCTAATGAGTGTATTATAAACGTACGTATTCATTACATGACCGATACTTTGGAGGTAATTAAATCAGTCGATGGAATTTAGGCTAAAAAGATTTTATCTTGTTTTTACCATATTTGTGACAATAGGTTGAACACTATGACCCCGGTCCAAATTACATAAATATCTTTTGTATTCACAAGTATTAGTTCTTTCACGAACGATGTTGAAATTCCAAGTTGGAGAATTGATGTACTTAGTTCTTTCACGAACGATGTTGAAATTCCAAGTTGGAGAATTGATGGCTAAATGGGTAAGATACAAATATTTTCTTATCTGCGATGTTTTGGAATGCGTTTGTCTACGATATCGGTGGATCTTAATTTTTCAGTGAAAGGAAAAATGTCAAAATATATTATTAGATTTCAAATATAAATCATTACAATTGAATAAGAAAGTATGATTGTTTGTCCTTCAAGGTTCAACTTTTTGCTGATAGTAAGTATGACAAATCATCATCATCATCAGCAACCCATCAACGGCTCACTACTGAGCGCAGGTCTCCTCTCAGAGAAGGTTTATAGGCCATAGTCCATCACGCTTGCCCAATGCGAATTGGCGGACTTCACAGCGTTACAAATAACGATATACAATAACTCAATGACGAGGTTTTAACCTACGACCTTCCGATTGATTTCAGTCTGCCGCTACGCTCTACTAGCCCTCGGCTAGATTAACTATTGAGAAAGAAAGTTTCAGATGCTTTTGATAAATCTTGTGACAAAAACTACTTATACGGAAATGTTGCGTTTGAACTTACACAAATCTTAAATCTGTCGAATACAATAATTATTGCACACAGCTTAGTTTGTACTTTGACAAGCATATCTCTTTTTGTCCACGCAATCTGATTATAATCTGATTGAAATTCTGTAATATTGAAATCAACGCTTAGATGACTAAAATTGAATGTTTCGGTGTATTTGACAGGATGGGGGATGATTTTTTGATTGGGCAGAAATCTTAGCGTATTAGGACTTATAGAATAGATTTACATCTAGTCGATTGTCCTACTCTTTATAGTAAGATGTACAAAAGATTGAGCGTCAGTGAGTATCAGAGTTTGATACTTTCTTGCCTAACTATAAATCAACAAAGTAATTGAAATAGCTAATTGAGCACTAGCTTTTGCCCGCGGCTACATCCACGTGGAATTAAGTTTTTAAAAATCCCGCAGGATCTCTAGGGTAAAAGCCGGATAGTTGCCACACTTTTTGAAATTACTTTATATCTCTCAGTAAAAAAGCAAAATACTATACTTCTTTGCAAAACGGATAGGTACTTTGATTTATTATCTTCCAATTTATGAAAGTAAAAAAAACATTAGGTATCTTCGATATTTCCAAAGTATTGGCAATTTTTGCGGACCTCTTGGATCAACTATGCCATATGGGGGATAGTCGCCTAATCAATACAAATTACGTTTAGGATAGATGCACCGCATATTATCGCATATTATAGATATATATAGATATTTATCCCGCAAAAACTTTGATCGCACCTTGCCTCTCCTGCATGCAATCGCATAGAGATATGTAACACGGTCAACTTGGTGGTAGTTTTAGTCTCTCGATAAAGAAATAAAATAACATGTGATTCAAGCGGGAAACTAGGGTAATTATTACAATCTAGGCACAACTGTCAACAACAACGGGCAACTATCCTGGTTTTAGTTTATCCTATACCCTATGTTTAGAATAAGATTTTGTTTGTGTGACTCTCCAAGTCCTCGATTATATTCACTCAAGTCGCTATTCAAAAATCACTGTTGCACTTTCGCATTTAAATTAATATTAGTAGGGATACCTAGTAGGAATAGTTACGTGAAGTATTTTCGACCAAGTATGCCGGTATGCTGATACGTATAAACTGATTAGATCAGAGATAGCTGTTCGTGTAAATGCAAATCGCAGTTCGTTTAGTCAATTGAATTTATTACCTTGTACATCTCAGTATACAACGAAGTCTCTTTCTTGAAATAAAACTAAAAACTAGTCGCATTCCTTACTATGTGTGAATCTTGTGGGCGTACATGCCTTGGATATAGAAATAATTTTTAAAACATTTTACGGAACATAAGAGAAAAATCCGTCAATGGAGGGATAGCTCAAATGCCACGTAACATTAAAAAGCTAATTACAGCTCATAGATTCTGGGTTGTTAGTCGCTACGCACCTACTAGATACCGAACTTCCTATAAATAATAGCTCCTTGAACGCGGCAACGTAATATCATAAATGTGTATTGACGAGTGACGAGACGTGAGAGACGAGTGTGAAACGTCAAACATTGCTACGAGACTGTCGCGGGTACGCCAGTTCAGGCGTACTGTGAATTTCCGCAATTTACTAGTACGCCGACGGTATCTAGTAGGTGCGTAGTGACTATCAATCCCAAATCTATGTTAAAGATATTGCAGCTGATTGCATGATGAAACAAAAAGAAAGAAAAAAAGTTTATAATATAGAGACATTGCTTCAAAATTCCGCTTATTTAGTGTTGTGGGCATCACAGTGGAGACGATAATACGAGAAATTAAGGCTTTAGTGCACTGATCTGTTCCTAATAGTATAATTATTATAATAAGTACTTGGGTGACCGAGTCTAGCTCGGTTTTTATTTTTTGGTAAATCGTGTTCTTTGGAAATTACTTCCCTTTATATATGTTTGTGGGAAATTATATTGTTGCTTGATAAATAATAGTTTTTCTCACAAAAGAAGGAACTTGAAAAAAAAGGGAAAATAAAATCATGTGGACTCGAACCGGGGTCGTCTGGCTTAGGGACCGCCCGTTCCCACCTGAACTATTCAAACCTCGAAGATGGTGGCGAAATTTACTTTCGTATTCTAATGATATTGTAGGGGTTTTTCATTGCTTGAAAACACGAATAAAACGGCGTTTTCTAAAAATGAAACCTAGCTAGATCGATTTATCGCGCCTGAAAACCCCTGCATACTAAATTTCATGAAAATCATTAAAGCCGTTTCCGAGATTCAGATATATATACAAGAATTGCTTGTTTAAAGGTATTAGATAGATATATGGATTAGATACAAGCATTTGGGGGATGGTTGTCGCTCGCGTCCGTAGGATTTACCACCTTCTCCTCGAACAAGGTCCACCCTACACGTGTCCCCTGGGTGGTGCAAAACGAGCTGACAACGCCGAACAACAGGCGGCGGTCAAATATCCTGTACCTGGGCTACCACAAGCCTTGAGGGACTAAATCCCCTCTAAACAACGGTGGCGTAGTAACTTAACCACAGCCTGTGTGCCTAATACATTTGCCTCAGACAGGTAATCAGTGACCTTGAGATCCTACTAAACTCTAAAAGACTGTCGTGGAAGGACTAGGGAACCCACCACGATAATTTTCCCAAGAAAGCCTTGTCATGGAATCAAAACATAAGGAAAGACGTTTGTCGGACGATCCGCGTAACGACCGGCGCCCCCAGGTATCCGGGCTTGGAGGTGTGAAATGTGCAACCGAAGTTTCTTTAGGGGTAGATCACCAGGCCACTAAAAGAAGAACTGCTACTGGTGTCATAAACATACAGGAGAACATCTCAATACAAAAACAGCTTCGTATTGGCACATGGAATGTTAATGGTTTACTGCAAACCGGCAAGATGAGCATAGTGGAAAACGAAATGAACACTCACAAATTGGCAATACTAGGCATCTGCGAAACACATATGCGAGGACAAGGTCATATCAGAACCATAGATGGGAGCACACTGTACTTCTCTGGCAGCTGCGACTCGTGCAGAAATGGTGTGGGGATCCTTTTGTCATCTCGATTGACAAAATATGTTCGTGGGTACAATCCCATATCGGACCGTATTATGTTATTAAAACTCAACACCAGACCCTGCACACTTAACATCGTACAAGTATATGCTCCGACAGCTCAGTCAACAGAGGAGGATATAGATAAATTCTACAGTACTCTCGAGAAAACCCTGAGCAGTATACCTAGCCGGGAAATTACACTGATCCTTGGAGACTGGAATGCAAAAGTTGGTAATACCGCTGAAGATGAGCACATCCGTAGTGTGGTCGGTAAACATGGACTAGGCATCAGGAATGAACGCGGTGACATGCTCATTAGTTTCTGTCTTGAAAAGAAGCTGACAATCATGAACACGTGCTTCCAACATCACCCCCGTCGACTCTATACTTGGAGATCTCCTGGCGACAGATATCGAAACCAAATTGATTATATCATAATAAATAATCGCTGGAGATCCTCCGTATCGAATACTAAGACCTATCCTGGAGCCGACTGCGGATCCGATCACACATTACTTGTCGCAGACTTCACACTCCGCCTAAAAGCACCTAAGAAGGGACCGAGATACTTAGCACCTAAACTAAGTCCCGCAGAAGCTTCTGTTTTCAGAAAAACTGTTGATCAGAAACTCAATGATAATTACCCACCTGACCCACACAATGCCAATTCGCTTTGGGAACATTTAAAGACCCAAATTGTAGACGCTTTGGATAAAACAACCAAAGATCGGAATCTCGACCCAAAACGAAATTCGTGGCTTAGCCAAGACACATGGGCTCTTATAAAAGAGAGAAAAGGTGTTAAAACCCAAGGACTTAGCAAGCCGGATGCTCTGAACAAATACTCGAGCCTAAATAGAGAAATCCAAAGTAGTTGCCGCAGGGATTTGAGCAAATTCATTGAGGATATTTGTTGCAATATCGAAAAACATGCGATTAAGTTACACACCGCAGATCTTTTCAAAAAGGTTAAATTGTTGACTAAGAAATTCGAGGCCAAAAATTGGGTCGTGGATGACGAAGATGACAACCCAGTGTTTGAGGTAGACTTGATTGCAGACAGATGGCGTCGCTACTGTGAACAGCTTTACAAATGTCCCTCAGTGCTAGAATTCAATACAATAGCCTGGAATGATCTTGAGTTAGAACCACCAATCCTACGATCAGAGATCACAACTGCTTTAGGGATACTCAAGAACAGGAAAGCTCCAGGGCCTGATGCAATTACTGCGGAAACGCTGAGACTTATAGGCGATAGAGGGATTGACATTCTACAGGAAATCTGCAACCATATTTGGCACTCTGGGGAATGGCCCGACGACTGGACTAACTCAGTCATATTACCTCTCCACAAGAAAGGATCCACAAAGAAATGTGACAACTACAGGACATTGTCTTTAATCTCCCACGCAAGTAAAGTCATGCTACACATCATTAACAACCGCCTTCGCCACTTTTTGGACTGCCAAATTCCAGAAGAACAAGCAGGCTTTGTTAAGGGCAGGGGTACCCGCGAACAGATACTCAACATCAGACAGATCATAGAGAAGAGCTATGAATTTGACAATCCTGTCATCATCTGTTTCGTGGACTACAGCAAAGCTTTTGACTGTGTTGATTGGACCTGTCTGTGGAAGGTACTATCAGAACTGGGCGTACCTTTACATCTTGTGGTACTATTACAAACCCTATACAAAAACAGCCGAGGTTCCGTTAGAATAGATAAGACCATGTCAAACCCATTTCATTTCCAAAAAGGCGTGCGTCAGGGATGCATTTTGTCACCCATACTTTTTAATGTTTATGGAGAGTACATAATCCGTCGCACATGTGAAGCTTGGGATGGGGGCATAAACATTGGTGGCACCAAAATTACTAACTTACGGTACGCTGACGACACTACACTTTTGGCGTCCAATGAAGCAGAAATGGTGACCCTCCTTGGCAAATTGGAAAATGAAAGCAAGAAACTTGGTCTTTCTATCAATCCATCTAAATCGAAGATCATGATTGTGGATCGAAGTGGCAAACTTGAACTCACGGGTGCACTCAAGCTAGAAGTGGTTACCAGCTTTACTTATCTAGGCTCATGTATCACCAACAATGGATCTTGTGAACCAGAGGTGCGCAGACGCATTGGTATGGCAAAGAACGCCATGTCCCAGCTATCAAAGATCTGGAGTAGCAGGAGCATATCAATACGCACCAAGCAAAGACTGGTAAATGCGCTGGTTTTCTCCATATTTTTATACGGTTCTGAAACATGGACTATTCGGGCTACAGACCGCAAACGCATTGATGCCTTCGAGATGTGGTGCTGGAGGAAGATGCTTAAGATACCCTGGACTGCATTCAGAACCAACGCATCTATATTGAAAGGGCTTAATATAAAAACCAGGCTGTCGACTATATGTCTCAGGCGCACCTTGGAATACTTCGGACACATTGCCCGCCGTAGCCCTGGAAACTTAGAAAAACTACTGGTCACGGGCAAGGTGGAAGGGAAGAGGCCAAGAGGACGTAGCCCCATGCGTTGGTCCGATCAGATCCGCACTGCACTCGGAACTTCGTTCCACGCCGCTCTACACAGTGCCGAGAACAGAACCACCTGGAGAAACATCGTACGGGAGAAGGTGATCCATGCAAAGGATCGCGACCCTCAGTAATGAGGACAACGATGCAGAGAGAGAGAGACAAGCATCATAGAACTAGGATTTACGACTACGTCTAAAACAGCATTTCGATTAGAAATGTCCCAACCAATGACAAAAAAATTCACTAACTCGATCCGGATTCATAAGACAAGGTCATAGTTGCTGTAAGAAATCGTGCAAGACATCAAACTGTACATAATATGTATAAACTTTACTAGCTTTATCCTGCGACACGTTTTTTCTAAAATCTCGGGTTCCTTTAATTTTTTCGGGATAAAAAGTAGCCTAAGTCACTCTTCAGGTCAGTCTACCTAATACCCTTACATGAAATCAAGACAATAATACACCGTTCTGATGCGGCGTGATTGCAGGAAAAGCAAACTCAGTACGAGTAGATGAATTTAATCCAATCGGATTACGAATGTCTCTCTGACCCTGAACCAGGGAATATAAATTTGTACCCGGATGTCTCGCTTCCTCATTGATTAAACTAAAGATTAGTACGGACCGCGGTACATTGTGCCTATTGTCTGACCATACACGTTGCGGGCAAGTGGGCGGTACCAAACTCGACTTACTTGTACCACTTGTACAGTGGCGGACCACCAGTGGTTTTTGATAGTATCTATCATGTAGGAAGTCAAAAATAACAACGGCTTTTAATGTAGAGTACCTTCCGCTGTTTTAACCAACCTGAAAAAAGGAGGCCCTTTGTTTGCTATCTATGTTACTTTATTTATACCTTTTAAATAGGAATCAATAGTTTAGATTAGTTTGGTTTTGAAGTGGGAGAGATTATTCAAACATTTTACAAATTCCACTGTTTCCACTTAACTAAACTAGTGGTTCGCCCCGAACTGAGACCTCGCGGTAACGGTATCCCATGATTATTCATTCAATCGATACATGACGACCAAAACTGACATTATTATTATTATGCCCGTTTTCACCAAACATACCTAAATCATCCCCTATGTAGGAGTCTCTTTACGTAGGTAGCTCCAAAACACAATCCTAAGTCCTAACATCCGTCCCAATGTCCTTTTAGGTGTCCCGTACAGGATCGTGATAAAGAAGTTGACAGTAATCATCACATAACTTATCATAGGTAGCCCGTAAAGGTTAGGGAACGTCAGTGAAAACATTGAATTATTATGTAGGTACTAACGAGTGAAAACGGGTTAGGGGCATCCGTACAAATCGTCATCTATCGACGCGAATAGAAAATATACAAAATGATATTTAACTAAAGAATAATTTTAATTGAATAATATGTTATTATATTATGTACCTAAATAATAATGGTCGACGCAAAACTGTTTTTGGGATAAATCGTAGTCGTAACTCCTAGTTCAATGGAATAGTTAATGACTGCGCCATCTATTAGCATTATTGTGAAGCTATGTGAAATTTACTGATGCTCATTAAAAATTAAATAATCTCGTTTCTTTATAATATTCATATAATTTTAGTATTTGTTGTTCAAGTACAGGATACAAGTGAAGTAAGAAAATAAGTACAACTTGAAAATATATAGAAAATTTTCCAGAGAGCGTCTTCAAGCGAGCGTATTAAATCGCCACTTTGGAAGCCCCCCATTTCGTCAATTTTAGGAAAAAAATAAAAAAAAAATACGGTTGTACTCTGTTCCAAATTGTCTTTAAATTGATACACAGAAAACCTATGAATCGCAAATAAAAAAAAATTTCTTCGCATTCGCTTCTATGTGAGCCCCCCTGAAATAAAGATTTTTATAACTTTTTAAGCCATTTTCGGCTGGAGGCCATCGGTTTACATATTATATCTAAATTTGAAGTAATTACGTTCAGTAATTCAAAAGTTATAAGGCTCTGACAGACGGACGGACGGACGGACGGACGGACGGACGGACAAGTGCAAATCGCTCTAGTAAACTCAGAGACCTCGCTTCGCTCGGTCAAATATGGAATTATTCAAGGGGTGGACCAAAAAATTCCTGAAAAGCCGGCAATGCATTGGTGGTGCTTCTGGTGCTGCAAATGTTCATGGGCGGCGCTAATCATTTAACATCATCATAAAAAAAATCCAACTTTAACGATGAGTTACATAAAGCTTATAAATAGATACTAGTATGTCAACTTCATCGTTCGCTTTTTGAAAATCCCGAGGGGACTGTCAAAAGCTAATGTCCGTCTTCATAATGCAAGCTATCTCCGTTCCAAACTTCGTCAAAATCGATTCAGCGAAAATGCATTAAACTATCCACTATGGAAAATTCATCAACAGGTTCTTTTTTTTTACGACGGAACCCTACTTGGCAAAATTTTTCGAAATCTCATTTCAAAGTTAAGACAATGCAGTTCATATTACAAAAGAACAGAAGGTAAAATATGTAATGAGAGTTGTATAAATTATAAATGTTTTCTAAACGCTGCTTGCTGTAATATTGCGAGCGATTGTTACACATCTTTTCCTCAGTTTGATTGTAGACTATCGAAATATTTATATGCGAAGTAGTTTTCTCTTCGTCTGTTTGTTTGTTTTTTATTTGATTCCAAGTTGGCCCTTGACCAAGATTTTACGTGATTAAAAGTGGCGATGCCATCCAAGATGGTCGGTCTTTTAAAAGTCTTATTTCATACGAAAAAAATGCCCACCTATAATGAAAGCGAAAGTGTGTTTGTTTGTTGGTTTGTCCTTCAATCACTCAGCAACGGAGCAGCGTATGCAGGCATCAATATACGTAGTTGAGGAGTTAGAGAGTGACCTTTATCTCGGAAAATCGGAAAAAACAAAAGGTCACCGCGGGATTTCAGAAAAGTTTAACTCCACGTGGACTAATCTGGGGGCAAAAACTATACAAGTTTAAAATATAATTGAATTTTTATTTACGAGTATATCCTTCAGAATTTTGGCACCTGCCTCCTTAGCCAAGTTACACTTCGTTGAATCTATTCTCTTTCTATGATCGTTAACGCTTGAAGGTTTGGCTAGGGCTAGACTAGATGGCGCTGCAGCTGATCAAAGACAGAAGTGTATTGATTATATTTCGCGGCATTTTGTATTATAAATGTTTTGTTTAGCATTTATAATTTTATATAGAGAAATTCTTTTTAAACAGACGACTTCAAACTCCCGCTTTACTACATTACACACACTATACAAAATATATAATTTATGGGTGGTATTTTAAAAACCGCTCAACCGATTTCGGTGAAATTTATAAGGGACCACCTGAGAATTATGTATATATAAGTTAACAAAAAAGAATTTTCCAAATTGGTTCAGACGTCTTTGAGTAATCGTTGGACATACATAAAAAAAAAGATTCCGACGAATTGATAACCTCCTCCTTTTTTGAAGTCGGTTAAAAATGCATAAATTATTCACTGCAGTGTTCATTTAAAATGAAAGACAAAGAGAAGATAGTAAATTAGGTAATTTTATTATTGTACCTTGTTCGAGTTTCAAAATCGCAAACTGGATGGCGCTGCAGCCCTAACCAAACCAAACGTTAACGATCAAAAAAAGAGAATAGAAACAATCCAATGTAACTTGGCTAAGGGGCCTGTACAGGTGACATAATAATTTATACGCTTTAGAGTTTTATGGAAACTTCACCCTCAGAATGCTTCAATTTCATTTACTTCCAAATAGTGATATATATCGCACCGGGAAAACGGTTCGGTAATTTTATTCTTGATCTCATGATTTACGTTACAAAATTAGAAACCATCCATAAGACGTTATTTAAAGTAAGTTGTCTTACGTAATACGTATATTTAATAGAAATTTTACTCATAATTATGCTAAACGAACCTAAGGAATTTTAGTTCTTAATTGCAATAGAACAATTTTCAAATTTGCATTTTTATTATTAGATTATGTTAAGCCGATGCATCTAATAAATCAAAACATATTGCCAATGTAAACTGACCTCTCAAATTAATTTAAATTTTTACTATCGAACGATAACGCTTAGAACAGAAGTTTCTTATAAAGTTCAGTTCCAAACGAAGCTCAAAACAACCAACGAATGTGTGAGACGTGTGTCTTGTAATTATTTTCTGGTACTGGTACTGATAATTACGTTTTTGATAGCTATTGTGATGAAATATTATATGACAGCTTTTCACAGTACAGTAGGTACGACATTTTTTAATAAAATTTTCTGCGAGCTCGTCGTACTAACGCGACAATACTGCGTAGTCAGTCTTTGAAGGCTTACTAAAAATGGCTTATCACCGCGACGACTATTGCCCTTCTAACATATTCTATAGTTCGATGATTTTTACATTAAATTCGGTGGGAGGAGGTCTTAGATAATGGTACAACACCTAGACGAGATGGGGCCGGTCGATAACAAATTGCTTAATTATTATTTCAACAATGGTTTACGCTAATGTATTACAGACGCGTAGCTTGACCCTGTATTCGTTTACGATTGTTGCATTTAGCAGGCCCAGAAGGTTGGTTCAGTACTTAGGAGTAAATACCGCAAGGTTCATTTAAACTTGTAACCTTAGATTGCACAATGCACATCTGTCTTGGTTGACCATATGGCTAAAGAAATGCACAGAATACCTACATATTAACTCATGAATACTTTTTAGGCTTAAGATACTTTGAGCGAAGCGTCAAATTCGCTGAAACCAAGGCCTTTACATTTAATACAAATACAAAATTCAAAATTATTTATTTCACGTAGGCCTACCTGTGGCTCCTATGAAAAGTCATGACTCTACCATCGGTTCGGAAAGCGGATTCTGCTGAGAAGAGCCGGCAAGAAACTCAGCAGTTGCTCTTTTCAAAATAATCATTTTTGCGAATTGAAGCGAGAATCCACTCGCTCACTTGCACTTGCATTTTCCTGGTTTTGCACATATTAACATGCGTTCATCCTCCTAACGCATCGGCTGCCCACTACTGGGAATAAGTCTCCTCTCATAAAGAAGGGTTTAGGTCATATAGTTGTGTATGGTAGTGGCCCAACATCATTGGAATAAAGTAAAATCGAAAAATATTTTTAGTTTTATTAAAAAAGGGGGAAAATCGGGGGTTTGAAATTTCAAACTAAAATAACTATACCGAGTGGGGTATCATATGAAAGGCCTTTACTTGTGCATTCTAAAACGGTTTTTTATTTATTTCTATATATAATAGTTTTTGAGTAATCGGCCAAAATGTCGAAAAAAATACCGTCCCCCCCCCCCCCCCTCATCTCCGAAGTTTACCAATCGAAAAATCTGAAATAATTATGGTCAATAGAAGTTTATGTATATTTTACAGGAAAAATAAAAGCAACGCGAAAATTATTTTAGTTTGATTAAAAAAGGGGGAAAATCGAGGGTTTGAAATTTGAAAGTAAGATAAATATACCGAGTGGGATATCATATGAAAGGCCTTTACTTGTGCATTCTAAGACAGTTTTTTATTTATTTCTATATATAATAGTTTTTGAGTAATCGGCCAAAATGTCGAAAAAAATACCGTCCCCCCCCCCCCCTCATCTCCGAAGTTTACCAATCGAAAAATCTGAAATAATTATGGTCAATAGAAGTTTATGTATATTTTACAGGAAAAATAAAAGCAACGCGAAAATTATTTTAGTTTGATTAAAAAAGGGGGAAAATCGAGGGTTTGAAATTTGAAAGTAAGATAAATATACCGAGTGGGATATCATATGAAAGGCCTTTACTTGTGCATTCTAAGACAGTTTTTTATTTATTTCTATATATAATAGTTTTTGATTAATCGGCCAAAATGTAGAAAAAAATACCGTTCCCCCCCCCCCCCTTATCTCCGAAGTTTACCAATCGAAAAATCTGAAATAATTATGGTCAATAGAAGTTTATGTATATTTTACAGGAAAAATAAAATGAACGCGAAAATTATTTTAGTTTAATTAAAGGGGGAAAATCAGGGGTTTGAAATTTTAAAGTAAGTACCGTTCCCCCCCCCCCCCCCCCTTATCTCCGAAGTTTACCAATCGAAAAATTTGAAATAATTATGGTCTTATGTATATTTTACAGAAAAAATAAAATCAACGCTCTAACTAGCATAGTTTATATTAACAATAAACCTCTACAAACAAAGTTAACGATAAATAAGCAAATTAATTTAATATTATCGTTTTACTTTTACTTTTGGAGTACGGAACCCTCGGTGCGCGAGTCCCACACGCACTTGGCCGGCTTTTTTTAACTCATAAAATAATTTTAAAAATAATTCATTACTGCAATTATTAATTAATTCGAATTTCGTGTTGAGACAAGTAGTTTTTTACTTTAGAACATTTCTCGCACGAGTGGTTATTTTCGAAATAAGAAACTCTCACTTAATTGCTTGAATCGCTGAATGAATACAAATTATTATTGTTAGAAGGATACAAATGAATGCTTTTACATTGTTAACATTATTATATTATAATAAAAAATTATATTCTGACAATAAAATAAATGGTTATCTTACAAAATTTATAACATTTAATGTTGCGTACAATAATTTAAAAAGCATTCCTAAATGTTATAAAATTTTGTAACATTGTAATTAAACTTGCTATCAATTAATTTTATCTGAATGCATAAGGCGGAGTACGAAATATTTTAAAATGTAAATAAGTAGAGTAGCACTTAGCAGTTAAACCAAAGTTTTACAATCGCGTAATGAAATATTGTTTCGTGGTAATTTTGGAAGGTATGTATTTAAAAGAAGATCAATTTATGAAATATTACTAGCTTTTGCCGGGACTTGTCCCCGTTGAGTCAGGTTTTTATAATTCAGCGGGAATCATCTGTTATTCCGGGATAAAAGTAGCCACTGTCAAAGGTCTCTACCAAGTCTCTACTCTCTTCTACACCCATGCAAAAAAATCACATCCAAAAGATTGAAGGACAAACCAACACACTTTCGCATTTATAATGCTTAATTATTATTATTTTAAATGAGAAAATGTGTTTGTTTACTGGTGGGTTGGTTTGTCCTTCAATCACTCTGCAATAGAGCTATGGATCAACGGGATTTATTGTATGACTATAGTTGAGGACCTGCACAGTGAAATAGGCTAGGCTACACACACACATAGGCTACTTCTTAACCCGGAAAAACAGAGTCCACACACACTGCACTATAACTGTATCAAGCCTAGAGTTATTAAACAAATGTAAACATGCCCGGTATCAATGATTAATTATTTTTATCAAAAAATGGGTTGATTGTCGAACAATGTCTCAGTATCGCGGGCACGCGGTCGGCGCTGCCTTCGCGAATCGAAAGTGTTACGCGGATCGCTTTCGGCTTTGCGCAACGCTGCATCGATGCAGTGCTCTTATCGGGTGCTGCGTACGCTTTTCAAAGACAGTGCAAGATTAGAGCGGATATTCGAACTGTTTAAAAAAATGTTTTTTTCGTCTACTCCAAAACATTACTTCGCTTTCTGCAGCTGGAAGAGTCCAGCAGGGCTGAAGGTTGCTGACACACGGTCTCTAATCAAAATACTTCTGCCCGGAAGGAAATCGACAGGTATCTGATAAAGAATTTTGAAGTAAAGCTCAAAAATTAAGCTAAGTGTTTGGTAGCAAAATTTAATATCAGTGAGGCGTGTGTGTACTTATGTATATGCGAGAGAGATAAGTATATTGTGCAAAGTTGCATGAAAAAAAAACCATAATTGAATATTAAAATATGACATTTTCATATCCGTATTATTTGAAAACCTAGAATGGAAGTCATTAGTGAAACGTAAATAAACTAGTGGTTCGCCCCGAACTGAGACCTCGCGGTAACGGTATCCCATGATTATTCATTCAATCGATACATGATAACCAAAACTGACATTATTATTATGCCCGTTTTCACCAAACATACCTAAATCATCCCCTAAGTAGGAGTCTCTTAACGTAGGTAGCTCCTAAATACAATCCTAAGTCCTAACATCCGTCCCAATATCCTTTTAGGTGTCCCGTACAGGATCGTGATAAATAAGTTGACAGAAAACATCAATCACCTAACTTATAGGTAGCCCGTAAAGGTTAGGGAACTTTAGTGAAAACATTGAATTATTATGTAGGTACTAACGAGTGAAACCGGGTTACGGGCATCTGTACAAATCGTGATCTATCGACGCGAATAGAAAATATACAATATTTAACAAAAATTTAACTAAAAAATAATTTTAATTGAATAATATGGTACAAAAAAATTACAATACAATTATTGTATTATAATAAGTAACTAAATAATAATGGTCGACGCAAAACTGTTTTTGGGATAGGTCGTAGTCGTAACTCGTAGTTCCATGGGAATAGTTACTGACTGCGCCATCTATTAGCATTATTGTGAAGCTATGTTGATGCTATATGAATTACTGATGCCCATTAAAAATTAAATAATCTCGTTTCTTTATAATATTCGTATAATTTTAGTATTTGTTGTTCAAGTACAGGATATAAGTGACCTAAAAAAATAAAATCAGTTTGAAAATCCATAGCGGATTTTCCTAGAGAGCGTCTTCAAGCGAGCGTATAAAATCGCCACTTTGAAAGCCCCCCATTTCGTCAATTTTAAGGGAAAAATTAAAAAAAATATATTTTTGTACTCAGTTCAAAATTATCTTTAAAATGATACGTAACAATTTTATGTAACGCGATATTTTTTTTTTACTTCGCATTCGCTTCTATGAGAGCCCCCCTGAAATAAAGATTTTTATAACTTTTTAAGCCATTTTCGGCTGGAGGCCATCGGTTTACATATTATATCTAAATTTGAAGTAATTACGTTCAGTAATTCAAAAGTTATAAGGCTCTGACAGACGGACGGACGGACGGACGGACAAGTGCAAATCGCTCTAGTTAACTCAGAGACCTCGCTTCGCTCGGTCAATAAGTTTTATTTAAAAACGGTATCAGAATAAATATTATGTGTAACATTTATGTACACATATGTGGTAATATTTTCCTCAGGTTTTTGTCCTATCGATCACTAATATATAACGCATAAATCTCTCTGACACTTTAAGAATCAAAACAATTCTTTCATGACCAATAAAAGTACATAACTCGATACTGTAAGGTACTTTTTCGATTGTGTTTCGAAATGGAAATGCAGCGGTGTTTTGTAACATTTCTTGTGATAGTATCGAAATAACGACGCGCATCGTTGACTCTTATTGATTGACGTGTTATTTCTCTTCTTCTCTGTAGCAACTCTGCTTGTCTTCTGTCTGGTATCAGAGAGTAGCATCAAAAGGATACCAAAGTCGTATTAGAGATAAAAAAAGCCGGCCAAGTGCGAGTCGGACTCGCGCACCGAGGGTCCCATACTCCAAAAGTAAAAGTAAAACGATAATATTACATTAAATTTGCTTATTTATCGTTACCTTTGTTTGTAGAGGTTTATTGTTAATATTAAAAAAACTATGCTGGTTAGAGCGTTGGTTTTATTTTTCCTGTAAAATATACATAAACCTCTATTGACCATAATTATTTCAGATTTTTCGATTGGTAAACTTCGGAGATAAGGGGGGGGGGGGGGGGGGGGGAACTGTATTTTTTTCGACATTTTGGCCGATTAATCAGAAACTATTATATCTAGAAATAAATAAAAAAACTGTTTTAGAATGCACAAGTAAAGGCCTTTCATATGATACCCCACTCGGTATAATTATCTTACTTTGAAATTTCAAACCCCTGATTTTCCCCCTTTTTTAATTAAACTAAAATAATTTTCGCGTTGATTTTATTTTTCCTGTAAAATATACATAAACCTCTATTGACCATAATTATTTCAGATTTTTTGTTTGGTAAACTTCGGCGATAAGGAGGGGGGGAACGGTATTTTTTTCGACATTTTGGCCGATTACTCAAAAACTACTATGTCTAGAAATAAATAAAAAACTGTTTTAGAATGCACAAGTAAAGGCCTTTCATATGATATCCCACTCGGTATAGTTATCTTACTTTGAAATTTCAAACCCCCGATTTTCCCCCTTTTTTAATCAAACTAACTAACTTTAATAGTTACTGAAATAATCGACTGTGACAGACGGACGGACAGACAGACGGAGAAAGTCTCACCATAAGGGTTCCATTTTTACCATTTTGGTATGGAACCCTAAAAAGCGTTGCGTTCAAACCTCACGGTTATAATATACGAGTCAGTTTTGTTCTATTATAAAGAAAAAAAACTGTAACCCGACTACGTAAATTGGATGTAACATCCATTTATTCGTATAAAATGTAGCTTAAGTCACCCAGAGTATAATAATGAATCGATTGACAACCCAATTCATCAAAATCTGCTTAGTATGGAACTGTATACGTAATTACAATCATGGTTACCTGTTTCATTGCAACATGTTTTATGTTTTAAAACAATTCTTTGAATAATTAAATAATTAAACAAGTTGATCTTACAACAAAAATAAGTAATTTTATTTTATTCAAAGATAAGTAACCTGCACATTCTTTGATCAACAATAATTTTAAAGTTTACCACTATGCAACTGAAGTCATTTACACAGTTTTCTTGAATAATTTTATATAATATCACCATCACTTTTAAGTAATGGTGATAGTTATTCAAGAAAACTTAAAACTAAAGTTCCAAGTGTTTCAAAGTTTCAAACACACTCTAATCTGAGAAGAACCCACAAAAATCTCAGACAGGTATTTTATTTATGATCAACACTTAGACTACATAATATGTATTATTCTTACTTAATATTAAAAATGAGAAAGTGTATTTGTTTGTCCTTCAATCACGCAGCAACGAAACAACGGTATCTGACAGGGAATGCTTGATGCTAAGTAATTAATATTATAATTGATCCAAGAGCAAAGATCTAACTATTGTGTCAGAATAATTATTTCGCGGCATTATACAAATGTAAGCAGTGATAGCCTAGTGGTTAGGACTGTGGTCTCATATTCCGGGGGGTCGCAGGTTCGATCCCAGGCACGCACCTCTGACTTTTCAGAGTCATGTGCGTTTAAGCAATAAAATATCACTTGCTTCAACGGTTAAGGAAAACATGATGATGATGATGATGATGATGATGATTATACAAATGCCCCAAACTTGACTTAACTCATAATCAGATCTGAGTCAAGTTGGGGACATTTATATATTACCGCTTACATAGTTAATAGGAACATAACAGGTCTTTATCTATTTGGCGCTATGGTAATCAAGGCGGTGCAGTTGCGTTATAGGTTTTGCCAATTGATTTATTAAATCATTTATGTAATTTAAGTTATTTATAAGTTATAAGCTGTCTATAACATGATAATAATTATTAAGGAAGTTTGTATTCTAAATGTTACAACCGCGATGACACAATCTACAGAAATATTGACTATCAAATAAGTATTTTCTAGCAACATCAAATCGTTCATAGAAAAGACATCAACGCGTGGCAATAGCATAACATACGTAATTTAAAGTTTATTCTTTATTAGCATTTTATTGCAATATAAATTAATATTACAAATAACATTAAATTAAAAATAATTATTGAGTGATAATATTTTATATTTATCTTAGAATAAAAATATATAACATAAAAATTTAACTTAAAATGCAAAAATAATTATTTTGAGAACTGGAAGTAAGGGCATCCTTATAATATTATGTAGAAATACGACAAAAAACTTACAACTAGACATACATAGTATGCTATTTCTAAAGCTTAATTTCCGCACCATTGCATTTCCAGCGTCTATATGTTTCAAAATGTGAGCGATGCTAGCCTTTGAAGAATAAAAGGGGATTGAAGGAAATTCAACTCAGCGACGTACGACTTTGCGTATGATTTTGTTTGAATAAAAAGTGGTATAAGTTTGCCTGTATGCGTATCTGGGAACCAACCGCATTATTATCCCAAGAAACCTCCTACCGTTACATAAATAATGATATGAAATGTTTTGGCTGAATCATTAAACTCTTCATTGTTTTCATGAAAACCATTTTCAATTAGTTTATACGTCATTAACGCCTGAAAAATACCATTCCATGTATGACGAAGTCCTTCTATTTTGCTTGTGGCATAATGATTTCAAGGCTGATCGGGCACATGAGTCTCGTTCGTCATCGTTAGCAACCCATCAATGGCTCACTACTGAGCGCAGGTCTCCTCTCAGAGAAGGGTTATAGGCCATAGTCCACCACGCTGGCGCAATGAGAATTGGCGGACTTCACACACCTTCAAGAAAATTGTGAAGAACTCTCAGGTGTGCAGGTTTCCTCACGATGTTTTCCTTCACCGTTGAAGCAAGTGATATTTAATTGCTTAAACGCACTTGACTCTGAAAAGTCAGAGGTGCGTACACGGGATCGAACCTGCGACCCCCCGAATAGGAGACCACAGTCCTAGCCACTAGGCTATCACTGCTACATGAGTCCAAACTCATTCAATTCAATGGCTCATGCCTCATACGTACAGCCTAACCCAAACTCCCCATCCTTTTACCCTGACATTTCGCTGCAAACCCTTGCCCCACTACTTACCACGTCCGAGCATGGAACCGCGATCACTTGCGCGCTGCTCTCCCGCGCGTCGAGTCGTCATGCGTCGGTGGTGAAGTGAAGTGCAGTGATTTCGTTTACGTATTCGTGATAGTGCTGACTGTAAAATGAAGTCTTTTGGCGCGACTGCGCTGTTTGTGCTTGCTGTTTTGACAGGTGAGCGAAATTTTTTACACGACTGCCAAAAATATTTGTGTAATATTTTCAGGGTTCATTTTTGTATGTGAGTTTCTTTTTCCACCAAAACTTTTAAATGCCTGAACAGATTTGGATGTATGGGATATTAGTTAGAATCCTTATTATCCCGAGTGGCACTGGCTATAAATTTTCAGTTGGCAATAAAGCAGTCTGCTTTTTATTATATTTTATTTTGCTTGTATGGCAAACTAAGTATCTACTTGTTGCGGAAAAATTATCGGACTTTTCTTTGGTGCAAAAGATTTTTTTTAAACACATAGGCATAAAAAAATACCTATTAGAAAAAATAATTTTTTACCCGTTTACAAGGTAAAATGTACTGGACAATTATAAATTTTGTACTAAGTACCTCTCTATTTTTAGGATCGTCCGAACTATTACAGAGTATCATATTTAATGCATCAAATACCTAACTGCGGTTGTAATTTTCGCGGTGCGTTTGTTTCGGCCAATTAAATACAGTGAATAGGGAAAAGAAACAGGGTTTAATTATTATTCATTATTGCTTTGGATAAAGGAACTTTGTAATGAATTACATTAAGGCAATTATTATAGCGGTATTACTACATTGAGTTCGTGAATAAGAAGGATTTGAAAATTAAACTTCAAATAATTAATCTTTTAATATAATAAAATAAACTATATTTGAAATTAGTGTTTTTCAATAAAATTACATTAAAGAAAATAATATTTTTACCAAAAAAATTATTATAAACACACATTCAAACACATGCAAGTTTGTCAGTTCGAATGATTAAAATCAAAGGCAGTCGAAACTTTCTTTCTAAGCTCTTGCGTCACTTCTTTCCATTTGAATAAACTCTCTTTGGAATATTTTATTAAATCACAATGAATATACAAAATATAAAATGCTATAATAATTTCGCAGTGTCATTAAATGCTAATTACTAAGATTATGCAAGTTATTATACAGTTAAAGCCTCGCTAAGCGCCTACGCTACTATTTTAAAATTACTTATGAATTTTAAAACGTTATATTATACTAGCTGATGCCCGCGACTTCGTCTGCGTGGATTTAGTTCATAACATCCCGCGGGAAATCTTTGTCACCCTCCAGGTTCTCAACTATACCTATCCAATAAATCACGTCAATCCGTAGCTTTGTAGCAGGAAACATTTGATCGTCTTGCTCGCGGCATTGTTAATGATGATTCAAAGAGAAAACATATTACTGATGATATTATCAATTACGTTAAACTATAATTTTTATAATTGTTTTTACCATAATTAACCAAATACAAAATTACGTTTAGCTGTCATTTACGTTTTGTTCTTCCACTGTCATTTTCGTTTTTTTATTCCATGTCAGATGCATTTTTGTTATAGCAGGTTTTATATTGACTTGACGGAAACGCGGTCGAACGGGATAAAAAGTATCCTATGTCCGTCTCCTGGTTCTAAGCTACCTCTCCACCAATTTTGAGTCAAATCGGTTCATCTGTTCTTGAGTTATAAATAGTGTAACTAACACCACTTTCTTTTACATATATAGATTACTAGCTGACCCGGCGAACTTCGTACCGCCAACTTATCTATATAAATAAAATAGATAACTACTAAAACCATCCTATCTTTTAAGTTGGACCAAATTAAAGATAGTTATGAAATTGATCAAAATCGGTTCAGTACTTTCAGAGTTTATCCAGAACATACATCGTGGCACGAGATTTATATATATATATATATATATATATTATAAGATCTAAACTATCTAAACTATTACAAGGTTCAACAAACACAAGTAGTCACATTTCATAGCCATTTTTGTAGCTTTTATATACTTACTAGCTTTTACCCGCGACTTTGTCCGCGTGGAGCTATTTTATAAATATCCCACGGGAAACCTCTATTTTTCCTATTTTTCCGGGATAAAAGGTAGCCTATGCCACTCTCCAAGATCTTAACTATACCCATGTAAAAATTAAGTCGATCCGTTGCTCCGTTGCTGCGTTATTGAAGGACAAAACAACAAACCAACAAAAACACACTTGCATTTTTATTGGTAAGGATTTACAGATTGGCTACTCTACTAGTAGTCATCGCTAGTCAGTCACTACTCTGATAGTCTACTCTCTAGTTACTTGTAAGGTTTGAATGTCTAATTAAGGCTTCGGAATTTGCATCTTAACGATGCCAGAAACTTTTTTAACGCTTACTTTCTACTACTATTTCCTATTTACTTTTTAGACTGAACTGTCCATATTATGATAGAATAAATCGTATTTTACTGCTCTTAGCGACAGATCACACTATTTTTGACTCAAAACATATAGTATTATGTAATTGAGAAGGGACAGCCAAACTTTTGTACGCCATAGCGTAATTCATACTCATGAGACGAAAACATTTAGCACAAAGGACTCTACGAGTACTGTAATCACAAATTCAATTCGGTGTTTTTTTTGTTTTGTTGTTTCCCTGTTTGTTGTTTGGTTTTTAAGGTAGGGTTTAAACTATTAAACAAATTTTTGGAACCATTAAAAACCATTTCACTAGCTTCTTTGGAAATCTTTCAATTATGTTATTCTGTAGCGTTTATATAAGATTGGTCTTAAACCGCAATAGGTTCTAACTAATCCAATGGATTCCGATCACATACTCCATACAATTCGATACGCTATTCACTTTCGTTCTTATAAAGTTGACAGTAACATATGGCGGTGTGGCGGTACGGGTTTACGTGAATGGGAAAATCGCGCACAAAAAGTACGCGTTGAGCAATTCATTGGATATGTCTCCGTTAGGTGTTAACGTCACAGTATTCTTAATCGTATGAAAGATTTAATTATAGGATACTAGATGTTGCCCGCGACTTCGTTGCGTGTATTAAGATTTTTTTGATTCCCGCGTGAACTCTGTAGTTTCCCAGGATAAAAGTAGCCTATGTGTTAAACCTGGGTTTGAGCTATCTCAATTCCAAATTTCAGCCAAATCGGTTCATCCGTTGTGGCGTAAAGAGTAACAAACATCCATCCATACATCCTCACAAACATTCGCATTTATAATATTAGTAGGATATTGCATAAGTATTATTTTCAAAAGGTGCGAGTAAATTATGAAAATTAGATCCTACATTTTCAAGTTATTATACTCAGCTTCATTATTTTAATGTTTAGTAGTAGTATCTTTTAAACACCGTGACTTGGCTGAATAAATCTTAGTATGCCTACCAATAGCCTACATATACGAGTAAATGCCTGTATTTGTTTGTTGATTTGTGCTTCAAACACGCAGGAACGGAGTAACGGATCGAATTGAGGACCTAAAGATTGACATTGGTTACTTTTATCCCGGAAAAATTCCCAGAAAAAGATTTCCTTGGGATTTTTAAATAACCTAGGTCCTCGCGGATGAAGTCGCGGGCAAACGCTAGTTTTTGGTATATAGTTTACTAGCTGACTCGGCGAACTTTGTACCGCCAACTTACCTATATAAATAAAATAAATCTATATATATAAAAGAAAGTGGTGTTAGTTACACTATTTATAACTCAAGAATGGATGAACCGATTTGGCTGAAAATTGGTGGAGAGGTAGCTTAGAACAAGGAGACGGACATAGGATACTTTTTATCCCGTTCGACCGCGTTTCCGTAAAGTCACTACAAAACGTGGTATAACAAAAACTCATCTGACATGGAATAACAAAACGCAAATGACAGTGGAATAACAAAACGTAAATTGACAGCTAAACGTAATTTTGTCTTTGGTTAAATATGGTGAAAAATTTGACAATCATAAAAAGTGTTATAATAAAGCATTACTGATATTATAAATGCGAAAGTGTGTTTGTTTGTTGGTTTGTCCTTCAATCACGTCGCAACAGAACAGCGGATTGATCCGATTTTCTGCATGGGTATAGTAATGGATGTAGTAGTGGTTCCTCAGACCGGGAGAGCTACTTTTAATCTCGGATAAAATGAAAGAGTTCCCGCGGGATTTTGAAAAACTAAATCCATGCGGACGAAGTCGCGGGCATCAGCTAGTATTATATAAATTACATGTCACGTTGTTTGTCCGCGATGGACTCCTAAACTACTGAACCGATTTTTATCAAACTTCGTAACTATCTGTAATTTGGTCCAACTTAAAAGATAGGATAGTTTTTTTGGATTGGGATAGTTTATTTGTTTTATTTATATAGATAAATTGGCGGTTCGAAGTTCGCTGGGTCAGCTAGTTATTATATATGCGAAAGTATGTTTGTTGGTTTGTCCTTCAATCACGCTGCAACAAAGCTACGAATCGACGTGATTTTTTGTATGAGCATAGTTGAGGACCTGGGGAGTGACATATCTAGGCTATACTATTAACCCGGAAAATCAAAGAGTTCCCGAGGGAATTAAAAACTAAATTCACGCGGACGCAGTCGCGGGCATCAGCTAGTAACTACTAAAACAATCCTATCTTTCAACTTGGACCAAATTACAGATAGTTACGAAGTTTGATCAAAATCGGTTAAGTAGTTTAGGAGTCCATCGCGGACAAACAACGTGACACGTAATTAATATATATTAAGATGTACACTAATATTTTTAGGTATTTTGTCAGTTATTCTCTCCACGTGTACCTAATTAAATTATTCTGTAACTATGTACGAACTTATAAATTCAGACCAAAAAATGATTTAAATTTGAAACGTGATATCGTTACAATTTATTTAATGCCTTTGTACATTAATTTGGATTAAAATGCAGTTAATTAATTCATTTAAATAGTATCTGTTACCGTCACGCGAAGGTCGCTGTGCCGTGTCGTTACCGGCCAGTGGAAAAACGGCCATTTGCCAAAGTATTAGGAAACCAGTTAATTGTGCTATTGCAGACCGGTAATTGTGATCTTGCGCAAGGCTTGTCACGAGCACTGCCGCGAATGTGAATCGAGGGTAACAATGAAAATATATAGCTTTCTATGTGTTTTGATAGCGCAATGCATCCAGCTGCCCACAAGATAGTATAAAAACTTATTACAATGTAATAGCTACTTATTAATATTGTAAAATGATTATTTTGAAAAGAGCAACTGCTGAGTTTCTTGCCGGCTCTTCTCAGCAGAATCCGCTTTCCGAACCGGTGGTAGAATCTTGACGTGTCATAAGAGCCACAGGTTGGCCTACATGAAATAAATAATTTTGAATTTTTTGAATGGTTCGGACTTAGGCCCCCCCTTTTTGAGGTATCTGGAACACGCATCTCTTACTTTTTGGAGTTATCTGCGTTCAACGCAATATCACTTGCTTTATGGTTAATGGTAAGATCGTAAGGAACCTAAGGAAACTTGCATGCCGAGTGTTTTTTTTTTTTTTTTTTTATTGCGGGATAGGCTTGCGCTTGACGACAATCAATGCTGGACAGCACTGATGAGGTCTAGGTTGGAGCGCGCTTGCCTAGAAAATGCCTATTCACTCTTGCCTTGAAGGTACTGAGGTTATACGTGGCCGGAAACACAGAAGTTGGAAGTGCGTGTTCTCCATAATGTTCTCATGGGTGTGTGAAGTCTGCCAATCTGAAACCAAACATTTACCTACTATACATAAATCTAATATTAAAAAACCGTTGATAACAGATGGTAACTGTAATCTCTAAATAAAGCTTGTAAAATAACAGTATAGTTTTTACCTTTACACTGAATAAACAGTATCGTTTGACCTTTTAAATCTATTCGTGAGTTATACATATTTTGTTTTTCTGAGGTCATAACAGGTCAGGATTTTATCAATTCCATTAAATTAATTTTTAATAATATATTTTACGGTTGTAATTTTTTAAGAGGCGTTGAGCCATGGAACTGGTTATTAAAGTATTAAAATTTAGACACCCTGTATACATGTTTATTTGAGTTGTATCAATTTTTCATAATATTTATTTTATATTAAAAAAAAGTGTGTGTCAGCTCCGACGCACCACTGGAGTTTACGCGCGACGCTATATCCTTCTCTATGCGCGCGACTCGGGTCCGAGCGCGCCCCGACCGACTTTCGCTTCGGGGACCCGATCGCTAGTCGCTACGCGCTCGGCTACCCGAAGCGAAAGCTCTTTCGCACGAAAACCAACCTTATTTACTCAACGTTAGGGTAGAAATTTCAACGTTGTGAAAAACGTAACGAGGTCATTGATAAATTGATTTCACTGCTCGGATTTTTCTCATACCGGGCTGCTAAAATCGATTCTTAAGGAGTAGGTAAACTCCAAAAATATTCGTCTGCGTGGATCGTAATTCCCGCGGGAATTGTTAAATTTTCCACAATAAAAAGTAGCCTATGTCACTCTCCGGGTCCTCAACTATTCCTATGCAAAAAATCACGTCTATCCACAGGCCTCTTGCAGCGTGATTAAAGAAAACCAACAATCATCTTTTTGAGAAGTCGACGTAATAAGTCCTACATGAAACAAACACGCTTTCACATTTATAATATTAGTAAGGTTTAAGGTGTCTTTAGTGTATTATATTTATGTTCTCATAATAATTATGTATTATGCCAATTCTATTTAAAAAAAACCTCTTACACAAATAAGTTTTCAACGCAGACTTAGCGAAGTCAAGCATTATACTAATATCATTATTCAGAAAGACGAATAAAAAATTGTCATTAAATTTAATTTTTGAGGAGGAATTTAACTTCGGTCAATATCAAATTCACAACTATATATTTCATGTAGGCCAACTTTTGACTCTTATGACAAATTAAAACTGAAAATTCTTTTGCTTATAATAGTTTCCATTATTTATCCTTCCATTATTATTACACATACAAAATTCTGCATCAACTTTCCATACTTCACCATAGTAGTCTAGCTAGGTCTTCACAGCGTATTTATCACGGTTATTTTTCAACTGCAATAGCTACAATACAAAGCGTTTACATTTTTACTTCATAGCTTCGGTTGAATTGTGCATTTTGTTATGTAGCCAAACAGACAAGAGACAATATGGAGCCTCAATAGACATCGAGACGGCACATTGTGTAGCGATTTGTATGCTATTTAGGGTTGAAGCGATTATTTAATATTTCTTGCGTTTGTGAGATCTTTTCAATCGACTTTGGCTATCTTCTTCGCGCAGCGGCGAGATAGCGGTTGTTTTATAAATGGGAGGTTCTCAGGTTCGATTCCTGGCGGGGACAATTTGGAAATTTATTATTTCTTAATCGCTCTGGTCTGGTCGGGTGGGTGAAACCGGTTAGGAGTAGCTATTGGTTTAATGAACACTGTAGAAGTAGATACAAACCTTCAAAGTTAGTCTGCTATCGTCGCCACTTACCATCAGGTGAGATCGCAGACTGCAGTCAAGTGCTACCTTGTCGTCGAATAAAAAATATTTGAATGTAGTAACCACGAGAAAAAATATGTTTTTTAAGTGCATATAGAAAATATTATATGATGATTTGCACGATTTAAATTAAATTCTTATGTGAAGTTTGATGTCATTCCACCGATTTCGCCACATGATTCGTTAAAATAACGAAAGATATGTTTGGCTAAGAAATCGGTTGTAAATTATGTTCAAACATTTTACTAGACACCATTTTAATTTTATTTTATAATGTTGTGGTGATGTAAAACAAAGTAGGTACTTTATACTCAAATAAATTAGCATTTGAAATACTTAGAACTCTATTTTTAACATTGATTTCGAATGGAAAAAGATTAGTTAATCGAAAATTATTGACGCTGAAAATTACTTTCTGTTCCATCTTATTGAAATCTAGACTGTGATACTACCTAATTACGGAAATCTAATTAAGGAAGCGTAATGTCGATGTTGGTAAAGTATTAACCGATAAAAAAATTAAATTCTCTGTTAATATGTTTGCTACGTAGAGTTTAAGTAATAAAGGGGCTCTTTTTACATTCTTAGTTATGGTTTCAACCACTTTGGGGTCTTAATCATGATCCGTAACTACAGTTTAACAAATTGTTATCAAAATATGTGTGAAGTAAATGTTCACGTTTCACATCTAAACAATGCAGTAATTTCTCGCTTTTGAAGTAAACAATGCGAGTTTTTGTTCATTGTACCTCTTTACTCTACTTAGTAGCACCCTTACAGTAACAAGTAAGTATAAAATATTTGTTACTGTACAAATATGTGCGGTTACCTAATACGCTTGGAAAATATAATCAAATTATCGTACCAAGTAGGCACATAGTACCAAGTGAGCAAAGTGGCGGGAAAATCTCATAGCAAATAAACTCGGCCAAGGCTTCACTGTTTCACAAACACATTACTGATTCTGCTCGCATCCACTAGTTTTGTTAGTTTCATACTAGGAACAAAAGATCTAGGTTTTTGTTATGAAACTTATTGTGGAATACCCTGAACTCCAAACCTGATACTCCAAAACCTACATGCTAAGGCATGCCGCTGTGAGAAGGAAATACAGTACAGTTTCTACCTTTACACGGCTTAACCGGTATTTCAGTACCTTTTTTGCCTTTTCACGGCTTAACCTGTAATAGAGTTTGTACTTACTTGTAATACATTTTCACGGCTTATCTGAAATACAGTAGGTACCTTTAATACCTTTAAACGGCTTATCTGAAATACAGTAGGTACCTGTCATATCTTTTCACGGCTTATCTGAAATACAGTAGGTACCTGTTATATATTTTCAAGGCTTATCTGAAATACAGTAGATACCTGTAATACCTTTTCACGGCTTATCTGAAATTCAGTAGTTACCTGTAATACCTTTTCACGGCTTATCTGAAATTCAGTAGTTACCTGTAATACCTTTTTCCGGTTTCACTGTTGAACTACGACTTTTTAGCACATATTAGTTGCTTGCATTGTGGAAACAGACATACGAGTAAGATACTTTTTGATCCGGAAAATTAAAAAGTTTTCACAAGATTTAGAAAAAATCGAACGTCATTAAATCACATAATTCCTTAGATCATAGATAAGTACTTAGAATAATACATAAAATGAATGCTAAAAAAAGAAAGCTAATCATTTTCGTCTAACAGAGCAAGGCAAATAATAAAAAAAGCAAGCCATGTCAGCTATAAAAGGTCTCAGGATCATCATGTCGGACAAAAGGACATAAAAAAAATTTACACAATAAGTACCTTTATAGAAGTTATGTTACGTTACGATCAATTAAAGAGTGCCTCCGTTAAAAAAAGGTAAAAGAAGCTTGGTAGATGTCTACCTAGAAGCTAACTACATATATTCTAATTTTTGCAACGTAGTCTTGTTTATTTTTAGTAATTTATTTACTGCAATTCCATTTTCTTTAAGACACTTTACTGTGAGACATAAATTAAAAGCGAAATCAAAATGCATTGGAATCGAAACGTTCATTAAAAATTGAGATTTTGTGAAATAGAACGTCTGGGCATGACGACGTCTATGAAGAACTTCGTTGTAAATTACTGTTTTTGCGTGCGCTTCTATAAACCTATTTTTCATACTTTTTGCCACTTAACCATCTTGCAAACGATATAAAAGGAAAAACTAGGTCTTAATTATTGTGAATTTACTAAACTTTATTGACATGCCATTAGTTTAGACAAGTATTGAAATACTTTGTTTTTAGCATTTCAAGGAAAATTTCATTAAATTAAACTGCAAAAGGTATTATAGAAAAGTAATGCAATTACCTTGTGTTGCTACCTATTTGTTTAGCTACTGTAATACTGGGTTTCTATGCTTCACTAGCAAATATTAATTATTGATAAGTATACCTAAACATTAATTTAATACAGCGAAATGTATGTGCACTAACGACTAAAATACCTTTATTAAATACATATACGGCCAATTGCAATTTGAAGTATTGAGGCTTCAAACTTTGTAATAATATTTAATTTTTTTTAAATGGGTGTATCAGTATGTATTTATCTATTTAATTAACAGATGTCATTTTAATTATCGGGCGGAATGTAAAGATGATGATGAGTTTGGTCCTTGAATTACTATAAGTAGCAGATGGTATTATTTTTAATTGATTATTTGTAGAGACTATTTTATTAAATTCTTAGGTTGTTACTGCAGGTCGTAATAGTGTAGTTTAATTTAACTCGTCGAAGTGAAAACATTTAAAATATTGCTGTTATACAAAAAATCTAGTAATTTTGAAATTAATTGGTAGAATAGCATTAATTTTACATTTATGTCTTTACTGTCATCCTAGTGAGTAATTCCTGCCATTCAAATAAAACTAAGACACCTTGAATAGATAACTATTCAAACAAAAAAAAAATCACAGAATGAAAAACAATATTAGAAAAAGACTGCAGAGATTTGCATTTTGTTCTTTGAGTAGTTTCATTTTTTTGTTCACGACTTAATTCGGAATTTTACCGCATTCCAGAAGTCTATAAACATGAATAAATTATTATTATTTAAGCGTAAGATTAGTTACAGTACGCTTCCAAATGAAACAGTTTTTGAAGCTGTTAAGATATTATTGTACGCGGACATACCTAATATTTTAGCAGAGCGATTATAACCGTTATGAATGCCATAATGGGATGTGAACACGCGCGAGCTTTAAATTACTTTACTTAAACTAGCGGCACGCTATGATGGCCGGTTTGACGTTTGTCCGCTCATGAAGTTCCGTATTAATTGATAACGACTTTGAAGGAAATAATTGTATACTTTATTGACGATAGTGATGTGCAGAGATTCATAAATTTTATCGAATGTAGTTTTAGGTTTAGGACTCAAAATTTATTTATTAAATTGATTTCTAAAATGTATACAAGTGTAGAAAAATCAGTTTGCACCATTTAAGGGGTGAATGTACTTGTGAATATGAACAATTTTCACTATGTGGACAAACCTCTGAAATCGCAAAAAAATATCAGCTGTTTCATACAAAAGGTAAAATTTTTATTTTTATATGATATATACCACAACTCGGCATTTGGTTTTCTAAATTGAAAATTTTTAAAAATGGAATCTAATACGATCGTCACATAGGATCGCTGGCTAGCACAACTACTACCTCCGGCAAACTCGCGTCAATGCTCAATGCAAAACAAAGCAGTTTCGAATTGACGTTGCTTCGAAAAGTATAAACTGTCAGTGCAATGCGATTGTGATATAGTTTTGACCTGGCTTTGGATTTCAAATATTGATACTGCATTACTGTTGACCCTTGCTCGTTAATTTGGACTCTGTTCAAGCCCTTTGTTGTGGATTTCGTCGATATGACCGAACGTACGCAGAGAACTGTTCTAAATAGTCAGACACGTGAGTTCGTAATACGCCTTCGTAACTATTTCGATCGTGAAGCTCAAAATGGAGGGCCAATTTTACCTATAACGTCAGTGGTTGAACGCGTAGCTGATGCGCTTAATATTGGACAACGAACTGTTAGACGGATAACTAAAAAAAAATATGGCGAGACTGGCACAGAAGAAAATAAACTTCACACCAAAAAAGAGAAAACGAGCAAAACCAGTCGTAGGCATCGATAGCTTTGATGCCGATGCTATCCGAAGACATGTTTACGGCTACTATTTACAGAAGGAGTATCCAACAAGAAAAAAGTTGGTGCATTCACTGAAGGAAGCTGGATTATTCTTCGGTGGGGAAAGTTCTTTAACGAAGATTTTGAAGACCATTGGATTTCGATACAAAAAATGTAACAAACGCAAAATATTGATGGAAAGATTTGATATAGCGATGGCAAGGTATACTTTTTTACGGCAAGTGAAAGAAATCAAAAATTGGCAAAATGTTGTGTTCTTGGATGAAACATGGCTTAATGCTAACCATACTGTAGGCCGTTCTTGGAACGATGACACAGCAGCATCTACTTCCAAAGTTCCTGTAGGAAAAGGATCGCGACTTATAATTTGTCACGCCGGAACCATCAACGGGTTTGTCGAAGGTTCTCTCATGGCTTTTGCGTCAAAAACCACTGGAGACTATCATGAAGACATGAATGGAGAAAAGTTTACTGAATGGTTTACCTCAATGTTGTGTAGCCTCCCTGAACCATCTATTATAATTATGGACAACGCCCCATACCACTCGATGCAAATTGACAAGCCACCTGCCCAATCCCAAAAGAAAGCTGATATCGTCGCATGGCTTCGTAAAAATGGCGTAGATGCAAACATGAATATGTTAAAAGCGGAATTAGTACGTCTTTTAAAAGAAAACAAACCAACCAAGATCCGATACGTCATTGACGAAATAGCATTAGAACATGGGCACAGAGTTATACGGTTACCGCCTTACCATTGTGAGTATAATGCGATTGAGTTGGTGTGGGCTCAAATTAAGGGATATGCTGCAAGACACAATACAGAACCCCCATTTACCACAAAAAAAATGCTAAAATTATTAGAAGAAGCTTGTGAACATGTGACTAAAGGAGACTGGGAAAAGGTTGTGAATAGAACTGTTAAATTAATAAGGGAAGATTATGAAAGAGATGTGAAAATAGATAATATTATAGAAAACGAACATATAATTATTAATGTAGGTGATGATAGCAGTGACGACAGTGAAAATAGTAGTATGGACGAATCTGATTAATTATGGCCTTTTGTGGCACCTTTTTTGGTATCTTTTGTATTCATATGTTTCTTGTGTGCATATAAAGTATGTATATTCATTTTCATTCAAATATTCAGTTCGTTCAAATAAATTAAATAAACATATACATTTTTGTTTTATTAAACCTATTTAATCAGGTACAAAAACAAAACTTAATTGTTTTTTGTTCGAGAATAAATTGACATTCCACATCACTATTGTAATGTGTCAAACCGGCCATCATAGCGTGCCGCTAGTGTAGTGCAAAATAATTTAAAAGAGGGTGCAGCTGCAACACATTTTGCAACAATGTAAATATTTTTTCATTTATCAAAACCCATCGCCGTCGTCCCACTAGTGGGCGCAGGTCTCCTCTCGAATAAGAAGGCAACAATATCATTATTTACTTTTCACATATTTTTTTTATTCTTAATTTTTTTTTTCATAAATTTGATTCATTTTTCAACCCATCATCGGCTCACTACTGAGCGAGGTCTCCTCTCAAAGAAGAATCCAAATTTATTTACCTACTAGGTATAATTACATTAGTATTATTCGCTCTTTGAAATATAAAATTGCACATCTCCGCCGAAAAACCGTAGCAGCGTAGCGCAATGCCTTTCAGAATATTTATTTTATTCACTATCAGATTTTTTTTACAGTCACTTTCAGATTGCTTATTTTAGTCGCAGACGACTGCATTACTACTGTAAAGATGGAAGCCATAGCTGTTGATGAGCAATACTTTTGCGAAGCTGAAGTGGCTCTTGGAAGACCCCTTCCCATTAGGTGGAAAATTCACGAATTTCCACACAGGGAATCGGAAATGAGTCTAGGGGTCAAATAGCAGTACTTAAAGCATTGGTGAACGGCCCCTTAGTAATCCGTAAGTCATAATTATATTAAAACACACAAACTTTCAGATAACCTGATATGTAGCGTAAACTGCAGTGAACGAGTTTGAACTCAAGCCTTGTAAACTTCTTAAAAACCTGCTATTGCGTACAAGTTGTTAGAGGTGACATCCGGTCACCTCTAACAACTTTAT
This sequence comes from Oeneis ivallda, assembly GCA_029955525.1. Taxonomy (NCBI): domain Eukaryota; kingdom Metazoa; phylum Arthropoda; class Insecta; order Lepidoptera; family Nymphalidae; genus Oeneis; species Oeneis ivallda. The sequence goes on from JARPMR010000003.1 coordinate 23,661,343, forward strand.
TTATCTAAACTTTACTCGATTTATCTAAATTATGACCCTAATATTACATAAGAGGTCAAAGGTTACACAATTGTTTATAATATTATCTGCATATTTAGCTAATGCTTCGCCACAAGGTTACTACTAGTGGAACGCTATTTTAAGTATTGATCAGAAATTTATGGTTATATTATGGAAGTTGGAAACTTTCGTAATGATTGTGAAAGCATTTCTCAAACCGTGCCTAATGACCGCGTGCAATACTGTAACGGAGTGATTCGAGATATCATATTATGGAGTAATAAGATTGTAAAATAACCTGCTCGGAAACTTTTTGACACTATGTTATGTTAAAATTTTGTTTTATCGAAGTTATTTAAATTAATGTTCGCATTATATTTTTTCTCGGAATAAGGTTAAGGTCATAAGCTAGCATTTTGACAGTGTAATAGTTAAATGTAAATAAATACACGAAAACTTTTGAGAGTAAAGCAAAAAAGCATTAAATTCTAAAACAAATATTTTTTACATTTTTTACACGATGTTTAAATTTACCGTTGAATCATGTGATATTTTATATTTAATTCCTTAAACTCACATAGCTCCATCTAAATACTGCCAAAGAATCCTGCCATTTACAATGAACTCGTATTGTTAATTTATAGAGCAGCTCAATACAATCAATCTAAATAAAGTATGTAATTCCCATGTAGGTACACCGATTCATGAACAATGTTTACCTAACACCAAACAGAACGTATCCAATTTATATAGTCGTAATGCACTAATTGCTCAACCTCGGTTACGGCGTAAAGAAATGATATTACACAATGGCCAAGAATGGCGGAATCGCATTTTTGTATTGTTTCACCGTTACGCATACTTTCACGGTCATGAATGGACTTGGGTTTCTTAAAGAGGCTTGGCGCACAGAGGCGTGCGCGCCGGTAGCGGTACGGCTCTGCCCCTGTATTAAAAATATATTATGATATTTAATAATCATAAAAATATTCAAAAATTTGCAATAATTTTAATAACTAATTGCAAAAAATCGTGAGTATAAAGATTAAGATCACGATTCATGAGTCGTATAATTTTGGGGCTTTTACATGCCTACTACAATGAGTACCTGTCGGCTATTGGCGGGGAATTTTGACTGCTACACTGAGCACTGGCTTTTAGTGCACCAGAATGCGAACAAAAAATAGTTCTAATAATACAATAATGTAGTGTAAGTGCATTTTAGTGTCAACAATCAACATGCGATGTATGAATGATGCCTTTTTAAAATGTCAATTTTTGGAACGTAGTTCCTTATCGCGCGGTGCGAAAGGGGGCTAGACGGAAAAAATTAAGACTAAATTGGGCCGACACTTTTTTGAATGTGAATTTGGCATTGTGTTCAATATTTTAACATTACAATATTAGATCTCCGTAGCCTTGTGGTTTCTACAGTCGGTAAACAGTTAAAGGTCGATGGTTCGAATCCCAGCTCGACAGACTGAATTTTCTATTTTCAATTTTATTTTAATTAATTTCTACATGTAGAATTTTCCCCTAATTTTTGATAACTTCAATTCCTTCACTAATTATTCCTTCACTAATTAATCGAAAGGAACTTCGTTCCATCCGGGTCTCACACGTCTCAAGTTTTTTTATGTAATTTTATTTTTGTTTTAAATTTAATTCAGTTTTACATTTTAACAAAATATAATTATTGTTAATTATAAATTGTTCTAATTAGTAACGACATAAACGAAGCATTGGCGGTGGCGGATTGTCATCTACATTTTCAGGGAGGAAATTGAAAATTCAGACCCGTAGTTTTTGCTGACGCGCTGTTAGTGTGACGGAGCCTTTACTTTAGGTACAAGCTCGTTAACTAAATTATGCAATGGCTCGGCTGTAATTAATTTCATGGCACTTTTGGGTGACTTTTCCTTAACATGCTAATTAGTGGTTTCTTTTTTAGGTGAAACTTTGTGCCGTGATAGATTAGGAATTTTATTAACTGCTAAAGGTTGATGAGTTCAAAAAGCAATACAAAATACAAACAACTAACTTACTGTTGCACTAAAACCTCTAAATAATAAAAACCGATTTATTTAATTCAAGTTAGATTAAAAAGTAAAATGTTTACTCAAATATTACATGCGTAATATTTTTAACACCGTTGTTACTGAAATTAAACCTACTAAAATAATAAAAAATTCTTTTCAAAAAACCGACTTCTAACGCCACTACAAAGTATAAAAATAATTTTAGTTTGTCCACGTTTGTTGAAGTCGGGCGGGCCTAAATTCAAACTATGAAACCGATGCGCGACGCTACACAATATGAGAGACTCGTTTGTAGAAGTTGAGCGAGCATCGCGAGTCGGTTTCATTGTTTGTATTTTAGGCCCGCCCGACTTCAACAAACGTGGACAAACTAAAATTATTTTTATACTTTGTAGTGGCGTTAGAAGTCGGTTTTTTGAAAAGAATTTTTATTTTAAGCTTTTAAGTGTAGTATCCTATGATTGAGGAGCTAGGACCTGGAGCTCCATGATGTAGTCTATACTTGTTGCCTACAATATCAATTCGTAATCGACATTTCCTAAATCTCTTTATTTTAGGTGAGTAATATCCCTGCAGCATCAGGCTTGAGGAGTTGAAGGTCAACATTTTTATGGGACCATTTCGCAAACATTCTCTGTCAACTAAACAAAAAATCACGCGAATCGGTCCAGTAATCCCGGAGAAATCGGTGGACATACATAGGAAAAAAAAAAAAAAAAAAAAAAAGATACCGGCCGAATTGAGAACCTCCTCCTTTTGGAAGTCGGTTAAAAAATACACCGACACGACAGTCGTAAAAACTCATAATATTATAACGCTTAAAAATGGCTGACTTAAATGTTTAGCACTTGTCAACATACAGGAGCTCATAAAGATCTTAAACGCGTATTAATAAAACAATAAAATGTTATGATAAAAAGGAAAGTGCCGGCGTATAAATATGAACCATTTATAAAAAAGTTTGCCTCTCGAGAATTTTTTTTTAATACTTACTCCGTAACATAAAGTAACACAGAGTGGCCATACATGTGCAGTTCGACTGGATTCAAACCGGAATCGGCTAACAAAATATTCAGATAATAATTTGTATCGAAAAATTGCTTAAAAAATTGGTTGTCTGTAAAGTCGGTTTACGGACGATAGTTTTACGTGATAACGTCATAAAGAAACATTGTCGATAACTGGCGGGCGGCAGCGGCGGCGGGCGCTCTAGCCAAAGCTTGGGCCGATCGTGCCTCCCTATCGTTTGTTCCGCGCTCTCGCTTTCACGCTCAGGCTCAGGCGGAACGTGACACTTTTTCGTGTGTGCAGCCGGTGTTCATCGATTTATAAGACGTTATCACGTCAAAATTGTTAATATTCGTACTTCTTCAGCTTCGTAGCAGTGAAACTTGGAACATATCTAAGTACATACATATTATAAACCAGTAAAATAATTTAGTGAGTGAGTTTGTGTTATTGAATCATAATTTGACAGAGTTACCAAAGAATCCTTACAGGTGTGTTCATAAGGGGAAAGCTCGACCTATGTGAATGTAGGAGAACTTTTCCGAATTTCAGTTTTATTTAATTTGTAGAGATAAAAGAACCGTTTTTGTTGGAGGTAGACCGGGTGATTGGTATTTATTTACTAGCTTTCACTTTGTTCACGTCATGGAATTAAGTTTAATATCATGCCGGGACCTTTTCCTTTTCCAGGATAAAAGAGGCATAAGACACTCTCCATGTCCTCAACTAGATATACACGTGCAAGATTTTAATTGCGTTATCTTAAAATATCTATTGTACTCGTACATGTCAATCACTTCAGGTCATCATGCGTAAAAAAATCTGGACTTAGATTACTAATAGACCGGTATGTGTGGGTCTGCTCTAAAATATCGCTAACACTTCCAGTTTGCTTACAAGTGAAACCGCGTAAGCGCATCTACCCACACATGCCCGGATGTATCTATGTCATTATTACTATAATTGGCGATGTGTGCGTGAGCTCTCGTTTCTGCATAGTGAGACAGGTTGATTGGAATAAGTAGATAGGTACTTCATTGTTTTGAAGGCATGGTATTATGTATGTAATTAGAGTTACGTGATTTGAATTGGTCCGAATACATGAATAGATTTATTGTAATAATTATGTTATAAGACTAGAGAGTGCAGTATAAAGCCTTTTACTTGTTTGCTTATTTTTTAGTGTTAAATAAGTTAACATAAAATAAAAAGTACATATTTTCTAAAGATTCAAAATTCAAAATTACTCAAGTATTTCATTTTGGCCAAACTTTGGCTCTTAGACTACCGAGACTATTTTCAAAACAAAATGCTTCAATATTTATATCTATGTAGCAAGTAACACAAACAACAAATACTTAATTCTTTGAATTTCTATGCTAAAGTATGTTTGCTATAATTATTGTACTTACATTAAATAGGTACTTACTTACTTAAAAGATGAACTGAATTTGATAAGATTTTATGCCCTCGAAGTATTTGTTGATATCTCATGTAGGCAGACTTTATGTCCACATGACCTTTAAAGTACCTGGTCATTCAAGTCATTTAAATTGTAGGCACTTAAAAATCGTACTTAACATATTTTTTGTCTCACCAAAAATCAGTGCACAAAGTAAAAAAATTGATATGGGTTCCGTCTTACAACACCTACAAACTATACATTTGGTCTGTTACAGTAATCATTACAAAGACATTATTCCATAAATGAAAGAACTTACCTAATGTATTCTTTATAATGTAAAGAATAGAGTTGATAATAATTTATTGCTCAAATAAAAATAGATTTCTGCTCAATATTAATTAGCAAATTCCATTCGTTAATTAAGTGCGACTGTCTCTGTTTTTTATTGGACTTTATTGATTAAAGGTTTCCGATTGTTTTCTCTAAATAAAACACATTGTTTCAAAAATTTTGAGATCAAGATTACGCGTTATTAGATCACGTTTACATATTATTCAAATTTCAGTTCTCGTATTTAGGGATGTTGGTATTTTAAATTTCTTATTGCAAACGCTTTTTTAATTGATTCTTATCGTAAATGGTTTATGAAAGCCCGTGAATATATTTTTATGGATTGTATCAGTAGAGGAAAACTTAAAGCTGCAAAACATTTTGTCTGGTGGGAGGCTTTGGCCGTGGCTAGTTACCACCCTACCGTCAAAAACGTGCCGCCAAGCGATTTAGCGTTCCGGCACGATGGCGTGTAGAAACCGATTAGGGTTATGGGTTGAATGTTCACTGCCATAGCCCATACCCCTTACAAGTTAGCCCGCTACCATCATAGACTACATCCTCACTTACCATCAGGTAAGATCGCAGTCAAGGACTATCATGTCATCGAATAAAAAAAAAGTGTGGGGTTCCATAATTTTACTCAAGTTGCGGAAAGTTTCTAATTTCATGTAAGTTATTTCCGATTTAAGCAGACAAAAACAATGGAAACTGCAGGGAATGACGCTACACTAAATGCGCGTATATGTGTGTAGATTTAGAATACAATATAATATTAGAAAATGTATGAAGCACGTCAATTACTGCGCGTAGCGTGGCGGCTACGGCGCGTGGCTACTAAACGCAGTGTAGATGTCTTCGTATTTTCGGCAAGGAGCCGAGTTGTCCACGTTTCATCATGCGTTTTGTGTCCAAGGCTTTAACCGTCTACCGGCTTAAATCCATCAAAGATCAGTTCTATTCTCTACTTGTCAGTGAAAGCTCTATCAAAATCAGACAAACAAATAGACAAAAATTAAAAAAAAACGTTTGTTTGGGTTATGCTAACTTCCAAATAAATGATTTTGTCATAATATGAATAATATCATGTGCTTATTAAGAGGCAGTTGTTTCAAAGTTGTAGACATGTACACTTCTACTTTATTTATTTGTATAGAACATCAAAGTGCTAACCGTCGCGCGTCGTTTCACTTTCTTGAATATAAAAGTTTAACAGTTTCAATGTTTTTATTTGTTTGTGAAGTATGAAGGAAGATAACTACAATAACTAGACCTCCAAATATTTACATACAGCTCTTAAGAAGAGCTCATTTTAAATTAGTCAAAGTCATGAAGTAATCAGAAGCCTTCGATTGCATAACTTCGCTTCGGTGCGAAAGTACATTTCTCCGATGTATACGAAATGTTCGAAACTCGATTTCTCGCTGACTTTGCATATATGAGGCAAGTTATGTTTGTCAATCATTTAATAATAATTATTAGGTAGGTACGTTGTTAAAGGAAAATTGTGGACGATTGTAGTATCTATAATGACCTCACACGAATGTACGTAAAAATGTATGGTACAACTTGGGTGGTCATCATTATCATCATTATCGTAATGCTGCTGGACATAGCTCAAAATGATTGCCACAGAACATGATCTTGTGCGGCACTCGTGCGACTCGCCCGAGAGCGTCCGTTCACCTAGTGGAATGAGAGGTCTAGCAACGCTGCGCCTAGGCCTCCTGGCGCTGGCCAGCCATTCCAGCACCTTGGGACCCCAATGGTACGCAGTATTTTGCTGTCGGTTGAGTTGAACATCAAAAGAAAATTGAATTAGGACAACTTGACCATTCGGTCGAGTTTATTGCGGTCGAGATGTACAATAACCCTTCCCATCGATTCTTTGCCCAATGCCACTTCAGCTTTGCGACTCTATTAGTTAGTTATGTCAGTAAATCTGATTTTCCTATGGATCTGCTAATTTCTATTTATTTTATATTTATTATATAATGTTATCGACATTTGTTAATCGCCATATAAAATAAACTTTATCAGTTTAGGTCCAAGTCAAGCATTAGAATCTAATTTAATGCTTAATTCCTAGGTTCGTTCCCTCCTTAATGTGTTAAATATGTTAATGTAAATTTGGTTATTGATCTTAGTTTAACTGATAATATTGTAATTCAAAATATTATATCACTAATTAATGCACACCCCAGTTCAATGTAACTTTATATCCTGTTTCGAAAAGTTGTCTGTAGATTAAATAAACTTTTAGGTACCTCCTAGAACATGTTCGTATAGATACCAATAGAACAAGTAAATACCTAAAGAAACTTATAACTAATGATAAAGGGTAACTTCTAATATAATTACCTATTATGTACAATTATTATCGGAATAGTTTTTGAAATTTTGCGGGATTTCATGACGTTATTGATATATGGATATGCCATTAAATCAATTTATTACTTTTTTCTATCGCAAAGGATTCGAATATAACGTTTTGACTTAAGAAATATGTGTTTAGGTATATTTATGAATTGTTTGTTAGGTTACAGGTTATAAACAAAGCACATATGACGTATTATTTTCTGCTTTCTCATTAACAAAAACTAACGTTGTAAGTATAAAATTTATAATAATAATTGCAAAAGTAGTAAATGTTTATTTATAAGTAAGTAGCTAACTAGTGTTTTAATATGAGATTCGTAATCTTTGTTAAAGTTACGGCTGAACCCAAAATCACAAAGATTCTCCTTAATTTATGTCTTAGTATTCAGTGCACATTTCAGTACACACCGAAATTAAGACATGATTATTTTCGTTGATGCGGAGTCTAGACTCGTAGAGTTACATAAAAGTGTGTTGCTGCAGAAAGTGAGGTCTGTAATCAATTAGTGTTCGTGTGCTATTGCTCTGTTTCGCGATCACACGTTTTTGCTAACAATCTCAACCATAGCTTTGCTGGAATTAAAGAGTAAAAGTGTGACTTTGTTATTGACAATCTTCTATAGCTACACATAAAACAATACCATGACTTACTGACTGACTGACGTACAGCCTAGTCTAAACTGGTGGAAGTACAAATTTTAACTTTCTAGGAAATAGGTATTCATTGAAAACATGTATATGAAGCGAACTTTATGCAAAAAGCAGGGCGTTCCCCACCCAACCAAAAAATCCCACTTTTTGCCTATTGTCAAATTATTATGCTCTCTCCTTATCGCTCCTCTTAGTTAGCTAGAATAAGGTATATTAATAAATAAATAAATAATGAACAAAGGCTAATATTTTTTAGATTAAAATCGGTACGAGGTCGTGTGAAATCGATTAAAGTAGATAATTTTGCTATACGTTGTAAGTTAGCGGAATGCTGTAGGTATAGAGGTTGTAGTAATTATTTATATTCTCTGCTCGCCTTTTCATCGGCTTTTGGCTTTTCTGGTCTTCCGGCTCCATTGCTTGGACTTAATGGTCGAGTTCAACCACAAACAGAGGGGAAGAGATTTCAATCCTACCGCAATGTTTATTCAATCTTCTTAAATAAACATTGCGGTACGTTTCGCCATCTTCTGCATAATCCTGGATACTTAGATACAAAATTGCCTTCAGCCTACGAGACGAACCGAAACATTACGAATGACTTTTCTTATTAATTTTTATATAATTATTATGAATAGCAAGCAAACGAGTAGGCGGGTCACCTGATATTAAGTGATTACCGCCGCCCATGAACATTTGGAGCACTCGAGGCACCGCCAATGCGTTGCCGGATTTTCAGGAATTTGTTGGTCTGTCCCTTGAATATCACGATAAGATAGCTCTTGACTGCTATCTCACCTGATGGTGAAGTAAAAGTGAGAAGCCTAAGATGGTAGCGGGCTTACAAAAGGGTGTGGCAGTTTTAATTAAAGCCATACCCCTAATCGGTTTCTACATGCCATGCCATGCCATGCCATGCTGGAACGCTAAATATTTTGAAGGCATGGCTTTGACGGTATAGTGGTAACCAGCCACGGCCAAAGTCTCTCATCAGACAAAAACTTAATAAAAGAAACTTCACATTGCTAATTATATTTTTTTCTCATTACAGGTAAATAATAAACAACAGACAATGCATCCAGGAAGTTAGTGCAAGCGGATATTTAAAAATATTTCACACGTATAAAAAAATATAATGCATTCATTGTGGCCGGTAAGCGTTTGTTTTGAAATTCTCTTCAAGAAAATATTCCCAAGCAAAAGGTTAGTACTGGTAGTTAAAATCATCTTTAGATTACTTGGCGACGTTATTAAGTTGGCTGGGCGTTACGTAAACACATTAAACCTAATCTTTTACGGTGGGAAATGTGTAAATTTTGTATGTACTTTCCATGGAGTTGCTTTTATGCCAAGCGATTATTTTTTATTCCCTGCTGTTGATTACTAAAATTATTCTTCTTCATCCTACTCCCAGGATTTCTCCAAATCAAAATCGGAAAAATGTCCGGGGTCCCAACCGTATAAAAAGTTAAACCTTTCAAAAAATTATGACCCCATAAGTAGATAGTGAATTAGATCTTCCAAATATTCTTCTCATAGAGGTCGATACCTTTGAATATCATACGAGCATTTAATTTTATGACCAATAAATTAGCGGAGACGCGTCAAATGGTTTTCTAACTGTAAAATAGAGTCATTGACCATTGCCCAGAGTCCTTTATTAATATTATGTTAAATTTGTAATATCTTTATGATGTAACCATAGCAAAAATATTCATTTTAATGTATTTTTGTAAAAAAATCCATTAATAAAACCTACATATTTATAAATTACAAGACCAATGACCTGGTTCACCACATGCTGATAAAGTGCCTGATATATATCTAACAGATAAAATATGTGCTGGATAAATATGTGTGATATCTTTTTGAGTTTAACTGCAAGATTGACTTATCAGATACTTATGAAACAGAAATTTAACGCTATAAGTCTGATAAGTTGTGGATAGGCTATCAGACCTTTATCAGCAAGTGGTGAAACAAGACTTAAGTGGCTGTATTATTATTACCTTTCCTTCGTTATTAATTCATAATGGGGCAAGGGTTTTTGGTACTATTGCTGTAAGCTTTCAGCTTGATCCTTCCGTGTAATTAATTCTCGTTCTTCTTCATCATCAGCCGATTGATTTTTACCACTGTGGGGCACAGGTCTCTTGTATAGACTTCCATGCACATTCCTCGGTGTACCACCACCTATATCAGCGGTTCTCTGCGACTCGTTTGATGTCGTCGCTTCACCTAGAGCGGGATCTGCCACTCCAGCACTTTGAGACCCGACCGACCATCCGTTCTTCGCACGATGAATAGATCCTGGCCATTGCCACAATTAGCTTCGCGACTCCATGAGCTATGTCGGTAGCACTGGTTGTTCCACGAATCTCCTCATTTCTTATTTAATCTCGCTACGAATAATTATTAAACGTAAGCATTGGTTATTTGAAGAAACCTTGTAAAATGTAGCTATAACACTTTAAAATAATACTTCTTCAAATCATTGAATTTTTTTTATTATTTATTATTTATTCATCATAAAACCGTCCTAACATGCAAGAATTAAATCAGTCTTCAATCCTGCAAAATTATTAAGTTGTATTAAAATAATAATAATTAAAATACAAGTTTTGTAATGAAATATTTAAAAATATAAAAAGTATGATTAAAAGGAAATAAAGATGATAATAATAATTAAAATACAATAACAATTATTTTTAATATGTTTAAAATAAACAAACGGTTAAAGGATTTCAATTTAATTAACGATAACGTGTTAGCAGAACGATTAACTTGTCACGCATAAACTAATAATTATTTTAATGATGCGTTCGATAATGCATACCTATATTATGCATCTAAGTTTTTCTGCCAATACGTCAGGGTTATCATGGTTTTCGTAGGCCAAGGTTGAATTGAAGTGTTAAATATACATGTCACATCATGGGTTTGCGCAGTGACCGGTTATTGTGTTATATGTTTTAAGTACCGTTAGCAAAAATGCTTAAATTTAAAATTACTGTTAACGTGAAAATTGCTCCCTACGACAACCAGTATTAATTAACAGTTTTAATTTTAATACATTTTGATCCATAATTAAATGTAATTTTATTAATATTATTTTAAACTTCTTATCATACTTAGGGCCAATTTTACCGACGTAAAATAAGTCTTATCCAAACATAAATTTTAATTGACAGATTTTTCAATACAACAATTGTCAGAACACTCAATTTATCCCTCGGATAAACGTCACACGACGTTGGTGAATTCGCACTTAATATTATAAAAATGCGAAACTGTGTTTGTTGGTTTGTCCTTCAATCACGCCGCAACAGAGCTATGGATCGACATGATTTTTGCATGGATATAGGAGGATATAGGATATGAGGAGCTGGAGAGTGAGATAGGCTTTTTATCCCGGAAAATCAAAGAGTTCCCGAAGGATTTTTAAAACAAAATCTACGCGGACGAAGTCGCGGGCATCAGCTAGTTCATTATAATTTACACCAATTGTTCAATGTCAGTTGTCAAAATATTATCGCTCATTGACACTTTACTTAAAAAAGATTATTGCCAACATACTTATACCGATGTTTATAGCTTGAGGTTGTTCGAAATCTTAGAAATGATTATAAATTATAGTTCCAGTTTTTCTTAAATTTAAAAAGCGAGGCTCCCAATACCTATTTGGGACTTAAACCTCCATCGTACGGGAATATTTTAATGCTGACTCTACATATAAAAGTTTATTTAAATTTACATCTCGTGCTTCTAGTAACCGGTTAATTTCGTGTGGGCTAATTTTATGAATTTGGTCACTTTAACAGCTTCGAGTTATATATATCTGTTGAAATCACGTCTATCAAAATAAATCCATAATATGGAATTTATATGTATAAGTTTGCATCATGATAATTTATGAAGGCTTATTTTGTACTTAAAAAAGTTAGAAAGTTAAACGATTTTTAAAAAAAAGAAACTAGTGAATGAAAATAAAATTATAAAATTAACATAATGAATGAAGTTAGTAACAGATAGACCACAGATAGATAGACATTAGACAGACAGAAATAAACACTTTCGATAGGTAATTTTGTACTCTCATGTGCAAAGCAGGTAACTAGGTACGTAAAATTAGCATGATGAGAATATTGATTTAAATTGATGATGACAACCAGCTTTTATGCTTTAGTAAATTAATTACTACGCGAAATCAATTTATTTTGAAAATCCTACAGCTTCTCTATAATATGTGCTTAAAGGAGATAGGGTGAACACAAAGAGGATTCTAGTGGCTAGGAAATAGGAATCCGATGTAACCTGATCCTCCGGAAAAGATAATGTACAAAAATCTATTGGAACACCTTGCAAAAATAATAATCAATGCAAATAAATTCCAAAATAGTAGTTAGCCCAATTTGCGCCACCCATTGTGTTTATACCACAAACAATATTTCAATGCTATTGTGGTCGCAATGAATGATAGTAAGAAAAGCGTGAATTTTCTAAGAATCATAGTCTCTATTGCGAATATAATAAAGACTAATAAATGTCTATGATTTAACTGATTTGAGGCCTTCTCGGTGTGTTAGCGGAGTAGAAAATTAGAAGCTAAATGCCGATTGCGAAATGCTAATGGTACGCAAGTTCGTTTTAAAGAGGATGATACATCTTGTTAGTTTGTTTATTTATAAATTATGTTTGCATTGGTAATTGTTTCTATCATTGGTGTTAAGCGATTGGAAGCCAGTATAAATAAATGATTTTGTTAAGCGAATCTATCCTTACATTTATTTAGAATAGTACTATATAGAGTCATTAGAGATCATAAATGTACCTATATTATACATTTATGATCGGAATTATTATGATTGTGTATGATCGGACTTGTGATGGGGTGATTTTGTTAGCTTGACCTTGAATCTTCTTGAATTTAAAAATATTTTACTGAAACTCGAAGTTGGCGGTAATTTCTTGTATTGAGTTGTCATATTAAATTGTCAAATTATCAATTAATTTTTCATACATGATTTTTTCGTCTTTACACATTATGTATACTAAAATCTCCACTATTAAAATATAAAGTTTCAAAACGAGTGAGCCCCTAGTTAAAAAATTTTCTTTAGTAAGTTTGGGCTTGGTCTTTTGGCTAGCATTTTTCTAGATGAAATAGGTTTCTAGGTTAATCGTATGCTGTTTCTGCAAAGATGGTACTTTTATTTTATATGGCAAAGTCAAAGCTAGAGCGTTGATCGATTTGTCCTTTAGGATTCCTAGAAATGTGAGTCTAAGAATTCAGTTTCTTTCCATAAAAATGATTGTAAATTAGTGTTTATCTTTATAACATCATTTACGGGTAAATTGAATCGCAGAGAGCTATGCTCAGTGTTTCTAACGTGATGAAATCAGAAATTAGGAGATACCTACTTAGATGAAACCAATCATCAACTTTAAAATAATATAGCTCAATGGACTACGGATGTCTGTCTGGTTTTTTGAGTTTATTGGCACTCATAATTACTGCGCTTGCACTTTCTAGCTAATGTTTTTTTGGGCGGCCGCGAGTTTTAACTCCAGAGGCAGTGATCTTAAGACAGTCATATCCTAGCATAACCTACGGTAGTAAGTAGAACAATGTTTATGTCTCTAAAGCCGATTTCACCAATTATGTAAAATAAGTTTTATACGAGCGATTTGATATTTTGGCAGATTTTCAATACAAAAACTGACAGAACGTCCAATTCATTCCTCGGTTAAACGTCATTCTAATTTGGTGAAATCGACACTTACTGATATAATTTGAGCCTATAGGTCGACCGTTTAACTCGCGTATTGCCTGCGCGGTAACAAGGGAGCGGAGGGAGATGTTAGAGATGTTAAAACTTAAAAATAAATACTTAATTCTTTACCAACAATGTCTATCTCGAGATAAATCTTTGGATTATTGACTCCGTGTGTAGCGTTACCCGCCCCCGCTCCCTTCTTACCGCGCAGGCGATACGCGAGTTAAACGATCGACCTATAGTTAATATTTCGTAATGTCATGCGTATCTAATGTCTGTGCAATTCAATTAACACTAAGCTTACCTAAGGACTAAGGTTAAACGACGCGATAATCATACTATTTGTACTATCACACTGCATGTTTGCGATTTGGGTGATATTTTAACCATGATGCTGCTAATAACTGGTTATCTTTACGGGGAATGTATACCTAAGTGCGAAAATCCTCAGATTTTGTGGGGATCTGGTGATTTTTTAAAAGATTTTGTGCCTCAGAATTATTAACGTAACCATTATAAATATCACACTGTTGTATGTTTATATTTGCCTGGTTGCCCTGTGCATGTGTCAAGGCAACGTCGTTTTCTCAACATTAAAATAATGTCTCGATAGTTAAATTAACTGGTCATTCAATAAAAAAAATCTTCCATCAAAAAGGAAACTGTACGGTATGCACTAATCTTGATTTTCTATTAACCACCTATTTTTGCTAAGAATTCATTAACCTTCAGCAACCTTTTCTAAACTTTTAATAATATAATAATATGTTTGTGTACGACCTACCACACTCGTAACATTATCAATCTGTGGTTTAAAATGTACTTACCTACTTTAGGGCTTGTTTCACCACTTGCTGATAAAGTGCCTGATAGCATGTCCACAACTTGTCTGGCAGATAGCGTTCCTGTTTCACAAGTGTCCGTTAAGACAATCTAGCAGATAAACTCTCTGATAATTTAAAAAATATCAGACATATTTATCTAAGAGCTATTTTATCTGTTAGATATATATCAGACACTTTAACGGATAGGGGTGAAACTGGGCCTAAATCTTTATAATTAATGAAGTTTGAATCCACCATTGCGTAACCCTTTGTATGCAAAATTTACTGTGAAATATTTCCGTGGCATTCATAATTTGTGCGCATGTAATGGCCGGAAATCTCCCAGGGGGTAGGAAATATTGTGACATTGTTTCCTTGAGCGTATTGGCAAAACCGCTGTGAGACTATTTCTCTCGCTAATTGTCTTTTCATTGCCGGGAGAAAGTAGTTTAATGATTAATTATTTTAGAAATGAGTTATTTATTACCTACCTTATCAAATTATTTATTTCGTTCTTGTATAACAAAAAAGTTTAAAAACTATAACCCGACTATGGAAAGTTCGATATACAATATACATACCTGATATTGATTTTGTTTGTATCGAATGAAGCCTATAATTATTATGTTGATATTATGTATCTATATTGATATGATATATATTTATTACGACACGAACCCTTAGTAAGTTATAGTACCTATGTGATACTATGTTTATGCCCGAACCATAATAACTTAATAACGAATCGGTTAATAACTCATGTAATCAAAATCAAGACCGTCTCAGTAGTTTCGGCTCTACGGTGAACACGCCGCTACGTAAACAGAGATATTATATAAGTATTCATAGTTCATAATATTAAAGCTGTTAACCATAACCCTTCTAAAAAAAATTAAAACCTTGTGCTTATGCTATGTACGGGCAACGTTGGCATATGACAGTTACAGGGCAGTTATTACGAAATCGCAGAAAAAAACAATTTATTGGATAGAAGCAGGCGTTACTTTGCGGAAGTCCATGATTAGCAAGAAAAGGTTAGAATTATTTTGCTACTAACGATGTATTGTTTAGACAATGCATCGTTGTAGAGTCGACATCTCCTGAGGATGCTCCGGTGTCGGGGCGAAACGTGCGTCGAGAGTAGTGTAAAAATTATACAGATTTTTTCTGTTGGCGGATTATAGCAAAATAATTCTAACCTTTTCTTGCTAAAAACAATTTATTTTTCATCATACCTATTCGAAAAACCAATATTGGCTTCAGAGGATAGCGGGAGCAAAATTTAATTTTAACCCCATGGGACATTTCATTTCTCTTCTGATTGGTCCGCGTTCCTGCTCAAGCATACTAAAGCACTAACGCGGACCAATCAGAAGAGAGAATTCAAAAATGTGTCGAATGTTGTTTTCGATAAGTCACGTGATCAAATTTGTCGATTAGATATATACCTACGCCCAATACTGCCAACATAAATATTAATGTTTAATTATTTCATAAAAAATTATTTGTGTTTTATTTTAACTTTCAATATACGTATTGGTAATATCTATACTCTATACATAGTAGGTTGATACTCCTAGCTTTTTCTCATAGGTAATGATGAAAAATAGTGTGTGTCATTCGGGGCCAAAATTTTTTATTCTCGGGCGGCGTATATTGAATTCCTCGCTACGCTCAGGATTCTACTTTAGAATTCCTCGCTGCGCTCGGGAGTCTACTATAGAATCCTTCACTTCGCTCTGAATTCAAAATAACGCCCTCGGGGAACAAAAAATTCCTTTGGCCCCATATAACACAAATAACTATTTTTGTATCGATAAAAAGCGACGCGACAATTACTTATTAGCAGTGTTGCAGAAAATCGACTATCGATCAATCGTTATTGTTCACACAGGAAATAACTGCGTATTAAATGTCAACAGTAGGTATTATCGAAATAATGAATATATACTAAATTTGTAATGCCAACAGTATTACGGTGTGTCCTCACCCTCAGTTTTAAATAATATTATTGACTATAACAATGGATCAATCAATAAAAATGTGCTATTGTTTTGACAGCATAGATGTACCTAATAGCTAATGGATAAGTTTTGTAATATCAATATTGCAATACATTTAATGATAATAGATTTGCTCAAAAAATTTCTTAATCTGTCTAGAAATGATGAAGATAAATCAATCGAATTTAAATTTCAGCTCTGAATACTAGTCGTTGAACGAAGCATGTGACGTCATGAGCCCATTTTCCCGTCTTCCGAGAGACGCGTATTTTTGTATGAAGAGATAAATTTACTGTTGTGTTTTAATTTGCTTATAATTTTGATTTAAATCCACGAAAAATTAATGAACTTCTCTATTAAGGCGCCACTATTATCGCATCTTTGATACAATAGTATCGATACACAGTCAATTTCCCTTCCCAGCATCACTAAACAATAGATGTAGAGTGAAATGTTCGTGACGATAAGAGACGTTCCGTGGTGAATGCATCCTGATCTAGTAATTTGCCGATGATTGATGCCAATTTAACATGAATGTGTTGAAAGAGTCTCATTGAATTTTAGCGCGTTTTCTCATACGTCCGGAACTACTTTTTTAACCGCCAACGGAAAAAGAGGAGTGTTATAAGTTTGACTAGTGTATCTATAACGTGTATCTGTGTGTCTGTCTGTTCCCTCGTAGCTCCCTAATGATTTTGATGCGGTTTTTTTCTGTTAGTTAGTGAAAGTTAACGTGATCGATATGGATCTCAGCTATAAATTTATAGTGTGTTTGGGCTCATTATAATGGTATCAATGAGTAATTGCTAGATAGAGGATGATCGAGGATCGATTAGGAGGATCTGATTAGGAGGAAATAATTGAAATAATACTGCTTTAAGCGTTGGTAGTTTAAGCCCTGTCCAGAAAAAAGAAGAATTAATTAAAAAATAAAGATTTTTGCTATATGGATAGGTACATTTATCGTGGTGATAACATAAATGTTTCAGTTGGGACTGTTTGCCTGTATAATGAAATAGTATTTGATTAATAAAATGCAAAATCCAGCTATAGGTATTTTTCATAATCATTTAATTAATATATTAAGAACTGCAAATAGTTTTTAAACAATTTAATATTTATTATTAGTACGAGTACGATACTTAATAGGTATATTTTTCTCTTATTTAATATACATAATTTTAACTTAAATATCAGTAACTTAATGGATCAATCCGGTATTAATCACAGTAAATATGTTGGCAAAAGTTGGCTAAATGGCACTCAATTAGTTACAATTTATATCTATCTAACGCAGGTGCGCGATATTTACGGAAGAAATCACTATGCGTGTATTTCGCATTCTTCACTAAACACGCAATAATAAGTGAATGTACTGTACCGTGTGCCACGTGATTTAGCAATGAAATAGTGAAATTATTCACACGAGTTTAGTCCCTATCGTATTAAGTTTTAGTGTTTAATTGGCTTCCACAGATTTTGCTCTACATAGTCTTTAGCACTAGTATTTAGTCAGTATTATAAAAAACTAATACAATTATTGTAATATTTCAAATGGCTCCCATTTGTTAACCGTAAGCTACATAGATCGCTCTACATATTCTCAATTTAAATTAGTTATGTTTTGTTCTCTACATAATATGTATCATTTTGATTAATAGAAACTCTATCGCCTTAGTTTTATGGTTGTTTTCTGAATAAACGTTAAATAATGTCTCAAATAGAAAATCGCCGTAATTGGTGACGGTAAATTATTATATGACGGAAAATACAAAGCGATATTATAGTATCTGAATCTATATAACTTTATCGTAACTCTAATGATATTAGGTGCACATAAATGTTGTGTAACTATTCGTATATAGGTATATTGTTTTTATATTAACATCACGTATGAAACATGAATGAATTTTGTAGCATTTGAAGTTTCACTTCTATTCAATTCATTTATGTGTTTGCTAGATTAGTGTACCTAATAAGGTTGTAGCTTGTAGGTCGAACCGACCAAACTTCTCGCACGAAACGCTTTATTTCAGTTGTTGAAACGAAGCGCTTAGAGTAGAAACGCTCTGAATCCAGCGTCGGTGTTTCCTGGTATTACTTGAGTACTTACCTACTACCATTGCTTCCTACGATAAAAATTGAATGAATAAATATACGTTTATTGTACACCACAAAGACTATAAAATAATTATGACATTGTATTAATATGAAATAAATAGGTAATTAACCGACTTCAAAAAAGGACGTTCTCAATTTGTCGTAATCTTTCTTTTTATGTATGTTCACCGATTACTCGAAGACGCCTTTTTGGAAACCGATGAAGAACCGATTTGGAAAATTCATTTTTTGTTTCAGAGAGTAAATATACTTCCCAGGTGTTCCATTGAAATTTTATCGAAATCGGTCGAGCGGTTTTTAAAATATCAACAATAAATTATATACTTTATAGTGGCGCCGGCGTTTGAAGTCAGTTTTTTATAAACAAATTTTTTATATTAAATTATTAACAACTATAAACAATAAAATTATTAATTATATATTATGTTAAAAGTCGCAGGTCTGCTAGTTCTCTAATAAGTAATTATTTGAGTACTTGTTGAAACCTGTGTCTCAATTATCTCAAATCGATGGTACCAGTGCAGTGTAACGATCGCAAGCAACTCTGATTGGCTGAATTTATGTCGTTCTTGCTGCATCAATGCATTTTAACCAATCGCGGGAGAGTACCAGCCAATCAGAGGTCTTTGCTATCGTTACAGTGATGCAATCAATTTTAGAGAACGCCACTACAGATCAATTATGATTGATCCTATTCATTAGGTATTCATCAAGTCTTCAAGCTTTATCAAAATGATGATATCCGAAGACCGCGGTGTCGTAAAAATTAAAATGCCACGTTTCGCAAAGGCTTTGTAGCATCCGACACGCGCTGCCTGTTGTTACCCAACCAGACGATGCTTTAGTGCATATTAATAATATCTTTTCTAACATATTATTCATGCACACAAATCTTACTGATGTTATAAATTTGAAAGTGTGTTGTTTGTTTGTTCTTCAATCACATCGCAACAGTGCAACGGATCGACGTGATTTTTGCATGCAAAGAGAGAGGAAAATCAATCATTCCGCGGGGTTTTTAAAAGGATGTATTCCTTTTGGCTTTGTCGAAGTCGGGTAGAAATTTACCTACGCCATACAATTGCTTCCTTGGGCATGGTATCCAGTACCTATGCTGGTGTTATTCCTCTTTAGATAACAAGGCTTTACATTTAAAGATAATTTTGTAGAGGAACGCCTGTAAAGTATGCAAATAAGATTTCATCAGCAGGCTAATGTTTCGTTAGCGAATTGCATCTTCAATAAAGGCTTGACAAACACAACGCGAGGTGGCAGCGACGCACAAGACATGACGTCATTGCATGGCAGGACGTCCGCGTCGACGATTTGTTGCGTCTAGGAACTCTATTAGAGGCGTTGACACTATGGTGCGTGCATAGAAGCAGCACTGATGGGATCGTGTGTTGCTACCGTCCAAAGTTGCCGTCACAGTTCCTACATTGTTTTTTGACCTCAATAAATCCGAAAGATCAATGGTTCTTGCCGTACCCTTTCCACTACTTTCCTGCCCACTCCTAATACAAGATTCACGCTAAAGGGGAGTATCGATTAATCCCGTCAATCCATGCATTTCTGTTCTTGGCTACACTGTCATTCACTTGCATCTACGATAGAACCACTCTTTTTATATAGACTTCTAAGTAGTAACCTTTTCCTGTATGAATTGCTAAAGGAACTCCTTCAACTTTTGCAGTCGGCAAAGGGGATTTTTTGTGTATGTTTAATGAGGTTGCAATTATTTTTAAGAAAATTATAAGGAGCGGCATAGAACTCACACGCGTTTCATCTGTTGAAGTCTTTATATCTGTCCTCTTGTCAGAGGTGCATCATGCAATACTCTGGGTCAGAGTCAAATGCCACGGAGAAAATATCTAACGTCTCATAACATTAGCAATATGATTTAATGAAATGAGTTACTAAGTTACCTACTATTTAGATACCTTTTACTACTATTTAGATACCTCATATTACGAGCCAATATTTTTTTAATAAAATGAATGAATGAATCATATTCATCATGTAGGTATTATTTACTTTTTGCAGCTCTCTTTTACTTGGGAAAATACCCAAATAATCGAGAAGATGATTTAATATCATATGAAATCTAAATAATTTTATTTAGGTATGGTAGGGATTTTGATATCGCCTTAATAAGGAAGTTAAGTTATGCGAAACTTAATTTCGATACTACACTCCAAATACAGGTGATAAATAAAAAGAATTAACCGCCACCGCTGGCAGCCAAGTCATAAATCATAAGACCTAATGAAAATGCCAAAAGGACGCATGCTTACACCATTATTATTACTTTACTGCGCTTTTAATTAGGTTCAAATTTCAAATGGAAAGGGACAAGGTTAACGACCTATAAACTATCTACCTGGAGCAGTTTACCTAAAATCTTACAGGCAAGTTTTCTAAAGGAGTGTATGAAGTCATGTATTATTATAAAAAAATACTTAATAGTTTATTTATTTATCTATATTTATATATAACGTACTGCCCAGTGTTTTTAGCATTAATTGACATCTTAATGTTGATGATATAAAAATAATTAATTTGTACTGTAAGGTAACAATGACTATAACGTACCTAAGTATCAATAACGTATCAAACCTTTATATGCCGCGTGTTATACGTACGTTTACTGACCGATATAGGTACATATCATCTCCCTTTAAAAATTAAAGGCATACCTGCTTTCGTACAACGTCAATCTAAATTAACATAGGTACTACATTTATATCAGTTCGAATTATGATGAAAATAGAAAATATTACCTATCACTAGAAGAAACACCAGTTTGCAGAAAATCTTAGCTTAAGGGAAGCTAGTGCAATATGTCTACGGTATATAAATATTTTTAGCAATTCTCTTAAGAAATGCTAAATATCATTGTTTGTAACGAAGAACTGTTAGCATACGCGGTTAAGACGCGTTTTGCATCCTACATGCAGCGTACTATGCACGGAGCGTAATCGACACCTGCCTTCTACGTCCTTAGTTGGTTAAATACTGTAAAATAATGTTATTATGCCAAATATATATGTTTTCATTGCAGTCATAGTAAAGAACGACGTAGTGGACAGAGAGCTCAATCCAAAGCGACAGTTCACTCACCGATAAAAATTGAGAATAAAAACTTTAGAAAACCGCCTTCATTCAACCGGATTCACCTTTATCCACTTTATTTTTTTGTACCAAAATAACAAAAATAAATACCTAAATGAAAATAACCTAAAAACCAAAGTAATATTGCAGCACACATGAGTTATAACTATGAAGCCAGAAGCCATTAATTTTTAATTTAAGGGTCCAAAGTCATTATAGCTACCTATCGTTTTAAATTGTAAAATTAATTCAAATTTCAAATAAAAATATTGTGTCAACAAAATACTTCATTCATATAAGAACATAATTTATCTAAGTCGAAAATGAAGAGAGAATTTTTTTAAGATAAGTTTTAGAAATATTTTTTGTCAGAATAGTCAAGTAGGTAAGTAAACAATAAACTATAACAGCATAATATATAATATAGATTTATATCTTTCATTTATTAAAAAAATATCTGTTGTTTAAAAAAAATCGCACTCGCTGCTCCGTTCCGAGCGACATTGCGTTTCGTGGGTTGCTTTTGTAGATACCAATTAGTATGGACTACATAGCGGCGTAGTGCAATTTAAAAGCGATTTTTTTCACACAGACGAAGTCGCGCGCGTCAGCTAGTTTATTTGCATTAATGATAACCGATCTTCTGACAATTGTAACTAATGATCACGACCCTACAGAGCAGAGGTACGACTAAATGACTACCTATTTGAAATGGCCATTTACAATGTTGATGAACTCTAAAAAATTCCAGTTTTACTCCAAACTACATAAGTGACTCAAAACATGTTTTTCGAACCGCTATATTATTTGTTTTGTGAACATCACGGATCACGTTTGATGATCGAAAGTGGTTTTAAACTCCGATATCACTTTCAATCGCAACGGACCTTGAAAGTTATGTTGAACTTTATTGCGGTTTTGCGTATTTTCATGTCTATGAGGTAAAATATTATATTGTGATTAGGTACTTCAATTTTCCGACTTTTAAACTTTTAACCGCCTACGGCTAAGAACTTAATGTACTTTGGTTATCGAGCGGTTTAACGTCAAGAAGAAAAATTTATCGCAATCAAAACAAAACAAAACAAAACAAAACAAAACAAAACAAAACATACAATTTATATATTATTATCTACACAAAATCAAGCAAATAAATTAGTACAACTTTATATTTTCCATCGTTAGACGAACATTATAATATAAGATTAAGCTCTTAGAGCATTTGATCAACATGCTCAAACTAAAATGCACAACTGCTGAGTGAAATGAAAAGAAAATTAAACTATGTACACCTGTTTAACAAAATACCATCTTAGATTACACCAAAGACTATAATTAAACTCAGTTAAGTTTAATTAATCCGTATTTTATGGAGGTAAAAGAAATGCAAAATAAGATTACGTCTGTGTTGTACCATTTGAAAATACAATTCTTATTTCATGTTAAGTAATCTGTTAGGCCCGCTTGCAGAGACCGCGCCGGGTTAGTTAACCCAGGAATAAATTTGTAATTTTGACAGAAGCTTTTTACGAAATCTGTCAAATCTGTCCTTTTAACCCAGAGCTAGCTGCTAACTCTGGGTTAAAACGTTTCTGGAAGCGCAGTAGGAAAGTATATACAGGGTTAATTTGAATTTACCAACAACCTCCCATATGTAACTTCTGTGCATGATACTGAACAACATTTGTTCAACGACTTTTCACATTTACTCAGTAAATTCACAAAAAAAAAACTCTATGGTCATTTTATGTAATGTCTCTTCCACGCCCGCGTGAAGCGTCGACTACTAAACGCGCAACAATTAACGTCCAAAGTTATCGCTTCGTATTTCCAAATACTTAATGTGTATTAATACCATCAAGCAGAGCTATCGTCTTAAAGTCCATAATTTTCCAAAAAAGATTTCCGCGGCGACAGACTTATGTATCGGACAGGCATTACGTACCGAATATCGAGTGACGGCGCGTCTAATACGCCACCCATCCTTTTGACACTTGCCACTAAGAGTTTTTAAAATTTTAGAACAGAATAATAAATATTATTTATTTCTGTATGAAAAAAAATAGGAATTTTTCAGGAATTTTAAAAAGTCGTGGAACAAAAGTTATTTCATTTGATGCATAGAAATTGCCCGTAGAAGGTTGTTGGCATTTTACATTTAACCCTGTATACGCATAAGTATTTATTAGGATACTAGCTGATGCCCGCGACTTCGTCTGCGTGGATTTAGTTCATAACATCCCGCGGGAAATCTTTGTCACCCTCCAGGTTCTCAACTATACCTATCCAATAAATCACGTCAATCCGTAGCTTTGTAGCAGGAAACATTTGATCGTCTTGCTCGCGGCATTGTTAATGATGATTCAAAGAGAAAATATATCCCCTTCCCCCGGATCCTCCGTACGGAGTAGACGTGCGAAATGCGTTAAAAAAAAAAAATTAAAATTAGTTTATTTTTTAAATAATTAAAACAATATACTCAGTGCCGTGTACCAGGAGTGCATAAAGAAAGCGAAGCAGTCACATATCGCGAGCCGCTCAGCCACCTCTCCTCATCGGTCAAGGTCAGTGCCGTGAACAGTGGACACTTCACTCTAATCGCTGCCCGCACTACTACTAATGCATGGCGCTCCGCCCCACTGAATGCCATCCCTCTCTGGCACATTGCTCATCATCTATTGCTGCGCGGTGCGCAGGAGCCCGGCGTTGATAGTACCACACGAGTAACCGAACAGAGAGGAAGCTTCCTAACAAGGGCGAAGAAGTATACCTATTCTGCTAGGGTTGTCACCTGATGCATGTCAACAATTTAAGGAAAAAATAAAAATATTTTAAAGTTTGTATAATTATGTATAATTTCAGTTAAATCCTGAACTTGATCAACAAATACTTAAATTAACAAAAATATAAAGAAACGATTTTTTTAATGAACATCAGTATTTTTGCCATAACTTCACAATTAATGTTAATAGGTGGCATCGTCATTTACTATCGACTATTATTATTATTACAAGCTTTTATTTAACTTGCAATGTATGTATGTATGTATGTATACACGGGTATATGTTTTAAACGTACATACATACATGTAAACATACATGTATCAAATCTTACAAGATGAGATAGAACCACTTTTCCGGTTGAGCTGAAATTTTGCGTGTATGTGTAAATCGGATGACCCTGCAATATTATTGGGATATGGAGCTGTTCTGATGATTGAGCTGGAAGATGGCTATAGGAGCTCTATAAAAACTCACTAACTAAACTCACTAACTAAATATCGATTTTGAACGAAATCGGTCGAATAAGAAAGAATTTCAATATGGCGGTGACTTTTTAAAATTTTGGCATCCATTTCCTAATTCTTGACCCCAGGGAATCCTAAATATCGATTTTGAACGAAATCGGTCGAATAACAAAGAATTTCAATATGGCGGTGACTTTTTTAAATTTTGGCATCCATTTCCTCTTTCTTGACCCCAGGGAAGCCTAAATATCGATTTTGAACGAAATCGGTCGAATAACAAAGAATTTCAATATGGCGGTGCCTTTTTAAAATTTTGGAGCCCATTTCCTAATTCTTGACCCCAGGGAAGCCTAAATATCGATTTTGAACGAAATCGGTCGAATAACAAAGAATTTCAATATGGCGGTGACTTTTTAAAATTTTGGCATCCATTTCCTAATTCTTGACCCCAGGGAATCCTAAATATCGATTTTGAACGAAATCGGTCAAATAACAAAGAATTTCAATATGGCGCTGCCTTTTTAAAATTTTGGAGCCCATTTCCTAATTCTTGACCCCAGGGAAGCCTAAATATCGATTTTGAACGAAATCGGTCGAATAACAAAGAATTTCAATATGGCGGTGACTTTTTAAAGGTTAGGTACGTATTAAAAAGTACTTACTTCTCTTTATCTCTCGGATATAAAAAAAAGGAAATGTCCTTATTGTCTCTGGCTTGTTTTAAGCAAACTGTGCAAGAGTTTGGCATTTTTACACTATTACATACATATATACACAAATAAATCTAAACTCACAACAAACAAACACTCATTCTTCGTCTATTTATTTCCACCAAACGCACGACCGTCAGCCCTTACGTCCTGACCCTGACTTACCCTGAGCGGCGCGCCGCGGCGTGTCGGTGAATGTGTCGGTGAGAGCTCACGCACACAGCGTTGCGCTATGTATGGGTGAGCCCGCCGCGAGCCGTTTGTATGTAGCTTCCGCTCTGTTACTTTAATATTATATACCTACTCTGTGATAGTACCTACTTACCTGGACGCACACATACTCAACCGCTGCGCTTAGCAAATTCTACCTTATTGCACGAGTTGCATTTTAAATTACTTAACTAACTAATTAGCAGGATGCCACTAAAAAGGACCCCTCCGAATAGTCCTGGTACGTCGTGTCCATTAATGCAATTCGACTCTGACTCTAAGTCAAGTGGAAAAGATAAATCAGAGACATATTATAGTAAAAATAAAAAGAAATTGCAAGCATCACGTATTCACAAACGCCGGCGCGAGGGTTCATATGAGAACGACAGCGATTCAAATGAGGGTTTTAAAGAAGAATTACTCAGTTTATTCGAAAAATTCAAAGAGCAGCAGGATAATAACTTTAAACGTCTTCAGGATATTATTCTTAACCAGCACAAAGATTTACAGAACACTCTCGAATTTATTTCAT
The DNA here is from genome assembly GCA_029955525.1 of Oeneis ivallda. Classification (NCBI taxonomy): domain Eukaryota; kingdom Metazoa; phylum Arthropoda; class Insecta; order Lepidoptera; family Nymphalidae; genus Oeneis; species Oeneis ivallda. The sequence goes on from JARPMR010000003.1 coordinate 23,687,690, forward strand.
CACGATATGATGACATGCAGAAGAAAATTGAAACTCTTGAGACGGAAAGGAAAAATAATCTTGCTTATATCCAAAATCTGGAGGAAAGGGTTGAAAACTTTGAGCGGAAAATTAATACAGCCTGCTTAGAAATTCGTAATTTTCCGCCTAAGCCAAACGAAAATCGAGACGACCTCATAAAACACATTGTAAACATTGGAAAGGCCCTGAATACCACCATACAACCATTAGAAATCAGGAATGTATATCGTGCTAATTCGAAGGTAGTCACAAATAAACCTATTGTAGTTGAATTTACCACAGTTTCTACGAAAGAAAACTTACTTCAGCGCTCGAAATCGTTCAATAGAAATAACTCTGATAAGAAACTCAGCACTCGGACTTTAAACCTAGATGGGCCAGCCATGCCTGTCTATATATCCGAGTATCTTACCTTCAGTACTCGCAGACTTTTCGCACGTGCACGAGAATATGGTACAAAAAATAATTTCACCTTTTGTTGGACGGCGCATGGAAGGGTTTATCTCAGAAAAAAGGAGGGTGAACCATATCACCGCATTGATTCTGAGCGTGACTTAGAAAAATTAAGTAAATCAAAGTGACTAACTATTAGAACTATGGTACGGGTAGTATTACAATGTTTTGTTAAAATTGAAATTAATATTAACATAGTCTCAACTAGAAATTCCTGTATATCAGTACGCTGCAATAATAATTATGCACCAATTCTACTTTTCCCAAATTTTCCACCACTTAGGTATTATGTAAGTGTGTTATATCCTAAATGTATGTTCATTCCATTACTTGTAATAACTTTAATGCATTTCTTTATTTTCATTGACATTAATTCGCAATTAAATACAATAATATACAAATTACTCATTTTACAAATACACCCACACACACAGAATACAATTTACTCACACAAAAATCTGACACAAAATATTATACTTACAATACACATTACACACTTTCACACAGATAAAGTACCCTCGCGTAAGTTCCTACTACCTCTTTACCCCTACGAATACTATAAGTCAAATACCTGCAATATACAGTTTACAGCTATAACATTGCTGATAGACATCATAATGTGCCCAGTTTTCCTACATTTTAACAGTGTTAATACGGATAAACTTGGAACTGATTTAGATAACTCAGTATTGTTCAATTCATACGTGTATAACACAGGCTATTATTCGGTAATAATCCCCCTGCTCAATATAAAAGTTCTCAATTTCTATAAAATCATTAACAGTGTTTGAGTTAAATAGTGTAATAAATGACATCGGCAACGTTGTAATCTATAAACCAATTAGCTGTAGCCCTAATGAATGTAAAACCTTCGTAAGTAGTTACAAAAATCTTTTAAACATTTTACACATTAATATTCGTAGTGTAAACAGTAATTTTGACGAATTGAATGTTTTGCTTACATCTATAGACATGCAGTGCGACGTCATATTATTAACTGAGTGCTGGTTGAGCAAATGTCACAATGTACCTATTCTAGAAGGCTACTCCTCGTTTCAGTCTTCTTACAAAAATCAAAATGATGGTGTGATCGCCTACATTCGTTCCGAACTTAACTATAACTGTCACGAACCTAACTTCCTAGACGGTAACTGCTTAGTTATACGCGGAAGCGACAATACTGCAATTGTAGCTATTTACCGGTCGCCCTCCTATCGTAATATTGCCAACTTTATTGATAGCCTAGATAATGTCCTAACATCACTCTCCTCTTATAGCACGATAGCTTTATTAGGTGACATGAACATTAATATCTCCCGCGACGCTCGTGATAAAAATTCCGATGAATACTTAAACATGACATCCATGCACGGCCTAACACCCGCACACGATTTGCCCACTAGGGGTAACAATTGCTTAGATCACGTTATGCTAAAAACTAATAAGACCACTACTGTTTTCGTTTTAGAATCGGCAATAACCGATCACGCTCCTACTCTCTTAAGTTTTCACCAAAATCCCTTGCTAGAGAGGCCTAATGAAGTTTATTATCGTACCGACTATGACGCTGTAGTGAATAATATAAATAATACTAACTTTGACTCTATCTTGCGAGATCACAATGCGAACTCGGCCACAACCAGTCTTATTCACACAATCGCTTCATGTATCACATCGAATACAAAGATAGTCAAAGTACCGCGCAAACATCAAAACCTTAAACCATGGATTACTAAAGGGCTTATAAAGTGTATTAGAAACAGAGATAAATTACATCGAAAAGCTAAAAGAAATCCTGATAATATGATCGTGAAAACTACTTATCTACGCTACCGCAATTTCTGCAACAACCTGCTTAAAAACTTAAAACGTGCATTTGAACGATCTGAACTAGAAAAGGCTAAGAATAATAAAAAATCAATCTGGGATACAATTAAGAAAATAACAAACCTTCAGCGCCAAGTTTCTCCTCCACATGAGCTTATCTGTCCTAACAATCCTCAATCCTCGGTCGATAGTGTCAACAATTTTTTTGTGAACATTGGTAAAAATCTTGCTACCCCTCTCTTAAGTGTACAATCTCTCCCAGAAATTCATAAACCAAATATTGCACCCCCACCCTGTAACTCAATGGTCCTCAATGAGACAGATGAAAATGAAATTAACAATATTATAACGAGTCTTCGCAACAACTGTGCAAAGGGTTGGGATGGAATACCGGTCACAATATTAAAACAGGCTCGTGATATTCTTGTTCCCATTTTTAAACATGTTTTTAATTTATGTATTACACAAGGATGTTTTCCGTCTGTACTCAAGAAAGCTGTGGTCCACCCGATCTATAAGAGTGGCGGCAGAGACCAAGTAACTAATTATCGTCCTATCTCGGTTTTAACTTCAATCTCTAAAATTTTTGAAAAGATCTTGAACAATCGTTTGATCCTATATTTGAATAAATTGAATATCATCTCAGACCAACAATTCGGCTTTAGGCAAGGAAAATCAACTGAGGACGCTGTTATTGAACTCACCAGTCATATCATCAGAAATATAGAATCAAAGCAGAAAACGGTTGGCATCTTCCTCGATTTGTCAAAAGCATTTGACACCGTGTCTGTCCCCATCCTTATGGATCGGTTAGAAGCCATTGGAGTAAGGGGTAACGTTCATAATTTATTTAAGGATTACTTAAACAATCGCAGTCAATATGTTAAAATAGGTCCACATATGAGTAAGGAAGAAAATATAGAATATGGCGTTCCTCAGGGCAGCGTGCTTGGCCCAACTCTGTTCCTGATATATATAAACAACCTATGCCAGATGAATATTCCGTACACTAAAATCATATCTTATGCTGATGACACTGTACTTCTGGTTCAGGGTCAGAGTTGGGATCAGGTTCGTAACCGTGCGGAGTCCGCATTAAAACATGTCATGAGCTGGCTAAACACAAACCTACTGACACTAAATGTCTCCAAAACTAAATTCATTACATTTGACACCACCATATTCACACAACCTAACACCTTCTCCATTAAAGCTCATTCATGTACATTGCCCAATGAGGACTGCTCTTGTTTCTCAATACAAAGAACTGCTGACATAAAATATTTGGGTTTAATAATAGAGAGTTCTCTCAGCTGGAAAAAACATATAAACGTTCTGATTAATCGTATCCGAAAGCTCATGTTTATTTTGAGGAAGCTGAGATCGGTCTGCGACCAAAAATTGTTAAAAACTGTGTACTTTGCCCTAGTGCAGTCTTTATTATCGTACTGTATTACAGTTTGGGGTGGCTCCAATAAAACTGATATGCTTCGTTTAGAACGAGCACAAAGAGGTATTCTTAAGGTTCTGGGTAGCAGACCTCGCAGGTATCCTACATCGGCTCTCTATCAAGAGTGGGACGTTCTGAATGTTCGACAGCTCTTTATCTCCCAGGTCACTTTACGCAAACACTCAGATAAAATAGCTCAACCTGAAATAAATGTTAATATTCTTAAAAGACGCAAGCAAAAGATTTTTGGAATTTTGCCAAGGAGAACCGCACTTGCCGGACGCCAATACCATTTCCTTAGTCCTAAACTTTATAATAGAATAAATGACACACTCGATATATCTAAGCTTAACAAACCTAACTTAAAAAAAACTGTCGATGCTTGGTTAAAGAGACTTAGCTACTATGAAATTGAGGATTTGATCGCTGAAGTGAAATCATAGAAAATATTATAAACACACAAATACACCCCATATGCACACACACACACACACACACACACACACACACACGCACACACACACACACACACACACACACACACACACACACACACACACACACACTTAATTATTCTAACAGCTAACAATAATTTTATAATAATTGAAACAATAATAATCTAAATTTGTAAAATTTGAGCTATGGTCTAACTCTAGTAATCAATGGATCCGTGGAAAGGCTGCGGTGTCCGTAACACAGGTTTTCCTAGTACGGATGCCAAAGCACTCCTTCGCAACAACCAACATTGCTAGTTTACTTTTTCTGTGTCCTAGATTTAAGGAGTTGATTTATTGTAAAAACTTTTTACTGAGTTAATAATAAATATTATTATTATTATTATTATTATTATATTACTGATGATATTATCAATTACGTTAAACTATAATTTTTATAATTGTTTTTACCATAATTAACCAAATACAAAATTACGTTTAGCTGTCATTTACCTTTTGTTCTTCCACTGTCATTTTCGTTTTTTTATTCCATGTCAGATGCATTTTTGTTATACCAGGTTTTATATTGACTTGACGGAAACGCGGTCGAACGGGATAAAAAGTATCCTATGTCCGTCTCCTGGTTCTAAGCTACCTCTCCACCAATTTTGAGCCAAATCGGTTCATCCGTTCTTGAGTTATAAATAGTGTAACTAACACCACTTTCTTTTATATATATAGATATTGAACGGGAAAGCAAAGAAATTAAAGCCAGCGGGAAAGAATAAACCTTTCCCTTTTTTTTTAATACAATTTGCCCTTCTCATTCGGGCAGAGACCTGTGTGTCGATTCTATAAGAGCTGCATTGCTATTTGCTAGTCTCTGTTGTGGTGGTTGGCTGAATTTATCGCGTTCTTATTGCAACAATGCATTTTAGCCAATAGCGATTGAGCATCAGCCAATCACAGGCGATTGCAATCCCACTTGCACTGTTCCCAGTTGTGGACTGGGTTGTGATGAATAAATTATTTTTTTGACAGTAGTTAATAGGTGTACTTTGAGTATTTTTTTTTAATTCGAATAAGTAAAGGTGATACTTGTACCAATCAACGGTTAAATAGCTACAATCTAGCTACATTATGGCCAAAACAGCGTAGTAATGATTTTAAGAAAATCAGGAAACATGCAAGGTTCTAGCAATTTTCCGCCATTCCCTAATCAGGTTTTCCTCTCAGCCTTCATGGTTCTACAGTTTACAGTATTAAATAACAGTATGCTGTAATACAGTAATAACTACCAACAGTTAGGTATACATTTTGACGGGTGAAACAATTTTAATTGCTGCAAAAATGCATACAGCACACACCTATTGACTCAATCACGCTATTGTACTTAAAACATAAACTTATGTGTAAAGACTTCGGTGCATACGTAATATAATTATATGTTTTATGTATATTAGCGTGATTGAGTCGATGGGTATAATATTATTTTTATTATGCTTTTCGATCTTTTGTGACCATCATAAATGTAGGTATAATTTTCAGGTGCCATTTTCAGGTGAATTAAAAAGAAAACTAAAATTACAAAAAATCACACATCGATGTTTAAAACAAGTTTTTAAGCCATAAATTACAATAATTGTAATTTATGGCTTAAAAGGTTTAGGTACCATATTCTACGGTTAATCAATAGTAATTAATGTGTTTAGTTAATAATAGTCGTAATTCCTAGTTCCATTGTTAGATAAACAGCTGTCATCACAAAAATATAATAATGAGAGCATTTCAAAAAATAAATCCATGCAAGCCTATGGAATCAGAATGTAAGTACCTATTTAAGAATTAGGAGGACAAAGGCCATCGTCGATCGATGCAATGCATCATTTAATTTAAATGATAACCGAATCTAATTAAAGGTCTAATACCGTCATAAAGGACAATGTGTTTCATAATAGTTAGGTATTTTGACAGATGATAGTTACGATCAAACTCTAGTGAAAATATACCTAATAACAATGCATTGTTTCAAGTTAGGACTCCCAAACCTTCACATCCGTTGATGTAACAAATGAGATCTTGATTAATTGGCGTATTAATTTCTTACTCTTCCCAAGCATTGTATCCGGCCATCTTGAAATTACTTGATAGACTCGTCATGTCAGAGAAAACCGATTATGTAATTTCTGTGGAATTAGGAACCACCTATTTAAGCATTTCTTAGTTAGGTAATACTTAATTTCATTATTTTTTTGATTTTAAAACCTTCCTTCCTTCCTTCTCCGTTCTTGCCTTCTTGAATCTTTTGTATATTATTATGCTCTCTGAATTTCGGATATTCTTAAATTCAAAATAGAGATGCTGTAATGTTGTGATTATAATTATCAGCTGCCAACTTGATTTGGAATCTCACTCAGGTTCAATAATTATTTTGAATATTCATAGATAACTCTCTATTTTCTCGCCGTTTACATATTACAAATGTTGAGATAAAATTTTCTTTCAGGCAAACAAATCAAAAAATTAAGTTCAGGCTAAGTTGATGAAATTTTTAGTAGGTAGTAAAAATAGCCAACGTGCCTACGGACATATATCTTCATCTGTTTTACCATGACCCTATAGCGTATTTATGTCTAAGCATACTATATTTAAAATATAAGTACCTTCATCTGCATTAGTAGAAAAGTAAATTAAACTTTATATTAAGTGGTTTATGAGTTTAAATTCGTTTGCAGCGAAACAAGTGTTATTGCCCATCGATTCGTGCTTGCTTTTGTGAAATATATCGTCAGATGGACAGATTAGGTTGTGTTCTGGTGTTGTGTTGTGTGTGTAGGTTTCTAGTATATAAATCTGCATGCTGATATGTATCGTTGAACGTATTCTATTGATTTAGAAATTCAACCAACCATTTCTGTTCAACAAACTTGATGTTTAAGAAATATGTTTAGAGGTAGGTATACAAATAAATAGAATAGAATTAAAACGCCTGTATAGGATTATTATTGATTTTGATAAGCGCATAACATCTTTACGACTGCGTAACCAAAGAATAATACGTTTTTACGTTATAACGTATTGATAATAATTTTTTTTTTTATTTGTCTGTGCTTGAAATGTTTGCTTTGCCCAGCTTAATCTTCAAAGCGGATGAACCAATTGTGTATTTTTCATATGCTTATTAATTTATTATTTATTATACCTAATATTAGATACACGGCGAATATTAAAAATGCGTGAGCAGATGTCACGCCATCAGAAAATCTTTGAAGAGCCTGATGCAGGCGAATTTGTTATTTCTGTCACAAACTTTCAGTATAAGAAAAATATTATGCGTTGCTCCTATTGTGTATCTCCAGCTGGTCTCCAGTAAGTATCACGTAATGGCTAGTTTACATTATTCTACTCCAGTAACCCAGTAGCGCTGAACTGGAAGGTAGGTCGGACTGGCAATATCGTCCACATGATTCCAGTCATTTCAGTCATCCGCAAAAACAAGCAACACGTGTTACCTGTACAATTGTTCTGTCAGCACTGAAATGGCACAGGATTGGTTCCAGTTGCGCTGGATTCAAAAGTAGACCGCCAATCCTGTTTCTACAATGGATTGCTCACTGGATCCAGTGCATTCCAGTGCCCGTTTACATTTTTCCAGTTGGAATCCAGTGCTGGATTCGATCGCTGGACTGGAATAATGTACACCTGCCATAAGTCTTTCTCACGGTCGGTTCCGAGGTTCCACACCTATCAATGATTAAGAATATATTATAATAACTATATTCCAAACCAGTCAAAAATACCGTGCGTTATAAAAAAAAATTAGGGCCAAGTTATTGTAATGCGATATCGCAACAATATAATCCAATAACCATTCAGAGGTGAAGATGTCGTAATTCGATAATTAATTAGTGATTTAATCGATTAGAGCAGGTGCCAAAACGATGTTGAATTGTCGCGATAAAAAATTAACGGAGAACAGGTTCAACGCCCGTCTGTTATGTAAGTTACTGGGTCACTTACAACAGTTGTTACATCTTAATCGGAAGGAACGAATCCGGTCGTTAACGAAATCATTGGATCGCTTTGGAATGATTGTTTTATAATTCGACCGATTAAAAAAAATCGGTACGATCTTCGATCATGCCAATGCCAACAGTACTTAGTTATTCGCCTTTTTCATTATTGCATAAAAAGGGTTACATTATGTTACCCAAGCACAAAAAGTATGAGGTGCATGTACACCTAGTATTATAATAAATACGTAAACTGTTTATTTATAAAAATTAATAACAGTTGACATCAATCTCTATGTACTATATCAATCACAACTCCACGAAAACTCCAATATTTTCGTCAATTGCAATTGCAAAAGCGTCTTGTATAAAAGAAAGTTGTAGTACGATAAAATAGTTAGGTACGCTGTTTAATTATTAAACATGGATTTAGTTAATAAATAACTTTTGTTGGCAACATTACTTAGTTATTATAAAAAGTTATAGTGGCAACACTGTCTCAGGTCTCTTCTGCTACGACCTCGCGAAGGATAGACGTGTGCAATTAAAAGTACTTTCCTAAACTTGGGGTTTGATTCTCTTATCTTGATCGGCCCACTACGTGGAAGCTAACTACAGTCTAATTCCTACATGGTCCTTCGAGCCGGATTTGAACCAGCGACCTATGGAGAAATTGTTTCGTTTATTCCTAATTCACATTTCAGAACCAATTTATTTATCTAAACCAACATGTAACAAAGTGGTTCTGAAATGTGAATTAGGAATAAACGAAACAATTTCTCAATTCTGGTCTACTGAAAAGGTACCTGAATTATTCAATGAAAAAACATCAGAAAAAGAGCTCTGCGAACAAATATTCAAAGATTCAGTTAAATTAGAAAACAATCAATTCCAAGTTGCCATGCCGTTAAAATTACCTTTGAAAGATATAAAGCACGCATTAGGAGAATCCTTTCACTTTGCTTTGAAAAGATTTCTGAATTTAGAAAAGAAATTACATTTAAATCCAGATTTATTTATACAATATCAAAACTTTATCCATGAATATTTGTCACTCAATCATGGTCATTATGTTGACATTGAGCTCTATGAATTAAATAAACAGGCAGCTTATTATATTCCGCACCATTCAATAATAAATGAAAATTCCAGTACTTCACGGTTTCGTTGTGTTTTTGATGGATCGATGAAAGGTGATAGGAAGGTCTCGCTGAATGACCTGCAACTTAATGGACCTGTAGTACAAAAAGATCTATTTGATGTAATCAATTTATTCCGTTTTGGCAAGTATACATTTACTACTGACATAAAACAAATGTTTCGTAATATTAAAATTGATCCAGAATTCACTTCTCTTCAAAACATACTTTGGAGAGACAACCCTAATGAACCTATTAAATGCATTCGCTTAGATACCGTTACATATGGTTTAAAAAGCTCCAGTTACTTAGCAACACGTTGTTTAATAGAACTAGCGTCTAGGTATGAAGATATATATCCTCTAGCTTCAAAAATATTAAAAATCCATACATATGTTGATGATATTCTTTACTCAGATCAAGATTTAAATTCAATAATAGCTGCTAAAGATCAAATACTCAGTTTGCTAAAATTAGGTAGCTTTCATACCCACAAATGGGCTTCAAATAATGAGAGTATACTGTCTGACATACCTGAGTCGCAACAGCAATTTTGTAATTTAGATTTGCAAAAAGAAAGCTTCCACATGAGAGCTTTAGGGCTGCGAATTAATGTCAAAGATGATAACTTTATAATTTGTTCGCCAGAGCCATACAATTCTAAGAAAATAACAAAGAAATCCATATTAAGTTACATTGGTAGGTTCTATGACCCTATGGGGTTCGCCGGCCCCATCGTAGTTACCGCAAAAGCTATTATGCAAAAAGTATGGATTCAAAATATAGATTGGGATGCTACTCCTCCTCTGAATATTCAGCAAGAATGGCTTCAGTTTACAGATGATTTAACGACAATGAAACCAATACATTTAGGTAGAAACATAGATATTTCAGAGGGAGACACTACAGAGCTGATAGGATTTGCTGATGCTTCGAGCTCCACAGCCTACGGTTGCTGTGTATATCTGCGAGTTACAAAATCAGGTATCACTAATGTCTATTTGCTCTGTTCGAAATCTAGAATCAATCCTATTCAAAAGCAAGGCATGACAGTCCCAAGGCTTGAATTGAATGCTGCACTTTTATTGTCAAAGCTCATAATTAAGACACATGATTCACTTAAGCTTAAAGTCAATATTAAAAATGTATACTTATTCAGTGACTCACAAATCGTCCTTGCATGGCTCAGCACTGAATTATCTAAACTTCAAGCTTACATAGCGAACAGAGTAAGTGCCATTCGTCAAGCTACAGGTCAATGGTCATGGCTTTATGTCAGCTCTAAAGACAACCCCGCAGACCTCATAAGCAGAGGAGTCAAACCGAGTGAACTAAACAGCTGTGAAATGTGGTGGAAAGGGCCACAGTTTCTACATAAGAGTGAGTACAATTTTAATTCCTGTATACCCGAGCTTCCTAGCGATCTCCCTGAGGTGAAAGTGAGGCATTGCTTAGTACTTTCTGAAGAGGCTGAAGATCAAAATTCAAGTCCTATCGAATACATTTTCAAACGCTTATTTGAATGCTCAAATATCAGAAAAATGGTTAGGCTTTTAGCATATATACTGAGATTCAAAAATAATATAAATAAGAAACAAGAAAAAATTTATTGTAAATATTTAAAAAGCTCAGAACTTGAAAATGCTTTAATGGTAATTGTAAGGCATGAACAAAATATATATTTTAAATCAGAGCTGAGAACTCTGCGTAAAGGCAGCAATTTAAAGAGCAATCTTACAAACCTGCATCCATTCATTGATAAACTAGGTCTTCTACGAGTAGGTGGCAGGCTTCACCACGCTGCTATGCCTAATGCACGAAAACATCCTGTCATATTACCAAAAGACTCTTTAATTACTAGCTTAATTATTAAAAATGAACATGAAAGGTTACTGCATGCAGGAGCTAAGCTCCTACTATCAAGTTTAAATCAAAGATTTTGGATTTTGAATGGATTATCAGAAGTTAAGAAAATAACATACAAATGTATTACATGTTTTAGAAATAAGGCGACAGTGGCTCAGCAGCTAATGGGATCGATGCCAGCCAGCCGTGTCACTGTCACTAGCCGTCCGTTTGAAAAGATCGGAATGGATTTCGCTGGCCCTGTAGACGTCAAGCTATCGCGAATCAGGCGCTCTGTTACCGGCAAAGGTTACATCTGTGTTTTTGTATGCTTTACCACAAAAGCGGTTCACTTAGAACTAGCTTCAGATCTAACCACAGAAACTTTCCTCGCTTGTTTGAGAAGAGAAATAAGCAGACGGGGAATTCCCAGCCACATCCACTGCGATAATTTTAGTTCGTTTAAATCAGCGAACAGTCAGTTGCATGAGCTTTATAAACTGCACTCTTCTCAGAGCCATCAAGCAAAAGTACACGAGTTTGCTGCAGAACAAGGAATAACTTTCCATTTCATCCCATGTTACTCGCCGACTCATGGAGGACTCTGGGAGAGTGCAGTTAAAAGCACAAAATATCATTTAAAACGAGTTGTACAAAAAGCTTCATTGACTTATGAACAGCTTAATACAGTTCTTTGCGAAATTGAAGCTGTACTTAATTCCAGACCTCTTCTACCGCTCTCATCAGACCCAGATGATTTTTGTTATTTAACACCGGGTCATTTTTTAATTGGAGGTCCACTAACCATGTATCCTGAAGATAATTTGATTGATGTACCTCAAAACAGACTTAAGTTTTGGAAAATTTGTACTAATTTAAAACAACAGTTTTGGAAAGCTTGGCATAAGTATTACCTAAATATTCTTCAAAATAGACCTAAATGGCGCCAAGTCAAAGATAATGTTAAATTAGGAAGTTTGGTAATTTTAAAAGATGATAATTTACAAACAATGTATTGGCCTATCGCCCGGATTGTCAAATTATGTCCAGGACATGATGGAAAGGTCAGGGCTGTAGAGGTCATGACCCCAAATAAAAGAACACATGTTAGAGCCATAAATAAAATATGTATTTTACCTATAGATTCTGAATAGCATAAGTTACATCAAAAAATTTGTTCTCTATTCTATTTCACATACATAAACCTTTTTAGAATAGTTAGTTATTACATTAAAATTATACAATTAACTTTAAAGTTTGTGAACAATAATAATATCATAATGTAATTAACATTCGCGAGGCCGCAGTATGTTTAATTATTAAACATGGATTTAGTTAATAAATAACTTTTGTTGGCAACATTACTTAGTTATTATAAAAAGTTATAGTGGCAACACTGTCTCAGGTCTCTTCTGCTACGACCTCGCGAAGGATAGACGTGTGCAATTAAAAGTACTTTCCTAAACTTGGGGTTTGATTCTCTTATCTTGATCGGCCCACTACGTGGAAGCTAACTACAGTCTAATTCCTACATACGCAAAGTATACGCATAGAAGAAAAAGGAAAATGAATTAAAACATAAAAATTACCTATACCTTGAAGGTCGTTTTACTACGTCGTAATATGTATACAAGCCGTAGTATACCAGCAATAGTAGTTGACAAAAACAGCTGTTGGTGAATAGACTATTTCTATTTGAATAGATTATGTTCACAAAATCGAAGCAATGTTTGCAAAAAGTGACAATCGTAAAACTAATAACTATTACAGAAAACGGTTACAGACAGCAAACATGTCATAGGTTTTGTGAAATAAACTCTTGAAATCTTGTTATTCACTGACCTCTATAATCATTAATCACTACATATTATAAAACAAAGTCCCCCGCCGCGTCTGTCTGTCTTTTTTTTATCACACCTGATGGAAAGTGATGATGAGGCCTATGATGGAACACGTTTGCCTAGAAAATGCCTATTCACTCTTGCTTTAAAGATACCCAAATTGTACGTGTTAGGAAACACAGATCTCGGAAGAGCGATCCAGATCCTAGCCGTGCGAATCAGAAATAAAGACTTGAACCGCTTCGTGCGCGTGGATGGTATATCAACGATACAGTGATAGAAGCCCTTCCGACGTCTTGCAGTGCGGTGGTAAAAAGGTGAAGGGGGACAAGTCTGTCTGTCTGTCTGTTCGCGATAAACTCAAAATTTACAGAACGGATTTTCATGCGGTTTTCACCAAAGGAACTTCGAACCTTCACAGGCGTAATATACTCTACTATCCGTGCGAAGCCGGGGCGGTCCAGTGTTAAAATTATAATATAGAGGTCTGCAGTGTTGTTAGTTTACTAAGTGGAAGTAGCATCACTATTACATTCTAGAAAGACTACATAATTGAATCATCGTCACAGTCCAATGGAAATCTATTGGTGCCTGAGCCAAAGTTGCGCTGACATCGAAGAGGTTACTGAGATGCAATAGCTTCCGTAGTTTAATTAGCGCGGCGCTTTCAAAAAAACCTCTGGGGATCCAAATATAAAAAAAATAAGAAAATAGTCATCACATTCAATCAAGCCTTAATGCTCGAGCTGCTATTATTATTATTAATGAATATTAGAAGAGGGATGAAATTGGCTCCAAAAATTCTCGGTTTTAAGAGCCATGAAACCTTTTGTAGTAAATATTGCCCAAATAGTATTCAGAACATAATACATATTATCAATGCCAAGTAGTTACTTTTTCATCTCTACAGTATGGAATGTTTTTTTCTAAGTAGATATTTAATTTTTTAAGGGACTTTCGACCAACCCGAACACGACAGCCCATATCGTTATCTAAATTACAAATAACTAAATTAAAAGTAACTAAAGTGGAATGCGCAACAGAGCAACTGAGACAACTTGTACAAAAAAGTGAGATTTAAAAAAAAACTTTCAGAAAATCAATACAAAAATTAGTTTCATTTATGAGTTATTGACATGATTATTTATCGAAAAATTAAACTAAACTAAAAATAGGACATCCATGCAAACCGCTTTCATACATTGAAAGAATATTTCTTGATTAACTGGTCTGGTCTGGTGGGAGGCTTTGGTCGTGGCTAGTTACCACCCTACCGTCAAAGTCGTGCCGCCAAGCGATTTAGCGTTCCGGCACGATGGCGTGTAGAAACTAATTAGGGGTATGGGTTGAATTTTCACTGCCATACCCCTTCCACGTTAGCCCGCTAACATCTTAGACTGCATCGGCACTTACCATCAGGTGAGATCGCAGTCAAGGACTAGCTTGTCATCGAATAAAAAAAAACTTTGAATCTCCATACAATCTACAATCTAAAAACAGTAAAACAAAACCCCAAGCTCAACGAAAATATTTATTTTACCCTAAGCAATATTGAAGTTTTATAAATATTTAAAAACAGACTGGGGCTAAAATATTAGGTTTAAACTTGAAATAAACGGGGACCAAATAAATAAAAATTTCGTCAGTGAAGTCTCAAAAAATTATTTTTTAAAATTGTTTTATATTAATTTGTGATCTTGACCCAGTTAATATTATAAAGTTGAAAGTGAAACTAGTCTTTACGCTTGCAGACAACCTTCTGCAGTTAGTTTCGTTCAACTTTTACGTACTTTTTGGACTTCCACAGGCTTCGGTCTTGCGCCGCCTGGACGCTATAATATTATTCTGGTAAAATAATATAATCTATAATAAAAAATTCCTTTTTGTAAAACCGACTTTTATAACAATAAAATATACGTCATGATACATAGGTGATATCTAAATAATATTATATAAAAGGAAAAGGTGACTGACTGACTGATCTATCAGCGTACAGCTCAAACCACTGCACACTGGCATACAGATAGTTATTATGACGTAGGCATCCGCTAAGAAAGATTTTTTGAAAATTCAACCCCTAAGGGCCGATTTCACAAACGTAAAATAAGCCTTATCCGAGCGTGAATTAAATATTTTGACAGTACTTTTCAATACAAAATCTGTCAGAACGCCCAATTTATTCCTCGGTTAAATGACACTCGACGTTGGTGAAATCGGCACTAAAAGTTTAAATAGGGGGTTGAAAGTCGAACTTAACGTGAGCGAAGCCGCGGGCAAAAGCTCGTTATTAATAAAAAAATATTTCATTTTGTTTAAAGTAATTTTAAAAATTTTCGCTTACCTACTTTGAAGAATGAGTAAGGTCTGAAAAGCATTGTGTAAAGTTTTGAGTGGAGAATTTCTATAATAAATAATATTTTTAAAACCCGACTTTAAATGCCCGCGCCACTACAAAGTATATAAATTAATGTAGATTTATTAAAAACTGCTGGACCGATTTCGATTAAATTTAAATGGGACTACCTGGGTAGTATACTCTTTGAAATAAAAAAAAATCCAAATCGGTTCAGGCGTCTTCGAGTAATCGGTGAATATATATAAAAAATAGATTTTTATGTATGTTTGAAGTCGGTTAAAAAAATCGATTCGGTATTGAAGGTATGTATGTACATCTGTATAACCGTATTTACTACGCATCCAATTATTATACAATAATACATTTCAGTTGACATTTTATGAAATTTTGAAGTGGTTTTCTGGTACTGATAAAGATTTACGTGAACCTACTTAACTCAAGGTCGATTCTTACCCATGACATTTATGTAATAGGTACCACTTGGCTATAATAGATTGTTCTAGTACCTAGTGATTTTTTACAAGAGAAACAAGTAGTTAATTTACAATTGAAACTTCATTATCACTACATAGTATAAAACAAAGTCGCTTCTCGCTGTCTGTTCATATGTATGTTTAGATCTTTAAAACTACGCAACGGATTTTGATGCGGTTTTCACTAATAGATAAGGTGATTCGTGAAAAAGGTACTAGTGTATAATTTGGAAATCTATTTAGACGGATACAGTATTAATTCTTATCAACTTAAATACGTTAGTTACCTTATGCATTCATGCACATTATGATAATACTTTACACCATACAATTTAAATGAATATCTTTAGGAGTTATCGCAAAATAAAAACGAACGCGCGCCCATATAAATACGCGGATTTCAACCCGACGATGGCGATGACGGGACTCGCTTATGTGACCAGTGACCACCCCCGTGCGTAAGCCGAGCGATACTTCTTTTATAAGCCTACGTACTGTCAAAATATGCTGGTCAATATAACTTAAGGAACATTTCAAGGAGTTTGCAAAGCATAGGTGTAATATGCTCTTCTACCCTTGCGAAGCCGGGGCGGGTCTCTAGTTTATAATAAAGGGTAAATTGGAATTATTCATTCTTGATAGGCCAGGTCTTAGGTATTATAATTTATAATAAATCTAACAAGCAATGCCGACGACTTAAGTTTATATAAATAATATAGGTATGTATGTTTATTCTAGGTACATTATTCTCTATTCAGAATAACTGGTACAAACATTATTCCATCAAGTTCCATAAAGTACTTGCCTGGTAGAAATCGCATTTAAGCGATTTATTTGTAGCCGCCAATTTACTTATCAATGTTAATTTTGTTAATTCGTTGTATTCCTTACTGTCTTGCTTGCCGAAAGCTTTAATTGTTATTAATAACATTAACAAATTGTATTAACATTTGCAGAACCGCTTTTACCGTTTGAGCACTAAGCTTAACCTTAATCTAGTTCAGACAGCATTTATATTTTTAAATCACTCGTGCGTAATATACTATGTGTATAATAAATGTCATTCATAAATTGTTTAATATACCTACCTACTTTCGAATTAAAATTACAAAATTTTTATTTAGTATGTTCTTTAATCTATTCACACATCTATTAAACAAGTAAAATATTTCGAAAGAGAGATTAACACAAAAGTGTGACAGCTAAACTTATTGCAGTCTGTACTAGAGCAGAGACCTGTTTAACCTAGATCTAGATAATAAGCTCATTAACATTTATTGCACGTGCATAATGACTACATTAATAATATTATTATTACTTTTAAGACTATGTTTTTCTACCTAGTGTAATAATATCATAATTATTATTCATTGTTAATGTTTTTTAAAAACAGCTTGACCGATTTAGATAAAACTTTAAAAAAAGATTCCGACGAATTGATAACCTCCTCCAGCCTCCTTTTTTGAAGTCATAGAAGAAGTCAGTCATTAAAAATATGAAGCTCACCCGATACTGTTAGAATACATGGTTGTTATTGTTCCCAATCATACTAATATTATAAATGCGAAAATGTGTTTGTTTGTTGGTTTGTTGTTTTTGACGACCTCCCTGGCGCAGTGGTAAGCACTGTGGTCTTATAACTGGGAGGTCTCGGGTTCGATTCCCGGCGGGGTCAATTTGGAAATTATAATTTCTGAATTGTCTCTGGTCTGGTCTGGTGGGAGGCTTTGGCCGTGGCTAGTTACCACCCTACCGTGAAAAACGTGCCGCCAAGCGATTTAGCGTTCCGGCACGATGGCGTGTAGAAACCGATTAGGGTTGTGGGTTGAATGTTCACTGCCATACATACCCCTTACAAGTTAGCCTGCTACCATTTTAGACTGCATCGTCACTTACCATCAGGTGAGATCGCAGCCAAGGACTATCCTGTCATCGAATAAAAAAATCTTTATTTTTGTTGCGAAACCACAAGTAGGTAGGTAGGTAATAAAGATATTTTGTGTAGGGGCATACTGACACATACCTAACACTTACCTAACACGAAGCTCAACCTAGATGTACGTAACAAACGCATGCAAATTTTATATCGTACCTCACATAATTACTTCATCTACTTTTAATTTAATGTAGCGTTGAGTGAACGAGTTTCTATGATATCGTGTATTATGCTGCAATAAGCCTATTCGGGCTTCCATTTATAAGGAAATATAAATAACTCGTTATAAAAGAGAATTCTTTTCAAAATCGATAAGTAAGAAGCAAAACATTTACCTATACGATCTAAACGTATCTAACATTAGATTCAACCATTTCATGAAAGATTAATTTTACTTTGAAATATAGTAAAATTATATCGATATTTGGAGTTTGTGTTTTGGCAATAAAATTATCTAAATTACAAAATAATTCTAGAAAAAAGTTAAATCTATATACATTAAAACAAAATAAGTTAGCTAAAAAACATCATTGATGATGTTGAGAATCCCACGGAAAAGAAATGAAATAAAATGGAAATGAAATTAAAGGAGTACCTAGACTTTGTCCATACCTTTGTCTATACCATGCAAAAAATTACGTAAAAATCCGTTATTTAAAAAAAAACATATTTAAAAACATGTAAACAAACAGTTTCGCATTTGCAATATAAGAAGCGATTATTTAATAAAACCTGTTTTTAAAAAATAGGTTCTGTTTGTCATCTGAAACAAGTAACTATTGTAATTGCCCCGCTTTACAAGTATTGGGGACACTTGTGAAAATACCTGTTTTGCTTGAAAGGGAATTCTTGCGACAACACTCTGATTTATTGTGCTATAATTCGGTAAAATATATTCGGTATAAAGGCTCGTGCAAATAACAGCTGTGGCGGGACGCATTGAATCGTACTTTATCAACGCAAAACCACATTTCATTTATGACAATCCATCGCTACTGGTTTCACTACTGGGCTCAGGTCTCATTTTGAATGAGAAGGGTTAAGGTCATAGTCCACCACGATGGCCAAGTACAGGCTGGCGAAGGGACCTCCCAAAAACGGGAAGAAAGGCGAAGGCGAAGTCATAAAAAAGCACATTGGTGAAATAATGTGAAGCCTGTGAATTAATTAGTTATCTTTTAATGCGCTACGCTGGCTGCCTGCGCTGCCCGCCTTTAGTCTACGGTGTACCTTAAATAAATATTCTTTAAATACATATAAGATTTTCTCAGAAGAATATGCTTTTCAGTGCATTGGTAGAGTATTGAATTGTCATAATGAGCCACAAGTTAGCGTACATGAAATAATATTTTTTTTATTTAATAGAATGTATTTATGTACTTATGGTTTAGTAAAAATATAAAATGTTTCATATAGCTAGCATAATATTATATTATTACAATGATGCAGTTGCTTTGCATAATAATAAGTCGTGGCGCTGCGTGCCACACTTTGCGCGAGCCTTAATTCGGTAATGAAGTATTAAACTAGGTCAGATTTTGATATGAATCAGAGGTCGTTTAGTACAGGGTCAAATCTAGTGTAAATTCACAGGCGGAAAAATGCGTGGGAAATACTCACGAATGTGACGGATGGTAGTGTATGTGTATAGTGTTATAAAAGCACCGCGGTATATCTGCCAAAATTCAAACGAATTCGATTTCGAACTCTTTTTTACCGATTTCAAAAAAAAAGGAAACCGCAACGCTAGCCGGCATCAACATACCTGTGCAAACTAAAATTATGGCTAGCGTGGTGCATTTGTTTAATCGTTTCTATTTAGACCCGCCCGACTTCAACATACCTGTACAAA
Source organism: Oeneis ivallda (assembly GCA_029955525.1). Lineage (NCBI taxonomy): Eukaryota > Metazoa > Arthropoda > Insecta > Lepidoptera > Nymphalidae > Oeneis > Oeneis ivallda. The sequence goes on from JARPMR010000003.1 coordinate 23,707,330, forward strand.
CTAAAATTATTTTATACTTTGTACTGATGGCGTTTGAAGTCGGTTCTTTTTTTTTAAGAATTTTTATATATTATTTCCGCTAGATTTATTTTTGAAATTTACTGAATTATTAAAAAATACCAAGGTGCCCATTTTAGTGTATACTTGACAAAACAGGTAACCCTTGAATGCGATCTCACCAGATGGTAAGTGACGATGCAGTCTAAGAAGATAGCGGCCTAACATGGATGGTAAAAATTTAACGGGATGTGGCAGTTTTTTAATTAAACTCGGTTTCTACATGCCATCGTGGCGGAACGCTAAATCGAAACTGTTTCTACTAAATTAAACTTTTATGAGGTTCCTTTTAATTTCTTAAAAAAACTAAAAAAAAAAATTAAATTAGTGAAACTTAATACTGTTACTTTCACTGCGAGAATAAATAAATACGATGAATTTTGATAATGCTCACTTTTAAACTTCTACATCATATAGACAGTAACAAAGATAGAAACCCTATTTTGTAATTAATTTAAAAAGGGCGTATTACCACAGTTTGGATCTTTGGGGTCCCGGGCCTTAGGTAACGGTATCAGATAGCCCGGCTTATGTAATGCGAAACTGGAGCACTTGCAGAATAAGAATGCACTTGTCGCCAGACCACTTGAGCAAGGCGCAACTTAGGTTATATGAAACTTTCGACCCACTTTTGTCCGAATGCAATGTTTAGGAGCCTACGATTATGTATCCGAGGCCTAAGTAATAAAGTAAGACAGCTGCATTGTTACGATCGTATATTTATCTCCTGATTGGCTTATATACTCTCTTATTGGCTACCTATTGGTTACCTTGTTCGACTGCGGATGGCGAGATCCCGGGTTCGATCCCCGGGTCGGGCCAAAAAAATGTATTTGGTTTTACTGCCAAAGAAATTCTCAGTACTAGCCCGGAGTTAGGACGTTGGCAGTGAGTCACCCCCCGTGCCTCGGAGAGCACGTAAAGCCGTCGGTCCTGCGCCTGATCTCTCTCCAGTTGTGTCGGATTTCCGTCCCATCGGACTATGAGAGTAAGGGAATAGAAAGTGCACCTGTGCTTGCGCACACACTTGTGCACTATAATATCTCCCGCACAGATGGCTGATCTCTAAGGAAGTTGGCCGCCGTGATCGGGTTCGGTCGGGAGGATATTATTATCATTATTATTATTGGCTAGAATGCACATTGTACAGTTGCAGGTAAGTTATCCCATAAGTTCAACCAAGTACTAGTATGTATTGCGATTGTAGCAATATGTTAATTACCACTTCCATGTTAGCCCCTACGATTGCACGAGGAGGTTGGTCTTTAGCCGCACGTGATAATTCGGGCCTATGGCCTATACTACTATTTCAATCTTGTTTTAAGATGTCATAATATTATGATAACCTTACATTATACTTTGAGGTTGACATTATTTATGACGTCTTTGACTTCTCAAAACAAAATTGAAATAATACTGCTTTGCGTTGGTAGTATAGTTGGTAGCACCCACCTGCTACTCCTTGCACTTCCCTGCGGATGCCTGTAACATCACCGTTACGCGCTCAGATTTGGAATTAAGGAAAAATGATAGCTTCAATGTGACAATAGCAATCGCCTCCAATTGGCTGAATTATGGCGTTCTTGCTGCATCAATGCATTTTAACCAATTACCCCAAACGTGATTGATACAGATAATTAATCTGCAATCGACCAGCAAGGCTTCCCAGATCGACGCTCAGATCAAATTCTCGCTGTGCTGCAAGTATGAATTGATTGCCAAAAGCGATTGTAATGTGTTCATACTTTAAGGGAGTATATGGTCCAAGTTGGAAAGGGTCAATACTATATATTAAGTCCGTCAGTATGTCCTAACAAAATTTTCCATCAACCGATTTTAATACATTAAAATAATAAACTGTGTCTGTTTAATAATAATTAATAAAATATTTATTACCTTCTAGAATTATAGCTGATAATTTATTTATTACCTGCTATAGGTGTGTAATAGATGATAGTTTAATTTGGTGATATATTATTGTTGCTGAGTCATATATCTAATATTTTTATAGTACCTATATTTAGCTATTATGGAATTCGTGTTTAAGAAAATTGTTAGGTATAAGGCAAAGGTTAATTATAAAGGAGATTGTGAGCATCTAGTGGCATTCCTATTTGGGCAGGTTTTATGTGCTTGTCCAGGCCGTGAGTCATTTTTAAAGACTTTATGGCAGTTACTAAACGGAACTAGGCAGTAGGTATGCTCTCACCAAAATACCTACTTATATAATATGCATCTACGGAGTAATGGATCGACGTGGTTGCATAGGCCCTGGAGATTGGAAAGACTTCTTTAAATGCCGATTTCACCAACGTCGAATGACGTTTAACCGAGGAGTAAATTGGGCGCCCTGACAGTTTTTGTATTGAAAATCTGCCGAATTATCTTTACGCTCGGATATAAGAATTATTTAACGTAGGTAAAATCGGCCCTAAGTCGAAAAAATAAAAGGTTATCCATGGATTTATAAAAACCTATTTTCACACGGAAGAAGTCGTGGGCAAAAGCCTAGGTCCCTAAAAATTAAAAAAAAGAAAAACGAAAGTATGTTTATTTCTGGGGTTAGTGCAAAAATAATTTTGAACAATGTATATGTTTGTGCTTAAGTTATTGTCATTAAGATTCGAAAAATGTTCATTAAAAAATTCAGCTCAACTCAGCAGTCAGCAATAACTTGACAGTTAAGTAGTAAAATTTTTTGTGCATAAAAATACGTTACTTTTTACGAAGCTCTGCAAAATAATAATTGCGTAAGATTGTTTTCCCCATTTTCTATTTCATTCCGGCATTCTTCCGCAACAATAAGAACTAACTGCATCTTAGTGTTAAAATTTATATTTCACAGATGTAGAGTCAAACTAAAAGTGACATCACGTATTTCTATAACGTCTTTAATACAATATCATATTTTAATAAAGAATTACCTACTGTTGTTATGTTTTTTTTTCATAAATTTACATTATTTTCATTATATTTTATTAATGTTTTACTAGATAGTGCCTGCGGCCGCCTATATTAGGTGTTCACGTGGGAATTATTTGATTGATTTAAAAAAAATATGTAACCATGTGGGCATACCCAACGTTCATCTCCGGAATTCGAGAAATTATGTCTGTCTGCTGTACGGCTTTTTAGAATTTATGCAGCATTTTTGCACCCAAAACAGTAGAGATTTCTTTCGTAAAATTTACAGCATCTGTATTCTTTTTTATTAAGTTTCTTTCAATATTCTTCTTTTAAATCGGTAAGATAACGGAAAATAGTTCAATATTCATATTACGAAAAATGAAGTAGACAGTGTCTGTTTTATTTAGGTGTAACCCTGTGGCTTTCCCTGTGGTGCAAGGTGCAACTTGTTCTAACATATTTATGTGTATTTATGTAACTCCCGAAAACGTTTTTTGCCACATACCTACCTAGTCAACACTGACTTCACTGACTGAGGGAAGGAAGAAAAATGACTTTATCTCAAGGCAGAAATATTAATATTTCTACGTTAATTCATACTCTGTCTGTAATGAGGTAAAAATATTTTGTGCAATTATGAGCAAACTTTTTTGGACACCCAGCTTTTTAGCTTCTAATACCCTCTACGAAAGGAACTACTTTGTTCATCTATATGCTGAAAATAATAATTACCTATATCTTAATAGGAACAACTATATACAGATTTGACATCACCGCTTTTGGAAGATTTCAAATTTGTATTGATGATATCCTGTTTACAGATAAATTCCGCTCAATTTTTCAGCATTATGTTAAGATAACAGAATATGTCTCTTCCATAAACTATGTGCATCTAAACGTCCAAGTATAATACGCGGTACCCGAGCGAGTCGATCCGCTTTCCGCGTCCCCACGTGGAATGTATTTTCACTCTTGTATCTCGATACCACTCTTCCGTGGTCAAAGAAATTATAAGTACCGTCTAGTGGTAACGTGTAATGGATATGTTTTTCCGCTGTTTGACGTTTGTTTGCGATTATTAATTAGTTTTAAATAAACATCAAGCAGCGTAAGATCTCGTACCTATTATAGGTCATATATATAGTGTAACGATAGGCATAGCCTGCTGCAAACTATTTTAAGGTGAAAATTACCGGAAAAATAGGCGTTGGAAATCGAAAGAAGTCGTTGCTAAGAAATATAAAGCAGTGGACTGGCATCAAGACAGTTGCAGAACTATTCCGTCATACTATAGACAAGGAGGGGTTCAAAAAACTGACCGCTGACCTCCAAGAATGGTACATGGAGAAGAATAAAAGCTTAGCAGATAGTAGGTACGGTGGAGAAAAGGTTTAGAAAAATCAAACCAATTAAATTAGCCTTCTTCACACTGATGTAGAGCCTAAGCATTGAAGTGATGTGCGATGCAATTTGCAGTTTTAAAGCAGTTCCAAATTTTGATGCAGTAGGTACATTTTTCTAGGTAACTGCGATACATCTTACAAAAACATTTGCATACCACCAGATTCACCAAACCCAGGTAAATTCTTGAAATCTTATTCATGTCCCTCACCTTAACGGTAAAAATACCACTCTTTTATTTATCGCACATGATTTTATCACACAAAAAATACAAGTCGGTTTCAATCTAAACGCAACATGAGTGCAAGGAGACGCAGCTGTAAAGAACTACCATTTCTGATTCACCAAGATAATTCTTACAACAAGCTTATTTTGGTGAACAGGTATTTCTTACGATACCTGAGATTCTCTTATTTGATACCAATTAACTATATTTGTGTTGTTGGAAATAGTAAACGTTTGAAATGCGTTTTTACTTTGTGCCATCCTTGGACGTTCAATCCAACTTTAGACTCTTTAGAGACACATGTATGGTAGGTATTAACTCCGAGTGACTCCTGTTAAGGAAGTTTCCAAAAGGCCATAAAATCTAAAGATAAGTCTGTAATGTCACTTAGAGCGCCCACAGACTACAGATAAAACCATAAGATGCATTTGTCGGATCGGACGGTAGGTAGCTGATTCATAGTTTGCCGGCTTCAAATTGTATGGAAATCAGGAAACTCTTGAAGCTTTTTTATCATTCGATAACTATATTTTTATATATTATTATGATTATGATATTTAAATTTCAAACAGCAGATTTTAAGCAGTGGTATAAAGATATCTTCGCGGTAGTTGTTGATTTGAAGGTAACATCTGCGCTTCAAGATTTGCGCTTGTTTGGAGTGGAAAGGAATTAATATATATATAGCTGCTCGTACTGATTCACTGACTGATTCACTGACTCACTCATTGATCACCTCTCCTGTAAAATTTTGTATGAAAATTTTTTTTTCACCAATGGTTTCGTATAGAGGAAAAAAATTCATTCGGAGGAAAAATATGGAGAGAGCTGATGATTGAGGATTTCGGAGACGGGTGAAGAGCACGGCCAGGGTATCGAAGATAGTTTCAAAAGTTTTTATAGAAGTATTCTCAACCTGACTAATGATTCGGAGAAAATATATGGAAAGTAATCGAGGATTTGGAAGATGGGTGAGGAGCATGGCCAGGGTATTCAAGATAGGTGGGGGCTGCTCACACAAAAAATACTCGAAACCTCATCCAATTGGCAGTGAAATGAAAAAAATTCAAAATGGCGGATTCAAGATGGCGGCTATACAAATTTCAAAGGTATCTTACTCAGAGAATATAAAAGATGGAAGAGTGGTTTTTTGATAGAAATGATCAGGACCTGAAAGTCTACTTGACGAGTAGAAAATACGCGGTCCGCTTGCGGGCCGCGCACCCACGCGCCCTACTAGTATTTAAATAATCAGCTTGGCTAATATTCTTAAAAAAATGCTTAATCTGTGCAAAAGAAAACACAAGTGAACTTTCTTCTGCCTTACTCTTATATTCCGATAGGAAGAATTTCCGACACGTTCGTAGAGATCAGGTGCAAGACAGAGGCTTTATGCTCTCCGAGACTCAAGGGTAACATATTGCCTACTTCTTAAACCCAAGCTTGTTTTGAGAATAGACAGTCTATATATAGACTCTTAACGAGTTGCCTTATCTCGGACTTCCTATGTTAGGACTTAGGTTTTTAGTTAGGCATTTGAATATCTGCTTCATGTCATATTGTTATATTGTGTGTCGTGTCTGCGTAGTCTTACAACGATACAGAGGACAGTTCCTTGCCTTTCAGTTGTTTACTGGCTGCTATTTTCCACGATGTGTATGGGCCACGTATGGGCACTGGGAAGTTGTATTTGGTTTCATCGTTTCGTTTTTCAGACTGACATGCGAGACAAATACATTCTTGTTATATTTCTTTACAACATGGCATCATAATAATTATGTTGGATCTGAAATAACATTTTTTGTACTAGTCACTACGAATTGAATTAATAATTTAGTATTGAAACTTTAACATTTAGCTAGTATTGAACATATTTTACTTGGTTAAACCGATATGAAAGCATTATATAAGACTTGGATGTCTCATGTCATAATATAAGGGATGTGGTATATTAGTATGTTACAAGAAAAGAAAACCCTTCTAGAATTTATGCGATGAATATTTGATAGTAATTATACAAAAAATTTCCATCATATATTTAATAAATTATAAGCTTTTTGCCACTGTTATAAATGTAGTACGTAGAACTATTTGCTTTTTGCTAAATTCGCTATGAAAATAAAAAGGACCGAAAATTTTTTTTGGACGAAAAGTTTTTCTTAACACTACTCTAAAATCATGATTCATTTAGTGTTAATTCGGTTTCCTGTACGAGGTCATCATTCCAGCACCTTGTGTCACCAACGACCTTGGTACTTCGAACTATGGGCCCTACATTACCACTTTAGCTTTGCGACTCGACGAATTATGTCGGGACTCATGGTCCTTCTACAGATCTCATTTCTGATCCCTATGTCTATTGATAAATAATCTAAGCTATGTACCCTTTATGTACCTATGAGTGTTATCTAGCATCAGATACCCACAATTGGGCGGTATAGCGCTCATTGCTCCAAATAGCTGGACTACGTAACTAGCTTGCATCAATGCGCCGTTCCCACGTGCATAAAAATGCACTCAACCATGTATGGTCATAACTTTAGGTTAAAGACGGGGACAGTATTGCAGCCGTCTTGGTTATTAATTATTCATTTACGCTTTGCCCATTACACTATACTTAAGTAAGTAGGCATGTACTAACGAATGGGAAGATAAATAATTAAACATTAAACAATAATTATACATTTTGTACCTACGTGAATAGGTATTTGGGCGACTCCAAAGTAAACAAGCGTGAGAATTGAAAAGTTGAAGAATAATAATAATAAGATAATCTAAATACCTATAATATAAAAGGAAAAGGTGACTGACTGACTGACTGACTGATCTATCAACGCACAGCTTAAACCACTGGACGGATCGGGCTGTTTGGCATACAGATACCAATTATGACGTAGACATCCGCTAAGAAAGGATTTTGAAAATCCAACTTAGGGGGTAAACTAGGGGTTTGAAAAATCGAGCTTAACGTGAGCGCAGCCGTGGGAAAAAGCTAGTATTAAATATTGACGGGCGACGGCGATAGCCTATTGAGGTCCAGGATTCGAATTATAGGACTGTCACCTGTAGGTAACTTTGCTTTAAAGGTGAAGGAAAGCATCCTGAGAAAACCTGCATGCTTGAGAGTTATTCATGTTCTAAAAGATGTATGAAGTCTGCTAATCCAAACTTGGCCAGTGGACTATGCCTATGGCCAAATCAGGTCCAATGCCAAATTATTAGTGGACAGGCGGCGATGGGTCTAGCTGATAATGGATGGATGAATTATGGAAATAATTAGGTACCTACAAGTAAATACTAAATATTATGTTCTTAATCCTACTATTATTATAAATGTGAAAATTTGTGAGGGTGGACGGATAGATGGATGAACGGATGTTTGGTCCTTCACGTCACAACGAATTAACCGATTTGGCTGAAATTTTCAATGGAGATATATTTTACCCAGGATTAATTCATAGGCTACATATGCATTTTATGCGCGAAAATTATAATGATCAAAAACCGGACGAAGTCGCGGGCATCATCCAGTAATAAATATTATGACTTGCGCGTAGATACCTTAAGCCCACCTATGTCTGTCTATAGGTATTTCTTATAATTTATGGGAGTGTACGATAGGTACCTACTATGCGGAAGATACTATGCGATCAACAATACGAGAACGAACAAAAAGTGAAACCAATGTAATATTTATCTGTATAAGCTTGAAGTTTACATTATTATTAATTATTTATACAAAATTGTATCTGGCCTATAAAAAATATATGTCAGGCAATAAATATTAATACCAATTGTGAGAAGAATGTTATTACCTATCTACGTAACAGGAATTCCGGTGTATGCTCCATAAAACTCCTCAAGACCGAGCTATTACCGTGTTAATATTATTTTAACTAATCCATTGCGTAATGTTTCCGTGGAGAATGGATACAAAATACTTCATTACAAGGTCACGTCGTTAGGCCATAAACAGTTTTATGCGTATAGTTCTTACGTTGATCTAGGTTTCGAATCTATTGTGTAACAGTTTTATAAATCTTGACATAAAAAAGATAATATACCTACCTAATTAAAAACAGAAAATTCAGTGCAGTAGGTCGATGAAACGTTCGTATACTCAAAAGCCTGTGCATATTTTTGCGTTTAAAGCATCTGTTAATAGCATATTAGCTTAAAATAAATAAAATGAAGATGATGATTTTTATGAGGCAATAAATAATAATTAATTAATTACTGGTTATCTAGGTTTCGGATTTCGGAGGAGATCTAAACAATTCGTGTAATATGAGAGTAGAAATAATAAAACATAAATAGGTATAATTATAAAACGTTACCTGTACGGAGTTGTCTTAAAGGAACCGGTTTTGGTGGCGTATATAATCGAAAGTCTAGAATATCAGACAATGGACATTCATAATGTGATGAATTGATGATGTTCATTGATCTTCTTAGTGAGACAAGAAAAATACGCAGTAGGTGTAAGAGCCGCCAGAGCTGAAAGAGGCGTAAGTGGATGAGAAATAAATGTGACTAGGTAGTAGGAAAATACTTTATTGCGACCGATGCGGCTGAATCTTGCTGACGTCACACACATTTCCAGTACTAAAACATTTCAGTTTAGATAGGTACGTACTTTGTTGCTCTCGATCAGATCGCAGATACGCAGATCATGCATTTTCAGTCTAAAAAGAAATTCTTTGCAGCTCTCGCGTTCCATACAAGTGTTGCGCCTAGAAAATATTATCATCTCGTGGTATATAGAATTTCGCCGGAAGCTAAAGGTCGACGCGGTAACCTTGATTTGTTATGCATTGAAGATAATATAATACCTTTACCATCTACAAAATGCGGATGGCTGTCGTTAGAGAATAGAGATGCAAGGTCGTCTGAATACCGGCTTTGAGCAGTTCTCTATATACTCGTAAGTTTATTATGTAAACTTGTTTCATTTACATAACCATCTTCTTGACAAATGTCTTTACTATTCAGTTTTGAAATGTTTATAATTAAGAAGGTATTTATTATGAACTAGCTTTTGCTTGTGACTTTTTCCGCGGGTCCTTTTAAGCCCTCGAAGGATCAACAATGCAATTAACGGCTAACTGCGAAGCGTCTGATTAATGGAAAACCAACTAACAAACAATTTGCAATCACTATGATATTTTAGCGCTATCCACTATTAAGATAGAAATCCATTATGTAAATATGAGTGAAATAAGTAAGGAAATCGAATGTGATCGTAATATTTCGTGTGTAAATGTATTTGACGAAAGTGTACAATACGAGAACAGACAGCCAGAGAAAAGACTACACGTTAGCAGTAGCGGAAGTATCGAAGAAGATGGGTTTATGACGGTGACGCGGCGGCGACCCAAACGCTTGGCTTTACGCAGGGCTAGTAGTAGCGATCTCAACGATGATATCGAAATGTTGAAACAAACACAAGAAAACGAGAAAATAGAAGTGAGTGTTACGTCTAAGGAAATTTTGCCCAAACAAATGGCATTAGCAAAACTATTACGAGCAGAAAATATACAAAGCATTTTGAATGTTAAATATAAAAGTCCGTATAAAGTTTTGATAGAGTTTGGTGACAAGGAAAATGCTAATAAGCTTCTTACAAATAAAAGGTTTGCTGATTCCGATTATAGATGTCAATTAACACAGGAGTTGCAAATGATATTTGGTATAGTAAGAAATATAGATTTGGATGTTAAAGAGGAAGAAATGGTGGAAAGTTTTGAAAGCGAATATGAAATATTATCTATTAAAAGGTTAAAGAGATTTAAGGAAAGTGGTGATTGGGTTGAGAGTGAGTCAGTTAGGGTGTGTTTTAAGAGTTCTATCTTACCCTCGTATATACTTATATACGGGTGCAGATTTAAGGTAGAACCATTCACATTTCCTGTCTCACAGTGCTCCTCTTGTTGGCGCTATGGTCATTCTAAGAAGTTTTGTCCAGGAAAGAAGGTATTATGCCCAAAATGTGGAAAACAACACTCTAATTGTGAGACCAAAGTATATACTTGCATTAACTGTAATGGGAATCATATGGCCCTTGACAGGATGACCTGTCCTGTATTTCATAAAGAGAAGGAAATCAGAAAGATTATGTGTCAGGAAAACTGTACATATAGAAAGGCTCTACTTATTTACTACAAAAAAAGGAATCCAAATGATAGACTACAGCGTGACAAGAGTAATGAGGTAAATGATGCAATTAAAAATAATAACGCTAATTATAATGAAAGAAATTCTAATAAGACGTACAGAGATGTTTTAGTTACTGAAGCTGAAATTCATAATGAAAATAAAGAGGTGTCAACAAATAGTGAAAAGGAAGAGGAGAACATTGAAAAGGCATTAACCGAGTCACATAAAGTTAAAAGAAGGAAGAAAAAAAGTCCTAAAATAGAAGGCACAACATTTTTTGATGATGAATTTATGACTGAAAATATTGAAAGAGAGAGACAACAAGGAGAGCATAACGATCACGAGAAAAAACGTAAAAGAGTTGATTTTGCAAGATTGTTATTGAAAATTAAAGAGGTATGCTTCTCACAAACAAGCTTTGAGGATAAAATTAAATTGATTTTTAAAGTCATTATGGACGAAATTAAAATGCTAGTGTTTGATTTAATAAAGGGTAGTGACATTTTGAATAACATCTTTAATATATTTTGTAATGTATAGTAAGAACAAGAAGCGCAAGTTATGTTTCACACTTGCCATTGGCGGAACCAAAATTTGAGAGAAACACTAATGTATGAACTTAATTTAAATTTTATGAATACTGGTACTTTTAACTCTATTTTTAGTAAACCGTTGAGCATTTCGGCTCTTAAAGTATTGATTTGTATAAGATTTGTTAGTGATTCTCTCAAATTGGTATAGTTTTAGATTTAATTATAGTTGATTTAATTATAATCATTTGTAAATTGTGCACGTACCGATGGGGCTGACATATAGGTCACCTATAAAAGCCCCTTAAAAATAAATAAGATTTAAAAAAAAAAAAAAAAAAAAAGATAGAAATCAGGCTAATTGTTAAATTATTCATTGCTTGTTTTTAGTTTTTACATTTGTCAGATTATCTAACCAAGGAATTTGACACTACTATAAAAAAACCACCAAAAATCAGATTTTGTTAAGAATTATTCGCTTATAATTTAAGGTGATTGAAAAATCAGCTCAAGACAGTTAGGTATAAATTAGGATATAAATAAATTATCATATAAAAACTTTTATTTGTAGTACATAATGAATATGTATTAAAATTATGAAACCTAAATCATGCGTGGTTAATGTGTGATATTTGCTAAGCGCATAATGTTGCGATCAACTATGTACTAAATATTATTATGCTGTCGATCCTCAAAAAGTGTACGACTAAAGATGTTATTGTCACTTATGCTTATGAGCCTTTTTCAATGTGAAAGCCAGTTGTATTAGGATAACGCAGTGTTTAAAGAAAACAAGGTTCAAAGAAGTTAAAATTGATACAAGTGAAAAAGTATCTTCACATGTATCACGTAGATTATTTTTCGCGAAAAATTTTCAATTGAATTTTGTATGCCTTATACGAAGCCAAAACAACAAAATATCGTGTACTCAAAGTCGAAGGTTCATAAGGCTACGGCCATTTTAAAGGCCATATCGTGAGTGCAGTCTAGTGATAATATTAATACGCCACATTCTGCGTAAGTCAAATATTATATCGATCATGGTCTCCTGAATGTCATATTGTCATACCAAGTATTTATATGTCATTTGCATCAGAATCACGGTGTGTTTGTAGTCTTGAATTTTTTCACCTGAACTTGTCACTGCGCACCTCAGATCATCAGTTTTCTGCAAGGTGGAAGTCTGGCAGAGATCGCTTTTATAGGATAAGGCCGTCGGTTGTACCCATAAGTTATTTATTTTAAGTTGATTTTTGTTTGTTTTATTTTTAATTAATGTGGTGTGCAATTAGGTGTATTCATTCATTCATTCATTCACATGCATATTATGTACACTTTCAAAAAAATTAATTAAAAAGGTGATGTTTAAAGTGTAGCACGTTCTACGAAATTAATATTTTATGACATATTATGGTATGTCATCTTGATTGTTTGTTATGCTTATTGTTTGGATATAAATACTCAAATCCCTATAGCAATGTTTTCTTTGTTTCTTAAAGTTAGGGCAAATGTATCTGAAAAACAGAAGCGTAATTATTGCTGCAATGTAACATACAATACATATTATATTAAAATGTATCCATATACTATTTGACTTTAAGTATTAAGAGTTGTATGTCACAATAATAATGAGTCCATTTTATATTTTAGAACATTATATCACACTGATAGAATCATTATTATAATGCACAGTGAAAATACGGTGTGACAAAGTCACGTCTTAAGGCCGCCTGACGCAAGTTCATGCGTGCAGCGTGTGGAATATGTGAACGCGGCCTACTTTTCGAAATGTCAACATGATCCTACTTGCGTTGCAATGACAATGTTTTTGTCTTTGTTTCAGGTAATTGACACGATCGCTGAGGTTGACGAGTTGACCACGAGCACGGTCGATTTTGATGACCTTGAGACCTCCTGGGTTAGAGTAGTCATGCGGCTGAATGAGTAATATTATTAATAACCTCTAAAAGTCTTATCCAAAATATACCTACAGATAAAATGTCGAAATCGATAAGTAAGTATGTAGTAGTCAATAGTCATCATCATCAGCAACCCATCATATAGGGCTCACCTCTGATATAATTGGGAGTCATGTGCGTTTAAGCAATTTAATATTACATGCTTCAACGGTGAAAATAAACATCGTGAGGACACCTGCCCGCCGAGATCTCCATAATGATCTCAACGGTGTGTGAAGTATGCTAATTCACATTGGGCCAGCGTGGTAGACTATGGCCTATAATAATTCTTCTCTGAGAGGAGACCTACGCTCAGTAGCGAGCCGTTGATGGGTTGCTGACACTGATGATGATGAAGCAAATATTTTATTTCATTCATCTTATACTCCTGTGGCAACTCTACCAAAACAGGTATGAGGTTTGTTTGGTCTTTAGATGATTCAGTTCTGTTTTTATTCGCTGCACTAGCAATAAGTTAAGGTGGATTATACGGGTCTGCCCGCGAAATTCAAATTTAATTTGGTTTTTCGCAATTTGTAAACTAATATGACAAAGAAGGCTTATGGCATTCTAATTGCGCCAATGGCAGTATCATCTTCACAGGTTTATATAAAAATCTTTACTTGATAAGTGTCCAGTTTAAGAAATAAGCCAGAATATGACTAAGTAATTTGTGAGTAACTCATGTCAAACTCGATACTCGGACTAATTTCTTAAACTGGACACTTTCAAGTAAAGATTTTTATATAAACCTGTGAAGATGATACTGCTGTTGGCGCAATTAGAATGCCATAAGCCTACTTTGTCGTATTAGTTGACAAATTGCGAAAAACCAAATTAAAGAATTTTGCGGGCAAACCCGTATAATCCACCTTAAGCTTGATAGTCCACAGTAAGTAAAATTTTTGTCGGTAATTTTAGTCATCACTGCTTAATTGAGATTTGCCCCTCGACCTTACTTGTTAAAGCGGATGCTGAGAAGGTAATGAAATAAAGTTTATTGATACATATTTCTGGTTTATGTACACGGAAGCTTTGCTATATAATATGTTACTTATTATGTACCTACGTACAAAATGTACGTAACATCGACCTTCAATGAAGGTCACTAACCAGTTACATGACAACCTTTCACCAAATTACACTTTTTAAATATATCGCTAGTAGTATCAGATTAAGGATATTATATTTTTCTATCAAATACGATACGATGTTGTTGATTTTTTTAATTTGCATATTAAATTATTCAGTCTATAATGTTGCATTTAGGTTCACAAGATATATCCGCCTCTAGTAAAAAATTAATTATTATTCACACAAAAATTTTTACAACTGAAAATATATTATTTAGTTTAAAATGTGTTGCCTTTAATATTAAGAAAATGTAAAAATAGCCCTATTTCACAATGCCTTTTTAACCGAGCTTTTTATGTTATCTTTTAGTTTAGGAAGTTATCTTGGAAAAAAACTATTAAATTATTGTCATTTCACAGATGTAAGTAGTGGCACCATTCTAACTACCACTTTATAAATCTGATACAACTTTATTTCTAGTATAAAAAATAGTATATAACTATATAGTAATAGTATATAGTATTTCTAGTATAAAAAGAGGGATTTATTTATTCGTCCTCTAAAGCTTGAACACGAACTATGAATTAATCAAATTATTTTATCAAATAAAATCATTAATGCTATAAGAGATGCGTTGACCATAAAACAGATTTTTCATATAATTAATTAATTGATTTATTCGTACTAACGACCACGCATCTAATACGTATAACTAGCGTGATCTGTGTCACACATATTTGTTTCTAGTGTCTATTATAGTGTCTATAATTTTTTGCAAACAATCGACTCTATAGTTTTTGTTCCACACGTAGCTTATAAGTCATAACGCGTGGGCATTTGTGGCCAGTCTGTTATCTGCAATAACAACTTGAGGCTATGACGGCGTGATAGGTTAAGCCCATTTTAGTGCATGGACAGTATTTTGCGATAGGGCATTAGTGTTGCGAAATTAAGTTCAAAAGCTCTGTAGCATTGTTACAGATAATTATAGTGCCGATAAACAATCAATAATCTTGTTTCATGTTCAAATACACCCAGTATTGAGACATTATTATACTTATCAAGATTAAATAGGTAGGTTCTCTCTAAGTATATAAAGTTGAATAGCTAACTCTGAGTTTGATGTCTTCGGTTTTACTACAAACTATGCCTATAGCATGTGCCTACCCTCCTTTTTCTCCTCCTTTTCCTTTCCTTTCTTCCTTTCCTTTTCCTTTCTTCCTCCTTTTTTTTTTCCTCCACCGGAAAAACAAAGGGTCCCACATAATTTTTAAAAACCACATAATTTTTTAAACACCACGCGTACATAGTCGCGGCCAAAAGTTTGTTGAAAATATACAGCAGAGTTGATTAAGTCCTTAAAATCCTACTTCCTACTAATCCTACTAATGTTATAAATGCGAAAGTTTGTGAGAATCGATGTATGGTTGGATGGATGTATGGATGTTTGTTACTCTTTAACGCAACAACGAATGAACCGATTTGGTTGATATTTGGAATGAAGATAGCTCATGTCCAGGATTAGCACAAAGGCTATATCCCGGAAAATTAAAGAGTTCCCGTGGGAATTAAATAACCTTAATCAACGCAGACGAAGTCCCGGGCATCTTCTAGTGAATTATTATAATAAGTAAACTACATATTAAAATCATCATTCATCATTAGCAACCCATCAACGGCTCACTACTGAGCGCAGGTCTCCTCTCAGAGAAGGGTTATAGGCCATAGTCCACCACGCTGACCCAATGCGAATTGGCGGAATACACACACCTTCAAGAACATTATGCTCTCAGATGTGCAGGTTTCCTCACGATGTTTTCCTTCACCTTTGAAGCATGTGATATTTAATTGCTTAAACGCACTTGACTCTGAACAGTCAGAGGTGCGTACCCGGGATCGAACCTGCGACCCCCCGAGTAGGAGACCACAGTCCTAACCACTAGGCTATCACTGCTCTTATATATTAAAATATAGCCAAAATATTTTTAAAAGCGACACTTATGAATGTATGCATACAGATACCTGCAAATTAAAAACTTGTTTTATGAAATTAGACGCTATGGCATAAACTTTGGACTGTAAAAAGTCGTCCACTTTTTTTTGGTCACTTTGCCCAATGGTCTAACTGCTAACGAGACTGTCCGGGCTATGCGTGGTATCTGGACCAGTTCTCACACGTTTCCGCGTGGCAACCCTTACAAGGTGTGCTGAAGGCCGACTCCGTTCACTTGCTCAGTTCTGCAATTGAAGCATTAAGAACTTGGACAGACGGGTGGCGGTAGCGACACGCGATGGCTACTTGGACTTGGCACTAATAGTTATTAAATGTGATGTATATGGTATTAGTATACCATATACATAATGCTGATGCCCGCGACTTCGTCCGCGTGGATTTAGTTTTTAAATCCCTCGGGAACTCTTTGTTTTTCCGGAATAAAAAGTAGCCTACGTCACTCTCCAGGCCCTAAATTTGAACCATGCAAAAAATTTCGTCGATCCGTAGCTCTGTTTTAGCGTGATTGAAGGAAAAACCAACAAGCAAACACACTTTCGCATTTATATTATTTTAGTGGTATAATGAATAAACACAGGTAGATACAGCTTAACCCGCCCGCTCGACGCGCTCTTTATGATAACACCAACGTGAATAGATGTGTGAGCATACTTTTCTCTTATAGAATTCGATTGGTTATAATCATAGCAATTAAAATATAGTGAACTAACAACACTCAGACTTCTTAATTTCCATCAGGTTTCAAAACCGTGGGAGATACTGTAAGTCCCTCAAAAAAAATAAAAATAACTTAATGTTAAATAAAGCTAAATTAATTATAAAAGACTTTACGGATCAGCTATGCAATGAGTTGAGTCTATGAAAGCTTTATACTGCGGTGAGTGCGGAGAAGCTGTGCTACTGCTGTCATGTAATTTTTCCACCGAAGAGTTTTTATAGTTCCTTGTAAAATTATATTACATACCTAATACGAGTTCAGAGTAAAGTCATACTGCTCTGCTTCCGTCACGCGTTTTGTATGTATAAGCCTTTATTGCAAAATAACTTACACGTGCAGGTGTAGTGGTATTGTGGTTAACACAAAATATTTCAGTTGGTAAGTTTTTTTGGTTGGTAATTTTTTATAACTTATGTACAATATGCAGAAGGTTGTTTTTTCTAAATATATACTTAACTGAATGTAACATATTTTGTCACGGAACAGGGCTCAGGGGGCCTACCACCATACTATGTAGTATTATTTCAATATTGTGTTTATGTCGCAGGAAGATAGTAAAAGCCGTGATATAGCTATAACCCTAGGTTTATAGTTTTGAATACAGTTATACGGAAGCGGTTCATAGCTATGTTACAAGGAATATAGCTATAATACGAGCACGATCTAGTAATATGTATAACTATCTGACAAGACTAATCTAGTGAAATGATTAAAGTACTTATAAATTTTCTTTGATTTGCACAAGTAAGATAGCTATGAACCGCTTCCGTATAACTTTATTCCGGGTATATCTATTAACCTAGGTGTATAGCTATATCACGGCTTCAAATAAGTATCTTACTGCGACATTGACATTTTATTCAATGACTTACTTAGGTACTTTAAGCGTTGGTGGCAGGCCCCTTCGTGTTAGACCACCTGGTTCTTTAATACATTTCAACATAAAATACGTAGTTTAAATACAATAATTTTCTTTACAAAAAAAAAACTCCATGCAAGTCTGACGTCCAAGTCAAAGCAACAAAAATGCAAGGATAGCAACACTGCGATCAACTAGTTTAACGCGAAACAACAAATTATATACAGAACTATGCAGGTAGGTATGCAATAAGGAAGTGTTCAAGAACTGGATTTTATTGAAGTCGAGCCTAAGTAATCGATTTAATGCGCTTTGGAAATTCTTAACGTCTCAAAACCGGGGTGTAAGTGTTCTGACCTAAAGTTATGATTTTTACGACGCCGGATAGGGCACGGTTATCATAAGAATTTAAATTTTAATAAGGTATAAGTAGGTAGATAAAGACTTTATTACATACAAGAAAGTGAAAACAAAAATATAGGTAAGTACTAAGTACACAACTACTATAAATTACTACTACTACGCTTACAAAGCTTAAGGCCTTATTGCTAACAGAGCAATCTTAAATAAGGAATAATCTATGGAAACTTAAATTACTATTCTAAACACAACATACATATTTTACACGAAACAAAAATAATCTATAATTGCCCAATCTATATGGTGGAAAACCATACAGTTAAATAATAGGGCTTCATAGTCTGCCTAAGCAGATATTCACTCAAGCTTTACCACTCGATCTCTAGTTTGTTTGATCTCATCTTTGTCATACTTTGATACAACTTAAAGCAGTATTATTTCAATATTATTTTGAGATTTTATACAATGACAAACTTTATGTTTTATATATTACATTATGACATGACAAAACAATATTGAAGTGACGTCGCCGTTGGTGGTAGGCCCCCTGAAGCAGTCTAAAACATAATGTTATGGCTATCACGTCTTAAGTCAAGGTTAATGTCCACATTTTCTAGTTTTCCTCTTACAAAACTCGTAATACATGACATAATTTTAATTAGGTCTTTGACAGAAATAAATAGGTCAATGTTCTGATTTGGTTTTTAAATACGTAGGTATAACCTACTTTAGTACATAATATTATAAATACCCAAGCATGCTTGTCCATTGTCTATTTATAACGACTTTTGACGTTTATGTAGTCGAATAATTTAAATTAAATGTACGAGTAGCAAGAAATGAGCAAGCGGCGCAAAATAAGAAAACTTTTATAAATAGCTCTTGACTGCGATCTTACCTGGTGGTAAATGACAATAGTCTAAGATGATAGCGGGCTAACCTGGAATAGGTATAGCACTGGAATAGCAGACAAAACGTAGAGAAGAACAGTTTCATATTTGGCTATTTGGTGTTGGTACCCTGGGGTTGTGGTCATATTGGCCAGCGTTCTGCGCACATGTCCTCAATCCAGTGGTTTGGAAGACATTTTGACTGACTTTTGTTGACAACTGAGTTGGTTTTTATTAAAGAATTTTTTTATAATGTTACTACTGATTATAGCTTTTACTTTTTAATGCTTAATATTTTATTTAATATTTACTTAACAAACTTTATCATGAAATCAATGCCTACTTACAGCTAAGAGATAGTTTACATTTAGGAAATTGATAAGTATTTATTATGTATTATGATGATGGATAATGTACTAAGCAGGGAAAATTAAAAATTGTTCGTATAAATAAAAAAAATGTTGACGTGGACAAAGTCACCCGAACAACTTCTATGAGATTTCTGATTAAATGAATGTCACTAATTAATTAGGTAATATCATTAATTCTTTGTTTTTTTTTGTGAATTTATTAGGCAAGTTCTAAGTGTAGTCATTAGTTGAAGATCTAACATTTGCATTCAAATCCTGGTTCAAGGCTTTTAGGTGTGCCAACTGTGCTGTTTGTATCTAAATATTTTTGTAAACATTAATATTAATGAAAAACCGTTCATTCTTTCTATCGCTATCTATTTTGATGAAATAAAGTCTTACACTGCCGCAAGCCGCCCTCAAGTTACTTGTGAAAACAAGGTGAAAACCCTATGAAAATTCGTCTAGTATTTTTTGGAGTTGAGCCTGTTCAATCAGACAGACAAAGTTTTTGAAAAATAGTATTCTGTTACCTTCCTCTAACATTCTCTACATTATCCCCAATCAGTTATAGTTGAAAAATATTTTCAATGTTATTTTTTATTTATTTATAAAAATAGCACTAGGCTATCATTTATTGCTAGATAGCGGTATACATATTTCTATAAATTCTTTACTTAATATATGCAGGTTCTATAGTTTTTTTTAGCATAAAATTAATTGCATTTTAGCATTAAGCATTAAAGATAAAGCAATAGAAGAGACACTAGCCATATGTCAGCCCCGTCCTCAGTCTTGCGTTATGTCATGGCTGATCGAGAGGTCAAACTTTCGCTCCGGCGCGTCATTGAACTTGACCGATTGTGGAAGCTTCTTTTAGCTTCGGAGCTTAACTATTCAAATAGTATGTTAAATTTTCCGGATGGTAAATATTAAGGGGTCATAGTTCAGAGATGGGAATATCTTGGGACCGGTTTTGAAGACCTTTTCATTTGCTTTGAAAGCGAATGACGTAGACGGTAGAACTCGTATGCCATCTATTATTACCTATGGGCTATACCGCTTATACCTTACATATGCCATGTATATACTTTAAAATAATATTGGTTTTACTAAGCAGCTAAGCAGTACTATGAAAGTATGAATTAATGAATGACCTACAGTCCAGAAGTTTTTAATATACCCGTTTATCCAAAAAGGTCAATATTTTGAACATAAAGTAGACATAGAATATACTTAGATATTAATCAGAGGTGTGGGTGTTAAACCATCCTTGTGTTTAACGACTTTAACGAGTGGGCATTATAAATAATTTATTATGTAACAAACTATTTGTATACAGCAATCATATTTGAATATAGACATGGCGAACATTAACAAAAGGCATATTCTATAGAGGTATGATTAATGAAATTACGTTAGATTTGTAATTTCGTTGGTGACTTGCACCACAATAGAAAATTGTGTGATTTTTAACCGACTTCCAAAAGGAGGAGGTTCTCAATTCGGCCGGTATCTTTTTTTTTTTTTTTCTATGTATGTCCACCGATTTCTCCGGGATTACTGGACCGATTCGCGTGATTTATTTTTTAATCGACAGAGGATGTTTGCGAAATGGTCCCATAAAAATCTTAACCTTCAACTCCTCAAGCCTGATGCTGCAGGGATATTGCTCACCTAAAATAAAGAGATTTAGGAAATGTCGATTACGAATTATTATTGTAGGTAACAAGTATGGACTACATCATGGAGCTCCAGGTCCTGACTCCGACTCGCGATGCTCGCTCGACTTCTACAAACGAGTCTCTCATATTGTGTAGCGTCGCGCATCGGTTTCATAGTTTGTATTTAGGCCCGCCCGACTTCAACAAACGTGGACAAACTAAAATTAAATTATTTTTATACTTTGTAGTGGCGTTAGAAGTCGGTTTTTTGAAAAGAATTTTGACTATTATAATAATGACATTTTACCAATAATATTTTTAGATAAAACAAGATAGCCCTTGACTGCAAATTCACCTTATGTTTAGTGACGCTGCAGTCTGATATGGTAGCGGGCTAACTTGGAAGGGGGTATGGCATTATACCCCTAATCGGTTTGTACAGGCCATCGTGCCGGAACGCTAAATTGCACGTCTTTGACGGTAGGGTGGTAACTACCCGTGGCCAAGCCTCCCACCAATAAAATCTACTAACTAAATGACATTGTCTAGCAGTCTAGCTAATAAACAGAAATTCATATTTCATCTTTAGGTAAGCAAGTATAGGTACGATACTACCCACCCGTGCGAAGCCCGGATAAGTCGTTATATGCATTGTAATGATAATCCTATTATACGTAGCTAAGATTCCAACATAATAAAAAATAGACAAGTCAATCTCAGACCAATTGAAGATGATTTTTCTGATATGATTGATGTATCAATTACTGACTTGGACTTAGCTCACACTAAAGCCACCATATAAGACATGATCTTAATAAATGAGATTTGATATCACCAGGAAGTAATTGCCTTTGAAATCTCAAATAACAATGAATGATTGTTCTAAAATTAAGAAAAAGGTTAAAACTCTAACCCGACAACGAAAAATTGGATATACATATTATGATATCCCACATAATATCTATATTTTTGTTCATATAAAATGTAACCTATGCCACCCGGATTATCATAAAGAGTGTGACGCGGGTTGTTACGTCCCCTCAAATATGGTTGAGCTAAGCAAGCAACGGCTGGGTCACGCGTCATGCTCTTGAACGGGTGCCACCGGCGGGAATGGGGCTACTTTCTGTCTGCCATATATTAAATTGCATGCATTTTGCTGAGAAGAGCCGGCAAGAATCTCAGCAGTTGCTCTTTTCAAAATAATCATTTTACAATATTGTTATGTAGCTATTACATTTTAATAAGTTTTTTAAACTATCTTGTGGGCAGCTGGATGCCAAGCCGATTTATCCCATGCAACTTGTTGGAATAGAAGATAATTTCCACAATGAGGGGAAGTTCCAAAAATGCGTAGGTACTACAATTCAAAACAATAATATTATGTTAATAAATATGTATAATATAATAATGTACCTATTTTAATAATATTAAGGGCCTGTTTCACCATCTTCAAGTAAACTTTAACCAACGAATCAATTTAACTTTTTAACAGATTGTCCACACAAAAACTGTCAAAACTTTATTTGTTGGTTAAAGTTTTCTTGAAGGTGGTGAAACAGGTTCTAAAACAAAAACCCTCATAAAGAATTTAGTAGAATCTATTTCTAAATTCAATATCAAAGGTCCGGACTTGTCAAATTATATCAAATACTTGACATTCAAATTGGTTGCGGTCTAGATATTTGTTTGAAAGTAAAGTTAAGGTCAGGCAATAATAAATATAATAGTAGACCAGGCAATATTTTATACAACCTTATGCTTAATTTAATATTTTTTTATGTTGTGCAAAACCTTGCGGTAGTTCCTTGATCATTATAGAGACTGATCCCACATCGGCTACTGTTTGTTTTATTACTATTTGTATTTGCTTTGGGAAAAGGCCTAGTCGTGTTCGGCCTAAAAACCTTAGGCACATCCTTACTAATATTATAAATCGAAAGTTTGTTTGTTTGTTGGTTTGTTTGTGTAGCAACGCAGCAGCAAGTTGACGTATTTTTTACTTCGTTACATGAAATAGGCTGTTCCGAAAAAACTAGTTTCCAGAAGAACAGAAACATTTTTACACGTAAAAGCTTAATTGCAAAAGTCGACTTTTTAGGGTTCCGTAGTAAACAAGGAACCCTTATAGTTTCGCCATGTCCGTCCGTCTGTCTGTCTAGTGTCTGTCTGTCTGTCTGTCCGCGGTTTAGCTCAGAGACTGTTGGTACTAGAAATCTGTAATTTGACAAGGGTATAAATATCAATCACGCCGACAAAGTGGTGAATTAAAATTGTGAAAAATATTTTTTTTTAGGGTACCTCCCCTACATGCAAAGTGGGGATGATTTTTTTTTTCTCGTCTATCCCATAGTGTGGGGCATCGTTGAATAGGTCTTTCAAAAATATTGTGGGTGTGGG
Source organism: Oeneis ivallda (assembly GCA_029955525.1). NCBI lineage: Eukaryota > Metazoa > Arthropoda > Insecta > Lepidoptera > Nymphalidae > Oeneis > Oeneis ivallda. The sequence goes on from JARPMR010000003.1 coordinate 23,730,894, forward strand.
AACACCATTTTTCAATTCAGGGATCCGTTTGTGAAATATGATATTTTAAAGTGCTAAATTTTACTAGAGTCAGGTGTCCCCCCCCCTCTGCCAGCTAAATGGATGTATAAAGAATACAAGAAAAAATTCACAGCAGTAGTATATATAATGAATTTTATAGGAAAACTATCACGGCTAAGTAGGGTTCATTAGTTAAAGAGTTATATCTGTTTTCTCTAAGTTAGGTATTACACGTAGTGTAAGTTGCATATTTTGTAATATATTATAGTATTTAAACCATGGAACTCAAAATGTATTCAATATTCATAAATAAAATAAAATCACTATCCTAGGTCAGCAATAATATTTGAGATTATATTAATTTTTAGTGTAGGGTTCCGTAGTTGGAAGCAACTACGGAACCCTACACTGCGCGTGGCCCGACACGCACTTGGCCGGTTTTTAAATATGTACTAGTAACTAGTTCCAGGGGTCACTAGATTCTAGTGACTAGTTATATAATATGGAAATCCTTAAGTAACGAATAGCGATAATAACACTCAGACCCATTTGCAGAGACGCTGGATTAGGTTTAACCCAGGAACTAATTTGTAATTTTGACAGAAGTTTTATACGAAATCTGTCAAAGCATCAGCTAACTCTGGATTAAAAGGATAACTCGGCATTTCTGCAAGCGTGCCTTAGAGTGCAACATAAGTATGACATATATGATGGCATAAGCGGCCACCTATGCGGCCAGCCTAAAGCCAAACAAGGTTCGCACTTTGTTTCAGCTTCACTGTCTCCATGCACGGTGTAAACTTAATCCAACCTAAAGCCGCGCCAGATTTAAGAACCGTCAGATGTTGTTGGCACGTCAAATTAGGAATATAATTATTGTTTTGTTTTGCCGTGCGCCTCAGAGATCTAGCACCTGCTATTATATAATAACGAGCACGCTAACGAGCCATTGTCTCACCGAACGGAAACTATAGCTCAGTTCCGTTTTATAATTTTGCCTCTAGCACTTAGGCTCAAAGCATATTGGCAATCGAAGCGCAGGAAAGCATATTTTTTCGAAAATGTTTGAAATTGAATTGAACTTCAATTCTCCTTTTTAATGTTCCACCAAAGTTAGGAACAAGCTCCCCACGAAAACGCACAAATTTTTTTGCACCTAGTAGATTAACCACACGGCAAAGTAAGCACGAAATTGGAACCCTAATGGTAGTCAGAGTCATAAAAGTAACCGCTCTGAATTTGGTGACTTCTTCTTCTTCTTTATCGACCTATAGACGTCCACTGCTGGACAAAGGTCTCCTGCATGAACTTCCACAGGCTTCGGTCTTGCGCCGCTTGGATCCAGCGGCTCCCTGCGACTCGTTTGATGTCGTCGGTCCACCTGGAGGGGGGGTCTGCCAACACTGCGTTTCCCGGTGCGGGGTCGCCACTCCAGCACCTTGGGACCCCAACGACCATCAGCTCTTCGAACTATGTGCACCGCCCATTTCAATTTCAGTTTCGCGAGTAGCTGAGCTATGTCGGTGACTTTGGATCTCCTCATTTCTGATTTGATCTCGCAGGGATATTCCGAGCACAGCTTTCTCCATCGCTCGCTGAGTGACCCTGACCCTGAATTTGGTGACGGTAGGTCCTAACTCCTGTCCAAGCTTAAATCTACTACTTACTTAACACAAACAGCTATGAATCTTTTGTTGAGGCCCTTTGCTTCCAGGGCCTTCTGTTCTTTAACCCCTAGGATATTAACAAATTATTTATCACTATTTGAGACGTTTAGAAATGACGCATCTGCGGCAATGTGCCTTGAGCGTTAATAAATGGCAGTGAATTTCTGCCTATTGTTTCGAAATAAATCGACAACACATGAAGACGCGAGGTATTCAATCACCGTTCCTCCGTCCAAGGTTTAGACAGGGCCGCAGCTTCCTCCAGTACACTTTAGTGGGACAGCACAATGGTTGGGAGCCATTGTTATACTCGGACGCTGCGAACAATCACGCTTGGTATCTCAATGACATCTCTTACTACCATCTATGTAGCCTCAGATTTCGGGTTTCTTGATACTGTACATTAGACGAAAAAATACTGTAGGTCCGTTTGGTGTACGTACGAAAGCGGTTTTGAGTTATACCTAAGTTTGTTCTAATCAAACTCAAGCACACAATAGGTACCATTTTTCTAAAGACATAATATACCTACTTACCTAAATATTTAAAACGTCATATTAATGAATAGTTCATAAATATATTGAGATAAAACAACTGTTCTACCTCAATATATTTATGAACTAACTAGCACCACTATTTTACTTTAAGGTTCAATAAATTAAAAAAATATTTTTGTTGCAAAAAATACTCCTTGTAAAATTAAATGCCTTGTTATGAGTTTAATTTCCAAGGTTTTCAAATCTATGATTAGGAATAGTATATACTATTCCTAAGTATATACTAATAGTATATACTATAATATTAATAATATAGAATTTTCACGGGGTTTTTATTTTCATTTTATTTGAAAACAGTCGCCCAGCAGATTGTTGGCACGCGTGCCCCACTATTCCATTCTATCTTCATTATTTCTTTGGTCTACCACAATAATATCTGCGGTGAATAATTCATCGTGTCCCACACTAAAATACTTTTATTTCAGTTTGCCGTTTAAATTACCGTTAAAGGTTGTTCAAATATTTTGTGCAGTGTTATTTTTGCAATGCGTCACTGTCATGTGCCGTTGGTATGTCGAAGACGCTCGGAACCTGCGTTCCAAATTATTTACGGGAACGTACTGGATTCTTGTTATTGCAAAATTTACTGTTTGCCTTATAAGTCGAAGCTCGAAGATGCTTATAATATTTTTTGTTGGAGTTTTGTAGTAGCTCGGTTGCATTAAATTATGTACATTAAAATAACTTTTTAAATTCCTGCCCAAAATCATATTATAAATGCGAAAGTGTGTTTGTTTGTTGGTTTGTCCTTCAACCACGCTTTCCTTTTCATCCCGGAAAATTAGAGTTCCCACGGGATTTACAAACTAAATCCACGCGAATTAAGTCACGCCATATTCTAAGCCTAGTTTGAATAAAATTAGTCAACATAAGTCGTGATACATCGTACAGGTGAACCCGCAGTCGAAAGCTAGTCATATCTAAATCAAGATACCATTAAAAAGTGTCGTAGTCAAGTTTATATTGATAAAAATCGTGAGTTGCAGTCAAGAGCAATATTGTATGACAAATGTCTAAGCCATTATGTACACAACACTTCAAAAATCTATTTAGATATAAATTGGAGGAACACGTTTTCGGAACAAACAAGTTACGGACTTCGATAAGCCTGTAATAAGTATGTAATAGATAAAAAGTGCAACGAATGGTCATTACATAAGGCTATCTAATAATTTCGTTGTTGTAATTTTACTTTCACTCAAATCGATGCACCGTCGGCGTTTGGTGCATTCAAAGAGCTGCTTTTTTCCATAGATGGGAGATAACTACGCACGTGTAGTCCAGTTTCTCATAATATAAGCGTGACATGATGTAATGAGTTCAGTACCTATTACGAAAATTGAGCATCGTTGTCGAATTCCTGATGATGACATTATAACTTTCCCTATGTAACATTGATAAAAGCATTTTTGGATGTTAAAAGGATATCCATCATGGAATATATTTATGGTAACACGAATTTATGGGACGAAATGTGGAAACTTCATACTAAAATTTTTTGACCCTTATATTTCCTGCACATAATTTGTTACTTAATATCTTCTTTAAATCAAATGAAAATAATAATTATTACCATAAAATAAAATTTGTGCAAATAGGTTAGTAGATCTAATCACAATAATATCGATCGAACTTAACTTTGTTTGATCATAATATTATTTCTTTGTATCTGTTTTATGTACCTATAGACACTACAGGATAGTAAGTTAGGGATCCTAGAGGTAACAAAGTGGAAGGGGGTAGCCTCCAAATTACGTTTAGTGGTTTAATGTAGTAGTTGGGCTTTTATTTTTATTCTTTACGTATTCTTACCTTTATGGCAAGTATAATTTTTTGGGCTTTTCTAAAAGTCCGTTTCAAGCCCTCGTAGCTTCTCAAAAAGTATTTTTAAAGTGGAGCCATTTTGTTATTTACAATGGTTTTTATTTATTTATTTATAATAGGTTGATTTATCAAGTTTTTCTTGAATTAATGTATGCGGCCTTGCGCTGCCTGTAAATGGCAATCAAGGTGTTCATAGAATAGAAGCCGATAGCTTTAGGTTGAGTTTTCATTCTAATACCAGTTAGTCAGGACTCAGGATGATGTCCTTGAGGTTTGTAATGGAGAGTGGTATTTATGGTTTGGTTCATTGTCTTTTTTCGTTTATTTTCTGTTATTTTTTATATTTATTAAACATAAATCCTTATCGGCTAATTTATCAATAGCTAGATAAGATCTTGATCGTGTATATCATATTCCTGAGTTGCTGCATTTCATTAGGTTGCCATTACATATTTAGGTAGCAATAGGTGAATCATCTATCATTTGAAATGACAAGAATATTATCTGCTAATAAGAATCCCACTGCGTGCACAGAATTTCGATTATAGAACATGTTAAGCCATTAATGAAGTTAAACTTATCATGGTCCGTGGTCAAAAGCGAGTCTGCTGTGATAAATAAACGGCTGATGCAACGCGGGCCGCAAAACATTCATCAAGGTGCATCAACCCGAATGTTCTGATCGGTTTGATGATTCGGGGAACTTGCATTATAAGGAGTTTTAAGTCTAAATACGATGCATAATCCCTACTAATATTATAAATGCGAAAATGTGCTTGTTGGACGGTTTATTGACGTGTTTTTTAATCACGTAGCAACGGGTCGATCTGATTCCCCCCCCCCCCCCCCATAAATGAACTCATCTCAAGCAGGTATATTAAAAAAAATATGTTAGATTCCGTGTTCAAAAATATGTTTTTTTGAACCTGGAATGTCCTGGAATGTTTCCATTTGCTATGTCCTGGAAATGATAGTCATGATTTTAGTTTAATTAATTTTAAGACCTACTTAACAATTTATCGGTAAAATTTATTGGGTAGCACAAGTAGGTATACACATTTTTATTTTATTTTATATAAAATATTGTCATAGCATTTTGCCGTATGAGAGTTCTTAAAAGACAGGCGATTTCTCTGTATTATAGAAAATAAAAAAGTAATCGGTACTTAATATTTTTAAAACGGTCACGTGGACTTTTTTTAGATAATGGACAATAATCTTCGAGTTGTTTGTTTATTAAGTACCTAAGTATCGGTAAATAACTCTTATACAATCAGTCTCTATTTCGATCACGTAGGTAAGGTATTTCGCTTTAAATGGCACAAATTCAATATTGTTTCCAACATAGTCCGGGAGGAATCGGCGCATGCGTACCGAAAACTATTCGACCTCAATTTTTTTAGGCGATCCTCTTCAAATGGCCCTCCTAATTATATAAATGCATGTTGCCAGGGCGCCACCTGGTGCCATATTGTTTAAACCGAAATTGTTTAAACAATTGAAAGGAATTGTTATTTTTCAACCAGACAATTTTTTTTTATATTCTTTATTAAAATACCAATAAAAAAGGTCCTATGACTTTTCACGATAAAGTTAATATTTTTAAAGATATGAATTTTTAAAGGTTCGAAAAATCTCAAATTTGGGTACTTTCGACCCTTGAAAAATATATTTAAAAAAAACATAATGTTTAAGTAATATTTTTTTTTAATTCTCTATACAATAGTTAATAATATTGTTACTAGAGATTTAAAAAAATTTCATTGTTTATATCTTTTTTTTAATTGTTAATTTCGCGCGCTCACAAGTATTACGCTTACCATTAAGAAAATTTTTAAGAAAATTTTATTGACCTAATAACTAGGCCAGTGTCAATAACTGGGTCTTTTACTTTACTTTCCGTTTTAATAACAAAAAAGTAATATAAGTTGATAAAAAAGTAATTTTAATGACATGTTCCGATTTATGCTTAAATAACTTTTGAAAAATTGATTTCAGAAAAAAATTATTAAAAACAAATTGTAGACAATTTAATTATTAATAACATTGCTCCATTGCTTACCTTTAAGTATCGCTGTCTCTCTCTGACTCATGCGTTGCATCGGCCTCTCTGTGTCTTGAATCATTATTTATCATTTATCTTAAAAACTATCAACTTTATCAAGATTGTTAAAGAGAGCAATGTTATTAATAATTAAATTGTCTATAATTTGTTTTCAATAATTTTTTTTCTGAAATCAATTTTTCAAAAGTTATTTAAGCATAAATCGGAACATGTCATTAAAATTACTTTTTTATCAGTTTATATTACTTTTTTGTTATTAAAACGGAAAGTAAAGTAAAAGTCCCAGTTATTGCCACTGGCCTAGTTATTAGGTCCATAAAATTTTCTTAAAAATCTTAAAGGTAAGCGACGACATACTTGTGAGCGCGCGAAATTAACAATTAAAAAACAGATATAAACAATGAATTTTTTTTAAATCTCTAGTAACAATATTATTAACTATTGTATAGAGAATTAAAAAAAAATATTACTTAAACATTATGTTTTTTTTTAATATATTTTTCAAGGGTCGAAAGTACCCAAATTTGAGATTTTTCGAACCTTTAAAAATTCATATCTTTAAAAATATTAACTTTATCGTGAAAAGTCATAGGACCTTTTTTATTGGTATTTCAATAAAGAGTATAAAAAAAATTTTTCCGGTTGAAAAATAACAATTCCTTGCAATTGTTTAAACAATTTCGGTTTAAACAATATGGCACCAGGTGGCGCCCTGGCAACATGCATTTATATAATTAGGAGGGCCATTTGAAGAGGATCGCATAAAAAAATTGAGGTCAAATAGTTTTCGGTACGCATGCGCCGATTCCTCCCGGACTAACAACATCATTCAGTATTGTCATTAACCTTGATAGTGTTTTTGCCTAAGCTTAGTTTATGCTATTATGTGATGTAGGTCCTTTTTGTGAATGGCTGTGTATGAGAGTCGAAGATCAAGTCTATTTATTCTATAATGTACGTAAAGGTAGGTGGTAATTATCTTAATCATAAGGTATCTAAAAATCAGTCTATCACTGCTTTTTAGATACCTTAAGATTAAGATTTATGGCTAATATTGCGGATTCCTATTCGGGGTGTCGCGGGTACGATCGGCACCTCTTATTAATTCAGATTAAGAAATGTTAAGGAAAACATAGTGTGAAACTGGGAACCTGTACGCCTGAGAGTTACCCATAACGTTCTAATAGGTGTTTACACACCTTCCAATCTTTCAAAGTCTGCCAATTTGCATTGGGTCAGCGAGGTGGACTACGGCCCATTATACCCCTTCTCTGAGAGGTGACCTGTCGTCAGTAGAGAGCTGTTGATAGGTTGCTGATGATGATGAGGATAATGTATCTAATATATAAATATACAAGTCTCTAAACTGTGTCGAAAAGAACTTTGAGTTGTCGCGCAAGTCATTCACGTACACGATAAATGTTTAAATAAAAAACCGGTCAAGTGCGAGTCGGACTCGCGCACCGAGGGTTCCATACTCCAAAAGTAAAAGTAAAACGATAATATTATATTAATTTACATAATTATCGTTAACTTTGTTTGTAGAGGTTTATTGTTAATATAAAAAAAACTATGCTAGTTAGAGCGTTGGTTTTATTTTTCCTGTAAAATATACATAAACCTCTATTGAACATAATTATTTCAGATTTTTCGATTGGTAAACTTCGGAGATAAGGGGGGGGAACGGTATTTTTTTCGACATTTTGGCCGATTACTCAAAAGCTATTATATATAGAAATAAATAAAAAACTGCTTTAGAATGCACAAGTAAAGGCCTTGCGTATGATACCCGACTCGGTATAATTATCTTACTTTGAAATTTCAAACCCCTGATTTTCCCCCTTTTTTAATTAAACTAAAATAATTTTCACGTTGATTTTATTTTTCATGTAAAATATACATAAACATCTATTGATCATAATTATTTTAGATTTTTCGATTGGTAAACTTCTGAGATAAGGGGGGGGGGGGGGGGGAACGGTATTTTTTTCGACATTTTGGCCGATTAATCAAAAACTATTATATCTAGAAATAAATAAAAAACTGTTTTAGAATGCACAAGTAAAGGCCTTTCATATGATACCCCACTCGGTATAGTTATCTTACTTTGAAATTTCAAACCCCCGATTTTCCCCCTTTTTTAATCAAACTAAAATAATTTTCGCGTTGCTTTTATTTTTCCTGTAAAATATACATAAACCTCTATTGACCATAATTATTTCAGATTTTTCGATTGGTAAACTTCGGAGATAAGGGGGGGGGAACGGTATTTTTTTCGACATTTTGGCCGATTTTTCAAAAACTATTATATATAGAAATAAATAAAAAACTGTTTTAGAATGTACAAGTAAAGGCCTTTCATATGATACCCCACTCGATATAGTTATTTTACTTTTAAATTTCAAACCCCCGATTTTCCCCCTTTTTTAATAAAACTAAAAATAATTTTCGACTTTTCTTTATTTCAATGCTTTTGGGCCACTATTATACACAACTATGCCAAATTTCATGTCGATAGCTTTAATAGTTACTGAAATAATCGACTGTGACAGACGGACGGACAGACGGACGGAGAAAGTCTCACCATAAGGGTTCCATTTTTACCATTTTGGTATGGAACCCTAAAAAAGGCCTGCTTTTGATGATATTATTATATATTTTAACTTTGCTTTTGCCCGCGGCTTCGCTCACGTTAAGTTCGATTTTTGAAACCCCTATTTTACCCCCTTAGAGGTTGAATTTTCAAAAATGCTTCTTAGCGGTTGGTTAGCTCACGTTAAGTTAGATTTTTATTGGTAATTAAAATCCAACTGAATGCGATTCATATCTCCGTAAAAAACCCAACATACCAAGTTTGATGGATATTACTTGAAAATTAACTTAAAAATCTGGACTTTTATACAAATTTTCATCCCCTATTTGAAGTCTTTGGGGGTAGAATTTTCAAAATTTGCGAAACACGTATTTCTTATTCTTTTATCGAAAGCCGAAAAATCAAGTTTCATGGATATTACATGAAAAATAATTTGATAAATGACGGACTTTTATACAAACTTTCAACCCCCATTTAACCCTCTTGGGGTTGGAATTTTCAAAAATCCTTTCGTAGCGGACGTCTACGTCATAATAACTATCTGTGTGCAAAATTTTAGCCCAATCCGTCTAGTGGTTAGAGCTGTGCGTTGATAGACCAGTCAGTCTGTCAGTCAGTCAGTCAGTCACCTTTGCCTTTTATATATTTAGATGAAAGCTAAAGTACCAAGTTTGATGGATATTACTTGAAAATTAACTTAAAAATCTGGACTTTTATACAAATTTTCATCCCCTATTTGAAGTCTTTGGGGGTGAAACTTTGAAAATTTGTGAAACACGTATTTCTTATTCTTTTATCGAAAGCCCAAAAATCAAAGTTTCATGGATATTAATGAAAAATAATTTGATAAATGACGGACTTTTATACAAACTTTCAACCCCGATTTTAACCCTCTTGAGGTCGGACGTCTACGTCATAATAACTATCTGTGTGCAAATTTTCAGCCCGATCCGTCCAGTGGTTAGAGCTGTGCGTTGATAGACCAGTCAGTCAGTCAGTCACCTTTGCCTTTTATATATTTAGATAATATCATATATTAAAGATATATATAAAATTCTCATGTCGCGGTGTTTGTTACTAAACTCCTCCGAAACGACTGGACCGATTTTTATGAAATTTTGTGTGCATATCGGGTAGGTCTGAGAATCGGCTAACATCTATTTTTCACACCCCTATATGATAAGGTTGACCCACCCCTAAATATTTTTGTTGGCGGTACGAAGTTCGCTGGGTCAGCTAGTATATTATAGATACTAGCTGATGCCCGCGACTTCGTCCGCGTGAATTTAGTTTTTTTTTTTTTTTATAAAAACCTTCCGTGGAACTTAAGGAACATACAAAAAAATAAATTAACCGAATTGGTCCATCCATTCTTGAGTTATGCGCTTACCAACATTCATTTTTATTTATATATAGATTATTATACAATATATTGATAAATAATAGTTATAAAATAGTCAGTTTCGTTACCGATCGATAAATAATCGACTTTCCCGTATTTAATCGAACTCCCATCAGCGATATTGGGTAATTGTCACATCGTGCCATCATTCGTCGCACGTCAATCAAGCAGACTGCAGGTCGATGCACCCAGATGCTGTGCGGCCGACATTGTGTCTATTACCGTATTGCATCAGTGCGATGATGATTTTACGGTGAACTAGATGGTTTTTTAATCTACTTTGGACATAGATAACTAAAGGCATGAACTGTGACTTGACAAATGGCCGCCGCCAGACTTTTGGAAATTTTTTACAATGTTTTGTTAGAAATAATTATTTATTGAAATATTCTTTTTAATTGAAATTTTAAAAAACTTGACTATGGCTCAAACGCTACATAATTTTGTTTGGAAAAACAGTGAAGAGGATCATTTTGTGAAAATCATACTATACTCAATGAATTTGACTATGGAAAATGGCCGCCGCCAGACTTTTGGAAATTTTTTACAATGTTTTTGAAGAGGATCATTTTGTGAAAAACCGAAAACTCATCAATACGATGCACTAATTATAATAATTGTAAAATTAATAAACACTTTGGACTATGGCTCAAACGCTCGACGCGAGGAGCCACTGAACAGAAGAAGAAGAAGAAGAACTAAAGGCATATCGATCATGAAAACTTTTATAATAAGTTGGTACTACTTATTATTCTTAGGGCATGTTTCACCACTTCCTATTTCCATTAAGTTCAAAAATTCGTTACGTGGGTATAGTATCACTGACCTCATGGAATCTGTTAGATTGTGATAATATATAATATGGTTTATCTGGTCATTACACTGAATACTAGGTAAATGATCCTTATTTAAAAATTCCTGGTTTGTAATATAGCTTAATCAAATGCAACGGTCACTAAACAAAAAATCAGTTAACTTGTAACGTCGTTACCTGCATAAAAAGATAATCACGATTCAAATTTAGTTGATCCGCTGTATCAATCGATATTTTTTTTTTTTTTTTTTTTTTTTTTTTTTTTTTTATTGCAGGATAGGCATGCGCTTGACGACAATCAATGCTGGACAGCACTGATGAGGTCTAGGTTGGAGCGCGCTTGCCTAGAAAATGCCTATTCACTCTTGCCTTGAAGGTACTGAGGTTATACGTGGCCGGAAACACAGAAGTTGGAAGTGCGTTCCACACCTTAGCGGTTCGATTCAGAAACGTTGAACAGAAGCGTTTCGTGCGAGCAGGTTGGATTTCAACCACGTAAGGATGCCAACGCTCACGATTTCTCGAAGTTCTGTGGTAAAACGGTGAAGGGGGCACAAGGTTGTGAAGTTGTATGCCCATAATATGCCTAGAATGTCCATTTTGTAATACCTTGTGGTCAATTGAAATCAGTTCGTTATGGAATACCATTTATAGGTACTTACTATGTAATGTTAGTTCTTATCGAGATTTGTTAAACCTGTCAAATATAAAATATCAAGTTGCTTGCTTTGCTGATTACTATTATTGGTTGAGCAATGCTAAATGTCACATTGTTCTTAGGTTAACCTATCCTTTGAATGGGTAACGTATTTTTATTTACCTATCCATACTGCTAAATATAGGTCAACGCTGAATCGTGACATTTGTTAAATTCAAATTCAAATTGACTTGTGGCTCTTATGACAAGTCAGGAATCTACCACCGGTTCCGAATGCTGATTCTGCTGAGAAGAGCCGGCAAGAAACTCAGCAGTTGCACTTTTCAAAAGAAAAATGATACAAAATTATCTTGTGAATAGCTGACCATTGATGTGAAAACGGGACCATCATTACGAAAAATTGTCACATAAGTACACACATGCATACACTGCTTAAATAATAATCCTTCCTTTTGGCTTTGCCATAGTCGGGTAGAAAGTAAATAATAATAAATAAAATAAATAATCTTATTATATATAAAAAAGTAAATAATCTTAGGGGATTGAGCTATTTTGTGTACATATTATACTCATTTATAGGTAGTTAGCACTCAATTTGTTAATTTCCGTCGTTGCCTTAGGGCTGTGTCGATGGCTGTCAGCCGCTAACTACTTATTATGTATTCTGGTTGCGACATTGGATTAAATCCAGTGCAATCATGTGTAAAGGTTTGGTAAGCGTATGCTGGACTGTTGGTGAAACAATTTTTAATGATTTGTTAGGCTGTGCTACGGGCAATGTCGCTATAATCAAAACTTAAATGTGCTTTTTTTTAATGGATCGCCTCTGGGAGTCTTGTCAAGCGTCATAATTTCACCATTAATTATAATTACGCAACTTAGATTATTTTGTACCCTTGCGTTAAATATTTATTTTTTATTTTGTGTTCGTCCTTTTTTCCTTCGACATGATGGTGATCAGAGAAGTTCTAGGCTGGTAGATAGGTCTGTACTAAATAATATGATGCCATTTTTGTGGTAAGTATTCATATTCAGTTTAAATACAGCTGAATGCGATTTTAGATTTCAATAAATAAATAATGATTTAAAATAATCAAAGTCATAATCTAAACCGAGCTAATAAAGCCGCGAAGCTAAACTTCCCACCTCTACTAGATGGACGGAAGTCAGGCTTAATACAAGCGGCACAAAATCGTGCTCTGTGCGATCCTTGCAAGAAACCTGTGCAATGGATGTCTAAGTATTGGCTGAGATGACGATGGCGACGATGATCTAAAATTACTAAGCAGGTTTAAAAAACTAGAATAAAGAGAAGTTCGGAATAATCGGTTTTTGGGGACTGTTAATAATATTATAATAATGATGATTCTTACAACACGAATGTTATAATAACTAACTAAAGTATCAGTTTTCTATCTAACGAAGTAGGTAACCCGTGAAAGTGACAGTGGTTTGATACTACTTTTCTAATGGCAACGTAATATTGAAGGTGAAAACACTATCTAGCGTAATACTTAGTCCGGTATCCGGTAGGTGGCGCTTGTTGAAGGTCATGCGCATTCTGCGTAAAGTGTGACGTACGTTGCGATTTGTGCGTTGAGTTGCGTGCATAATCGCGAGCGAATTTGGAATTACAACATACTCGTTGTATTACGAAATACTGACTTAGTATTAGTGACAGTAGGTAGGCAAGTAATACAACTTTTTTGGGTAGGCTAGACTTTGAATGAATACCTATTTATTAAAATATATATTAATAATCAAAATGTTTAGTAGTTAAATACCTACCTTGAATCCAAATCAATAAGTACATAGCTATATAGATTAAAAGAAACTTATCGAAAAATTCGTTTTACAAAGCATTTCTAATGAAATGAATCATAAGACGAAGTTTTAAACGTGACAGTTGGTAAAAGCTTAGATACTATTACCAACCTAGACGTCTTCAAATATTGTGAATCACTTGCGAATACTGTTTCCTTTCAGGATATCAGCGATGATGAGGATAAAAATAAGAAGGTCCATTTTACAGCTGTTATTTTATTAATTTTAATTAACTTCCATTTACCTAGGAGACAAAACTGTTGTTCTAGGAAAATGTTGCAGGGTAATAGAATCAAACTTTATAATAACTACATATAATGATTAAGATAAATAGAAATCGTGTACAATTTGACAAAAGTATTACAGATTTTACTACCATCGAACTTTAAGGCATACACTGATAAGAAACATGGAATGCAGACATTGGGCAACATAAGTCTACGTGAGTATGAAACCATAATGAACATGTGGACTTATATGGACTGACTGACAGGTATACATGGTTTAAGTACCCATGTAGGTACAGAAAAAAACTGTGTCATTATAATTACGATAATCGTATCTATATCGATACCTATCGAATGCTAGTAGATACGTAACTAAAAATTAATTCGAGGTAGGATTTAAATAACTCAAATGTACTTAATTTAAAGACGATTTGATGCAGTAATATTTTGGCTATAATTACTTTGCGTATAATTTTAGAACAAAACTCTAACTTTGGCCTTTGGGTATAACTTTAGAACAAGAGTTCTTCTCTTCAAGAGATCGTTTCTTTATTGTCATACACAATATAAAATCTAAATTTCTAATGTAGAATTTTAATTCGCTCAAGCTCAAGGCTCATTTAGTTGATGTTTACTCAAACGCTTTACATTCATACTTATTTATTTAAACTGATAGGGAGTCCTTTTCTGTAGAGAACATTACCTATAAAAATCGGCCAAGTGCGAGTCGGGTCTCGCTCTTTTAGGGTTCCGTACATATGACCAAATCACTTTTTTTTATACTAGATACATACCTATTTGGATATCTTAGTTCTTAGATAGTATTTTTGCATACCTATGGGAAAAATGCTCGTTTTTTTTTAGTCACAACTTTGAAGGCTTTTCTTCATTTTTTAACGCAAAATATTATGAAAAATATATTTTACAGAGAAATCCACGCTTTATTGGACTGGGAAGTTAATTTCTGAGAAATAATTTTTAATCGACCGAGCGAAGCGAAGGTCTTTGAGTTAACTAGAGCGATTTGCACTTGTCCGTCCGTCCGTCCGTCCGTCTGTCAGAGCCTTATAACTTTTGAATTACTGAACGTAATTACTTCAAATTTAGATATAATATGTAAACCGATGGCCTCCAGCCGAAAATGGCTTAAAAAGTTATAAAAATCTTTATTTCAGGGGGGCTCTCATAGAAGCGAATGCGAAGTAAAAAAAAAAATATCGCGTTACATAAAATTGTTACGTATCATTTTAAAGATAATTTTGAACTGAGTACTAGACAATGCATCGTTGTAGAGTCAACATCTCCTGAGGATGCTCCGGTGTCGGGGCGAAACGTGCGTCGAGAGTAGTGTAAAAATTATACAGATTTTTTCTGTTGGCGGATTATAGAAAAATAATTCTAACCTTTTCTTGCTAAAAATATATTTTTTTTAATTTTTCCCTTAAAATTGACGAAATGGGGGGCTTTCAAAGTGGCGATTTTATACGCTCGCTTGAAGACGCTCTCTAGGAAAATCCGCTATGGATTTTCAAACTGATTTTATGTTTTTAGGTCACTTATATCCTGTACTTGAACAACAAATACTAAAATTATATGAATATTATAAAGAAACGAGATTATTTAATTTTTAATGGGCATCAGTAATTCATATAGCATCAACATAGCTTCACAATAATGCTAATAGATGGCGCAGTCAGTAACTATTCCCATGGAACTACGAGTTACGACTACGACCTATCCCAAAAACAGTTTTGCGTCGACCATTATTATTTAGTTACTTATTATAATACAATAATTGTATTGTAATTTTTTTTGTACCATATTATTCAATTAAAATTATTTTTTAGTTAAATTTTAGTTAAATATTGTATATTTTCTATTCGAGTCGATAGATGACGATTTGTACAGATGCCCGTAACCCGGTTTCACTCGTTAGTACCTACATAATAAATAAATAATTCAATGTTTGATAAATAATTCAATGTTTTCACTAACGTTCCCTAACCTTTACGGGCTACCTATAAGTTAGGTGATTGATGTTTTCTGTCAACTTATTTATCACGATCCTGTACGGGACACCTAAAAGGATATTGGGACGGATGTTAGGACTTAGGATTGTATTTAGGAGCTACCTACGTTAAGAGACTCCTACTTAGGGGATGATTTAGGTATGTTTGGTGAAAACGGGCATAATAATAATGTCAGTTTTGGTTATCATGTATCGATTGAATGAATAATCATGGGATACCGTTACCGCGAGGTCTCAGTTCGGGGCGAACCACTAGTATATTAAAGATAGAAAATTTCATATATACAATACTATAAACCTAAATTTAATTCTAAAATTAAAACTAAAATAAAAACTAATTAAAATCTAAAACCCCATCCAAGCCACCGCAGTGTGGCATAGTACCCAAGATGCTGGCAGCATTACCTCTTTGGATGGCCAGGCTAATCCTTTGGCCAAGGTAGCTGCCAGCTCTTGGATCCCCGGTAGACTCGATCACCTTTTTTGATATCTCTAAAAAAAGTGCGCGAGCCTCCGGGCCCCACGGCCCCAGGGTCTCTATACCAAAAGGCGCAAATATGAAACCACTGTCAAGTTTCTTATATTTGCGCCTCTTAGCCTGTTCGGCGCTAGTAGCCGCTGCACCCGCCACAGAGGAGGTCGCATGGATGTGGGAAGCAGCTAGAGTATCTACACAGGTGGCATCCCACACAAGCGACCTCCCTGTCCTCCAAGGAACAAGCGTCATACCATCAGGTCTCTTGCCATCACTACGTGCCAAACCAATAGGTTCTAATACAGCTGGTATAAATATATTTGAACTCTACTTATTGAGCTATAGACAATGACAGGGTAAAAAATAAAATTTTATTTCGACCTTTTTCATGTCTTTATTCTTTAATTTAATTTTATTTTTATAATTTGTTGTTATAGCGGCAATAGAAATACACAAATAAATAAATAAGCCTTTTATTACTGAAAAAGAAGACAGTACAAATACTTATTCTATTCACATCGATTACATAAAATATACCTACTTAAAATAAGTTTTAGAATACAATGAGATAATGTTTGTATATTAGAGCTTAAATACTATTTACTTTACTTATTAATCAGTAGAGACCGGATTATATGCAACACAATAAAAAAAAAGAAATACACACTCTGTGAAAATTTCAACGGTCTACCTATTACGGTTTACGAGATACAAACCGCTGACAGACGGACGGACGGACGGACGGACAGACGGACGGACGGACGGACGGATAGACGGACAGCGGAGGCTTAGTAACAGGGACCCGTTGGCACCCTTTGGGTACGGAATCCTAAAAAAGTTAGGTAGCACTATTTGTTTACTTATTAATTTACGTAGGTATGTCTTCTGGTAATATTCCTAGCACTGTAAGAACGAAAGTGATTTTATTGCAGACACGTCTATATTATTACAAGGAACATTGCGTTTATCTACAGGATGTTTGGCTGGTTGCACAGACCAGATTTTAACTTGTGGTCTGTGGTTGGCTATAATATAAATTATGACAAACAAGTTACTGAATAATTAGATAGGTAGAACGGATCTTGCATAAACCATGGCGTTTCTGTTCTTTTGAACATTCCCACTACATGCTCAATGAAATCAAAATATTTATCAATTTGGGTAACGTAATTCGTGAATTTTATGTTCAGAGAAACCATTTAAGGTAGAACCCTATGTAGAAAATAATATTAAAGCTACTTAGTTACATAACTAGTTATTGTCTTCGACATGGTCTGCAAGGAGTAGGTAGGTACCTAAGGTTTTTATAAATACCGCCAGAACTCTCTGTTTTCTGGATTAAACAGAATGACACTTTCTAGATCCTCAACTATATATCTACCCATGTGAAAAATCACACCGATCTGTAGGTCCTGTGTTGCTTGATTGAAGGACGAAACAACAAATACACATAATCTCATCAAACCATTTACAATATTAGTAGGATAGGATACCCACCGAGGATTATTCGTAATCATTCAGTGCAAGATCCGGTTGTTGTATCCTTCACACAATTAAGAATTATTTTCTCATGAAGCCACTGCTTTTGGACCCTATCCTGTAGGCTCAAGCTCCGGGCATTGTCCCGTGAGAGTACACACAAATTAGAAAATGTTGTACCTACTTATTGCGGTCAAACTTAGTTTGGTTTTGATTACGTTAGAACTTGTTATAGATTGCTCTATACCACGCCTCTACTATAATAGAACTATGTTGGAGGTATGGCGTAATACGAATCAAGGTAAATAATGAATATATAGTGCGGTTGACCTACCCGCGTCTAATCTAATGCTTTATCGACTTCTCGGTGTCTTTGATACGGTTTAATGTTACTAACATTAATAATATCCTCACGACTGTAACTGGCCACGGCGGCCAATTTCCACAGAGATTAGCCACCTACACAGGGAATATTATAGTGCACAAGTGTGAACGCAAACACTAGGTATTCCTTTCACTCTGATAGTCCGATTGGACGGAAATGCGACACAACCGGAGAGAGATCAGGTGCAGGACCGGCTTTACTTACGTTTCTCCGATACAAGGGTAGGATTAAAAATACTCCATGAGGCTGAGGCCTGATACATAGATCACCTGTAAGAGTCCCATAAAAAAATAATTAAAAAATCAGTTACGAATTACGGACTTAGCGGACTACCCTGCTGGGAAGACTCCCAGCAGGGTAGTCCGCTAAGCTTTTTTTCTCCTAGTTAGTTAAAGAAAGAATATCAAGTTTCTCGATTTATACAAGATATCCGCACATATGGTTTCGATTTTACCCATTTTTGGAATCAAACCGTAAATATTATGCATTTCTATGACTACCCACCCAATAAACCTGAACCTATACAGCTTTCGCTGACGGTCAATGCCATCGGACGAATCTCGTTTCATATCGCCTTTGGACAATCTAGCAATGCAACACAACTTGTTTGATTGAATAATATTATCGTAATAAGTATGGCTGACGGAGGATGTCCTCTAGTTTAATAGTTTGTCTGTCCGTTTTGTCAACTGGGACGTGAACTTTTAGTGGGATGTGGCTACCTAAGAACATTGTGAGGAACTCATTCCAAGGTTCTTGGATAAGTCTAATGATTCCTCTTCAAAATGGCCAATGCGTATATAAAGGCCAATAGTGTGACAAGCATATTGGCCCAGAATTTGTACAGTTGTCCACACATCGCGTCTTCGGAAGGTTGTTTTAGTTTGCAGCGTGTCAGGCGGCAGTCCAATATGCGGATTGCGGCGACTGTAAAATGAATGTTTAGGTGCTAACGCTGCCGTTTATAAGTGTATGAATTCTTATGATGATAAAAAAGTATTTTTATGAATGAAGTCTTTTTTTATTTAGCCATATCTTTGTTCCTACAGTGATTTGAGATTTCTCGCCGTAGAAGTATAGTACCTATTTAAAAAAACCTTTCCGATGACATAATAATTATGGCTTATTATAATTATGGACTTCAGTCTAGGAAGCAATAGCTTCCTAGGCTGGGGTCCGTACTTTTCTGCCCATCCTCCTTTCAATTAAATGCCTAATTTAAGGATTGCTATAGAGCTTAAAATATTACACCTATTAGTTTCAAAAAGAAGTCTAATTAACCCTTGTGCGAAGACAAGCAAGTTACGATACAGTACGATATACTACGAGTAAGACTAAAATAAAGAGTACGTAATCGAGAGATGGTACTTAGTGTTAGAATTTTTAGTTAGATATTATTTATAATAACGTGTCATAATATTTCATCGTCAACGCTTTTCACCTTAGCCTACTTAACATGACCTATCAGTTGAGGTCATAGCAAGAAAAATCCACAAATTTTGTTTAGTTTCCGCTCTGTTTGTTATCGAATTCAACCTGCGATGTCTTTATCGATATCATCGCAACAGTTAAGGAATCGACGATCAGTGAAAGTCAACCATTGTGTTGAATACTGATAGCACTGTTTCCTTTTACGAGTTGCCTAGGGTTTGTTACACAATTTTGTGATAGTGGTCTGTTTACTGGTCCACTCTTGCATCATTTTTAATGAGGTTACGTTAATCGATTATTACAGTGAATTAACAATGGTCTCGATATTTTGTGGATCTGGAGATAAAAGTGGTGTAACCGAGTTATCGCCTAAATCTGTGCATTTTCAAAGCATTCTTAAACGTTATACCTAAGTGGTAGGAATTAATTGAATAATGTGCCGTTATTCAATGTTGGATAATGACTAGCGAACGGACTAACGAAACGTTATATGAAGCATTGGATAATGCTACTAAAAAATAAATAAATAAAATCATATACCCTCACACACTCACACACACATTAACACAACAACGAAGTAACGGATCCTGAATGGATCGATGTGATTTTTTACATGAAGTATTTTCGTAGTATTATAATTTATTCTGTGGTATGTATTGTTGAGGGCCTGGAGTGTGACATAGATAGTGACATTATTTTTTTCTATCAGAGCGGGACGCTAGCAGAATATTCATAGTCGTAATACTTCCATGAGAACTCTAGGTATAGAAAAAAATAATAAAATTGTACTTACTTGTTTTTAGTCTCAATTTACAAAAAAATGGGACCTTTATAATTAAAAGTTAAATTCTATGTCCGTACTATGGATACGTTGTGAAATAGCTGCATTAATTATTATCAAAATAATGACTGAATACTTAAATATCATATGCTTTTTAAATAGAAAATTGATTGGAAATAGGTAATTAATTAACTAATTCCCTCGATTCCCTAATTCACTCGACAGAAACATTTTACCTGATTGCGAAAGCGGGATATGTTATATTTTTTCAAATCGCTATATCGCTCAAAGTGGTAAGGCCACGTTAGACATAGGCTAATTTTTATCTAGGGTTCCCGAGGGACTTTAAAAACCTAAGCAACTCTACGCGGGTAAAGTCTCAGTCATCTAGATCTAACAGCTAAATATATTTAAAAGGAAAAGGTCAAATCATTGGACGGATCGAGCTGTTTGGCATACAGATCGCGATTATGACATCCGCTAAGGATTTCCGAAAAAGGAACCCCCCAAGGGGATAAAATAGGGGTTTGAAAAATCGAACTTAACGTGAGCGAAGCTGCGGGCAAAAGCTAATAAAGTTATAAAATTAGGTCACAGTCCAGTAGCACGTCGGAATCAAATTGATATAAACAACAACCAAACCACACCGAACGCTCAGCGCGCGTAATGACCTGATTATGACACACTTTATACTATTACGTAATGATACGTACCACGCTAATTTGTCACTAACGATCATACGCTTGTTACAAACCCCTCGATCATGCTGGTGTTTTGTAACACTTGCTATGATTAGAATAACTAAGTATTGCTCAAAAGTATAGCAGTATAATTAATTAAGCAGATTGTTAGAAAATTCTGTCAAAACAGTCTCAGTTTCAATAGCTAAGAGCCTATTAGGGTTATGGTTTAATACAAATTGACCAAAGATATAATTCCCCTTCCAAGATAGCCCGCTACCACCTTCGACTGCATCGTGATTTAATATTAGGTAGATATAATCGCAGTAAAGAGCTATTTCGTGTTCGAATAAAAAAAGCTTGTCTAGATGTTGCAGTTTACTTGAACTGCAACATCTAGACAAGCTATTTTAAGCTTTTTTTTATTATGCCACACACCCTGATCAGTTTCGACTTTCTTTCGCCTGAAAGCATTATATTTTTAAGCCATTAGGGTGCCAAAGCCTCCCATTACAAACTTTACCTAAGTACTGAAATTATTTTTTTATTCTCTCCATATTATTTACTTCTGCGCCTAAAGCGCAGTGATGGCAGACCCCTACTAGATGGGCCGACTATATCAAACGATGCAGCAGCGTGGAGCCGCTGGATGCGGGCGGCGCAAGACCGAGCCCAGTGGAAGTTAATATTTACTTCTAGACAATAGCATAGCGATTTATTTACCCGCGAGTAGTAATTTTAACCCTGATAAGGCTACGAGTATGTTGAAACGTAAATAATAGTTTAATTTTTGGAACAATGCTAATTCACCCTCGAGTAAAACTTATCCCATGTTGGTTAAATTGGGCCTAACTCGTACAACTTGGGTTATACTGCGCAAATTGTAGGTATGTATCTAATCACGTACTGGTTACTGAGGTCCTTCCGTCCGTCAATACACTTTCTCTGAACGTGAGTGCAATGTGTTGATGCGGTTGCGGTTGCGTCTTGTGTAACAGTGTGGCACTGCCCTTCGTTATATCAAGGCTTGTGACCAAACTAGGACAATGGATTTCGATAAACAAATCAATATGAGTCAATTTAAACATTCTTCCGAAGCGAGGTCTCTGAGTTTACTTGAGTGAATTTGCACTTTTTTTTTAATATTTATTAAACAAAAAAAAAGATGGTACTCTAATTAATCCTATGTCTCCCAGCCAAAATCACGTAGGGTTTGTATCCTACTTGTATGTTGTATACTTGTTTATCCGTCTGTCTGAGTGTCTGCCAGTCTTATTCATGAATTAATTAATATTCTTCTTCTTCTTTATCCAGCGATAGACGTCCACTCCTTGACAAAAGTCTCTTGCATGGACTTCCACAGGCCTCGGTCTTGCACCGCCTGAATCCAGCGGCTCTCTAAGACTCGTTTGATGTCGCCGGTCCACCTAGTGGGGGTCTGCCAACACTGCGCTTCCCGGTGCATGGTTGCCACTCCAGCACCTTGGTACCCCAACGACCATCAGCTCTTCGAACTATGTGTTCACACCTATTTCCTCTACTTCACTACAGTTTCGCGACTCGCCGAGCTCTGTCGGTGACTTTGGTAATTCATATTTTAATGACTTCTTCTCAATCGGTCACTCTTGTCAGAGTGGTCGTGGCTGCTGGGATGATGTGACATTTGTTGTTATTCTTCAGTCTCCTTGATTAATTTTGGGTCGCACCGCCTCCCGCGCGATGCTCCTCCACTTGTGACGGTCAGTTGCAATGCGGGAGCACTCCGCCACGGTTGACTAATATTCGCAATTTTTATGACTTAATATTCGCATATAAAATGGTCAGTAGCCAAAAGTTCCATAAAAGTTATAATAAACTTCTAATTTGCATCAGTTGCATTTATGGCGTTAGTTGGTAACATGCTCTGTTACCTATTTTATTATTTACCAAACATTATGCGCTTCTCTCTTTTTTGACACATACCTATTATCTAGTGTAGTACCTATACGTTACACAATACAAATATGTCATAATATTTTAGTTAACATGCGAAGTTTATTGTATCTCATAAGTTACTCGTAAAAAGCGAAAGAATTCATTGACATAAAAATACTGACAAAGATGTACACAAGGACAGGTCTGCATACCTTATCGTTTATTAAGTAATTTCAGACGTTAACCATTAGCAAGATTAGAATAAGTCAAAGAGTTCACACACCTTTCAGAACATCATGTAGCACTCTCAGGTGTGCAGGTTTCCTCAGATGTTTTCCTTCACCGTTGAAAATTGAAAAAAACCAATGTGATATTTAATTGCTTAATCGCACATAACTCCGAATTAAGTTAGAGGTGCAAGCCCGGGATCGAACCTGCGATCCCCCAAATAGGAGACCACAGTCCTAACCACTAGTGACTAGGCTATTACTGCTTCGAATTGCTGCCTAGAAATAAGTAAGACAGAATTTTAAATACCTACATAAGTTATATAGCCAATGCTACGTCAAATAAGTTATACAATTCTGTAAGCAGACCCTTAACATAAAGCGCTATTAAACAAAGCTGTTACATAAAGAAAACTGTAACGCGTCAAATTGTTTCCTAGACATAAAACTACTATGTAATCTAGTCTGACGATTGCCGCCAATTTATGTCGAGATACAGGGCTGTATGCAAATACTCACGACGCTGTGTTTACGAGAATTATACATTTTCCCATTAGAATTACATCATTTCGATAGGGCACCTACAGCAGCTTTAACGCAAGCGGACGATTGCATGATATAATAATCTAGAAGTTTTAATTTATCCAATAGCTACTTTTAGATGACTTCCTATCAACCGTTCACAAATGGTTATAATTCATTTAAATTATGCTATGAATATCTAATGATATCAGTTGCAAGAAAGCCTACAGTAAAATGGGCCAAGTGTAAGTTAAGCTTTAAAACCCAGTTTTTTGTACTTAGAAGATAGATAACGTAGAATGTAAATCTGATTTTCGTATGCGACCACCGGGACACAGGCAGTATATAGGCGGTATACAGGTAGTATAGTCCCTAAGAGACCTATGTTTAGCAGTTGTGGACGTTGATTGTATCTATCGTTGATTGTATTGATTGTTAAAAAGAAGAAGATGACTGCCTCTAAAACAATTCCCTTACAATTTTCCTGTAACGTTAACTAACCTCTTTCGAATCTAATTATTTAATTCAGATTTATTTCTTTGCATTCTTTAAAAAATTGTTTTCTGTCTCTCTTGTTTTCTCTCTTTCTCAAAAAATCTTTCTTGACTTGTTAGTTGTTGTAGAGATAAAAATAATAAAAAGCCTATCAAATCTGAAAGAAAATCATTTCTTCTCCACATACATTTTCAACGTCAGCATCATATTATGGAGTTAAGGTCACAACTTGCCAAATCCTTCTTGAGTCGGCATTTGTCACAGTTATTCAAATAGCACCGTAAACGCACTCTGCCATTGTGGAAATAGTTTCAACAATAAAAGCAAAATGCTTTCGTAACGACAGGCTGGACTGAAGCCTGCTTGGTGCAGAAAATACGTAATGGCATTCCGTGCGATGTAGGTAATTTGACGTTATTTACTCGTATGATTAATACGAATAGATCAATAAAAGAATTATATAATAATAATAATAAGCATTCATTTATCATCCTTCCTTATATTATCCTTATCCTTACTAATATATTACAAATGCGAAAGTGTGTTTGTTTGTTTGTTTGTTTATCCTTCAATCAAGTTGCAACAGAGCTACGGATCGACGTAATTTTTTACATGGCCATGAAGACCGGGAGTGACATCTAGGCTACTTTTTATCCCGAAAAATCAAAGAGTTCAAAGTAATTAGAAGACGCGGACGAAGTCGCGGACATCAGCTAGTAGGTACTTTATATTACTAGTTGATATTCATTAATTCTGATTCATCCATTCATTTAACCCATCTTAGCCCACTGCTGGAAACAGGACTCCTCTCGGATGAGAACAGCAGAAAAAATGTACCTTGTAATTTTGGATTGATAATAATGTGTTGTATTTCCACATCCTTCCACATACGAATTAACTAAGCATTAACTCTTAGGATAGTTGAATATAATATTATCATTATGTTAGTGATATTATTAACGGGGACCGGATCCTTAATGTACTCTTCGAGGCCTATGATGTACCTATACCTGAAAAGAGTTTCCATAAACAGGTACCTGCATACGTCCGCGTCATAGGTAGGTATACTATGTATGAAAATTTACTGTCAGTAACTAGAGCTTCAAGTTACTCACTGCTCATTATAATGTCTTAACAAATACTCGCTCTCGTCTAATTCCAACTCACTAACTGGATACGATCTCATTGGCACCATTGCACAAGTGCGTTCACTAAAGCAACACGTATTTCTCAATAACTATCTCTGATCCACATCTCGAATGGCAGTCATATTTTCACGCTAACTTGTCACTGTGAAAAATTCTTTTCAAAAAACCGACTTCTAACGCCACTACAAAGTATAAAAATAATTTTAGTTTGTCCACGTTTGTTGAAGTCGGGCGGGCCTATATACAAACTATGAAACCGATGCGCGACGCTACAGAATATGATAGACTCGTTTGTAGAAGTCGAGCGAGCATCGCGAGTCGGTTTCATAGTTTGTATTTTAGGCCGACTTCAACAAACGTGGACAAACTAAAATTATTTTTATACTTTGTAGTGGCGTTAGAAGTCGGTTTTTTGAAAAGAATTTTTATTTCAAGCTTTTAAGTGTAGTATCCTATGATTGAGGAGCTAGGACCTGGAGCTCCATGAAGTAGTCCATACTTGTTACCTACAATATCAATTCGTAATCGAAATTTCCTAAATCGCCATAGTTTTAGCCTGCAGCATCAGGCTTGAGGAGTTGAAGGTTAAAATTTTTATGGGACCATTTCGCAAACATACTCTGTCAATTAAAAAAAAATCACGCGAATCGGTCCAGTAATCCCGGAGAAATCGGTGGACATACATAGAAAAAAAAAAAAAAAAAAAAAAAAGATACCGGCCGAATTGAGAACCTCCTCCTTTTTGGAAGTCGGTTAAAAATACGTGATTGTAGAACTTCATAAAAACATTTGATGGCATAATAAAGCCCTTTAGTTCTCAAGCGAAAAGATTAAACAAATGGTTAGGTACTAGCAATAGCAAAGACCATCTTAATATATATATTTCTTGTGTGCGTGTGTATCTCTGAACTCCTCCTAGACGGCTGGACGGATTTTGATGAAATTTTTTGTGTGAGTTTAAGGGGATTCGAGGATGGTTTAGATTCACAATTTGAAAAAAAAAAACATCTAATTTTTCATTTATAAGTAGTGGTGGTACGAAGTTCGCTGGGTCAGCTAGTATTGTTATAAATTACTTAATACGACTCTACGACTTCGTCCGCGCTTATTTAGGTTCTTTAAGATCCTGTGGGAACTCTTCAAATCAAAAACTAATTTTATATTTCGTTATTAAGAAAAATGGTTAATGATTTCAATTGGTTAATGACTCATCTAAACATATAAAAGGAAAAGGTAACTGACTGACTGTATGGTTGACTAACTGGTCTATCACGTAAAGCTCAAACCTACTGGACGGATAGGGCTGTTTGGCATAATACGAGTATGTACAGATGGATATTTATGACGTAGACATCCGCTGAGTTTTAAAAGTTAAAACCGTAAAGGGGTAAAATAGGGATTTGAAAAATCGAAAACGTGAGCGAAACCGCGGGGAAAAGATAGTTTATATATGATTTAACGCATTAATTGATAAGCGTGGTACATTTTGATTGTGTATGTTTAGATTTGCTATCATTGGATATTATAATATCAAGAATCAAGATGCTTGATAAAAAGTTTTGGACGACGCGACGTGTCATATTATTGTGTCGTATAGAAATTGAGCAAGAGATGATCTATCTATATTGTACACGAAAATACTGTGCCTCACGATTTTTTCCAAGCCACTTTCTTCTTTTAATAGTCGAAAATGAATCTTACTTGTGATAACTACTATTCTGTTACATCAGGTAACTTTATAATACAAAATATATCGTTTTGGAATTGTTATATATGTATTTAGAAAATGATTCTTGTCTTTGAGAAAAGAAAGAATTAATTTCTATTAATTTAGAACTTAATTAGAATTTAATTAGAACTTAGTTCTAATTTAATAGAGATTAATTCTTTATTTCATAACTTACTATGGCGTTATGAAAGAAAGAATCTTAGAATTATTTAACTTTGAAATTATGAAAGAAAGAATTAAGAAGAATAACTAGTTATGCCAATAATTGGCATAATCTTCTATTCTCGTAACAAATAATTATTATTTGTTACGAGAATAGAAGATTATCCCCAAAAGTCTCAACAGTTAGGTACTCTACCAGATATTATTATGTTCACACATTAAACAATATCTATTAGTATTTATGGGAGAATATTTTTTTTAAATAATATGATAATATTATTAATTTATGGCAAAAATTGATAATAATAAAGTGCGGCTCGTGATTTACGCAATTGTACTACACGTAACACAGATCTATTCAAAGCGATCGTTAAGTACAAGACATACAGCCTATAAAATATGGATACGGCTCCAAGCTCCAAGTTACAGGAGTTTGTTACTATTTTACATAGGTAAGTTTATTATTTACTTGATGAAAGTTATTGTGCCTGTAAACTTTTTAAGTCTATATTCGCGATATACCTGCATTAGTATTTATAACAAGCAAATAATTAAAAAAAATTTTTTTTGGTTGGGGGCACCTAACTTCTAAATTTTTAACTAAGGAACGGGAAAATAAATAAAAATAAAGCTTCTAATAAACTAACTCGGCTTTTTCTGTACGATCGGTACACAATCGGTATATTTACCAAAATCTTAGGTTAGGTTGGGGTTGTACACACACTTTCAGGTGCCAGGTGTTTTTAATATTTGTAGTCGCTCACGCACTGTCGTCCTTTCGATTTTTTTTTAAACCTTTAATTTGACTGAATTCGCACGTTTAAATACGATCCCATAAAAAATAACAACTGACATTAATAGATAGATTTATGTAGATTTTCATTTCCATATTTAAATTATATGCCCTATGTGACTGAACAAAATCGCGGGTAGAGAATCACTAGAATCCTTATTAATCGTTACTAATAGCCTTATATTAATATTATAAATGCGAAAGTGTGTTTGTTTGTTGACAAAAGTCTCTTGCATGGACTTCCACAGGCCTCGGTCTTGCACCGCCTGAATCCAGCGGCTCTCTAAGACTCGTTTGATGTCGCCGGTCCACCTAGTGGGGGTCTGCCAACACTGCGCTTCCCGGTGCATGGTTGCCACTCCAGCACCTTGGTACCCCAACGACCATCAGCTCTTCGAACTATGTGTTCACACCTATTTCCTCTACTTCACTACAGTTTCGCGACTCGCCGAGCTCTGTCGGTGACTTTGGTAATTCATATTTTAATGACTTCTTCTCAATCGGTCACTCTTGTCAGAGTGGTCGTGGCTGCTGGGATGATGTGACATTTGTTGTTATTCTTCAGTCTCCTTGATTAATTTTGGGTCGCACCGCCTCCCGCGCGATGCTCCTCCACTTGTGACGGTCAGTTGCAATGCGGGAGCACTCCACCACGGTTGACTAATATTCGCAATTTTTATGACTTAATATTCGCATATAAAATGGTCAGTAGCCAAAAGTTCCATAAAAGTTATAATAAACTTCTAATTTGCATCAGTTGCATTTATGGCGTTAGTTCGTAACATGCTCTGTTACCTATTTATTATTTACCAAACATTATGCGCTTCTCTCTTTTTTGACACATACCTATTATCTAGTGTAGTACCTATACGTTACACAATACAAATATGTCATAATATTTTAGTTAACATGCGAAGTTTATTGTATCTCATAAGTTACTCGTAAAAAGCGAAAGAATTCATTGACATAAAAATACTGACAAAGATGTACACAAGGACAGGTCTGCATACCTTATCGTTTATTAAGTAATTTCAGACGTTAACCATTAGCAAGATTAGAATAAGTCAAAGAGTTCACACACCTTTCAGAACATCATGTAGCACTCTCAGGTGTGCAGGTTTCCTCAGATGTTTTCCTTCACCGTTGAAAATTGAAAAAAACCAATGTGATATTTAATTGCTTAATCGCACATAACTCCGAATTAAGTTAGAGGTGCAAGCCCGGGATCGAACCTGCGATCCCCCAAATAGGAGACCACAGTCCTAACCACTAGTGACTAGGCTATTACTGCTTCGAATTGCTGCCTAGAAATAAGTAAGACAGAATTTTAAATACCTACATAAGTTATATAGCCAATGCTACGTCAAATAAGTTATACAATTCTGTAAGCAGACCCTTAACATAAAGCGCTATTAAACAAAGCTGTTACATAAAGAAAACTGTAACGCGTCAAATTGTTTCCTAGACATAAAACTACTATGTAATCTAGTCTGACGATTGCCGCCAATTTATGTCGAGATACAGGGCTGTATGCAAATACTCACGACGCTGTGTTTACGAGAATTATACATTTTCCCATTAGAATTACATCATTTCGATAGGGCACCTACAGCAGCTTTAACGCAAGCGGACGATTGCATGATATAATAATCTAGAAGTTTTAATTTATCCAATAGCTACTTTTAGATGACTTCCTATCAACCGTTCACAAATGGTTATAATTCATTTAAATTATGCTATGAATATCTAATGATATCAGTTGCAAGAAAGCCTACAGTAAAATGGGCCAAGTGTAAGTTAAGCTTTAAAACCCAGTTTTTTGTACTTAGAAGATAGATAACGTAGAATGTAAATCTGATTTTCGTATGCGACCACCGGGACACAGGCAGTATATAGGCGGTATACAGGTAGTATAGTCCCTAAGAGACCTATGTTTAGCAGTTGTGGACGTTGATTGTATCTATCGTTGATTGTATTGATTGTTAAAAAGAAGAAGATGACTGCCTCTAAAACAATTCCCTTACAATTTTCCTGTAACGTTAACTAACCTCTTTCGAATCTAATTATTTAATTCAGATTTATTTCTTTGCATTCTTTAAAAAATTGTTTTCTGTCTCTCTTGTTTTCTCTCTTTCTCAAAAAATCTTTCTTGACTTGTTAGTTGTTGTAGAGATAAAAATAATAAAAAGCCTATCAAATCTGAAAGAAAATCATTTCTTCTCCACATACATTTTCAACGTCAGCATCATATTATGGAGTTAAGGTCACAACTTGCCAAATCCTTCTTGAGTCGGCATTTGTCACAGTTATTCAAATAGCACCGTAAACGCACTCTGCCATTGTGGAAATAGTTTCAACAATAAAAGCAAAATGCTTTCGTAACGACAGGCTGGACTGAAGCCTGCTTGGTGCAGAAAATACGTAATGGCATTCCGTGCGATGTAGGTAATTTGACGTTATTTACTCGTATGATTAATACGAATAGATCAATAAAAGAATTATATAATAATAATAATAAGCATTCATTTATCATCCTTCCTTATATTATCCTTATCCTTACTAATATATTACAAATGCGAAAGTGTGTTTGTTTGTTTGTTTGTTTATCCTTCAATCAAGTTGCAACAGAGCTACGGATCGACGTAATTTTTTACATGGCCATGAAGACCGGGAGTGACATCTAGGCTACTTTTTATCCCGAAAAATCAAAGAGTTCAAAGTAATTAGAAGACGCGGACGAAGTCGCGGACATCAGCTAGTAGGTACTTTATATTACTAGTTGATATTCATTAATTCTGATTCATCCATTCATTTAACCCATCTTAGCCCACTGCTGGAAACAGGACTCCTCTCGGATGAGAACAGCAGAAAAAATGTACCTTGTAATTTTGGATTGATAATAATGTGTTGTATTTCCACATCCTTCCACATACGAATTAACTAAGCATTAACTCTTAGGATAGTTGAATATAATATTATCATTATGTTAGTGATATTATTAACGGGGACCGGATCCTTAATGTACTCTTCGAGGCCTATGATGTACCTATACCTGAAAAGAGTTTCCATAAACAGGTACCTGCATACGTCCGCGTCATAGGTAGGTATACTATGTATGAAAATTTACTGTCAGTAACTAGAGCTTCAAGTTACTCACTGCTCATTATAATGTCTTAACAAATACTCGCTCTCGTCTAATTCCAACTCACTAACTGGATACGATCTCATTGGCACCATTGCACAAGTGCGTTCACTAAAGCAACACGTATTTCTCAATAACTATCTCTGATCCACATCTCGAATGGCAGTCATATTTTCACGCTAACTTGTCACTGTGAAAAATTCTTTTCAAAAAACCGACTTCTAACGCCACTACAAAGTATAAAAATAATTTTAGTTTGTCCACGTTTGTTGAAGTCGGGCGGGCCTATATACAAACTATGAAACCGATGCGCGACGCTACAGAATATGATAGACTCGTTTGTAGAAGTCGAGCGAGCATCGCGAGTCGGTTTCATAGTTTGTATTTTAGGCCGACTTCAACAAACGTGGACAAACTAAAATTATTTTTATACTTTGTAGTGGCGTTAGAAGTCGGTTTTTTGAAAAGAATTTTTATTTCAAGCTTTTAAGTGTAGTATCCTATGATTGAGGAGCTAGGACCTGGAGCTCCATGAAGTAGTCCATACTTGTTACCTACAATATCAATTCGTAATCGAAATTTCCTAAATCGCCATAGTTTTAGCCTGCAGCATCAGGCTTGAGGAGTTGAAGGTTAAAATTTTTATGGGACCATTTCGCAAACATACTCTGTCAATTAAAAAAAAATCACGCGAATCGGTCCAGTAATCCCGGAGAAATCGGTGGACATACATAGAAAAAAAAAAAAAAAAAAAAAAAAGATACCGGCCGAATTGAGAACCTCCTCCTTTTTGGAAGTCGGTTAAAAATACGTGATTGTAGAACTTCATAAAAACATTTGATGGCATAATAAAGCCCTTTAGTTCTCAAGCGAAAAGATTAAACAAATGGTTAGGTACTAGCAATAGCAAAGACCATCTTAATATATATATTTCTTGTGTGCGTGTGTATCTCTGAACTCCTCCTAGACGGCTGGACGGATTTTGATGAAATTTTTTGTGTGAGTTTAAGGGGATTCGAGGATGGTTTAGATTCACAATTTGAAAAAAAAAAACATCTAATTTTTCATTTATAAGTAGTGGTGGTACGAAGTTCGCTGGGTCAGCTAGTATTGTTATAAATTACTTAATACGACTCTACGACTTCGTCCGCGCTTATTTAGGTTCTTTAAGATCCTGTGGGAACTCTTCAAATCAAAAACTAATTTTATATTTCGTTATTAAGAAAAATGGTTAATGATTTCAATTGGTTAATGACTCATCTAAACATATAAAAGGAAAAGGTAACTGACTGACTGTATGGTTGACTAACTGGTCTATCACGTAAAGCTCAAACCTACTGGACGGATAGGGCTGTTTGGCATAATACGAGTATGTACAGATGGATATTTATGACGTAGACATCCGCTGAGTTTTAAAAGTTAAAACCGTAAAGGGGTAAAATAGGGATTTGAAAAATCGAAAACGTGAGCGAAACCGCGGGGAAAAGATAGTTTATATATGATTTAACGCATTAATTGATAAGCGTGGTACATTTTGATTGTGTATGTTTAGATTTGCTATCATTGGATATTATAATATCAAGAATCAAGATGCTTGATAAAAAGTTTTGGACGACGCGACGTGTCATATTATTGTGTCGTATAGAAATTGAGCAAGAGATGATCTATCTATATTGTACACGAAAATACTGTGCCTCACGATTTTTTCCAAGCCACTTTCTTCTTTTAATAGTCGAAAATGAATCTTACTTGTGATAACTACTATTCTGTTACATCAGGTAACTTTATAATACAAAATATATCGTTTTGGAATTGTTATATATGTATTTAGAAAATGATTCTTGTCTTTGAGAAAAGAAAGAATTAATTTCTATTAATTTAGAACTTAATTAGAATTTAATTAGAACTTAGTTCTAATTTAATAGAGATTAATTCTTTATTTCATAACTTACTATGGCGTTATGAAAGAAAGAATCTTAGAATTATTTAACTTTGAAATTATGAAAGAAAGAATTAAGAAGAATAACTAGTTATGCCAATAATTGGCATAATCTTCTATTCTCGTAACAAATAATTATTATTTGTTACGAGAATAGAAGATTATCCCCAAAAGTCTCAACAGTTAGGTACTCTACCAGATATTATTATGTTCACACATTAAACAATATCTATTAGTATTTATGGGA
The DNA here is from genome assembly GCA_029955525.1 of Oeneis ivallda. NCBI lineage: Eukaryota > Metazoa > Arthropoda > Insecta > Lepidoptera > Nymphalidae > Oeneis > Oeneis ivallda. The sequence continues at coordinate 23,764,103 of JARPMR010000003.1, forward strand.
GAATATTTTTTTTAAATAATATGATAATATTATTAATTTATGGCAAAAATTGATAATAATAAAGTGCGGCTCGTGATTTACGCAATTGTACTACACGTAACACAGATCTATTCAAAGCGATCGTTAAGTACAAGACATACAGCCTATAAAATATGGATACGGCTCCAAGCTCCAAGTTACAGGAGTTTGTTACTATTTTACATAGGTAAGTTTATTATTTACTTGATGAAAGTTATTGTGCCTGTAAACTTTTTAAGTCTATATTCGCGATATACCTGCATTAGTATTTATAACAAGCAAATAATTAAAAAAAATTTTTTTTGGTTGGGGGCACCTAACTTCTAAATTTTTAACTAAGGAACGGGAAAATAAATAAAAATAAAGCTTCTAATAAACTAACTCGGCTTTTTCTGTACGATCGGTACACAATCGGTATATTTACCAAAATCTTAGGTTAGGTTGGGGTTGTACACACACTTTCAGGTGCCAGGTGTTTTTAATATTTGTAGTCGCTCACGCACTGTCGTCCTTTCGATTTTTTTTTAAACCTTTAATTTGACTGAATTCGCACGTTTAAATACGATCCCATAAAAAATAACAACTGACATTAATAGATAGATTTATGTAGATTTTCATTTCCATATTTAAATTATATGCCCTATGTGACTGAACAAAATCGCGGGTAGAGAATCACTAGAATCCTTATTAATCGTTACTAATAGCCTTATATTAATATTATAAATGCGAAAGTGTGTTTGTTTGTTGGTTTGTTGGTTTGTCATTCAAACGCTCAGCAATGGAGCAACGTATCTTCGTGATTTGTTACATAGGTTTATAGGTATAGTTCAGGACCCGGAGATTGACCCGGAAAAACAGGGTCCCCGCAGGACTTTTAAAAACCTATTTTTATTTTTATTAAAGTGTTTACCTACACTTAAGGAAATATCAGAATAAATTTTATAAACACATATCAAAAATTCCGAAGCCAGCGGGATTCGAACCCACATCTCTTGGGAAACGCGCCCGAGTGTGTTAGCCACTTACACTATAGCCGCGGTCGAACTACACGTCAGCATCGAAATTAGTGATATGTATCTACTTTCTCAGTTTAAGCAACTGCTAGCGACATCTAGTAGCAACACGTTACAGTTATTGATCTACTTTCCAAGACCCCATATTACAATGGAGCTCGTTAGGAACTAGAGATGCCACATTGCTTTTTTACTATTTTTATGGAAATATCAGAATAAATTTTATAAACACATATCTTCCGAAGCCAGCGGGATTCGAACCCACATCTCTTGGGAAACGCGCCCGAGTGTGTTAGCCACTTACACTATAGCCACGGTCGAACTACACGTCAACATCGAAATTAGTGATATGTATCTACTTTCTCAGTTTAAGCAACTGCTAGCGACAACAACTGTAACGTGTTGCTACTAGATGTCGCTAGCAGTTGCTTAAACTGAGAAAGTAGATACATATCACTAATTTCGATGCTGACGTGTAGTTCGACCGTGGCTATAGTGTAAGTGGCTAACACACTCGGGCGCGTTTCCCAAGAGATGTGGGTTCGAATCCCGCTGGCTTCGGAATTTTTGATATGTGTTTATAAAATTTATTCTGATATTTCCTTAAGTGTAGGTAAACACTTTAATAAAAATAGTAAAAAAGCAATGTGGCATCTCTAGTTCCTAACGAGCTCCATTGTAATATGGGGTCTTGGAAAGTAGATCAATAACTGTAACGTGTTGCTACTAGATGTCGCTAGCAGTTGCTTAAACTGAGAAAGTAGATACATATCACTAATTTCGATGCTGACGTGTAGTTCGACCGTGGCTATAGTGTAAGTGGCTAACACACTCGGGCGCGTTTCCCAAGAGATGTGGGTTCGAATCCCGCTGGCTTCGGAATTTTTGATATGTGTTTATAAAATTTATTCTGATATTTCCTTAAGTGTAGGTAAACACTTTAATAAAAATAGTAAAAAAGCAATGTGGCATCTCTAGTTCCTAACGAGCTCCATTGTAATATGGGGTCTTGGAAAGTAGATCAATAACTGTAACGTGTTGCTACTAGATGTCGCTAGCAGTTGCTTAAACTGAGAAAGTAGATACATATCACTAATTTCGATGCTGACGTGTAGTTCGACCGTGGCTATAGTGTAAGTGGCTAACACACTCGGGCGCGTTTCCCAAGAGATGTGGGTTCGAATCCCGCTGGCTTCGGAATTTTTGATATGTGTTTATAAAATTTATTTTAAAAACCTAATTCCACGCGGACGAAGTCGCGGGCAAAAGCTAGTGATTTTATAAATTGTTACGTTTAAACGTTTGACTATTTGAAAAAATCTCTTTGAAATCGTGAAACGCGCATGTTTGCACCGTTAACGCCGTCTGCGCGTGCGCAGACACGTAAGAGATTTATCATTGAATCACAGCTGTGCGTGCAGCCCGTAGAAGCTTACGATAGCGGGTAGGCTCAGATTAATTTTGAAAATCAGCCTATATCGTAACAGGAAAATCATTATGGAACTGAATGGAAACTTACTGGGCTTGCAATAAATACTAATATTTCTTTATGTAATTGGTTTACGTCCGTAGGAGAACTTGTTACAAATGATAAAGTCATTTGTAACAAGTTCTCCTACGGAGATTATTACCTACGAAGGTCCAACTAATGAAAGATTTATGCCTATTTATTATTATCACTTTTAATAATAAAGTCATTATTAGCACCATTCTATGAAGGATTAGTTTGACCCGTTGAGGTTTACTATTTTATAAGTTAAATAAATAAATATTGGACGAAAACTTAAAATATGTATTTTTATGACAAATACATAAACAAACACACACACGCACAATGCACATATGCCATATCGATAAATTCATAATGAAAGTGCGCCACAAAATTTCTTTTGTAGGGCTAGTTCATTTTTCAAGACTTATTTCTGCGACTTCCATGGAAGTAGGTACAACATGGCGAATTCAATAAGACATGTACAGAAAAAATGTAGTTATATTTTTTCAGTACATGTCTATGTGTACACACATGTACAAGTAAGTATGAATCACAACTCATTACAAAGTATAAAATACTTAGATTCGCATATTCCTAACATCTTTTTGCAGTTGTAGAAAACACTCATATAAATGAGCTCTCTGAACTTAGTTTTGCTTTTCTTTTTTCTTCACCTACGTATAAATCAGACTGAGTTCCTTACTAATATTATTATAATATAGTGTTTTTCAAAATATAAGCCCAGAGCTTTGCCACTCGATGGTCAGGCTGTGTTCACACCAAAGGTATTGTCAGCCGCCGACTGTGAGCGAATATTACACAGTCTACTGCTTTTTCATTCAACTTTTAGTTCGCAACTGCACAGCGAACGTGAACGGACGCGTCGCTGACTCTCGGCGGCCGATTTTATGGTACTACGCCACTACGCGCCGCGGACGATGATTAGCTACGTAGCTGAACTTCAGCGTATCAGATCAGCGTACTTGTCAGTATAGAGTTAACGAACAATGCAGTTTGACTTCACGTTTACTCTACGGCTCGCAGTGAGTCTGCACTCTGATCACAATCGGCGGCTGGACTATCCGTTTGGTGTGTACAGACCAGCCTTATGCCGGATCATGGGCATCGCTAAGGGGGGTATGTAGGGGCACCTGCCCCCCCCCCCCAAAGGGTTTGGAAAAATATAGCTATAAATGCAACCTAAGCCAATTTAGCCAATAGCAAGTGAGTATCGGCCAATCATGCACCCAGTCCACAACTATATAACCCTGCAAAAAATCACATCGATCCAATGCTTCGCGATAGAAAAACAAACAAACACATTTTCACACACTAACTCAACGCATAAGTTTTATTTATTTTGCAGTCAAGAGCTCATAACATTGCTTTACAGCTTCATAAGTTCTCGACTGTAGGTGCCTAAAATTCATGCTTTTCCCAATATCAACTCACCCCCCTCTTGGCCCTCGGCTGGCGACGCCCTTGTGGCGGATACTTATCGGCCAGTTAGTTATTGGATGTTACACTTATTATTCAATTCACATGCGTTGTATATAATGTTACTAAACAAAGGTAGCGGCAAATCGACATGGTTACGCCATATTACGGATGCCGTGGAAGTCGGAAGGTTTGTTTATTCATTTCGCGCTCCAATGACTATCATCATGTAATGAATGATTGAGTATTGACTCAATTGTTTGTGGGCAAGCGTTAAGACATATTATTCACTTGTCTATTTTACTCGATTTTCAACTTACATCATAATGTAAATTGCATCTTGACAGCAGTTGTGCTCTGTTTAAGTGATTTTTCTCGGAATTTTTCTCGAGCGTATATAATATGTATATGTCTACTTTTCTCTGTACCTTTCGCCTTATGTTATACCCCATATGGTAGTTATTCAAAAATTGAAATCCTAATCTACTAAAATCCTCGGAATTTCGACACTAATGTTTCCTTACCTACTCATACTATACAATATAATTATGTCAATACTTAATAAATTTGCAAATCATGAATTTAATATGTTCCGTCACTCTTTTTCATTCCAATTCTTGAAATTTTTAAGCTCAGTGCCTTAGGTCTATATTCTAGCTGAACCTATTAAGAGGTATGATTAGAAGGCATTAAAAAATACATAATTCAACTTAGTTTATAGCTACGTTCCGTTCTGAACTTCTAAATCACATGACAGTATATATTATTATAATTATGCGAAAGTGTGTTTGTTAGTCCTCCTTCAATCAATTCGATCGACGTGATTTTTTGGTGTTTATAGTTGAAAGTAAAAGAAAGAGCTAAAAGTAGACTCTCTTTTTATCCCGGAAAACAAAGGATTCTCGCGGGATTATAAAACGAATACCTACTTGAAATATACGCAGGTATCGCAGGCACTTGCTATAACATTAAGTTTCTCAACGTATGCCTAAGATAAATGGTACCTAACAAATTACGTGAACGTGTCGATAAATTCGTGACGTCGCGATATAGATAGTAGATATACGTGAAGTTTCGCTATATTTTCGTGTGAGCGATAAATGAACTATAATAATTCGCCCCGGATCCGGCCGAGCACGTGCATTAGTAATTTATGATGTCGAGTCGTGAGCTGGCCATTTGTTCTACGTGTTATTATAAATCTACGAGTAAATAGACTTAATTCAAGTGTTGGTTATTTCTTTTATTCATACCGGCACACGTTTGCTGGTCGGATAATAAATAGCCACCTCGGAAGCCTTTCTCTAGACCAAACGCAATTTAGATATTACAAATTATGTAATTGTCCCTGTCTGGAATCGAACCCGGGACTTCCCAGTCCCCACTTATAATATCACAACAATCACAACAGCAAAATGGTTGGTAAGCTATTATTTAACTTTTTGATACAGAACATAGAACTTGATCTATACACTTATGTCTATACACCTTCTAGATTGACGCGTTTTCCATTTGTAGGAGTTAGAGGTAAATTTTCCAGTACTGAATACGCAAGTGACATTAGCTGAGAATGAGTATTTGCAGAGGAGGCCGAGGTTTTTTAGAAACTATGTTTTTTCTGATTCTTAATTGTTTATTTCTTTTTGTTACAGGTAAATTGGAAGATTTTCAGAATGTCAAAGAGCTTAAGCTGACGTGAAACTAAATAGGTTTGGTCGAAATACAACACGTCGTTTTTCTAGTTCCATGACCATTAACCACTTTAAGATAGGTAGGTACTGGTGGGGATGCTTTGGCCCAGTCCAGTTGCCACCCTGAGGTTAAAGACGTGCCGCCAAGCGATTTAGTATTCCGTTCAGTCCGCTAACATCTTACAATGCATCGTCACTTACCATCAGGTGAGATCGTAGTCAAGGGCTACCTTGTCGTGAAGAAAAAACAGAAAGCTACCATCCTAGTGAACATTTTTTTAAGTACACGCAGTACAATACTTAATTTCTATTCTAAATCAATAATCGTACTTTCTACACAAAAATAGTCCTATGAATAAAATTAAAAAATAGTGGTTATTGGTTAATCCCAAACTCTCTTCGAATAGGTAAGTAGGTTTTTAGAACGGTTCGTCTTCTTTCCTGTGTAATAGGTATTTGCATGCATTGTTACGATAGTTTTAACAGCAGAGTGATTGACAGCAACATTTTAACTGTGCGTACTTGTCAAGAGGTCAAACGTACCTACAACTACACTAGCGGCACGCTATGATGGCCGGTTTGACGTTTGTCCGCTCATGAAGTTCCGTATTAATTGATAACGACTTTGAAGGAAATAATTGTATTACTTTATTGACGATAGTGATGTGCAGAGATTCATAAATTTTATCGAATGTAGTTTTAGGTTTAGGACTCAAAATTTATTTATTAAATTGATTTCTAAAATGTATACAAGTGTAGAAAAATCAGTTTGCACCATTTAAGGGGTGAATGTACTTGTGAATATGAACAATTTTCACTATGTGGACAAACCTCTGAAATCGCAAAAAAATATCAGCTGTTTCATACAAAAGGTAAAATTTTTATTTTTATATGATATATACCACAACTCGGCATTTGGTTTTCTAAATTGAAAATTTTTAAAAATGGAATCTAATACGATCGTCACATAGGATCGCTGGCTAGCACAACTACTACCTCCGGCAAACTCGCGTCAATGCTCAATGCAAAACAAAGCAGTTTCGAATTGACGTTGCTTCGAAAAGTATAAACTGTCAGTGCAATGCGATTGTGATATAGTTTTGACCTGGCTTTGGATTTCAAATATTGATACTGCATTACTGTTGACCCTTGCTCGTGATAGCAGTGACGACAGTGAAAATAGTAGTATGGACGAATCTGATTAATTATGGCCTTTTGTGGCACCTTTTTTGGTATCTTTTGTATTCATATGTTTCTTGTGTGCATATAAAGTATGTATATTCATTTTCATTCAAATATTCAGTTCGTTCAAATAAATTAAATAAACATATACATTTTTGTTTTATTAAACCTATTTAATCAGGTACAAAAACAAAACTTAATTGTTTTTTGTTCGAGAATAAATTGACATTCCACATCACTATTGTAATGTGTCAAACCGGCCATCATAGCGTGCCGCTAGTGTAGCGGCACGCTATGATGGCCGGTTTGACACATTACAATAGTGATGTGGAATGTCAATTTATTCTCGAACAAAAAACAATTAAGTTTTGTTTTTGTACCTGATTAAATAGGTTTAATAAAACAAAAATGTATATGTTTATTTAATTTATTTGAACGAACTGAATATTTGAATGAAAATGAATATACATACTTTATATGCACACAAGAAACATATGAATACAAAAGATACCAAAAAAGGTGCCACAAAAGGCCATAATTAATCAGATTCGTCCATACTACTATTTTCACTGTCGTCACTGCTATCATCACCTACATTAATAATTATATGTTCGTTTTCTATAATATTATCTATTTTCACATCTCTTTCATAATCTTCCCTTATTAATTTAACAGTTCTATTCACAACCTTTTCCCAGTCTCCTTTAGTCACATGTTCACAAGCTTCTTCTAATAATTTTAGCATTTTTTTTGTGGTAAATGGGGGTTCTGTATTGTGTCTTGTAGCATATCCCTTAATTTGAGCCCACACCAACTCAATCGCATTATACTCACAATGGTAAGGCGGTAACCGTATAACTCTGTGCCCATGTTCTAATGCTATTTCGTCAATGACGTATCGGATCTTGGTTGGTTTGTTTTCTTTTAAAAGACGTACTAATTCCGCTTTTAACATATTCATGTTTGCATCTACGCCATTTTTACGAAGCCATGCGACGATATCAGCTTTCTTTTGGGATTGGGCAGGTGGCTTGTCAATTTGCATCGAGTGGTATGGGGCGTTGTCCATAATTATAATAGATGGTTCAGGGAGGCTACACAACATTGAGGTAAACCATTCAGTAAACTTTTCTCCATTCATGTCTTCATGATAGTCTCCAGTGGTTTTTGACGCAAAAGCCATGAGAGAACCTTCGACAAACCCGTTGATGGTTCCGGCGTGACAAATTATAAGTCGCGATCCTTTTCCTACAGGAACTTTGGAAGTAGATGCTGCTGTGTCATCGTTCCAAGAACGGCCTACAGTATGGTTAGCATTAAGCCATGTTTCATCCAAGAACACAACATTTTGCCAATTTTTGATTTCTTTCACTTGCCGTAAAAAAGTATACCTTGCCATCGCTATATCAAATCTTTCCATCAATATTTTGCGTTTGTTACATTTTTTGTATCGAAATCCAATGGTCTTCAAAATCTTCGTTAAAGAACTTTCCCCACCGAAGAATAATCCAGCTTCCTTCAGTGAATGCACCAACTTTTTTCTTGTTGGATACTCCTTCTGTAAATAGTAGCCGTAAACATGTCTTCGGATAGCATCGGCATCAAAGCTATCGATGCCTACGACTGGTTTTGCTCGTTTTCTCTTTTTTGGTGTGTGAAGTTTATTTTCTTCTGTGCCAGTCTCGCCATATTTTTTTTTAGTTATCCGTCTAACAGTTCGTTGTCCAATATTAAGCGCATCAGCTACGCGTTCAACCACTGACGTTATAGGTAAAATTGGCCCTCCATTTTGAGCTTCACGATCGAAATAGTTACGAAGGCGTATTACGAACTCACGTGTCTGACTATTTAGAACAGTTCTCTGCGTACGTTCGGTCATATCGACGAAATCCACAACAAAGGGCTTGAACAGAGTCCAAATTAACGAGCAAGGGTCAACAGTAATGCAGTATCAATATTTGAAATCCAAAGCCAGGTCAAAACTATATCACAATCGCATTGCACTGACAGTTTATACTTTTCGAAGCAACGTCAATTCGAAACTGCTTTGTTTTGCATTGAGCATTGACGCGAGTTTGCCGGAGGTAGTAGTTGTGCTAGCCAGCGATCCTATGTGACGATCGTATTAGATTCCATTTTTAAAAATTTTCAATTTAGAAAACCAAATGCCGAGTTGTGGTATATATCATATAAAAATAAAAATTTTACCTTTTGTATGAAACAGCTGATATTTTTTTGCGATTTCAGAGGTTTGTCCACATAGTGAAACTTGTTCATATTCACAAGTACATTCACCCCTTAAATGGTGCAAACTGATTTTTCTACACTTGTATACATTTTAGAAATCAATTTAATAAATAAATTTTGAGTCCTAAACCTAAAACTACATTCGATAAAATTTATGAATCTCTGCACATCACTATCGTCAATAAAGTAATACAATTATTTCCTTCAAAGTCGTTATCAATTAATACGGAACTTCATGAGCGGACAAACGTCAAACCGGCCATCATAGCGTGCCGCTAGTTTTAATTCCTAAGCGATTATACTACACACATCAAAAGTGTCTAGGGATCAACATATATTTTTGCAATAACTTTTCTCCTGATTGATATTAATTAAAATTTTCTTTAAGGATTCATCAAATAAAGTGTTTTCGTTTGTCACAGTAACGATAAACCAAGTCACCTTTGCATTAATAAAGAAATTTGCCATTTTCCTAATAAAGGGATTTTTGACATTTGAACCACTAACATTAAAGTTCGAAAAAAAGACTGAAATAACAGTTTTCTTTAAAATTTTATTGGGTAACTTAAACAATTAATAATCCGTGTTTTTACCGCGAACACTAACAACACAAGAACATCGGTTTGGCATACTCAAAATGAGTTCATCCAAATCACGCTGCGGAATGGCCGCCCATGTTCGTTGCAACAACAAAAAAAGGTCTTCTTGCCACTGGATACCCTCCATATTCGGCAGAGCTCTTCTCTGTAGCATATCCCATGCATGCTCAATCGGGTTCAAGTCTGGCGACTGAGCAGGCCAGGGCAGGACATTGATGTTAGCTGCGGCGAGAGTCTGTCTTACAACTCTTGCGGTGTGCGGTCGTGCATTATCATGCATTAACTGAAATAAGGGACCGATTTGCACTTGTAGAGGAACGATGACGTCTGATACAATCGTCTCAGCATAAATTTGAGCGTTGAGGTTGCCTCTGATCCAAATCAACTCAGTTCTTCCGCCGATCCAAATACCCGCCCATACCATGATGGTTCCACCACTATAAGGATGGACTTCCTGGCAGGATTTTAATCGCTGTTGGCGTCCAGGGGTTCTCCAGTGTCGTAAACGTCTTGTATCCGGTCTCATACCAAAACGAGACTCATCAGAAAAGCACACGAAACGCCATTGTTCTTCTGCCCAATTTCTGTGTTCAAGAGCCCATTGATATCGAATCCTACGATTGTGCATTGCTATAGGTGGTACCCGTAGCGGTCTTCGGGAATGAAGGTTCACTTCATGCAAGTGGTTTCTGACTGTTTGGTCGCTAATTAAGTTCCCTGAAGAGTGATGAAGCCTCACGGCTAACATCATGGCGGTTATTTTTGGAGCTCTTCGAGTTAAGATTTGAATGTATCGGTCTTGTCTCCGTGTGGTGCAGCGATACCGTCCTCCATGGCGCTCAGCCACGGTACCAGTGCTTCGGTAACGTGTCCAAAGTCGACTGATAACACTCTGACTTGTATTCAGAGCTAAAGCCACAGTACGTTGCCGGGAACCAGCTTTTATCATTCCCACGGCTCTGAGCATTTCTTCCCTGCTTAAATGACGTCGCCGCTCCATAATAACGTTGGTTTTAATCAGTAGTAGGGAAACAGTAGCACTAATAATGTCTTCAATGCGTTGTATGTTTTTATAGGGAAAATATTGACAGCTGATTTTCATCTTTTACTCGAATTTGATTGACAGTTCCTGATTCAAATTATGAAATGCACCAAAAAGGATCCATATAAATTTATAAAATCATAAATTTATTACAAAGCCACATCTCAATCTCAAGAAATCCGCATAAAAATGCTTGATCCCTAGACACTTTTGATGTGTGTATTTGTGTAATTAAGTACCTACTGGTGTAATGTGGTATTTATAATTAAAAACCGCGGTATAGTATCTTTAGGTGTTAGGTTTTATATATAGTAAAAATATATATCGGCGTTCTTGGGCTCAGCAGCTCCCTGCGACCCCTGATTTCCCAGGTCAACGTAGTGGGGAGGAGGGGGGGGGGAGGTGTTTGCCAACACTGCGCTTTCCGGGGTCGCTACTCTAGGCTCTAGCGCCTTGGGACCCCAGAGAGCATCATTTATTCGAACTATGTACGCCACCCTTTTAAACTTCACCTTCGTTCCTCGCTTATAGCTATGCAAGTAACCGTGGTTCTCCTACAGATCTCCTCATTTCTCATTTGATCTCGCAGAAATACCAACCTAAAGCTATATATTGTATGTTAGTCACGGATTCTTTGATTAAATAATAGTTTATTCGTTAAAGGTCACCCTCGAAGTCGGACATCGCACAGCTGAAGATGTACCGTGACGCATTTGACGACCACTGGGCCCACACTGGGTCAATAAATCGTAGGTCAGATGACGTAATCGTGACATAATCCCATCACCTTTAAGCTTTTGCAAAACCTCTATAATATAATTAAATCTTTGACACAGCGGTGCGCTTTGTCTGAAGTACGAAATAACTTAAGCAAGTATCGTTGGATCAGTTATTTAAACGAACCTTTTAAAGTATCAAACGAAAGTATCAAAGGCCATCTGGAGACCATTGGAACAGAACCATTGTGATTTAATTTGGACTTGAGGTCTACCTGCCCGTTGGCAATCGGCCAGGGTAGTTGACTAGGGCCCTTAAGGAGACCTTTGTCTAGAATTAGGCTGACGATAGCTTGAGATTAATGAAAATGAATGAAAACTCAACCTTGATCAGCTATAGTACCAGTAACAAGCATAATTTAATCTTCAAATTTGTATGATGACCATCTACTCTACACTTATTTACTCTACACAATATTACTATTATGATTTTCACGGACACAATTTTTGTTCATCACTTTAAATTAATCATAGAAATGTGTTTACACGGCATAAATCCGAAATATTAAGCAATATTAAGTTTATCCATCTGCCTAACTACGCTTTTTGAATGTACATTCAACGATCATTTCGATCATTGTTATGTGATATTGTATTGTGATCATATTTAATTATCTCTTTTAATATAATACATTACGTTAACATGCACCTAAGTAAAAGACGATTTAACACGATTAACTATTCGCATTGATTTATATAATTCGAAAGTGATACATTTCTCGGTGTAAATCTAAACCAGTCACGTTTTGTTCGTGACGTGTAACTATCAGCTGTATTCTAATTAGGGTGATTGAGAATCTATAATATAGTTATCTTTCGATTCTTTTACACTCCCATTAAACGGTCGTAACCAAGATTCGTAGATCGATAGCTCACGATCTGGTTAAGTAACTGCTTGTTATAGTTACGGTTTGGGTGGTAGTTAGGTTAATTGTAGCTTGGTTTTCGACTTAGTACCTAATACGGTATTTACAGCAGTAAATCCTAATTACTTTCAATAGATGATCTCCTTAGTAACTGATACAGTCCATAATATTGCTGTTAGCGATGCGAATTATTATATGTAAAATTATAATAGAATTGTTTGTGCCTATTCTTTTTGATATAACTTTAATATTTTATTATATAACTATATACTTACTTATACTTTTCAATATAGGCAACTAGCTGATGCCCGCGACTTCGTCCGCATGGATTTAGTTTTTAAAAATCCCGCGGGAACTCTTTCATTATCCGAGATAAAAAGTAGCTCTCCCGGTCTGAGGAACCACTACTACATCCATTACCATACCCATGCAAAAAATCGCATCAATCCGCTGTTCTGTTGCGACCTGATTGAAGGACAAACCAACAAACAAACACACTTTCGCATTTATAATAGGTATCAGTAATGCTTTATTATAACACTTTTTATAATAGTCAAATTTTCTACCATACTTAACCAAAGACAAAATTACGTTTAGCTGTCATTTACGTTTTGTTATTCCACTGTCATTTGCGTTTTATTATTCCATGTCAGATGCGTTTTTGCTATACCACGTTTTATAGTGACTTGACGGAAACGCGGTCGAACGGGATAAAAAGTATCCTATGTCCGTCTCCTGGTTCTAAGCTACCTCTCCACCAATTTTCAGCCAAATCGGTTCATCCGTTCTTGAGTTATAAATAGTGTAACTAACACCACTTTATATATATAGAGATACTTATATATATAGATTTTATACCTCAATAAAAGACGACAGAACAGAACTTGCGTCGTATGGAAGCAGCAAATAGCCAGGAAAACCTCATGTGTGACGCATCTGCGAGTTGACAAGGCTTCGTTGACCGTCCGCCTGTGGCTCCAAAACACAAGATCTACAATAATTGACATACACTACATCAAAAAAATAATTGTCTTAAATAATTAAGTACCAATTCCACCAACGTGAAGTGACGTTTTACCGAGGAATAAATGGCTGTTCTGACAGTTTTTGTATTGAAAATACTATCAAAATATCTTTACACTCGGATAAGACTTATTTTACGGTGGTGAAATCGGCCTTAAGTCGAAAAAATATTTTTTTTTTGAAAATTGTTTAAATCATGTTTTTATTTTCAAATTGAAACCATGTTTCCTCAAACAAAGTTCCTCATTGACTTCTCTCAAAATAACACCTTGTATACCATATTATAGGAGCCTAGGAAACAAAATATATTTAGTAACATATTTTATCGCGACATTCATGCCTACGTTCAGGTTTCGACACAAACCCTGTTGCGCTGGCCGGTGGATTTCGCAACCGCATTTCAGCCACAAGTGGGCGAAACCAGCCACAACCTGCAACCTTATTTCTGGTTCCGGGACAGTAACACAGGCGTCGTGATCTGGCTGTCGCGATAATAGAATAGACAATGGTAATTGGAATGTGTAGGGTCCAGTTGGTGTACTTGAGAAATACTTAGCGGCCTGTAGTGTTCGGGAACTTGGTCGTTAATGTAAATCATGCTATCAGCTTTGAATTTGCGGAATTTGGTAGATTATCATAAAACAACCTATAAAAGTTACATAAAAGTTTACAAAAACAGAAATGAGTCGGTTACTAAAAACATCCGTATTGAATTTATCACACGACATTGTTGTTTGTTACGAGTTTCTCGTAAACTAGAGTTTCTATAGGGACAGACTCACTTGTCCATCAGCCAGTCCGTGTGTCAGGCCTTTTTTCTCTCAGAAACGGCTAATTTGTACTAAGTTGAAATTTATGCTGAATAGGTATTTATAAAAGTTATTTTTGTTGGAGTTTATTGGAGTTTATTGGAGTTTACTCCTTAAGAATCGATTTTAGCAGCCCGGTATGAGAAAAATCCGGGCAGTGAAATCAATTTATCAATGAACTCGTTACGTTTTTCACAACGTTGAAATTTCTACCCTAACGTTGAGTAAATAAGGTTGGTTTTCGTGCGAAAGAGCTTTCGCTTCGGGTAGCCGAGCGCGTAGCGATCGGGTCCCCGAAGCGATAGTCAGTCGGGGCGCGCTCGGACCCGAGTCGCGCGCATAGAGAAGGATATAGCGTCGCGCGTAAACTCCAGTCGTGCGTCGGAGGCCGGAGCTGACACACTTTTTTTTACACTTTTTTTTTTTACTAGCGCGTAGCGATCGGGTCCCCGAAGCGATAGTCAGTCGGGGCGCGCTCGGACCGAGTCGCGCGCATAGAGAAAGATATAGCGTCGCGCGTAAACTCCAGTCGTGCGTCGGAGGCCGGAGCTGACACACACTTTTTTTTACACTTTTTTTTTTTACTAACATTGTATCAATGAAATCTAACCTTTATATGGAACCTCACGTGGAATGGTGCTAAGAATATTGGTTGCATTCCCGTGCTGAACAGCCTGGTTAATCCCTTGTGGAAAAATGCCTTTATTTATTAACTACTAGCTGATGCCCACGACTTCGTCCACGTGGTTTAGTTTTTAAAATCCCTCGTGAACACTTTGATTTTCCGGGATAAAAAGTAGCCTATGTTACTCTACAGGTCCTCAACTATAGTACCCATGCAAAAAATTACGTCGATCCGTGACTCTGTTGTGGCGTGATTGAAGGACAAACCAACAAACAAACACACTTTCGGATTTATAATATTAGTAAGTATGATTAGAATATTAAATTACATAGGAAAACACTGTAATATTACGTCCATACGATGTATTACATCCATACCTACTATGTAGTATGTAGGTATAATGATCGTTTGGCAAAATCTGACGCCTTTGGAGTAGTTTGACTTCACTATCCACGATGGCCATATACGATAAATTATGAATGCCAACTTAAGATGAGCCGTTCATTCAAAGTATCCTGTAGATTCCGGGGTTCAAGTTATTTGGACCTATACTGAAGATTGTGATGTCTATAATTTCTGAACTACGAAATTGAAGACCTTGAAATAATTACAGAACAATCTCTAAAGAACCTGCTTTCTAACAAAAAAAGAATGGATTAAATCGGAATACGCCTTAATGAATTACAGCGAAATACACTTTTGACTTTCATCCCCTCTCCCAAGGGAACCGTGCTGAATTTCGGGATAAAACGTATCCTATATTATACCTCGTAGTATTAACTTAAATCGTGCCAAGTTTCATTTAAATCCGTCCAGTAGTTTCGGCGTGATGCGCGGCTAAGATACAGACAGACAGACAGACAGACAGACAGACAGACAGACAGACAGACAGACAGACAGACAGACAGACAAAAAATTAAAAAAAATTGTTTTGGCTTCAGTATCGATTATAGAGTGCCCTCAAACAAAAATTTTCAAAATATCTTCAATGTACAGAATTGGACCTGTTACAGTTTTATTATATTACTAGCTGATGCCCGCGACTTCGTCTGCGTGGATTTAGTTCATAACATCCCGCGGGAAATCTTTGTCACCCTCCAGGTTCTCAACTATACCTATCCAATAAATCACGTCAATCCGTAGCTTTGTAGCAGGAAACATTTGATCGTCTTGCTCGCGGCATTGTTAATGATGATTCAAAGAGAAAACATATTACTGATGATATTATCAATTACGTTTAGCTATCATTTTTATAATTGTCAAATTTTTTACCATACTTAACCAAAGACAAAATTACGTTTAGCTGTCATTTACGTTTTGTTATTCCATGTCAGATGCGTTTTTGTTATACCACGTTTTACAGTGACTTGACGGAAACGCGGTCGAACGGGATAAAAAGTATCCTATGTCCGTCTCCTGGTTCTAAGCTACCTCTCCACCAATTTTCAGCCAAATCGGTTCATCCGTTCTTGAGTTATAAATAGTGTAACTAACACCACTTTCTTTTATATATATAGATAACCATCGTCATCATCATCATCATCATCATAAGCAACCCATTAACGTCTCATTACTGAGCGCACGTCTCATCTCAGAGAAAGTTTAGGCATAGGCCATAGTCTATCACGCTGGCCCGATGCGAATTTGTAGACTTCACACACTTTTGAGAACTTTATTGAGAACTCTCAGGCATGCAGGATTTCTCACGATGTTTTCCTTCTAAACGGACATAACTCCGAAAATTCAGAGTTGTGTGCTCGGGGTCGAACCTGCGACCCCCGAAAAGGAGACCGCAGTCCTAACCACTAGGCTATCACCGCGCTCTCTCTCTATAGGCATGGCTTCTAATAAAGTCATGATTAGTTAATTAGGGATAGCTATATGTAACCGTAAAAAGTTATGATTCATCTCCGACGATTACTTTAATTTTATCGACTCCCAAAGCCATCCGTCATGCTAAGAATGGCTGGTACTCTTGAGAAATAGTTCTGCAGTTCGTAATTTAAATTCAAATTGTAGGTGATGCATAACATATAACCTGAGGCTACAGATATTTGAGATAAATTGTGTAATAAATAATTGAGAAACTAGAAGTGCCCACGACTTCATCCGCACGTATTGAAGTTTTTTAAATATTCCGAAGGACCTCTGATTTCTCGGAATAAATAGTTGTAACCGTCCATCTCCACAATAATTTAACTTTGTGCCAAGATTGTTTCAACGGTTAGACGATTTTGTCACCAACATCAAGTTTTTATTATTTTACTGAGAAACCCTTATCATTTCCGGGATGAAATGTAGCTTAAGGCACTCTTTGTGTAATCCTCATAGGGTTTAGCCGTTTTGATGATTAGCCTGACAGACAAACAAACATTATAAAAACGGGTCATCATCAATCATAAAAATCATATTATGAGAGGCAGTATTTTTGAAACCATAAACCTACAGACACTTGTAGATATTTTATTAATATGTATCGATGTAAAAGTCGGTGACTTTGGCTTAAAAAAATTTCGACATCGCTGGTACCATACACAGTCGTGTGGAAATTAACAGTTAATAAATCGGTTTATGGATACTAGTTTTTTATGTCATACTCTATTTGCACGAAGTTTATTTAATTACCCTATTAGTAGATACACTTTACGGGGCCTATTACAGCAAATTATTTTATACAGCCTTTAAATAAATTATTTAATCACTTTCTTCATGCTTGCAGTATCGTCATTGATCATCAAGTCAAAAAGTTCTCAAACTGAAGTGTGATCATACCATATTACCTAATAGTATTTATTATTAATGCGAAAGATACTGTTTGGAGAATATTTGGCAATTAAATGATATAGCTTGAATCTTTAGGAAGGACAAGGGGATTTTTAAAGAATCTAAATCCAAGTTGTCGTACTCACTCCTGACAATCTTTACGCTTAATTATTTGGGGGAGAGAATTTATGTCGAATACAGTTTGGTTAATATTTTTTTAATTAATAATTTAATACAAAATTTTATTTTTACAAAACCGACTTCAAACGCCCGCGCCACTTCAAAGTATATAATTTATTGTTGACTAGGTAATGCCCGCGACTTCGTCCGCGTGGATTAAGGTTTTTTTTAATTCCCGCGGGAACTCCTTAATTTTCCGGGATAAAATGTCTATGCCTTTGTGTTAACCCTGGGTATGAGCTATCACTGTTCCAAACTTCAGCCAAATCGGTTCATTCGCTGTGGCGTGAAAGAGTAACAAACATCCATCCATCCATTCATCCATCCATACATCCATCCTCACAAACTTTCGCATTTATAATATTAGTAGGATTATTTAAAAACCGCTCGACTGATTTCGATAAAATTTAAATGGGACGTATCCCATACCCTTTCAAACAAAAAAGAATTTTCTAAATCGGTTCAGGCGTTTTCGAGTAATCGGTGATTCATAAAAAACAAAGATTCCGACGAGTTGAGAACCTCCTCCTTTTTTAAAGTCGGTTAAAAATCAGGGTAATGACTAACTGATTCAACCGGATCCTTTCCGACACTGATGCAGAGAAAAACTACACGGCTATCAAATATTGAGCAATACATGCAAATATACAACATGCCTAGGTATAAAGGAAAACACATTAATCTTCAAGGCTTAAGCTGATGTTCAAGATTGCGCGATTTTCCCATACTTTAACTACTACTGTTCGTTGGTAAACGTCTACTGTGCAACCAAAATAATTGTTTAGTACGACCTAAATATAAGAAATACGGTTCGGCATGTGAATCACACTAGACATTGCCCGAATTGCCAAACTGTTTTGTAACTACAAAATAGAGAGATGGGTGTACTCTGACCTAAATTTGGCCACAGCAGCTAATCGAAACGATGAGCAGTCAATTGCGTAGGAGATATTATAGTGCTCAAATGTGTGTACAAATCACGGGGGCACTCCTTACAACTACATTACACTATTCTGATACGATCGACGAGAGATATGGCACAGGGTTCACAGCTTTACGTGCTCTACGAGGCACGGGGGTGTTGCACCACTTCCAAACTCCGGACTGATGTTCAGGATTTCTTGACAGAAATACCTCCCTACTTGAAGTAAATATCCGAATACATTTTTGATCATCTTGCTGTATCAATGCATGTATTGCAGGACAGTACTAGCCAATAAAATGTGATTTAGTAAAGGCTTTTTAAATATCTATTAATTAGACCATTTCTTTTTATTCGGTAAAAAGAGTTCTTAAGTTCTTAAAATTTTAGTTAAATTCTCGAAAAAATTGGACTTCGGTAACGATAAAACATGTGTGCGTTTTTATCTACCTAATAACATCTAGATAATATTTTGTACATACCATATTTTACCAACTAAATATTTACTTTACTTTTACTTTACTTTACTGTACTTAAGTAAAAATGATTTGTAGACAATTGTACAGCTGGTTATCTTTATTATTTTCCACAATGTGTTGTTGCAAATAGGTATACAAGAAATTGCGTACCGTTGATAATTACATTAAACGGTATCCACTACAAAATATCTTCATCAATAGTTAATCGCACTGCGACTAATTCTTGTTATATACCTTAATCCTTTTATAAGGCCGTGACAAAAAGGTGCTTTATTAACACACGCGAGTAGATACAAGTGAAAGGATTTTGATAGCTTTACATTTCAAGGATTTCGATCAAATCGCCTTCAAATAGCTAATAATTCATACTTGGCCATTGTATTCTGATTTATTTGAACAGCTTTTATATAAAACGTGACTTTAATCTTGAACTTAAAAGCCGTTAAAGGATTTGCTTAATGTAACTGCTGTGTCAGATCCAGACTATCGAAATTATTTTTAAATAACAAATAAGTAATAAATACGGACTCAAGCTCGCAAGAGTTGTTGTGCGTAAGATTTTTAGTTCGAAAAAGGATGTTTTGTTTTCTAAATCAGGATTTGTTTTGAAAGCTAGAGCTGCAGCTAATTACCTCTAAGTTTTAGAGACATACATATATACCAAGTATTGGCCAAATTACTCCGTCATGGGATATAATACAATTCTTTTCAATATAGGCAACTAGCTGACGCCCGCGACTTCGTCCGCATGGATTTAGTTTGTAAAATCCCTCGGGAACTCTTTGATTTTTCCGGGATAAAAAGTAGCCTATGTCACTCTCCAGGTCTTCAACTATACCCACGCGTCAAAAAAAATCACATCAATCCGTGGCTCTATTGCGGTGTGATTGAAGGACAAACCAACAAACACACTTTCGCATTTATAATATTAGTATGAAGTATGATAAATAATGTCTTCCGGACTGAATCCGTTCACGGCGGTCTGCCTGCTTAAAGATTAGCCATCTGCGCGGAAGATATTATAGTGCACAAGTGTGTGCGCAAACACAGGTGCACTCTCTATTTCCTCACTCTCATAGTCCGATGGGACGGAAATCTGATACGACCAGAGATAGATCAGGCGCAGGAATGACGCCTTTACTCTCCGAGGCACGGGGGTGCCTCACTGCCAACTTCCTAACTCCGGGCTAGTACCTAAGTAGGTACTACAGTTGGCGATTACTGTCCTTACTCTGTGCTAGTAATGAGAATTTCTTGATAGAAAAACCCAACACATTTTTTGAACCGACGCGGGAGCAGGACTCAAACCCGGGACCTTGACATCCTTAGTCGAACATGCTAACTACTAGTCCAGCGAGGCAGTTGATGTAGGCCATTGGAATACTATCATGTCCATGGCTAGCAGGAATAGTTTTGCGATCATCTTGATTCTAGTTCAATGTTTCTATTGTCTCTTAGAGTCTCTCTGCCGAGAGAAAATGCGCTAAAAACTTTCATTCAAGGTAATAGATATTTGCATCTAAGGTCGACGCCTTAATGCCTTAATGTAAGCCCACAAATGCATGATATCCGATCACTTGTTCTCAAGAGGTTTGAATAATTTAGTGATGACGATATTGCAACACCTCCTGCCCGCATCACGGCATTACCGATTCCACCCACCTGACGACATGGCAACAAGATGTTTGATACTAACCTGTCGCATACGCATAAAATATAATCGATTTTCCTTTTGGTAGGCCTACAGTATGAAAAATGAAAATGAAAATGATTTATTTCAAAACTAAATTCTGTATACAGTAGTATCAGGAGTCCCGATTTAAGTTAAAGTAAACCTGTGGCTCGGGATTCCTGCTCTTCCTCCGTCGTTTACGTTATTATATAGGTACTAACGAAATAGTAAAAAAAAAAAAAAAAATTTAGGTAGTAAGTGTGTGTAAGTATTCGTGTGTGTGTGTGTGTGTGTGTGTGTGTGTGTGTGTGCGTGCGCGCGCGTGTGTGTGTGTTTTAAATAATGGAAGGTAGGCACTACATGAGGATAAGTTAAAAAAGTGTAGAATTAAAAACAATTATTTAATATTGCAATTGTAAAAGGTTTTCTGTTTCATTATACACACATCAAAAGTGTCTAGGGATCAAGCATTTTTATGCGGATTTCTTGAGATTGAGATGTGGCTTTGTAATAAATTTATGATTTTATAAATTTATATGGATCCTTTTTGGTGCATTTCATAATTTGAATCAGGAACTGTCAATCAAATTCGAGTAAAAGATGAAAATCAGCTGTCAATATTTTCCCTATAAAAACATACAACGCATTGAAGACATTATTAGTGCTACTGTTTCCCTACTACTGATTAAAACCAACGTTATTATGGAGCGGCGACGTCATTTAAGCAGGGAAGAAATGCTCAGAGCCGTGGGAATGATAGAAGCTGGTTCCCGGCAACGTACTGTGGCTTTAGCTCTGAATACAAGTCAGAGTGTTATCAGTCGACTTTGGACACGTTACCGAAGCACTGGTACCGTGGCTGAGCGCCATGGAGGACGGTATCGCTGCACCACACGGAGACAAGACCGATACATTCAAATCTTAACTCGAAGAGCTCCAACAATAACCGCCATGATGTTAGCCGTGAGGCTTCATCACTCTTCAGGGAACTTAATTAGCGACCAAACAGTCAGAAACCGCTTGCATGAAGTGAACCTTCATTCCCGAAGACCGCTACGGGTACCACCTATAGCAATGCACAATCGTAGGATTCGATATCAATGGGCTCTTGAACACAGAAATTGGGCAGAAGAACAATGGCGTTTCGTGTGCTTTTCTGATGAGTCTCGTTTTGGTATGAGACCGGATACAAGACGTATACGACACTGGAGAACCCCTGGACGCCAACAGCGATTAAAATCCTGCCAGGAAGTCCATCCTTATAGTGGTGGAACCATCATGGTATGGGCGGGTATTTGGATCGGCGGAAGAACTGAGTTGATTTGGATCAGAGGCAACCTCAACGCTCAAATTTATGCTGAGACGATTGTATCAGACGTCATCGTTCCTCTACAAGTGCAAATCGGTCCCTTATTTCAGTTAATGCATGATAATGCACGACCGCACACCGCAAGAGTTGTAAGACAGACTCTCGCCGCAGCTAACATCAATGTCCTGCCCTGGCCTGCTCAGTCGCCAGACTTGAACCCGATTGAGCATGCATGGGATATGCTACAGAGAAGAGCTCTGCCGAATATGGAGGGTATCCAGTGGCAAGAAGACCTTTTTTTGTTGTTGCAACGAACATGGGCGGCCATTCCACAGCGTGATTTGGATGAACTCATTTTGAGTATGCCAAACCGATGTTCTTGTGTTGTTAGTGTTCGCGGTAGAAACACGGATTATTAATTGTTTAAGTTACCCAATAAAATTTTAAAGAAAACTGTTATTTCAGTCTTTTTTTCGAACTTTAATGTTAGTGGTTCAAATGTCAAAAATCCCTTTATTAGGAAAATGGCAAATTTCTTTATTAATGCAAAGGTGACTTGGTTTATCGTTACTGTGACAAACGAAAACACTTTATTTGATGAATCCTTAAAGAAAATTTTAATTAATATCAATCAGGAGAAAAGTTATTGCAAAAATATATGTTGATCCCTAGACACTTTTGATGTGTGTAGTTTAAGTTATGTAGTATGATAGGTACTTATATTATATTTTTGATGACACACTAAAACTAATTAACTAACCGACACAAATATTTAGGGATAGCTGTGTTATGATATACCAATACGTATCGTAGTCAATGTAATTTTATTATTTAGAGACATCGATGTAAATGTTAGAGATCTTTGTTTGGAGAGAGCTGTAGGCTGTAGGTAGGTACTCAGGGGATCCCTGCAAGATGAAATAGGTAATAAATGAAGAGACCCGTAGCAAAACCATTACGTAAAAAAACTAATATAAATCACTAAAGTTTCACTAAAGTTTCAGTTTACTTTACGGTTGATTTAAAAAAAAACCTAATTTTTAGTATCACTTGAAAGGTAGATAGATATACCTACTAATTTAAATTAAGGATAATATACATAATAAAGATTAAATTATAATGTTATCAATTATAAATGTAATACAATAAATGTATACAAATGGACATTTTAAAACTTAATTGCATTAAAATTGTTATTTAACTCGGTAAGTACGTAGTTCTACATATATAGATCACTTGAAACCAGCAAACCTTGACATTTACTGTTGTACTACCTAGGTAGGTACAGACTACAGAGTACAGACCACAGGCTATAACTGAGCTTAGTACTTTCATGAGAATTCAACATGTTGGAATTTCTTTTCGTCACAATGTGGGGGAAAACATAATCCTTATAGTTACAGCCCTCACCAATCTCTTAGAATGCTCGAGCCGCGTTTTGTTACGAAACACGCTTTCAATTATCAACGCGACGCAGTACCCCTGCATTACTTGCGTACCCCTGCGTACTTCGCCATGCGCAAGGTTCAGCTCGTTTATATAATAACTAGCTGACCCAGCGAACTACGTACCGCCAACAAAAATATTTAGTGGTTGGTCACCCTTATTATTTAGGGGTATGAAAAATAGATGTTGGCCTATTCTCAGACCTACCCGATATGCACACAAAATTTCATAAAAATCGGTCCACCCGTTTCGGAGGAGTAAGGTAACTAACATTGTGACACGAGAATTTTATATATTAGATAATTCGGTTGGTTTTGGTTCAGAGCATTCATAAAGATTTGCTCGGAAAATGCCTAAGTACAAATATTATTCTAGCCATAACCATTAACCATAACCCTTGCAGATAAATTTCGAGTTATTGACGCGATGTTCATGAACGTGGTGACCGTAAGGGCCTCGCATCTTGCCAACCTATTCATATCACCCTTTCATCATCAGATCAGCCAGAACAAAAGCCTTAATTCCACCTATTAATTAATGAGCGCCTCCAATCTAGGACTTTCCGGCTTTAATAGCCATCGCTCCTAAGAAATGTCGCCATTTGATGTGCGACAAAAACCGACAAAGCGTTCTCGTCGATTCGTCGGTCGTCGCCGCGAGCAAAGCCGCGAGCCAACCGCGGCAAGCTCGCGAACATGATTTTTGGTACAGAACCTAAATGGGCATAGCTCGCTAATCCATCAGCTCTTCAAAACTATTTTTATTTCAATTTCTTGTGTATTTTGCAAAATATATTGACCTTGATTTAGTGAATGATAAGTTTTATTATTCACTTGCATAATAATTAAAAAAAAAATCATAATTGTTTTTTAACAGGGCCTGATACTTAAATAAAAACGCAGTTAAAAAAATGGTAACACAGCAGCAAGGTCAGACTATTGAAATTCTTTCTCGTATTCGACCATTAAAAAAAATAAGGTCGAACTCGAACTAATAGAATCATGGCTTTACATTGTACATTAATTGAATGATATAAAGCTCGCCTCGTCTAATTTTTTTCAGATCTTATTCAGTAAATATAAAAGCAGAAATAGGTTTAAATGAACTCTACTAAAACTAACAGATGCCCGCATTTTCTTAAGTCTTCATTCAGGCCTTTACGTCTGTTCTAGACGATTTAAACATTGTCTCGGAGGCATTTTCTCCGGTGACTGTGGAGACCGATCCGTGAGCGACAGTTACGTCCGCACTTGCTGCAATAAAACCCGATGACCACAGACGCAGTCCCGGCGCTGGAACGCCTTTTTGCTCTCCTGTGCGCTAACACTTTAATTTAAACCAAGCATCCACTCCACACAATCCAGCAGATTTTGTTTTTTAAATAATCTGTGTTCACTGTTTGATTCCGGGGTAAAAATAACCCTATCTCCAGAGCACATACTTTCTAAAGGTCCATTAGAGTTAGATGGTTGAGTCGAAAAATAGTTACAGACACATAAGCAGATCTATCAATTTTATTTGTTATATCAAAGTTATTCATACATACGGTAACTTTTGATTTCTTATCAAATATATCATGGACATTAAAATTAACATGGACAGAACTCATAAACTTACATATAGTATATAAGGTAAGCTTTCTTCTTATTTGTCAACAAATATACGTCCACTGCTGGACTTAGGTCATTCGTTAGGTCTTCTACGTGCCCTGGTCTTGTGCCGCTTGTATCTAGTGGCTAACTGCAGTTAGTTTCTTAGTCGTCGTTAAAGCATAAATACATTATTTTAATTGCAACTCAGAAAAGTCAGAGGTGCGTGTCCGGGAACGAACCCGCGACTCCCCGAATAGGCGACCGCAGACCTAACCACTAGGCTATCACTGCTTAGGATTTAAGCGTCTGTCCATTATACAATCACGGCTTAAGTGTTATGTACAAAGCTTAAAAAGCCTTGTAGGTTACACAATAAATTCTTTAATAACACTAACAATGATGTAGGCGTGATTTTCGATCAATACCCGCATGATATTGATAACTTACCGTCCAATTAAAATCACTCAAATCTGTACTTACAATCAGATCATTGATATTTAGCGAGCACATAACATAATTATACACAATTGATTGCATCCTAATTGCGACTATAATGGATCCTTGACTTTATGAAGTTTGTTATGAAATTAAATAATCTACTTTTACATCCGGAACATAACATGAATTTTCCATGTAGGTATACACACATAGTATTTGAATGGATATCAACTTTGCAAATAAATGATGGATTGGATGAACAAAATGAATTAATGGATGAGGTTTGATTTTTTTTATTTATATTAATTACATTAAGTAGGTAGGTAGGTACATTATTGTGGAAAATCTTACCTTGCTCGTATTTATTAATTACTAGCTGATGCCCGCGACTTCGTCTGCGTGGATTTAGTTCATAACATCCCGCGGGAAATCTTTGTCACCCTCCAGGTTCTCAACTATACCTATCCAATAAATCACGTCAATCCGTAGCTTTGTAGCAGGAAACATTTGATCGTCTTGCTCGCGGCATTGTTAATGATGATTCAAAGAGAAAACATATTACTGATGATATTATCAATTACGTTAAACTATAATTTTTATAATTGTTTTTACCATAATTAACCAAATACAAAATTACGTTTAGCTGTCATTTACGTTTTGTTCTTCCACTGTCATTTTCGTTTTTTTATTCCATGTCAGATGCATTTTTGTTATACCAGGTTTTATATTGACTTGACGGAAACGCGGTCGAACGGGATAAAAAGTATCCTATGTCCGTCTCCTGGTTCTAAGCTACCTCTCCACCAATTTTGAGCCAAATCGGTTCATCCGTTCTTGAGTTATAAATAGTGTAACTAACACCACTTTCTTTTATATATATAGATTTGTGTTTATTTTTTTCCAGCAAAAATCAATTTTAAACCTCTCTGTCTCACTCCATTACATTATTTGCAATTATTTTCTAAATTAAAATTAAATTACGTTAGTATGGAAACTCGAACTTACCTACTCTTAGCAATAGGTATGATGGTAGTAACCAAGAATCAATGAAATTATGAATGTAACTAATGAAATAGGATTCAAGGATTATAAAAAACGTATTTGTATTTATTTTTCTAATTTGAACGAGATTGCTATTTTTATTTTGATATTATAAAATTATGAAATAAATCATCCACCATATTGGATTGAACACCAACCAGAGCGATACGTTACATCTATGTTCAAACTTTGACAAACTAGTATGAAAAAACATAAAATGACGTCACAAACGACGCCATGACATCGTCGAGCATTTTTTCGTGAATTTAAAATTGAACTGGCAATTTTATCTACCAAACCTATTTTTGCTTACATAAGATATTTTTTTGAAATAGTCGGTAGCTACTTCCGAACATCATCAAACAGTTTTTGAAAATTGGCCATCATGCCTATTCCCATTTGAACAGTTAGTAGGTAACTAGATAGAACGTTGACCGCAGTAATGTCGCAAGCAACAGTCAAGCCAATCATTTGCATATCGTTATTTCATATCAGATGACAAATCTGAGGTTGCAATGCCCTTTACTTGTGTGCAAAATTAAATTGCACAAAGAACTGTACTGACTCGAAACGTGTCAAACGAAACCGCTTTATCCTTGGACTTTCTAAACTAGCGGCACGCTATGATGGCCGGTTTGACACATTACAATAGTGATGTGGAATGTCAATTTATTCTCGAACAAAAAACAATTAAGTTTTGTTTTTGTACCTGATTAAATAGGTTTAATAAAACAAAAATGTATATGTTTATTTAATTTATTTGAACGAACTGAATATTTGAATGAAAATGAATATACATACTTTATATGCACACAAGAAACATATGAATACAAAAGATACCAAAAAAGGTGCCACAAAAGGCCATAATTAATCAGATTCGTCCATACTACTATTTTCACTGTCGTCACTGCTATCATCACCTACATTAATAATTATATGTTCGTTTTCTATAATATTATCTATTTTCACATCTCTTTCATAATCTTCCCTTATTAATTTAACAGTTCTATTCACAACCTTTTCCCAGTCTCCTTTAGTCACATGTTCACAAGCTTCTTCTAATAATTTTAGCATTTTTTTTGTGGTAAATGGGGGGGTTAACTGATTTTTCTACACTTGTATACATTTTAGAAATCAATTTAATAAATAAATTTTGAGTCCTAAACCTAAAACTACATTCGATAAAATTTATGAATCTCTGCACATCACTATCGTCAATAAAGTAATACAATTATTTCCTTCAAAGTCGTTATCAATTAATACGGAACTTCATGAGCGGACAAACGTCAAACCGGCCATCATAGCGTGCCGCTAGTATAGTAGGTTTTTAATGAGTTTTATTTTTAGTATAGGCAGTAGGTATAAGGTTATAAACAAACACAGCAACGTGTTATTCAATGGAACGTATACAATGGAATACAAACAGGTAAAAAATTGTGTCAAGCTGAAATAGTTAATAGAGTTCTAAAAACGGTTTGACACTGTTTCGCGAGACGAAAAAGGTAACATAAATTAATATAATACGGCGAAAAAAGTTGGCTCATCCTAGATATTTCGGGGGACAGGAAGGATTCCTGTTATATGTGCGTGCGTGTTGCCAGTGATGACTTACGGATCCGAGACATGGTTGCTACTTGCTAACTAAGGGCCTCATAAATAGGCTCAGGATCGCTCAGCGGGCGATGGAGAGAGCTATGCTCGGAGTGTCCCTGTGGGAGTGGCGACCCCGCACCCGGAAGCGCAGTGTTGGCAGACCCCCCACTAGGTGGACCGACGACATCAAACGAGTCGCAGGGAGCCGCTGGATTCAGGCGGCGTGTGGAAGTCCATGCAAGATACCTTTGTCCAGCAGTCGACGTCTATCGATTGACAAAGAAGAAGAAGAGAAGAATATGCATTTAAACAAATATACAGCCCTGTAAACTCATTACTGCAATTTATGGATAGGTACTATTGACTCTCCCAATTAAAAGTATACTATTTTTATACTTTTTCCATCCTCTGCATTAAATATCGATAAAACATGTAAACTTGGTGGGTGTTAATGAAAATCAGCCTACAAAGGATGCAAATTAGTTTGAAACTTAGTGATATTGGTTTTACCTAGGGTTGTCACAAAACAAATAGATAAATACATAGCAAAAACTATAAGTTGCAAGTTGTTAAATGAATAAATATAAAATATATATGCGTGATAACCGTTTTAAATTACCTATCAACAAGAATACAAGAATACTTGTACATATACAAGAAGTTCGTCAAATGTTCATGACATCACTGTTCACTATTTCAAACAAGCTACCATACTATGCACGCGTTTTAACGTTTTATGAAGAGTTGCTGGTTTGATTAGTTCGCAATATCCCCATTATGAAGTTCACGCAGTGTTTAAATGAAAGCCAGATAGTAATATTATGCCGAATTTAATTTAACTGACTATACAGCCCTATCTCAACTACCCACAACAACTAGATGGCGCCTAATAGCAAGACCTGTATTTTATACTGAGAAGCACAAACAAGAACGGTATAATGATAATATGGAAATGCGTAGAATAGCTCTATTTGTCCAGTCTATTATTACTTTGCCTGTGAGTCAAACTTACTACCTACCTAAGGAATGACTGGCCATAGGAAAAACTGACTGTCTCATCGTCAAATATTTGAAAGCACATACTTAATAAAAAGTAAAAGAAAGCAAATAAGTAAATAAGCTATCATAGTTCGAAGACCTGATGGTTGTTGGGACCCCAAAGTGCTGGAGTGGCGATCCCTCACCGGGAAGCGCAGGGTTGGCAGTTTAACGTGGCACTGACACATTCAGTTGGAGCAGAACTTTGTTAGAAACTTCTGTTCTAAGTTCGATGCGTGCGTATTATATTATCTCCGCGAAAATACGCCGTTTGCATATTCGCATGTTACAATAGAGTATACCTATTTCATTCATTCATATAACTAGCATAATAGTAACATATGCGTACGAATTATATTTTTTAACATAGCACCGAGCTGAAACGTAGCTTGCGGTTGAATAGACTAGGCAAAATATTAGCGTCAATTAACACCCAATAAGGCAATAAAATTCAGGAACATAATATGACATCCGTGTTTAGAGATATTATTCTCTAGAGACGCAATATTAATTATTATATTTACTCAATTTATACACATGCAAAAATATAAACAAACTACAAAAGAAACAGGATATTTACATAGGTAAATATATTTTGTGGGAAGTTTTGTGTAGGTACAAAATAATGATTTCATTATATTCTCATAACTTCCGGGCATTAATTTTTGATGACCTCCACGGTTCATGGATCAATGTGATGCCCCGGGTTCAATTCCCGGCAGGGACAAATTGGGGATTTCTAATGTACCTATTATTTATTGTCTCTGGTTGTGGTTACAAGTTACAACGATATGGGGTTCCCGATGTAAGTTGCTTTTAATACGATTACGCAAAGGTCTTATCTATAGCAGCAATTAAGTTTATCAATGAATGAGTATCTCGGTTTAAGAATAGGTATTTCGTCATACTGCAACGGTTCTAAGCCGCTGAACCTTTCCCACACAATGCGGTATTACTTATTATGAATCTCGGTATGATTCGTTCAAGGTGAGAGCACAAAGCAGCTAACTGAGTTAGAGCTGTTGCACTTAGGCCATAATATGTTCAAGAGCCTGATCGATTACTATGCAGCTGCTTTGAGGTAGTTGTGTTAAGGGTGTAGGTTTTCCAAAAAAGTCATGTGACGATACTCTCTATAATTATTCTACCGCACTATCTTTGTGACGACGACGTTTAGACCGTATTGTCCCTAATAGCCATTGCTTATTTTTATCTAAAGAACTTTTTTAAGACCTAACTAAAAAAACCGGCCAAGTGCGTGTCGGGCCACGCGCAGTGTAGGGTTCCGTAGTTGAAATTCGCAAATATTATTGCTAACCTAGGCTAGTGCTTTTATTTTATTTATGAATATTGAATACATTTTGAGTTCCATGGTTTAAATACTATAATATACTACAAAATATGGAACTTACACTACGTGTTATACCTGACTTAGAAAAAACAGATAATATAACTCCTTAACTAATGAACCCTACTTAGCCGTGATAGTTTTCCTTTAAAATTCATTATATATACTACTGCTGTGAATTTTTTCTTGTATCCTATATACTACCATTTAGCTGGCAGAGGGGGGGGACACTTGACTCTAATAAAATTTAGCACTTTAAAATATCATATTTCACAAACGGATCCCTGATTTGAAAAATGGTGTTCCCACACCCACAATATTTTTGAAAGACCTATTCAACGACACCCCACACTATGGGATAGTCGAGAAAAAAAAATTCATCCCCACTTTACATGTAGGGGAGGTACCCTAAAAAAAATATTTTTCAAAATTTTATTTCACCACTTTGTCGGCGTGATTGATATTTATACCCTTATCAAATTACAGATTTCTAGTACCAATAGTCTCTGAGCTAAACCGCGGACAGACAGACAGACAGACAGACGGACGGACATGGCGAAACTATAAGGGTTCCTTGTTTACTACGGAACCCTAATAAAAAAAGAAAAGTCGATATTTTCTAATTTAGGAAAAATAGAAAATATCGACTTTTCATTTCACGGATTATTCTGATCAGTCTCTCTGATCTGTCCCCTCAGCGGGACAGATAGGAATAAAAACTTCGATCTGTCCGCCTGTTACCGAATAGGCGACAGATCGAACTTTCTGTCTCCCCGACGTTTTCTTAGGTGGATAGATCTACTTTATAAAATAAGTATAATACATAAAAACCTTCTGGAAAGTGTAAACCGTATCAAAATCCCTTGCGTAGTTTAGAAGAACATAGCGCACAAAAAGACAAACGCGGATAGTGACTTTTACTACCTATTTTTAGCCGACACGACAAAGACAAAAGGAAGGGCTATGATATGACGTTATTATCGTTCTGATCACTTAAAGACAAAAGGAAGGGCTATGATATGACGTTATTATGGTTCTGATCACTTAAAGACAAAAGGAAGGGCTATGATATGACGTTATTATGGTTCTGATCACTTAAAGACAAAAGGAAGGGCTATGATATGACGTTATTATGGTTCTGATCACTTAAAGACAAAAGGAAGGGCTATGATATGACGTTATTATGGTTCTGATCACTTAAAGACAAAAGGAAGGGCTATGATATGACGTTATTATGGTTCTGATCACTTAAAGACAAAAGGAAGGGCTATGATATGACGTTATTATGGTTCTGATCACTTAAAGACAAAAGGAAGGGCTATGATATGACGTTATTATGGTTCTGATCACTTAAAGACAAAAGGAAGGGCTATGATATGACGTTATTATGGTTCTGATCACTTAAAGACAAAAGGAAGGGCTATGATATGACGTTATTATGGTTCTGATCACTTAAAGACAAAAGGAAGGGCTATGATATGACGTTATTATGGTTCTGATCACTTAAAGACAAAAGGAAGGGCTATGATATGACGTTATTATGGTTCTGATCACTTAAAGACAAAAGGAAGGGCTATGATATGACGTTATTATGGTTCTGATCACTTAAAGACAAAAGGAAGGGCTATGATATGACGTTATTATGGTTCTGATCACTTAAAGACAAAAGGAAGGGCTATGATATGACGTTATTATGGTTCTGATCACTTAAAGACAAAAGGAAGGGCTATGATATGACGTTATTATGGTTCTGATCACTTAAAGACAAAAGGAAGGGCTATGATATGACGTTATTATGGTTCTGATCACTTAAAGACAAAAGGAAGGGCTATGATATGACGTTATTATGGTTCTGATCACTTAAAGACAAAAGGAAGGGCTATGATATGACGTTATTATGGTTCTGATCACTTAAAGACAAAAGGAAGGGCTATGATATGACGTTATTATGGTTCTGATCACTTAAAGACAAAAGGAAGGGCTATGATATGACGTTATTATGGTTCTGATCACTTAAAGACAAAAGGAAGGGCTATGATATGACGTTATTATGGTTCTGATCACTTAAAGACAAAAGGAAGGGCTATGATATGACGTTATTATGGTTCTGATCACTTAAAGACAAAAGGAAGGGCTATGATATGACGTTATTATGGTTCTGATCACTTAAAGACAAAAGGAAGGGCTATGATATGACGTTATTATGGTTCTGATCACTTAAAGACAAAAGGAAGGGCTATGATATGACGTTATTATGGTTCTGATCACTTAAAGACAAAAGGAAGGGCTATGATATGACGTTATTATGGTTCTGATCACTTAAAGACAAAAGGAAGGGCTATGATATGACGTTATTATGGTTCTGATCACTTAAAGACAAAAGGAAGGGCTATGATATGACGTTATTATGGTTCTGATCACTTAAAGACAAAAGGAAGGGCTATGATATGACGTTATTATGGTTCTGATCACTTAAAGACAAAAGGAAGGGCTATGATATGACGTTATTATGGTTCTGATCACTTAAAGACAAAAGGAAGTTATGATATGACGTTATTATGGTTCTGATCACTTAAAGACAAAAGGAAGGGCTATGATATGACGTTATTATGGTTCTGATCACTTAAAGACAAAAGGAAGGGCTATGATATGACGTTATTATGGTTCTGATCACTTAAAGACAAAAGGAAGTTATGATATGACGTTATTATGGTTCTGATCACTTAAAGACAAAAGGAAGGGCTATGATATGACGTTATTATGGTTCTGATCACTTAAAGACAAAAGGAAGGGCTATGATATGACGTTATTATGGTTCTGATCACTTAAAGACAAAAGGAAGTTATGATATGACGTTATTATGGTTCTGATCACTTAAAGACAAAAGGAAGGGCTATGATATGACGTTATTATGGTTCTGATCACTTAAAGACAAAAGGAAGGGCTATGATATGACGTTATTATGGTTCTGATCACTTAAAGACAAAAGGAAGTTATGATATGACGTTATTATGGTTCTGATCACTTAAAGACAAAAGGAAGGGCTATGATATGACGTTATTATGGTTCTGATCACTTAAAGACAAAAGGAAGGGCTATGATATGACGTTATTATGGTTCTGATCACTTAAAGACAAAAGGAAGTTATGATATGACGTTATTATGGTTCTGATCACTTAAAGACAAAAGGAAGGGCTATGATATGACGTTATTATGGTTCTGATCACTTAAAGACAAAAGGAAGGGCTATGATATGACGTTATTATGGTTCTGATCACTTAAAGACAAAAGGAAGGGCTATGATATGACGTTATTATGGTTCTGATCACTTAAAGACAAAAGGAAGTTATGATATGACGTTATTATGGTTCTGATCACTTAAAGACAAAAGGAAGGGCTATGATATGACGTTATTATGGTTCTGATCACTTAAAGACAAAAGGAAGGGCTATGATATGACGTTATTATGGTTCTGATCACTTAAAGACAAAAGGAAGGGCTATGATATGACGTTATTATGGTTCTGATCACTTAAAAGCTACATTTTATACGAACAAAATCAATATGACAGATTTTACATCCAACGTTTTGTTTGTAAAATTTTTTCTTGTTAGAGGTCAGCGAAATTACCACTTCCAACTTACAAGCCTCGTTGAACCCTGTAATAATATGATTCTTCAATAAAAATGCCAATCTCTTAAGGGCTATTTATCTATGTGCAAATATATACACAGGTACCATAAAATTTTATATACAACAATAATAGCGCATAAACTAATCAACTTATGTCTTTTCTGATGCTAACTTTATGTATATTGACAAGCTGAATTGTTTAATGATATTGAGTTCCATGGGAAAACGGCGCTTTGTTCAACTAATACTATTAGCTATTGTTGAGGTATAGTTAACTCTTTGTTACGGTGGAGTTTTGTATTTTGTGTAGAGTTGTATTGTAACACCTTGTAGATTCGTTATTGTGAAGGTATCTAAAGAAGGATTAGTTCTCTAAGGCTTCGACTTTGACGCTGCTTATAATATTATGCCAATTATTAATTATTTTAGAGTAGCAAATTTTCTTAAAGAATATTAGCGATTTTGAACTTGAAATAATATTCTTATTTGTCCTCCAATTAAGCATAAAGCTTGTATTAAGGATAGGGCACACGGCACGACAATAGTGCAAGGGTGGACTTTAACATTAAATGAAAATGAGAATGAATGAGAAAAAAATGAGATTTAAAATCTGCCAAATATCAAAACGCTCGGATAGTCAGATGTTACGTTGGTGAAATCGGCCCTAATTCTAATTATAATATTTTGGTAAGAGGGTTTATTGTTATTATAATGCTTTCGTTTTTCCAACCAACTATAACTAATAATTGTTAATTATAATATATCTATTCTTTTTAAAAAAGCTTTCATTCTAAATATACATACATATTCTTTTGAAAATGTGTTTGAACTTTAAATCGAGCGTGAACTAATGAGAGCAGCTCTCCAAAATCCCACGTAGGTCGTGATGGGCATGACTTGATTAAAATTAACTTTCCTCAGATCCTGAAGATTAACTAGATAAGTATCTATATACCTAATGAGTACCGATAGAAGATGTATGAGGAGGAAAGATACTGAGAAAAGCTTCATCAGCATAAAATCGTAACTAAAGACAAAGCATTAGATACCTAGTTATTCTGAGAAAAACTATACTAATAGAGTAAAAATTTAGGAGTCACTTTCACAGGCAAAGAAAATGATTTTTAATAGATAAATAAGCTGTTTTAGCTATTAGCTGTATAGCTGCATAGTGTTATCCAATCTCCTTTCCCTCCGTTACAGCCTTAACACACGATCGAATAGTTCGCACTCTTAATAAAACACTAAACTTTCGGGAATCAAGGAAAAACTGTATTATTTACTATCCGTGTATTCTATACTAACTGATGCCCGCGGCTTCGTCCGCGTGGATTTAGTTTATAAAATCCCGCGGGAACTCTTTGATTTGTCACCCTTCAGGCTCTCAACTATATCTATTCAAAAATCACGTTAATCCATAGCTTTATTGCAGCGTGATTGACGGACAAACCAACAAACAAACACACTTTCGCATTTATAATATGTATTAGTAAAGCTTCTATTGTTACTTAAATAAGATAGTTAAATATATTTCTTCGGAAACTTTTTTGTAGAAAATAATGAGTACTTTTATCATGTAGTACATAATTTTTATGTATCATCAATAGTTTTCTCAGCACACGCCAAATTATGCATTTTATAGGCAAAATTTTGCTACTTTGGGTTACATTAATGCAATTTTCTTAAGGATCTCTAATTTTTGAAAATAAATTATAGCCTATGTAACTTCCTGATAACTGGTGAAAAAAAGTGTTAAAATCGGTCCAGTAGTTACAGAGCCTACTCGATACAAACAAACAAAAAAATCTTTCCTCTTTATAATATTAGTATAGACACAGACCTTAGTATAGATGACATAATATGTTTTTAAGCTATAGAAGCGGTGTTTTGTTTTACCTAGATAGTGAAGCTTGATCTTTTAGGTCGGTATTATCACAAGTATTATAACTACTAAAACTCATTTTGCCAGAATTCCGTAGGTATTAGGTTTGGCAAGTTAATGATTGAGAATAAAATGAATGAATGAATCAGTTTTTAACTGACTTCAAAAAAGGAGGAGGTTATCAATTCGTCGGAATCTTTTTTTTATTTTTCTTTATGTATGTTGACCGATTACTCGAAGAGCCCTGAACCGATTAATACCCCTGAACCGATAGAAAGATTTTCCAATCTTTCTATTTTTGAGAGGGTATCTATACTTTCCAGGTGGTTCCATTTAAATTTTATCGAAATCAACAATAAATTAATTATACTTTGTAGTGACGCCAGCGTTTGAAGTCGGTTTATAAAAAGAATTATTATCCGAAAATTCGGTTTAGGATGTTATAAAGGCAAGGCGTGGCTGTTCATAGGTATTTCTCCAGTGAGTTTAAGAGAATGCAACGATGTCGGTTCGCTATCCGCAAGGCCGGTGGAGCAATTGTTCTGAATAGCTCTCGGTAAGTACGGCTATTAGCAGCACGCTCTTGATTACATAGCTACGTGAATTTAAGCAATAAAACAATAGACGTGAAACTATTAAAAGTAGTATCTACCTAAGCACATAATTATTTTATTTCAATGTAACTATTATGAATGAGCTATCAATGAAACACTATTTTATTTTGTGAAGTTTTGCATTAAAACCTCTAGCTGATGCGCGTAACTTCGCGTGGATTTAGTTTTTAAAATCCCGCGGTAACTCTTTAATTTTAAACAAAAAGAAGTTTAAGTCACTCTCCAGACCCTCAAATCAATCCATGCAAATGTTATGCTTATAGTTGTTTAGATGTACCTAAACATAAGGATTTTAACTTTTTTGTTTCGCTGTCGACGGCAATAATAATTGGTATACGGAAAGACTCGAACGAGTTTATTTTTACACCGAACTGTCATTTCTTTGTGAAAAACTTTTTGTTATGATGAAATAAATAAATAATAATCTATACTTAATAGAATAATATTTATAAAAAACCGACTTTAAACGCCCGACCCACTACAAAGTAGGTATATAATTTATTGTTGATTTTTTAAAAACCGCTCGACCGATTTCGATAAAATTTAAATGAGACCACCTGGGCAGTATACCCTTTGAAACAAAATAGTATTTTCCAAATCGGTTCTGGCGCCTTCGAGTAATCGGTGAACATACATTAAAAAAAATTACGACGAATTGAGAACCTCCTCCTTTTTTTAAAGTCGGTAAAAAATAAAAATTCTTAAGATAAATTTGTTGTTTCAGTATGCCTCGCAGCAAAAGACCGTTCACGGCAGCGTTCCGGCCCAATCAGGAGCGTTCCCGTAGCGGCGAGCATCAAGAGGGAGGTGAACTTTGACTGCCCGGAGGAGTTCGGGTACTACCCTCACCCCACCGACTGTACGCTATACTACGTTTGCGTATTCGGCGGCGCGCTACTCGAGTCATGTACTGGTGGCCTTATGTACAGGTACGTTACCCTCATTATTAAAAAAAAATCTTGTGGCACTCGGGGACTGCCGCGGTAAAGCTATTGCATAGCATTTTCTAGTCGCACGCACACAAACATCGTGCTGAAGTCTGCCGAACT
The DNA here is from genome assembly GCA_029955525.1 of Oeneis ivallda. Lineage (NCBI taxonomy): Eukaryota > Metazoa > Arthropoda > Insecta > Lepidoptera > Nymphalidae > Oeneis > Oeneis ivallda. Next base: position 23,801,922 of record JARPMR010000003.1, read on the forward strand.
GAAACGACATTCGGCGGACAAACGGCTTTCAACGCCGCACCGCTGTGCGGGTCGGAGTGGGGGGTGTTAGGTTTATTTTCGTTACAGAATTTCTTGATTCGGTCGCCGCGCCGCGGTCTAAGCCCGCGATAAAAGCTATGCAATAGCTTAAAATGTGTGAGTGTCGTGGAACACTCGATTGGAACGAAGTGCCTTTTAATAATCAAAATAAATAAAAAAAAAATAATAATCAAAGAAAGTCAAGATTCGAACCCCCGAATCGATAGTTTCACTTCTTTGTTTAACCGCTACGCCACCAAAGCTATAATGTATCGTGTCGTAATAAACGAAGGCAACGAGTGTCGCGACGGAAAATTCTTACACTTTTTTTTCGACTAGCCTCCATCCGCCAAACCGTCCGAAGAGGAACTTCGTTTCAAAATATATAAGTATTTTTCTCTCTATTTTTATAATTTTGTAGAAAACATTGCTCAGCGATAATAAAGTCATTCTGGGTACCATCACCCATTTCACCTTGGATCACTTTAGATAGAAAATCTGTTTGCTAAGTCCTATGAGCTAGCATCACACTAATATTATAAAGGCGAAAGTTGTTGTGTATATGTTTGTTACTCTTTCACGCAAAAACTACCTGACGGATTTGGCTGAAATTTGAAATGGAACTAAACCCTGGATTAACACATAGGCTACATTTTATCCCAGAAACGTAAAGAATTCCCTATTGAAAGAATTAAATAAAACTGTGACCTGACTACGGACAATAGTATGTTACATTCGTCATATATTATTGATTTTGTTCATATAAAATGTAGCCTATGTCACCCATATCATAACGAATCGATTGACACCGCATTCATCAAAATCAGCTCAGTAGTTTACTCGCTAGGGTGGCACATTCGTAAATAGTTACATACATACATACATAATATAGACGGCTAAAATAACAAGTCTTTCTTTCGGCTTTGTTGGATTCGCGTAAAACGGAAAAGTCAACAACCAACAATCTATACATATAATAAAACAGAAACGAAACCAATTCTGTACATGAAATAGATTCAAAAAAGGGTTTTTGCTTCTAATTGTGTTCAAGATACACATATCAAAACAGAAGCTAAATTTTTTTTTGTCTGTTTGTCTGTCTGTTTGTTTGTCCTTCTTTCACGTGAAAACTACCGCACAGATTTCTACAAAATTTTATAACGTGGTAGCTTATTACTCGGGTCAACATCTAGGCTACTTTTTATCCCGGAAAATCAAGGAGTTCCCGAGGGACTTTAAAAACTAAATCCACGCGGACAAAGTCGTGGGCATCAGCTAGTATGAAATAAACAAACAATATCCTATAAATTGTTCATAGAAGTTGCATCCTATATGTTCATCTTATAAGATGCATTGTGGGTATTTACGTATTGGTTTATTACTCAAAGGTATTTACGTATAACGGAATCGCACACACACACTTAGATTTAAATTGTGTGTGTGTACCCACAATTTAAACCTAAGTAGTCTCTCGTGTGTGGAGAGGCGGGTACCCGCATGTGACATAAGAGTTCTTCTCCGTATATTTTATTTGTAATCAATTATAAAAGTGATTGTTTAGGACTAAAAAGTGAATAAATTGGTATGGAAAAGATCGATCTAAAAGCAGGAGTGTTATCCAGTCCCAAGATTCACAAATTTGCTCGAAAATTGTCCAAATACGAGTGGCTGGACAAACTTTTTGAAAATTAGAGGACAACATAAAGATATTCGGCCCGAAAGAACACATTTCTTATGAAGACTGAACAGGAAATTAGTGCTCGTGAATGAAATTTGGGAATTACTTGTGAATTGTTGTTTTCGTTGAAAAATATTATATGACTTGGTATTACTGCAGCACTCAGCGCCATCTGCCATACAATAGCAGAGTCTTAGAGCGCCATCTATTGTCAATTAGCTTCTTGACAGATTTTCTCTCAGCTACTCCTCACTAGAGGGCGCCTTCTACATACTAAAGATCAACAGCTAAGCGCAATGGAGGAACTAAGAGACATTTTAAAACAGATTCAGAAAGACATGGCAGTTCAAAAACAGAATATGGACATAATGAGAGACAATATAATTGACCAAATACAACAAACTAACAAAATAATTTATGAAAAATTTGGAAAAATTGAAACAAAAACTTTAGAACTAGAAAATCGATTAGAAGAACAGCAATTTATAATAGAAAAATTAGAGCAACAATTAAGACGAAAAAAATGTGATATTTTTTGGAGTCGAAGAAACGGAGAGGAATTATAAAGAATTAGAAAAAAAATTTTGACTATAATGCATGATGACATGAATCTTTCCTTTACTGAAACTGACATAGACTCATTAAGAAGACTGGGGAAAAGAGGCTCCAAGACCAGACCAGTGGTTGTAACTATGTCGACCCTGGGTAAAAAAATAGAGCTTCTAATAAATAAAATTAAACTTACAGAGACGCAAAGAAGAATTTTCCCAGAAAACGCTACAGAAAAGAAAAGAACTTCAGGAAGAACTAAAATCTAGAAGAGAGCGAGGAGAAAAAGTGACACTCAGATATGATAAAATAATAACATTGAATGATAAGAAAAGTAGAGTGTCTCCCAAGAAAAAATGTGAGACCAAAATGCAAGAGAACGACTTTCGTGCCACGGATTGTAATCGCAACAATAAGAGGAAACCGGAGTCGCCTCCAACAACTTTACATACGCATTACGATAGAGCAAGCACTTCGCTATCGGCAAAGAAAAACAAAGGTTCTATAGATTCATATTATAACAAAAAGCAGACGGATATGACCCGTAGCTTAAAACATGACGCAGAAAAAAACAAATAGGAAATGTCGCCCCCTCTCTTTGTCCCACCACGGCCGGTCACCGCGGGACTTACCGACCAACACCCTTTAGCTAGAAGAGATACAAGAATATCATACAAGGGGAAAAGTAAAACGGAATCAATACGATATAACTTTTACATAGCCACACTGAACACTCGAACTCTACGTACAGAAGAGAGTCTCACTGAACTTGAATCAGCTCTACAATCGCTTAAGTGGGACATATTGGGTATTAGTGAGATGCGCAGGCTGGGAGAATCAATAGAAGATCGCCATGACTATATCATGTACTATAAAGGAGAAATAGCAGGACATAGAGGAGTAGGATTCCTAGTAAAATCTCACCTACAAAAAAAAATTCTCGAGTTCATTGGTATATTAGATAGGGTATCAGTTCTTAATATTAATCTGCCACATTACAGGAAGGATTGGACTATTATTCAGGCATATGCACCAACTGAAAAAGCGACATTACATGAAGTAGAGACTTTTTATTCTAGCATTTCAGATACCATAAGAAACTATGCACATAAAAATCTTATTGTAATGGGAGATTTTAATGCTCAACTTGGAATAAAAATCAATGACGATGAGAAACCTATAGGAAAATTCGGCTTCGGAAAAAGAAGTAAAAATGGCCAAATTTTTTTAGAGTTCTTACTGGAGAATAACCTCTATGTACTTAATTCCTTATTTAAGAAAAATACTAAAAGTAAATGGACGTGGATATCCCCGGACGGCAAGTACAAGAATGAAATTGACTACATAACGACTAATCATCCTAATTCATTCACATATACCGGAATAGTGCAGAACCTAAACTTTAACACCAATCATCGCATGGTCCGTAGTTGTCTTCGTTCTCATGCTCCAAAAAAATCTAGAAAATTTATCAGGTCTCATAAGCCCACTCATATAAGCGATGAAAGCCTAAAAGAATTAAACGCTGCTCTTGCATTAACTTATAAGAAGGACGGGGATATTATTGACATGTATGCAAAACTAGAGCACATCCTGATCCATGTAGAGCAAAATATGGAAAGCAACAGGAAAAAGTACATCATGAGCGAAACTACCCATCAATTAATCCAGGAAAGAAGGCTTCTTTTAAGCAAGGACAAAAAAAGTTCTCAGAAAGAAATAACCGAATTAAGCAAAAAAATAAAGGAGAATGTTTGAAAAGACCGGAAACATATTAGATTAAAAACGATAGAGCATCACATAATAAAAACCGGTGGAGTTCGGAAAGCGCTCATTGAACTGAAAGATGCGAAGAAAGAATGGATCCCAAAAATGAAGAGAAAAAACAGGACACTTACCAAAAGAGCTGATATCAGGAGCCTAGCTACTAAATATTTTAATGAACTCTATAGCAGCTCTACAACCGGAAACAACCTTTACTCAGAACAAAATTTCAAACTAGGAAATGTAATGGTAAGTGAGGAAAAAGAACCAGCATTTCTGGTATCTGAAGTCAGGAGGGCTATAAAAAGCCAAAAATTGGATAAAGCCCCAGGACCTGATAAAATAAAAAAACGAATTGCTACACAGTTGCATAGACAAGTTGAGTCCTTTGCTTGCCAAGATCTTTGACTGTATTCTCTACACTGGTGAAATTCCAGAGACATGGACTATCTCTCATATTATACTTCTACACAAAAAAGGAGAGAAAGACGACATAGTAATTATAGACCAATAAGCCTGATGTCAAACATCTACAAAGTCTTTTCCAAGGTAATATTAGGGCGAATTACCAGGCAACTAGACGAGAATCAACCGAGGGAACAGGCTGGCTTTAGAAGAAATTTTTCAACCATTGACCACATCCACACGGTCAAACAAGTATTAGAAAAATATAGAGAATACAATAAACCACTCTACCTGGCATTTATTGACTACAGCAAAGCGTTTGATTCTTTGAAACATGATAAAATATGGGCTAGCTTAGAAAGACAAGGTATTAACAAAGTCTATATAAATATCCTAAGAAAAATATATAAAAACAGCAAAGCTAGAATACAACTAGAGAGCTTAGGAGATGAATTTCCGATTGAAAGAGGAGTTCGACAGGGCAACCCAGTCTCTCCAAAGATTTTTTCAGCAGTACTGGAAGATGTGTTCAGAGAATTTAACTGGACAAATTATGGTTTAAATATTAATGGAATCAACCTCAACCACCTTAGGTTTGCTGACGTACTAGTACTTTTTGAGGAGAGTCCAGAAAAATTGGAAATATTGGTCAACCAGCTATCTCAGGAAAGTGCAAGCGCAGGCCTGTCTATGAATGCTAGTAAGACAAAGGTGATGACAAACTCTACAAAAGTAAACATCACGGTAGATGGGAAATTTCTAGACTATGTTGACGAATATATATATTTAGGGCAAATTATATCACCTACTGATTTAATGACGAAAGAAATTTATAGAAGGATTGCAAATGGATGGAAAAAATACTGGACGCTAAAAGAAATTTTAAAAAGTAAAGACCTTAGTTTGTCAATAAAGAGTAGAGTTTTTAACACTTGTGTCTTACCTTGTCTAACTTACGGCTGCGAAACCTGGGCTCTAACTGTATACCACAGATCAAAGATAGCAAAGTGCCAAAGAGCAATGGAAAGGAGCATGGTAGGAGTTAAGCTCAAAGATCGATGCAACAGTCAGGAAATCAGGAAATCTTAGAAAGATAGACTCGCAAAAATGGAGATGGGCCGGACATTCACAAAGAGATAATCAAGAGAAATGGAGCACAATCATAACAAATTGGTACCCACGGGATGGAAAAAGAACTAGAGGTAGACCGTAGACCGTACAGAAGGTGGGAGGATGAAATAAAACAGACCGCGGGACCGAACTGGCGTCGAGTAGCACACGACAGACATTAGTGGCGACAGCTAGAGGAGGCCTTTGCCAACAGGCAATTCGAAACGCGCGACATCCTTTAAGATTAATTTTTAATTTTTGACGTTTTAATAATAATAATTCAATGTAATGTAATTAATGGAAAAAAATCTGACTAATTTTATGTAATGAATTGTTTAGAAAATAAAGGCTATTTTTATTTTATTTTATTATTTTATTAGTCTCTCGTGTGCTAATAAGAAAAATTGTTTATATTTTATGTAAGTTGATAATAATAATTTAATAAAAAAAATTATTTTTGAAAATCCGACTTCAAACGCCGGCGTCACTACAAAAAATAATTAATTTATTGTTGATTTTTTAAAAACCGCTTGACCGATTTCGATGAAATTTATATAGGACCACCTGGGAAGTATACCCTTTTAAACAAAATAAGAATTTTTCCAAATCGGTTCAGGCATCATCAAGTAATCGGTGGACATACATAAAAAAAAGATTCCGATGAATTGATAACCTCCTCCTTTTTTTGAAGTCGGTTAAAAAACTTATGAATATACATTTCCAGCCACGAGCTCCAAACATGTGATTGGCCGCGTAACGTAGGCTGCGATGCCACCGGTGCCGTGGTTGCTGAGGACCTGGAGCGGATCCAAGAGAGGGAGCCGCCGCCGCCGCCGCCGCCGCGCCGCAACCCGCCACCGCAACCGCGGGCTCAGCCCAACCCTGTCATCACTTCACGGGGACAACCGAAGTTCAACCGACAAGAATACGAAAAAGTATGTGTCTTTCACATCGAGGATTTTGAAAAAAAAAAATTCTCGATTTAGGCGTGTGTAATGTGTAAGCTCTTAAGAATGTAATTTACAATATAAAGTAACTAGTCGATAAAAGGTATACAAAATTTAAAACTAACGTCTTTACTAATACAGCTTAGTACCTATAGATTTTGCGAAGTTTGCTCTTGGAGTCAGTTTTAATATTAGTATTAGATGATAATGAACTAACTTTCAAATATATATAACATAAAATACATTATGTTTTTCAGCAACAACAGCTGTACGCGGAGGTAGACGACTTACCACCAGTTGAAGAAATCGAGAGTGATAGGCAGCAGAGAGTATACAGAGGACAGCCTTCTACAATAGGACAAGTTCAAAAGGACAGAGATGGCTATATTTCCCAAAGCAACTCTGGAAGAACATTTAATTCAAATATCATACCTTCATCCATTAATCAAAATAGTAAAATAGGATCATTTTCTTTTGGCACTCAAGTTGATGAGCGACGGACAGCAACTATAACACAAGCACCTCAAACCTATAGGTAAATTTATTTTTAAACTGTAAAATTTTCTGGTAATTGCGTACAAATACTCAATTGATTATCGTGGTTTCAGAGATGAAAAATATGACGACGTAACTGACTCTATCGACAGAACTAAAGACTTATTGACTGATATTAATAAAGTTAAAGACATAACTCATAATACTCTTTTAAGAAAAAAGAGAGACATAGTTAATTCAGCAAATATTACTAAGTTACCAGACAAACTATCAAAACGGAGTGATAGCGAAAATCAACATGATGAAGTAATGGAATATATTGAATTTGATGAACCATCAGGCGAAGATGAATATAACGAAGAAGATTTAGAAGATGGTGAAAGAGGAAAGAGACAAATACGTTTCTATTTAAAAAATGGTTTCAAACCACCTGATAAAAATTGGCATAACTCAAAACCCGTACAACCTATAAACTCACAACAATACAATTACAATCCCAATGTACAGAATCAAAGACTAATTCACAATGATGATCATAATGGATATAATCGTAAACCCTCCTACAACAATGATCTATTTTCAACAGCCAATTTTTATTCGCCTTATCAGACAGATAATACTCAAACACGACCATTTAAACCTAGCAAACCAGATCCAATAAAACAAAAAAATCCTCAATTCAATAGAGGACCTCAAATAATTACAAAAAGTCCTCCTATATCGTCTTTGAATAATAATCAAAATCCTTTTTCTGCTTTAGCTGGAGGCTTTTACAATAATGTTTTAAACATTCAAAACCACCAGTTACAGTCGGTGCATTCAACAAAACAACCAAATTTAGTATCTTTTTCTGATTCATCTTATTTATCTAGTGCCATCGTAACTGGCAAACCTATCAAATCAACAACTTCCATACAAACTCCAAATGTTTATCGTGAAAATAAATTAAAAAATAATAATAAAGCTACTAAAAGTAACAATGATAATCAACAAGTTGAAAATGATGAAGATTACGAGGAAGATGATGATTTTGAGTCCGATGAAGAAGACGACTCTTCACGTGAAGATGAAAATGACGATAATGAACAAAACTTCCGAGTAAAACCTTTACGTCGTCCTTACGGATACAATAATCCAAGTCATAAATTTACCAAAATTGAAAATCCTTTCGCTAATCCAGAGTTTAATTTTGATACTTTTCTAGATAAGTTACGGGACGATCACTACGCCATTATTGGTGTAACTACACCAAACCCTAGACCTAAAGATGATCTAAATACTCCAAGACCAATTACTATATCTGCAGAGGTTAACAATAATGGGGGTCCCCCTCAGAGATTTGTAAATTCGACTCCTAAACAAGTACAAATATATCAACAACAGGTACTTCAAAGGCCCCAAACAGTATCTCAAAAATATGTTCAAAATGTTCAAGAGCCTATAGCAGTAAATATTCATCATAAACTACCTCAGACAACACCTGTAATTCAAGCAGAAAATTTAAGACCAATTATTAAGCCACCAAATTTTAAAGACGACCGTCAACTACCACTTAGTTACAGTTTTAATGCTCCTAATGAGAATTCTCTTCAACAACCTCATACAGAAAGGCAACCAATATACTCTCAGACGTTGCCTTCAATTACACAGAAACCTTACTTAACGGGACCGGGCACAGCTTCACCAACTGCTTTTTTAATACCTCAAAATCATAAACAAGTTACTACCCGTCCACAGACATCATCCAGTACAACATCAAATTTTGTATCGTCAACCAGCCAACCTCAAAATGCTAATCCATTTTTGGCATTTATACAATCTACCCTAAAACCCACATCATCATTAGTAGGTGAACAACTTATTGCTTTCCAAAATTATTGGAAAACTCTTTCACCTGGTGTAACTCTTCCAACAACGTTACTTGTTAAACCAACTTCAGTATCTCAAGTTCCGAAAGAAGAAGACTCATTTCCCCATAACATACAATCATCAACTACGTTGCCTATAAAAAGTAAAACTAAAGTATTAACAACAACAGTGCCTCCCAAACGCAGACCAATACCAAAGCCGTCACCTGAAATGAATGATTACTATTATGACGAAGAAGATGAACAATATTACTATGAGCCGGCTATTAAACCCAAATACATGCCAAGTTCAGAAGTTAAACCACAGAGACCTCAAAATTTTAAAGAATATGATGACTTATACGATGATAATAAACATCCTGGAAATACAAAGTTCATCCAATCAACATCAAAACCGGGCACACCTAACTTACTCAAACAAGATTCTGTAACTAAAAATCATAATGACTTATCTGTTGTTACGAAAATTCCTTACAAACAACAGATCAAAAATATGAATGGAAAAATTCCAGTACCAGTAATGGTTGACTATTTTAATCCTTCTAATACTCAGTATATTCCTCGAAATACGACAATTCGCATAATCCAAAGAAAGCCAAATAATCCCAACACCTTGAAGCCTCCTAAATATCTTAACCAGACTACCTTGCGTCCTTACACAGTTAGACATAGATTGGCTAAGCCAACCACAGACAATTATAATATCGGTCATGGAGACGATAATAAACAACCTAGAGGATGGGTTCGTCATCAAAACATCGTTGCACAAAATATGAAAATCACTACACCTCGGGACAACTATAAACAAGAGACTCGTATTACTAAGACTAGTCATGACGATAGAACCAACAGGTAAACAAGCATAAGAACAAACTTGAACAAGCTAACTAACTCTGGTTTGATGTGGTATGGCACCTAACTTTGATTGTAAAGCACATATTATTATTTCTACCTGTACCTAAAATTTCTCTTCTTATTTCCTTGACTTAGCTTTCATAAAGGCAATACTTCAACTATGCTATTAGTTTCTGTATTTTCAATTATTTATCTTTACTTATTTTGGTTACCTACCTATTATGTTCAATTAAATTTTACATGACCTTACTGGTATGAGTACGACTAATTTTGACTTTACTAGACTGTAAATATTGACCATTGCTGAGGACAAGGGTGTATCCAATGTTGAATTTGATATTAAAACTTAATTTATATACCTCATATCACAGGTTCTTTTATTCTTACATATTGTTTTTATATATTTCAGTTTGGAACCTACGGAAAGTATTACGCCGACCTCTTATTCTGCCAGTCCCCGTCCTAAAATGCTTTATAACGCATCGCAAACCTACAGTGCCGATCAATATGATCCTTATTATGCTGTTTATGATGAAGATGGTGAATTGTACAAAGATACAGGTGAGAAACAAACAATTCACTATCTTACTCGTTATAGATCATGTGAACAAACTTGTAAAATGTTATTGTTAACTTTAAAGCCGTTTATGTAAAGTGTATTACATTTTGTATTCCTATTTTCTTCTAAGGTAATACAGTTGTTATAAATAGGCATGTTAGTTAATATTCATTTTCTATAATACAAGATTTGTGACAAACAATAACAGTAATTTTTCTTTTTCTCACACTTTTTCTATCGCTATTGTAATATATGAACAATATCACTCTTACAATTCGGAATGAATTCCAAATATTTAATCAATTTAATAGTGACTCCATTAACAGCTTCAACTTAGATAATATTAATAATGCCCATAATAATAAGATTCAGGTTAATAAAAATTAAACCAATGGGGACCGTTAAACTTCAATAACGTTTCATATTATTACTATATAACTTTGCATTTTATCCGGCTACATACTATAATCCACCTACTGATTTTTTTGAAATTATAAGAGAAATTATAAATCCTTACTAATATTATTTATAAATACGAAAATGTGTATGTTTGATTAATATTATAAATGTGAAAATAGGTTTTTTGTTGGTTTCTTGATTTGCCCTTAAATCACGCATAAACGGAGCATTGTCGGATCGATTTTCGATGGTTATAGTATAGGACTTGTACCACGGTAATATTATGTATAGGCAGTATTCCAACTTCATACAAACGGACGAAGCGCGAGCTATGCCTACGCGCCTCGATCTCGGTAAGCGCTCGGTACGCAGACAGTCGCGACTGTGCCGCAGTGACGAACGGACGGTGTTATGTTTTTTAGCAATAACTGCGCAATTTTTTAACTAAAAATAAGTTCAAGTACATATTTAATATGACGAGGAGGATATATTGTGCTGTTTTTGGTTGCATGAATTCGTCAATAACGCATCCAGAGATAACTTTTTTTAAATTCTTTTTAGTTTAATTAAAAAAGGGGAAAAATCGGGAGTTTGAAATTTCAAAGCAAGATAACTATACCGAGTGGGGTATCATATGAAAGGGCTTTACCTGTACATTCTAAAACAAATTTTTATTTATTTTTAAATATAATAGTTTTTGAATAATCGGGCAAAATGTCGAAAAATATACCGTTCCTCCCCCCCTTATCTCCGAAGTTTACCAATCTAAAAATCTGGTAAATAATTATGGTCAATAGAAGTTTACGTATATTTTACAGGAAAAATAAAACCAACGCGAAAATTATTTTAGTTTAATTAAAAAAGGGGGAAAATCGGGAGTTTGAAATTTCAAAGTAAGATAACTATACCGAGTGGGGTACCATATGAAAGGTCTTTTCATGTACATTCTAAAACAGGTTTTTATTTATTTCTAAATATAATAGTTTTTGAATAATTGGGCAAAATGTCGAAAAAAATACCGTTCCCCCCCTTATCTCCGAAGTTTACCAATCGAAAAATCAGAAATAATTATGGTCAATAGAGGTTTATGTATATTTTAAAGGAAAAATAAAACCAACCCTCTAACTAGCATAGTTTTTTTTTATATTAACAATAAACCTCCACAAACAAAGTTAACGATTAATAAGCAAATTTATATAATATTATCGTTTTACTTTTACTTCTAGAGTACGGAACCCTCGGTGTGCGAGTCCGACTCGCACTTGGCCGGTTTTTTTTAATTAAATCTACCAATCAAAAAACAACACGCATTTTTATTGAACACTTCCAATTTAATTCACAAAGTATTTTATTTGTTTATATAAAAAAAAGTATATTTACAATCACAAAACTAAATGGAAACACAAAGTAGGCAAATGTAATTAAAATGCTGGAGGCGGGCAGCCCTATCGCATGTTTACGTACCGCGCGGCTGTAGGCATTTATGTCAAAGATACGGCCGAGTTACAATACTGTATACATAATATTACCGTGCTTGTACAGTGACATAAGGCTACCTTTTATCACGGAAAAACAGAGGGTTAACGCGGAATTATTAAAAACCTCCGTGCAGCTGTCGTGGGCAAAGTACAATTAAATTTCTAATTACACAATTAAGCAGTTTTTAAATGTGAATAAAAATAAGATCCAAATACTAAAAACTCAAACTTCTAATATTTTATCTCAACTGTAATACTTCAATGTAACTATTGTGAAGGCATTTTTTCCACATAACTTGACTGATATATTTAACGGACTAACGGGTGATTGGTACCGGGTGTTGGCAGACTATGTTCAGCAATATAACCAGGCTTCGCTTCGGCCGGCAGTCCAGCAGACTTACCGCGGTACCCCTCCGCCAGCTCGACGACCGGTCGAAACTTACTCGCCGAGGCCAGTTTCGCCCGATGATTACGACGACGTCCTAATTCAACCACAGGTACACAATATTCTAATTAAATGTAATTAAATGCAGCCAGTAAACTTGGCACCATTCCAGGCGGGCATGAATAGTATAATAATTTACGGTAGTAAATATAGTAAGTCTATGTAATAATTAGATTAATTTAGCTATAAGTTTTATTTCAAAATTTTAATAAAAAAGTTATAAATAACAACATTTGTACAGATTACTGCCCATTACTATTTAAATAATAATATAAAAATGATAATATTTGATGACAATTCACTGTGCAAAATTACTGAATTCAGGCGGTGTAAAAGCGAGACATGAGGAAATCTATACAAGAGAAGTTCAGCAGTGGACGTCTGTCCGTTGATAAAGAAGAAGAAGGGGAAGATACAAAAATATAATGCCTTCAAAGTTGAGATACCTGTAATAATAATAACAAAAGGCTGTTAGAGTTTATGGCCAAAGAAATTGATGCAACCAATTGTTCTGGGAAGAAGGCCTGTAATGGTTTTAGTTTTAAAAAGATTTGAGATAATGTGAAACACAAAAATAAACGATGATAATACTACATATAAAGGAAAAAATATGGACGAGTATATCAGTTCTGATCAATGACAATTTATACATATTTTATTCCAATTTCAGATAAGCAACCAGAATCAGTACCAATCTTCCATACGCCAACAGTCAAGGTAGTGTTTTTATTATTAAAATAAAATATATTATTATGCAATTTGTTATACATATACATTAACTGAAAAAGATAATAATTAAAACATAATATGGTATAAATAATTCAGGGGCGATGGTAACGAATTGGGCTATGACCACGTTCCAAGCAGCGTGAGGACGACTGTTTATGAAGCTAGCTCCCTACGCACAACTCCTTCTACAACTAGCACAAGCACAACTACTACTACTACCACTACCACAACCACTCGACGTCCAACAACTACTACTGCTGCCTATACCGAAGCTATGACCCCGGCTCGGTATAGCCCAAGGTACTACAAAAGAGTGATTTTAACTCATGTTAAATCATAAATCATCAAGGTCTCAATCATAAACGCTCGTAGAAATTCATCGTCATTATTAGTTCATGTTATCTCATAATGTGTTTCATTTCCACGATCATTTCATTAAATAACTCGTGACATACAACCTTTAGACTGATAAGTATTTTGTGTTACTAATCCAGGTTTGGTACTAATTTTGCCGTCGGTTTAAAGGTTGTTTTGTACCAAGGAAAGCCATATATCTTGGTATTTATTTATTCATTTTCAGCTCCACCTATTTGTCTTTGTATTTTCTGCCCGAAAATAATATGTATTAATATGATTTGGCTTTTGTAGTATCTTTCGTATAGTAGGCAGATAACTTACGATAAGCTTTCTTATGCTTAACTTTAGAAGTTAGAAAAAATAGACTTCCTTTAAAAAGACTTTGTCTCTAAGTTCAGTCATATTAATTATAATATTTTAAATCATGGAATTCATAGATCTGATAGAGCTGAATTTAGAATCAATTCTTTATATTTGACAGATCATCGTCCGATGAAAATCGCATTCGAAATCCTGAAACCTCTATAAATCCAAACTCTTTAGATAAGTCCACTTCTTCACTTCCCTCGACGCTATCACCTTTCATCAACTTTTCATCCCTTGCTAAGCCTTTTGAAAAGACAGATAACTTATTTAGGTTAGACTTAGCATCGACTGATAAGATTCCGACTCGCCGAAAACCTTCTCGTGTGACTAACAATAATAATGCTGTGAAATTGGTACATCAATTGCCTGATACAAAAGATAAAAAGTTAATTTCATTAACAACTGGTTTTTCAATTCGTAGAAATTTTAACAATACTAAAGATCCCTATACATTAACGTTAATTTCAAGACCCCAAGAAAATTACTCAACACCCGAAAACAAAAATATTCGAGTCAATCATCAAAACAAAAAGCAGCATATTCAAAAGTTAATCAATGTCATAGATGAAAGCCAGGATATTAGCGAGGCTTATAATGATTTTAAAGAGGACAATGATAAAATTAATGATAAAAGATCTTCTAGTCTCATAATACCGAGAGTTAATGCAAGTCCAGGAATTTATGAAGATAAAGAGGCGTCTATTAAACACAATCCATCGATACAAAATTCAAACATTCGAACAAGAACACGAATAACGCCTACAACGCCAACAACGGACACTACAAAATATTATTTAAAAACAGTGTTAAAGCGTCCAGCTATTTCTGCCCACGTTGAAGAACCTACTGAAAATTCAATTAATGTTCAATCGTTCAACGAAAAAAGTTCATCTAATGGTGAAGATGAAATATCGAAAGATGACTATAGTTCCTCTTCTAATGTAAATTTTTATAGTTCAGATAACGCAGATTTTAATAAATATGATGATAAATTTAACGAACCAGTTATATTTCCTTATCGTACTTTCAATGATCAAAAGAGTAATGTAAACAAAGAAATTATCCCAGAAAATTTTGCTTTTGGTACTCAAACTGCATCTGATGTTACTGTAGCAAAAGAATATACCTCAACGACTCCTGTATTAAATGTACTGAGTTCTGATAATACTAAAGAGAGAAAACCCTCGTACTATGTTTATCAAGTAGAAGATGATGCTTTTGCTGATCAAACTACTGAAGTTTTTAATGTTAAAAATATAATTAGAAACGTTATCAATAATTTGTCTAGTTCTACCTCGCGAGTTGAGAAATTTACTACCACTACTACTACTTCAACGACAAGGACACCTCCAGTCGAAGAAAAAGTCGTTCATATAGGTGCACAAAAGAAAAAAGTAAATTTTACTGAACAAAAACCTCTGAAAAGTATGGTTAAGCATTTGAAAATTATTACAGAACCAAATATAGTCCACTATATTTCACCCACAGTAGAAACTATAACTTTTACTGGTTCAAATACGGAATTTGAGAAAGAATTTTTACCAACTACGCCTGCGACACCTCACGTAACGGAACCTTTGTATGTGGATTCTATGACACAAGTAGATGGACTTGGTAATGTGCCTAGTTCTGAGCTTGCGTCTCGTAAAGGAAATTTTAAATCAAAGTTCAATAGCTTTGCTAAAGGTCGAGTAGAAAATGAGAAATCTCGTAAATACCAAAAAATTATTGATACAGAAGGACCATCTTATGATAGTAGTCGTAACAACCAATACAACGAAGAAAGTGACCTGACTCAACTGACTGAAGAAAATCCTGACATTATTAAAGCAACTACAGCAACTGAAAACGAACGACTCAATGACTTTGTACATGACATCGCTTCCACTACTAGCACAACTAAATCGACAACAACTCTGAAAGCTGAGGTAGAGACCAAACCGACTACTAAAAGCATATCCTTTCCAACAAGAGCCTCTCGTATCAATCCTGCAATAAAATTAGCCGTGGAAAACCTTGGAGGTGGGCGCAGGAGTTACCAATCATCGACCAATTGTTCATCAGACAACAGTCTGCAAGCGAATTCAAAATGCAACGAAATCAAATATCAGAGGTACTCGCCGGCCAGTAGTCTTTGCAATATAATGTTACTTCATTTCTACTTACTGACGGTGGAAGCTTCATACTCCTTACTTTCTGCATCGCGATATAACTGGCATGTGAATGAATCTTTTTCTAAAACATTGATAATAGCACCCATGGCTAAACTCTGTCGCTTAGCATTCTTTCTATACATTACATTCTCATTGGGGGACTTCCAGTCGGTTGAGTTGATTTCTGTATTGTTAACTCCTGACGCGACCATTTCCATTTCCTGCACAATATTTATTTAAGTGTTTTTCATAAAGATTGTAATATAGTGTGATTTAAGTAATTCGTAGTATGTTACGCTAATATTCGAATTTCATCTATTTGAATTTTAATTTTTTTGCAGTTAAAAGTTCCTCAATGTAGTCCTACATTCTTCTAGCACCACATCGCAAACTATCATTTAGTTGCATATGTGCACTTAAACATCACTGTATATCAAAATATATTTTAAAATTTTGGTGTACTATTGCATGGCATCATGTTTTAAAATATAATAAGTTCAATAGTTTAAATAGAAACTAAGTATGCGTTTTAATATAAAATGCCTAACTTAATTCGTAAAACTGAGATTTACAGGGGATATAATAAAATCATAGATAAATTGATTTCATTAGCTTCTATCTAAATTCACGCATACTAATGAGCCCCTTTAAATGAACATTTTACTAGATATGCTTTTTTACAGGCCAAGCAGTACTAGAGGACGAGGCTCTGCACATTTCTCTACTTCGGGTGGTTCTGAAACATCACAACAGACGCCGAATAGGGGAACACCTCCAACGTTAGAAATATGATTATAAAGAAAACTATTTTCATATGCTTATAATATTTTGCAATTCAACTTAGCTTGTTCATGTACAATATAAGTCATTTTTACTGCAATTTTTATGGTTCATATCATGCTTTTCATCATCAATATGATAATTCGTTTTTGAATAAAATGTTAATTTCTTTTTTTTTTGAAACAGTCGCAGTCGTCCAACGTTGAAACCTTCGACAGCCATAGTGTCTAAGACAGCTGAAATAGCAGATATTTATCTCAACCCACCAAGGCGACCAGATTCGGTCTACCCACAACCAACTCCTGATAAGACAGCCGCTAAATGTCGAAAGGATGTATGCCTATTACCTGACTGCTTCTGCGGAGGAAAAGATATACCCGGTATGATAAAAATAAAGTAAAAGTAATAGTTGGTTTTAAGTAGTGTGAAATATCCAACTAATTCTTTGTAGAAAAATGTTGAATAGACTTTTCTAATTAAGTATCTATCTCAGGAAATTTACGAGTCAGCGAAGTACCACAAATAGTACTCATAACTTTCGACGATGCGGTAAACGACTTAAATAAAATTTATTACGAAGAACTCTTTGAAAAAGGAAGAGTTAATCCCAATGGGTGTCCTATAGCAGGCACCTTTTATGTGTCACATGAATGGACAGATTATAGTCAAGTACAAAATTTATATGCAGATGGCCACGAATTTGCCTCACACACGATATCGTAAGTCAATACAATAGATGAGTTGATTGCTGCTACTGACTTACTTCTTCGGGATTTTCATATTATTATATCGAGTCGAGTATTTATGGATCAGCTCAAAATGGTTCTTATAACTTGATACTCTATTATTAACAATAAATAGGTGACTCCAAACTTATAAAACTAATGGTTTCATGGCCATCTATATATATACATACTATATATATTTATTTTATTTATTTTCTATGGATAAGTATTTACAGGGTACATTTTTTAATTTTAAATAATCTGATTTTTCTTTCTTTTCTGTTTCCCTTTCTACCTTTTCGCCTCTACCTTCTGTTGCCTGACATATTCTTCCACTTCCTGGCACTCGATTAACACGCCCAAAACCACACGCACAATCACATTCCGTATCCCATGACAAAACAGGCGACATGCCGGTGGAAAACGTCCCGCAGATGGTTCTGCTGACATTTGATGATTCAGTAAATGACTTGAACAAGGGATTGTATGCGGACTTATTTGAGAAAGGCCGCGTCAACCCGAACGGGTGTCCTATTTCCGCCACATTTTACGTATCCCACGAGTGGACAGATTACAGTCAAGTACAAAACCTTTATTCGGCCGGACATGAGATGGCATCACACACAGTTTCGTAAGTTCTTGATGAGCGTTTCAGCACCATGCTTAATACTGCACAGTTTAAAATAATTGTGATCACATATTATAGGGAACTTTATTGTACCTACGTCATTTATCAGAATTTGATTGAATTTTATACACTATACCTTTAAAATTTCTAAGATCTGTAATAACAACTTATTTTTCTACATAATGGTGTATGGCTTAAATAACTTTACTTTTAACTTGAAGAAGCACAGTAAAAACTATTTAATTTTAACTATGCTTAATTTGAATTAAAAAGCTTTACTTAATATTCAATTTCAGTCATAGCTTTGGTGAACAATTTTCTCAAAAGAAATGGAACAGAGAAGTTGGTGGTCAAAGAGAGATTTTGGCAGCTTACGGTGGCGTTAAACTTGAAGATGTGAGAGGAATGAGAGCACCTTTCTTGTCCGTTGGTGGAAATAAGATGTTCAAAATGCTGTACGACTCAAACTTTACCTACGACTCATCTCTGCCTGTGTATGAAAATAAACCACCGAGCTGGCCGTATACCTTAGATTATAAATTATTCCACGATTGCATGATTCCGCCGTGCCCGACGAAATCATATCCAGGTATAATTTATTCAGAAACTCCGATGTAGCTTTTGAATGCTTGTATGTTCTAATTTTCCTTAAAACTAATGTATTCAATTTTAATGGATTATAGCAGAAGTTACTTTGCGAAAATCCGTGTTATACTAGGAACACAAACTAATTTTGCTATAATCCGCCAAAATGTATGGTACCTACAACGTGTAGCACGTGGTATTCACCGCCTGCCTATCCGTCACTAGAAACGCTGGAATTAGATACAATACAAAAGCGATTTTTTGCTTTTGTGTATTGTAGAGTCAACATCTCCTGAAAATGCACCGGTGCCGAAGTGGAAAATGCGTTGAGTGTATTTAGCGAATTTGTGCTGTGGTGTGGGGTTGTGTATGTTCGTTGCTTGGTTTTTCCTGCGTTTTTAGTGGCAAAGGACAGGCAGGGCAGGGCGCGTGCTAGAAGTTGTATAATATGGATTTTTTAGATTGGCGCACGGTCGCAAAGCATATAAGTTATGTTAGTTGTTCCTTAAAATTAATGTGTTGTAGGAGTTTGGGAGGTACCTATGGTAATGTGGCAAGATTTGAACGGCGGAAGATGTTCCATGGGAGACGCCTGTGCGAACCCCCCTGACGCGGAAGGTGTTTACAAAATGATCTTGAAGAACTTTGACAGACATTATACGAGCAATAGGTAACCTTCCTCTTTTATCTTATATAATAGACTTCTGCTACCTTTTAGGGGGATAGGTACCTCTAACTTTTCGGAGTTATGTGTGTTTTAAAGACCAGGGTAGAAGCCTTAAAAAATAATAACTAGTGGTTCGCCCCGAACTGAGACCTCGCGGTAACGGTATCCCATGATTATTCATTCAATCGATACATGATAACCAAAACTGACATTATTATTATGCCCGTTTTCACCAAACATACCTAAATCATCCCCTAAGTAGGAGTCTCTTAACGTAGGTAGCTCCTAAATACAATCCTAAGTCCTAACATCCGTCCCAATATCCTTTTAGGTGTCCCGTACAGGATCGTGATAAATAAGTTGACAGAAAACATCAATCACCTAACTTATAGGTAGCCCGTAAAGGTTAGGGAACGTTAGTGAAAACATTGAATTATTTATCAAACATTGAATTTAACTCGTAGTTCCATGGGAATAGTTACTGACTGCGCCATCTATTAGCATTATTGTGAAGCTATGTTGATGCTATATGAATTACTGACGCCCATTAAAAATTAAATAATCTCGTTTCTTTATAATATTCATATAATTTTAGTATTTGTTGTTCAAGTACAGGATATAAGTGACCTAAAAACATAAAATCAGTTTGAAAATCCATAGCGGATTTTTCTAGAGAGCGTCTTCAAGCGAGCGTATAAAATCGCCACTTTGAAAGCCCCCCATTTCGTCAATTTTAAGGGAAAAATTAAAAAAAAATTATTTTTGTACTCAGTTCAAAATTATCTTTAAAATGATACGTAACAATTTTATGTAACGCGATATTTTTTTTTTTACTTCGCATTCGCTTCTATGAGAGCCCCCCTGAAATAAAGATTTTTATAACTTTTTAAGCCATTTTCGGCTGGAGGCCATCGGTTTACATATTATATCTAAATTTGAAGTAATTACGTTCAGTAATTCAAAAGTTATAAGGCTCTGACAGACGGACGGACGGACGGACGGACGGACGGACAAGTGCAAATCGCCCTAGTTAACTCAAAGACCTTCGCTTCGCTCGGTCGAAAAGTGAAAAAAAAAATAATAGTAGGATGAAACCCATTGGAAAAGGAAGAGAATGCAGCAAAAATGAAAAGAAAAATAAATTACGGGCGATCTGAGGTCGGGAAGTGGGGGGGAGGGGGGGGGGTTTAAGGGTAAAAAATGGTTTATCTCAATTTCTGGAAAAACTACAAGTCCTATGGAAAAATGTTAAATGGCAAAGTTGTAGGTAATAAAAAGATCTACAACTTTTGTATTTAGACTTTTTTCACATAACCTCAAAATGTATGTGAAAAATTCAAATAACCAAGTTTTTGGTTTTTTATTTTTATCCTTTACAAAAAAAAATATTTTTTCACGAAATTTGGTGAAAACTTACCTTTTTATGTTCCAAACACACTGTAATTTTTCTGATTTAAAATATTTATTTTTTCACCTTTTTTTTTGACTTAATATATATTAATATTGAAAAAAGTACCTAATTTTCAATCGAAAATTCTCCCGTCAAAATATCTGCTTTTTTTTTCTAACAAAAAGCTCACCGACTTTTTTAAAAAAGCAGATATTTTGACGGGAGAATTTTCGATTGAAAATTAGGTACTTTTTTCAATATTAAATATATTAAGTCAAAAAAAAAGGTGAAAAAATAAATATTTTAAATCAGAAAAATTACAGTGTATTTGGGACATAAAAAGGTAAGTTTTCGCCAAATTTCGTGAAATTTTTTTTTTTTTGTAAAAGATAAAAATAAAAAACCAAAAACTTGGTTATTTGATTTTTTCACATACATTTTGAGGTTATGTGAAAAAAGTCTAAATACAAAAGTTGTAGATCTTTTTATTACCTACAACTTTGCCATTTAACATTTTTCCATAGGACTTGTAGTTTTTCCAGAAATTGAGATAAACCATTTTTTACCCTTAAACCCCCCCCCCCCCCCCCTCCCCCCCACTTCCCGACCTCAGATCGCCCGTAATTTATTTTTCTTTTCATTTTTGCTGCATTCTCTTCCTTTTCCAATGGGTTTCATCCTACTATAATTTTTTTTGTTTTCAAAAATTATCTACCCTGGACTATTAAGCAAATAATATAACTTGTTTTAAAAGTGAAGGAAAACATAGTGACGAATCCTGCAAGCTTGAGAGTTCCCCATATTGTTCCCATAGGTAAGTGAAGTGTGCTAATCCGCACTTGCAGCGTGGGAACCGTAGTGGGCCGGCCATGTGTCAAGATAATATTTTTTTTCTAGTCATGTTAATCGAAATTTGTTTTTCAAAAAGACAGGGTTCCTTTAAACCTTCAGTTTTCCTTCCAGGAAGGGGTTGCCTGGAAGATATTGCTTCTTCAAAAAGGCCGCCTTTTCACACTTTGATACTTTTCTTTTACTTGATAATTTTACTCTAATTGCTTGTTTTTCTTGATATGCAATAAATAATTTTCTATTGCATTCTATTCTAGGGCTCCATTCGGCTTGTTCTATCACGCGGCGTGGTTCACCCAGCCTCACCACAAAGAAGGTTTCATCATGTTCTTAGACTTCATCAATCGAATGCCCGATGTATGGATCGTAACAAATTGGCAAGCTCTACAATGGGTTCGAGATCCAACGCCCATTTCAAGATTGAACAATTTCCAACCATTCCAGTGTAATTATGCGGTAAGTTTATCAATCTATGCTAAGAAAAGTATACTAAGAAAAAAATGGATATACGCCGGAGTATGCCCAACTTTAGGAAGGTGAGGTAGAGAGTGCACCTGTGTTTGTGCATACACTTGTACACTATAATATCTTCCGCGCAGATGACTAATCTCTATGGAGATTGACCACCGTGGCCGGATTTGGTCGGGAGGACATATTTTTGTAAATACTACCTATTTTAAATACCGAATAAGATATTGAACTTACTTAAATAATTTGTTATTCCTCAGGATCGTCCTAAGAAGTGCAACAATGCTAAGGTGTGCAACCTTTGGCATAAATCCGGAGTCCGATACATGAGGACGTGTCAACCTTGTCCGGAGATTTACCCTTGGACTGGCAAAACGGGCATCAGATCATCACGGATCGACAATGACATCGAAGAATAAGCAGACACAGTAATTACCTTAGTTAACAAATTACGCCCATCCTTAGTAATGATCCGTTATAATTTGCTTTTTAATTTTAAGCCAACGAGGCACGGATCATTCAGCTAGTAAATTATTGTCAGTAGAAATTGTTTTGTCACCTTCACCTAGTGAGTGCCATTTAGACTTGATGGTCACAAAGCAAAAATGTAAATTGTAAACAATTTCATCGTAGTTAAAGTTTTGCTAGTTCGTTAGTGTAATTAACTTCACTCCTTTTAGTTAAAGTTATATAATATATTGGAAACTGTGATATTGTGTGTTTTCAATCCTCTTGAAAGAAATGAATTCAAACAACCTGTAAGTTCTGTTTACGTCTATAATGGTTTTATGTATAGTGTTGTCGATCCTTTGATATTCTGCTTTCTTTATAAAGTCTAGCTTATGTCATGTTCTTTAAAATTAATTGTAAGGACTTCAAATACTCTCTCATTTTGGAATGCTAGATGTAAGATTTTTATACGAAATCATAAAATGATTAAGTGATTAATTATGTTACATACTCAGAATTATTGTCATCTCCAATAGTTATTTTGTAAATTATCATCGACTCTGATTACTATTGTTCATATTTTTTAACATAAGCCATATTAAAAATTAGAAAAAGAAAGATTTCTTATCTTGCCAGCGTTGTGGTTGACACTGCCTTTTTATAAAATTGTAAATATAGTTATTAAAATTTTATGTAAGCATTAGGGTATAGTATTTTATGAGTTGTAAGCGCCCGTTAGATAAAAATATGTAGCTTTGCAAATGAGGGGTTAGGGGAAGACGGATCGTAGTCAAAATTAGATAGTTTGGAGAACATAAAAGAAACTAAAAAAATGTCTAAATTATGCTCTTTTTATAAGTACACACATGCTGAGTACGATCCTTTTTCTTTAAGATTAATTTTCCGTAAATAGTGATCTTTTTTTTTAGGTTCTGTGTTAATAACATCAAAGTTTACCTAAAGATTATCTTGATGGCATACATATAATGAAATTAACAAAACTGACCTTGATCTTTCTTCCCCCTTGCCCGTCAAATATTATTACGCTTATTAAAAAAAAGATTTATGTACCGATTCAAAATTTTATAAATATAATTTTTAGCGTCGCGTAGACGTCTGTCTACATCGCATTAGTGATGAAGCACATGTTTATGTGACTGCTAACAAATTTTACAAATAAAATGAATATACAGTGCTTTATGAATATAAAGAGACAAATGATTTTTTTTAATTTATGGCGTTCTAATAAATAAAACACCAAGGTCAAGTTTCTCTTAAAAATTTACTGTTAATCCTTTCTCTATTTTCATCAACTATTTTTTGGTAGTAACATTAAGGTCTACATATTTGCACTAAATATGGTAAAAGCGCTTACAAATTTTTTACTTATTTAAAACTATCTGCAATATTTATAAGTACTATTAATGTAAATATAGGTTTAATATTTAAAATTGGAAGTTACATCCATTTCCAAAATTTGATTGATGTTTGTCTATTCACTCTGCTAATTCTAAGTAACTTGGACGTGAATCTTTTCTTACTGGAACCCGTTTATGATGCTGTGTGAAATTTTGCATTCATTTTGAGAATAAAATATCTCGTGATGTAATAAATGCCACCAGTGCATATGAATAAAACAATATAATGCTAGTTTTTGTTTTATTGTTAACAATTTATCATCCCCAGTCGTCATTTTCATATCTACAAAATTTTAAAGCACAGTTCTAACGGTACGGCAGGAAGTGCTAAAAATTAAAAGAAGTAAGTATAAGAAAGAGACGTATAAGAAGACGTAAAAGAAGTAAACAAAAAGGAAAAACATAAAGGAAAAGTCAATGAAACAAAATTTTATTCCTCTGACGTAGTAGACCGATTCACGTCAAAAATAATGTTAAAAATTTCAAAAAATTTTAACAAAGTAGGAAATCGAACTCCACGCTCAAAATAAACAAAAGATTTTATGGGTATATTTTTCTAAAGTTGCTACAACCCTTTCTACAACCCAAGCTGCTTATATGCCTAGAGTAAGTACGATGTTCGCTTCTTGCTACAATCTCATGAAAATTAACTGCCGCAAAAGTCGCGATAAATAAAGATTACTTTAAATTACGTAATTTTCTTATACATAACCGAATTATTCTATTATAATGCTATCTGATTATTTAATGGTATATGAACAATTATAAAATAACTAGCTTGTACCCAAGGCTTCACTAACGTAAAGTTCGATTTGTCAAACCCCTATTTTACCCCCTTAGAGGTTGAATTTCCAAAAATCCTTTCTTAGCGGATGTCTCCATCATTTGCTTTCTGTTTGCCCAGCCCGATCCGTCAAGTAGTTTGAGCTTTGCGTTGATAGAGTCAGTCAGACACCTTTTCCCTCTTATATTTTCAAAGATAATAATCATTAGCTATCTGATCCTAACCTAAAGGATATAGATACTTATAAAATTAAAAATGTGTGAGTGTCGTGGAACCTGGAACGAAACACCTCTTCAAACATTACCTTTAAGAATCAATGCTATCTCTCACCATATTATGTTAGAACGTAGATACTATTTCGTAAAATAACGGACATTGACGAGGGGGTCATCTCCGACGACCGAAGTCAGTCAGAGATACGGGCTTCGAGGCTGGGCCTCCTTGCCCGGGCGTGTCCTCACAGGTAGCAATATGCTACCTGAGCTCTTTCTTTCAGTCCCTTTCAGTCGAGACTGGGGCCGCGCCTGTGAAGCACCGGCCGCTGGCTAAAATTTCTAGGTGGATCTCTCAATGTAGTGGGAGTACTATCCAGTAGTGTCAATTCTGGAGGCAGTGGTGTCATATCCAGTGCGTCATCCTCTTCGTCGCCAGAGTTGGGTTGTGCCAGAGACGCACAAACGGACATTAAAGCAAGCACAAGCAAGTTCACACTGCCCACAATAGATGGCGTTACTAAATAGCGCCGCAAAAATTTTGTTCAGAATTTTTCTTCTATAAAACTTCGTTCACAAACAAACAAAGACGAAAGCAAATACATGATCTGAAGTCAGGATTCGAACCCCCGAACTGATAGTTCACTCCTTCGTTATACCACTGCGTCACCAAAGCTTTGATGGAACGTATATAATTAACAAAGACAACAAGGGCTGTGACGGTAAATTCTTACACATTTTTTTGTCTAACCCCCATCCACCACACTGTCCGAATCACGTCCGAAAAAAGAAACTTCGTTCCAATAATAATCGTCGTCTCTCAGTCAGTAGTGTAAGTTCACCATTGACGAGTTTTAAATCAAATCTAGCAAGTTACTGCCGCAATCAGAGACATAATGAGTCGTCATAATTATAAGTACCTATTTAACTGACCAATTTTTTAAAATCTATAAGGGTTAATAAGATCCCTAGTACGAGTAACGATTAATTGTCACTGAGTTCGGAAGTAAAGTGCAAAAAATTGTACATGGAGGGTAATGAGAAAGACGAACAGTATGCTTGTATATTTCGCTATGTCGAACTAGATTAGATTGAATAGACTGAAATGATACTCGATTCGATTAGTTCATAAAAAATGAAATTTCAATCATAACACCTGTTCGAAAACGACGTATGGTGAAAGGTCATGAAAAGTTATAAAAGCCACGAAACTACAAATGGAGTTTTACATTTACTACCGACTTTAGTGATGATAAGGATCAGATCGCATTAAAATATGAAAATAATTATAATAATTTTATCAATACAAAGCTTGTACCATATGCCGTTATATTGTGAAGAAATTGAAAATTTTCAAACAAAACTTGGTCCCCGAACACTTTTCTCTTTTCATCATTCACAGACAAAGCCAAAGAAAAGTAAATATTCAAAATTTAGTTATGTAAAAGCAATTCGAAAATATTTTGCAGTAAAACCTGATAATGAAAGAAACAAAAGACTAGCAGATCCCGTTTTCCATGGACACCCAAAAACTAGGGAAGAGTTGTGGCATGAAAATTTTCTGAATGAAAGTACAGTCTTCGATCAAAATCCTTCACTCATCAAATTAATCCATAACGTAACCTTGACATACCTTAATGATTGTACACCGGTCATACTGTACGATAGTCAAATAAAATCGCATGAAAGTCAATTATTTCAGGACCTATTCAAAAGCTTTCCTGTGACTTTCGTACATGGATACATAGACGAAAAAGATGCTTTAGAAGAACCCCAATTGTTACAAGCAAAACAAGAGTGCCTTCATTTCATAATATTTCTCACCGATGTTCAGAAAAGTGCTAAGGTCTTGGGCAAACAATCTGAAAGTAAAGTTATTGTTGTAGCAAGATCTTCTCAATGGGCTGTTCAAGAATTTTTATCAGGGCCTATCTCGAGATATTTTGTCAATCTACTTGTTATTGGGCAGAGTTTCAAAGATGACGATAATTTGGTAAGAAAATAAACTAGGTACTTATTTGATTTATTAAAGAAAAAAGAAACCCACGGAAACTTTATTTCAGGAAGTCCCATACATACTTTATACTCATACATTATACGTGGATGGACTGGGTGCCAGTCGTCCGCAAGTATTATGCTCATGGAATAATGGGAAATATTCCAGAAACGTGGATTTGTTTCCGACAAAAATGACTAAGGGCTATTCTGGTCATAGGTTCATTATCGCTGCTGCAAACCAGCCACCCTTCATATTCAGAAGGTACTACCTTATTCTCTGTATTTTCAAAAATAATCACTTCACCAAGTAAGCTAAGAGCTTGATCTATACATCTATTTTAACACGCTTTAGCTTCACCTATAAATTTCCTGCCTTGATTAAAGAATTCTTCCTTGAAATTAAAGAAACTAAGCAAAATTAAGCTACTATGAGTAAAATTAAGTGACTATGAGGTGAAGCGTGTTTTCAAGTTATTCAATAATTTTGGTATTTATAATTATTTGAAGAATAGAAAAGTAAATTTGATAGTGGATGTACTAAGTTAATGAACTACTAGGTAGTATTAAGTGGTTAAAAATTAAACTCTTGTCTAGAATACAAACTGATTCGGACGGCGGTAACCCACAAGTGGTCTGGGATGGTTTAGAAGTTAGAATTCTCAATTTACTGGCAGAAAGAAATAACTTTTCAATGGAAATCGTGGAACCTCGCGATCTTCATTTAGGGTAACTATCAATAATTTTATTTATTGCACTATCTATTTGCTTTAAGGGAATATTTCTTTCGAATTATTAAATCGGATAAGTAATCAATTTAAATTCTTCAGTAATCTTACCAATCTTACTTCTTTTAGAATAACGGCATTGTACGGCTTTATATGAATTGCGTCTAAGAAGTGACGGAAAACATGTTAGGTATACAATATACCTTCATGTTCAAAATATATAATTATTAATTAATAATACATGTGAATGTGTGCCTGTCTGTACCTAATCAATTTACTTATGCCCACTGATTCAAATGTACCTTACTACCTAAATAGGTTCGTACTTACTACGAACGATCCTAGGTACCTATGCAACATGAGATTTTAAACGAACCCCCTGATGTATCGTTTTTTGGCGTAATTATAACATTCATTAATAAATGAATGTGTTGGATTGATCGCATAGCCCAGGAGATGCCGTTTCGAGAGAAATCATTCTAGGCAGAGCGGACATCGGCGTAGCTGGGTGCTATGTGACTAGCGAAAGGATCCGAGACATGGATATGAGCTTCTCCCATTCCCGAGACTGTGCAGTGTTTATAACATTGATGTCTACAGCCCTTCCTCGGTGGGTACCTAAATTGCTTTGAAAATAGCTACATCATTACTAAATTATCATAAATGCGACAGTGTGTGGT
Source organism: Oeneis ivallda (assembly GCA_029955525.1). Lineage (NCBI taxonomy): Eukaryota > Metazoa > Arthropoda > Insecta > Lepidoptera > Nymphalidae > Oeneis > Oeneis ivallda. The sequence goes on from JARPMR010000003.1 coordinate 23,830,480, forward strand.
TTTTTGGTTTGTCCTTTAGTCATACAGCAACGGAGAAACAGATCAACGTGATTTTTTGCATGGGTTTAGTTGAGGACTTGAAAAATGACATAGGCTAGCCTTTATATCCCGGAAAATATTTGCCAAGCTGAACTTGACGTAGTATATTCTCCTCTCCCTCTAACTAAGCGGAAAATGTGTGTTAAGAGTGGGTACGATAATAGTGCAACGGGTGGGGATAGCACCTGCGATTTTTCAGTTTTCAGTCCGCACCTTTAACCGTCGGACTATTGAGGCTAATTATTTAAAACCTAGTCAAAACCTAGCGGGCAAAAGTTAGTCATTATTATTTATACAATTTTTATGTTACAATATAGCTTTACTAATAGGTATCCTTATCCTTACTAATATTATAAATGCGAAAGTGTGTTTGTTTGTTGGTTTGTCCTTCAATCACGCCGCAACAGGGCTACGGATTGACGTGATTTTTTGCATGGGGTATAGTTGAGGACCTGGAGAGTAACATAGGCTAGAGTCAAACGTTTAAAAAGTCAAAGAGTTCCCTAGGGATTTTAAAAACTAAATCCACGCGGATGAAATCGCGGGCATCAGCTAGTATTTTATATTTTTCTTGACGGGAATGTCACTTTTTCAGATATCGAGCAATCCTCGGCCCATTCCATTGGCACGTCTGGTTAGCTCTGACACTAACCTATATGTTCGGTATATTTCCTCTAGCCTTTTCCGATAAACACACTTTACACCACCTGCTGCACGATAAAGGGGAAATTGAGAACATGTTCTGGTACGTCTTCGGCACTTTTACGAATTGCTTCACATTCGTTGGCAAGAATTCCTGGAGCAAAACGACCAAGATCACTACGAGACTTTTGATTGGCAAGTTTCATTTTATCTGATGCAGTAAGATACTACGAAATTTAGCCACAAGCATTCTTCTTTTTCGTCTTATTTATCAACCGATAGACGTCCACAGCTCTTGCATAGACTTTCACATGCCTCCGTCTAGCGTCGCCTGTATCCAGCGGCTCCCGGAGATTCGTCTGATATCGTCGTTCCACCTGGATGGCATTATCTAATTATGTTTAAAATATTTTTTCCCGTTAGGTAGGTAGATGTGCAAGACAAATCATGTAAAGAACTCTCTTAGGCAGAGTATAGTGTTGACTGAAATTCAGAGATCAACTGATGCGTTCTCATTGACCAATAAAAAATCGGCCAAGTGCGAGTCGGGCCTCGCTCTTTTAGGGTTCCGTTAAAAAAATTAAAATATTTTCATGTACCCATGGAAATATTTTAATTTTTTTTTTTTAATTTAATTTAATTTTTATTATTTGTTGTTATAGCGGCAATAGAAATACATAATATGTGAAAATTTCATCTGTCTATCTATTACGGTTTACGAGATACAGCCCGCTGACAGACGGACGGACGGACGGACGGACGGACGGACGGACAGCGTAGGCTTAGTAATAGGGTCCCGTTGGTACCCTTTGGGTACGGAACCCTAAAAATGTTTCCCCATTTTTGGGCTTGATTGTAACCCTATGGTATAGTCACACGTTTAAAAATTGCCCGCATCCTGGATGTAGGTACCTACCTATTTCCTATCGACGATAAAAAAAAGTGTGTGTGTCAGCTCCGACGCACGACTGGATTTTACTCCTTAAATACGATTGTCTAAACATCGTCGGTCGTAATGCATTCGCGGCGCTCGCTACCCGATCGGTACGCGCTCGGCTTCCCGAAGCGAAAGCTCTTTCGCATTCGGACCATAGACACAACTCAAGCGAAAACCAACCTTATTTACTCAACGTTAGAAATTTGCATCTTTGTGAAAAACGTAACGAGGTCATTCATAAGTAGATTTTACTCCTCGAATTTTTCTCATACCGGACGCCTTATATATAAAAATCGATTCTTAAGGAGTAAACTATAAAACTGTTTGTTTTTAGGATGGTATTGGTTGTTTACAATCATAATAACAAGTTGCTACACGGGTTCTATCATAGCGTTTGTTACTCTACCAATATTTCCTGAAACAGTGGATTCGATAAAGCAACTTCTATCGGGATTTTATCGCGTTGGAACTTTGGGTAAGACTTACCTATCAACTGACATTTCATTATCTCTAGGTATAGTTATCTGTTATTATGAAATAGATAATTAAGAAGGTAGGTACTATTGATACATCATGTTATCAGGAGTTTTTATTAGCAAATGTTACGATTTGTGTTTCGAATCTACTGGAAGCAGCTTTAGAGGAGACACTATCTCAACCTGGGGCAATTTATGAGGCAAAATATAGCTAAGTCATAATATATTCAGTGAATTTTGTATCGCACTCAGAGCCTTAATCAAAACCGCGCCTTAAGGTGGAAGACACAGTTCTGCCCGCGAAATTCAAATTTAATTTGGTTTTTCGCAATTTGTAAACTAATACGACAAAGTAGGCCTATGGCATTCTAATTGCGACAATGGCAGTATCATCTTCACAGGTTTATATAAAAATCTTTACTTGAAAGTGTCCAGTTTAAGAAATTAATCAAAATATCGACTAATTTGTGAGTAACTCACGTCCAACTCAGTATTTCGATTAATTTCTTAAACTGGTCATTTTCAAGTAAAGATTTTTATGTAAACCTGTGAAAATGATAATTCTACTGTCGCAATTAGAATGCCATTAGCCTAGTTTGTCGTATTAGGTATTAGTTTACAAATTGCGAAAAACCAAATTAAATTTGAATTTCGCGGGCAGACTGACAAGCCGACGTAGGTAGGTATTAACTGAGCAACTTTGGTATGTAAGTTGATGCTGAACAGAAACCTACAGCTTCCTCCTACTTGCCTAATTTTCACAGATCGTGGTGGTTGGGAGAGGTGGTTTTTCAACTCATCCGATCCTCTAACAAACAAGCTTTTGAAGAAAATTGAACTGGTTCCCAACGTCCGAGCTGGTATTCGAAATACGACGGAAGCGTTCTTTTGGCCATACGCCTTTCTCGGATCTAAAGCTGAGCTTGAATATATCGTGCAAGCTAATTTTACGAAAGTTGAGTAAGTATGCCCACATATCCTTCTACAAAGTACCTACCTAGCAAAATAAAAATAAATAAACAGGTATCTCTTCCGGAAGCCCCACACTATTTCATTAGGTAAGTAGGTTTGTGTTTAAATACAGTTTAAACATGCTGGAGTTACAAACCGATGTCCCGACGTCAAGAACCTACCTAGTAACCGCATCCCAGGAACCTTGGCAGCACAAAAGTTAGGTACCAAAGGTTCCTTTGAATATGTGCTTTTCATGCACAATGTGAAGTGTAGTGGACTGTATATATGGCTGGAGTACGTATCAATCTTTGCCCGAGCTGCAAATGGGTAGTGAACTGGTTGCACTTACCTTGTATTCGCCCACGAGTGGAATGCTGAACACGCACGGCGTAGACCTTCCAGGGAGCTCTCAGGAACACGGCAGCAAGACAAAGATTGACAGGATAGATGCACGGCATCAACGATTTGTTTCCTTCCGTGAAAACGTTCCACGTGGAAATTCGCGACCGCGTCGACAGACGTCCGCCTTGTACAACGGTAGCGACGCGAGAGAGGGGTTGGCGGTGCGCTTGCGTAGGCGCTTGTGCCGCGCGATGTAGGTAGATTCTAAAACGTTGACTCGTACGTAGATAATTACAACCATTTTTTTCAGTCGCGCGTGAACCGCGTCAGCGAGCGCAAGTGTCCAAGTCACTTTGTGCGGCAACGTAAAGTGCTATATCAATCTACCCACATTTATAGTATTTTTTTTTTATTACTATGGAGGAAGATATTATGAGTTGTGATAGTAATGTGATTCAAATATGTGGTGATCGTACATTATGTGAAGTACAAAATCGTGCGTGCGAAAATGCGGAGTCAACGCTGAAAAAAGTCGAAAAGAGGCCGCGGGAGACCGAAGATAGTAGTGAGGACGGATTTACGACGGTGTCGAGAAGAAGACCCAGGCGACATGTTAGAAGCGAGTCGTGCGAAAGAGATAGGTCTTTTAATGATAATAATGAAACCATGGATGGTACTTATTATGAAGTGAGTTTATTTGGATTAAAAATTCTTCCAAAACAGATGGCTTTTGCTAGGTTATTAAGAGATGAAAATATTTCAAGCGTTACAAAAATAAAGTATAAAAGTCCATATAAAATTTTTATACAATTTAGTGACAAAAGTCAGGCCGAGAAACTTTTAAATTTAAAGAAGCTAGTTGAGATGGACATAAGAGCTCAATTTACAAATCAAGGAAATTTGTCTTACGGTATTATTAAAGGAGTTGATTTAGACACAAGTGAAAAGGAGTTGCTAGAAAGTTTGAAGTCTGATTATGACATAATCTCAGCCAAACGATTGAGACGTTTGAATAAGGAGGGTAAGTGGGTTGAAAGCGAAACTATAAGATTATGCTTTAGAAACCCTGTTGCGCCTTCGTCGATAGATGCATACGGATTCAGATTTGACGTGGAACGATTTGAGTTCCCAGTTACTCGGTGTTCAAGGTGCTGGGTTTTTGGCCACATTAAGAAATTTTGTAAGCTGAATAAAAATATCTGCCCAAAATGTGGTGAATCTCATGACAATTGTGAAACTCAAGAATTTAAGTGTATTAATTGTAAAGGTCCTCATATGGCACTTGATAAGACGTGTCCTTTCTTTAAGAAAGAAAAAGAAATCCGACGTATAATGAGTGAATACAATGTTACTTATAAAATAGGATTAGAGATATATTTGACGAATAAGAAAAAAGAGACAGAAAATAAGGAAAAACAAGAAGTTAATATAGATCTAGATACAAGCTATACAGATCATGTACCAGTGAATGTGACGGCTAGAACCTATAGCAGTGTTCTTAAAACGACAGCTATTGTACATGAAAGTGAAAAAGATACCTTAGATGAGAAAACAAAGAATCAAATCAATAATAAGGACAAGAAGAAAAAAAAAGTTAAGAAATCAGAGAATCACACTGATAATGATTTCCAGAACAAGAGATTTGATTATGATGGAAGTCAGGAAAGTGATCTGGATAAACAAGAGAACTCTACAGAAAAAGATAGTAAAAGAAGACAAAGAAGATTTGATTTCTGGAATTTGCTTAATAGAATTAAGGAAATTGTGTTATCTGAACAAAATTGGTGTGATAAAGTGATGTTAGTAGTAAGGGCTATTGTTGAAGAATGTAAGTTGTTTATAGTTAATTTTTTGAGGGAAGGAAAATTATGTGACATTTTTTCAAAGATTATTTTTAATGGATAAGCTCTTTAATTTAAATATTATTCAGTGGAATGCACAAAGTTTGAAACCTAAGTTATTAATGTTAGAAAACTTGTTGCACCAAGAAAAGAGAAGAATGACCGAGGTGAACGCCTTATAGAGTTCTGTGCAGAGCACACCCTTACTTTAATGAATACATGGTTTAAACTTCCAAAAAGGCGTTTGTACACATGGGAATCCCCTGCTCACACGAGCTCAAATATTGTTAGAAACCAAATCGATTACATATGTGTAAATAGACGTTTTCGTAACGCCATTACTAGCGTTAAAACTTATCCGGGCGCAGATATAAACTCAGATCACATTCCGCTTGTGTCTAAAGTGAAAATTAAATTAAAGAAGCTCGAGAAAGCTGAACCAAAGAAAGTTCTCGATCTACATAAACTCAAGAACGATGAAGTTGCAAAATCCTTCAGAATAAAGACTGACGAAGTAATTGCTGCGTGTCAAGATAAAGAATACACAGAAGAGGACTTATGGTTGCTTATAAAACACAAGGTTTTAGTTACTGCGGAAAATACGCTTGGTTTTAAGGATAGGATTTGTAAGAAACATTGGATTACAGATGAAATAATTGACCTTTTTAAGAAGAGAAAAGATAATAAACATAATACTAGTAAATACAAAGAAATTAATGAGGTATTGCAAACGAAAATTAAAGAAGCCAAAGAGGCAGATTTAATACAGAGGTGTAACCACATAGAATATCTTGCAGCGACACATCAACATGGTGCATTACATAAGGTAATCAAAGATACTCCAACCAAACGAAACATCTCAATTTCAAATGCTGTAGCTGACTCTAAGGGCAATATAATCATAGAGCTGGACGAACGTTTACAATTATGGTCAAAATATATTGCAGAATTATACCACGACGATCGACCCAGCCAAACAGTTGTGGAACCCCCACTATGTGGTCACTCCATCCTTCCTGCTGAATTAGACCATGCGTTACAATCACTTAAACACGGAAAAGCGGCAGGAGAGGATGGTGTACCGGTAGAACTTTTGACTTACATGGGAGACCAGGGCAAGAATTTGTTGCTACAACTGTTTAATAAGATTTACGACTCCGGACATATACCAAAAGATCTTCTTCGTTCTACCTTTGTTACAATCCCCAAGAAACCTAGGGCGACTAAGTGCTCCGACTATAGAACTATCAGCCTAATGAGCCATACAACGAAGGTTTTCCTTAAAATCATTTATAATAGAATTATATGGAAATGCCAGGATAGTATATGCCAGCAACAATTTGGCTTTAGATCCGGAGTAGGAACGCGAGAGGCTATATTCACCTTAAATGTCTTAGCAGAGAGGGCCATTGAAATGCAACAGAATGTATACCTCTGCTTCATAGATTATGAAAAGGCATTTGATAGGGTCAAACATCAATTCCTTATGGATGTGCTCAGACAGAAGGGTTTGGATGATAAAGATCTCCGACTAATTGGAAACCTCTACTGGAACCAGGAAGCGGCCGTAAAAATAGAAGGGAAGCTCTCGGACTGGCAGCCAATCACTAGAGGTGTCCGACAGGGCTGTATGCTGTCTCCATTACTCTTCAATCTGTACTCTGAAGAGATCTTAACAGATTTACTAAACTCAATCCAACAAGGAATTACGATAAACGGAGTGTGCGTAAACAACATCAGATATGCCGACGATACAGTATTGATTGCTAGTACTGCCACCGGGTTACAACAATTACTAACCGAAGTAGCAAGAGCTGGAGAAGCTAAAGGCTTATCCATCAACGTCGCCAAAACCAAAGCCATGGTTATTTCTAAGAGTCCGGAAAGGCCTTTCCATCTGAAATTAAAAGATCAGTGTATTGATGTGGTCCCGAAGATAAAGTACCTAGGTAGATATTTCACTTCGGATCTAGATCACCTACAGGAAATAAAATGCCGTATTAGCCAAGCTAAAATCGTGTTTCACAAGATGTCCAAGACCCTCTGCAGCCCTAAATTGCAGGTCGAACTAAGATGCCGCCTTGTGAAATGCTACGTCTGGTCCACTCTCTTGTATGGCTGCGAAACATGGGTTCTCAAAAAAGAAGCAACAAGTCGATTGCAAGCTTTTGAAATGTGGATATATAGGAAAATGCTCCGAATCCCATGGAACAGCTTTACACCAAATAGCAGGGTACTGGAATTAGTCCACAAAAGGAGAGAACTCATGTCCACCATCATACGAAGAAAAGTAGCTTTCTTTGGACACCTACAAAGAGGAACCCAATTCTCATTCCCAAAACTAGTGCTGGAAGGGAGGATTGCAGGCAAGAGAGCTCCAGGTCGCCAAAGACGCAAGTGGTTGGACGATATAAGGGGGTGGACTGGGCTGACTTATCCAAAATTAAAAGATGCGGCTTTAAATAGAGAAGCTTTTCGCATGATGACCGCCAAACTTCAATACGAGGAAGGCACACGATGATGATGATGATGACCAAGAAAAAATACATATAGGCATTATTTCTGAAACTTGGTTGGATGCAGATACTGCGCTTCATATTAGTGGATATAATATTTATCGAAAAGATCGTTTTGATTCTTATGGAGGAGTTGCTATTGTTGTTCATAAGTCTATAAGATCACACATTTGTGCTGCACATGTCAACAATCAGGGAATTGAAGCTGTTAAGATTAAGTTATTGAACTGTAAATATTTGGAATATATTATATCTATTTATTGTCCTTCTTCTGTTCAAACTCGTCAATCAGACTGGGATAGTATATTTTCAGCAGAATCTAGGAAAATACTTATAGCTGGCGATTTCAACGGTCATCATACTAACTGGTCATATAAAACAGATCAAAGAGGAGCAAATATATTTGATGCTACGCTAGATAATGGATTTGTATCACTAAATAATCACGATGCCACAAGGGTTAAATTAGTAAACGGTATTCTTCAAAGATCATCTCCAGATATAAGTTTCGCGTCATCGGATATAGCAGTTAACTTCGAATGGCATGTTTTTAATGAAAATTTAGGCAGTGACCACCTTTTAATTAAAATGTCAACAAGTTATCAAGATACTTTAAACTATTCCAAAAAACTTAACTTTAAAAATGCTGATTGGAAATCATATAATAATGATTTAGTTAATGCATTTCCTCATATTGATATTTCTTGCTGTACAGCTAAGAATGTGCAAGTACATTACGATAATTTAGTAGAAAAGATTAATGTTTCTGCTAATAAAAATATTCCTAAAATTATTTTTTGTATGAATCCGACGAGTAAATTTAAGCCCAAAGAATATTGGAGTCCGTCACTATCTAAAAGTGTAGCAGAACGTAGATTATCACTGAAAACCTTTCGAAGAAATCCTACCCCGGAAAACCTTAATAAGTTAGAGGAGAAAACTCGCGAATCGAATATTTTATTACAGAAAGCTAGATCGTTGAATTGGCAGACATTTTGTACGAATATTAATGAATCGACTTCTACATCAATCATGTGGGACAAGATGCGTTGGTACAAAGAATTCCGAAAATCAAAGTTCTGTCCATCCAACGAAAAGGCAAAAGAATTGTTATATTCCTTAACTCCAGATTCAGTCATTAACTGCCGACCCGATTTTTTTTCTAATAATGAATTATTACAGAGACCATTTACACTGCAAGAGTTAAAATGTTGTTTGAAAAAGAAGGATACTTCTCCTGGTACTGATGGGGTAACTTATTCGATGATATTCAATTTACCTCTAGCTGGTAAGTTACATCTTTTAAATATTTATAATGCTATATTTATGTTAGGGGTCGTACCCGTGCAATGGCGGAAAACCTTGATCGTGCCTATTCCCAAAGCAAACACTAATGCAAATATTGAACCGAAACTTAGACCAATAGCTCTTATTTCTTGTCTTTGTAAGATATTTCACAACATGTTAGGTAAAAGAATTGAATGGTTCGTTGAAAAACGTAAAATATTGTCTCCACATACTGTTGGTTTTAGGAGGGCCCAATCTAGTCTAGATTGCCTTTCAAGACTTGTAACATATATTCAGGTAGGCTTTACACAGAAAATATCTACAGCAGCTTGTTTTTTGGATATCGAGAATGCCTATAATAATATTTTAGTTGATAAAGTAGTTGAAATATTAGATGAAATAGGTGTAGGGAAACCAATTTGCAAATATTTATGGTCATATTTGAGTGATAGGCAATTAATGATTAAATATGCTAATGATAATCAATTAAGTGAGGTTAGACATACAAATAGAGGTCTAGCTCAGGGAGACCCCATGTCACCATTACTTTTTAATATAACCACACATATGATTTGTCATCATATTAAAAATGTTTTTGTCTCACAATATGCAGATGACTTTGTATTTTATCTCCATCATAAGAATTTAAATATTTGTGAACAAAATTTACAAGAAGCTCTAAATTCTATGGTTATAAGTTTAGATGAAATAGGTCTTCAGTTATCGACAAGCAAAACAAAATTGTGCATTTTCAGTAGAGGTTACAGAAGAAAACAGATAAAGTTAGTTATTAACAATAGTAATTTAATAAGTATAGAGGAAAATATTAAATACTTAGGTTTGTGGTTAGATAGATCGTTGCGATGGAATAAACATATTAAAGAGCTAGGCGAGAAGTTATCAAAGTTCTTAAATTTGTTTAAGGTATTGGCTGGTCCCGGTTGGGGTATTCACCCTAAGCATTTGCGAAATCTTTACATATCATTAATTAGAAGTAGATTGGATTATGCGAGCTTCTTGTATGATGTAAGTGCAAATAGTAATTTGTCGAAACTTGATCGAGTTCAGAATCAGGCCCTTAGAATTATTGGTGGATTTATAAAAAGTACACCTATCCACGTTATGGAGAGCGAGTTGTGCATCCAACCATTGTTTTTACGACGTCTGTATCTTGCGTATAAATATGTAGTGAAAAGTTTGACTTGGTCAAATAGTGTCACCGTCAATCTTTTAAATGATCTTGGTTCTAGCTCTTACGACAGATATTGGCAGTCGAAAAAGAAGCCGTTATTGTTAACCACTTATAATTATTGCAAACAATGTATCATATATTCTACTGATCTTTTACAAATATACCAATTAGGTATATGGGTGTCTTATATAAATGTATATAATGTTATCAGAGCAAATTTAGACTGTATTGTGTTAGCAAAGAAAGACTTTGAACCTGGCTGTCTTAAACACTTAGTACTAAATGAACTTCACGAAAAATATGGGGGATGGGTACATATTTACACAGATGGATCAAAAAATAGTATAGGTTTGGGAGCAGCTATGTGGCATTTTAGTGAAAGAAAATCAGCCATGTTCAAAACAAACCAACAAATTTCTATTATGACGATGGAACTTGTTGCAATTTCAGAAGCTCTAAAATATATTGCAGGTTTAAGCGGGCGAAATTTTGTTATCTTTTCAGATAGCAAAAGCGCCCTACAACACATAGCTCGATGCGCCTCTGGCTATAGCAGAGGTCTACCGATAGCTATCGAAATATTGAAACAGATATATGATTTTAGACATATAAATTTGAGATTGCAATGGGTTCCATCCCATATAGGCCTAAGAGGAAACGAGGAGGCTGATAGACTAGCAAAATTAGCGGTGACAGTTGGCATAGAGACTCCCATTGTACCATATTTCACAGAAATTCTAAATAATTTCACAATTAAATGTTACGATAAATTTAAGGAATATTTTGACACAAGAAGTAAAGAAAAGGGAATATGGTACAAAACTATCCAATGTCAGCCTCCTCGGTTCCCCTGGTGTGTTAATATTAAGTTAAGTAGAAGATATTTTGTATTAGCTTATAGGTTGCGTTCTGGACATTATCCATCGAAGAAGTTTGCCTTTCTTATGAAAAAAGTTGATTCTGTTAATTGCGATATTTGCGGTACGATGGATGATGTCCAGCACGTACTGGTGGAGTGTAGCAGATACAGCGTACAGCGGGAAATGCTTGTGCAGAGATATAACATCAATAGATATGACGTAGGTGCTTTCACTAGCCTCCTCTGTCTTCCTCCTACAGAAGGCCTTAAATCTATTGTTGATATATATCTGCGCAGGCAGTGAATTCTGCTTCAGTGGTTTCTGTTACATTCCACCAGAATTTTATTGTAATTAATTTTAGAAAAATGTAAGTTAGGTTACGATGGGGCTGGCGTGTCCGTGTCGGACGAAAGCCTCTAAAAAATTAAGATTAAAAAAAAAAAAAAAAAAACCATTTTTTAGATCTACCCACCTGGTCATTGGCAAAGATTGAACAGAATAACTCCAGAAGCACCGCAGTTAGAAGCTAATTCCATATTTGCATGTCACTACTGCAGTGCTTTATTATTACCTTCTCTACCACAATAATTGCCTGTCTACTGCGGATGAAGTGAGCTTCTTCCTTCCGTTTCAGATCAAAACGTTCTGTTCTCCACATATCTAATGAATGCTTTGTATCTTTCGGAGTAAGTATGAGCTTTCCCAATAGCTCAATGTACAGTGCGAAGCTAAGCAGTGACATAAGAAGGATGTCACAAAGTGGAATCATCGATAAACTGATGGATGAGGTGCGTTGGGAAATGCAAAGATCAAGTTCGGGGAAACTACTATCGGTAGCTATATCATTTTTTTTTATTTAGGTATAGCAAGGTAGCCTGCGATATCACCTGATGGTAAATGATGATGCAGTATAAAATAGTAGCGGGCTAACTTGAAAGGTGGGAAAAAACTTCCCTCATAATCGCTACTGAATAACAAAAAAATTAAAATTAGTTTTTGATTCCAAAATATCAAGTACCTAGGTCACTGTAGCTTAGAAAATTACATTCTATGCAAAAATACTTATTCGTTTATTTTTCTTGTAAACTTTTTTAATGTTTTAATAGGTGGGTCGCGAATCATCTTCACTGGGCTCGTTAGAAGAGAAAGGATTAACTCTAGAAGACACCCAAGGAATGTTTTTGCTGCTTGGTGCAGGATTTCTTATTGCAGCTACAGCTCTTCTGTCCGAATGGATGGGAGGATTTTCCCGAAGATGTTGCACGCTACGGAGAAAACTCACGTCAAACTCTAGCTCAGAAAAATCTTTAATTCACATTCCTAAGGCATCTCTTGCAACAAAAAATGGCAGCATTGATAACGTTTTACATTTCGATACTAGATCTTCAAGCGTTGAATCCATAGACACTCTTGACGGTCAAATAATAAACGTTCCTCAAGAAAATATAACTATACACAGCGATGAAGGTGTAAAGGCAGATTCTAGACGATCGAGCTCACTCGACTTGGACAGGCAACTGCAGGAGATTTTCGAAAAAGACGATTATAGAAGACGAGTGGTGTTAGAAAACATCGTATCGGTGGAAGATAAAAGAGAAGACACTGCATCGAGAGGTGTATTCGGAGATCGCGTTACTAAATAGAAAATGGATAAGGATAGAAATGAAAAATTGGAGTGATGCTTTAGTAAAACCTTGTGCATTATTATGAGTAGCTCCCTTGTTTTGAGTGTTTATAAAAGCTAAATAAAGCAGTAGGGTAGGGTAGATCAATAAAAATATTAATTGAGCATAAAGCTGGAATGTTCTATGTTTATGCAGTTTTCCATAGAAACTTGTAGATTCTCTATTCACCATATAATATAATATACGTACGTCATATTTAGTTTGTATTCGTCAGTTAACTTATTGCATTGTAACCAGCTTTAACTTATCGTTGACCAGGTTAAAATTCCTTGATCGTGGTTCATTAAATTACTTACTCTAGGCTTTTGAAATAATAAACAACATTGACATCCAACTCTTTATTATCCTTCGAACAGTCATCAAAATAATTTATAACAATTTTCTAACACTGTCCATTAACATTAATATTTCATTCAATGAGATGTTATTATCAATACTCATTTATACACAGGGCAGAATTGGCTGCCACAGGCGCTGTAAGACCTAAATTAATGCAATATTTGGCCCGGCCTCTTCTTAAAAATAATATACATTATGACTTACAACCCCACGAGGCGCCTAGAAAAATCATCGGCGCTCCGAAGTTATCAGTAAAAATATCGATAAAATACAACAGATTTTGCATTACGTTTTGTAAATTCAAACAAAATATACCTAATACCTACCTAAGCGATTGTTACATTATGTATTGCACAACTGATGTTACAGAGAAGAGTGAAATCGGCTGAGTATTCAATAAGGATATGTATTCATATACCTATAATCTATCTGGGTTGTTCATTGCGCTATGAAACAATAGCAAAAAGAATTGGAAGGGAGGAGGGGACTATTATAATAATCATAACATATACTAAGTCGAAATCTAATCTGATTTCGGATGATTCTACGCTTATGACTACAACATTTAAATGCAATAATGTAATTTGAATCAACTCTTTGCTATTGTGACAGAGCTGTATAAATACAGGTAAAACATACACAAAAAGTAGTTATACATCTACAAACAAAAGAAGCAAACCCTTTTTACAATACCACACAACACAGTTGTGCGCGAAATGAATATTATAATAATTGTTTAAATAATTAATCGTTATACATTAATTGTACAGTGAAATCATTCCCGATAGCAAAGCTCACAACCTCGGAAATAATGCTCCCAATACCAGCTTACTGATGATAAAATACTTTATACAAGAAAGTCGATAGATTATAACAAAAGTGCAATCGACAAAGTAGTCCTCAGACATAAGTGATCGATTAACATAAACGGATACACAAGTATTGTCTCTTAATACCTCTATTACATGAAAATATGTATAATCATGTGAACCGTAATTTAATGACTTAACAATGTTGAGTGCAATCTCAGGTGATAGGTATGTAGGTAACAACGTGAATTAATATCTAGTACCAACCGATGTACGAGTGAAGCCATCAATATTATAATTGAAATACTTTTACGCCTATAATTCATGTTATATGTGATGTCGAAAAATTACTTAAAGTTGATATTTTGCAAAGAATTCCAAAGTAGACAAAGAACAAAGATTGTAACTAATCGGCAGTAAATGGGCGTTATTTGCAAAAAATAAATGTTTATTCCTAACTTTGTAATAACAGATTTTTGGTACTTAAATAGCAAATATAAATAAATAAAAAGATTCAATTCAATTTGCAAATTCAGTTTGCAATAAAATGAATTTCATTCAAGTTTTATCATCATTTCATTTACAAAATTAAACATTAGGATTAATTTCAAGAAAATATGTTACTTATTGAAATTAAAATAATAATTCTAATCGAGAAATGATAATTATTTGTAAATTAAATCGTAATTTTTTATTTCGCAACGTTAAGTTTGCATGACATCAATTAAGCTTTGATTAAAAATGTTTTCTAAATAAAAAGAAATCTCCATAGAGGTATTGATAGATTTACTCGTAGATGGCAAGTGTTTTATGAGTTTTATACACAAATTGTTGCGAAGTGGAGTATATAGGCATATTATGTTTTTTACTCGTTGGTTTTCCTATCATGTTTGCTATTTGCTTTAATTTTTTTTAAAAATAGCAAATCGATTTCAAAAATCAACTTCTGGCCTTTTAATCCTACTTCTCTTGTTAAATTTGTTATTCATTTATGCGATTTCAATAATATCAAATTGCACGAAAAAAAATTAACCGGCTAAATTACAACGGTTGAGCAAATTTCAAAAAGGGAAAGCACATATGTTTTTGAAAGTTATTTATTTGCTGTATTCACTAAGTAGCAATTGAGGTGCAACACCTGACGCTCAACATGTTTAGCGACGAGTTGCCAGTCTCACTGTTACTTTAAAACTAAAGTTCCGCATCATCGCTCAACTAATCGGGCTACATGTTGAGCAGCATGTTGCAAGGCATTTGTTGCCTCGTGAAATCATGGCTTTAGGCAAGCAATTTGCGATGTCTCAATAACAGAAAATATGATTTTTCACAATGACGGAAGTGATTATAAAACGAGTCGGTAATACTGGAAATTTTAAAACTGGTATGCTCTCATTAGCTTCGTATTCGCTAGCATACACCACATAACACAACTTGAGACGCCGCAGCACGTTAACATACATGAAGGTTGAGGACCTTCATGTATGTTAACTTGCTCAACAGAGTTAGGAGCCTCATTCCAAACGATTACTTAGTGGAGACCAACGTCTCAGATTGCCTCAAAACGATGCAGCTCTATTTCAATTTAGGAACAAAGGATCTAAAGCTGATCGTGCATTAAATCACTCGCAAGCAATCCATTGCAGGTGAAGTCCGCGAGGCGTAATCTCAGTTTTGCATCTGTGTAAGTGATCGCCAAAAGTATACAGAGCGGCTTAAACCGTGCCTGGGAGGCATGTAGCATCAAGACGATTGTCACTCCTTACTAATATTATTTACTAGCTGATGCCCGCGACTTCGTCCGCGTGGATTTAGTTTTTAAAATCCCTCAGGAAATCTTTGATTTTCCGGGACAAAAAGTAGCCTATGTCACTCTCCAGGTCCTCAACTATACCCATGCAAAAAATCACGTCGATCCGTAGCCCTGTTGCGGCGTGATTGAAGGACAAACCAACAAACAAACAAACACACTTTCGCATTTATAATATTAGTAAGGATTCGAAAGTATGTTTGTTTGTTTGTCCTTCAATCACGCACCTTCATCAGGGTACCAATTGTCTAACAGTTATTCCATTGATTGTATTCATATTCTATGACATTAGCGTAAAATAATCCTTGATAGTAAAGACAAATTCAGTACAACTGATTTTATATGAAGCGTTATGGAGCGTATCGTACATACCTAAACGTATAAGAATGCATACACGAAATTGAGCTCTAAATCAATGCTTTTATGGTTTATTTTACTTTGACGCTAATGTCATCGAATACGATTACGATCAATGGAATAACTTTAGACAATCGCACCTCAGCTACGGATCAACGTGATTTTTTTACATGAGAATAGTTGAGGACTGGAAGAGTGATATAGGCATAGGCTTCTTTATATCCCGGAAATAACTAAATCCACGCGAACGAAATCGCGGGCATCAGTAAGTCTATTAAATCGGTCTGCACTCGCCCAATGTCACCGCAGCAAACATCCATTGTATCACGGTTTTACTTTGCAAATTTCTTGTAGTCTAACACCTACCTTATATATTTTTTGTTTAAAAAAATAAATAATGCAAAGCTGAGCTTGTCTCGTGGAGTACCAACTTTAGATTTATTATCACTATCGTCTAGTATAAATAATCGTTAATCGAAGTTGTACTCTAAAAACTGTTTGGAATCGAATTTCAACTCGAAAAAGATTGTTCGAGTACTAATTCGATTAAAGATTAATCGCTCAAGTCGCAGAAGAATTCGGAAGGCCAGTGCAATACTATCCAAAGAAACACTTCCGTGATATGGAATGGACTACGAAGAGATGTTGAGAGAGACTTTCACGATTGAAACTTATTGCGTGATGTAATGTGCGATCATCATAAAATGGCCATAACGCAACTTTAGAATTTGGTAAAAAACAAGAAGTGCATAGTAATTTTATCACATCAACAATTTAAACTTTTTATACTACACATACCTATTATACTATACGGTATACCAATATACTCCCTCACATAAGGGACAACATTCAATTATTATGCTCAGTATTAAAATATTCAATTCGTATTACATTCTAGTGGTGTATAATATTTTACAATGCGAAAATACATTTTCTTTTCATATTCGTTCAGACTTTTGAACTTCAAATTGGTTACCTCCCTGTACAAATTTTTAACAAATATACATTCAACATTTTGTTACTGTGATTTGAAGGATTACATTATTTTGTTACTTTAATATTACAGTGCTCGGTTCATATTAAACAGTAACAATTTCTATAATTTATACCTACATATCCAACCAAGTAGGTTCAGTTGAATCATACTGACTATTATTATATTAACACTAAAGGTAATTGCAACTGTACATTTTATACAATCTTCATAGTCCATCAGTTTTTCACTCGCAAGTCAATACGTTTGTAATAGTAAATGTTTATAGTTTGTAAATACTTATAAATATAAGGATGTGACAAAATTGATGCAAAAAATCTATACGTATGATACAAATTAGTTATCATTATTGTACATTTAGGCACTGTGAATAAGGCATCTACAGTGAGAAGATATGAAGGGCAGGTGTAACCTAATACTTGAATATATTAATATTTAGTATACGAACGCTTGTTATAATACTATTACTTAAAATTTGAACTTTTTCTAGTGTTGTATGTATGGTATAATTTATCTTTATTTACGAACCAGACTATTCATAATGTATTCGATCAGACTATTCAATAAATTGAACATGTTTTAATAGTCTATTTTTTTTATGTGATAGCTAACTGAGTTATCAAAATATGATTATAAATTTAGCAGTAGGTTTAGGGAAAATGAAAAAATATGTGTCGACTGCCGTTTTAAAATAATTTGTTCAACTAATGTTTTAAAAGCATTCATGTATTAGGTTAAGGAAGTCGATAGTTGACTAGAATCAGAAACTGAGCAATTTACGATGTACCTAGTAGAATACTCGACCTAAAAATTTTTGCCATCACTATATTCGCCCCCCCCCCCCCCCCAAAATAATTAAATTTCAAAGAAAAAATTATTTAGAAAAGTCAACTATCGAGTGAAAAGAGTTTGTATAAGGTGAAACAGGTATATAGTGGTAAGAAATAAAAGGGATCATAAATATTGGACATTCACACTTGGGTAGAAACAGTTTTCCCTAGGAGCGATTTGTTCATGATTAACAATGAAATCTATATTATATAATGAATATACAATATTATCTAAAAATAGGGTGGCATGTGATTTTATAGTGCTTTACGAAAATATGCTATGATATTTAGTGACAAATATATTTTCTGTGTTATGATTAAATCTTAGAACGTTAAAAATAGATTACAGTTCTTTGCGGAGGTAACATTTGATGCAAACAGGATTTTCAATGCAACACTTCAGATCACATTAACAAAATAAAAATTCGCTAACAACAAGCTATCCTTTTACTAGTATGTAACCAATTATAGCCACTAAATATTATAATTACTAACGATGGGTACTTTAAAAGTACAGTTTTACAATTTAAGATATTCAAAATTGACTTTATTTTTGGTCTGGGAAATGAGAAACGCCCGCACGTGCTTTATGGTAAACAAATTTAAGAGTGTTTTTTTAGAATTATTTGTAGAATAATTACTTGTAGAATCTTTTGTTTGTCTTACATTATGATTTAAACTGTGTTTTTTTTACTTGCAAGACTGCTTAGAGTGCGAGTGTAATCATAAGAATTTTAAAGCTTCGTGTGGTACCTTTATAGTCATCTCTAGCTAACATTACCTACTTACATTACATAACATTCGTTCCTAACGGGACGTGTATACATATTATGTAAATATTATTATGATTCTCATGTATAAATATGTCAATAGATAAAGTACAATATATCCAATACATAACTTATTATCTTCTGTGATGACGCTACGCTTACTTAATTTACAAAGATTCAAAGTTCGGATGTCACACTAATGATATTTTAAAATGGCACAAAAAAAACTTTAAAACACTAACACAAAGTCAACAGTCGTTTTTATAATAGTCTTAAAACCCACTTGCACTATAACTGGTCTATAATGCACAATTTTCCTCCTGCTGGTGCACAGTTCACCGAACGTCAGAACAACTTGCATAATTATATTATCACTAATCGACTATAAGCTTAACAGACAATGGCACGGATTGCACATATAACGTCGCTATATACAGGGGTAATTAAAAATCTATCTATAACTTCATAGATACGTTTAAAAATTGATCAGGTTTGCATCTATACAATATTGTATGTACTTAATTTTAAACATTAACCCTTAAATCTTTAGTGTACTCGTATGTGCAATATTACATTATTTAATTACGTATCATAGAAGGGTACTGTGAATATGAACATTTATCCAACATCTATAAGGGAAAGTAAAGTTCGTAAGGGGGAGAGTAATAGCACTAATCTGCCCTTTTCCTGTTTAATTCCGTGTACTAATTGGTTGGTATATGTAACGTAAATACCGTGCCATATTTTTAAAAGCACCTTGTTCAACTCTTTAAATAGTGTAGATAAATATGCTCCGATCGGGTCTGAGGAAAAGAGCATTTTGTGTAGACCAGGACGGTTTAGTACCGAAAGCTCGATGGAGGAGTTTGCCACGTTTTAGGGGCTAAAGGGGGCCCGGCGTCGCCTGGGGCCTAGCAGTGCGGGTGTAGGGGCCTCGGGTAGGAACCGAAGGCCTCATAGCCTAGCTATGTGGCCCAGCCGTCGATCCTCGGCCGCTTGGTGTGGGGCTGCTCGTAGTCTAGTGGGACGGTGTTGGCGTGCCTCATGTCCTGCCCGACCGGTGACCCCATGTTGCTTGACGTCACTGATCCTGAGAGGTAGAATAGAATAGAATAGAATAGAATAGAATAGAATAGAATAGAATCAGAGTTATTTTCTCTCAAACTAATAAATAATTAAAAACAGCCTTTATGCAGGAAAATAAAGATTTATTTTATTCTATCGACAAAATTTACCACGATAATTGTTTTATTTGAATAAGTCGATATTTTGATCCAGTTCCATAGACCGTGGTCACGATGTAACTGCGGTTCTGCGAGGCTTTTTGGTCTTTTTGAAGGAACGTCATTACTCGTAAGTATAACATAATTGTAAAGAATGGGTTAAATGTGAAATTGATGACGAGTTTAGGCGCGTGTCAGATGCCACCGCGACCGCGTTTGCTGGCCAAATAACTTTATTTACCTATGCGTTTTGATAAACGATTACGCGGCTAAGTACGGCGGTACAACTGCCGCGCACCTCCTAGATACGTCGTTCATTAAAAAGAACGTGTAGTTCGTTCGTGACTGTGGTGTAAAGTCAACACACTAGGGCGCGATTCCCAAGAGATGTGGGTTCGAACCCCGCCAGCCTTGGAATTTTTGATATGTATTCAAAAATTTGTTCGAATATTAAAAAGAAATTACGTCGCCTACAATAATTGGGTATTTGACTGAATTTTTTTTATTTCTTTAAAATAACGTGTTTTAATATTATTAAATTTGATAAACACAATGCCATTTTTCTTTTTTAATATCTCAACTAGTCTCGGAAATATAAAGCTTTAAAGTTACCTTGTCAGACAAAGAGAGCGCTATTGTGTTGTGACGTCAAAACACAAAGCTCCATACACTCTTCACAGAAAATTTCGTTTTAGAAAGAGAGTATAATATACAGTCGTAGTAAAACCATGGTAAAACAGCTTATAACTTTATTTGTTTTTTTGATCGATTTATTTTCTGTTCTGTTTGCATATGTTATTCTTACATGTCACATTTTCGATTATCTTATATATATAAAAGAAAGTGGTGTTAGTTACACTATTTATAACTCAAGAACGGATGAACCGATTTGGCTCAAAATTGGTGGAGAGGTAGCTTACAACCAGGAGACGGACATAGGATACTTTTTATCCCGTTCGACCGCGTTTCCGTCAAGTCAATATAAAACCTGGTATAACAAAAATGCATCTGACATGGAATAAAAAAACGAAAATGACAGTGGAAGAACAAAACGTAAATGACAGCTAAACGTAATTTTGTATTTGGTTAATTATGGTAAAAACAATAATTATAAAAATTATAGTTTAACGTAATTGATAATATCATCAGTAATATGTTTTCTCTTGGAATCATCATTAACAATGCCGCGAGCAAGACGATCAAATGTTTCCTGCTACAAAGCTACGGATTGACGTGATTTATTGGATAGGTATAGTTGAGAAACTGGAGGGTGACAAAGATTTCCCGCGGGATGTTATGAACTAAATCCACGCAGACGAAGTCGCGGGCATCAGCTAGTAAATAATAAATATCAACATTTTGACAACAGTCAAATACCCAATTATGTTATTAAACTACGAAATGAGTGTAAAAATGTTTGTTTTATCGAGTTTTCCACTTACCGTACTTACCATCAATGGCTCCGGACAGGTGCGCGGGCTGCGGCGCGGGCGGCGGCCCCCGGTGCAGGTGGTCGGGCGCGCGCGGGGGGGACACGGGTTCCGCTTTGATCTTCACGTTGCTGGGCGACGCGGCGGGCGGCGGCGTGCCCCCGCCCAGCACGGGCAGGCTGCTGCTGTAAGGGGAACTGGAGTTTAGAGAAAGAGAGAGATTAGTCATTTGTTCAATCAAAACAATGTTATTATTAAGCATTAACAGTGCGACAGACGTGTCGTGTTGAGCGGTGCGTCAAGCGTTAGCAACACAAGATGCACATTTTAAGATCGCGTGTGACGCTAGTTACACTAGCGGCACGCTATGATGGCCGGTTTGACGTTTGTCCGCTCATGAAGTTCCGTATTAATTGATAACGACTTTGAAGGAAATAATTGTATTACTTTATTGACGATAGTGATGTGCAGAGATTCATAAATTTTATCGAATGTAGTTTTAGGTTTAGGACTCAAAATTTATTTATTAAATTGATTTCTAAAATGTATACAAGTGTAGAAAAATCAGTTTGCACCATTTAAGGGGTGAATGTACTTGTGAATATGAACAATTTTCACTATGTGGACAAACCTCTGAAATCGCAAAAAAATATCAGCTGTTTCATACAAAAGGTAAAATTTTTATTTTTATATGATATATACCACAACTCGGCATTTGGTTTTCTAAATTGAAAATTTTTAAAAATGGAATCTAATACGATCGTCACATAGGATCGCTGGCTAGCACAACTACTACCTCCGGCAAACTCGCGTCAATGCTCAATGCAAAACAAAGCAGTTTCGAATTGACGTTGCTTCGAAAAGTATAAACTGTCAGTGCAATGCGATTGTGATATAGTTTTGACCTGGCTTTGGATTTCAAATATTGATACTGCATTACTGTTGACCCTTGCTCGTTAATTTGGACTCTGTTCAAGCCCTTTGTTGTGGATTTCGTCGATATGACCGAACGTACGCAGAGAACTGTTCTAAATAGTCAGACACGTGAGTTCGTAATACGCCTTCGTAACTATTTCGATCGTGAAGCTCAAAATGGAGGGCCAATTTTACCTATAACGTCAGTGGTTGAACGCGTAGCTGATGCGCTTAATATTGGACAACGAACTGTTAGACGGATAACTAAAAAAAAATATGGCGAGACTGGCACAGAAGAAAATAAACTTCACACACCAAAAAAGAGAAAACGAGCAAAACCAGTCGTAGGCATCGATAGCTTTGATGCCGATGCTATCCGAAGACATGTTTACGGCTACTATTTACAGAAGGAGTATCCAACAAGAAAAAAGTTGGTGCATTCACTGAAGGAAGCTGGATTATTCTTCGGTGGGGAAAGTTCTTTAACGAAGATTTTGAAGACCATTGGATTTCGATACAAAAAATGTAACAAACGCAAAATATTGATGGAAAGATTTGATATAGCGATGGCAAGGTATACTTTTTTACGGCAAGTGAAAGAAATCAAAAATTGGCAAAATGTTGTGTTCTTGGATGAAACATGGCTTAATGCTAACCATACTGTAGGCCGTTCTTGGAACGATGACACAGCAGCATCTACTTCCAAAGTTCCTGTAGGAAAAGGATCGCGACTTATAATTTGTCACGCCGGAACCATCAACGGGTTTGTCGAAGGTTCTCTCATGGCTTTTGCGTCAAAAACCACTGGAGACTATCATGAAGACATAAATGGAGAAAAGTTTACTGAATGGTTTACCTCAATGTTGTGTAGCCTCCCTGAACCATCTATTATAATTATGGACAACGCCCCATACCACTCGATGCAAATTGACAAGCCACCTGCCCAATCCCAAAAGAAAGCTGATATCGTCGCATGGCTTCGTAAAAATGGCGTAGATGCAAACATGAATATGTTAAAAGCGGAATTAGTACGTCTTTTAAAAGAAAACAAACCAACCAAGATCCGATACGTCATTGACGAAATAGCATTAGAACATGGGCACAGAGTTATACGGTTACCGCCTTACCATTGTGAGTATAATGCGATTGAGTTGGTGTGGGCTCAAATTAAGGGATATGCTGCAAGACACAATACAGAACCCCCATTTACCACAAAAAAAATGCTAAAATTATTAGAAGAAGCTTGTGAACATGTGACTAAAGGAGACTGGGAAAAGGTTGTGAATAGAACTGTTAAATTAATAAGGGAAGATTATGAAAGAGATGTGAAAATAGATAATATTATAGAAAACGAACATATAATTATTAATGTAGGTGATGATAGCAGTGACGACAGTGAAAATAGTAGTATGGACGAATCTGATTAATTATGGCCTTTTGTGGCACCTTTTTTGGTATCTTTTGTATTCATATGTTTCTTGTGTGCATATAAAGTATGTATATTCATTTTCATTCAAATATTCAGTTCGTTCAAATAAATTAAATAAACATATACATTTTTGTTTTATTAAACCTATTTAATCAGGTACAAAAACAAAACTTAATTGTTTTTTGTTCGAGAATAAATTGACATTCCACATCACTATTGTAATGTGTCAAACCGGCCATCATAGCGTGCCGCTAGTGTAGTAGGAACTCATATAAGTACAACACGACGCGTTTGCAGATATTGCTATATTAAAAGTCATACAACTCAAAAATGTCTGTCATCCCTAGGAAAAAAACTTTCTGAATCATTTCTTAGTAAAATTATGAAACTCAATTTTATTTTAGGTCACATTACCCCAAATTATTTATGACATTAAATAAAATTGAGTTTCATAACTGAGTCTTAAACCCTAAGCTATCACCGCTTTTTGGGCGTGATCGACTATCTAGTGCTTATATCCACCCACCATGAATAGTCCACTTCAACATTTTTTCCAAAACAACTGCGTATCGTAACTTATCCATATTAAATTCTTCGTTGTTAACCTACCTACCTACTATAACAATTATCTACTTAAACTTCTAATTAAATGGGGTTTACGCGATCATTTTGCTAGGCAAGTACTATTTTTTGCCTTCAATAAGAAACCCAGTTTGCAATTACTCGTGCGTAACGCGCTTAATACCTACACTTCTAGTTATTTAGAAAAGTTGAGGAGTAACCTCATTTATATAAAACGGCTGTAAGTTACTCTCATATAGAAACAGTCCGCGCAATAGGATATTAAAGTGGTATTTATGTGATGCTAACATTTTCGTAAAAACAAACTTTGTATCGAATGCCCTTGATCATCTAGCGATAGTGACTTCAATTTTGGGAGGCATTACTGTTAATGATATAAATAGAATTATTTATATCTTTAATCAATTAAATAGCACTTGCTTTAACGATGAAGGCAAATATCGTGATGAAACCTGCATGCCAGAGAGTTTTCCATAATATTCTCAAAGGTATGTGCTTGGTTATGACTGAAATCCTTCTCATTCTAATAGGAGACCCTTGCCCAGGTAGTAAGTAGCTAATTTCGATATCAATTTATTAATAAAAAGTAACTTTTTACTAAGTAACTAACAATATTATATTATGTATGTATTGTATAATGTATAAAAATGTAGGTTCATCTAGCTTTTATCAAAATCAACAAATGCTTGCTTTTGTTTTGCTTTTTTCGCATGAAAACTTGTGTTTTGTGAATAGTCCATTTTTCTTCATGCCACCACATTTATTGTAAATCCACTAATATTTTAAATGCAAGTGTTTTTGATTTGACGTGATTGACGAAAGGCAAAGAATTTTTAAAATAACTTAACTCCATGCGGACGAAGTCGCGAGCAAAAGCTAGCCATAATAAATTTCAAGGTTATTTTTGGATTTGCAGCACCCGAAAATTTGACGATCAGCTTTACAGCATCAAACACGCGTAATCATACTCCACCAACAAAAAAAAAATATTGGCCACACGCGTCTAGTACCTACTTACACTGCTTTTATGTTGTGAATTGTGATTGACATTACAAAGACTAATTTTCATCTATTTTGTGAATGAAAAACTGTTTAGGTTAGTGTAAGAGTTTCTAAGAATTGATTCAATTGGCGAAATTTCACGCCATTTAATGATCAATCGATGAATTGGGAGCCAGTCAGGCGTGAAATGATAACTGACGTGAATGGAAGTAACTGGTGAATTCGGAGGTTATATCGCCTGCTCCGGTAGCCGTGATCGTCTAGTGGTTAGGACCCTACGTTGTGGCCGTAGTAACCCAGGTCCGAATCCTGGTCACGGCAGCGAACAGCTGTCTCGGCGGAGCTTAATTTTTTTTTTATTAAATTAATTTATTATAGTAATTAAATAGATTCAGTATATTATAATATGTATCTATAATGAAATTTGTAAAATTCGCTTTTTTTTTCATGAATAGTCCATTTAATAATGGCAGTTATTTAATGATAAAAATCATTATTGAATTGAAATAAGATATAAGAATTAGGAAGTTCGAGACAGTTTCAAATAGATTTAAGTACTTGTTTTCCTCGTTCATTAAAATCCCGTATTTGTATTAATTTTTGAGCATAATAATATTCATCATTTCATCATCATTAGCAACCCATCAACGGCTCACTACTGAGCGCAGGTCTCCTCTTAGAGCAGGGTTATAGGCCATAGTCCACCACGCTGGCCCGATGCGAATTGGCGGACTTCACACACCTTCAAGAACATTATGAAGAACTCTCAGGTGTGCAGGTTTCCTCACGATGTTTTTCTTCACCGTTGAAGCAAGTGATATTTAATTGCTTATACGAACTTGACTCCGAAAAGTCAGAGGTGCGTACCCGGGATCGAACCTGCGACCCCCCCCCCCGAATAGGAGACCACAGTCCTAACCACTAGGCTATCACTGCTATAATAATATTATAGGAAGTCCACGAGTGAGACCCGAGTTCCTTTTAATTTTGTTTATTAATTAATTGATAGGAACCTTGCTTTCCCTTGCTTTTATATGTGCCTTACTATTACCTAACAACTACTTCTTACTTTACTTACCTATTATTACTTTTTATTTAAGGAAGTAGGTACCTAAGGAACATGGGAATTCCTTTCGTTGCTCCGCACTAAGATCAGTCTACCGCAATCCACGCAAAAGTTAATTGAGCTTGAATCACGAACCTTTTCACGAAGGTTAATTTTTTGTCACTCAAATTTGACTCGTTGGCAAAAAAAAATCGTTTAAACACGAACAAGCGAAGATTTGGATATACCTACCTACATAGCTTCAAGTACGATGGGGAGTTACCACTTTCTTTAATGGTTAAGCGCAAGGAAACCTGTATCCTGATAGTTCCACATGGAACTACTTCCTACTTCCATGGTTCTCCATAATGTTCTCGAACATGTGTGGAGTTTGCCAATCCGCCCTTGGCCAGAGACACGAGCCCAGTAGTGAACCAGCGATGGTTTTTTTATACAAAAAAAAAATCTAGCTAAATATTAACGCATACGATTAGCTCAACACACACACACCGCACAATTTAGCACCAAAATGCAGTAATTTAGATACTTTTCGACGCGGGTTCAATTACTGCCCAGGTCAGTTCTGAGTTTCCCGTAATCCATATTCACACCAGTACGTGAACGTGAAAACTGAATAATAACTTATGGTAACATTTATAATGACAAAAACCTAAAAAAATACTGAGCATGATTAGAAAGTGCGGGTGCGTTCATTTTAATTTTAATTTGATGAATTTTGCATTTAATAGGTAGGTACGTGAACTTGAAAACGGTATTAGAACTTATGGTAACATTTATAATGACAAAAAGCTAAAACACTGATTATTATCACGAAGTATGAGCATAAAATTGTTTTCACAATTTAGCACGATAATGCAGCCATTTTAGATAGTGCTACATGCGCGCGCGTTCATTTAAGAATCGTTTAGGTGCTTTCCACATCAACGTACGTGAATGAGAAAAAGCGGTTAGGGGATTTATGGTAACATTTATAGTGACAAAAAGCTAATAAATGTATAAAATTGGGCACAGACATGTACCTATTGTGCTGTAGCGTCTGCAGTTGGTGCGCGCCCCACGACAGGCCGATGCCGATGTCCGAGCTCATGCTGAAGTCCTGTGGTCCGCCGAAGTTGCCGAGTCCTGAGTAGCTTAGTGGTGTCTGCGATAAATGGAGACAAAACTAAATATTAAACTGGCCATGAAGAATATCCTTACTTATCATATTCATTAGCAACCCATCAACGGCTCACTACTGAGCACAGGTCTCCTCTCAGAGAAGGGTTATAGGCCAAAGTCCACCACGCTGGCCCAATGCGAATTGGTGGACTACACACACCTTCGATTATGAAGAACTCTCAGATGTGCAGGTTTCCTCACGATGTTTTCCTTCACCGTTGAAGCAAGTGATAGTTAATTGCTTAAATACTTATCATATTATACTATTACCAATATTATAAATGAGAGGGTTTTCTTTTGTTGGTTTTTCCTTCAATTACGCCGCAACAGAGCTACGGATAAACGTGATTTTTTGTATGGGTATAGTTGATAACCTAGAGTGACATAGGCTACTTTTATCCAGGAAAATCAAAGAGTTCAAGAGACAAGGTCGCGGGCATCAGCTAGTATTGTAAATGTGAAAGTGTATTTGTTGGTTTGTCCTTCAATCGCGCTGCAACAGATACGGATCGACATGATTTTTTGCATGGGTATAGTTGAGGACTCGGAGTGACATAGGCTACTTTTTAGTTTTTATCCCGGAAAATCAAAGTTTCCGCGGGATTTTAAAAACTATATCCAAGCGGACGAAGTCACGGGCATCAACTAGTCATAAAATAAAAAAAAATCAGGCCAAGGCCGACCAATGGCTTTAAGGTAAGTTACGACTCTACCACCGTTTCAAAAAGCAAATTTGTCTGCAGAAAACTCAGCGGTTACCTATTTTTTTTTTCATATTTATGTATTCTTTCTTTTCCTACTTCAGGTACACAGCAACAACTTTTCTTGTTTCATGACAGCCAAGTAACCTGAGTACTCCACCAACTTGATCGACACTGAGTAACTTGAACCGATTTCTGCTATGTTAGAAGTGAGACTGAAGAGTATGACAGCAAGTGACTCACCTCTCCAGCATACGATATAAGTATCATCCTGTCATTGTCATTGCGCTGGCGTCACTGAGCTGGCTATGACGGGTATGTCGGACGGCGCCTGCCCTGGGGTAAGTTGAACCGCTAGTTTTCCGCAAAGCTAGAAGTGAGGCTAAAGAGTATGACGGCACGTGACTCACCTCTCCAGCGTACGATATATCATCCTGTGGTGGCGGCATTTGAGCTGGGTATGACGGTGCGAGTGGTGCGTGGGCGTTGCGTGTGCGTGCGTTTTGTGCGGATGTCGGTGCGACGACGGCACCTGCACTGGGGTAACTTGAACCGCTAGTTTTCCGCAAAGCTAGAAGTGAGGCTAAAGAAAGAGTATGACGGCACGTGACTCACCTCTCCAGCGTACGATATATCATCCTGCCATTGTCATTACGCTGGAGTCATTGAGCTGGGTATGACGGGGCGAGTGGTGCGGGGGCGGTGCGTGTGCGTGCGTTTTGTGCGGATGTCGGTGCGACGACGACGGGGTCTGCACTGGGGTAACTTGAACCGCTCGTTTTCCGCAAAGCTAGAAGTGAGGCTAAAGAGTATGACGGCACGTAACTCACCTCTCCAGCGTACGATATATCATCCTGTGGTGGCGGCATTGAGCTGGGAATGACGACGCGCAAGTTGTTCCGGGGCGAGTGGTGCGGGGGCGGTGCGTGTGCGTGCGATTTGTGCGGATGTCGGTGCGGAGACGGCGCTGGACCGGGGGAAGGCGAGGGGGTGCAGCCGGCGCCGAGGGGCGAACCGGATCCGGGGTAACCGTTGGACATCTCTAGCATTCCGCCGCTGGGGTAAACTGGAACATAATACAGGAGTTTTAAACAAAACCAGTCATCATCAGCGACCCATTAAGGGCTCACAATAGAACGCAAGATTCCTCTCAGAGAAAGGTTATATTCCACCACGCTGGTTCAATGCAAATTGGCAGACTTCGCACACCTTTGTGAACATTATGGAGAACTGTAAGGCGTGCAGATGTTTTCCTTCACCAATGTTAAAGCATGTGTTATTTAATTGCTTATATGCACATAACTCCGAAAAGTCAGATGTGCGTGCTTGGGTACGAACCCGCGACCCTACGAAAAGGAGACAGCAGTCCTAACCATTAGGCCATCATTCCTCAAGAAAACCACTACAAAGTCTCAATGGACGTAAGTAATATAACAAAATGAAATCCAGATTTCAATCAAGAAATTCCTTTAAAACCCTTTGACATTGTAATTTGTCATTTTACAGTGCTCGAAATAAATTGAGTCATGAAATTAATTTTAGAGCTTTCTATTCCATGTATTTTAACAATAGGCTCTTTCTGAGATTTTCAGATTTGTTTCAGATTAGCTTTTAATTCTAGTAAATAATGATAAAGCTAAAACGATACATCTCGAAATATTTTAACAATTCATTTGATTATGAATAAATATAGTTCAAGGATCTGTTTCACAAGCGTCAAGTCAACTTTAATAAATATAGTAAAGTAAAGGCGCCATAGATTTTCAATACAAAAACTCTCAGAACGTCAAAAAACCTAGTTACTATAAGTGATTTAACTCTTATCGTCAAAATTCCTCGATTTGACAAGCCACTATTTGTGAACTGTATTAAATACTCGTTGATGGTGAAATAGGCTAATATGAAATAGGAATTAGGATAATATGAGAACTAACCGCCTCCATATAATTATTTTACTCGACATTATTGCATCAATAATAGCATACCCTAGACACCTAATCTAGCAACGGGCAATATTTATCAATGCATAATAAAAGTTGATAGACAGGCAAATGCAAAAAATATAGCAGCATGATAATTTTTGTTTCAATAGAAATAGAAATGTTTTTTATTCAATTAAGTAAACTTCACTCTCTTTCGAATCGTCAAATGAATCTACCACCACCACCTGGTCCATAATACCAATAGTTTCATAACATAATGGGTATGAAATTATAATAAGTAGGTAAATTATAACAAGTATTTAAATTTGGCAGGAAAGGTTTAAGACTAGTTTAACATCTTCCTCCTTCTTAATACCTGCCGCTGTCAAGAAGCAGAGAAGAGAAAGTTTTTCTTCTTCATCAACCGATAGACGTCTTCTGCACAAAGGTCACTTGCATGGACGTCCACAGGCCTCGGCCTTGCGTCGTCTTTATCCAGCGGCTCTCTGCGACTCGTCTGATGTCCGTCCACCTAGTAGGGGGTCTGCCAACACTGCACTTTCCGGTGCGGGGTCGCCAATCCAAGCGAGTGTTTTTTTTGTTTCGCACTCAGTTATCCTCTGAAATGGTGTCAGAGACTTTTTAAATGCGAATTTTTCCCACTCACGATGTTCGTCAAATGGGGATGGCAAACTTTTTTTCAAGTGTTACATTCCTATTAAAAGATTTTCGGATCGTCACATCAAAAGTATTAGTTACCTGAATCGGTTTCTGAAGACGAGGGCCGTGGACTAATAGAAGTGTGCATCTGTGGACTGGCTTGCAATAGCGACTGTTCGTAGCTGCCCACGGGGACGCTGACTGGCAGGTTGTAGTTGCTCCCGGTCACGCCCACGCCGACCCTGCTGCCGTTCAGTTGGTTGCGCTGCATCATCATCTGGAACTCCTCATCGATCTTGGAATACTTGGCCTCGGTCCGTGGTGTCAGGTTGTACTCGGGTTCCGCCTCGGGGCTGTCTGGCGACATCACTCCGTTCTTGTGCTCTTTCTTCGTGAGTGCCTGTAAGTGTCAGCGAAACCAGCTCAGGTGGCTTGACGAGCCCAAAGTATAAAATTACTGTGCGTTATAATTTGCATGCAATTTAAAATCAAGGGTATGTTCCGTTATACACTGTGACCACTGTAACGTGTGACGTCAATCTAGTATACTGTGAAGCAGTTCCTTTTTACTTAGTTTGCAAATCTGGTTACTGTTTTAAACGGAACGCAGTCCAGTATACTGTCATCCCCATTTTTCGACACTGTTTTCAAATGAAAATATTTATCATGTACCTACACGTTTTTGAATAACAATTTTAATTAGGTAATAATAATTCAATCATTTATGGAAGCTGTTAAATCTCTAGGCGCTGTTGTGTTTTTTGATCACTTGATCAAAATACTGAGAGCACGTTACCTCGGAAGCGCCAGTGCTCACAGTACAAAAATGGCGGCGATTTATGACGTCATATATTCCCTAGTACAGCGTCATATAATATTACCTAGGCAGTGTACTATCAGTCCATAACGGAACGAATTTTTCACCAGTGAGAGCACTGAGCAGTGCTCGCAGTGTATATCGGAACGTACCCCAAGTTAAATATTAGAATCACCCTCTATACACACTGTTACTGTGCGGTTACTGTTAGTTTCTAACGCGACTTTCAATCCAGTTTGAACTATCAATCGAGTCTCATTCAGCCAGTACTTCTAGTATGTAATGGAGGGTAAATCAAGTGCTAATACAAAACTACGAAGCGTTAACTACTAGTAAGTTATACGTGAAAACTTTTAGCGTACATATGTGTGTTGTGACGTATGCAATGGTACAACACTGACTTTACCCTCGTATCGCATCTCGGAGTCCGGTAGGCGTGCTTAATTCAAATAAACACAAAAATATTTATAAAACCCATGCTGCACAAGGAAGAAAATAACATAAATATTTAGGGTGGCTGCTCATAAACTGTTAGTATACAACTCGGTGTCTGGTATTTTATACTTCATAGGTTTTTCTAACAGGAAATAAACGGGCATGCTTCTCGTTGGTATGCTCGTGTTTATCTGTGCTCACGACTATAATTTGGTACAACATCGATTGGATTTTTGAAAGGAGTTACTATTTTCTACGGGTATAATATCTCGATTAGTGTATATTGTGGATTTTTAATATTTTTGGGTTCTTTAACCGACTTCAAAAAAGGAGGAGGTTCTTAATTCGTCGGAATCTTTTTTTTTAATATCTATATATTGTGTTCACCGATTACTCAAAGACGCCTGAACCGATTCGGAAAATTCTTTTTTCTTTCAAAGGGTATATAATAAATATACTTCTCAGGTGGTCCCATTTAAATTTTATCGAAATCGGTCGAGCGGTTTTAAAAAAATCAACGATCATATTAATATTAAAAATGCGAGTGTGTTTGTTGGTTTGTCCTTCAATAATGCCGCAACAGAGCTACGGATCGACGTGATTTTTTGCATGGGTATAGTTGAAGACCTGGAGAGTGAATAAGGCTACTTTTTATCCTGGAAAATCAAAGAGTTCGCGAGGGATTTCAAAAACTAAATCCACGCGGACAAAGTCGCTGGCATCAGCTAGTAACATATACTTTTTTTTTTATTTGGATAGGCTTACGCTTGACGACAATCAATACTGGAAAGCACTGATGAGGTCTAGGTTGGAGCGCGCTTGCCTAGAAAATGCCTTTGCCTTAGAAAACTTTGTAGTGGCGCGGGCGTTTGAAGTCGGTTTTTCAAAAAAGAGCTTTTAATATCATTTTAGTAACAGATGTTTGTATTAAGGTGGGTAGTTTGTGAGTAAAAGCACGCGGTTAGAGGGATAAGTCAAGTCTGCATGGACATTGCATCGCGACCACGGGCACACAGATGACGCCGTACTGCATGTACCTCGATGATGTTGCGGTTTGTGAGCGACTCGTGCGGTTCGTTGTATTCCGTGTATTTCAGTAACACCTGCAAAATGAGGGAACACATTCATCATCATCATCCCTCAAATATGGTTGAGCGAAGCAATGGCTGGGTCATGCGTCATGCTCGTGAACGGGTACCGCCGGCGGGAATGGGGCTACTTTATGTCTGCCCATCTTAAGATAGAAGTTAGTCGGTATGCATTTTTGGAACTTCCCTCATTGTGGAAACACTGCATATATAGCCATAGTATTTACTGTATTGTAAATTTGTTTTGAAAAGAGCAACCGCCGAGTTTCTTGCTGGTTCTTATCGGCAGGAAAGGCATTTCGAGCCAGTGGTAGATTCATCGACTATTCAAAAGCACTTGAAAAAGTTTATTTGAATAAAAAATATTTCTATTCTATTCTATTCATCATCATTAGCAACCCATCAACGGCTCACTACTGAGCGCAGGTCTCCTCGCCGAGAGGAGATCCGAGATCGCAGGCTAGAAGGCTATCTTGTTATAGGATAAGTATAAAAAATCGGCCAAGAGCGAGTCGGGCCTCGCTCTTTTACTTATTAAAACTAGATACATCATCATCATCATTATTGGCAACCCATCAACGGCTCACTACTGAGCGCAGGTCTACTCTCAGAGAAGGGTTATAGGCCATAGTCCACCACGCTGACCCAATGCGAATTGGCGGACTTCACACACCTTCGAGAACATTATGAAGAACTCTCAGATGTGCAGGTTTCCTTCACCGTTGAAGCAAGTAATTTTAATTGCTTAAACGCACTTGACTCGGAAAAGTCAGAGGAGCGTACCCGGGATCGAACCTGCGACCCCCCGAATAGGAGACCACAGTCCTAACCACTAGGCTATCACTGCTTGAAGGAACAAATTAGTGGCCTACATTAATGTCTATAAAACTTGAGGTTGATATAGAAATGAACATCAAAGTTCGTTTGTATGATGCGCTAGGGAGATACTTCTTTAAAGGAGTTTCTTTAGGGATCCGTACCCAAAGGGTGCCAACGGGACCCTATTACTAAGCCTCCGCTGTCCCTCTATCCGTCCGTCCGTCCGTCAGTCTGTCAGCGAGCTGTATCACGTTACCGTAGACAGTTGAAATTTTCACAGAGTGTGTATTTCTATTGCCGCTATAACAACAAATAATAAAAATAAAATTAATTTAAAAAATAAAGGGGGCTCCCATACACGAAAAGTAGAAATAAAATTTTATTTTTTTAGCCTGGCAATGTCTAGAGCTCATTAAGTGGAGTTCAAATATACTTTTTTATTACTTTTTAGCTTCAAAAATGAAGAAATTCAAAGTTATGACCAAAATAAACGAGCAATTTTCCCCATAATATTATGCTAATTTAGTACTATTTAAGAACTAAGTTATCTTAATAATGTATCTAGTTTAAAAAAACCGGCCAAGTGCGTGTCGGGCCACGCGCAGTGTAGGGTTCCGTAGTTGAAAGTCTCAAATATTATTGCTGACCTAGGATAGTGCTTTTATTTTATTTATGAATATTGAATACATTCTGAGTTCCATGGTTTAAATACTACAATATACTACAAAATATGCAACTTACACTACGTGTAATACCAAACTTAGAAAAAACAGATATAACTCCTTAACTAATGAACCCTACTTAGCCGTGATAGTTTTCCTTTAAAATTCATTATATATACTACTGCTGTGAATTTTTTCTTGTATCCTATATATAACCATTTAGCTGGCAGAGGGGGGGGACACTTGACTCTAATAAAATTTAGCACTTTAAAATATCATATTTCACAAACGGATCCTTGAATTGAAAAATGGTGTTCCCACACCCACAATATTTTTGAAAGACCTATTCAACGACATCCCACACTATGGGATAGTCGCGAAAAAAAAAAATTCATCCCCACTTTACATGTAGGGGAGTTACCCTAAAAAAAATTATTTTTCAAAATTTTATTTCACCACTTTGTCGGCGTGATTGATATTTATACCCCTGTCAAATTACAGATTTCTAGTACCAATAGTCTCTGAGCTAAACCGCGGACAGACAGACAGACAGACAGACAGACAGACAGACAGACAGACGGACGGACATGGCGAAACTATAAGGGTTCCTTGTTTACTACGGAACCCTAAAAAAGTGATATGGTCATATGTACGGAACCCTAAAAGAGCGAGGCCCGACTCGCACTTGGCCGATTTTTAATACTTATCCTATAACAAGATAGCCTTTAACTCAACTGATAGTAAGTGACGATAGTCTAAGGAGCTGCGCAAACGTGGACACTTTTTGTCACCGACACAGGACACCATTACAATTAACCGATGTTGCTGTGTCCGCTGTCGGCAACCGGTCACAGTTGCCGTCAAAAATGTATGTAAATTTATAAATGTTGCTTGTATCTGCAACTGACAACTTCTAGTGTCTAGTTGCTTACACAAAAAGTGGTCGACACACGTTTGCGCAGTTGCCGCTTGATTTCGTTTCGATTGTATGAACATTAAATATTTAACAGTGGCTTGTATCCGACACAGGACTCAAAAGTGTCCACGTTTGCGCACCGCCTAAGGTGGTAGCGAGTTAACTTGGAAGGAGCATACCAGTGTAAATTTGGGCCACACCCCTAATTGGCTTCTACAAGCCATCGTACTAGAACTTTAAATCGCTTGACGGCACTTTTTTCGCGATAGACGACGTTTTAGTACCTATTCGGCCAAAAAAGATGCAATTTTTTAAAAATTTTAATAACATTATAAATTCCTTACTAATATTATAAATGTGAAGTTTGTTGGTTTGTCCTTCAATCACGCCGCAACAAGGCTACGGATCGACGTGATTTTTTGGATGGGTATAGTTGAGGACCTGGAGAGTGACATCGGCTACTTTTTATCCCGGAAAATCAAAGAGTTCCCGAGGGACTTTAAAGACTATATCCACGCGGACGAAGTCGCGGGCATCAGCTAGTGCTAAATAAAAGGACATGGATATTACCTTGTCCATATCCGTGCTGGCATACTGGTAGAGTTTGTTGTTGGAGCTGAAGATGATGAGGGCGATCTCGCAGTCGCATAGCACGCTCAACTCATACGCTTTCTTCATCACCCCGAATTTGCGCTTGTTGAAAGTCACCTGGAAAGAAAAATATTTTTCTTAAGCTGCAAGCGCTTCATCAGAATATTTATACTGTAGGTACCTATTATATAATGAGCCTCTATTATACTAGGACGTGATAGCCTAGGTTGGCCTCCTTTTCAGGGGTTGGAACCACAAGGCTCCTCTAACCACCATTTCAGTTAAATTTCTTTTTCTTAATAAACTGATACGCGTTTACTGCTGGACATAATCTCTCTTGCATAGATTACCATACGCCTTGTTCTTGCGCCGCCTCAACAGTTTTCGAACAATATTCCCCGTCCAGTACTCGAAGACTCTTTGTATAGTGTTTGTGTTTGAAGAGTCTTTGTATACTTAGTGCTTGTTGCCAGTGATGACTTATGGTTCCGAAACATGTTCGGCTAACTATAGGTTTTATAAAAATACTCAGGGTGAGTGACTCTGACTCAGCAGGCGATGGCGATGGAGAAATCAAATGCTATGCGAAATCAAATCAGGGAAACATAATAGCTATTTATGCAACTGCATCGTAATGAGGGTCATTTTAATTCGAGTGCTGTTTTTTGATACGAGGCTTGCCGAGTATCAAAATAGGATAGTACGAGAATTAAAATGACTAATTACGTTCAGTTGCATACAAGATTTTATCTACGACAAGGAAAATAAAATCATTGACAAAATACACCGTAGGCTCAATAGAGTAACAAAAAGTAACTCCGTAAGCCGCCACCAGCCGCCTGTGGCGCCTCTGTCAACAAAAAGTAACTCCGTAAGCCGCCACCAGCCGCCTGTGGCGCCTCTGTCGTATGAACGGTACAAAAGTGCCAGAACTCAGAGCCTTAGCTTTAGGTATCCTATTTTAAGAAGATAACCATTTCGATTCAGCTCCCATACAACGAGCTGCATCGAAATGAGAAGCAAAATCGAAAGAGGGTTCATTTCGATTCAGCTGTCAAATTCGAAATTGGAACTTTTCGATGTTGGAGTAGATAAATAATATTTAAAACATGCCAGCAGTACTCATACAGTCAGTACTCGTATGTAGGTCGTCTTGAATCTTATTCCTAACATCCCGTGACAAAAAAATAGCTCACGACGCGTAGGAAATTGACGCATTTGAAATGTTTGGGAAGAGTTGGCGTTATTCCAAAACTGTTCCAATTTATAATAGAACAATGGAGCACCACTAAAATGTCATCTGTATGTTTGTAAGATGATCACAAGCATTTTCATTAGGCAATTCTAAGGGCATTATTTGGAGTTTTGCCAGCGTTCATGCTTCATGATCTGTGAAGCAGTGAAAACGGACCTATCAGGCCAGGGACTAATGTATGTTACATTGGAATTTAAGGTGAATTCTATTTGCGCGGAAAAATTGCCTAAGAAAATTTTGGACATTCCGTTTAACCGAAAACAGATGTGGAAAGAGATAGACTCTGAGTCAAACGCTGAGAGAGTTAGAAAAGATAATACAATCATGATCAGTGCAACTGATAGAAAACTTCGACAGTTCAAGTGCTAAACAGTCTTTCTACAGTAGTATGTAGTTAAGAATACTCATTTGGATACTGACAGTGCGAGAGAGTGCGCTTCTAGCGGCGACTTTTACTGACGTCAGTAGGTATTTCTTCTCGAGGTCGATGCGGTAAGTGAAGGAATGAAAGTAAAATAAAAAGTATTATTTAGAATTTATTGCCTCTATAGATATTCTATATTTTTAACCGACTTCAATAAAGGAGGAGGTTCTCAATTCATCAGAATCTTTCTTTTTCTGTATGTTTACCGATTACGCGAAGACGCCTGAACCGATTTGGGAAATTCTTTTTTGTTTGAAAATGTGAACTTCCCAGGTGGACCCCATTTAAATTTTATCGAAATCGGTCGAGTTTGAAGTCGGTTTTTAAAAATATTTTTTTATATTAGATTATATTGTGTCTGATAGAAAAAGAAATATTTAATTTCGACGAAGCCAGTCCCCCGCATGCATTATCAAATAAAATTTTGTAAATTAGGTCAGTCATTAACCAAATGACAAATTCATCCAGTCAAAAACAATGACAAGGAAGTAAAAGGAAATAATTTATTTACATTTCACAATTGTTTGGAGTATCCTGAGTATACCTACTGCATTACTACACACACAGTGCAAGAAACAAAGAAATTGTTGTGTTAACATTTTAAAGCGACGCAGAAAGTTATCGCACTTAATTAATGGGCCATGGACATCGCAATGGAGGACTTTTATCGTATAAATTATGTGTGTACATTTTTTTTATTAGCTTCAGTGTAAATTGATTTTGATCTCCGGATGCTGCAACATTCTGTGCACGAAATTCTCGTACCGTTTACACTAAGTATAATTTGTCAAACGGAATAATTATTGGAACGAAAGGCGAAAAAAGTGTAAGAATTTTTATTCACGACCCTTGTTGCCTTCTTTTATAACACACATTCCATTATAGCTTTGGTGGCGTAGCGGCTAAACGAAGGAACTATCGGTTCGGGGGTTCGAATCCTGACTTCAGATCGTGTCTTTCTTTTTAAAAATTTTTGGAACGAAGTTTTATAGAAAAGAAACTCCAAACAAAATTTTTGCGGCATTCACTAACGCCATCTATTGTGGTCAGCGTGAACTTGCTTTAAAGTCTGCTTATTTTTTACGAGGTGGCTCTAACATGTGGCGAGAGATGGCGTTGATTCTAAAAGGTAATATTTTAAAAGGCACTTCGTTCCCACCGAGTGTTCCACGACACTCACGCGTTTATCTTCTTCTTTATCAACCAATAGACGTCCAGTGCTGGACATAGGTCTTTTTCATAGGTCGTTTCATGGAATCCCACTGTATATTAAAAATATCTCGGTCTTGCGCCTCCTGGATCCAGCTTCCCCCTACGACTCCTATATCGCTGGTCCACCTAGTGGGGGGTTTACGAACACTGAACTTTTCGGTGTGAAGTTACCGCTCCAGCTACAGTACCTTGGGACCCCAACTACTATCGGTTCTTCAAACTATATGCCCCACCAATTTCCACTTCATCTTCGCAACTCTCTGAACTATGTCGGTAACTCTCTGAACTATGTCTCCATCGTCCGATAGTTACCCTGAGCCTTCTTATAAAGCCCATGATAGTTAAAGACCATGTTTCGGATCCATAAGTCATCACTGGCAACAGACATTGTTTGAAGACTGGGCTTTCAGGCACTGAGGGATTTTAAAATGTTATTACTTCGCCAAATCACCGCGGACAAAACGCCGATGAAAATTTTCCGCGAATGAATTTCCGCTTGCTGATTTCCTTTCGATTTCTTCCTTTGAACTTGCCTTATTCAGATCAGAACCCTTATTAGACCTGCATTTTTTACGGAAAAAGGAGGAGGATCTCAATTCGTCGGAATCTTTTTTTTATGTATGTTCACCGATTACTCGAAGACGT
Organism: Oeneis ivallda; assembly: GCA_029955525.1. Classification (NCBI taxonomy): domain Eukaryota; kingdom Metazoa; phylum Arthropoda; class Insecta; order Lepidoptera; family Nymphalidae; genus Oeneis; species Oeneis ivallda. The sequence goes on from JARPMR010000003.1 coordinate 23,870,109, forward strand.
GTGAACGGATCTGAAAAATTCTTTTTTTGTTTCAAAGGGCATACTTCCCAGGTGGTCCCATATAAATTTTATCGAAATCGGTCGAGTGGTTTTTAAAATATCAACAATAAATTAAATAATTTGTATAGTGTGTGTGTACCTAATGTAGTAAAGCGGGAGTTTGAAGTTGGTTGTTTAAAAATAATTTTTTATATTAAATTATTTCTATACAGATTCTACGTTTTTTCTGTTGTCTTATAACTGGGAGGTCTCGGGTTCGATTCCCGGCGGGGTCAATTTGGGAATTTATAATTTCTGAATTGTCTCTGGTCTGGTCTGGTGGGAGGCTTTGGCCGTGGCTAGTTATCACCCTACCGTCAAAGACGTGCCGCCAAGCGATTTAGCGTTCCGGCACGATGGCGTGTAGAAACCAATTAGGGGTATGGGTTGAATGTTCACTGCCATATCCCTTCCAAGTTAGCCCGCTACCATCTTAGACTGCATCGTCACTTACCATCAGGTGAGATCGCAGTCAAGGACTAGCTTGTCATCTAATAAAAAAAAAAAAAAAAAAAAAAACGTACCTACATAATGATATGTTCAAAATCTGAAGATGATGAGAAGTAGATTTGCGGTTCGGAAGCCTAGTGAGATAGCTAATTTCCATAAACTTCCATAAGATCAATAAATCTTTGTTTGAGAAAGATGAGAAGGATAATATTGTTATCGGATCTGAACTGAACACAATATTTTGTTCCCTCGTAAATTCTATTTTGTTTTCGGAGTTTTATTTTTGATAAATATAATCAATTTCCGGGATTCGCTCTCAATTTGTATCCTGTTTTTATTTTCTTTATCGCACATAACTTTACATAAAAACATAAAAAAATACGAAACTACTTGAAAACCTCTTCCTTTTTTTCGTCGGTCGATAATTCATTTTCGTTTCATCGCATAATTTTTGAATATTTATAAAAGACTTACTTAGCTAAACTTAAATTATTTATTTTTCATCAAGAAAAAAGTGCGAGTGATTTATGCTATGCACAACATGCATTTAGGACAATATATTCGGAACATAACTAATTTCTCTTACAAAAAGTTACTACTTACATGAATATATTATATTATTTTCTTTTGTAGGTCGCTTCATCTTGAATATTAAAGTAGGTATGAAAACCAATTTCCGGTGGCCAAATTTTTTACTATTATATCCAAAGAGTAATTAAACTGGCCACATTATGTTTAATATATTTTTTTTCACATCGCTGTCACCTACTTTTAAGCACAACATAAACACTAGCAAAAGTGAATTGACCTTCGCAACTTTTAGCCGTCTCATCCTCTATCGCACGACCAGTACATCACGACCCCCTCCTACCATGATTTTTTCGAACAGATGAACGGGTTGGATGAAGCACCGTGGCTCTAAGAGGACTGGGCAAGGGCATGTAGTCGTATAATTAATAAATAAATTAGTAGCGGACGCGGTCGTTGTCCCTAGCGATATAATGTTTGCAGCGAGCTCAGAGCTGATATGCCCCATCTGTTAGGTCAGACCACTAAGGTCATCTCCCTCGCACAACCTTGTGTTTGATTTTTTATTTCATTTTTTATAAGATTTACATACAAATCTTTGAGCCCGTGTTACTTATATCTAAACAAAATATTTTTACAGAAATCTGACAAATGAGACAACTATATTAGTTTACTAGCTGACCCGGCAAACCTCATACCGCTAACTTGTCTATACAAACAAAAACAAATTAAACAAATACTACTACTACTAGAACAACTACTAAAACTACTACAAGTACTAATACAACTACTATTACAACTACTATTACAACTACTACTACTACTATTACTACTACAACTACTATTAATAATGTATTTTGTCCAAAAAATAAAAAAAAAATTGGGGTGGGACAACCACTTATTATCACTTCTCATACTGGTAAAAACAGTTTAAACACAGTTTTTATACAAAAAAATTCATAAAAATCGATCAAGCCGTTACAAACACTGCGACACGAGAATTTTATAATTATATATAGATACGTCATAAGCAAAATTTTATTGACTTTGATAGCATAGATTTAGGACTGAGAGAAAATTGCGGCAATTTATAGTATTTTAAACAAAGCAGTGATAACCTTGTGGTTAGTACTGCGGTCTTCTATTCGGGGGGTCGCTGATTCTATCCCGGGCACGCACCTCTGACTTTTCTAAGTCATGGAAATCATCGTAAAGAAACCTCCACACCTAAGATAATGTTCTCAAAGGTGTGTGAAGTCTGCCAATTTGCATTGGGCCAGCGTGGTGGACCTATAACCCTTCTCTGAGAGGAGACCTGCGCTCAGTAGTTCATCAGCAACACATCAACGTCTGGTTGATGGGGTTGCTGATGATGATTTTAATCGAGCTTTGTTTGTTACATATTGTGATCGTGCACGCTCGACTCTTAGAGAGGCTAAGGTCTCTACAAATCCTCAATTAAGTCTCAATAGCACAAAGGTTAAAGGTGCAGACTGAAAACAGAAAGGTCGACGGTTCGATCACCCGTTGCACTGTTGTCGCTGCACTATTGTCGTACCCACTCCTAACACAAGCTTTCCGCTTACTTGGAGGGGAGAGGAGAATATATTATTATTCGCATTCAGCTTACATTCAATCGCTACGCTCCTCGTATACGCTTCCTATCATATTACTAATATTATAAATGCGAAAGTGTGTTTATTAATTTGTTGGTTTGCCCTACAATCACGCCGCAACAGAGCTACGGATCGACGCGATTTTTTGCATGGGGTATAGTTTAGGACCCGGAGCACTCTTCAGGTCCTCAACTATACCCCATAGGCTACATACATACACAGGCTACTTTTTATCCCGTAAAATTAAAGAGTTCCTGAGGGATTTTAATTATTAAATCCACCCGGACGAAGTCCCGCGACTTCCCGCGCATCAGCTAGTAAGTAAATCTTCATAGATTTACTTTCTTTCTAAAAAAAGTCGAAATAAACGGCTATACCTAATTTCTTATATTATTGAAATAAAATTATTATGAAAACCTAACTTAATTTAAGGTCTAGTCGGTAAGTGGCTAATAATTACATTCTTACATTAAAACATGGATACAAAATTATTTGTGAGTAATAAATTCGCGATTAGCGATCACTAGTTAGTGTGCCACGTGACTTCTGAACTTAATTTGTATTTTGTATTTAATGAGTAATTTGGTTGTTTCTTTCCATTAATTTATGCATATTACTAATAGGAATACTTAATTGGTTATGTTAAATAGAATTCATTGTTTGACTGTTTTGTTTGCTATTGCATAACATAAAAATACTATAATCGATTATTGGCAATATTTATATTTTATATAGGTATGTAAATGCAAAAAAAATTAAAAGATACTTTCCTTAATATGCTACAAAAAACATCAAAATGATTTCCGCACAACCACAGACGTGTTGCAGGGAGACATGTATCGTGCGCAAGACCGAGTCCAAGCAAGAGACCTTTGTCCAGCCGTGGACGTCTATACCTATATATATGTAGTTGAGAATCTATATTATGTTAGAATCATAGATATAGGGTTAGTAGCTTAGTTGCTAATAGATACCGCCCTACCTACAACCAATAGCACCATAAATGGGGCAACTAATATCAAAGTTTGTGTGAAAGCAACAAAAATGGGTTGCTACGAGACTATGTGGGTACGCCAGATGAGGCGTAGTACCTACTGTAAATTGGACGGTATATATTATTGCATATACCTTCTAGCGACTAAGCTACCAGTCCTTAAGGATGAATATACGGGTCTGCCCGCGAAATTCAAATTTAATTTGGTTTTTCGCAATTTGTAAACTAATACGACAAAGCAGGCTTATGGCATTCTAATTGCGACAATGGCAGTATCATCTTCAATTGTTTATATATATCTACATCATACATAAAAATCTTTACTTGAAAGTGTCCAGTTTAAGCAATTAATCAAAATATCGACTAATTTGTGAGTAACTCACGTCCAACTCAGTATTTTGATTAATTTCTTAAACTGGTCACTTTCAAGTAAAGATTTTTATGTAAACCTGTGAAGATGATAATTCCACTGGAGCAATTAGAAGACCATAAGCCTACTTTGTCGTATTAGTTTAGGTACAAATTGCGAAAAACCAAATTAAATTTGAATTTCGCGGGCAGACCCTTGTCTTCCACCTTAATCTATGGTAGGTGAGAATGTACAAACCTGTCGATTCCGTTCATCTGTGATCCGTGATATTTGTATTTTCTTCCGTCCCATGGTGGCAGCAATCTTGGAGGGGGTGTGAGGAACGGGGGGAGAACAAGAGTGGCCGGGCGGCGGGCTGCTTCTTTGGACGTCAACAGCTGCTATCTGCGGACAAGGGAAACTGAACCTTAATATTTTATCACTAGCTGATGCCCGCGACTTCGTCCTCGTGGATTTAGTTTTTAAAATTCCTCGAGAACTCTTTGATTTTCCGGGATAAAAAGTAGCCTATGTCACTCTCCAGGTCCTCTACTATACCCATGCAAAAAATCACGTCGATCCGTAGCTCTGTTGCGGTGTGATTGAAGGACAACCCAACAAACCAAAAAAAACACAAAACAAACATACTTTCGCATTTCTAATATTAGTATGATTTGGTTGCTAGTATCTTATACCTACATGTTGGTTATGAAACCATTTTATTTAATATAGGTAATATTTAATTTTAAACTGTTGTGTAAATGCCACGTAAAGTATAAAGAAATTATATTACTTAGGTATGGATTTTTGGGCCAGGAAACCTCGTGGGCGTCCCCACAACACCCTACCAAAGTTTCATCACAATCTGATCAATGGTTTCGGAACCCAAGGAAGGAAAAATATACAAACATTGATTTTATAGATAGATAGATAATCCCTGTGAATGATTGACTGACAGATGTCGCAAAACCTGAACTGGCAGACCCATGGCAGAGCTAAAGATTTGAAGGTAAGAGGAGTAGGAGTCTTTGAAATTCTATCCCGAAAGGAATTATTTTAAAAAAACCTAAATCCGTGTATCATCGGCTTATTATACCTACACGTAGAATATAATTTAAATATGTTATGAAGTTATGATAATAGAATTATAGTGCCAAGATTGCAAAAACATTTCAGTTCCAACATCATCACATCAACAAAATTTTTCCTTTTCATCTACATTCGTATTATCAATCGTATCAATCAACACTATGGTTGTAAGAGTTTTCATCATTGTCATCATCATTAGCAACCTATCAACGGCTCACTACTGAGCGCAGGTCTCCTCTCAGAGAAGGGTTCTTGGAGAGTTTTAGGTACTTAGTACAAATTTTTTGATAAAGATTTCAAGCTTCGCCTGTGCGAAAATACATTAACTTCATACGTTCAATGTTGGTGGTCTAATACGTAGATACGATAAAGGTAAACGTAAAATCATTACTGATTCAATACAGTGTCCCCTTATCAATAAAAATGCAATCACAAACAAAACTCGGAGGCACCCGAGCGCCGTGAGCATTAGCGTATCCATAATACATCAGTTAGGTCACAGATTTGCATAATGACCCCCACTGTACTCGTAAAGCCCCTATAACCTCGTTTTGAAGTGAAAACTTCTTTAGGCGCGTTGAGCACTTTTTTGGGTGAGCAAAAAACATGGATCGTCACCTGGAGATTTCAGTAAGCGTTTAACATTTTAGAAGTTCCCAAGCAACCTTGTACAGCGCAGCCGCCTTCCTTACCGTTTAATTTATACTGTCGCAGGTTCGAATCTCACTCACGAAATCGTAACAGTGCGCTTTTCTTATTTGTTTTTAATTATTTATTATAAACAAATCTAGTTTTCCCTTCTATCGGCAGTCCCTATGACTCCCAATTTTTTTGTGATCGAAAGATTTCAAGCATAAGATTCTGCTGAGTATTGAGAAGTAGGTACGTTAGGTGTTGTCTCTCGTTTAGTTACCTAGCCAAAGATGATAAAATATGTTGACTGCCAAAATGGAAAAAAACATTTTTTTTAAATAGCAATATTGCTAGCTAACTTAGTTTTAGTTTTTTGGTTGGGGGTGGGAGGCTTTTATCTGGGACATTATTCACCACCCTGTCGTCAGACAATTGCCGCTAAGCGTTCCGGTACGATAGGGTGTAGAAACCGATTAGGGGTTCGGGTTTTTATACTGCCATACCCCTTCTAATCCAAGATAGCCCGCTACAATCTTAGATATTGTCACCTACCAATAACCATCAGGTGAAATCGCAGTTAAAACCTAACTAGTTATCAAGTAACCTTATAAACTCAAGATAACTTAGAAATTATTTATATTCCCACATCGTCCATACCATATACATAACAGCGCTCACCACTCTGCCAGGTAAGTCGCCAAAACAACAACGATCTGAAGCTATACTAATAATATTTGAAAATTGCTTTGACATGTCATGCAATGTCAAATTATATTATTATGAAATATCAAAACAAAACTGAAATAATATTGCTTTAAGCGTTGGTAGTTGGTATTATAGGCCCAGTATTATAGGGCCTAGTATAGGCCCTATAATACTGGGCCGATACTACGTTGATATATTGACAAAATTACTTCCAATAAGTACGTCGTTGTCGAATAGATTTCAATGAACATAGTGACGACTTAACACCACACTGGTTAGTAACTTAATGAAATCGTTTAGAATTTCGTTCATAATTGCTACTTTATCTTATCAGTCGAAAATCTTAATTAGTCTTTTGATTGATAGGTACTGTAGCGATTAATTAACGCATGCATGTCACATGAATAAATATGAGGCGTAACCTTAGAAGAGATTTTTTTTTGCAATTACAGATTTGTTACTAAGATCCGCAGTCAATTTTTATTAGAATTAAATAGAATAGAAATATTTTTTATTCAAATAAACTTTTTACAAGTGCTTTTGAATCGTCTGGCTCTACCACTGGTTCGGAATGCCCTTCCTGCCGAGAAGAACCAGCAAGAAACTCGGCGGTTGCTCTTTTCAAAACAAATTTACAATACAAATTTACAATACAGTAAATACTATGCTATATATGCAGTGTTTCCACAATGAGGGAAGTTCCAAAAATGCATACCGACTAACTTCTATCCTAAGATGGGCATACATAAAGTAGCCCCATTCCCGCCGGTGGAACCCGTTCACGAGCATGACGCATGACCCAGCCGGAGCTTCGCTCAGCCATATTTGAGGGAACGTTACATTACGAACGTAACGAATTAGATTCACAAAGAAGATAATTTATCTACTACCATGGCCCATGGGACGGCAGAAAATACAAATATCACGGATGACATATGAACGGAAACGGCAGGTTTGTACTTCTTCTTCTTTATCAACCGATAGACGTACACTGCTAAACTAAGGTCTCGTGCAAGCACTTCCACAGGCCTCAGTCTCGCGCCGCCTGGATCCAGTGACTCGCTGCGACTGGTCTGATGTCGTCGGTTCACTTAGTGGGAGGGGTCTGCCAACAATGTCTCCCGGTGTGGAGTCGCTTTTCTGGCACAACAGGGCCCCCGAGTCCATCAGTTCTTCGAGCCATGTCTATGTAGGTACTACAAATGGAGATCAGAGGTGCGATTGTATTAAGTTGTTCCATTGATCGTAATCGTATTCGATGACACTAGCGTCAAAGTAAAATAAACCATAACTGCATTGAATTAGAGCTCAATTTCGTGTATGCGTTCTTATACGTTAAGGTATGCACGATACGCTCCGTTAAAATCGTTTGTACTGAATTTGTGACTAAATCAATACCTACAAGGATTATTTTACTTTGACGCTAATGTCATCGAATACGAATACGACCAATGGAATAACTTTTAGAAAATTGGTACCCTGTTATCATAGTCCGTAAAGTCACAGCATATAGTACCAGAGTACTCATAATACAATTATTAGTAAAAAAAAAATTTACTTGTACTAGGTATAGGTATTAGGTAGGTAGTTATACCAGTCACCACTAAGCTTTTATTATTTCATGAAGTTATTCAGTATAGAAGGCTTTACGTTCGCAGTGTTTGTGTTGGATTTCGTATTTCCCTTGAAGTTCATAAAGTAGTGTTTAAACAGTTTTCCCTACATTGTGCGCGTGTGGTCACGCACACATACTTTCACCGTTCCTATACGTGAAATTGCTTCAGTAAGAGTTGCACTTAAATATGTATGTAGTAGTGGTGACGGTCAATGTGTGGGTCAAATATAAAACCGAACTTACACTACGGATTAAATAAATATTTTAACACATTCATTTTACGTAAACATTTTTCATGTTATTCTCGCTTTGCATAATGTTCATTGTGTTACCAACTTTATTTATGTAAAGCTAATACGATTTTCCTAACTTAAGCTTTTATTTTAAAATCAAATACATTTTATAATAATTATTAAGTGTAACAAATTAAATAATAAAAAAATGTAATACTTTCTCTCGGAGTACGACTCTTTTAAACTAAACCTAACCTACCTACTTGAATAATAACATAAATAGGTATTATACCTTACACGATAAAGAGTTAAAATATTTTAATTTTGAGAAAAAGCTTGGTAGGGTGCTAAAAGTTTCTCTCGTATTATTGTCGACTCGAGACATTGTTTTTTATTCGTTCGATACTTAAAATGTCACTTCCAGTTTCAATGTTGAAACAAGATTTTGGCTAAAACTTCAGTCCTTCCAGTAATCGAATAAAACAAAACAAAACCGGAGTTCATAATTATCTGTCAATTTTATTGTTAACTTCTACGTAAAAAGATACGCGACCCTCGTCCTCAAGTTTATTTTTGCGTAAAATATATTAAATATACATAACTAGTTATAATCGCACCAACCTGTTAAATGTAAGTCAATTTCCTTTAACTAGTCCTTTAGTATTTAATTATGATGTAATTCGAGAGTGCGTAACACAAACACAATAAATGTTAAGCTTTAGCATAGCTTTTATCGCGGGCTTTGAGCGCGGCGACCGAATCAAGAAATTCCGTAACGAAAATAAACCTAACACCGTCGTTTCAGTTCGGCAGACTTCGGCACTGTGTTTGTGAGCGTGCGACTAGAAAATGCTATGCAATAGCTTTACCGCGGCAGTCCCCGAGTGCCATACGTATTTTTTTTAACCTAACCTTAACCACGGTTCATGCAATAGGATCGAAATATCAACAACATCTATGGGAATTTGCGGTACGTAGGTACCTTCTACTCGTATGATACATACAATTATTGTCATTAAACCACGAAAACGTAAATCTAAAATTTTTAGTCCTTTAGTCTACTATGTCATTAACTTGATATTAATACTATTGATCGAAAAATGTATTCTTTCTTTGGTTCAGTCTTTACGTGGTTATAATATTATGTATTGAACGTCATAATTCGTCAAATAGACTTTCGGCCCTCCACATAAAATGAAACATCGCGAAAGTTTGCTCCAAAGGCTGTTAAAACTTTTATATAACGTGTTACCTTTACCCGCTAAAGATTTCATGCCTGCCTTGGCACGTGCTAAGCATAATATAAAATACGTTTACTGCACGTGTAAACGCAGCTTAACCCTGGGGGAGAAGTACAGTGAGTAGGTATGCAGGGAGAGGGTGTCAGGTCACTGTGTTTGTAGGTGGCTTGTAGGTGGCATTGCGTTTAATCAGCCATTATCAACCGCTGTGACGGTAAATCTTTTCTATTGCATAAGCATTTATTAATTTAATATTTTTACTGCTTAGAACGTTATTTAAATTACGCCATATTAGAATTTTATATTATGATTTTTAATGAATGAGTGAATGAATGAAAATGATTTTCAAAAAAGTTCAACATGGTATAAGAAATGGAGCCCAACACATTTTGTATAACGAGGCCCATACTACCAAATACCAATACTAACGCATAAAGCGTTATTTTTCAATTTATTTGTTTTGACATGTCAAACAATGTCAAGCTTAAAGAACTTACCTACTTCAGAAAGTTAAAACAAGATCAACAAGAAATTACTTTAAGGTTGTCATTATAATATGATATCTCTAATTCTCCTTTAGGCGTTGGTAGTATAGGCCCAGGGCTGTTGTATGAATTTATATTAATCAACACAATAAAATTAAAAATGACATTTAACATTAAGACCACTCTAATTTAAGACTAACCTAAGGGGAAGGAATATGTGGTAATAAACGTTGAAGATTGATGCTCTGGAGTCTGGAGTATTGGAGGCGAATGATAAAAATCTCTTTAGTCTCAAACAGAGATAAAAGAAGCAAGCCTTATCTCTGGTCACCAAGAACTCGACATCAAAGAGCGTCTTTCAGCGTTAGTATAAAGTCACATAATTAAAGTTCTCACGTCTCACATCTTCCGACACGAGGATGACTCCATAGAGAGCCTCCAGGGTAAAATGGAAGACACCAGTGGGTGAGGAATGTTGCTCATGCGATGACCTACAGTTATAAGGTCTTGGGCGGCTAACTGCAGGAGTGTTTTCTAGCAGGGAGAAGCGATGAATGCTCAGGAGACAAATGACATTTGCCCCGAAAACAGCGTTTCTTCATGATCACTACTATTCTGCCAAGAGTGTGGCAAGGAATTAATATTACCTACTGATTACTATAAGACTGATTTTGAGCAAAAGTAGGGTTTAGGGGACCTTTATACCATGCCAACAGATGAGTAAAATATTATAAATTTAGAGGGGAAAGCGACCTCAGAAAATTGAGCACACTGTAGGGTAGATATCATTAAAGGTAAAATGAAGAATAATTTTTTCAAGAATGATTCATTAATTTCAAGTAAAAATTTACGTAAGCCTTTGACGCCTCACGTAATTCAATATTAGGAAAATAATAATAAACATTTCCTATAAATTCCCTAGCATGATAAAAGGCTTTATTTTTTTAACCTTAATATTTATAAACAGTATCGACCTAATAAATAAAATTAATACGTAAAATAATAGGTAGGTACTTATATCAATTGTAAGTAGGCATAGTTATATGTCCACCAATTCGCATTGGGCCAGCGTGGTGGACTATGGCCTATAACCCTTCTCTGAGAGGAGACCTGCGCTCAGTAGTGAGCCGTTGATGGGTTGCTAATGATGATGATGATGATGATAGTTATATGCTGATGGCGACCCCGCACCGGGAAGCCCCCCCCCCCCCCCCCCCCCCACTAGGTGGACCGACGCGAACAAGTCGCAGGGAGCCGCTGGATTCAGGCGGCGCAAGACCGTGGCCTATGGAAGGACCTTTGTCCAGCTGTGGACGTCTGTCGGTCGATGAAGAAGAAGGAGATAGTTCAGTTAGGCAGAAGTTAGAGAGGGGGGAAGCTGTATCGTGCCGCTACGCGAGGCGCTGTGGACGGACGTGATGGATACGTGCTCTCCGAGGCACGGGGGTGACTCACCGCCATCTTCCTAACTTCAGGCTAGTACTGAGAATTTCTTGATAGAAAAATCAGATAATTTTTTTTTGGCCCGACCCGGTAATCGAACCTAAGACCTCGTCATATGTTGTTGAAAATGCTTACCACTAGACCAACGAGGCAGGCAGAGGTGTCACTGTGGCCAGCAAGAATTCGAATTTAAAAAAAGTGGGCATGTATCGGTTGATGATGTAGTCAGTAGTTCTACTACTGAGATAGCAGCTGTGATTAGGGGAGGAGTGACCAATAGATACGAGAGGGTTGACGGTTGGGTGTAAAAATCTGTAGTAACAAAATCACGTGTTTAGTTTGTAAGTTACTTAGTTTGACAAGAAAATCGTGTTTACGTCAACTTTAAATCAATTTTAGTGAAGCGAACGTTAAGCTGCGAACCCTCGCCTTACCTTTTTTCTCGCGGCTCATTACATTTTTCTTCAAAGGATAATATAGGCGTGAAGCGTGAAACGTGAGTTGGCGGAAAATTGTAATATGTTTTTGTAAATTTCAAGCTTAAAGTCCACCTACTTATATACATACTTGCTAACTCATTTAGTAGTAATTTTAAATAAGAATGAAAGTTATTTCCACTAGGTATAGGGAATTCTAGTATTCAAAAGTGGGCTTCCGGACACGAAAGTGTGTTTGTTTGTTGATTAGTTTTTCTATAACGCAGCGACTGATCTAGAGAGTAACATACGCTAAAGCAAAGGTTTCCTACCGAATTTTGGAAAAAAAAAACAAACTACTCATTGAGGATTGTCACATGACCGAAGCTATGACATACGTCCTTGGTAGAGTCTGGGCCAATATAGTGCCGGGATATTCAAAAACCGATTTTCAATCATGTATGTTTTAGGTAGGTATACATAATATATCTATAACGCTTTTACTTTGTGAACTATAATTAACTAGCTGATGCCCGCGACTTCGTCCGCGTGGATTTAGTTTTTAAAATCCCTCGGGAACTCTTTGATTTTCCGGGATAAAAAGTCACCTATGTCACTCTCCAGGTCAACTATACCCATGCAAAAAATCACGTCGATCCGTAGCCCTGTTGCGGCGTGATTGAAGGACAAACCAACAAACCAACAAACAAACACACTTTAGCATTTATAAATAATATTAGTAAAGATTATTATCGTTATAAGATCCTCTTGTAAAGCAATACGGGTAAAGGTACTACCTGCTGAATGGCAGTAAAAGATTAAACCTGAAATTCTGTAGAGCATCAGTCATTGTATGTAATGAAAGCTCGGATGTGAGCGTGGGTTGATAACACACGCCTACCCATAGCCTTCTATGACGTAGGTACTTACCAACTATAGTCTAAGACTATGAATACATATATGTCTAGAAGGAGTATCGCGCTACTAAAGAACGAAAAAAAACAGGCCAATGAGAATATGCTAGTGTGCGTGACGTGAGTGCCGCGCATGCGCGGCGTGGATTACTGAGCGTGCGTAATGATACCAGGTACGCAGGTGATTCCAATAAAATGGGGAGAATTATGTCATTAAAATTTTTAAACTTTAAAAATAAAATTAATATCTACTTTTTTTTTAATTTTTATCATAAAACAATAATTTTATTACTACCTTTAACTATAGTGAGTTATTGTATTTAGTATTTTGTTTTAGATAAATGGTTTCCAAAATTTTAAAAAGTCAGCTCCATACTGAAATTCTTTGTTATTGCACCGATGTCGTTCAAAATCGATATTTAGGGTCCCCTAGCGTCAAATGAGAGGAAATGGTTGCCAGTATTTTTTTAAAAGTCAGCGCCATATTGAAATTCTTTGTTATTGCAGCGATGTCGTTCAAAATCGATATTTAGGGTTCCCTGGGGTCAAGAAAGACGAATTGGTGGCCAAAATTTTAAAAAGTCAGCGCCATATTGAAATTCTTTGTTATTGCACCGATGTCGTTCAAAATCGATATTTAGGGTTCCCTGGGGTCAAGAAAGACGAATTGGTGGCCAATATTTTAAAAAGTCAGCGCCATATTGAAATTCTTTGTTATTGCACCGATGTCGTTCAAAATCGATATTTAGGGTTCCCTGGGGTCAAAAAAGACGAATTGGTGGCCAAAATTTTAAAAAGTCAGCGCCATATTGAAATTCTTTGTTATTGCACCGATGTCGTTCAAAATCGATATTTAGGGTTCCCTGGGGTCAAAAAAGACGAATTGGTGGCCAAAATTTTAAAAAGTCAGCGCCATATTGAAATTCTTTGTTATTGCACCGATGTCGTTCAAAATCGATATTTAGGGTTCCCTGGGGTCAAGAAAGACGAATTGGTCGCCAAAATTTTAAAAAGTCAGCGCCAAATTGAAATTCTTTGTTATTGCACCGATGTCGTTCAAAATCGATATTTAGGGTTCCCTGGGGTCAAAAAAGACGAATTGGTTGCCAAAATTTTAAAAAGTCAGCGCAATACTGATAATCTATATTTAGGGTCCCCAAGCGTCAATAACAAAAAATTTCAACATGGCGCTGACTTTTCAACATTTTGGCAACTATTCCCTCTCTTTTGACGCTAGGGAACCCTAAATATCGATTTTGAACTACATCGGTGCAATAACAAAGAATTTCAATATGGCGCTGACTTTTTAAAATTTTGGCAACGAATTCGTCTCTCTTGACCCCAGTGAACCCTAAATATCGATTTTGAACGACATCGGTGCAATAACAAAGAATTTCAATATGGCGCTGACTTTTTAAAATTTTGGCCACCAATTCGTCTTTCTTGACCCCAGGGAACCCTAAATATCGATTTTGAACGACATCGGTGCAATAACAAAGAATTTCAATATGGCGCTGACTTTTTAAAATTTTGGCAACGAATTCGTCTCTCTTGACCCCAGTGAACCCTAAATATCGATTTTGAACGACATCGGTGCAATAACAAAGAATTTCAATATGGCGCTGACTTTTTAAAATTTTGGCGACCAATTCGTCTTTCTTGACCCCAGGGAACCCTAAATATCGATTTTGAACGACATCGGTGCAATAACAAAGAATTTCAATATGGCGCTGACTTAAAAATTTTGGCAACCATTTCCTATTTTTGATCCAAGGTAACCCTAAACCCTATTTCCAACTCGATCGGTGAATCGCTAAATCGCTAAAGTCATAAAAACTCTCTCCCGGTAAAATATTCGTTTAAAAAAATAAAAAAAAATTTAAGATGAATATAAGTAAAAGAAAATCAGAAACGAAAAAGTTAAAAAAAATGAGAGGGGAATTCTTGAGTTCGATTATCGATGGAGACAATTTCGAAATTTATAATTTCTGAAATATCTCAGATCTGGTCTGGTGGGAGGCTTCGGCCGTGGCTAGTTACCATTCTACCATCAAAGACGTATCGCTAAGCTATTTAGCGTTCCGGCTCGATAGCGTGTAAAAATTTAATAAATCCTAGCTCATCCCCTTCCAAGTTAGCCCGTTACCATCTAAACTGCATCGTCACTTACCATCAGGTGAGATCGTAGAACAAGGACTGTCTTGGAAAGAAAATTAAAAAATGACATTATCTGCAATCGCTTTTCGAATATTATCGGTATCTACATTCTAAGGTTTCATTATTTATTAGGGAAATTTTGGGTTCGTAAACTGGCAACACACATTAAATGGCGAACTCTAATTTAATTATTTTCTACAAATTTCAATTTCTTATATTGCAGGAACTGATGTGCTTGAATGTTATTTACTGATGGTAGGTGATGTTATTGGTTATTTTAGATCGTCCTGTTAAGTTTGTTTCACATTTTATTTACCAAAAACCGCCATTTAAAAAAACAAAATATTGGCTCGCGAGCTCCATATCTGGTGATGACCTAATTCAAACTGAGCACGGGAAAAGGGCGTGAACCACATGTGGCAGCACAAATTTTCGACGCATTCACAGCCTTTAGGCTCCATCTTGTAAATCTTTGGTCTAAGATACGGTCTAAGATACGGTCGAGGATATAATTTAATATAAAAAATTCTTTTTAAACAGCCGACTTCAAACTTCCGCTTTACTTTATTACACGCACACTGTACAAAGTATATAATTTATTGTTGATATTTTAAAAACCAGCAAGCAGTGATAGCCTAGTGGTTAGGACTGTGTTCTCTTATTCGGGGAGTCGCAGGAGGTCGCATTGGGCAGTAGTGAGCCGTTGATGGGTTGCTGATGATGATGAATGATTTTAAAAACCGATCGACCGATTTCGATCGTTCGATCGGTTCGTGGATTTGTGAACTATAATGTGTGCAACATTATAGTTCCACGAATTATCCTTCGCACGACGAGTCATGTACAATGTACCTACATTGTATCCCAGTCGGGCAGGTGATGTACACTACATGATGAACTCTACACCGACAAATAAATATGACATTTTGACATGCCAATACAAAAACTATCAAGGCGTCATCTTTATTCTTTGTTTAAACACTACTCGGCGATTGTTAAATACTTTAACATCAGAAACTAATTATCATGAAATTGATTGAAGTTAACACGAATCGCCGCACAAAGGGACGTAATTATACGGCCATTTTGTAAAAGGCTTTTACAAAGATTCATTATTCATACTTTAAGGCTTCCCAGATTTTCAATACAGTTATCATAAAAATTAAATATTATATGATAAAACAATAGTATTTTAATGTAAATAAGAAAGCTGCGATGGCCTGGTGGTTAAGACAATCGCCTCCTTATTGAAGGGTCCGAGGTTCGAATCACCTCTAACTTTTCAAAGTTATGTGCGTTTTAAGCACTTAAATAAATAATAATTTAATATGAAAAATTCTTTTTAAAAAACCCGACTTCAAACGGCCCGCGCCACTACAAAGTATATACAATTTATTGTTAATATTTCAATAACCGTTCGACCGATTTCGATAAAATTTCAATGGGATCCTGGGAAGTATCACTTTCAAACAAAAAAAAAAGAATTTTCCAAATCGATTAAGGCATCTTCGAGTAATCGGTTAACATAAATAAAAAAAATCCGACGAATTGAGAACCTCCTCTTTTTTGAAGTTGATTAAAAAAAATATCACTCGAAAGGAAACATCGCGAGGAAAAATGAGAGTTCTTTATAACTCAAATAAGAAGTCTGCCAATCCGCAATTGGCACCCGTGGTGGACTATGGCCTAAGCCCTAAACCCTTCTTATTTTGAGAGGTGGATTTAGTGAATTGGGAGGAATAAATCCATCATGAGTAACCTAGAGTACGACTTGTAATTTCAAAAATAACTGTATTTTTGAAATAATTACAACCCTCAAGAGGTGATAAGTAAGGTGTGGACGAAGAACAGTTTGATTGAAGAAACGGTTTTTAGACCTAAATCCACAGGGACGAAGTTGTGGCCATCAAAATATCTAGATAAAGTTTATTGGAGTCGCGTGTAAGTAACTACATATTATGACACAACTCAAAAGCGTATTAGAGTGCATCTACCCTTGCTCTGCCATTTAATCTAATATTGTAACACAATTATGTGACTTACACAAGTGTATGCCAAGGCCGGGTGGCGATAAGTCATGAGTTGACACCTGTTTCTTTGACTTAGGTGAGTCTTTTATAAATATTCCGAATTAAGTTGGGGATCGGACGAAGTTGAGAGCAAAAGCTTGGTGAGCTTTTGCCCCCAACTTCTTCTGCGTGGAGTTTAGTTTTGGTTTCTTAAAAATGACCTATTATAATAATTATACTTGACATGAAAACGCAAGGTCAGGTCAAATTGATGAAGAAATCACGTCGTCATAGAAACTGTAATCTTCAAAATGCCGAAAAATGTTCGTTACCAATACCTATTTTTTCATTTAGCTACCTGTCGTAAGCAGAGCTTCGCAAAGCCTTTGTTGTCACGATCCGATCGACCAGACTGCGAGGAGGCAAAGTTTCTAAATAATGGATTGATGTTCAGCGAATGTCTGCCGAAATTGATGATCCCCTGGTACTTACAGCGATGAGCGGTAATTTATAAGTGGGAGGGTCTCTGGTTCGATTCCCGTTGGAGGCAATTTTGGAGTTTATGGATTCTTTTAATTGCCTCTGGTCGTGTCTCTCTTGATGCACAAATTAACTATTTCATTATGCGTTAAACCATAGAACTGCGATAAGTCCTTTGACGACCTCACTGGCTCAGTGGTGAGCGCTGTTGTCTTATAGAAGAGCGCTTAAGAAACTGAAAGCGAAACGCGCCGCTGGCCCCGATGGTATCCCGCCATATGTAGTTAGAGATTGCAACAGCGTTTTTGTTTCACCGTTGCAACATATTTTCAATTTATGTTTTAGGAATTCGTTTTACCCGGAAGTCTGGAAGACCTCACGTGTGGTACCCATACCAAAAAAGGCATCGAGTGCAGAGATAAGTGATTTCAGGCCTATTGCGGTATTGTCAGTTTTCGGAAAACTATTTGAATCAATTGTAGAATATCGAATAAGAAAGCAATTTGAGTACCAACTCTCAGAAGCTCAGCATGGGTTCCGAACGGGCCGCTCAACGTGCACTAATCTGTTGACCTTCTGGACTTATGTAACTGGTGTAGTTGACAAAGGTTCACAGGTGGATGCGGCTTACTTCGACTTCCAAAAAGCTTTTGATGTAGTGGACAACGATATTCTACTTAGTAAGTTTGCTTCAGTCGGGTTTACACCTTTATTACTTAATTTCTTCTCGAGTTACTTAAGAGATCGGAGGCAGTACGTGCAGTATGAGGGACATTGTTCGGAACCCTACTACACGTATTCCGGTGTAAGCCAGGGCAGTAATTTGGGCCCATTGGAGTTTTTGATACTGATCAATGATTTGCCAAGTGTAATCAATCATGCTAATTGCCTACTTTTTGCAGATGATTTGAAAATCTTTTTTCAGATTGAAAATTCCTTTGACGCTCAGATTCTGCAGCTAGATATTGATAATGTGTTGCAATGGTGTAGACAAAATAAACTGTTTTTTAACGAAAAAAAATGTGCAGTCATCACACTGACCCGTAAGACAGCTCCACTCATTGCAAACTATAAGTTGTGTGGATCGAGTATATCGAGAGTGACTGTAATTAGAGATCTAGGTACAATAATGACTGATGACCTTACATTTCGCGATCACATTAAAGACATTTGCACTAAAGCCTATAAAACCCTTGGCTTTGTGCTTAGACAAGCGCAGTATTTAAACTCTATTGCTGCAATAAAACTCTTGTATAATGCCTTTGTACGAAGCAGACTTGAAGCCAATGCAATCATATGGAACCCACACGAGAGTAAATATATAGACATGGTGGAGAAAATCCAAAAAAAGTTCATTCGCTGGCTTTATAGAAAGCAATACGGATATTGGGTAGGATATCCTACAATATACCCGAGCATGTTTCTCCTTGGTATGACTGGTTATGATACCTTGAAATTGCGGCGCAACGTAGCCTTACTCTCTTACATAGTCAGTCTAATCCAAGGGGAAAAAAGCAACTCGGATATATTGCAGTGTATTCGCTTGCACGCGCCGAATGATTATGCGGTTGCGCGTAGACGCACGTTATTTGCACTGCAACACCATAGAACTAAGCTAGTCCAGCAGGCGCCGGTGTCTCGTGCGCTGCGCTTGCTCAATGATTTGGTTCGCGAGAATCCGGGACTGGATGTTTTCCACACCCCACCCGATCAGCTCACGAAAAAGATAAAATTACTATTAGAAAATAGGTAATATTCCTAGTATTTCTAATTTTGTGTCTTTATTTTTATCTTTAAGTCTTATGTTATTGTTTATTATGTTTAGTTTTTCTTTTATTTTCCTTTAATAATGTTAATTAATGTTTTTTTTTTTTTATATTATTTGTATTATCTGTACTGAGTATAGTAGCCCCCGGAGATGAATTGGGCAACTGTAATGTCTCCCGGGGTATGTCTTAAAATAAATAAATAAATAAATAAATAAATAAATAACTGGGAGGTCCCGGGTACGATTCCCTGCGGGGTCAATTTGGGAATTTATAATTTCTAAATTGTCTCCGGTCTGGTCTGGTGGGAGGCTTTGGCCGTGGCTAGTTACCACCCTACCGTCAAAGACGTGGCGCCAAGCGATTTAGCGTTCCGGCACGATGGCGTGTAGAAACCAATTAGGGGTATGGGTTGATTGTTCACTGCCATATCCCTTCCAAGTTAGCCCGCTACCATCTTAGACTGCATCGTCACTTACCATCAGGTGAGATCACAGTCAAGGACTAGCTTGTCATCGGATATAAAAAAGTCCTGAAACTTTGGCATCCAGGCTTTTTTCAACGTTTCTGGAACGAACCGCTAAGGTGTGGAACGATTTTCCAGCGTCCGTGTTTTCTGTTGCTGTCACGTATAACTTGAGAACCTTTGAGGTAAGAGCGATAAGGCATCTTCTACGAGTAGGAAAGCGCGTTCCAAGTTCCAACTTAGTGATCGAGTGCTTTGCATTATTTATATAACTCAATAAAAAATGGAATTAGGTAAACGAATTAAAAGGACATTGCGGTATTAAAATATGTGATGTAACAAAAGAACTCCAAAATACGTTTCGACTCGCTACGTCGCAAATACACACCTACGGCGGCGGTAAGTATATAAAAATCTCGTGTCACGATACTCATGGTGTATGTTCGGGATAAACTCGAAAACTAATGATCCGATTTTGATCAAATTTCGTAACTATCTGTAATTTGGTCCAACTTAAAAGATAGGATAGTTTTATCTTAGTTATTGACATCAATATTTGTTATTGCAAGTTAAAATATGTTAATTACTCGACAGTCATATATACAATTCGAGATTTAGGTTGCTAGGTTGATATTTAGATTGCGGTTGTCTAGATTGTGTTATAATTTTGCATTACTGATATTATAAATGCGAAAGTGTGTTTGTTTGTTGGTTTGTCCTTCAATCACGTCGCAACAGAGCAACGAATTGATGCGTTTTTTTTTGCATGGGTATAGTAATAGGTGTAGTAGTGGGTCCTCAGACCGGGAGAGCTACTTTTTATCTCGGATAATCAAAGAAGGAACTCTTTGATTATCCGAGATAAAAAGAGTACCTGCGGGATTTTTAAAAACTAAATCCATGCGGACGAAGTCGCGGGTATCAGCTAGTATACCTATAATTTTATCACCACCTTTAGGTATACCATATATTACCTATCATATAACATATTTACATAAGCAGATTATCACTCATATTATTTGCAAAACAACATACAAGCAAATAAATGCGCTAGAATTTCTTACACCTTTCATGAACACCTGTTTATCTCCCCGCTCTCCCCGCCCTAGTCGCGTGACCTTGCAGGGGAGGCGGGGGGAAAAGCGCCCACGTGAATAGTATAAATAGAGCAATCTGCACCCTATACGCACATTCAATAGAGCTCGTTATCGGATGTACGTCGGTCCCACGTCCTGAATCCCAGTGAACAACAAATCGAAACTCGATTAAGCTTCGCCCACATATTGGACAAAGAGACATGCGTGCGGGAAAAGGGAATTTCAATAACGTTTGTCATGAATTAGAATCTGGTATGAGATGGCTAAATTAAAATGTTTGCTGAAACCAGTTTCATTACATGTTCGTAAACGAGTAAGCATCCTATTGAACATGTTTGGTGCGGTATGAAATTATTGCAATATTGATCTGTGATACACTATAGCCTCAACCCTTCTCATTTGAGAGGAGACTTGTGCCCAGGCAGTACCTAGCTTGCTCGGATATGTTGAAATGAATGATGATGAATGGACATGTTTGCCGTCTCGCCATACAAAAAACACAATATTACATAAATAAATAAAATAAAAATAGCTTTATTTTCCTCTTACAATAATTATTGTTCTTAATACTAGTTTTCCTACTTACTGAGTTTTACGGTTGTAGTATAAATACAAATTTTTTGTAGTGTAGTAGTGAGGTAGGTATGTATTTTATATTGTGTATTGGGGTATGTGTAAATATATGTGGTATGTTTAAATGTAATGTGTAGATAGTGTTATTGCTCATGTAAGAGGACCGCCTTCCGGTGAAAGCCTCCTCCATCTCGTTTGCCAAAGATAACACGTTTAAAGTTGCGAATGCGATGTATATTTCGTTCGAACGTTTTGGAGGTTATAGTCTACTGCCCCCGTGGTGACCGGCCATATTGGGGGAGGTTGTTTTGTACTGTATTGGTAATTTGTCTTTCGGTAGAGTGTGTGATAGTCGAGGGTGTTGCACGGTTTCGCTGGTTGCTATTGGATGAGGTCGTCATCTGAGGCAACCGAAGGCGGCTTGGAACTGGCGTCTCTTCTTTGTACAAAATTTACTATAGAGCCTTGTTCACCCCGTATTATTTTCTCGCCATACAAAAAACACAATATTACAGTTCATGTAAAATATGTAGCTATATGGCCGCAGCTTTATTTCGCGTAGGTATATAAGCAAGAAATGATATCGCTTGTTCACCAGCGCCGGTGTCATTAAAGAAGAGTAATCCATTACTCGTACGCGGCTCAGTTTCACTTTGGTTTAGTTACCTTGCCTCATGCATTGTTCTAACGTAAGTGACAAATGTACAAACAACTAGTGGCGAATTCGACCCGAGCTACGAATTCAATCTCGTGAAATCGAAATTTTTGCAAGAAAATAATAATTTTATACCGTTTAATATATAATTAAATAACTGGTACTCGACCTTGCCTACCTACGATACCTCCCTTATTTACTCTTATATGATATTATTACCTTATTAATTGTCCAAGAATTGTTTTTGGTGTCAGCGCCATCTATCAATACAAATGTAAAATTTTGTTCAAGAAAGTGCAATTGAAAAGTATATCAGACTTTATTTCTAACTAAATTATACCCGCGACTTCGTCCGCGTGGATTAAGGTTTTTGGATTCCCGCGGGAATCCTTTAATCCTTTAATTTTCCGGTATAAAATGTAGCCTATGTGTTAATCCAGGGTATAATCTATCTCCATTCTAAAAATCAGCCAAATCCGTCCAGTAGTTTTGCGTAAAGAACGTTACGAAAGAGTAACAAACACACACACACAAACATTCGCCTTTATAATATTAATGTGATGGATTGCTAACCGATGTTATTATTTCTTGTTTATCCGCAGGATATGGCTGAAATTGTAGGTACATATGCTTTTAATGATAAGCCGTTTTGAGATAGAACCCCCGGAACAAAAGAGGTCTTAAACCAGCGACTTTCATTTCAATCGACAAAATTATGTAATGAAATGTCGTAGGTACTATTTACTGAATTTCAGTGCATCAGACCCACAAAGAGAGAGAGTGGCTCAAATACACGTGTACCACCCTTACCCACCCCCCCCCTTAAATTACTCTCTGAACAGGATAGGAAGGGAAATCTAATAAAACAACTGACACTCGTGATGGGTTGTTCGGAAATTATAAAAAATTGGTTGTCAGTAAAGTCGGTTTACGGACGAATGACGATAGCGTTACGTTACGTGATAACGTCATAAAGAAACATTGACGATGACTGGCGAGCGGTACAAGCCAACGCTTCGGCCGGTCGTGCATCTCTATCGCTTGTTCCGCGCTCTCGCTTGCACACTCAGGCTCAAGCGGAACGTGACACTTTTTCGTGCGTGCAGCCGGTGTTCATCGATTTATAAGACGTTATCACATCAAAATCGTTTTTTGCTTGCTTTCGCATGTTTTGAAATCGAAAAAATTACATCTAATCTAAATTGAGGGTGATACATAGTAGATATTGTTCCTCCTTGATTAATTAGGCTATACAGCTGTATCAACATTTTGCTATAAAATTGATTCCATTTTCATCTTATGTTTAATGGGTAAACCAGTTTTCCCTGGTTCTTGTTCTTCTACTAAAAATAGCCGACTTTTTGTAATTAAGTACTTATTTTAACTCAATATTATGTATTTTGTTTGATTGAAAGTCCACATTTATCTAAACTCTTCGCGAGCGTTTCACTGGAGTTTCATTGTCATATCCGAGGTTCAATATCAAAATTATTTATTTTATATCATGTAGTTGATTTCAACTAAGTATATGGCGCTTAAACAAGTCAAGACTCTACCCGGTTCTTAAAAAGCAGATTCTGCTGAGGGCCGGCAAGAAACTCGGCAGCCGCCTGTTTCGAAAAAAATGTATTTAAACTTAACAAAAAACATAAAATGATAAATTATTACACTATATTGCGGGCAGCTGAATGCAAAGCCGAATACTTTCAAAAACAACTTTTTCATTAAAATATTCATTTGAATGACGGCGGAACAAAGCCAAATAAAATACAAAATGCGCCTCGAATTGAGAAGTTCATCCTTTTTCTAAATTGGTAAAAAACTAATCAAAAACTTCATTAAAAACTCCTTGCATCAAAATCATTTATATATATAAACTAGCTGATGCCCGCGACTTCGTCCGCATGGATTTATTTTTTAAAAATCCCGCGGGAACTCTTTCATTATCCGAGATAAAAAATAGGTAGCTCTCCCGGTCTAAGGAACCACCTACTACATGCATTACTATACCCATGCAAAAAATCGCATCAATCCGCTGTTCTGTTGCGACGTGATTGAAGGACAAACCAACAAACAAACACACTTTCGCATTTATAATATCAGTAATGCTTTATTATAACACTTTTTATAATTGTCAAATTTTTTACAACCAAAGACAAAATTACGTTTAGCTGTCATTTACGTTTTGTTATTCCACTGTCATTTGCGTTTTGTTATTCCATGTCAGATGCGTTTTTCTTATACCACGTTTTATAGTGACATGACGGAAACGCGGTCGAATGGGATAAAAAGTATCCTATGTCCGTCTCCTGGTTCTAAGCTACCTCTCCACCAATTTTCAGCCAAATCGGTTCATCCGTTCTTGAGTTATAAATAGTGTAACTAACACCACTTTCTTTTATATACATATAGATTTTTAATTTTAGATTTATATATATCTTAATATATATAAATTACGTGTCACGTTGTTTGTCCACGATGGACTCCTAAACTACTAAACCGATTTTGATCAAACTTCGTAACTATCTGTAATTTGGTCCAACTTGAAAGATAGGATAGTTTTTTTGGATTAGGATAATTTATTTCTTTTATTTATATAGATAAGGTGGCGGTACGAAGTTCGCCGGGTCAGCTAGTATATATATATAAATCTCGTGTCACGATGTATGTTCGGGATAAACTCGAAAACTACTGAACCGATTTTGATCAAACTTCGTAACTATCTGTAATTTGGCCCAACTTAAAAGATAGGTTAGTTTTTATCTTAATTAATGACATCAATATTTGTTATTGCAAATTAAAATATGTTAATTACACGACAGTCAAATAAATACAGATCGAGATTTAGGTTGCTAGGCAACCTAGCAACCTAAATCTCGAACGACGTTATTACGAGTAGGATTATGTTGCTAGGCAAACTAAATCTCGAACGATGTTAGATTGCGAGATAGTCTTAACCCAAATAAACTACTTATCTTACTAATCCTTACTAATATTATAAATGCGAAAGTGTGTTTGTTTTTCCTTCAATCACGCCGCAACAGAGTAATGGATTGACTTGATTTTTTGCATGGGTATAGTTGAGGACCTGGAGAGTGACATAGGCTATTTATCCCGGAAAATCAAAGAGTTCCTGAGGGAATTTATAAACTAAATCCACGCGGACGAAGTCGTGGGCACCAGCTAGTTACTTATAAAAATGAGAATCAAAACGTAGTTGCTTTACGTAAACTGGTTTTGGACAGGAAAAACGTAAGCGTTACTATTAAAATTTTCCACGATGGGTAACAATAGGTAGATCCTGTGTAACACAGTTTTGTACCAAAGAGTAATAAATGGAGTCGCTTTGTGCGCTAGACGCGTGTTTGACTTTTCGGAATTAAATTCGCTATAACGGTGAAGGAAAACATCGTGAGGAAACCTACATACCTGAGAGTTCTCCATAATGTTCTCAAAGGTGTGTGAAGTCTGTCAATCCGCACTTGGTCAGCGTGGTGGCCTATGGCCTAAACCCTTCTCATTTGAGAGGAGACCTGTGCCCAGTATTGGGCCAACTATGGTTTGATAATTAATTAATGAAATAAAAATCTAGAGATCCTCTTCTGCAAACCTTGGGTTTGGAATGGACTGGTAATTCGCTTTTTATATGTCCCATGAGCTTAATTACCTAGCAAATTGCTTGTGAAAGTTAGCTGAGCGCTGACTTTACCCTACTTGATTTTAAAGGATATTCACAAAATATTTAATGCAGATTTAATGAAGGTTACCGGAATACATTTACCTACTTTGTATTTGCAATAATTATGTCGCTATAGTATACCTATTATCTTAAATGCGAACGTGTTTATTTATTGATTGCTTATGCAATCTGCTTTTCGAACCGATATGGTAGAGTTTCGAACTGTCATAAGAGCCACAGGTTGGTTTACATAAAATAAATAATTTTGAATTTGAATTACGAAGCAACGAAACGAGCGACAGAAAGACGTGACGTGATTTTTTTACATGAGTATATTTGACGACTAGAAAGTGACAAGATACTTTTTATCCCAGGAAAATAAAGGTTTCATAAGGGATATATTTAAAAAACTACCTCCTAACTCGAAGAAATCGCGTACAAAAATTCTAAACTACGAAAAACAAAACAGACTAAAAATATATTCTATGCATATAAAATAAGCGGTAATGTAGAGGCGTATAGGCTGTTCTAGACGGGCATTATTTAATGATTAGGTTTCAACTATAAAATGCATATAATTAACTTAGAAAATTGCAAGAAAAAGAGTTTTAATGTGCACTTTGAAGCAATGTGCAAAAAACATTATTATGAGTAAAAGCGAGTAGGTATTATTTAACTTTATTTAATTCTATTAAAGCAGAAAATCCATAACCTAGGCCTACTAGTTTTCTCCAAATGTTTGGAGTTAGCCGTAGTCGTAGTCTGTTTAAGTTTGTTTTGTAATTAAGTTATTTTATAGAGGTAACTAAGATAGGGTTTTTGGAATTTTAAAAATTTAAGGGGGTAAAAAACTGAAAACTCTCAACCCAAAGAGGCAGGTCTAAAAGAGTCAAGTGAGAGTGCATAGGTTTAATTAGTCTCGGTCAATCATGTGATTATATAGTCGCTTTGTGCAAAAGAAACAAAGCTCTACGAAGCCGTAGCCAGCCAACTACCCCTTTCCAAAGCTCGATGTAAAGACAATAATAATATATATATGTATATTGCACACGTTCCCGCCAAAGTGATTTCTCGCATGGTTGCGGATTTGGAGAGTGACATAGCCTACTTTTTTAATACAGTTGCTCAAAAAGTGGCGTATTGCAGGGACGTATAGCGTTCGGGATGTGGGCTATTACACACTCGTGCTTTTTTTTTACCTTTCCCGAACTCGTGCGTTCTCTTTCCCAACTGTCAAAATAATGTCTACTAAAAAGAAAAACCAACCATGAAGTTTTTACTAAAAAAATTCATAGAAGTTTTTATAATTCATGCAAATACGTATATTTCTAAAAAGAACCTACTAATTTGTTTCAATATCAGATTTAATGATTTGATTGAATGAGTTTGGTTAGGTTTCATTTCATTTCATCTCATTAAATTTCATTTTCATTTCATATCAACAAAAAAATTCTACTGAAGACTTGGCTGTATGGGCATAGCCCTTTGCCTACCAGAATGGGTGAAGAAAAAAATAAAAACCGGTCAAGTGCGAGTCGTACTCGCGCACCGAGGGTTCCATACTCAAAAAGTAAAAGTAAAACGATAATATTATATTAATTTGCATAATTATCGTTAACTTTGTTTGTAGAGGTTTATTGTTAACATTAAAAAAACTATGCTATTTAGAGCGTTGGTTTTATTTTTCCTGTAAAATATACATAAACCTCTATTGAACATAATTATTTCAGATTTTTCGATTGGTAAACTTCGGAGATAAGGGGGGGGAACGGTATTTTTTTCGACAGTTTGGCCGATTACTCAAAAGCTATTATATATAGAAATAAATAAAAAACTGCTTTAGAATGCACAAGTAAAGGCCTTTCATATGATACCCCACTCGGTATAATTATCTTACTTTGAAATTTCAAACCCCTGATTTTCCCCCTTTTTTAATTAAACTAAAATAATTTTCACGTTGATTTTATTTTTCATGTAAAATATACATAAACTTCTATTGACCATAATTATTTCAGATTTTTCGATTGGTAAACTTTGGAGATAAGGGGGGGAACGGTATTTTTTTCGACATTTTGGCCGATTAATCAAAAACTATTATATCTAGAAATAAATAAAAAACTGTTTTAGAATGCACAAGTAAAGGCCTTTCATATGATACCCCACTCGGTATAGTTATCTTACTTTGAAATTTCAAACCCCCGATTTTCCCCCTTTTTTAATCAAACTAAAATAATTTTCGCGTTGCTTTTATTTTTCCTGTAAAATATACATAAACCTCTATTGACCATAATTATTTCAGATTTTTCGATTGGTAAACTTCGGAGATAAGGGGGGGGGAACGGTATTTTTTTCGACATTTTGACCGATTACTCAAAAAATATTACATATAGAAATAAATAAAAAACTGTTTTAGAATGCAGAAGTAAAGGCCTTTCATATGATACCCCACTCGATATAGTTATTTTACTTTTAAATTTCAAACCCCCGATTTTCCCCCTTTTTTTTAATAAAACTAAAAATAATTTTCGACTTTTCTTTACTTCAGTGCTTTTGGGCCACTATTATACACAACTATGCCAAATTTCATGTCGATAGCTTTAATAGTTACTGAAATAATCGACTGTGACAGACGGACGGACAGACGGACGGAGAAAGTCTCACCATAAGGGTTCCATTTTTACCATTTTGGTATGGAACCCTAAAAACTCTGCTTATATTCTACGGTTGGCGCCATTTTTCAGAAATTTTCTTTGCGAGTTTAGTTGTTTGTTGCACAAAATGAGTAATTTCGACCCTAGTTTTTTGAATTAACACCACCGGAACTCAGTATAATTGCACAAAATGCTTCGGAGAACATTTTACCGGAAAAGTCAAAAAGTCGCTACATATCTACATACGACGAATTTATTGCGTGGAGAGAAGAGAAAAAAGCAAATAGTTTTTCAGAAAATGTTATGTTGGCATACTTCTCCGAACTCGCAGCAAAATTAAAACCTTCTACGTTATGGTCGAGGTTTTCGATGATAAAAAGTATGCTGAAAATAAGGAACAACGTGGATATAAGTGAATACATCTACCTTCGTTGATAATTCATCAGATCCAACTCCATCAACTAGCAAACGCCATTGTATGACAAATATACATGAACAATCATACGAAATTAATAATAGTTTGTCTCAAACAGTAAATATGCAACCTAAAACTTCCCCAGTTAGTATAAAAAACTGTACCAATTTCAATGTATATGTGAATTATAACTTTTATAAGAAATAAATGTTAAGTTAGTTGAGTTTATTGTGTTTTTATTATTTTATTAAATTGCTTCATTTTTTCGCAACTGTATTAAAAATAGTCGTTCAGTACACGTGCGGAACCGTCATTGCAACTTGTTCCGACTGTCAATCCTCGCCTTCGGCTGCGCCTCGGCTCGGGTAGACATTTGTCGGAACTCTTTGCAATGACAGCCTTTCCGCACTTGTAATGAAATATACTATTCTTTCAACCCGGAAAAACAAAGGGTTTTCATGGATAAAAAACCACCACTCCAACTCCACGAGACGAAGTAGCGGCAAATGGGAATCTTAGGGTGAGGGCTGACTGACTACTTTAAGCGGCAGCGATCGGCGGTTTTGAGACTGCATCGCGTTTTCGCAGCCCAAAAGCGTTCGGTATCGGAAATCGATACGATGCTAAAAGTAACGAAGGTCAGCGTTTAAAAATCGCGAAACGCTGACGCTAATAATCGCAACTCGATCGCTGCGTCTGACGTTTGTATGTGTGTGCTCACTGAAGAGTTCGGACGCGGAATCAAGCTTCTGAACAGCGACTCAAAATCGCAAAAAATAAAAGTAGCCATTCTGCCCTCTTCCTCAAAAATAATGTAGAAAATGTAATGTTTAAAAAGCTAGATTCTTAGTTTACATTTACATAATTATAGCTCTTCATCTCATCGAAATTGTTGCATAATATCTTAGACAAATTAGCATAACATAATATATTATTAAGTATGTGTGTGTAATAAAAATCATCATAATGTATAAAATCAATATACTCAAATTCATGACCGTCTCGTGGCCGTCTCATTAACAATGTTGTACTGCTACGTGATATAATAAAGAAACCACCTTCTTTGCATGTATTAATATCTAGATAAGTATAGTCAAACATAATTTATTTATACACAGTGCCGATTTCACCAACGTCGAGTGACGTTTAACCGAGGAATACCTTAATTGGGCGTTCTGTCAATTTTTGTATTGAAAATCAGCCAAAATATCTTTATGAAATCGGCAATTAGTATAGTAGGTAATATTGAACTGACGGTCGTGTAATAGACCTACCCTGACTACCTTTTATAGGTATCGGGTAATATTTTGTCAGGCTTTCCTATATTTGTCTCCTTCTTGTACTCCTAAATTTTTCCATATAGATACCTATATAAGTAAGTACCTACTTAATTACTTATATTATATGGAAAAATGCAAAAACCAACATATTTGGGGATTTGAATTCCCACCTGCAGGTACCTCTTTGATAATATTTTTATCCATGTATGTGTACCTTGGTATCGATCCATAATTATGGAATTGAATTGTATGAAAATCCATTTCCATGTTTGTGTTTATAAAGTACCTACTTACTATATAACTTACATTTTCACGACTTGGCATAGAGATACGCCACGAATATTGGAGATGAAAAAATCTTTTACCTATTTTTAATCCTGGAAAATCAGAGTTAAACCCTAAATCCAAACGGGCAAGGGGAATCAGCTTATTAAAATCATGTTTAGAATTTAGATCCCCATCTATATTATGATGCGTATAAATAAATGAGTAAATACAAAACAGTTAGCATCCATAGGTAATTACATTCTAGAATAATATGCATTATTGATTACCGTCAATCTTTCTCTACGTAGCGCGTGTAGTCGCCCAGCAACGCGTCACCGAGGCAAGATGGCGCGGGTGACGTCATCCCACTCGGGCAAGGGGAGGGGGGGACAAGGTCTCGAGCGAAGCGTGTCACTTCCCAATGAAAAAGAGGCCTGAGTTGTGCCTGAGACCCGAAAAGAGTCTGTCCTTGAAACGATATTGCGGAAGGTAAAAGTATGCGGACGCAGAAATCACGATCCGTGTCCTTTTCCATAAGGTTTACGATTGCGTGACAAATCATCACTCCTCGCCTGGCTCGTCTCTCGAGTGTCATCGCAGCACCGTTTGACCTATGTCAAGTTCAGCGAAAGCGAAAGTTGTTAGGCTCTTGATATAGGTAGCTATACCTACATACCTTATGAACCTTAATATAATTTGATACCGCCAACACTTGTAGTACTAAAACACGTAATACTAAAGTCAACAAAACAAATTGTGTTACCAAAACTCTAGTGCAGACGGTTTGTCGTCATGCTATTCGGACTAAACAAACGTCGACTGATTAAGTATATCGTAATCACTCACCGGTCACATTTTTCTCAAAGGTACCTAATTAACTCAGACAAAGATGCAATTGCGGTTTTTATTTAGCACAATTACCTAGGTAGGTACTTTATTATTAACTATTTTAAAGATATACAACCAATGAACTTAATGATCGTTTATTTTACGCAGAAATCGACCGAGTGGCCGAGTGCTGTTCGTTAAGCCATGACAGCGATGAGTAGATGACAATTGTGCATGACGTCACCCACACACACGTGCGCGTGATCGCCTGTAGGTACTGTATGTACTGATAAGGAAACCGCAAGTGTGTGCTGACTGTGTGCGCTAATGTGGGTGTTAAAGATTATTCGTTGTTTGTTGTTCAGATCGTAATGTTTTAATTGCTTTGTGGTACATTTGTTATAATATGGACATATACCTTTTGCGATACTGTACAATTGTACATAGAACAATCTGTCTTACCTCCTGCCTCCTGCATAGATAGAGTGGAGATATTATTTCAAGTACTAGCAGTCTGATAAAAATAAGCCTTCGACGGACTAAGTCTATTCTGTGGCTAGTTATCATGCCGTGTAGAATGTAGATAGGTACAACTTTGGAGTATGGATTTAATTTACACTATCATACCCCTTAAAAGTTACCCGCTACTATTATGGACTGCGTCCGTCATCACGTACCACCAGGTGAGATCGCAGTAAGGGCAATTTTGTCATGAGTAGAAACAAGTGTAACAAATTGAAAATTTAAAACACCCCCGACATGTGAATCTATGGCCGGACTATGTACGATATACCTGACATCCTGATTCCTGTTACCCAGTTGTCACCTTCATCATCAGGTCCTCCTCCTCGATCCTTGATCCTCGATCATCATCCATCTAACGCCTACACATTGAGACCATTCTAGTGAGCCCAAACACGCTATATTATCTGCTGTAAGTTGCTGAGAAGTTTGGTATCTCGCAGACTACTTGATGCTGTTGCATCAGCTCAAGGTTACCATGCTTTGGAAATAATCCGAAGTAACCGTATACTCAAAGCAATTGCACCAATAAAAGCTTGTAAGACCCTTTAATCAAGTAGGAAATGAGCTGATGATCTTCAAACGCCTGAGCGGAAGACAAACCAGTTCAGATTTCATAATATTTTTGGCTTCAATCATGTCCAGAAGCTCCTTGCGACTTGCTTAACGTCATATTCTCTCCTACCCAGTAGAGGTTCTGCCAACACAGTAGGCAGATACAGCATTTTCCTGTCACTGCATAAGATTTTTACAGCGGCGGAAATAGGTTAGGAAAAACCTCTCTGCGAGCAGAGACCTGTTTCCAATGGCGATAGGTGGGAGATAATGATGATGTTGAACAAGCTGATGCCAACGACAGTAAAAAGTAGCCTGTTTGGTCTCCGGGATGCACGCTGCGAGTACCTACTGAACTAAAATCAGATTGGCGAATTCCATAGAATTTCTGACCCAGACGAACTGAACCGTGGGCCTCACGCCCGCGTTCACGAATCAAACTTCTCATGCTTGTTCTAGTAAACCAGTCTAACAAAAAAGTTCATCAGTCCATCAAATAACATTGGGAGAAAAAAGATATTCACTTTCATTGCCATGTAACGGTTATTTATAATGTGTATTTGTGAATCATTATATTTTTGATCTTCTAAAAATATCGGGTTTACACAGAAAAATACTCTGAAAAATATTAATTAAAATTAAATGATTTCTGAATCTGAACGGTTTTTAAAAATGCTGAATCAAAACTCGCCAACTTCCTTTATCAAGATCGGTTTAGCAGTTATACCGTGAAATGTACCATATAGTACAAGATCCGAACAGAGGTCGTCCTTCAACCATCTGTTTACCAGATGTAAAGTATTTTTATCGAATATTATCTATAAAAAAAACAAATCGCAATTGTATTGCCCATGAAAATCTTTTCACGGCTATTTAAAAAAAGTCGGCCAAGTGCGAGTCGGACTCGCGCACCGAGGGTTCCGTACTCCAAAAGTAAAAGTAAAACGATAATATTATATTAATTTGCTTATTTATCGTTAACTTTGTTTGTAGAGGTTTATTGTTAATATAAAAAAAACTATGCTAGTTAGAGCGTTGGTTTTATTTTACCTGTAAAATATACATAAACTTCTATTGACCATAATTATTTCAGATTTTTCGATTGGTTAACTTCGGAGATAAGGGGGGGGGGGGGGGAACGGTATTTTTTTCGACATTTGGCCGATTACTCAAAAACTATTATATATAGAAATAAATAAAAAACTGTTTTAGAATGCACAAGTAAAGGCCTTTTATATGATACCCCACTCAGTATAGTTATTTTACTTTGAAATTTCAAACCCCCGATTTTCCCCCTTTTTTAATCAAACTAAAATAATTTTCGCGTTGCTTTTATTTTTCCTGTAAAATATACATAAACTTCTATTGACTATAATTATTTCAGATTTTTCGATTGGTAAACTTCGGAAATAAGGGGGGGGGGGGGGGGGAACGGTATTTTTTTCAACATTTTGGCCGATTACTCAAAAACTATTGTATATAGAAATAAATAAAAAACTGTTTTAGAATGCACAAGTAAAGGCCTTTCATATGATACCCCACTCGGTATAGTTATTTTACTTTGAAATTTCAAACCCCCGATTTTCCCCCTTTTTTAATCAAACTAAAATAATTTTCGCGTTGCTTTTATTTTTCCTGTAAAATATACATAAACCTCTATTGACCATAATTATTTCAGATTTTTCGATTGGTAAATTTCGGAGATAAGGGGGGTGGAAAGTATTTTTTTCGACATTTTGGCCGATTACTCAAAAACTATTATATATAGAAATAAATAAAAAATTGTTTTAGAATGCACAAGTAAAGGCCTTTCATATGATACCCCACTCAGTATAGTTATTTTACTTTGAAATTTCAAACCCCCGATTTTCCCCCTTTTTTAATCAAACTAAAATAATTTTCGCGTTGCTTTTATTTTTCCTGTAAAATATACATAAACTTCTATTGACTATAATTATTTCAGATTTTTCGATTGGTAAACTTCGGAGATAAGGGGGGGGAACGGTATTTTTTTCGACATTTTGGCCGATTAATCAAAAACTATTGTATATAGAAATAAATAAAAAACTGTTTTAGAATGCACAAGTAAAGGCCTTTCATATGATACCCCACTCGGTATAGTTATTTTACTTTGAAATTTCAAACCCCCGATTTTCCCCCTTTTTTAATAAAACTAAAAATAATTTTCGATTTTTCTTTATTCCAATGATGTTGGGCCACTATTATACACAACTATGCCAAATTTCATGTCGATAGCTTTAATAGTTACTGAAATAATCGACTGTGACAGACGGACGGACGGACGGACGGACGGACGAAGAAAGTGTCACCATAAGGGTTCCATTTTTACCATTTTGGTACGGAACCCTAAAAAAATGATTTAAAGAGCTAAATAAGAAGCGGTCATTTGGAAAAAATGACTAATTGAAAAAAATGAATTTGAAATTAATGACAGATGAAGGGCAACATTATGACAAAATATTTTTATTTATCACTCGATATAAGATTCATTTTTAGCTTATGTAAATAATTTTGATCGTTATCTACTTAGTGGTGATTGGTGATATAAGTAGAAGCTAATTACTGTACTTTAAATATGAAAGTAAAGTATGTATAGCTGTAAGGTTAATTTTTTTTTGATAACCTTGCTTGTTAGAACTTGAACTAGATTTTGTATATTAGGTATGCCTACTGCCTACAGTTATTATAACTACTTCAATATATTATTCGAATTTTACAGTCAAACTATAATTAAGTATTATAGTTATGACACCTTGCAACTTACGCAAAATGCATGTCGAGTGTCGACTTAATAATTACCTGTATCTAACCAGCTTTGTTTTGCCGACGAAGAAAAGCGTTACAATTTATAATATTATTATTGTTGTGAATTTCGTAACCTACCGATGTAGTTTAAGTTTCTAAGAATACCCATATTTCTAATATTTTTTGTAGATATTTCAAAACTGTAACAAATTATAGTACTCGTACTTATAGTGTGACGACTAACAGTTGGCCGTAACTAGCTGTATATATTCCAAAAACAAAGAAATAACGATTTGACGCTTAAGAAGAAGTACCAGAAGAAGAACCAAAAAATATTACCGCTTTACCGCGGCAGTCCCCGAGTGCCACTTAATTTTTTTTAATGGTTAGGTACATTCCAAACCCTAGTGTAGCACAAAACAGATATCCCTATTGCAACAAAATGCTATGCTTTCAACACTGCCCTGAAAAATGCCTTGCAACCTTTGCAGATTCGTAAGTTTGCCGTAGATATGACAATATGTCACTTCGCTCCGTTTCAGTGGACTGGCACCCTAAGTAGGTATATAGGGTAAAGTCACTTAAAACATAATGTTTTTAAAATTACAATTGCTCGTGTTACATGCAAATATAGGTACTTCTTATTCTTGCTCACACTCCTTTCAAAGCAGGATGTTTCAGATCCTCAAAACAAAATTACTTTTGCGATTTCTGAAACTAACGCCAAACCAATGCGATACTTATTACAAGGGAATAGAATATTGTTTCGTTGATTGTGATTGCACGCGATAATGATGTGACTGATAAGGTGTCGGGTCAGACCTTTGCTAAGATTACAGTGTCAAAGCGGAATTGTCAAACTGCTTCTGTTGTGATGGTAATAACAAGAGATGGCGCCAGATTTGATGTTATCAGGAGTAGGAATGACTCGCTTGTTTGTATTGAGGTGTTTATAAAAAGTGTACTTAGGTAGGTTTAATTATGTGAATAACATCTACCATACGAATTGCAAGTTGAAAGAACATTTGGTCTTTTGTATGATAACAAAACCTGGAAAGTACTACCGTCCAGTTTGTACTTATCTGCAATTTTGGTAGTTTTCCTTTTTTAACTTTGTTAACTGTTATCATCCAAACAATCCATGCAACAGTTTAAAAAAATCTAAATTCAAAATTCTCTAGACTACCATGGGTTCGGAAAACAGACATAATGAAAAAAACATCTTTTCTGATTAGCTTATCGATAGATTCCAAATGGAAAATGTACGTCAACGTTAGGAAATTAGGAATGCCTTGGTCATGGAGAAGCCAAATAAAAATGAAGAATAAAATAAAAGCGAAGAATAGATTTTAAACTGACCAACCCGGGAAATTGCAGTTTCATAGTTTATTTAAACAAAAACTCAACGTCAACAAACTGATGTAAAAATAATTTTGATGAATGACCGAATTCAAAGAAACGAAAATTTACGCCAAATTCCAGTGTGAATAGTTTGTCTTACAATTTAAGTTCTTCACACCGCCATGTACAATGTACAAGAGGTCATGACTCCATGACTGAATGACGTCAACATAAAGTAGCCCAGATATTGGTATCATACAAGTACTGTTTTGACCCCCATCCTTTGATATTGGCATCAAAGAGTACCCCTGTATTGAGAACCACACGCAAATGTAAAATGTTCGTATAGAAGCTGAAATACTTTCTCTGCTTTTCCCCGTCTGCATCGTTAGCGCAGCCAGCGTTCAAGGACAGGAGACCTAAGACGTAGAAACGCTCCCCATGGGCGGGCGGATCTTGAAAACTGCACTCTGTCACTCTGTGTTTAAGTGCCATTTCGTATGTGGCTCACATGAGACTCTCAGCGGCGGCAGATTGAATAAACTGCTTGACACAGTTTCGCGTTTCGGGTCAGACTCGGAGCCCGGTAAACAAATGCCCGTTACGACAGGGATTGGTTGAAAGAAATGGAGTCGCGGAGTGATTTCGTATTCAATCTGCGTGCGATTCCGTACGTTTTTCGGAATTATTTGTGTTCGGAAAAGCTAGATGGATGACGTATCAATGAGTTTTGGTTACATCTTTACGTTGTGTGAATAAAAGCGGCTTTTTGTTTTTTTAGATTATACTAATTTCGATACAAGGAAACACATCGTATCTCATTTTCCGTTGAGCGCAAAAAGAGCATCTTTTATATTACTAAGAATGTGATCTCAAAATCGCTAAAAAGTGAGTTACGATGTTTTTCCTTGCGGGTGTCGATTTATACTCGTGATTTCATCCGCCGGATTTTTAAAATCCCACGGGAAGTCTTTGATTTCCCGGAAAAAAGTAGCCATTATAGTATGTCATTCTCCAGGTCTTCAAACCAAAATTAAGTCAATCCATACTTCTGTTGCAGTGTGATTGAAGGACAAACCAAAAAACAAGCACAAACAACAAGTAGGTAAGGATTTTCCAAGCAAAACTTGCTTGCCCAAACAAAACAAGTGGAAAGCTTGCTAAGGAGTGGATGGGACAACCCAATCGGTGGGGGTCGAACCATCAACCTTACAGTTTTGAGTTTATTGAATTAACTCAGTAGAATTGAATGTATATTTATATATTTTGATTTTACATAATTTCATATAAAAAATTCTTTTTGAAAAACCGACTTCAACCGCCATTACAAAGTATATAATTTATGGTAGATGTATATTTTAACAAACCGCTGGACCGATTTCATTAAAATTTCAATGGGACGACCTGGGAGGGGTATACCTCCCAGGTCGTCCCATTGAAATTTTATTGAAATTTGAAACAAAAAAAGAATTTTTCAAATCGGTTCAGGCGTCTTCGACTAATCGGTTAACATACATAAAAAAAAGATTCCGACGAATTGAGAACCATAACCTTTTTTGAAGTCGGTTAAAAACGTAGGCTATGTCAACGGACTATAATAACGAATCGATTGACACGTCATTTATCAAAATCGTCTCAGTAATTTAGGCACTGCAGTGGTACATAGGTAAGTAAACAGACACATACTTGCATAATAATTTATACTGCTAAAATTATAATTCTTGTAGAAGTAAATATAATAAGTCAATGTTGTAGACATATAATTATGTAATAAGCGTTATGTTTCGTTGGAAACAATTTAAGGTTTAAGTGCTATATGTCGGTATTATCTATTACATAAGTGCAATTACTGTTTGTTTCCATAAACAAATAAAAATAAAATAAAAAAATCTTTCTTTTGGCTTTGCCGGAGTCGGGTAAAAAACTATCGGATCTATTTAATTTCCCATAAGTTTGATATTTTGACAGTTTTTGTATTGAAAATCTGCCAAAATACCAAATAAGATTTATTTTACGTTGGTGAAATCGGCCCTTAGTCACTGTTTCTATTAACTATTATTATTTAAGTTACTTTAAGGGTTTCAAGCTCTTCGCGATTTATTGACGAAATAATATAATTCTTATGCGAAACTGGTTATGTCAGAAAATGAATTAATTGAAAGTGATTTAATAAATGCCAAGATAAAGAAGTGAGAAACTTGTTATAAATTATTGCGTGATAGTGGATAAGTAGGTACCTAGTTGGAGCTTGGTCACGGTAATATTATCTGTATACAGTATTGTAACTTCATACAAACGGACGAAGCGCGAGCTATGCCTACGCGCCTCGATCTCGGTAAGCGCTCGGTACGCAGACAGTCGCGACTGTGCCGCAGTGACGAACGGACGGTGTTATGTTTTTTAACAATAACTGCGCAATTTTTTTACTAAAAATAAGTTCAAGTACATATTTAATATGACGAGGAGGATTTATTGTGCTGTTTTTGGTTGCATGAATTCGTCAATAACGCATCCAGAGATAACTTTTTTTAAATTACCTGGAAACTCTGAAAGGTAAGACTCTAAAATAATTTTACTTACTAGTAGGTAGGTACAAAATGTGTGTATTTTTAATGGATAAGGTATTTCCTTTTATCTCCCGAAAAAAAGATGTCTGGATTAATAAATAAAGTGAATAGAGTAAAGGAAAGTGATTGACACGAGTGAAATAGGTAGTTATAGGCGGTTCATGAATCACGATACGGTACGTACGCTTGTGTTAAAACCTCGGGGCATGTGTGTTTTGTTTTGTTAGTTTGTATAATTCAATGTAAAGACGTGGTATTTTATTATTAATAATACAGCCGACTCTCGTTGATTCGAAACTCGAGGGACTATTACGAGATATAATAAGGGAAATATTACGAATTATCGAGTGTTTGAAATATCAAATGGTTCGAAATTTTTAAGAGAAAATAAATAAAATTTCGAATTATTAAATGTTGATGTTTTTGATGCTTAGAGTAGACGCGAACTCTTTTGCTTTTTCCAACAAAGTAACAAGTTTCCGCTAATAGACACTTTTTGTCCTCTACACTGCTGCTATAACAACATATACCACTAAAAACCGTTTTTTTCTCTCGGTATTAATAACAACAACAATAGCAAGACTCATGAAATATTCACAGAATATTTAGATATTTGAGAGGGTTGTGAATAGTTGTGTATAATAGTGGCCCAACAACATTGGAATAAGAAAAAATCAAAAATTCTTTTTAGTTTAATTAAAAAAGAGGAAAAATCGGGAGTTTGAAATTTCAAAGTAAGATAACTATACCGAGTGGGGTATCATATGAAAGGGCTTTACCTGTACATTCTAAAACAATTTTTTATTTATTTTTAAATATAATAGTTTTTGAATAATCGGGCAAAATGTCGAAAAATATACCGTTCCCCCCCCCCCCCCCTTATCTCCGAAGTTTACCAATCGAAAAATCAGAAATAATTATGGTCAATAGAGGTTTATGTATATTTTAAAGGAAAAATAAAACCAACGCTCTAACTAGCATAGTTTTTTTTATATTAACAATAGACCTCCACAAACAAAGTTAACGATTAATAAGCAAATTTATATAATATTATCGTTTTACTTTTACTTCTAGAGTACGGAACCCTCGGTGTGCGAGTCCGACTCGCACTTGGCCGGTTTTTTTTAATTAAATCTACCAATCAAAAAACAACACGCATTTTTATTGAACACTTCCTATTTAATTCGCAAAGTATTTTATTTGTTTATATAAAAAAAAGTATATTTACAATCACAAAACTAAATGGAAACACAAAGTAGGCAAATGTAATTAAAATGCTGGAGGCGGGCAGCCCTATCGCATGTTTACGTACCGCGCGGCTGTAGGCATTTATGTCAAAGATACGGCCGAGTTACAATACTGTATACAGATAATATTACCGTGGCTTGGTGGTCAGTGGTATGCACCTTATACAAATACAGATTACAATTAATACACTGTAGCTCCGTTATTTATTTATTTTAGACAAATAGAGAGGAAATGAGCAGGCGGTTCACCTAATGTAAAGTGATTACTACCACCTTTGAAGTTTGAACATATGGAGCAAACATCACTTCTGACTGACCGAAATAATGGCGTTTTTACCCGACTCCGCGACGCAAAGGAGTGGTAATGTGTTTATCATTCTAATGTATGTTTGTTCCTTTGGCACTCTAGAGACCAAACGCGTAGGCTGACTTTGATAAGTGGCACGTCGTTAGATTCGCTATGCCAGAGGGAGTTGCAAAGAGAACATAAAAAATTGAAAGATTCAAACTGGCGGATTTTGGACGCCATAATGTGGGGTATATTTTTCATTTTTTTTCTCATAATGATAATTTATATTTACATTGATATTCGTTAAAGCAGTCAGGTTTTTTTATTATTTTTTTAATATTTTGCTTGTTGCTAATAGCGAGAGAGTACCAGCCAATCAGACGTGATTGCGATGGTAACACTGTAGCAATCATTTTTAGACAAACCCGCAGCTGGTAACAGGGTGTATAGTTTGTACACGAGCTAGCTTGTCGATGGTTTTACCCTAATGAATATCAATTTCGCGGATCTAAGCGGTTCAGCGACGAAACTCGTCACAAATCCAGTGTACGTGGCTGCCACTGCGGAGGCTGGATTAACGTGTCCCATCGAGCGTGATATAGATAACATACGTTGCCGTTTAACAGACCAGAGCCTGCTGATTGCAGGGTTATTTAGGGAAAGCGATAGCTGTGGGTAGATTAAAATATTAAGAACCAATTTTCAGTGAAATCCTATAAACGGTAGATGTTACATATTTTTTGTGACTGAACTACGAAGTTAAATCAGAATAATATTAACCAATAAGTATGGCCTTTGCAATCCATAAACTCTTAGAAGAATTCTTCTCAGTCCGGTTACAATCCAGTCCGAATCCGGTACAATACCGGTTTCCAAGATTTGCTGTCGTAACTAATTTCTTCCGATAAGAACTTTTGATATTTACTAAAGATTTCGTGAAAATATTTTAACTATTCATCCAATAAAAACTGTAATTTAACTGCATAAAATAAAGAGTAGAAAAGTTGCATAACAAGATACGAGTGCCTTCAATGAAATAAAACCAAGAAAAAGCGAACGCACCGCACCGCGTACGGCGACGTGCGGGCAACATTGAACGCGCGCGAAAAAAAGCAAATGGCCGCCACCAAGGTCACAAGAAGCTGTCCTAGTCACGGAGGGCATTTACATTTTTTATAATCGCTTCAGGGGTTTGCAAAACAGGCTCGTTTTACGGCGTAAGAACTCACTAGAGACTTTTTGTCCTGTCGCCTTCCCACATACAGTTGTTCATTTTCCACCTACACACTATGTAAGCGTCAAGCAAAAATTGGGTTTAACATGACCCGTTTTGAAAGATCTGACTAGAGAATTTTAATTCTGTCGCCTTTTTACAAAAACAAAATTTTTGCTTACATTACGCAAGCGACAAGAAAAAGTTATCTGTTTATAAAATACTTTTATATGATTAAATTCAAGTTGTCCTTAATTTGATAAAACATTTTCAAGCACACCGCGCAGGTGGCCTACCTATGTTTTACCTATGATTAGAATTTGTCTACAACACATAGCTTAAAGTTTACAAATTGAATATAAAATTAATGTTACAAACGCAAAAGTCTGTAAGTACACCAACTTTTTAGATTTGATTGCGACAATATATGGTTGTCGACCACCTCGAATTTTTGTCGCTCGAGACAAAACGTGAAGATACGTTTTGTCTCACGACATTACGCTAATATCACAGAGTAACGAAGGTAATTATACTGTGCTAATATTATGGTCGTCTATGCCTTATTTTTCAAGAGATCGGATTATATCGGTTTACTTCCATTGCGTCTTAGGTTTGCAAACGATTACTCGTAAGTCGTAAGGCGAAATAGAGTAACGAAGCAGAAAATCATGAACTTAATGGAATTTTAATAATATATCCAGTGACAGGATCTCAGGGTTGCTGGTACTGTCATCCACAGGAGATTGAACTTTGTAGTTAAGTTTATGTTTTAAAATATTATTATCATAGGCATTCACTTTCTCGTACATAATAGTATGGTAGAGGTATTTCAAAACCTATGTGCCTTATCAATACCTACTAGTATATCTATTATAATACTTAATATTTACTACGTAGGACATAGGTATGTTCTACGTAGTTAGTAAATATGACGTACTAACAGTACTTGCTAAAATCCCTGGAGTCCAGGGATTATTGGGGTTCCATGGTTGGAATCTCAGGCAAGCACACCTAACTTTTTGGAGTCATGTGCGTTTTAAGAAATTAAACATCATTTGTTTTGCAACAGTGTTAACAGAGAAGGAAAACATCGTGAGGAAACCTAGATACCTGAGAGTTCTCCATAATGTTCCCAAAGGTGTGTGAAGTCTGCCAATCCGCACTTGGTCAGCGTGGTGGACTATGGCCTAACTAAACCCTTCTCATTCTGAGACCCGTGCCCAGAATAGGCCAGATTTAGTTGAACGGGAAAAAATTATTTGACACGGGTGTGAGACGGAGTAAAAATAAAGTTCTCAATTAAAAATACGTATTAATATTTTTAAGACCTTGTTTTTTTGTGTACAAGAACTAATTAAAAAGCTTGCGCCCTTTCGGAGCAATTTTGCAAATTATGACAAAAACAGGTCTCTTTGGGGATTTTTTAGGGTTCCGTACCAAAATGGTAAAAATGGAACCCTTATGGTGAGACTTCGTCCGTCCGTCCGTCTGTCACAGTCGATTATTTCAGTAACTATTAAAGCTATCGACATGAAATTTGGCATAGTTGTGTATCATAGTGGCCCAACATCATTAAAATAAAGAAAAATCAAAAAATATTTTTAGTTTTATTAAAAAAGGGGGAAAATCGGGGGTTTGAAATTTCAAAGTAAGATAACTATACCGAGTGGGGTATCATATGAAAGGCCTTTACTTGTGCATTCTAAAACAGTTTTTTATTTATTTCTATATATAATAGTTTTTGAGTAATCGGCCAAAATGTCGAAAAAAATACCGTTCCCCCCCCCTTATCTCCGAAGTTTACCAATCGAAAAATCTGAAATAATTATGGTCAATAGAGGTTTATGTATATTTTACAGGAAAAATAAAATCAACGTGAAAATTATTTTAGTTTAATTAAAAAAAATCGGCCAAGTGCGAGTCGGGCCTCGCTCTTTTAGGGTTCCGTTAAAAAAAATTCAATAAAAATATTTCCATGTACCCATGGAAATATTTTAATTTAATTTAATTTTTATTATTTGTTGTTATAGCGGCAATAGAAATACATAATATGTGAAAATTTCATCTGTCTATCTATTACGGTTTACGAGATACAGCCCGCTGACAGACGGACGGACGGACGGACGGACGGACGGACGGACAGCGTAGGCTTAGTAATAGGGTCCCGTTGGTACCCTTTGGGTACGGAACCCTAAAAAGGGGGAAAATCAGGGTTTTTTTTTTTTTATTCGATGACAAGCTAGTCCTTGACTGCGATCTCACCTGATGGTAAGTGACGATGCAGTCTAAGATGGTAGCGGGCTAACTTGGAAGGGGTATGGCAGTGAACATTCAACCCATACCCCTAATTGGTTTCTACACGCCATCGTGCTGGAACGCTAAATCGCTTGGCGGCACGTCTTTGACGGTAGGGTGGTAACTAGCCACGGCCAAAGCCTCCCACCAGACCAGACCAGAGACAATTCAGAAATTATAAATTCCCAAATTGACCCCGCCGGGAATCGAACCCGGGACCTCCCAGTTATAAGACAACAGCGCCCACCACTGAGCCAGGGAGGTCGTCAAAAATTTGAAAAAATTTGGGAGGTTTGAAATTTCAAAGTAAGATAATTATACCGAGTGGGGTATCATATGAAAGGCCTTTACTTGAGCATTCTAAAACAGTTTTTTATTTATTTCTATATATAATAGTTTTTGAGTAATCGGCCAAAATGTCGAAAAAAATACCGTCCCCCCCCCCCCCCCCCCTATCTCTGAAGTTTACCAATCGAAAAATCTGAAATAATTATGGTCAATAGAGGTTTATGTATATTTTACAGGAAAAATAAAACCAACGCTCTAACTAGCATAGTTTTTTTTTATATTAACAATAAACCTCTACAAACAAAGTTAACGATAAATAAGCAAATTAATATAATATTATCGTTTTACTTTTACTTTTGGAGTACGGAACCCTCGGTGCGCGAGTTCAACTCGCACTTGGCCGGCTTTTTTTATAAGAGGAGGTCGACAAAAATGCAATTATGTTGCATTAAAAGCATTTATTGAATCTTTATCTTTTAATCTATATTTTTTCTTCGCGAATTAAAATTTAAGTTGATATTTTTAATTAAACTAAGTCATTTCACAGCTCTTAACGCCTTAAGTGCCTGCACTATCACCTAGAGAATATAGAATATAGCAGAATAACAGCGCTCAGGTTATCCATAAACTTGCAGCAATAATGCTGAGCCGGTACCTT
Source organism: Oeneis ivallda (assembly GCA_029955525.1). NCBI lineage: Eukaryota > Metazoa > Arthropoda > Insecta > Lepidoptera > Nymphalidae > Oeneis > Oeneis ivallda. The sequence goes on from JARPMR010000003.1 coordinate 23,914,923, forward strand.
TTTGTTTAGGCGACATATGGGTGCAAAAGCAAATCTTCAATATGATGCATCCATGTGTATATGTGTGAGCAAATAAAGATATTTTCTTTCTTCTTTCTTTCTAATACTAGGGGAATAATCATTTTAGTTAAATACTAATAGTACCTACGTTAAGTTTAAAGAAAATACGAAATGTTAACGATAAAATCGAGAGCCTATGCTATCGAGTATATCGGGTACCTATCAATATTGCAAGTTGCCTTGCAAAACCAGAATCTTATTGTGGACCCGTTTAAGAAAAAAGTTAAAAACCATCGTGCAGTACGCGGCGGTCGCATGGGAACGGTGCGCATCTTCTCACTAGGGTTGCCTTGCCAGCTGTACATACAATTAAGTTTTTAAGTATGTTTCATTAAGTTTAAGTAAATAACATTTCAAATGTTATCAGCGATTGTAGACGCTGAAATTCATGACCACTTTTTGCGTTAAAAATTAAGAAGTTTTATTACATTTTAATTATTAGGTACTAGGTTATGCCCGCGACTTCGTCCGCGTGGATTTAGTTTTTAAAATCCCTCGGGAACTCTTTGATTTTCCGGGAGACAAAATAGCCTATGTCACTCTCTAGGTCCTCAATTATACCCATGCAAAAAATCACGTCGATCCGTAGCCCTGTTGCGGCGTGATTGAAGGACAAACCAACAAACAAACACACTTTTGCATTTATAATATTAGTAAGGATATAAGTGTTCATTATAAACTTAAGTCATTCTAAGTTTAACCATAATAATAATATAATCAGATAATAAATTTTTTTATAAATACCTACTACTACTATTTTTTATTCAACTATAACGACTTCCGGATATAATGACGAAAGTACAGTGGTCCCTTCATCGTCGTTATACCTGAAATCCACTGTATAAAATACTGTAAAGCTTACTTAAGTAAGCTTTTACTTAAGAAGCTTAACTCTACTTTGATCAACGAATAAGTTTTCTTGTTTAGGTAAGAAATTTTTTGTAGTTTCATAAATTCTCTCTCAAATAAATAATTTTTATAATATATGCCATGCTATGCCATCGATTAATTAATGGAAAATAAAGTTATTCTAAACGATCATATTTTACAATAGATGCAACTAAGCTTTTAAAATTTTTAAAAGTGCATTTTTAGTTTAATATGTATGATAACAAGTCACTATTTTTTAAACTTTATTTATGAGGGTTAAAATTATTTGATATAACTCTCGTTTGAACAAATAAAAAAAAATCGGCCAAGTGCGAGTCGGGCCTCGCTCTTTTAGGGTTCCGTTAAAAAAAAATATTTTCATGTACCCATGGAAATATTTTAATTTAATTTTTTAATTTAATTTAATTTTTAATATTTGTTGTTATAGCGGCAATAGAAATACATAATATGTGAAAATTTCATCTGTCTATCTATTACGGTTTACGAGATACAGCCCGCTGACAGACGGACGGACGGACGGACGGACGGACAGCGTAGGCTTAGTAATAGGGTCCCGTTGGTACCCATTGGGTACGGAACCCTAAAAATATTTACTAAAACTTTTGAAAAATAAATATAATTTTTCCACTTATCGTAATCGTAGCAACAATTAACTTGAATCTGGTTTTAAAAAAAATGTGTCAACCCTATAACGAATGGCTTTTTTATATTACAATTTTGGACTCTACACCAATGCACTACAGAATATTTTAGAAGCTCGCTGCAATAAAAAGTTGTCTAACCCGTAAAGGGTTTGCACCTGTCATGTTACAGCTAGGTATTCCTAGGGACGACGGGAATTGAAAAGTCGATTCGCGATAAACCACATTTATTAGCATCGGAAAGAATATTGTAATATTATACTCGTAAGTTAAGTATGACTTTCATTTATTTACTTCAAAGGTACATTAAGGCCGACTTGCACCAAACTTCTTAATCATGTTTAGTTAAATTTTGTAATGCTGTCACTTTCTGACAATACTATTTCAGAGTGGACATGAGAAGGACAGGTATAGAAAATTTAACTAAACATGATTAAGCAGTTTGGTGCAAGTCGGCCTTAAAGTTCCATTTGCGTCAGTGTCAAAAAGAAAACTATTCGACAACTTTCAAGTTCTTTTATATTACTTTAATTAAAATACAAGAATAATTAGATTAACTTCCTAGTATTTTACAACAGAAGACATACAATATACCTAAGCATGAAGCACAGTAAGCATAAAATAAATGATTTCAATAGCAATTAGGAACAATAAAAAGGTAGGTAAATCAGACAGGAACATATATACATAACAATAATTCTATTTCTGCATGAGTTTCAATAAAACAATCTGCTAGTAAGACTATTATAACCCTGTCCAACCGTTTATTTTCTTGAGTGAGACTGAGCTGTCAAAAAGAAAATTAACGGTTGGACATGGTAATAATAATATTTAAATAAATATATTTATTCTCTTATCACATAAAGACCCGTACCCTTTCAACAAGCTTGAACAATTACAATTAAAACGCAAAAATATCATTAGGACCTATTAAGATTTAAAAAGTTAAAAGTTACGCCATGAGACGTACCTACCGACTTTATTGAATTTCGTGACAATCTCCTCTAAAATCAACACAATTTATTTTTGGCTACATTATTTTTAGTCTTTCATTATTTTAAAAACTATGCGTATATTACATTTTAATCACTACATCGCTTTTATATAATACGAATTACGAATCAATAGGAATATACTTCATCATCATCATCATCATTAGCAACCCATCAACGGCTTACTACTGAGCGCAGGTCTCCTCTCAGAGAAGGGTTATAGGCCATAGTCCACCACGCTGACCCAATGCGAATAGGCGGACTTCACCCACCTTCAAGAACATTATGAAGAACTCTCAGATGTGCAGGTTTCCTCACGATGTTTTCCTTCACCGTTGAAGCAAGTGACAGTTAATGGCTTAAACGTACTTGACTCCGAAAAGTCAGAGGTGCATACCCGGGATCGAACCTGCGACCCCCCGAATAGGAGATCACAGTCCTAACCACTAGGCTATCACTGCTTGTATAAACCTACGCATAATTCCCTCCACTCACAGGAACAAGTTTGATATGAAATTGGAAAAATCTTGGTCAAGAAAAGCACACATTCAGGCTCGTATTTTATATGTAACATACCTATCATGCACACCAATGTAAAGATTTACATCACATACAATTATTATGTAATCAGAGTTGTTACAGGTAACTGTTGGAAGATTACCTTTTTTTAGGTGACGGAAAACCCACGGAAAACGTTTGCCTTGAACAATTGCGAAGGATAGTAGCTTAAATAATATGAATAAGTATGTGCTTGTAGCATACATCTAATATGTTTTCAGTTTACACTAAAGTAATAGATATACCTACCTAAGTAATGAAAAAGTGCGTGAGTGTCGTAGAACACTCGGTTGGAACGAAGTTCCTTTTAATAATAAATTCATAATAAAAATAAATAAATAAAAAATAATCTGAAGTCAGGATTCGAACCCCCGAAGCGATAGTTTCACTCCTTCGGTTAGCTGCTACGCCACCGAAGCTATGATGGAACGTGTGTAATAAACGAAGGCAACATAGAAAGGCCGTGACGGAAAAATTCTTACACTTTTGTGTGTGTTTGTTTGTCCTTCAATCACGCTGCAACAGAGCTACAGATTGACGTGATTTTTTGCATGGGTATAGTTGAGGACCTGGAGAGTGACATAGGCTTTTTACCCCGGAAAATCAAAGAGGGAACTCTTTGATTTTCGAGGGATTTTAAAAATAAACCCACGCGGACGAAGTGGCGGGCATTAGCTAGTAATACAACAAGCCTAAATAGCGCAAATGTTAAGGCGCAGACTGAAATCTGAAAGGTTAACGGTTCAAAGCCGACCAGTTAACTTATCTAGACCATCCCTGACACAAGCTTTATGCTGAGTTAGAGGGGAAAGGAGAAATTATTCATATTCACTATTCAGCATGGCTAAAAGATATTTTCATCTCCCCATCTCGGAAAGAGTATTTTTGCTCTTCGATATCGGAGTGCAAAAGCCGTTTTTATCCTCTAGAGGATAAAGTAAATTGAATTTAGAACATCGTGTGCACTAAGTTTGTGAATTCAAAACATCATTAAACCTATTTACTTCTACCTCCATGGTGCCGAATTTATCATACAACCTCTTTTAATTTGTTAAAAACTCAGACTTGGAACCTTCTTGGTGTACTTTTTTTTAATTTGCTTTGCGCGCGCCATTTTCTTTTCACGTCATATTGTTTGAATGGGGAGATGAAAAATTACGTGTTGCACTCGAGTGCAAAGATTTTTCACCTCGTGCTCTTTTGATTCCCTCGCTAACGCTCAGGATTCTAATTTTTGAATCACTCGCTGCGCTCGTGATTCAATTTTAGAATCCTTCGCTTGCTCGGTCATCAAAACTGAGCACGCGGTTAAAAAGCAACTTTGCACTCTTGTATAACAAATAACTATTATATATATCTCTTATAATAACTCTTTATTATCATTACATAATTATAACATTAACAGACGAATAGAATAATGATTATTTATCAGATGTAACATGTTTTCTATGGATTTTTTTAAATCGAATTTCGCGCGGATCAAGGTTTTTACAAAACGTGACTTGTTCTGAGTGAACTTACTTACGTACAAATTGTTTTCAAAATTTAGAATGATTTAATTCATGTAGTCAAACTTGCTGCTCTTATGACAACTCAAGACTCTACCTAAGAAGTACTTAGTTCTTTTTTCTCGTCGAAGACGTATGCAGTTTTCAAGTACTGAAGCTAGCAAGTAGGTAGACTCTATATCAACGATTTATGTACAAGTTTGTTCTTAATATTTAATAGATACCATCCAGATAGCCTATAAAGATTCGCTCTCATATCCTAAGAGAGTCTGTCGGAGCAAGTAAAAATATTATACTTAATAGTCGCTTTTACTGTGTCACTTAATTGCCAAGACCGGTCCGTTCTCGGTAGCAACGACTTCAAATTGCTACCCGTGGCGATGCATCTGCACTTGATTAACCGACTAAGCGCCTAGACAGGGCTTGAGTAGAAAATATGCAGCAAAATTGGATTTTTTTTGCAGAGAAGTTTTGTAATTTTTATGCTTTTACACAATGCTTTTATTTATTATCATTAAGGTTTTATGTAAAAATGTACATATAGGCATAAATATGTATTTGTAAATATAGTATAATCTATATATGTATATAAAAGAAAGTGGTGTTAGTTACACTATTTATAACTCAAGAACGGATGAACCGATTTGGCTGAAAATTGGTGGAGAGGTAGCTTAGAACCAGGAGACGGACATAGGATACTTTTTATCCCGTTCGACCGCGTTTCCGTCAAGTCACTATAAAACGTGGTATAACAAAACCGCATCTGACATGGAATAACAAAACGCAAATGACAGTGGAATAACAAAACGTAAATGACAGCTGAACGTAATTTTGTCTTTGTTGGTTTGTCTGTCAATCACGCTGCAAAAAACCTACGGATTGAAGTGATTTTTTTAGATAGGTATAGTTGAGAACCTGTAGAGTGTAAAGCATCCCGGAAATTCAAAGTGTACCCTCGGGATTTTAAAAACTGAATCCACGCGGACGAAGTCGCGGGCATCAGCTAGTATATTATATTAATTATTATGTATTCGCTTATTATATTATGTATTTTTTTTAATTAGCCATTCTGAGCATGTTTAACCTTTCCCACTCTCCTCCAAATAAGCGAAAAACTTGTGCTGTTGTGGCTCTAATTTTGTTACCTATATTAAAATGCGATGTGTAAGTAGATTATGTTTTCCATAATTTTTGTGGTAAACATTTTATACTTCTTTTGCACACAACGTGAACGTGATGTCGCTGATTGTCGCTCTTCCAAATCCTTTATTAATAAAAAAAAAATCAAAATTATTTATTTCATGTAGGCCTACCTCTGTGGCTCTTATGACACGTCATGTCTCTACCACCGGTTCGAAACGCAGTAGTTAGCAAGATATCCTATCCTTTATTAATTATTTATTATTATATTAATTTATGAAAAAATAATTGCGCTTTTTGAACTTAATTGTGTTGTGCAATAAAATGAAAAAGAAAGATTAGAAAGAAGTAGTTCAAAGTTTTCGGTGTAACTACAGTAGTTTAATTTTTTTAACTCGTTTGTAATTATTTTTTACTTATTTCAAATTTTGTATAACCGTTTACGTTACGTAGATTATAATTTTAACGAATATTTGAATAAAGTATAAAATGAAAGGTAAATTGTCTATAGGACTATGGTAGATAGAGCTAAATGATGAAAATGAATAATAGCGAAAAGTTCGAAGAGAAAATATATAAAAAATATAAATATAAATACTTTGATGTTTCTGTACAAGCGTACGTACTTGGACAAAAAACAAATCAGTCGAGAGAGTTGGCACTGTATAACAATAAAACATTGTCTCTCCGATAAAATTATTACTCAAGGGTATTCGTACTCACGTTGCTATCAACTCGGAACACAGAGGTCAAATGACATCCTTTATACAAAATGTAAGTATAGCTGTAAGCTATTAGGTATATAATTATGAAGGAATTACCTATGGACCGTACCTAAAGTATTAAGGTATGAAAAATTATATTATTATTTTTTTACTTGATCTTTAATTTTCAATTTCACGGCTCGGTTGGACTGGCATTCCAAACCAGCAGTGGTAGATTCTCTTGACGATCCGAAAGCACTTTGTAAAAGTTTATTTGAATAAAAAATTGTTATATTCTATTCATTTCATTTCTTTGAAAAAATGTCAAAAAAAATAATTTATAATTCTACGACTATGGATTCGGTTATTGCAACCGGCCGTTTTTCAAGGTTAAGGTTACGCTGAATTATAAATATCGAACGCCTTCTAATGACCGTTTAATGATACTCGTGGATACATGAAAATGGTGAAAAGTATAGGTTTTTATGTGCATTGTATCTATTCAAGAGAATGAATTTCAATTAAATATGTAGATAAATCGTTAGTTAAAGTCTTGGTGTTAAAAAGCCTCTTATCGGCAAAAAAATGAATACCTAGGTGAAAAATTAATGAAAAGTCGCTATAATATATAAAATATATTATGATGAAAAGAAACGCCAGTACGAGTTTATACAACTCGAAAACGTTATAAGCTAACTTAATAATAAATCTCTTAATAAATAAACTAACTAAACTCTATCAACACTGTCGAAATGTGCAAACTCATACTTTGGGTATAGATCCCATACCGATTTTTATTTAACTCAAGGCTTGAAGCCTATAGCATCTGGTATAAAATACTAAAGTATGCTAATAATTATTATTGACATTGTGATTTGTGACTAGGTACGACATTTTTCTTTTCATTGTTATTGTATTGTGTGCGTTAATCATTGATTCTGAACAGACTATTAATTAATGTGAACAATGACGTCAAAAGTTGTACCCAATGCATCTCGGGTACATTGAGTACCTATAGTCTTCTAGTTCTTCTTTAGTAGTTCTTTAGTTGATGGTTCATACCTATTACAATTTTATTTATTTAATTTAAGTCGATGGTTAACACAAGTATATTAATTTTATTGGAACGAAGTTCCTTATCGCGCGTTGCGAAAAGGGGCTAGACGGAAAAAGTGTCGTTAAAACTTTTGGTCTTAAAAATTAAGACCAAAAGTTGCAACGACACTTTTATTTTATAAAATTATTTTAATTTTAATATTTTATAAAATCGATATTTAGGCTTCCCTGGGGTCATTTTGATTTTTATCGATAAAAAAATCATGATAAAAAATGTATACCCGATTAATTATTTTCTTTATACCTCGAATAGAACTTGAAATTAATCTATATATATAAAAGAAAGTGGTGTTAGTTACACTATTTATAACTCAAGAACTGATGAACCGATTTGGCTGAAAATTGGTGGAGAGGTAGCTTAGAACCAGGAGACGGACATAGGATACTTTTTATCTCGTTCGACCGCGTTTCCGTCATGTCACTATAAAACGTGGTATAACAAAAACGCATCTGACATGGAATAACAAAACACAAATGACAGTGGAATAACAAAACGTAAATGACAGCTAAACGTAATTTTGTCTTTGGTTAAGTATGGTAAAAAATTTGACAATTATAAAAAGTGTTATAATAAAGCATTACTGATATGATAAATGCGAAAGTGTGTTTGTTTGTTGGTTTGTCCTTCAATCACGTCGCAACAGAACAGCGGATTGATGCGATTTTTTGCATGGGTATAGTAATGGATGTAGTAGTGGTTCCTCAGACCGGGAGAGCTACTTTTTATCTCGGATATTGAAAGAGTTCCCGCGGGATTTTTAAAAACTAAATCCATGCGGACGAAGTCGCGGGCATCAGCTAGTATTTTTATTGACCGAGCGAAGCGAGGTCTCTGAGTTAACTAGAGCGATTTGCACTTGTCCGTCCGTCCGTCCGTCCGTCTGTCAGAGCCTTATAACTTTTGAATTACTGAACGTAATTACTTCAAATTTAGATATAATATGTAAACCGATGGCCTCCAGCCGAAAATGGCTTAAAAAGTTATAAAAATCTTTATTTCAGGGGGGCTTTCATAGAAGCGAATGCGAAGTAAAAAAAAAAATATCGCGTTACATAAAATTGTTACGTATCATTTTAAAGATAATTTTGAACTGAGTACAAAAATATTTTTTTTTTAATTTTTCCCTTAAAATTGACGAAATGGGGGGCTTTCAAAGTGGCGATTTTATACGCTCGCTTGAAGACGCTCTCTAGGAAAATGCGCTATGGATTTTCAAACTGATTTTATGTTTTTAGGTCACTTATATCCTGTACTTGAACAACAAATACTAAAATTATATGAATATTATAAAGAAACGAGATTATTTAATTTTTAATGTACATCAGTAATTCATATCGCATCAACATAGCTTCACAATAATGCTAATAGATGGCGCAGTCAGTAACTATTCCCATGGAACTACGAGTTACGACTAACGACCTATCCCAAAAACAGTTTTGCGTCGACCATTATTATTTAGTTACTTATTATAATACAATAATTGTATTGTAATTTTTTTTGTACCATATTATTCAATTAAAATTATTTTTTAGTTAAATTTTAGTTAAATATTGTATATTTTCTATTCGCGTCGATAGATGACGATTTGTACAGATGCCCGTAACCCGGTTTCACTCGTTAGTACCTACATAATAATTCAATGTTTTCACTAACGTTCCCTAACCTTTACGGGCTACCTATAAGTTAGGTGATTGATGTTTTCTGACAACTTATTTATCACGATCCTGTACGGGACACCTAAAAGGATATTGGGACGGATGTTAGGACTTAGGATTGTATTTAGGAGCTACCTACGTTAAGAGACTCCTACTTAGGGGATGATTTAGGTATGTTTGGTGAAAACGGGCATAATAATAATGTCAGTTTTGGTTATCATGTATCGATTGAATGAATAATCATGGGATACCGTTACCGCGAGGTCTCAGTTCGGGGCGAACCACTAGTTTAATCAAAACAGGAAACATTTTATTAACTGAGATGATAATTCTAGTGGAACTAAATTCCAAAATTATTTGACCGAGCGAAGCGAGGTCTCTGAGTTTACTAGAGCGATTTGCACTTGTCCGTCCGTCCGTCCGTCCGTCCGTCTGTCAGAGCCTTATAACTTTTGAATTACTGAACGTAATTACTTCAAATTTAGATATAATATGCAAACCGATGGCCTCCAGCCGAAAATGGCTTAAAAACTTATAAAAATCTTTATTTCAGGGGGGCTCTCATAGAAGCGAATGCGAAGAAATTTTTTTTATTTGCGATTCATAGGTTTTCTGTGTATCATTTTAAAGACAATTTGGAACAGAGTACAACCGTATTTTTTTTTTATTTTTTTCCTAAAATTGACGAAATGGGGGGCTTCCAAAGTGGCGATTTAATACGCTCGCTTGAAGACGCTCTCTGGGAAAATTTTCTATATATTTTCAAGTTCTACTTATTTTTTTTTACAAGTTAAACGAGATTATTTAATTTTTAATGAGCATCAGTAAATTTCACATAGCTTCACAATAATGCTAATAGATGGCGCACTCCATACACACATAACTATTCCATGGAACTAGGACTACTAGGAGTTACGACTACGATCTATCCCAAAAACAGTTTTGCGTCGACTACTATTATTTAGGTACATAATATCATATTATTCAATTAAAATTATTCTTTAGTTAAATATCAAACTTCAATAATTTGAGATTTCGGGTTCATTAAATTATGTGATTATAAAGGATTTAAATAAAAACTTGATGGGTTCGGCACGATTTCGTGTCGTCCGACTGCTGTTACCAAGTTAAGTTACGTTAAGCTAAGTTGGGCCCAATTTATTAAGCAATTAATTTGGGCCAAATTAATTGCTGCATTTTGTATATTTTCTATTCGCGTCGATAGATGACGATTTGTACATATGCCCCTAACCCGTTTTCACTCGTTAATATACCTACATAATAATTCAATGTTTTCACTGATGTTCCCTTACCTTTACGGGCTACCTATGATAAGTTAGGTGATGATTACTGTCAACTTCTTTATCACGATCCTGTACGGGACACCTAAAAGGACATTGGGACGGATGTTAGGACTTAGGATTGTGTTTTGGAGCTACCTACGTAAAGAGACTCCTACATAGGGGATGATTTAGGTATGTTTGGTGAAAACGGGCATAATAATAATAATGTCAGTTTTGGTCGTCATGTATCGATTGAATGAATAATCATGGGATACCGTTACCGCGAGGTCTCAGTTCGGGGCGAACCACTAGTAATAATAACTTCGTTCCTATCTGGTGTCCCACGACACCACACGACTTTTTTTATTTATTTATTTTTTATTGTGAGATAGGCTTTCTCTTGACGACAATCATTCAATCAATGAATCTTTATTTTAAGATGATGGTACCTTATTAAATTTTGAACCATAAGACTAAAAGAAACATAATATTATGTTTCAAAGAAGGAAAACACCATGACCTACACGCCTGAGTAATTCGTAATGTTCTCAAAAGTGTGTGAAGTCTGTCAATTTGCAGTGGGCTAGTTTGGTGGACTATGGCCTACAACCCTTCTACGCAAAGTAGTAAGTCGTTGATTGGTTGCTGATGGATGACGAAGACTAAAAGTGGAGGTCGGAAACAGTTATTTATTACGTTTTCGTATCTATGCAAAAAACATTTAAACATTTTATCTACTCCAACATCGAAAAGTTCCAGTTTCGAATTTGACAGCTGAATCGAAATGAACCCACTTTCGGTTTTGCTTCTCATTTCGATGCAGCTCGTTGTATGGGAGCTGAATCGAAATGGTTATCTTCTTAAAATAGGATACCTAAAGCTAAGGCTCTGAGTTCTGGCACTTTTGTACCGTTCATACGACAGAGGCGCCACAAGCGGCTGGTGGCGGCTTACGGAGTTACTTTTTGTTGACAGAGGCGCCACAGGCGGCTGGTGGCAGCTTACGGAGTTACTTTTTGTTACTTTATTGAGCCTACGGCGTATTTTGTTAATGATTTTATTTTCCTTGTCGTAGATAAAATCTTGTATGCAACTGAACGTAATTAGTCATTTTAATTCTCGTACTATCCTATTTTGATACTCGGCAAGCCTCGTATCAAAAAACAGCACTCGAATTAAAATGACCCTCATTACGATGCAGTTGCATAAATAGCTATTATAAATTATGTTTAAATGTACAATTGTACATGTTTGTATTTTATATATGTACATTCATGTTTTGATGACATCAGAGGTAGGCCTTGCAATCGAATATTCGAATATTCGAATTATTCGAATAATATGCCTTGTCCGAATATTCGAATATTAAATCTGCTATATTCGAATATTCGACAAATTTTCTGAAAGCCAAACTCGGAATATTGATGTGCATGTCGCAGGCATTTTGTGTGATTTCGCCGTTTACATACGGCGTCGTCAGTTTAGAAACGCTCGCTGTTATGTAATGCCGCGGCAAATTGAAGTATTTAGTTCTGTTTCTTATGCCTAACAAGTACTATGTTTGCCAAAATATAAAGTTAGGTTAGGTTAGGGTTATACATGACCAGTCGCAGGCCGGGCACTTAGGTTGTATTGGGCTTAACTTAGGTATATTGGCCAAATGGAACCTAAGTGCCCGGCCTGCGGCCGGGTACCAACAATTGAACGTTTTGTCATTTTGCCTTCGGCATATTATATATCGGCGAGCGTTTCTAAACTGACGAAGCCGTATGTAATCACACATGGAATCACACAAAATGCCTGCGATATGCACAAAATATTACTTTTAAAGTTCGCGCGCAACATTATGCTTAGAAGTAGAAGACAATAATAATGCTTAGAAGAAAGCAGTGATGAGGTCTATGTTGGAACGCACTTGCCTAGAAGATACCTATTCACTCTTGCCTTGAAGGTACTTAAGTTGTACGTGTAAGTGTAATAAGCCAATATAATAAGCCAAAGTTAGATGATAAGATTACAACGTATTTTATTTTTATGCAATGTAACATTGATCTGATTCTGATCTCATAATATCTTCTTCTTTGTCAACCGATAGACGTCTACTGCTGGACAAAGGTCTCTTGCATGGACCTCCACAGGTCTCGGTCTTGCGCCGCCTGACTCCAGCGGCTCCCTGCAATTCGTTTGATATCGCCAGTCCACCCAGTGGGGGGTCTGCTAATACTGTGCTTCCCGGTGCGGGGTCGCCACTCCAGCACCTTGGGACCCCAGCGACCATCAGCTCTTCGAACTATGTGCCCCGGCCATTTCCACTTCAGTTTCGCGACTTGCTGAGCTATGTTGGTGACTTTGATTCTCCTACGGATCTCCTCAGTTCTGATTTGCCCCCGAGCATAGCTCTCCCCATCGCCCACTGAGTGACCCTGAGCCTTCTTATGAGACCCACAGTGAGCGACTTTGTCTCGCATCCGTAAGTCATCACTGGCAACAGGCACTGTTCGAAGACTTTAGTCTTCAGTCACTGAGGGATTTTGGACGAGAAGACATCTCGGAGCTTCCCAAATGCTGCCCAGCCGAGTTGGATTTCGGCCGTTGATCTCTTTCTCAAAAACCTGTTGAATTAGGCCAAATATCCCAGAGCCAAACTGACCCGACACTATACCGAAGATATCCCGGACGTCAGCCTATACGAGATTAGTACCTATGGCTCTCAAACAGCTCAAGAACAACAAGGCGCCTGGTCATGACGGAATCACTGCAGAACTCCTGAAAGCGGGTGGAAAACTAGTACTTAAGATCTTTCAGCGATTGTTCAATTCCGTCATTCACGAGGGTATACCGCCGACAGCATGGCACAGGAGCGTGGTCGTTCTGTTCTTCAAAAATGGTGATAATACCTTGTTGAAGAATTATTATAGACCCATCTCGCTAGTCGCTACTGAGTCATGTTTATAAGTTGTTCTCGAGAGTCATTACGAATCATCTCGGTCGTAGGTTCGACGAATTCCAGCCTCCCGAAAAAGCAGGATTCCGAAAAGGCTTTGGCACCATAGATCACATTCATACGCTGCGGCAGGTTATACAAAAGATCATCATCATCATCATCAGCCTGTATTCGTCCACTGCTGGACATAGGCCTTTCCGAGAGCGCGCCACCAAACACGGTCCTCCGCCTTCCTCATCCAACCGCTTCCCGCCACCTTCTTAAGGTCATCGGTCCAACTAGTTGGAGGTCGTAGCCCGGTGATTCTTCGCACCCCCTGCCCCGCCGTGACCGCGACCGCTACCGTAGTCGGGAATAGCAGGGCTGCCGGGAACTAGGGGCCTTTGTTTGTTGGCGCTGCTCATCAAAAGTAGTGCCCATACTGACCACGCTGGGCAGGCGGGTTGGTCAGCGCAGGGCTCGGCTTCTTCGCACCAGAGACGCTGCTGCCCATCTCCAGTCTGCTATTTGAAGCCTAGCATTAGTTTGGAATGGTTATCCCGCCATTCTTCGGTCGTCATATCCTCGTTCGCTAATTGGCAGGGGGCACCACGGGCAGGTGAGGTTGACAATTGGGGCGCTTAGATGTTGGTGCGCCCCCTTACCCCCCTGCGCCCCCTTACCCCCCAAAACAAACATACAAAAGATGGAAGAGTATAACCGGCCACTTTGCTTAGCGTTTGAGGACTATGAGAAAGCCTGTGATTTGGTGGAAACTTGGGCTGTATTGAGGTCGCTGCGGAGATGCCGGATTGACTACCGGTATATCCAAGTGTTGAAGTGCTTGTATGAAAACGCCACTATGTCAGTACGTATACAGGACCAGACTACGAGGCCAATCCACTTGCAGCGTGGAGTGTGACAGGGAGACGCAATCTCCCCGAAGCTATTTACTGCTGCATTGGAGGACGTCTTTAAGCTTCTGGATTGGAAGTTGGAACGGAAGTTGGAAGTTGCACTCACTTGCGATTTGCCAATGATATAGTCGTTATAGCAGAGACTCTGAGCGAGCTCAATACAGTGCTCAACGATCTCAGCAGAGTTTCTCAGCGTTGGGCCTAAAGATGAACATGAGCAAGATGAAAATCATGTCCAATGCTCATGCTCCACTCCACCCTCGTTAAGAATACTGCACTTGACATTGTGGATAAGTATATAATATACCTGGGACACACAGTCCAGCTAGGTACTTAGGTCCAATTTCATAATTTCTAAAACTGATTAATTTCCTATATAAATTCTATCAACGTTGAAAATCTTTCTTTTAAATCTTTTAAGTTTTGTAAGTGAGTAATGCGAAGTAAGTAGTACGAAGAACCAAAAATAATGTTTAAAATTCAGTACTTTATTTTTAGTTACATGATAAAAGATTTTAAGCAAGTTGTTGTTTTTGTAATTGATTATTTGATTTTATTGTTATATAAAATTATTACAATATTCACACTCAGATCTCGATTTATAAGACTATGTTATGTTGTGGTTGTCTTGTTCGGCACCAACTTTTATACTTTTTGGAGGACTGAATTAGTGCCATAACAGTCAAATTCAAAACAGTTCTTTAATTTTTAAGAAAGATTTTGTTTTGATTCAGAGAAATTAGACTCAGAGTAAGAGATTGGCAGTTTAAAAACATGATTATTATAACATCTTTTGTTTATTTTTAATTATTCGAATATTATTCGAATTATTCGAATAATACCCGAAAAAAAGCCGAATATTCGAATACCGAAAATTTTCGAATATTTGCAAGCCCTAATCAGAGGTTAACTTATGACTTATGACATACCTACCCCATGATGATTGTAAAATGTTTTTTACACTAGCGGCACGCTATGATGGCCGGTTTGACACATTACAATAGTGATGTGGAATGTCAATTTATTCTCGAACAAAAAACAATTAAGTTTTGTTTTTGTACCAGATTAAATAGGTTTAATAAAACAAAAATGTATACCTATGTTTATTTAATTTATTTGAACGAACTGAATATTTGAATGAAAATGAATATACATACTTTATATGCACACAAGAAACATATGAATACAAAAGATACCAAAAAAGGTGCCACAAAAGGCCATAATTAATCAGATTCGTCCATACTACTATTTTCACTGTCGTCACTGCTATCATCACCTACATTAATAATTATATGTTCGTTTTCTATAATATTATCTATTTTCACATCTCTTTCATAATCTTCCCTTATTAATTTAACAGTTCTATTCACAAGTACATTCACCCCTTAAATGGTGCAAACTGATTTTTCTACACTTGTATACATTTTAGAAATCAATTTAATAAATAAATTTTGAGTCCTAAACCTAAAACTACATTCGATAAAATTTATGAATCTCTGCACATCACTATCGTCAATAAAGTAATACAATTATTTCCTTCAAAGTCGTTATCAATTAATACGGAACTTCATGAGCGGACAAACGTCAAACCGGCCATCATAGCGTGCCGCTAGTGTAGTTATCGTTTTCCTGAGGATTATAATGATGTTATGATTTATGGAAAAAACGTTGCTATTCCTTAATTCAAATTCAATATCTGTTGCCGTTTTTTCTTTCTAGAATATTCTTAGGTACCCATGTGTTGGAAATATCGGAATGCAATTGCGATTAAAATATTATGTTTTACGCAAATTTTTGAGGATTTATGCGATTTTGAATATGATGAAGTAGGATTACGACTTTTCATATTGAATATAGATTGAAATCTAAACTCTAATTCAATTAAGTATTATTATTGGAACGAAGTTCCTTATGGCGCGTTGCGAAAGGGGGCTAGACGGAAAAAGACCAAAAGTTGTACCGACACTTTCGACACTTTTTGATATATGCCTAAAAAATTTCTTATATATAAAATAATTTCAACAAGTTGTGCATTGCTCCCGTGGCTCAATTGGCCCGCGCGCGGCCGCTAACCGAAAGTCTGGTGGTTCGAGCCCACCCGGGGGCGCGCAATCCTATTTTCATTTTTTATTTTATAAAATTATTTTAATTTTAATATTTTATAAAATCGATATTTAGGCTTCCCTGGGGTCATTTTGATTTTTATCGTTAAAAAAGTCATGATAAAATACTTATATAAAATACTTATATACTTACTAAATTATTAAGCTATTGATACATTTACTTACAAAATCCACGGCCAATAAGCTACCAGTCGACATTATTTCCTCGCTCGGAATGAGATCATCATAATCGATCCGCGACAACCTTCGAACCTACCAGTCTAACATTTTAATGAGATCTATTGTAACTTAGGTAAACACCGCGCATAGGCGGAGCGAGGCGCATTAATGCCACTTATTTCTTAATTTATACTTATTTAAACAAGCTTTCGCCCGCGACTTCATCTGCCTGGAGTAAGGTTTAAACTTTAAATTCCCGCGGGAACTCTCTGTTTTTCGCCGATCCGATGCTGCGTTATAGAGGGTCAAACCAACAAACAAACACACTTTCGCATCTCTACTAATATTACAACATGTGAAAGACGTGATTTTTCGTACGGGTATAGTTAAGGGCTTGGAGAGTGGCATAAGCTACATTTTATCCCGGAAAAACAAAGGGTGTAAGCTGAATTTTTCAAAACTAACCTAACCTAACCACGCGGACGAAATCCCGGGCTAAAACAAGTTTATTAAGTATATTATTAAGGATAGGTATCAGTAGGGATATATACTAAAGTGGACAATAAATAATCTCTAAATAAAACACGTGATGATATTAAAACTCATACTTAGACCACACAAGAAGTGCCAGTAATTGAGACGTAACCTTTTCTAACCTTGCAACTGAATGGGACGTCTGATTCGGTTACCAGTTGCTACACATAAGGGCATTGTTCCAAAACTACGATCGTGTGACGTAAGCTTTACAGGCACAGAGTAAAATTACACCCAGGCCACGCATCGTAGATTTGGCGCCAATACAAAGTTTAACGCTGTAGACGCTAAAGACGCTCGTATTTGTTATTGATCACTTTATTGATTGAAATCTTGATATGTGGTACACGGTATGTGATCCAAATTTAAATTAACTGAGTCGAATATCGAAATACACTGAAGAATTATTTATAACTAGCTGATGCCCGCGACTTCGTACGCGTGGATTTAGTTTTTAAAATCCCTCGGGAACTCTTTGATTTTCCGGGATAAAAGTAGCCTAAGATGTCACTCTCCAGGTCCTCAACTATACTCATGCAAAAAATCACGTCGATCCGTAGCCCTGTTGCGGCGTGATTGAAGGACAAACCAACAAACAAACACACTTTCGCATTTATAATATTAGTAAGGATTGTTGGCGCCAAATTCCAGTTTCTTGTTGATAACGTGGGACGTAGTCGTTCTATTGTATGGCTACCAAGAACCTACAACTAAAGTGTTAATATTATAATATATTATAATAATTAATAATAATTAATTTTTTGTTGTTAACCAAAGGGCACACGGACTAGCGAATATAAACAGCAATAAACTATTAAAAATATTTTATATTAAGTCCGATTTAGGCTTATAAATAAATAAATAAATAAATATGTTGGTATTATTTACATTGGTGTTGCGATTTTTAAAAAGATTTATTTTATCTCTATCTTTCTTTTTAACCGACTTCAAAAAAGGAGGAGGTTTTCAATTCATCGGAATCTTTTTTTTATGTATGTTCACCGATTACTCGAAGACGCCTGAACAGATTTGGAAAATTCTTTTTTTGTTCCCAGGTGGTTTGGTGGTTCCCATTTAAATTTTATCGAAATCGGTTGAGCGGTTTTTAGAAAATCTACAATGAACGGGCGTTTGAGGTCGGTATTTAATACCTTCTTATCAAAAATTACAGATTGTATAGAACTTTATTTCTTAGCTAGCTTTTACGGGTTCGGGCACAAGATTTTTTTGTGTTTGTAAAGTAAAATAATTAGTATTGAATTAGTACTAAAACTACATAAAAAAGTAATATTAATTATTAATAAGCATATCAGTTAATGTTTTTAAGAGTACCTTCATTTATGATATTATCATGTGGTTTTTATCGCAAATTAGATGAAACATCTCAGCAAGCCATACCTGAAACAAAGAAAATCCAATTAACTTATTAAATAGGTACATAGGAAACAAGAATCCCTACGTCGCTAGAATGAAAAGTGCTTTTTAAAAGGAAACATGAAAACGCGGAAGGGAGTGTGCAGAATGTAATTAGGTCTTCAATGGTGCACTATAGACATCCTGTGTCTAGGTTTCTTTGTTTATCTAAATAACTACTTATTGCGATACCCCGTCTCTCAGTAATGTTCTCTAGTATAGGTTGTCTGGAAGAGATCACTATTAGTGATAAGGCCGCCTTTTGTATTAAATTGTTTCTTTACTTATTGTAGCTGATGCCCGCGACTTCGTCCGCGTGGATTCAGTTTTTAAAATCCCGAGGGTACTCTTTGATTTTCCGGGATGCTTTACACTCTACAGGTTCTCAACTATACCTATCCAAAAAAATCACGTAATCCGTAGGTTTTTTGCAGCGTGATTGACGGACAAACCAACAAAGACAAAATTACGTTTAGCTGTCATTTACGTTTTGTTATTCCACTGTCATTCCACTGTCATTTGCGTTTTGTTATTCCGTGTCAGATGCGTTTTTGTTATACCACGTTTTATAGTGACTTGACGGAAACGGGATTAAAAGTATCCTATGTCCGTCTCCTGATTGTAATCTACCTCTCCACCAATTTTCAGCCAAATCGGTTCAGCCGTTCTTGAGTTATAAATAGGGTAACTAACACCACTTTCTTTTATATATATATAGATTTTTTGATCTTGTATGCAATAAAGTTGTATAAATAAATAAATAAATAAATCAAAGTTACTGCACAGCGGATGCGGGCACACACCTCTGACTTGTCAGAGTTATTTATTTATTTTTATTTATTTACTTATACAACTTTATTGCATACAAGATCAAAAAAATATAATAAGTAAACAACTTCACATTAGTCAAAATTTGTGGCTTGGCCGTTTCGCTACATTCACATGGGTGTGAGGTGAAAAATTTATTCACTGGTAATTAATTTTCTGATAAACAATACAATGTCCCAATGTCCAAAAGTTCCAAGTTTTAGTATTTTTTTGTTGTTTCTGTACTAATACTAGCTTACATACCATTATTTTAGATTTTTAGGAATCAGGAAGTACCTTAAGAATTTTTGTGATCGTGAGTGATTCAGTAAGTATAACGAAATCGGGGTTTTTAGATATCAATAAAAAATCAGCCAAGTACGAGTCGGGCCTCGCTCTTTTAGGGTTCCGTTAAAAAAAGAAATATATCCATGTACCCATGGAAATATTTTAATTTTTTTTTTTAATTTAATTTAATTTTTATTATTTGTTGTTATAGCGGCAATAGAAATACAAAATATGTGTAAATTTCAACTGTCTATCTATTACGGTTTACGAGATACAAGCCGCTGACAGACGGACGGACAGCGGAGGCTTAGTAATAGGGTCCCGTTGGCACCCTTTGGGTACGGAACCCTAAAAAATCTAATCAGCGGATTCCTCAACTCTATAGCTCTGTTGAAGCGTGATTAAAGGAAAAACTAACAAAAGCACACTTTTGCATTTATAATATTAAGTAAGGAATACCTACTGTAATTAACAGTATAAATACGATTACGTAAGAATGTTTATTTTCCAACTAATATAAGTCGTAACAGGTCTTCAAAGGTACTTTTATCGCGCACAATACTCATTAGCTCGCGATAACGTTATGTTATGACATTGTTTAAAATAATAGTTGCTTTAATAAATGAGTACCGTAATTTTCGTTCCATACTACTCGTAAGTTTATTTTTTTAAATCATACTTCAATGTTCATACTATAGCATGCTAATATTATAAATGCGAAAGTGTGTTCGTTGGTTTGTCCTTCAATCACGCCGCAACAGAGCTACGGATCGACGTGATTTTTTGCATGGGTATCGTTGGGACCTGGAGAGTGACATAGGCTACTTTTTATCCCGGAAAATCAAAGAGTTCCCGAGGAATTTTAAAAACTAATTCCACGCGGACGAAGTCGCGGGCATTAGCTAGTAAGTTTCTCGTTGTTGCTGTAAATAACTAAATATCAAAAAAGCATAGAAAATAGAAATGTAAATTAACATTTATTCATCTATACTGGGAAGTGGGATTAATAGGGTTTCTAAAAGATTTAATTCGATTGATCGTCGTCGTATTCGATGACATTAGCGTCAAAGTAAAATGACCTTACTTGCATTGATTCAAAGTCACAAATTCAGTACAACCGATTTTAATTTGGAGATTATCGTACACACAAACGAATAAGAATGCATTTACGAAATTGAGCTCTAATTCAATGCTGTTATGGTTAATATTTATAATGCTAATGTCATAGAATACGAACACGATCAATCGAATTAAATCTTACCCCACTAGAATTAAATACTAACGCCACTGGTGACCTCTCGAATGAGAAGGGTTTAGGCCACATTCCACCACGCTGGCCAAGTTTTGATTCGCAAACTCTACAAACCTTTGAGAACAGGAAGGCCAGCAGATTTCCCGCGATATTTTCCTTCGCCATTAAAGCAAGTGATATTTATTTGGTTAAAACGCACATAACTCAAATTTCAAGAGGTGCATAAAATGCAACGGTGCCTGGGATCGAACCAAGAACTTCGCGAAAAGGATGCTGAAGATTTAACCACTAGGCTATCACAGCTAGAGGAGATTGGCCGGTAAAAGTTTCGTGTCATTTTATTGTTTAAGCTTAGCTAAGAGTTTTTACTTTGCCAAAAAGTTAACAATGAATAGATAAAAATAACAAAAAGCAGCTAAATTGATTTGGTAAAAGTCACATTTAAGTTGTTTTTCGAGTAAGAAAAAAAAACAATCACGCTACTTACGCGACATGGAATAAAAAAAACAATACTGTCAACAAACAAGAATTACCAAACAATCCAATATGGCGGCGAGACGTCACACCACTATCGGTCTCGGGCGCGTTATCACAGCGCGTAGACGATCCATTTTTAGAAATATTAATTCAGTAATAACCGTTGTACAGTAAGCTATTTTTAGTGCGGCCTAGGCTAAAAATACGCGGACGCCGGCAGTGACGCTTACTTGATAATGCTAATGTTGCTCATGTAATGTAAGTGTCGTTGACTCGCTGCAGTTTTATTAGGCTTTCGATTGACATTCATAGAATATCGTTGAGGTTATCTGTGTGTTTACTCACGGACGGACGGAGTAGTATTTCATTTGCACTGTGTTACTATGTATCTAGGATTTTTATTAATTACTAGATATGATGCCCAACACTATCTACGTATTTAGCTATACTACTATTTAGCTTTTTGGAAATCCCCTTCAAGTTCTTTGATCTCCCGGGATAAAAGTAGCCTGTGTCCATTTCCGGAATGCAATCTAGCTATCTATATGGCTTTCTCGAAGATCATAGTGTTAGCTTAGGTTAGAGTATAGTGTTCGTGATATCAAGTTATAATTTGTTTTACGTTGGAACTCTACTTCCGAAATAAATCCCGTCAAAAGCGGTTAGCCCATACAAACAGACGGAAAGACAAGATTTTAATAAATTCTTGTCTGAGTGCTATTGTCAAATAAACATAATAAATATAGAGCTTAAAAAGAGGCATTTATTTCGAAATCGCTTCAATTTTATTTATTTGCATAGTTTTACGATTAGTAGTCGCTTCGCACATTACTAGATAGCTAGCTACCAATCCAGCCCCTGTAGCCAAGTAACACTTCGTTGTGTCTATTCTCTTTCTACGTTAGTTGTCACTTGAAGTTTTGGCTAGAACTAGACTAGATGGCGCTGCAGCTGATCAAAGATAATATTTCGCGGCAATTTGTAGTGTTTTTTAGCATTTAAAACATTAATAATAAAAAAATATTATCAAAACACTTCTGTCTTTGATCAGCTGCAGCGCCATCTAGTCTAGCTCTAGCTAAAACTACAAATGACAACTATCGTAGAAAGAGAATAGACACAACGAAGTGTTACTTGGCTACAGGGGCTGAATCTATATTTATTTGTACCTATAGATTCTCTTGATATTGACACTTGAGACAAAATCCATACCTATGATAAATACCTACTTATTTATTTCTTATTTGTATTTACACATTTTAATATAATAGTAGTTCAACAAGGGAGCAAAGTTAGTTTTCGTTGCGAATGCCCAATTTGGATCCTGTGCGAACCTAGTGAAAGAATCAGTCATACGAAAAAAAAATCGCGTGTGATACATACAACTCACACCTCACTAGCGAAAATACAAAATGTAAATTTTTGCTTATGATCTTATGCTATATAGTTTTAGATGATTCCGTTAAGCAGGTATACAGTTTTCAAACAGATCTTTGCACCCTTAGCAAGTCTCCAATTATGAACTCCGGACTTACTAAATTATTTAAATGCTTTGCATGCATTTTGAATTCAAAAATCATCAATCTAATTAGATTCACTAAATTATTAAAAACTTTTTAGATTTGCAGCAAAAAACAAAGAATAAATTCTTATTTGATGCAACCCTTCAAGGGTTTGCTTCTTTTCCACTATTATTTTAGTTCCTTTTTTTTGGTAAGAAGTAAAACTTTCGAGTATACCTACGGAGTTTCTGATCGTGTTGTTAGCTACTCGTAACAAAATTAGAAATACCAAATCAAGACACTTTCCTCACCAAGTGAACAAAATAGACTTTTTCTCACTGATTTGAATTTGCCTGCTTTTCGAAAACAATATTATATTACACCATTAGTAGATAGCATTAGATAAGTGATCGATGGCTTACATAACCATTCGGACGACAGCGCGCGGCGTGCTCGGCCGGGGCACAAGGCCGCCCTGTCGACATTGACCGTGAAGTTACGACATCGTGTATAAAAAATACTTCACACCGTTTCCGCAATTCGATACTACGCTCGAAAAGCAAGTTTTCCACAAGAAACATTGTATAAAGGTCATCTATAGTGTTCGCGCGATTTTTACTACTTGTCCACCTACCTGCCAGTGGTTATTGTTAAGGAACATCCGCCCTAAGTAAAAACCCACAAAAACTGTAAAACTGTCTCTTCTTTTTAGTTTTTCTGAATTCGAGGCAAGCATTAGGTAATTTTTCTTATAAGTCGGTAGGTATCTACTATATAAGTATATATACAGGATTGGTACTGAACTTTGTGTGTGTGTGTGTGTGTTTGTTTGTTTGTTTGTTGGTTTCTTTTTCAATTACGCAGCAACGGATTTTGTCGTGATTTTTTTTGAATTGGATAATCCTAAATCTATGGTTTGCAATTCTTGCAATACAGCTAACATAGTAATAATAATATTAAGTACCTACGTATTTCCTGCATAATTTACAAAAGTCGGCGCACATAATTTATTATTTCACATACTCGTACATGATACAGTAGACCTGTTCAGAAATCAGAAAAACGGCAGTGCAATAAATATTTTATTTAATTATAATTAATGTGACATTTATATGCAGTAATTATGCAAAAACAAAAGATGAGGAATATTAAGCGGTGAGAGATTATTCGCGGTAGTGTATTGTTTGTTGGAAATAAATATTGCGGATAAATTATATCGTGCACGTACAGTGCGACAAGTATAAGTTGGCGCGAGTGTGCGCCACAATACTATTCAACATTACTATTGCCATTGTATAGAACTTGAGACTAAATTTGGGTAAAAAACATTTTTAATTTCGAATTATTTCATACTGCATGGCCATCAAAATTTTGAATTTTCAAGATGGCCATGCAGTATAAAAATTGGATGACCGAATTAGTTCCTCAAAACGCCACCGCCAACATATACTTGTGGCACTGTACCTACTACCTACTTAATATAAAAAGTTCGACTATCGATTTTGTACGAAACCTGCTCCTCAAGTCTCCACCAAAGAAAAGTTGCCAACTTTTGTGTTGTCAACACGTGTTGGTGACATAAGTTGGCAACTTTTCTTTGGTGGAGACCCAGCTTTACACGCAGGTCGATTCTGTGCTGAATCAGTCATTGCTACAATCTCAATTGTGAGTGAATGAATTTATCGCGTTCTTCCTGCAATAGCGATTGAGTATGGGCCAATCACAGGCGACTGCAATCTCCACACTAGCAATCATGTTTAGAGAATCATTTCACTTGCACGCTAATAACAGTGATAGTCCTAATTCCTATTACATGTTTTTATACCTAGTTCTCGAAAACAAAATTCGATATCGAGTTGCACCTCCACTCAAAACTCACACTGAACTTTTACTTTGACTTTAATAATATGTATCAATTTTTGACGTGATAGCGTCTTATAAATCGATGAACACCGGCTGCACGCACGAAAAAGTGTCATGTTCCGGCTTGCGCCTAGCGTGCAAGTGAGAGCGTGGAACAAGCGATTGAGAGGCACGATCGGCCCAAGCGCCAAGAAAGCGCCCGCTGACGCCCGCCAGTCATCGTCAATGTTTCATTATCACGTTATTACGTAACACTATCGTCCGTAAACAGACTTTACAGACAACCAATTTTTTTAATTAAATTTAATTTTTTTTTAAAGTAAGTACTTCGCGCTGTCAACACACAACGCGCATCTCGCTCTAAAGTATGTCCTGCCGGTGAATGTTGGTTGAAATAGCATACTCTCACGCGATCACGTGATGTTAAAGAGAGCACAGCAGAAAATCTACACTAATTCAGGATCTGGGTACCTAAAAGTTATTCCATTGATCGTATTCCTATTCGATGACATTAGCGTCAAAGTACAATAATCCTTGATTGTATTGACTTAAAGTCACAAATTCAGTACAACCGATTTTAATATGGAGCGTTATAGAGCGTATCGTACATACGTAAACGTATACACGAAATTGAGCTCTGATTCAATGCCGTTATGGTTTATTTTACTTTGACGCTAATGTCATCGAATACTATTACGATCAATGGAATAACTTAAATAGACAATCGCACCTCTCAGATGGTCTGGTTGAAATGATTGAATTAATTAAATCATAATTTTCAAATTACACTTGCGTGCAAAAAAATTGACCCACCCCGCGCTTTTCTTTTTTTTCTATTTCGTTTTAAGCCTGTAAAATTGGTAATCAATTTTCAGTTCCAATTTGCATTACGGTTATAGAAACCTTACCTTTTCATCTATCAAACTGTAATAAAAGTTATTTTTTATTTACGGATATTTTAGAGATATTTTATTCCAAATAGAAAAGCGCGAGGTTTTTTTGCACGCAAGTGTATTAAAAATTCTTTAAAGAGTCTTTACAATTGTGTGGAACAGTAATTTTTTATTAATTCGAAATTCGTTATTGTAAAATTTTTTAATAACCCCCAAAACAGTAAGCCATTACAAAATGTCGTTTTTCTTGATCCCCATGTACGAGTAGGTTTCACTTTCGCGTTTATATAACTGATTTACCTTCGTTTATACTGGATCCCAATCATGTGAAAACTTCATATATTATTTGTATGTAGTAGTTTTTAAACTGACGACGATGGTAAAACGTTATACCTACCCAACTAACAAAATGGTCATAACATTTTAACCTTTTATGACTAATTCGTCCTATAAGTATCGTATATTAGCAAGTTTTAAAACGTGACGTTGTACAGGCGTCATGTATATTGCATTTATGTTTTAATGCAATTTGGTAATAAAATGTCCTCGTACAAACGTTTGTATGACATTAGCTATAAAACAATTTAACCTCAAAAAATAAACAGTCATACAAACGTTTTAGCCAGGAGATTTTGGCTGGTATTACAACTTATATATGACACCTTATAGCAATTTGGTTATATAAAAGCTTTTATATCCGCAACTGTAAGAGTAGTCATAATTTCGGTTTCCTATGAATGTTACATGTCAATAAAGTCATATAAATGTCATATCCGAAACCACTGTATGACTAAAAGCTAGTGCTTATGATTTGTTTCAGAATTCTGACATTTTAAATAAACGCGACAGAGAGTGATGGTTCCGTACATAAACCGTAAAATTATGAAAGAAGAAAAAGAAAAAAATTATGAAATTGATTAAAATTATGAAGAAGAAAAAATTTCTTTAAAGTTAATCACGTCATACTAATATTATAAATGTGAAAGTTTTTGATGATGTAGGTATGTATGGATTGATGGATGTTTGTTACTCTTTAACGCGACAAAGAATGAACCGATTTGGCTGAAATTTGGAATAGAGATAGCTCATACCCAGGATTAAAGCACATAGGTTACATTTTAACCCGAAAAATTAAAGAGTTCCCGCGGGAATAATTATAAACCCTTAATCCACGAGGACGAAGTCGCGGGCAACCTCTAGTTACTAGTATAATAAAACACACCTACCATGGTAGTACAAAATAAACCTTAATTTGCTTCTTGGTTATCTACTCGTTACAGATACATTCATCGCTTGGATATTGATCATAAATAGCGAAATCTTTGCACTGCTGGCACCAAAAAAAAATATAGTGAAGCAGCATTATTATATTTTTGTTATTTGGCATGACAAAATGTTTAAGCATTGTGGATAAAGTTGGAAACCGACAATTATGACATTTTTCGACTTTGACAAAATGTGTTTTTTGCCACGGCCATTTTAATTCTCTCAATAATTCAAAATCGCTTTTCTTAAGAAAATCGTCCACATCCAGAAAGACCACGTTTATATTTGAAATCTAAAAAAAATAGTAGGTAGGTAATAGTTATAGGTACTTGATGCACAAAAATTTACATTTAGGTAAGTATACCAACTGTACTATACTATACCATAGAAATTGTTTGCAATTATTATTACTTTCTCAAAATACAATTGCAACTAAAACGTTAGGCGAGGTCTATAATATACCTATCTATGCAATAGTTATATTCCCAAAAAAGTTATGTTCTCTAAAATATTCTGATAATGTAAAAGAACTATGTTTTGGAATGACAAAACGACGGATTACTAAAATGTTTTAAGGAACTCTGATAGGTTTGTAATGATGGCGTTCTTTAAGTTTTAACTCTTAAAACCGTAGTATTTATCGTATGTATTTTGTAACTCATAAAGGCATTATGAAGGAGTTTTTACTCTTAACACAGCAGTATTTATCGTATATAAGTATTTTGTAAATCATAATGGAATTATGACAAATAATAATTTATTTTTATTAAAGAAAAATATATTAAACAAGTCTTTTTATAAGTATAGATTTAAAAGAAATCAGGGGGGCATTTAAAATTTATTAATAAACCTAAAAAGTTGGTCGCAAAAGCGACATTCGCATTAAGTTTTCCTAACTTAAAAATAAACACATCCCATTTCAAACTTGTGAATATTGATTACACTGAAGTATAAAATATTAAATACTACTCTTTGTTTTTTAATTTTTTGAAGACGCTGAGCTGCTCAGACAATAGAATTTATTAATATTACTTATGATTGAAAGCGCTTCAATACTGCATCAAAACGATTCATTGGTCAGACAAACGTCTGCGCTATGATAACTACACGACTAAATACTCATACAAATAATAAATTACAACACTATATGACGAAATATACTTAAAATATTAATTTTATAACACCTAATTGACTAAAGGTTTTTGCTTATGACTTTTGAATGACAGCTGTACGACTTTATAGCCATAGTAACTGCGCCAAAATCGCGTTGTATAAACGTTTGTATGACCATTGTATGACTTAATTGCATACCATTCAGTTATATCCAAAACGTTTGCAAAACTCTTATATGACTTATTTTTGCTAGTTGGGTACTGAATTAATACAATAATTCTCTTTGAATTCTTTATTTTTAAATTATTTAGTTGTTATTATAGCTTTGCCCGCTAGTTTTTGAATCAGTTAAAATTAAAAAGTGACTTTTATATATCTAGTCGATTCTATCTAGTACCGGGGTGGTTTAAAACAAAAAAAAAAGTTAAAACCCAAAAGAACAGCTGCAAAATCGAAAAAATCAAAATTGGCAATTTTGTATAGTAGGAAGATAATCACCACTTTGGATTATTTTTAATAGATGGCGGGAGGATAGGCGACACGGTTTTAGCGGTACCGGTTATAAAAAAAATTACGGATAAAAAAAATCAGCCAAATCGGTTAAGCGTTTCCCATGCGGCAATTGATTTTCATACATATATAGATATTAATATATTATAATAACAAATGAAATGTTAAAAATAGCCCGTTCCAGATCTAAAATTGTCAGCAATTGTCAGCACGAGAGATGCTTTGTCTCAATTAACAAAAATGATTAAGATTATTAACATTAATCTGCAGGACGGTCGGCGCCAGAGCTCGAGCGTTAAGTGCTTCACTTTTATGCCGTACTCGACATTCTGGGCGCTTTTTGCGAACGCACTCGTTACTTTTATACTAAAAGCTTTGAATTCTCTCTTTTATAACCAATTGCATCCTTTAGATTACTATCTCTCTGCGTCGTGTTCCACATTGTTGAGGGTCGTGACACCATTATTCATCAACACATATTAAGGTATTAGGTTTGCTTGGGATGATGTTTCGGGCTCCAAGAATACTACCGTATAGTGACTCAACTAAGAGTACCCATTGATATCTATGTAAGTCGCACCCTTAGAATGAAAGTGACCTAACTCAAAAATTGCAATTTCTGGGAAATGAGCAAGCAAGCTGTCACACAACATGCATAGGTGAAAACCGCGATCAAATAAAGTGACCGATGTTTAGGCTGTCCCTTTTTTACTCATAATGCGGACTCTTTTTCGCCATAAGGTTTTAGAGCAGGCTTTGTAAGGTCAGTTTCTAACAAAAACAGAATTTAGAGGAATCTCGAGTTAGGCCACTTTCATTCTAAGGGTGTGGCATGTTACCTACTTGTTGGTATGTAAGCATGTTCAAAATTCAAAATTATTTATTTAACGTAGACCAACTTGTGGCTCGATCAAAGAGCTCATATAACAATTCAAGTAAGTAGGTACCTACCACAGTATATAAATGTATACAGTATAATTATATAAGAAGGTAATATTGTGCGTATGTAGGCTGCACCTTCACTTACCATCAGGTTTGATCGTAGCCAAGCGCAGCTTTGTAATAAAAAAAAAATAAAAATCCCCTTAGGCACCTCACGCAATTCGGATCATCCTTGGAAAAGACAAAATGTACCTAAGAAAGTCTAAACACACTGGCAAGGATATTGTTCTTACATAATTAATAATTATAAATCTTTTAAGAGACCTCGAAAACCTTGAAAATAGATCTGCAAAGAAATTAAATATCACAAGCTTCAACGGTGAAGGAAAAACATCTCGAGGAAATCTGCACACCAGAGTTCTTTTTAATGTTCTCGAAGGTGTGTGAAGTCCGCCAATTCGCATTGGGCCAGCGTGGTGGGCTATGACCTATAACCCTTCTCTGAGAGGTGACCTGCGCTCAGTAGTGCGACGTTGGTGGGTTGCTGATGATGATGAAGAGATAGATACTTACCAATAAACATAAAATAATGAGCATTTCATTTTAACATCGAATTATCTTACTTGAGTACCCGAAATAAGCTATCCTACAGTGTAAGTTAAGGCACCTAATATAATCTCAAACTGATACACATCACATCACATCGTATCTTTATACACACAAAAACTATTTTGCAGTTAAAATAATCCTTTAGTTCTGCTTTGCTGCACATTTATGGTGTTCTTAATTACCACGATAAATTAGTCAAAATAATGTAGTCTTATTTAAAAAAAAAGATAATTAGAAAATATAATACGCTGTAATATAATAATTGTATTATTTTCACACTTCACACATTTAAGGTGGAAGACACGGGTCTGCCCGCGAAATTCAAATTTAATTTGGTTTTTCGCAATTTGTAAACTAATACGACAAAGTAGGCTTATGGCCTTCTAATTGCGCCAGTGGAATTATCATCTTCACAGGTTTACATAAAAATCTTTACTTGAAAGTGACCAGTTTAAGAAATTAATCAAAATACTGAGTTGGACGTGAGTTACTCACAAATTAGTCGATATTTTGATTAATTTCTTAAACTGGTCACTTTGAAGTAAAGATTTTTATGTAAACCTGTGAAGATGATGATTTCACTGGCGCAATTAGAAGGGCATAAGCCTACTTTGTCGTATTAGTTTACAAATTGCGAAAAACCAAATTAAATTTGAATTTCGCGGGCAGACCCGTGTCTTCCACCTTAAATATTTCAATTTACAATGATTAGAAGATTCTAACATTATTTACATTGTATAATCAACAATTCTGCAATAAGATTGGATAATATAATTTCCGCAAATTATATTACAATTTATATTATAATTATTATCATCATCCAGATTAAGTTTCTTCTCCGAGAATGATTAAAGCCGTGCGCTAGTTCAATGCAAATTGGCAGACTTCAGTCTTCGTACACCTTTGAGACCATTAAACACGCGTGCAGGTTTTTTTATTTAGCACGTAGTAAATACGTAGATATAACAAGAAACACTGAAATTAGAATATAAACTACTGATTTAATTATTTAAATATATGTACGCCTTTACCTAATTTACATTTATTTAGAAGTGATAGATTTTTTAAATAATATAATGTTACCAAATACGAAAATTAAAATTAAATGATCTTAACTGTAACATAATGAATAATTGTTTACTTAAAAATGTAGGATAAAACTAAGTTACCTACATAGAAGCAGGTGCTTGCTACTTTAAGGATGATTATACGGGTCTGCCCGCGAAATTCAAATTTAATTTGGTTTTTCGCAATTTGTAAACTAAAACGACAAACTAGGCTAATGGCATTCTAATTGCCCCAGTAGAATTATCATCTTCACAGGTTAACATAAAAATCTTTACTTGAAAGTGACCAGTTTAAGAAATTAATCAAAATACTGACTAATTTGTGAGTAACTCACGTCCAACTCGGTATTTTTGATTAATTTCTTAAACTGGTCACTTTCAAGTAAATATTTTTATGTAAACCTGTAAAGCTGATAATTCTACTGGCGCAATTAGAATGCCATAGGCCTACTTTGTCGTATTAGTTTACAAAATGGGAAAAACCAAATTAAATTTGAATTTCGCGGGCAGACTCGTATAATCCACCTTAAGGGAGTCCATTCAGTAAGCTATTTTGTCGTACTGCACTATCACACTGCAGTACAAGTAGCCGAACCTGCTACTATAGAAAAGCAAGTATTCTACTGAGTTTAAAACATAGTGATTATTTATAATCTTGGCCAATCTATGCGAACCACCACAACATGCCCCACTCAAAAACACACTACGCATTAACTCCTGAATTGAACCACTTTCCTCCATGCCACGAAAAGGTAATAGCTATAGGAAATAGCTACAATATACTTCCAAAGTCTATTATATTCATCTGGTTTCTAACTTAGGTAACTTTCGCAATAAGGCCACAGCACCCTGAAATTGATTAAAACCTATAACAGTAGGCCTATAGTATAGTTAATTGTATAATTAACAAATAAATTGTAAAATCAAAACCACGTCGCCACATACGTCACTGAAGGTCAAATTGCGAGGAAACCTGCATACAAAGTGTGAGCGCCGGTTTTGCAATGCTTTACGCTACAAGACGAGGAAGTACAGATATTTGGTTATCTTGACATTTACTTATCAGACGAATCTATTGAGTACCGAGATTTTTATATGAATGAGTTTTAAGCTATGAACGAACATTAATTAGGGTTCCATACCAAAATGGTAAAAATGGAACCCTTATGGTGAGATTTTCTCCGTCCGTCTGTCCGTCCGTCTGTCACAGTCGATTATTTCAGTAACTATTAAAGCTATCGACATGAAATTTGGCACAATTGTGTATAATAGTGGCCCAAAAGCATTGAAATAAAGAAAAGTCGAAAATTATTTTTAGTTTTATTAAAAAAAGGGGGAAAATCGGGGGTTTGAAATTTCAAAGTAAGATAACTATACCGAGTGGGGTATCACATGAAAGGCCTTTACTTGTGCATTCTAAAACAGTTTTTTATTTATTTCTAAATATAATAGTTTTTGATTAATCGGCCAAAATGTCGAAAAAAATACCGTTCCCCCCCCCTTATCTCCGAAGTTTACCAATCGAAAAATCTAAAATAATTATGGTCAATAGAGGTTTATGTATATTTTACATGAAAAATAAAATCAACGTGAAAATTATTTTAGTTTGATTAAAAAAGGGGGAAAATCGGGGGTTTGAAATTTCAAAGTAAGATAACTATACCGAGTGGGGTATCACATGAAAGGCCTTTACTTGTGCATTCTAAAACAGTTATTTATTTCTAGATATAATAGTTTTTGATTAATCGGCCAAAATGTCGAAAAAAATACCGTTCCCC
This sequence comes from Oeneis ivallda, assembly GCA_029955525.1. Lineage (NCBI taxonomy): Eukaryota > Metazoa > Arthropoda > Insecta > Lepidoptera > Nymphalidae > Oeneis > Oeneis ivallda. Next base: position 23,947,848 of record JARPMR010000003.1, read on the forward strand.
CCCCCCCTTATCTCCGAAGTTTACCCACCGAAAAATCTGAAATAATTATGTTCAATAGAGGTTTATGTATATTTTACAGGAAAAATAAAACCAACGCTCTAACTAGCATAGGTTTTTTTATATTAACAATAAACCTCTACAAACAAAGTTAACGATAATTATGCAAATTAATATAATATTATCGTTTTACTTTTACTTTTGGAGTATGGAACCCTCGGTGCGCGAGTCAGACTCGCACTTGACCGGTTTTTTTTTCCTTCGTTCTACAAAACCTAAGACCGTATTTATGATTATTGATTAGTTCAGAATGCGGTTGCAACTATTTATTTATTGATAGTACACGCACAGTATTCTGATGGTTAGTAAACGTAAATTTTTTCGTTAGGAAAGGATTAACAATAACAACTCATATTTTTGAAATTCGAGTGCATAAGGGCAGACTGGCTACTTTTAGCGGCAGCGATCGGCGATTTTTGATCGCCGATTTCTTTTCTTTTTTTTTATTCGATGATAAGCTAGTCCTTGACTGCGATCTCACCTGATGGTAAGTGACGATGCAGTCTAAGATGGTAGCGGGCTAGCTTGGACGGGATAAGGCAGTGAACATTCAACCAATACCCCTCATTGGTTTCTACACGCCATCGTGCCGGAACGCTAAATTGCTTGGCGGCACGTTTTTGACGGTAGGGTGGTAACTTTATTATATATTAAAAATTATAAATTCCCAAATTGACCCCGCCGGGAATCGAACCCGGGACCTCCCACTTATAAGACAACAGCGCTCACCACTGCGCCAGGGAGGTCGTCGATTTCTGCGATCGGATCGTACATCACCGCTGAAATCATAACGTTTTTGCGATCAAAAACCGATGAAACGCGAAGCAGTCGCGAAAACGCTAAAAGCCATAAAAACGCCAATCGCTGCCGCTAAAAGGAGCCGGTCTGCTCCCTCTCTTATATGGATAATATGTATACTTATATAAAAAATTGGTTGCCTGTAAAGTCGGTTTACGGACGATAGTTTTACGTGATAACGTAGAAAGAAACTTTGATGAAAAATTGATGAAAAATTGGATACTTTTATGAATTGAATTCAATTATTATCACTGAATCATCATTATTTTGTATAATACAAAGAAGGAGTTAATTGAACATTACATTTTTCTCTAGTCACAAGCCTTTGTCACAAACCAACGCTTGGGCCGATCGTGCTACTTTTTCGTGCGTGCAGCCGGTGTTCATCGATTTAAAGACGTTATCACGTCAAAAAAATTCTGAGCGATGTTTTTCTCCGATGAATTTTTATACTCCCTCATTAGATGATCTTAGTTACAGGTGGCTATGAAAGTTTTTTGTGATACACTAACTTGTTAATTGCATACGAAAAATCACACATTTAATTTTGAGATAGAAAAAAAGTTTCACTATACACATTTGTACTATTAGTTATTGGGACAGAGTGAAGGTCTTAACTTTGTTTAATTGACGATTGAAAGCACTGATAAGGGTTAGAGCGCGCTTGCATAGAAGATGCCTATTCACTAAAGCCTTCCTCCTCCTCCTTTCGTCGTATTCCCCATTACTGAGGGTCGTGACCCCTTCCACCAATGATCTTTTTATGGACGATGTCGCGCCATGTCGTCCGGTTCTCTGCGACATGGAGAGCTTCGTGGATCTTGGTGTCGAGAGCGGTGCGGATTTGATCCGACCAACGCATCGGGCTTCGTCCCCGAGGTCTCCTTCCATCCACTTTGCCAGTAACGACAATCTTTTCAAGGTTGTGTCCCTCTCTTCTGGCAATGTGGCCGAAATAATCAAGGATCCTCTGGAGACAGGTGGTAGATAGCCGTTTCGTGATCTTTAATTGTTTAAGGATCGATGCGTTGGTTCTGTGCGCTAAAGCCTTAAAGATACTCAAATTATACGTAGCAGAAAGCACGGATGCTGGAAGGGCATTCCACACCTTAGCGGTTCATTTCCGAATCGATGAACTAAACTAAGGGTAAGGGTACCCTAAGGATGCCTACGCCCACCACTTCTCGCAGTTATGTGCTAAAACGGGGACTGATGTGAAAACTATAACAGGTATTTAATTTTATAAGCTGTTGTTCTTCTATGACAGGAACAAATCATTTATCTACCTTTGCGGCTAGGCTACATGACCTCACGAGTGTGCGCCTTGAATGAGCTTGAAACCAGTGTCGTGTTAACCCGATACCTAGCGACGTGATATAGCCTGACTAATGTCTGTGATTGCTGAGATAAATTTACTGTAGGTACTGAAAAGATTGATTATATCATTTCGCTTAACTTTTTGGAATTTCGTTATAATTTAGGAACCTTAAAATATCAAGAGTCCTATTTAAAGCAAGATTGAATAGGCATCTTCTTAAAAAAGCCATAAAGATAGTATATTCCTTGCTACGGTAGTAATACTATGTTTATGTGGCAATCTTGTTCCATCTTAGGCTGCATCTTAGCTTCACTACCATCGGCTTGCATTGCATTGGCATTTGGCTTGGCTAACATCAGTGTGACCGTTAGTTAAACACCATTTATCGCTCTTCTAGGATGAGAGACACTGCATGCAACACAAAATTTTATACATTTTTTAAAGGATGTCAGCCAAGCTGAGGTTGACTAATATCCTCTCCCCTCCAAATAAGCGGAAAGCTTGTGCTAGGAGTGGGTACGACAACAGTGCAACGGGCGGGGATTGAACCTGCAACCTTTCAGTTTTCAGCCCGCAGCTTTGTTGGGCTATTGAGGCTTAAATAAATAGGTAAAGTCAGATAATAGAGTTAAAATCGAAGTTGAAGCCATTATTAGTTTTAGACGGAATTACGAACATCGCAATTTTTATGGACCCTATGAACAACTAAGAGGTGCGATTGTCCAAAGTTATTCCATTGATCGTAATCGTAATCGATGAACTTAGCGTCAAAGTAAAATAAACCATAAAGGCATTGAATTAGAGCTCAATTTTGTGTATACATTCTTATACGTTTAGGTATGTACGATACGCTCCATAACGTTCCATTTTAAAATCGATTGTACTGAATTTGTGACTAAATCAATACAGTCAAGGATTATTTTACTATAACGGTAATATCATCGAATACGAATACGATCAAATGAATAACTTTTAGACAATTGGTACCCTCATTTATCGACCTTTCTCAAAGATTGCATCCTAATTTAATGGATTTCAACGAATAAATTCGTAGAATCGTATATCGCTTGCGAATATCTGTGATAAAACTTGGTTTACTATCAAGTCATTCCTATTGAAATCGAAAATTATCTAGATAAAATATAATTAAGTGCTTATGTTATGTAAAGAGATTAATCATTATCAAATTTTTGAAGATAACAATATGGGTAACCTTGTACTATTAGAAGGTTACCCATATTGTTATCTTCAATACAAAAAATTCAAAAATTCAAAATTCTTCTTATGTTGTGGCTTTATTAACTTTTTTGGAAATGATCGTAGGTGATCGCAGCCTACTAAAAATTATTGGATCAAAAATGCCATCAAGAATAATTCAATCATTGACACCTGCATCACGGTATCGATATCTTATCGCGATATTTATTTATTGTCTGTTAATTTATAGAAGGTGCGGATATTGGCTGATTATGAAAGTCTGAACACCTAGTTTGGTGGCGTTCACTACCGAAGGACATTACCAACGTCGAGCAGTGGACATCCACAGTGTCCGTGAACTTAGCAGAGCAAGTGCCAGCAGATCAAAAATAAAATGGAGTTCTGTTCGCATGCAGATGAGTTCTATAGTTCCTGATACATTTTAGAGATAGTTCTGGCGAGATAACCGAAAAAACGTCTGTTGAAAAAATGATCTGCTAACTTCCGGTAGCTGATCATTTTCCAGAAAATCAAAAATTAAAGTGTGTTCTGTACGCATCTGGCTGAGTTCTAGAGTTCCCTATACTTTTCAGAGATAGTTCTAGCATTTTTACCTAAAAAAAAGTCGGTTAAAAAAAATGATCTGCTACGGGAAGTTAGCAGAGCATCTGGCAGAAAATAAAATAAAATTCACAGAAACGAGTACTTTCTCTAAAGAGGCTAAAACTCTGCGTCTTAAGATAGAACAGTAATAAAACTATCACATCTAGCAAATAATTGATCTGAAACTCTCTTAAAACTTCCAGCAGAGCATAGCAGAAGATGACCATGAATCGTCGAAATGAAATAATAACTATAATTAAAAAATTCACTTACAACAGAACTCTCACCCTAGAGACTAGAACTCTTTGGAACTATTTAGACGAGTGACAGGTCTATAGTTTCCATCACAAATCTAAACTAGAACTCTCTTAAAACTTCCAGCAGAGCATAGCAGAAAATGACCATGAATCGTCGAAATGAAATAATAACTATAATTAAAAAATTCACTTACAACAGAACTCTCACCCTAGAGACTAGAACTCTTTGGAACTATTTAGACGAGTGACAGGTCTATAGTTTCCATCACAAATCTAAACTAGAACTCTCTTAAAACTTCCAGCAGAGCATAGCAGAAGATGACTATGAATCGTCGAAATGAAATAATAACTATAATTAAAAAAATCACTTACAACAGAACTCTCACCCTAGAGACTAGAACTCTTTGGAACTATTTAGACGAGTGATAGGTCTATAGTTTCCATCACAAATCTAAACTAGAACTCTCTTAAAACTTCCAGCAGAGCATAGCAGAAGATGACCATGAATCGTCGAAATGAAATAATAACTATAATTAAAAAATTCACTTACAACAGAACTCTCACCTTAGAGACTAGAACTCTTTGGAACTATTTAGACGAGTGACAAGTCTATAGTTTCCATCACAAATCTAAACTAGAACTCTCTTAAAACTTCCAGCAGAGCATAGCAGAAGATAACCATGAATCGTCGAAATGAAATAATAACTATAATTAAAAAATTCACTTACAACAGAACTCTCACCCTAGAGACTAGAACTCTTTGGAACTATTTAGACGAGTGACAGGTCTATACTTTCCATCACAAATCTAAACTAGAACTCTCTTAAAACTTCCAGCAGAGCATAGCAGAAGATGACCATGAATCGTCGAAATGAAATAATAACTACAATTTAAAAATTTCGCTGACACCAGAACTCTCGCTCTAGAAGCCATCACTCTTCGGAACTATTTAGACGTGTAATAGGTCAATAGTATTCACACCAAACCTAAACTGGAACTCTCTTAAAACTTCCAGCAGAGCATAGCAGAAAATGACCATTACTCGTCGAAATGAAATAAATCTTTAAAAGTCGATAAGTTTTTTTTCGTAGGAATAGGTAAAAATTAGTAAAAAAGCACGAAAACCTACTATAAATACTACTTTAGTAGGTAGGAAAGTTTAATTGAGATAAACTAATCTATCCTAACATTAATGTGTTTCAGATCTATAGTTTAAGTTGACGCCTTGATGAAATTTTTTGTTATTGGGCCGATTCCTTTCAAAATCGATATTTAGGCCTCCCTGCGGTCAAGAAAGAGGCAATGGATGCCAAAATTTTAAAAAGTCACCGCCATATTGAAATTCTTTGTTATTGGACCGATTTCGTTCTAAATCGATATTTAGGCTTCCCTGCGGTCAAGAAAGCGGAAATGGATGCTAAAATTTTAAAAAGTCGCCGCCATATTGAAATTCTTTGTTATTGCACCGATTTCGTTCAAAATCGCTTTCTTGACCGCAGGGAAGCCTAAATATCGATTTTGAACGAAATCGGTCCAATAACAAAGAATTTCAATGTGGCGGCGACTTTTTAAAATTTTAGCATCCATTTCCGCTTTCTTGACCGCAGGGAAGCCTAAATATCGATTTTGAACGAAATCGGTGCAATAACAAAGAATTTCAATATGGCGGCGACTTTTTAAAATTTTAGCATCCATTTCCGCTTTCTTGACCGCAGGGAAGCCTAAATATCGATTTAGAACGAAATCGGTCCAATAACAAAGAATTTCAATATGGCGGTGACTTTTTAAAATTTTGGCATCCATTTCCTCTTTCTTGACCGCAGGGAGGCCTAAATATCGATTTTGAAAGGAATCGGCCCAATAACAAAAAATTTCATCAAGGCGTCAACTTAAACTATAGATCTGAAACACATTAATGTTAGGATAGATTAGTTTATCTCAATTAAACTTTCCTACCTACTAAAGTAGTATTTATAGTAGGTTTTCGTGCTTTTTTACTAATTTTTACCTATTCCTACGAAAAAAACTTATCGACTTTTAAAGATTTATTTCATTTCGACGAGTAATGGTCATTTTCTGCTATGCTCTGCTGGAAGTTTTAAGAGAGTTCCAGTTTAGGTTTGGTGTGAATACTATTGACCTATTACACGTCTAAATAGTTCCGAAGAGTGATGGCTTCTAGAGCGAGAGTTCTGGTGTCAGCGAAATTTTTAAATTGTAGTTATTATTTCATTTCGACGATTCATGGTCATCTTCTGCTATGCTCTGCTGGAAGTTTTAAGAGAGTTCTAGTTTAGATTTGTGATGGAAACTATAGACCTGTCACTCGTCTAAATAGTTCCAAAGAGTTCTAGTCTCTAGGGTGAGAGTTCTGGTGTCAGCGAAATTTTTAAATTGTAGTTATTATTTCATTTCGACGATTCATGGTCATCTTCTGCTATGCTCTGCTGGAAGTCTTAAGAGAGTTCTAGTTTAGATTTGTGATGGAAACTATAGACCTGTTACTCGTCTAAATAGTTCCAAAGAGTTCTAGTCTCTAGGGTGAGAGTTCTGTTGTAAGTGATTTTTTTAATTATAGTTATTATTTCATTTCGACGATTCATGGTCATCTTCTGCTATGCTCTGCTGGAAGTTTTAAGAGAGTTCTAGTTTAGATTTGTGATGGAAACTATAGACCTGTCACTCGTCTAAATAGTTCCAAAGAGTTCTAGTCTCTAGGGTGAGAGTTCTGTTGTAAGTGATTTTTTTAATTATAGTTATTATTTCATTTCGACGATTCATAGTCATCTTCTGCTATGCTCTGCTGGAAGTCTTAAGAGAGTTCTAGTTTAGATTTGTGATGGAAACTATAGACCTGTCACTCCTCTAAATATTTCCAAAGAGTTCTAGTCTCTAGGGTGAGAGTTCTGTTGTAAGTGAATTTTTTAATTATAGTTATTATTTCATTTCGACGATTCATGGTCATCTTCTGCTATGCTCTGCTGGAAGTTTTAAGAGAGTTCTAGTTTAGATTTGTGATGAATACTATAGACCTGTCACTCGTCTAAATAGTTCCAAAGAGTTCTAGTCTCTAGGGTGAGAGTTCTGTTGTAAGTGAATTTTTTAATTATAGTTATTATTTCATTTCGACGATTCATGGTCATTTTCTGCTATGCTCTGCTGGAAGTTTTAAGAGAGTTCTAGTTTAGATTTGTGATGGAAACTATAGACCTGTCACTCGTCTAAATAGTTCCAAAGAGTTCTAGTCTCTAGGGTGAGAGTTCTGTTGTAAGTGATTTTTTTAATTATAGTTATTATTTCATTTCGACGATTCATAGTCATCTTCTGCTATGCTCTGCTGGAAGTTTTAAGAGAGTTCTAGTTAAGATTTGTGATGGAAACTATAGACCTGTCACTCCTCTAAATATTTCCAAAGAGTTGTAGTCTCTAGGGTGAGAGTTCTGTTGTAAGTGAATTTTTTAATTATAGTTATTATTTCATTTCGACGATTCATGGTCATCTTCTGCTATGCTCTGCTGGAAGTTTTAAGAGAGTTCTAGTTTAGATTTGTGATGGAAACTATAGACCTGTCACTCGTCTAAATAGTTCCAAAGAGTTCTAGTCTCTATGGTGAGAGTTCTGTTGTAAGTGAATTTTTTAATTATAGTTATTATTTCATTTCGACGATTCATGGTCATTTTCTGCTATGCTCTGCTGGAAGTTTTAAGAGAGTTCTAGTTTAGGTTTGTGATGGAAACTATAGACCTGTCACTCTTCTAAATAGTTCCAAAGAGTTCTAGTCTCTAGGGTGAGAGTTCTGTTGTAAGTGATTTTTTTAATTATAGTTATTATTTCATTTCGACGATTCATAGTCATCTTCTGCTATGCTCTGCTGGAAGTTTTAAGAGAGTTCTAGTTTAGATTTGTGATGGAAACTATAGACCTGTCACTCGTCTAAATAGTTCCAAAGAGTTCTAGTCTCTAGGGTGAGAGTTCTGTTGTAAGTGAATTTTTTAATTATAGTTATTATTTCATTTCGACGATTCATGGTCATCTTCTGCTATGCTCTGCTGGAAGTTTTAAGAGATTTCTAGTTTAGATTTGTGATGGAAACTATAGACCTGTCACTCGTCTAAATAGTTCCAAAGAGTTCTAGTCTCTAGGGTGAGAGTTCTGGTGTCAGCGAAATTTTTAAATTGTAGTTATTATTTCATTTCGACGATTCATGGTCATCTTCTGCTATGCTCTGCTGGAAGTTTTAAGAGAGTTCTAGTTTAGATTTGTGATGGAAAGTATAGACCTGTCACTCGTCTAAATAGTTCCAAAGAGTTCTAGTCTCTGGGGTGAGAGTTCTGGTGTCAGCGAAATTTTTAAATTGTAGTCATTATTTCATTTCGACGATGCATGGTCATCTTCTGCTATGCTCTGCTGGAAGTTTTAAGAGAGTTTCAGATCAATTATTTGCTAGATGTGATAGTTTTATTACTGTTCTATCTTAAGACGCAGAGTTTTAGCCTCGTTAGAGAAAGTACTCGTTTCTGTGAATTTTATTTTATTTTCTGCCAGATGCTCTGCTAACTTCCCGTAGCAGATCATTTTTTTTAACCGACTTTTTTTTAGGTAAAAATGCTAGAACTATCTCTGAAAAGTATAGGGAACTCTAGAACTCAGCCAGATGCGTACAGAACACACTTTAATTTTTGATTTTCTGGAAAATGATCTGCTACCGGAAGTTAGCAGATCATTTTTTCAACAGACGTTTTTTCGGTTATCTCGCCAGAACTATCTCTAAAATGTATCAGGAACTATAGAACTCATCTGCATGCGAACAGAACTCCATTTTATTTTTGATCTGCTGGCACTTGCTCTGCTAAGTTCACGGACACACATCCACAAGCTTATGTGATGGTGATGATGCCTGTTTTGTGACAGCGAGTCTATTTTAAAGCGGCTTCAAAAAAGGAGGAGGTTCTCAATTCGTCGGTATTTTTTACGTATGTTCAACGATTACTCGAAGACGCCTGAGTCGATTTGCAATTTATTTTTTTGTTTTAAAGGATATACTTCCCAGGTGGCCCCATTTAAATTTTATCGAAATCAGTCGAGCGGTTTTTAATATATTAAAAATAAATTATATACTTTGCAGTGCCGCGGGCGTTTGAAGTCGGTTTTTTAAAAAGATTTTTTATATTAAATTATTTTCCTATGCGATTACGGCACTGTACTCAGACGCCAGTCACATCTTCAATGTACCGAAATCATAGATTTAAGATTGGTAGTCGCTTCGCACAGTACTAATTACCGTCGGTGTACAAGTAAATTGCGGAAATTCAATAGTACCTAGACCTGAACTGGCCACATCATGTCAGTCATGTAGCAACCAATGTTCGACGTTTCCAAACAATGAAAATACGTTTCCGCATTTATGGAGCTATTATTGTATACAATCCTAAATCTATGGCCGAAATAATAAATTAAATCAGCAACTCTTTATGAAACGTCAATTCGGCGCATAGTACGAGTATAATAGCTTACTATGAAATAGTGAACTGTCACGATGATATGGATATGTAATTTAAAATTATTTTCACACTTAAAACTACTTAACCCTTTATTTAATTTTATCACTAAGAACTAATTTAGCGGGCATCCCAATTATCTATATATATAAATCTATATATATAAAAGAAAGTGGTGTTAGTTACACTATTTATAACTCAAGAACGGATGAACCGATTTGGCTGAAAATTGGTGGAGAGGTAGCTTAGAACCAGGAGACGGACATAGGATACTTTTTATCCCGTTCGACCGCGTTTCCGTCAAGTCACTATAAAACGTGGTATAACAAAAACGCATCTGACATGGAATAACAAAACGCAAATGACAGCTAAACGTAATTTTGTCTTTGTTGGTTTGTCCGTCAATCACGCTGCAAAAAACCTACGGATTGACGTGATTTTTTTGGATAGGTATAGTTGAGAACCTGTAGAGTATAAAGCATCCCGGAAAATCAGAGTTCCCTCGGGATTTTAAAAACTGAATCCACGCGGACGAAGTCGCGGGCATCGGCTAGTTAATCATGATGATGATGAAAATGTCTGTGTGATGTCTGTGAAATGACAATTAATAATAAATATGTACATTTAAAATATTGTACAATTAATATGTAATTTTGATACGGTCGAAATGTCCATACAAAAGAATAAAATAAAAACGGCACGTCTTCAAAAAAATAAAAATCTCGCCAGGTAGGTACTTGACCGGTTCTCATGGTGTGATCTTGACCTTCGGAATGTGATTACTGATTTCCTCATAAAATTCGCATTTTACGAACTGCAGATGCAGACTACTATATACTATTGTATTGTATGTTTATTTTCTCACTTTTTCATAATTTTCCAATCGATTGCAATGTTTTTTTTTTTATATTAAAATTCCTTTGATAGCATTAGCGTCAAAGTAAAATAAACCATAACAACATTGAATTAGAGCTCAATTTCGTGTATGCATTCTTATACGTTTACATATGTACGATACCATGTTAAAATCGGTTGGACTGAATTTGTGACTTTAAACCGATACAGTTAAGGATTATTTTACTTTGACGCTAATGTCATCGAATACGAATACGACCAATGGAATAAGTTTTAGACAATTGGTACCCTGGTCCAAAGGCTGTTTGCTCATCGCCCTACGGCGTGGTAGTGCTGCGGGCTGCGGGATTGGGCACATTTGGCCTGGGGTAACCAGGGTTGGACTAGATTTGACAATTTTTTTACTGACTCCAATTTCAAGTTAGTGTTGCTTTTCCTGAAATTCGAAAGCTTTTATCAATTTCATCAATCGTAGGCTCGTAGCCATGGAACTAGGAATTAGACGTAGTCGTAATTCCTAGTTCCATGCTCGTAGCAGTTCTGAATTTTCATACTCAATTGTCATTATTTTATCAAAGCATGACGTCATTGTATCAATACGACCCAAAGCTAAGGTTGATATCCGATAATCGGGCGATATGTCACGATAACGTGATTCTAATTGCAGTAGGAGCGGACGAAATGCGGCCTTGATCAATATTCAATTTATGTTTACCATTTTATCATCATCATCATCATCTCAGCCTGCGGACGTCCACTGCTGAACATAGGCCTTTCCCAGAGAACGCCACCACACCCGGTCCTCAGCCTTCCTCATCCAGCCACTTCCCGCCACCCGCTTTATATCGTCGGTCCAACGTGCTGGAGGGCGCCCCACACTACGCTTACTAGTTCGCGGTCTCCGGTTTACCATTTACATTCTCAATAATGTTATAGTTATATAGAAAGGCGTAACATACAAAATCGTAATATGAGGATTAAGCGGATGATCGTGAACTTATCCTACTTAATTTATTTCTGCAGTTAGGCACGATTCAAGTTAACCTTGAACTAATATTATATACGCGACAGTGTGTTTGCTTGTTGGTTTATTGGTTTTTGGTTTGTCACGCAGCAACGGTTTAAAAGATCGACGTGAATTTTTGCATGGGCATAGATAAATTAAAAAAGGTAATTTATCTATCTCGTGTGATGCGGGTTGTTACGTTCCCTCAAATATGGTTGAGCGAAGCAATGGCTGGGTCATGCGTCATGCTCGTGAACGGGTGCCACCGGCGGGAATGGGGCTACTTTATGTCTGCCCATCTTAAGATAGAAGTTAGTCGGTATGCATTTTTGGAACTTTCTTCATTGTGGAAACACTGCATATATAGCATAGTATTTACTGTATTGTAAATCTGTTTTGAAAAGAGCAACCGCCGAGTTTCTTGCTGGTTCTTCTCGGCAGGAAAGCCATTCCGAACCAGTGGTAGATTCATTGACTATTCAAAAGCACTTGTAAAAGTTTATTTGAATAAAAAATATTTCTATTCTATTCTAATTTATGGCATGGGTATAGGACCTCGAGGTTGAGGAGGAGGTTGAGGACCTCGAGCGTGACATAGGCTACATTTTATCCCGGAAAAACAATGGATTCAATATTTTAAAAACCTAGCTCTACGCGGACGAAGTCAAGGGCAACAGCTAGATTAAATAAAGAGCTAAAGAACTAAAGTGTCAGGACGACCTACGGATCATTGGACCGATGCGATGACCTCAAGAGGATATAATATGTGTAGGGTAAAACCGGGATAGATACCCCACTTTTTGAAATTCCTTTATATTTCTTAGGAAAAAACGCAAAATACTTATAATTATTGTAAAATGCATAAGTACTTTGTTTTATTATATTCAAATTTATGAAAGTAAAAAAAACATTATCTTCGATATTTCCAGAGTACCTATTGGCGATTTTTGCGGACTTCTAAATTTTGGGACAACTATTCCATATAGGGGATAGTTGCCTAATCCATAAAAATTACATTTAGGATGGATGCCCCGCAGAGAAAGAGGTTTACGCCGCAAAAACTTTGATCGCACCTTGCCTCTCTATGCAATCGCACTGAGACATGCAGTACGGCCAACTTAGTGGTAGTGGTAGATTCTCTCGATAAATAAATAAAATAATTCGTGATTCTTCCGGGAAACTAGAGTAATTACAATCGAGGCAAATATACCACTGGGGCAACTATCCTGGTTTTACCCTATAGGTAACGGGGAATGAGAAAAGGGCGCACACTTTGAAGTCTCAATGGCCCAATGACAGTTAACGTTGCGGCCTAAAACGCTGAAAGATCGACGTTTCAATTCCCACCCGTAGCATTATTATCACACCCACTTTTAACTTAGAAGTAGGTACGACAATAAAGTTTTAGCTTACTTTAGAAGTTCTAAAATAAGCTTAAAGTTTATTTGGATGGGGAGAGGGAAATACCTGTTAGTCAAGTTCAGCATGCATAATAATAGTCTTTAAAAAGTTGATTATATTTAAGATATTTGGTGATATTTTTTATAGCATTTTAAACCTAATTCGGAGGTCAAAAGTTACGTAAATGTAAAAAGGGTAGATCTGGGTAGAAAACCACACCTGAATTGGCTTTACACGGCCTGAAGTTATATTGTAATCTGCGATTTGGACGTATAAATTGTTTTTAATCTCGTATAATAAGGATTAATCGTATAAAAAGAGAGTTAGTTAGAGAAGCCAAACTCCTAAAGGCTTTATTTATAAAACGTTTAAGCAATTTAATTTTTATGAACCACATAAATGAATGAAAACTGTTCATTAATACAAAAGTGTGCGGCAATTTTAAAGTCCACGATACAAATTGATTGACATGAAAGCTATTTTCTTTACAAAAGTTCCCAGAAGGCAAAATAAAGTAATTCTAGCTGTTATGTCTTTAACAACGTGGAACGAACAGTCACTTTGAATAAAAAGTTTCAAATTAGTTGAACTATTAAGTAAAGTACAACAGAACTCATGTATTATTAAGTCGAATAGCTTATTTCCTTCATATCGCATGATCGCACATCTAAGGAAAAGTAGGCATTGTGTGCGCAACGCACAACAGTTTCCGAAACATTCAGTATTTCGTAGTAAACTCGGTTCATCTACTAAATTTACTACTAAAATTACTAGTAAATTTCATTCACACTCCACCAGGGTGTTTTTCACTTCCCACTATTCTAGGTAATTTTAGGCATATGTAAATTGAAGGTGAAAATCCTATTTTTCGACGTTCCCTAATACTGCGATAGAGCTCTTCAATGGATGGCCAAACAAGCCGGTAACTCATTTTTCCCTGATGATGCTGATATTTATGAGTGGAGGTTATAATTTAAAATCAGGTAACCCGCATATTTATTTCCTCGTTTTTTTTATAGAAAAAAATAAGGCCCTTACAAAAAATTCTGAAACATCTGACAGTTCTGCAAAATGGTTTAGGGTATGCGACTTTCACGTCGCGAGCTGCTAGATGTGCGAACAGTTTACGATAACTGAAAATTAGTTGCATCGTAGGTAAAAAGTACCTAGGTATTACATTCTAATATACGCCTACGTGGGAGAGGGCACATGGGTCATAATATAAAAATACTACTATAGAAACTAGTAAGCATTATAAGTCTATACTCTAAGTATGATAACATACTTACAATATTGTTTTGTAGTATAAAGTGTCTCTACAATTTTGGCTACCTAAGCTTAATAATTTAAAAAGTGTGTTTGTTTGTTGGTTTGTCCTTCAATCACGCTGCAAAGAGTTCCCGAGGGATTTTAAAAACTAAATCCACACAGACGAAGTCGCGGGCATCAGCTAGTCCTGCTATAATTACAAACAATAAGTTTTGTTTTCTTTTTCTTTTTCTTTCTTCAAGTGTTCACTGAGTCTATTCTATAAATGAATATAATAAGTAATTGCTAAGTAGCTTACAAATAAGCTTTGAAAAAAATGTTTTAGAATTTTTATTATACTTACCTATATTGTAGAAATGATGCTAGTAAAATCGAATGGAATATATTTACGGTATAAAATGTAACCTAGATCACTCCTACTCCACAATTACTAACAACCTGACAAGATCCCGGCTAAATCGGGACAGCCGTTCCAAAGATCCCCTTCAAGAGTTTTCAAAACATGTGAAGTTTGTTGAGCTTATTAACAGGCAGTTATTTCGAAATCACAGACACTTAATTTTATTGATTTTTAATACATACCTACACCTGACCCTGCACCACCAAGCGCTCAATTGTTCCTTCATTTCTAAAGATGTGACCGAAGCACTTTAGAATTCGTAACTGCACAGTCGACGAAAGCCTTTCTGTTATCTTTAGTTCTTTCAAGATCGAGTTGTTGGTTCTGAAGGCCGTCCAAGGGATCTTCAAAAGGCGCCTCCAGCACCACATCTCTAAGGCATCAATTTTACGGCGATCCTGCAGTCTAAGGGACCAGGTTTCAGCTCAGTGTATAATATTTAGGTTACTTATAATAAGCATATCATCATATCAAACCATCGTAAGCCCGCTGCTGGGTATGACTCTCCTCTAGAATAAAATGGGATGACTCTGCCAAGTACCAACTCGATGCATTAGACTCGATAGATCGCCGCGCCCGTCGTATATAGGTGATCAATCACTAACGCAGGCGAAAATGTTCTGCCACAGAACTGCGAGAAGTCGTGAGCGTTGGCATCCTTACGTGGTAGAAATCCAACCTAGTCGCACATTTCTAAAACAAACCGCCAAGGTGCCCTTCGAGCATCCGTGTTTCCTGCCATATATACTATAATTTGAGTACCTTCAAGGCAAGAGTGAATAGGCATCTTCTAGGCAAGCGCGCTCCAACCTAGACCTCATCAATGCTTCCCAGTGTTGATTGTCGTCAAGCGCAAACCTATCTATCATTAATAAAAAAAAAAAGATTAAGGCCACAGTCCACCACGTTGGCCCAGTGCAGATTGGCAGACGATTACTAATAATAAGCTTAATATTTATTGCTCCTATCTAAAACAATTTCTCATAATATTTTGCACATTCGTTGTAAATGGTGACGAATCACACCAATTCGTATGATCATAACAATCGAAAGTCACGAAATCGGGCAATAATCAACATTTCAGCACGGGCGGTCTGACATTGAAAACGCACGAACAATGTTGCTTGAGGCAAGTTTCAGGGGTCTTTTGGGGCACCCATCGATCCTTCTGGAAGTGGGTCGAAGTGGGGCGCAGTGGGTCGCCTGCTCGCCCCCCATCGGCCTTGGCGAAGCGTACGATCTTTGCCGAAAGCTGCCGAGGCGTTTCATTCAGACGTTAGCAACAAACTTACATTCAATTTAATTAAGTTACAACTTTGTTCTCGTTAATTTTCACTTTCATTTATTTTTAGGTGCAAAATGATGTCTTACAAGACAGTTTTGGCTAGTATATCGTAGTATAGAATACATAATTATATTGTTCTTTTTGTAAGTTGCTTATGACAATATTTTTTAATTTTATTTATTATTTATAATAAGAAGACCTTGAATAATTTTTCAGACCTCTAGCATCATTTGCGGAAGTTTCATACAAACGTCCATCCCCTAGTTTAAGGGTTTGGGGGGGTAAAAGTTCCAAGTTTTGTAGTTTGTGTACTAATTATTAGCTTACATTCCAAATTTCAGCTTTCTAGGACTTCAGGAACTACCCTAAGAATTTTGGTGATCATCAGTGAGTCAGTGACGAAATCGGGGTTGTTCAGATATCAATTAAATCTAAAATATAAGCAACTGAAACTTCGTATGTTTAATAGGTCCACTATTGACATCATATCCCGAGTCTTTTTTTTATCTGGTATAATCCAAACCCAAGTTATGAAGGTGCAAAAAAACAACGAAGCGCTTCGAGAAAAGGTTGGTAGTGCCCTTGTGCTTCGCTCGTCTTGGCGGGGACGCTGCCGTGTCCCCAGATTCTTTTCTACAACTATAATAATATGTGACAAGCCACGCCAGCGCAGCGCCACGCAGCCAAATGCACATTGGCAGATTTCACACACATTTGAAAACATTATGGAGAACTCTGTTACATACAGGTTTCCTGCTTCAAAACGCAAATAAGTTCGAAAAGACTACCCAAATAATATTAAATATTTCAGTAGCATTACATTTTATAATAAAATTAATGACTAATGAGCCAAAAATTTCCGCTAGTTATAATGAAGATCGAACAATATTAAATAGTCAACTGAATAATTTAAATAATTTATTTTGAATTACGCATTAGTATTAATTTGAATTAAAACATAAATTAAATTAAAAAAAATATATGCGTATTGGGAAACTCGAAAAAATTGTACTAATTAAAAAAAGTGGTCTACAAAATCTGTTGGAGAAAGATTTTTATTTAATGTGTGTGTGATATGTCTGTGTTTATATGTGTGTAGCTATGTGTACAGTCACAAAATAGTAGAGTCCTGCAGTTACCTAGTTGCTACTGGATATAATGCAATAGTACACAATGATATAATATATGTTACCGTTAGAGTGCATAATACGTTAATATGCATGTCGGAGCAGGTATCCTCGTCGACAACAAAGTCAGGCATATTTGTTGCGCAACGAGGGTAGGTAGCGTTGTAAGATCATTTAATTACTTAGGATGTTTATTCTTCGAACAAAGTACCCTCAAAAGCCCCTCTTTTACATTTATTAGCGATGGACCTAGGAATTCTGCAGATTATCTAGTTAATGTGAGAACTCAATAATTTTTTCCCCTTTAACTGACTCAGCCAGATAATCTGCAGAATACCTCGTTAATCTGCACTCTAACTGATTTTCGCAAATTAACGGTAACATATATAGCACATAAATATTATATTTATATTTGCGTAATGTCATGCAGTAAATATAAAGTATCTACTTACAGGTATACATGTAGTTTGGCATTAGAGGCTATTTTTTGTGCGTTTTTTTACCGTTTTCCTGAAAAACTACTGGGACAATTTTAACACAGGTTTGTTTATAAAGTACTGTAGTTTTTTAGTTCAGTATGTACTATCACTGCTTAACATTTTGTTATTATTATATTATATAACTAGCTGATGCCCGCGACTTTGTCCGCGTGGATTTAGTTTTTAAAGTCCCTCGGGAACTCCTTGATTTTCCGGGATAAAAAGTAGCCTAGATGTTGACCCGAGTAATAAGCTACCACGGTATAAAATTTTGTAGAAATCTGTGCGGTAGTTTTTACAAACAGACAGACAAACAGACAAAAAAAATTTAGCTTCTGTTTTGATATCTGTATCTTGAAACAATTAGGAGCAAAAACCCTTTTTTGAATCTATTTCATGTACAGAATGTTCTTAGATATCTTTTATGGTTATAGGTCATCAGAGGGTGCTTTTAAATTTGTTTTTGTTATTGAGGTAGGTACATGAAATCTAAGCATAAAATAGCTGACATGTCAGTGAATCAGTCAATATTTGATACGCAGGCCCCATTAGTAACAGCGTGCGATAAGGCAAGTTCACTAATGAATCGAGGAAACATTCATGTTTGTGTGACGAACACGAGTCCACGAGATAGGTATATTGTTGAAATTTCGTGCATAATAATAACGAATTTTGCAAATAAATATTATTTTATGTGACTACATTATGATTAATACAATTGGTAATATATGCAACAAAAATAATAACGAATTTTGCAAATAAATATTATTTTATGTGACTACATTATGATTAATACAATTGGTAATATTTGCAGCAAAAATAATCCGTGATATTATAAATAGGTAACATAATATATTATCCGTATTATAAATGGGAAAGGTTGTTTGTCGTTTGACTACGGACTACGGATCAACGTGGTTTTTTGCATTGGAACAGTTGAGGACCTGGAAAGTAAAATAGTAGGTTCTGGGTTTTTGTAAATAGGATCTTACTGCAAATGAAGTATTAAGACCCCATAAATCGATATGAGACACGTGGCAAGTTTTTAATTTGTAATTATAAAAGCAGTAAGCGTTTTGACGGTTTCCTCCATGTTTTAATGAATAAATGAATACCAAATGCGAACAGTCTTTACAGACACAACTTTTAAAAATAAGCCAAAAATATATTTTTAGATTATCTGCGTTTAAAAGCGTTGTTCATTTGAAGTTAAGTCACACAGTTCTAAAGATTCAAGTTAATGTAACAATCAATTAAGAGTGAACACAGCAAAATATAAAAAGTATAAATAAAGGAAAATATTGACATAACTAAACTATAAAATTATGTTTGTTATCTAAACGAATATGAAAGCATAAAGAAATAACGACATTGACAAAATAAAAATGCTCCGCTCATCTGGCTTCCATATAAATTCCATGTATTCCATAAAAAAAAACCATAAGTCCCTTTCTTGGTATGTTAATGAATAAAAATCTAACAATAACAAATAATTAGAAAAAATGTACAATAATAATTAAAACTGTAGAATTGATACATAATATAATAAATAATGAGTACTTATAAAAAATAAACAGAATTTCTTTCGCAGGGGAGTAAGAAGTGATAAAGAGGTAGCAGGGGGAGACGATGACAGAAGGTTATCAATGTTGATAAGAGCCTTTGAGAGCTCATCCATCACGCGCCGTATCTATTACAATGGGTGAAGACACTGTGTGCGGAATATTTTGAATTTGCTCACCGCATCTATCACACTACTGACGTGAAGACGCCAAAATCCTTTTCGAAAACACATTTTCGTTAGGAAATTGGAGAAAGTTTCTGCGAAGTGATGATTATCTGTTTTCTATATTTCTTTTGTATATTTCTTTTCTTTTTTAACCCCCGACGCAAAAAGAGAGGTGTTATAAGTTTGACGTCGATGTACGTCCGTCTGTCTGTGTGTGTGTGTCTGTCTGTGGCATCGTAGCTCTAAAACGGATGGACCGATTTTGATGCGGTTTTTTTTTTCATTTGAAAGCCAGTTTCCTTGCGATGGTTCTTAGCTATGTTTGGTTAATATCGGTTCAGCAGTGTAAGAGTATCAGCTCTTTTCCAAAATGATGTAAGGCACATTGGCGTATGATTACTCGAATAAGTGCTTCACGTGTGCCAATGACAATTACTTAATTGATAACTTCGACCTGATGCTGCAACCAGACTCATACCTAGTCCGGCCATAGATTCACATGTCGGGGGCGTTTTAAATTTTAAATTTACGCTTGTTGCTTAGTTTAGTTTTAAGTATTGTTGATTCAATTCGAATATACATTATATAATAATCATAAAAATTTTGAATTTCACTTGGCCGGCGTGGTAGTCTTTGACCTAAACCCTTCTCAATCAAGTGTAAACCTGAGCCTAGTAAATAGTTGGCGATAGGCTGAGACTTGAGATGCATGAATTAAAAAAGAGCTAGAATTCAGAGTCAAAATTATGTAGAACTGAAAAAGCAATTTAACATTTAACATAATACATGAAAAATATAAACGATGCTAATTCAAAGAAGTTGGAGCTAGATGTCAATGGCGAGTGTATATTTTGATAATAATTCTTATCGTTAATGATATATAAGTAAGACAGATAATTATATAAAAGATAATATTCACACCATACCAGTATCTAATCTTAAACTTATCATCGCAAGAGTGTAATTTATAATCACTTATCATTATAAATAAACAGCAAAAACAAGGTGAAATAGGAAAAGTAACTAAATACCTAGATGTAATTTTACAGGTTTATTTCTTAACAATGGAATGCCACTTTGAATAAATATTTGACTACAAAATTGAATTGATAACTTTGCCTAATAAGCTAGAAAATAAGAAAAGAAATATGAATCTGATGCATTCTATAGGAAATCAATTCTTACTGCTTTTCAATATACTTACAAGATTCTTATAGGATTGTTTTTCCTTTGAATACTTCCTCCACCAAAATTATAATATTCAATTCTTTTAATATAAAAATCAGGCATTACTCAAAAGATTCATTTCCCAAAAGATCTGAAAATTTTGATCGCTTAGTTTCAATTTGAAAAATTAATACACGAAACGCTCCCATAGCTACAGTACATGTTTTACATTATTTTTCTTATCTTTACTTAGGGTTAGTATCAATGTTAAATAAAAGTGTAAGTAACGTTTAAATACTCTGTTTTCATCAAATAAAATTGCACGTTGCCTTTTAAAAATGTTATCGATGTGTACACGATTTGTTAATTTCTGCATATAATTTAATGTAACTTAATATAACGTGTTGAAATATTCATTTCTAGTGCGCAGACAAATTAGTAATGAATCAAGACAGTGCTAACAACCGGAAAACAAAACCAAAAGGCGATAAAGAGACAGACATACCTAGTATGCAAAAATGCTTATGTATTCCACGTGAACGCTATGAGATTGTTCGAGCCTCCTGATGTTACGCAATAACTCGTGACTCCTATTACAAGTGCCTCGAATATTATACGTTACAAGTCTTATCAGCTATCAAACAAATTACTGCCTTTCACTGCTACCGATAAGGTCGTGAATCGAATGGCGACCGATTTCGAGGCTTCCTTATTTGTAATGAATACTAACACGCTTTTTCCTGCGTTTTTTGTGTATTATCGCAAATTATCAATTGATTATTTTTGTACATCTCCATCGTACCTACCCCTGAACTGCAAATTCAAAATCTAAACTGAGCTATATTTATTTAAAATGTAGGCCAGAACCGAAAAACCTATCTGGTGAAATTACCCTTTCAACACTATAATTTCTACGTCTATAAGTTTTATTAATTAAACAATAGAGTTAGACACACTACTTAGACAATGCTTCTTTAATGTAAATTTAGTAAACACTACAGTTTAATTGGTTTAAGGTTCACAAACTGTCAAAGATATCATTTCGGACGGCTTAGGCCAAATCTGAATTGGCAAAATTGTGTTTCGGTTGCGGACTAAGAATTGTATCACTCAGCAGATGTTACTTTTAGCTCTGAGGATAGCCCAGTGTACATAGCATTCCGGCTTTGGCCTACACCATTAATATAAGATATTTGAATTAAAATAACTTGTTTCCAATACACTAAAATTTTTATACTCTGTGTTGTCGATAGGGTACACAAGTCATAACACTTTAATGTAATTTGCATAAAATAGTAATAACAAAATCTACAAATGAGATTATTTAGCAGTTATGAATGCAAATTATTTAACTTAACATGGTATAGGTAGGTATTTAGAATTTTGTTAATCTATACTATAATAAAACTGTAACAGGTCCAATTCTGTACATTGAAGATATTTTGAAAATTTTTGTTTGAGGGCACTCTATAATCGATACTGAAGCCAAAACAATTTTTTTTTAATTTTTTGTCTGTCTGTCTGTCTGTCTGTCTGTATCTTGGCCGCGCATCACGCCGAAACTACTGGACGGATTTAAATGAAACTTGGCACGATTTAAGATAATACTACGAGGTATAATATAGGATGCTTTTTATCCCGAAATTCAGCACGGTTCCCTTGGGAGAGGGGCTGAAAGTCCAAATGGGTATTTCGCTGTAATTCATTAAGGCGTATTCCGATTTAATCCATTCTTTTTTTGTTAGAAAGCAGGTTCTTTAGAGATTGTCCTGTAATTATTTCAAGGTCGTCAATTTCGTAGTTCAGAAATTATAGACATCAAGATCTTCAGTATAAGGTCCAAATAACTTGAACCCCGGAATCTACAAGATACTTTGAATGTACGGCTCATCTTAAGCTGGCAAGCGTACTTTATCGTATATAGCCATCTTGGATAGCCCTATTTTGTCAAAGTCAAACTACTCCAAGTCCAAAGGCGTCAGATTTTGCCAAACGATCATTATACCTACATACTACATAGTAGGTATGGATGTAACACATCGTATGGACTTAATGCTACAGTGTATTCCTATGCAATTTAATATTCTAATCATACTAATATTATAAATGCGAAAGTGTGTTTGTTTGTAGGTTTGTCCTTCAATCACGCCACAACAGAGCCACGGATCGACGTGATTTTTTGCATGGGTACTATAGTTGAGGACATAGGCTACTTTTTATCTCGGAAAATCAAAGTGTTCACGAGGGATTTTAAAAACTAAATCCACGCGGACGAAGTCGCGGGCATCAGCTAGTGTATTAAATAAAACTATATCTACGCAGTCAGTCTGTATTCACCCGAACAATAATTTCGAAGGCAAAAAAAGAAAAACAGTTGAACACGCACATCGTTGTCCCTGCGGGGCCGATGGTTCGCATTGGCGCAAAAAAGTGTCTGTCTGTACACACACAGGAGCAAAAACTCCACAGATGTGCTCACACGCAGCGTTGGAAAAAAGTTACCCGCAACTCTTGATCTTGTCTTTGCACAACACGTTTCGCTAGCATGTAAGTAATATGAAATTCATTCCTTTCTTTTTGCGTTCATAAAATTACTAAACGCCAATCCACTCCCTTACTGATATTATGATATATTATTATAAACAGCGATGATACACATAATCGACTTACTAGAAACCGTCATAAATTAGAAGCACCGTCATATCGTCTGTGCAAAATACAGAAATCATTTCTGAGTTGGGTACGTTTTTATTACGAGTACAAGCTTTTATTTAGCTTGACCAGTTTGTTTGTTTGGGTCAAATCTTGCAAGATGAATTAGACCCACTTCCCGATTTCTGATCGAGCTGAAATTTTGAATTTATGTGTAAATCGGATGACAATGCAATATTATTGTGACATAGAGCTGATCTGATGATGGAGACGGAAGATGGCTATCGGAACTCTGTAATAAAACGACGTAACCCCATCGAGTTTGGGCTCGTTTGATTCCTCATAACAAGTACTCTGATCTTAGATGATATCCAGAGTCTAATGATGTTGCTACTATAAAAGCTTGCATTTAAAAATAAAATTTTTAATTTACACTTGTTATAATGATATGATTCCGAAATAATTTTAAGATTTGATATTACACAAATAATGTGTAAAAAGTAGAAACACATTTATTTAGTCGAGGTAAATACTCTTTTAATAACTAAGTTTTATGGGAACATTCGGCTTTGTATTAAAAAGCAACTGCTGAGTTTCTTGCCAGGTCTTCTCAGCAGAATCTGCATTCCGAATCGATGGTAGAGCCAAGACTCCACTTGTAATAAACACTAATTTGCATTACTAAATAATTATTTTAACATGGCTCAGCCAATCTGTTTATAAAATACTTTCGCTTGGCGAGTTTTCCTTTTATAGAGC
The DNA here is from genome assembly GCA_029955525.1 of Oeneis ivallda. NCBI lineage: Eukaryota > Metazoa > Arthropoda > Insecta > Lepidoptera > Nymphalidae > Oeneis > Oeneis ivallda. Next base: position 23,971,705 of record JARPMR010000003.1, read on the forward strand.
GTCTATGTAGTTCCTTGGAACTTTACGCATATCAAACTTCTTACGATCTCCGTAAGACCTGTTCTCTCTACGCTTTTTATTTATTATTTTTTATAAATTCTTAAGTCACATTATTCTGCAAGAGTCTGCGCATTAAACCTTTATTATCTTTAACCCTTGCACGAGTATGGAAACTGGTTTAATCACTTATGATACTCAGATACCGTGCTGCAGCCTAAACTCATGTTTTTCTTAGCTTTAAAATTATACCTAACTAACCAGGCGTGACAAGGTTATTATCCTTCCCACATAAATATACTTTCAGTATAATGTATGACATATTATCATACAAGATAATCACAACAATCTAAAGGAAGTGTGTATTGTACTAGTATCTTCCAATATTTGAAAACTGGTCATCATTTACATTTAAACATAATGAAGCAAATAATATATTCGTTTAAGATAATTAAGTAAATACAAATTCTCTTCACCGCATTTGGTATGCACAACTAGATGTAATATATGTATATTTATACCTCTATACAAGTTTAACAAATGTAATAAATGCTAAGCATTCCGTACGAAGGTCGAAAGAGCGAAGAACGGAAGACAGGCAACTTCCAATGTTGATATTGGCATTGCATTTTGACAAATGCTGCTGCTTCTAGCTTCCCACATCCATGCGACCTCCTCTGTGGCGGGTGCAGCGGCTACTAGCGCCGAACAGGCTAAGAGGTTGAGGAAAAACTTGACAGTGGTTTCATATTTGCGCCTTTTGGTGTAGAGACCCTGGGGCCGTGGGGCCCGGAGGCTCGCGCACTTTTTTTAGAAATATCGAAAAGAGTGATCGAGTCTACCGGGGATCCAAGAGCTGGCAGCTACCTTGGCCAAAGGATTAGCTTGGCTATCCAAAGGGGTAATGCTGCCAGCATCTTGGGTACTATGCCACACTGCGGTGGGTACTATGCCACACTGCGGTGGCTTGGATGGGGTTTTAGATTTTAATTAGTTTTTATTTTAGTTTTAACATAGGTTAATATATTTTATATAATTTAGTGCAATAATATTTAAAAGAAAATAATATAAAATTGTGCAACATAAATAACAAAATATATTATGATTAATTTCTCTTATCATATACCTATTGCAATTTTAAATTAAAGTTTTCAATATTGTAATTGAATTGCTAATCTAAGATAATACTTTTTAAATTGTGAGTGACAAAACCATTTGTGTCACTGGTTGGTACCGGATTCTACATATAAACCTAATTGAAGCGAATACTTCCCTACAATAAACGCTTGCACAAGTACCATCAATTGCTGAAGACTCCGTAGCTCTCCATACGTAAATGGTTGCTCGCATTTAGAATGCACTTTAGAATAATCGCGGAAATCTACCTAATATCTTTAGGAGTTAATTTAAAATTACTAAAGTTGGACTACACAACGCATTCTTCAATCACACAGAGTTATAGGGCAGGTCATGGCTGAATGCGTAAGCGCAAACGGATGTGCATACGATAACTTATTATCTAAACTTCATAATGTAACTTGTGTGTACAGCAGAATGTGGTAGGGAAAGCCAATATTTGTCGAGAGATTTTTATCTATTTGTCGAACAATACACTTTAAGACACAAAACGTCCTCAAGATATGAACGATTTACATTTGCGACGTTCTGCTCGAGTTGAATACTATAAGGTGCATTTATGTGCATTGATGTGTGGATTGATAATAATAATTGTCATGTTAGTAGTACAGACTAGTCTGGCTCCTACAAGAGCACCAGGCGAGCAGCGGATCGCAGTGGTATCACGTTACGCGGTGGCTGTTGACACCAGCGCCTGATTAATATTTATGATACGACTGAGCATCTCGCATGGCCGGTTCGTTCGTTCGATGCGAATTAACTCCGTCTCGCTCGCACCCACGCCAGCAAATATATATCCGAAGGAGAAAAACATCAACTCATATGCAAACCGCTTTTTCAAACAAACGTGTGTGAGTAAGTGCGAATGAGAATCCCAAATCTACTTAATTTTTGTACACTGTTTTGTTTTTTGCTTTTAGATTTTGTGTTGGAACGAGTCTTGAAGGTCACGATGAATATGCTGATCATCGTTTTTTACTATAATTGCGAATTAATTAATATAAAATTTCCTGTAGAGTTGATCCTTAGATTTTCTTAACCTAGTGGATTTTAAAAAGCAAAGAAAACGTTACCTATCGAGAAGGGCCGAACACCTCGAACCTGACCTAACCGTGTATCGACTATCGAGGTGACCCAACCGGACAGACCTGACACATTACAAATCTGCAGCCTATAAAATTGTGGCCAGTATGTGGCCAGTAGATACACCAAGCTTGGCGTAGGTACCTATATCCATACATTTTCGCAAAATAATTTAGCCACAATTGAGCACAATAATATTCTTTTTATTAAAGTATTTTCCTGGTAAACGGAACTGTGGAATAAATATGATAATTTCCTCCAGTAACTACACTGGATACAAATTGTTTGAAACAGTGACGAGTAAGTACATTTAAATTAGTCATTGAATGCCATTAGTCACTTAATTTGATGCAGTCGTTTGTAATTAATTTAATGCAATCGTTTCAAGAATATCAAAATCGGCTCTACGAGTCTCAACTCTCAAGTTTAAAATGAGGAGAGTAAAGGATAGCGGAAATCATTATCTTTGCTTATTATCTCCATTAAACACAGTCCACTAATTAAATTGGACAAAATATTGGTTGGATGTAGGTAGGTACAAATGTTTAACGTTTTGTTTGTTTTTAAATCACACCATGTACATTGTACATCGCACACATCGTTATCATTGTGCATAAAGACAAGAGTGCGCCATTATCGTTGTTTGTCTGAATATTTTCCGTGAGCCGTGCGCGGTGCGCCTCCTGCGCCGGCCGGCATTCGCGGCTGCTTCAAGGTCACGTTATCAAGCTGTCGAATGTCGCCAGCCAGCCCACCTCGCCGCGAGATACCCGCCGCAATAATTACCGACGCATTCTACTCCTTCCACTCCTCTCATTTAGCCACAATTACGCGACACTAGCACGGCCGTCTTACAGGAACTCGCCAATCTGTACCTCCGCAATCTTTATTGCCAGGCGGAGCTCCGCTGCGAGCTCGCGCTCCTGACTACCAACACCGCAATATCGCCTCAAATCGAATTAGCGGCGTGTTTACATTTTATAAATAGAGCGCGTTCACGTGGCGCCGATACCAGATAAGCATCCGGCAACTCGTTCTCCATCACTCACCGTGCGCTGTTAACATCCTCCGCGGCGAATCTCAAGTTTCTCCTTCACACTGACACTCGAGCGGGAACTAAAGCACTCACAAACGGCGCACTAAGTTCGGCGGCACACGCGAGGACTGCACAGCGCGACACCCACGACTAGAATGCGGGCGAAACGGCGGCGGGGTGCAGGGAGGGGGTCGACAGCGACACACAGCTCGTACGAAGGCGCGGTGGCGAGGACTGCGGCCGGGCAACAGCGCGCTCCCCCCCATTGGTCGGACGCGGCGTGACGTCACGCCAACCGGCCAATGGCCGCAAGACAAGAGTTACGCGAAGCGGCCGCTTGGGGCGCTAGCGCGGAGCTACTCGCCCGCCCTAGAGAGCTTTCTTCAGCTTGGGCGTATGCTTTACGGGCGGAAAACGCTGGTAGAGCATCACTATGAAATTAAATAAGTGGGATGAATGTCGTTTTCTTTCAATTCTATGTCATTAGATCGTAAATAAGGTAACATCGCTTTAGATTTTACAAACGTATCAGGACGTTTGAGCTGATTGTTACTTTGCGCAGTTTATTGGGCAGCTGCCAGAGAAGGTGAATATACCTATGCCGTAGATAAACACAATAATAAATCAGGGCTGAAAGCAAATTGATGGTGTCATCGAGAAAATGAATGATGTAGGGCAGCCTAACTCATAAACAATTTTGAAATAAGACATTAAGTATGTTTAATTATTGCGGGTTCGTTATGTATTTTTGCATAAGTCATCTTTTATGAGATAAATACCTGAGTCATTTATCCACTTCCAGAAGTAGGTATCAGTCTCTATAACCTAAAACTTCCAGTAGATAAAACTGGCCTAATACGACAGCAAACTAAAATTAGTATTGAATTCATAAAATCCAGTGATCAGAGCTTCATTAGACAGCAGTAAGCAAACCCCTTGGAGCCTGGGGGAGCGACAGCTGTCCCCAAGCCTCAGCTCTGCCATTAAACACCCACGTACTTCAAGACTCTATAAAAATACACCTTATTAGTATATGAGCAAAGTCCACTTTTCAACTTTAGTTTTTGGAATTACAAACGTCTCCAAGACGCTATAGAATACGTGATTGGAAAAGGACTTTAATGTTTGGCACGTATACAATTTACTTTCGAATTTTGTACTTATTTTATACTAGATGATGCCCGCGACTTCGTCCGCGTGTATTATTGTTTTTAATTTCCGCGCGAACTCTGGAATTTTCCGGCATGAAAAGTAGCCTTTGCGCTAATCCCGGGTATGAGCTATCTCCATTTAAAATTTCAGCCAAATCGGTTCATTCGTTGTCGTGTTAAAGAGTAACAAATATCCATCCATCCATCCGTACATGCATCGTCACAAACTTTCGCATTTATAATATGTATTAGTAGGATTATATTATATTATGGATCGTATTTAAACGTGCGAATTCTAAGTCAAATTATACCTAGGTTTCAAAAAAATCTAATACCAACTTCTGAATTAATAAATGGCGACGCGTAGTCACTCACGCACAGTGACTACAAATATTAAAAAACCGGCCAAGTCCGAGTCGGACTCGGTTCCGTACTCCAAAAGTAAAATTAAAACGATAATATTATATTGATTTGCTTATTTATCGTTAACTTTGTTTGCAGAGGTTTATTGTTACCTAATATAAAAAAAACTATGCTAGTTGTTGAGCGTTGGTTTTATTTTTCCTGTAAAATATACATAAAGCTCTATTGACCATACCTACTTAATTATTTCTGATTTTTCGATTGGTAAACTTCGGAGATAAGAGGGGGGGGGGGGGTATTATTTTCGACATTTTTCCCAAATAATCAAAAACTATTTATAGATAGAAATAAATAAGAATATGTTTTAGAATGTACAGGTAAAGGCCTTTCATTTATGATACCCCACTCGGTATACCTAGTTCTTTTACTTTGAAATTTCAAACCCCTGATTTTCCCCCATTTTACTAAAATTAAAAATAATTTTAAATTTTTTTTATTCCAATGATGTTGGGCCACTATTATACACAAATATTCCAAATTTCATGTCGATAGCTTTAATAGTTACTGAAATAATCGACTGTAACGGACGGACGGACGGAGAAACACTCACCATAAGGGTTCCATTTTTACCATTTTGGTACAGAACCCTAAAAACGTTTACTAAACTTGAAACTAGCTATTCGAAACGATCACTACATATAATAATTCTTAAGCGAAGTCTCATAGCGTCATAGGGATTATTGAATAGTGATTCCCTATTAATATATATTTTTTTAACTTAAGTTATCTAGGTATATTAATAGAACCTAAGTGACTATTTATGTACCAACCCAACCTAACCTAAGATTTTGGTAAACTTACCTACCGATCGTGCAATGGCTGCAGAAAAGGCCGAGTTTGTTTTATTTTTAGTTATTTTCCCGTTGCTTAGTTAAAAAAATTAGAATTTAGGTTCCCCCAACAACCCTCAAAACAACATAGTTTTTGGACATGAGAGCTTCCGGTGAGGGCAAGGGCCCATAGGTATGAAAGTGGGCATCGTCCTTTTGTATAGTCTTCGGTATTGTATTGTATCTCTTGTAGGAGATCTTTTGATGAGAAAATTAGGAGTAATTTAACTAAAATTTCAATTATACATACAATCAATCCCTGCTAAGTGTAAGTATTCGTTTGTCCTACAATCGCTCAGCAACGAAGCAACGAATCAGTGTGATTTTTGTCACGGGTATATAAGCGAGAACCTGGAAAGTTTTATTTTACGAAACAAAGGTTTCCCCCCGGATTTTTAAAAACCTTACTTAAGTGGCCAAGTTGCGGCGAAAACCTTTTATTAAGGGTGTAAAAGTATTGAAAGTTTGAGGACTTTATTGTTGACTAGCTGATGCCCGCGACTTCGTCTGCGTGAACTTAGCCTTTAAAATGCCTCGGGAACTCTTTGACTTTGCGGGATAAAATGTAGCCTGTCACTCTCCAGGTCCTCAACTATAGGTACCCCTGCATAAAATCACGTCGATCCGTAGCTCTGTTGGGGCGTGATTGAAGGACAAACCAACGCACGTTCGCAGTTATAATATTTCACCATATAAAGTGCAAGTGCATATAGACGACGTGGTTTTTTACACAGGTAAAGTTGAGGACCTGGAAAATAACACAGGCTACTTTTTGTCCCGGGAGCATACCTTTAAACGCCCGCGCCACTACAAAGTATATAATTTATTGTAGATTTTTTTAAAAACGCTCGACTGCTTCCGATAAAATTTAAATGGGACCACCTGGGAAGTATACCCTTTGAAACAAAAAAAGAATTTTCCAAATCGGTTCAGGCGTCTTCGAGTAATCGGTGAACATATATAAAAAAAGATTCCGTCGAATTGAGATCCTCCTCCTTTTTTGAAGTCGGTTAAAAATAATAATAAAAATTAGTTTAAATTTAACGAAGTTATGTAGTTAAACAGTCAAAATAGTTCAACCCCTATCTCAGAGAACAAACATCCCTCCATCCGTATACTACATCTATTATAGATATATCTATACAAACATACATCCGTATACATCCATCCTCACAAACTTTCACATTAATAATATTAGTGGGATAATATGAGTAATAATAAGTAGGATAGGATATAGTTAATGTATTTATAGTTAGTAGGAGGAGGATACAAACATACATAAATACATGCATACACACATACGTATAAACATACATGCATGCATCCATGCAAGCATACATACATACATACATAAGAACATACATACAAACATGCATGCATGCATACATACATACATACACACAAACATACATACATACATACATACATGTATACATGCATGCATATTGGCGCATAATTTAAGGATAAATATGTGAAAAGTAGCATATGAATATCCCGCGGGAACTGTTTGTTTTCCCGGAATAAAAAAAGCCTTTGTCACTTTTCAGTCCCTTAACTTTACCTGTGCTAAAAAACAATCTAAAACTTCAATCTAAACTTCCGTTGGCGCATATAATTGAAGGATAAGTATGTGAAAAGTAACATATGAATATCCCGCGGGAACTGTTTATTTTCCCGGGATAAAAAGTACCCTTTTCACTTTTCAGGCCCTCAACTATGCCTATCCAATAAACCACGTCAATCTGTAACTCCGTTGGCGCATAATTTAAGGATAAATATGTGAAAAGTAGCACACTAATATCCCGCGGGAACTGTTTGCTTTCACAGGATAAAAAGTAACCTTAGTCACTTTTCAAGTCATCAACTATGCCTATCCAAAAAACCATGTTAATCTGTAAGTCCGTTGCGCGTATTTTGAAGGACAAATTCGTAAAAAATAGCGATGCTATCCCGCAGGAACTGTTTGCTTTTCCGGGATATAAAGTAGCCTATGTGCTATTCCAGACTATAATCTATGTCTGTGCCAAAGTTCAGCAAAATCGGTTCATTCGTTGTCGCGTTAAAGAGTAACAAACATCCATCCTCACAAACATCCATCCTCACAAACTTTCGCATTTATAATATTAATAAGATATTGAATTCTACAAAATATACAACTTACACTACGTGTAATACCTGACTTAGAAAAAACAGATATAACTCCTTAACTAATGAACCCCTACACATATACATCCATCCTCACAAACTTTCACATTAATAATATAAGTGGGATATTATGAGTAAATAATAAGTAGGTTAGGATATAGCTAATGTATTTATAGTTAGTAAGAGGAGGATACAAACATACATAAATACATGCATATATACATACACACATACATACATACATACATACATACGTACATACATGTATGCATGCATGCATATTGGTGCATAATTTAAGGATAAATATGTGAAAAGTAGCATACGAATATCCCGCGGGAACTGTTTGTTTTCCCGGAATAAAAACTTACCTGTTTAGTGTGTGTTATTAGAACTTTACCTGTGTAAAAAACCACGTCGTCTATATGCACTTGCACTTTATATGGTGAAATATTATAACTGCGAACGTGCGTTGGTTTGTCCTTCAATCACGCCCCAACAGAGCTACGGATCGACGTGATTTTATGCAGGGGTACCTATAGTTGAGGACCTGGAGAGTGACAGGCTACATTTTATCCCGCAAAGTCAAAGAGTTCCCGAGGCATTTTAAAGGCTAAGTTCACGCAGACGAAGTCGCGGGCATCAGCTAGTGTATGCATGCATGCATATTGGTGCATAATTTAAGGATAAATATGTGAAAAGTAGCATACGAATATCCCGCGGGAACTGTTTGTTTTCCCGGAATAAAAAGTAGCTGTTGTCACTTTTCAGGTCCTTAACTATGTCTATCAAAAAAACCACGTCAATCTGTTACTTCGTTGGCGCATAATTGAAGGATTAACATGTGGAAAGTAGCATACGAATATCCCGCGGGAACTGTTCGTTTTCCCGGGGTTAAAAGTAGCCTTTGTCACTTTTCAAGTCCTCAACTATGACTATCCAATAAACCACGTCAATCTGTAACTCCGTTGGCGCATAATTTAAGGATAAATATGCGAAAAGTAGCACACTAATATCCCGCGGGAACTGTTTGCTTTCCCAGGGTAAAAAGTAGCCTTTGTCACTTTTCAAGGCATCAACTATGCCTATCCAAAAAACCACGTCAATCTGTAACTCCGTTGGCGCATAATTGAAAGATAAATGTGTAAAAAGTAGTATACTAATATCCCGCAGGAACCGTTTGTTTTCCCGTGATAAAAAGTAGCCTGTGTCATTTTTCAGGCCCTTAACTTTACCTGTGCAAAAAAATCACGTCAATCTAAAACTCCATTGCGCGAATTTTGAAGGACAAATGCGTAAAAAATTGCGATGCTATCCCGCAGGAACTGTTTGCTTTTCCGGGATAAAAAGTAGCCTATGTGCTATTCCAGACTATAATCTATGTCTGTGCCAAATTTCAGCAAAATCGGTTCATTCGTTGTCGCGTTAAAGAGTAACAAACATCCATCCATCCATCCATCCATCCATCCATCCATCCATCCAAACATCCAAACATCCATCCTAACAAACTTTCGCATTTATAATATTATAATAATAATAATACTAGGATTCTAAAATAGGTTTCTTTTCTTGGAGCACCTACCGCATTGCGAAAAGTTTTCAAAGCGAGTATAGATCTAATTTAATTAGAATTGATTCCTTATGTCCATTTTCTACCTAATAATGCTCTAAAAAACAAAAAAATTAAGGTACCTATGTGGTGCGGAAAAGGGATTTATTTTTGAGGCGGTTAAATAATTCAATTAAATAGGTAGGTACTTTTAAAGTTTTTACAAAGTAAGTAGATAAGTGCGGAATCCTTCGTCTGCGAGTTTTTAAAGCTCGTTTTTGCTTGTTTAATTTAATCTCTTCTAGCAACTCTTCACATAAAAAAATTAACTAACTAGCTTTTGCCCGCAACTTCGCTCAAGTTAAGTTCGATTGTTCAAACCCCTATTCTTAGTCTTCTCTCCTTAGGGGATGAATTTTCAAAAGTTCTTTCTTAGCGGATGCTTACATAATATAATAGCTATCTGTATGCCAAATTCCGATCCGTCCAGTGAGTGGGGTGCTTTGATAGATCAGTCACCTTTTCCTTTATATATTTAGACCAGAAATCGCGTAAATCCGTAGCTTTGTTGCAGCATGATTGAGGGACAAACCAACAAACAAACACACTTTCGCATTTAAATATGTATTAGAAAGGAAGAATTAATACTACGATAATAAAGGCGAACTAATTAAATTTTAGAAAACAAAATCTACTATTGTGAATTTAATATGATAGTTAGATATATTCCCTCTGGGACTTTTATGTAGTAAATAATGCGCACTTTAATCATGTAGTACATAATTTTTATGTATCATCAACAGTTTTCTCAGCACACGCCACATAATGCATTTTACAGGCAAAATTTTGTTACTTTGAGTTACATTATTGCAATTTTCTTAAGGATCTCTAATTTTTTGAAAATAAATTATAGCTTATGTTACTTCCTGATAACTAAGCTTTCTATTGGTTAAAAAATGGTTAAAATCGGTCCAGTAGTTACAGAGCCTATTCGGTACAAACAAACAAACAAACAAACAAAAAATATTTCCTCTTCATAATATTAGTACTTATAGATGAACCTAAGTTTTATTTTGGATAAACCAATAAAGGCTTAGCCGTTTAATTTTAATATTGAAATAATCCGAAGTAACTGTACACCCAAATCAATTGCACCAGTGTAAGGTTGTAAGACCCTTTAATCAAGTAGGAAATGAGCTTCATCAATCAATTCAAACGCCTGAGTAGATTTTGATAAATATTATAGCTCAGATCTACCTCGATTACTTAGCTTTCAAACAGAAAAAACCGCATCAAAATCGGTCCATTGGGGAGGCTGCTACGAGGGAACAGACAGACACACAAGTACACATTTACTACTTACTTACTTAGGTACTAATATAGGATACTTGATACTTTGAACTTATAACACCCCTCTTTTTGCGTTGGGGGTTAAAATCAGTGGAATTTGAGTTGACTGAAGAACTGTTTACTTTTGTGATCTTTGTCCAGTAGCGGACGTCTTTTTGGTGTAGATGACGACAGTGAAAAAATACCTATATTGTTTCGCATACCTAAGTCTTGCTTGTCACTTATCTATACTATACTAGCGACCCGCCCCGACATCGCACGGGTACACGGATGCCCGGGATATGTATACCTACCTAATTACCTACAAGTAAAGAAATTCAGATTTTCATACAAAAATACCATTCAAATTTCCTACTTTTCCGGTGGATATCACAATAATTTTCTTTCATAGGTACAAACCTAGCCCTGAAAATTACGAAAATAAAAGAAAATAGCCAAATCAGTCGAGCCGTTCTGATATACATGCATGAAATGTTAAAAAAAATCACAATCAATTTATGACAGTTGGAAAATTTCATATCACAGTTACACCGTTTAAAAAGTTGTCAGTTATAATTGCTATAACAATTACAAAATAAAGTTTCAATAAAATTATTGCTCAAGAAAGGAAGGGGTATATTTCAAGGAAAATAACTTTAATAGGTACGTGTAGCCGTTTAAATGATGTGAACCAAGCACGTGCGCATAACCTAGACTAAGGTGTAAAATTTAAAGAAATGATCTACTATTACAGTAAGTATTATTCACTATGGAAATATTTTGTAACTGGTTGACCCGCCCCGGCTTCGCACGGGTAGGCTACAATTCAAACACAATGGTAAGGGCCTGGAGGTTAATGCTATAATCTATGCCTATGGCTATAACCCTCATAATAATATAAATATGGTATGCGTGACGTATTCGATCGTTGTCCTATATATGCGAGTGACTTGCTGCTATCCGTGACGAGTTATGTTCTCCGATAATAGAATAGAATAGAATAGAATAGAATAGAATAGAATAGAATAGAATAGAATAGAATAGAATAGAATAGAATAGAATAGAATAGAATAGAATAGAATAGAATAGAATAGAATAGAATAGAATAGAATAGAATAGAATAGAATAGAATAGAATAGAATAGAATAGAATAGAATAGAATAGAATAGAATAGAATAGAATAGAATAGAATAGAATAGAATAGAATAGAATAGAATAGAATAGAATAGAATAGAATAGAATAGAATAGAATAGAATAGAATAGAATAGATTAGAATAGAATAGAATAGAATAGAAATATTTTTTATTCAAATAAACTTTTACAAGTGCTTTTGAATAGTCAATGAATCTACCACTGGTTCGGAATGCCTTTCCTGCCGAGAAGAACCAGCAAGAAACTCGGCGGTTGCTCTTTTAAAAACAGATTTACAATACAGTAAATACTATGCTATATATGCAGTGTTTCCACAATGAGGAAAGTTCCAAAAATGCATACAGACTAACTTCTATCTTAAGATGGGCAGACATAAAGTAGCCCCATTCCCGCCGGTGGCACCCGTTCACGAGCATGACGCATGACCCAGCCATTGCTTCGCTCAACCATATTTGAGGGAACGTAATACTCATAATATGTATGTTTATCAGATCTTCATCAAAATTAGACAAAACATGCCTGATATTATACAATTTCATATAAAAAAATAATTATTAAAATCGGTTCAAAGACGGAATTACTTATGGAGTAAAACCAACAAAAATTTCATCTCCTATCCTGGAGAAACCTTATGTTTTATCGGGATAAAAACTATCTTATAGGTATGTTGACCCGGAATATCAGCTACCACACTACCAAATTTCATATAAATCCGTTCTGTAATTATCGGACGATGCGCGGACAGACAGACAGACAAAATTTAAATAAAAATATTATGTTTTGGGCTCAGTATCGATAATTAAGCATCCCCCGGTTAAAATTTTAAAAATATATTAAATTTATAGAAATGTTCCCGTTACTGTTTTATTATACCTAAGTAGGTACTCGTATATTATAAAAGATAGTACCAATTTTATTATAAGTAATAGATAAAATAGATAGTACCAAAATGAATAATTTTTTTGTTGATAATCAGTATTTTAATAAAAGACAAATAAAACATTCCCTAACGGGAACTTTTTCTTTTTTGTCCACATATTCGTCCAAGGCTGGACATAAGTTTATAAGGGCTCCCGCACCTCTTGGTCTTCTAACGTCTGTATCCAGCAGCGTCTACAAGTAATGTCGCAGTGGGGGTCTGCCAATGCTCTCCGGTGCGAGGTCGCCATTCCTACACCTTGTGAGTGCAACGACTCTTTCTATCGGTTAATTCTTGTTGCAAATGTAGGTATGTACATGCCTGGAAAATCCATACGAGAAGTCAAGACTACACCAGTTCGGAGTCAACAGATTCCGCTAGGAAGACCATAGCAGACTTTGATATCCCTTCACCTTTCAGCGAGAGGTTGCTTCCAAACAAACAGCGTTTATAGCGTTTGTCTTTCGTTCTAATAATTTCTAACCGTATAAATCTCTCAAGAAAACACGTCCGTCTAACAGCGAAGTCCGTAATCCGAACGCAGGAATCCGTGTGTAATCTATTTTTGAACTCCCCTCGGCGCGTGCGCAGGCAAGGAGAGGAATTACCGGGGTTTAATGCACTGAAATTACAGTTTAGATACTGTACAGTTAGGCAAAAAATTATCCCCACTCTTGCAGGCCTAGCATGCACGCGCGAGAAAATTTTGTCTACCCCTTTTATCTTATTATCTTTATATCTCTATCGAAACTAACATGGTTGCAAAACCTGATTCCTTTCGTTACGTCAAAAGTAGAGACAAAATTATGTTCTCTATTTTTCTCTACGAACTCTAACAAGGCGAGTGGCGATTTTATCGAATTTTGAAGTTTAAAAGAGTAAACCAGAAATCAGTCTACATCGACAATATCTCTCGCTCTCTTCGCGAGATATCACTTCGACGTGCATGCTAGGCCTGCTGGAGCATAATAAAAGCTAAGACCATTGAGGTACATAATTCAATGGCTAAGACATTTTTGCATGACAAATAATTACGTAATTTTTATTTCACTGTTTTTTCCTGAGTGTTAATTTTCATGTAACAACGTGACATCCAAGTAAAGTAATTTTGCAAAATTTTATACAGATTCGCGGTTTACTCACATACCTAAGGGCTATCTATCCCTCACTATCTACTGTTATTCTAATATAATTTACCAGAGTACCTAAGCGTAATTTTGTGCTTAATAAGTCGTATGGCACCTATCGGATAATTTCTAAATTTTAGATCTCTCCATACGAATTAACCTGTAAACGGTAAATCTATTGGGCACTCGTAAAATTTTATTTACAAACTCAAGAATCTCTTAGGGCTTAAAAATTGTAGAATACGGTGCCGGCTGCCCGCTGCATAGTCACCCGCAATCAAACGTTGCCTGAATGTGTGTGTGGGGTGCAGTTCTTTGTGGAGGTTGATAAATGATAAATTAGATATAGAGATGCTAGTGAACTGTATATTCTGATATTTTATGATATAATGATATGATCTGATGCTATTGATATTATATTGATATATAAATGAGTAGGTACGACCCGCGCGGACGACCGAATTGTACTGTCTTTACCGCCCTCCCTCGCGATCATGAAGCAGTTGCGTAAACTGCTGAGTAGGGGAGAGCGGGGCTAAAAGTTCCGATTTTTAGTTAACCTCAAAATTTGTTACGAAAACTTTATTTTAGAATTCATACAATGCGATCAAAATCAACTTACATATGTTACTTTGATATTAGGGCAGTTACTTGGGTCATTTTTTGCGAGATTTTTTTTTCATTAATTTTTTAATGCGTAAAGTCAGAAAGTAACAACATACCCCGACTTGGGGCAAGTTGTTAACAAGCCGGGGTAAGTTGTTATCACGTCCGTTAAGGCTATTATTGGAGATATAAAAAAACAAAAAATCATTAAACTTAAGTATCTTTATTAAAGCAATAATCAAAAAAATCTTACAAATCATCAGGTAAACATTTTTATATGTTTTACCAAGTAACTATAATTTATACTAAATATTTTTAACCATTGAGCAATTTACAGCTTATCAAATAACTTGCAGCTGATCAGCCTTGAAAATTAATTCAGTCTTCTATAATATTGCCTTATCTCAAGCTGAAAACATTGCCGTCATAGGCAGAAAAAATATATAGGTACTTATAATTAATCAATCTTCAGAAGATATACCTTTTCGGGCATAGGTAGGTTAAGTTTTGATTCTGCCTACATTTGGATTAGGCCCAGTTCTTACATACTTGACATTGAACCCAATCTTCTCCAGAACGTGAATTAGAGTAAATGTCACAGCACACTAGACAATAATACTCTAAACTGTCCTCTTCACAGTCAGAACTTGCACTACTCATTTGTAAAATATGCCGTTTCACAGACTTCCCCTTTCCTTTGCCTTAGCTTTTTCCATTTCCTTGCTGTGTTCTCCTTCCCTTTTACTTTACCTTTTCTCTCTTCTTCATTGTTAATGCTCTCTTTAACAAATATTCTGCTAATTTATCTTCCTGTTCTTTAGTAAAGACCAATCTTACGTTTTTGTAGCTAACCGCGATACTTTCTACTCCAGATCTTATCTTTTTGACGAATCTGTACAAAATCAGATTCACGACAAATATCTAACACTTTGGCAACGGTTTTTATTTTCCTTCCATCTTTGATAACTGCATCTACTGCTTTTTGCATCAACTCCTGTGACACAGAACCTTGTGTTAATTTTCGGATATAAGTCCGCATTCTACAAAAGATAAAAAAATGGATTCTTTTGTAGGTACAAATGAATTGGGGCAAGTTGGACCTCGGAACAACTTGCCCCCGAAAAAAGGAACATCTATCCCCAATCACGCGTGTTTAAAAAAAACAAGATATAGGTTAGGTTACGAAACATACGTAATTTACGCCTAGTGTATTAAAATAGTAAATAAAGCCTTACATAAAAACACTAAAACACTAAAGGCTAATTATTGAAATTCATGAGATAGACCAAAAATACCAAATACGAAAATATTTACTTTCGTGACCCAGCGACACACGTACTGTCGTTCTGATGTTTCGGTTGCCGCTGGCGTACTTAAGACGGCTGCCGTCGGTGCGCTGTGGCATTTCATTTCACAACGTGTTTACTTAATATTATTATCACTTTTTCTCGCAGAGTTATTTCCATCGGAACAACTTACCTCGGTAACTTTTAGCCCCGCTCTCCCCTACGCGGTGTTCGGTGGCACGCAGTGACCCGGACAGTGTGATTGTTAAACAGCGACTGGAAATCGCTCGCATTAATGCCGAGCGGCGTATGAACAATAAAATATGCTGAAGTGGATGAAGTGCATGCCGTAGACCTATTAAAGTATAAACTAGACTAACTCTAATATAGCCCCACTGCAACTTGAAGAAGAAGAAAATAGAAATCTTCAATAGGTATTTGAAGAAGAAGAAAAACTATTAGATAACGTGGAAATTTTGTAGCTATAGGTAACCTATTTTCGGAGTTAATGTGCGTTTTAGCAATTAAATCTTAGTAGGTACACTAGCTTTTACCCGCGTCTTCGCTCCCGCCGTCTAAAAAATCGGCCAAGTGCGAGTCGGGCCTCGCTCTTTTAGGGTTCCGTTAAAAAAAATTCCATGTACCCTTGGAAAATTTTTATTTAATTTTTTTTATTTAATTTAATTTTTATTATTTGTTGTTATAGCGGCAATAGAAATACATAATATGTGAAAATTTCATCTCTTTATCTATTACGGTTTACGAGATACAGCCCGCTGACAGACGGACGGACGGACGGACGGACGGACAGCGTAGGCTTAGTAATAGGGTCCCTTTGGGTACGGAACCCTAAAAAGGATGTAATTTGAAGTGGCCTAATGCCTATATAAAATTACCAATTTCGATTTTTTAGCTGTTCTATTGGGTTTACCCTATTTATTGCTCCTTTTCAATCACCCGTATAATACCGCCAACAAATTACAAAACAAAAACTATATATTATATTCAAATCGGTGAAGCCGTATTTGAGTTTTAGCCGGACTAACGAGCAGCAATAATTGATTTTTATATAACAGATAGATAATATGATTAAATATACCATGCTTCAACGGTGAAAGAAAACACCGTGAAGAAAACTGCATGCCAGAGAATTCTCCATAACGTTCTAAGAAAGAGGGCCAGCCTATTACCCTTCTCTGAGAGGAGACTGTGCTCAGTGGTGAGCTGTGAGCTGTTGGTTGCTGATGATGATGATGATGATGGCCTATTTCACATTTAATCTTCTAACTTAGGTCTTACTTTGCCAGGCTGATAAGCACCCAAGCGGCACAAGCCCGCACATTGTTTTATAATTTTGTGCGTGATTCTCGAATGCATGATACATGAAAACTCACGAGTATAATGTATTTTCTTACACTTTCAGAGGTAAATAATCGTTGAAAAGTATTTCAGTAAATAAAGCAGGATTTTTATTCAACTGGCTGCATTTTTAAACACCAAGTTTAATAAACTTGTTTTGCGTACAGTGTTAGGTTTTTAAAACAAAGCCCCTTTTGAAAATCTTTTGTTTTTTTTTCTCTTGCGTCACTCTTAGGTCCTTAACTTTACATAGATTACTCTTTACTATATTACCGCACGCATAAAGCCACGTCAATCCGTTATAAAGTGTGTTTGTTAGTTGGTTTGTCCATCGATCACACTGCAACAGAGCTATGATCAACATGATTTTTCTCGAATTACAAATAAATAGGTTGACCATGCTGAAATACCTATCTAAGATCAAAGTTTTTCTTCTATAATTGATGGTACCTGTACCTGTGTTTTTGTTACGTCCTGTGTAAAAATGATTGTAGAATTCAATTTAATGAATACTAATCTACCAAAGCGATTAATGTTCACTGATGACAACAATAAAACAGATATAATATTTTTTGTTACAAATTGTACCTATATTGGCTTTAGTCACCAATGTGTTACGCATAATGGTAACCTTTCGCCTGTCACATTACAGTCTCCCACAAGGTAAGATTGCAAATTCTAAACAACATAACCTTCATACACGTACTTACAGAGTTTAAACTTTAAAACTGAAATGTTAAATTACATATTTGCATGAATACTATGTTGGATATTAGTTGGAGTTGCCGAGTTGTTTTTTGTCTTAGACCCACGTGGCGATACCACATGTTTAGGAACATCGCATCGCATACAATCCGGGAGATAACGTTGCTTAGATAAGCTATGCTTTCTTTCAACGCGTATTTGTTTATTGCAATTTATTAATTTATTGACCGAGCGAAGCGAGGTCTCTGAGTCTACTAGAGTGAATTTGCACTTGTCCGTCCGTCCGTCCGTCCGTCCGTCCGTCCGTCTGTCAGAGCCTTATAACTTTTGAATTACTGAACGTAATTACTTCAAATTTAGATATAATATGTAAACTGATGGCCTTCAGCCGAATATTGGATAAAAAATTATAAAAACCTTTATTTCAGGGGGGCTCTCATAGAAGTGAATGCGAAGTAAAAAAAAATTTATCGCCTTACATAAAATTGTTACGTATCATTTTAAAGATAATTTTGAAACGAGTACAAAAATATTTTTTTTTAAATTTTTCCCTTAAAATTGACGAAACGGGGGGCTTTCAAAGTGGCGATTTTATACGCTCGCTTGAAGACGCTCTCTAGGAAAATCCGCTATGGATTTTCAAACTGATTTTATTTTTTTAGGTCACTTATATTAAAAATCTCATCTTTTCATAATTAAACTTTGACAGAAATTAACTTTCGAAAGTTAATCTCTACATTTGGGAGAGCGTCAAAACTGCCGTCGAAGTTGTCACTCAAAACTAAGCAGGTATGTGTCTGAATTTAAAAAATAATAGAGGTTTTATGTACGTACTTGTACCTAGTTTTTAATTTTTGAGTTCTAATTATATAATAGCTTGTTTGGACTCCACTCCACTGGTACTTGAACAACAAATACTAAAATTATATGAATATTATAAAGAAACGAGATTATTTAATTTTTAATGGGCATCAGTAATTCATATAGCATCACCATAGCTTCACAATAATGCTAATAGATGGCGCAGTCAGTAACTATTCCCATGGAACTACGAGTTACGACTACGACCTATCCCAAAAACAGTTTTGCGTCGACCATTATTATTTAGTTACATAATATAGTACAATAATTGTATTATAATTTTTTTTGTACCATATTATTCAATTAAAATTATTTTTTAGTTAAATTTGAGTTAAATATTGTATATTTTCTATTCGCGTCGATAGATGACGATTTTTACAGATGCCCGTAACCCGGTTTCACTCGTTAGTACCTACATAATAATTCAATGTTTTCACTAACGTTCCCTAACCTTTACGGGCTACCTATAAGTTAGGTGATGTTTTCTGTCAACTTATTTATCACGATCCTGTACGGGACACCTAAAAGGATATTGAGACGGATGTTAGGACTTAGGATTGTATTTAGGAGCTACCTACGTTAAGAGACTCCTACTTAGGGGATGATTTAGGTATGTTTGGTGAAAACGGGCATAATAATAATGTCAGTTTTGGTTATCATGTATCGATTGAATGAATAATCATGGGATACCGTTACCGCGAGGTCTCAGTTCGGGGCGAACCACTAGTTATACCAAGAAAAAGGTTACTTACTTACTCTAGGTTCACAAGACTTTTACACTAATCTCGTGTGGTGGTGCATGTGAGTGGTGTTGACATTGCTTGCTTGGGAACCTTGCTTTCTTGCTTGCTTGGGAAGGTGAGCGGTGCTTAGCTTCTTACTGCAAGTTTGACCATACATATATTTTCTGTTGGCGGATTATAGCAAAATAATTCTAACCTTTTTCTTGCTAATCATGAACTTCCACAAAGTAACGCCTGCTTCTATCCAATATTATTATATGTACCAACTTTTAAGCATTTCATTCATGCCCAATGTTTGCCTTCTAGAGAACAATAAGAAAAAGCTCTAGCAGTCGAGACTTCTCTCGAGACCATCATTAATTATATCATCATCAACTTCATCATCACCACAACAGATCGACGTCCATAACCGGACCTAGGTCTCTTGAAATGTTCACGATACAGACATAATTATTTACATGCACACATAAAAATCAAAATCTAACTCTCTTTTTGTTTTTTATTTCATTATTAGTTATTGTCCACCACGCTGGTAAAGGGCGGATTGGCAGACTTAACACACCTTTGAAAGCCGGACACACGGCACAAACAAAAGCTTGCGCAAACTGTTTGTACAAACAAAAGTTTGTGCATACGGTGAAAGTTTTGACGACCTCCCTGGCGCAGTGGTGAGCGCTGTGGTCTTATAACTGGGAGGTCTCGGGTTTGATTCCCGACGGGGTCAATTTGGGAATTTATAATTTCCGAATTGTCTCTGGTCCGGTCTGGTGGGAGGCTTTGGCCGTAGCTAGTTACTACCCTACCGTCAAAAACGTGCCGCCAAGCGATTTAGCGTTCCGGCACGATGGCGTGTAGAAACCGATTAGCGGTATGAATGTTCACTGCCATACGCCTTACAAGTTAGCCCGCTACCATCTTAGACTGCATTGTCACTTACCATCAGATAAGATCGCAGTCAAGGACTATCTTGTCATCGAATAAAAAAAAACAAGTTGTATTGGGGACGTGAAATTTTCAGTTTACACAAACGTTTGTGCTTGCGCGAGCTTTAGTTTTTCATTTTGCCGTGTGGACCGGTTCTTAGAGAAGAACTCAGGCTTGCAGGTTTTCTTACGATGTTTTGACGTTTGCTCTACCGTTATATTTAAGTGCTTAAAACGCACATAGCTCCGAAAAGTTCGTTCAGAGTTCAGAAAGAAAGTCAATTGTTGCTTTTTTGTTGTTAGCCTCAATAGCCTAACGGTTAAAGGTGCCTGACAGAAAACTGAAAGGTCAATGATACGATCCCCATCTGTTGCACTATTGTACCCACCAAGTAGCTTTCCACTTACATATTGGAGGGGAGAGGAGAATATTACTCAAGTTCAACTTGGCTAATATTCTTTATAAAAAAAACGGTTACTCGAACTTTAAAAGAGTATTTTTCAGTACATAATGATTTAAGAAAAGCAATAAAGACAATGATAAGAAAACAACACAAAAAACAAATGACAACAGCCAATTAATCAGAAATTCTCATGAAGACCCCATATGTTCCGCACATTGTCGCCCCCCCTCCTCCCACGGCGCACGTAACCTCTACCCCTCTAAGGGAACCGCTGAAAAAATTGGACCACAACAAAAAATTTAACCTTTATTTCGAGGGCCATAGGATTTAATTCATCTTGGTATTTTAAATTTCTGTGGTATTATGAGACAAGGTGATCGAGGGACAGAAGTTTTTTCTTGAAAATGTGTGTCCGAGTTCAGCGACCCCGTTTTTTCGAAGTTTCAAATCCCGTTTACTTTTCGGAATAGAATTTCAGACTGAAAAACATGGTATCGTGCAGTTATTGCAATAAAAAAATGTCTTCATTTCACTTTTATTTATGTTTACAAATAGGTACATATTTTTTTTTAATTCGACGACAAGCTAGTCCTTGACTGCGATCTCACCTGATGGTAAGTGACGATGCAGTCTAAGATGGTAGTGGGCTAACTTGGAAGTGGTATGACAGTGAACATGCAACCCATACCTCTAATTGGTTTCTACACGCCATCGTGCCGGAACGCTAAATCGCTTGGCGGCACGTCTTTGACAGTAGGGTGGTAACTATAGCTACGGCCAAAGCCTCCCACCAGACCAGACCAGAGACTTTTCAGAAATTATAAATTCCCAAATTGACTCCGCCGGGAATCGAACCCGAGACCTCCCAGTTATAAGACAACAGTGCTCACCACTGAGCCAGGGAGGTCGTCAAATATAAAATTGAATTATGTACATCGATGAATTACATTGATAATATTCAGACTGACGAACCAAAAGACTATCTTTGATTGACAATCCGATACTAAAAAAAATAACTTTTCTCACAAATATAATGTTTATCCGTTTATCAAGAGGTATCAAACGAGATAAGCTCTTTCGCCGAGTCTATTGATAATAATGTTACTGAGACCAATCTGTCTGTCACCTCTCAATTGATCGATAAGATATCGCATCTTGAGGATGTTATTTTTCTTAAATATTTAGTTAGTATCCAGGAATCATGGCGTTCACGATGCTTTTAGGAGCTTGTTTTGTCTTAATTTGTGGTGTTTTGTGCCGAACAGAAGATGTTTTTGAACCGAAAGTGAGAATGTCACAAGGGACCGTTGTTGGGTCTACGACTGAGGGTGGTTACTATGAATTTTATGGCATTCCTTACGCTGATTCTACTTCCGGTGCCAATAGATTTAAGGTATTGTACTCGACCTCAAGTTTATTTTGTACCTACTTATTATTACTGTTTATTTAGTTCTAAGTTTCCGTACATTTTTAATTAATAAATTAATTTTGCCGGACGGTAACTTGACTTTAGAAATTCTAGGCCAATTTCATAAAAAAATATATAAATACATACTGCTTTTAAATGGCACATGTCAAATATTCGACCGTTATAATCTTTATATTTCTCTTTAGATTTAGTTTTTAAAAACCCCGGGGGAACTCTTTGATTATCCGTGATAAAAAGTAGCTCTCCCGATCTGAGGACCCATGCAAGAAATTGCATCAATACGTTGCTCTGTTGCGACGTGATTGAAGGAAAAACCAACAAACAGTAATATCAGTATAATATCAGTAATGCAAAATTATAACACTATCTAGACAACCGCAATCTAACATCGTTCGAGATTTAGGTTGCTAGGTCGAACTGTACCTATATATGACTGTCGTGTAATTAACATATTTTAATTTGCAATAACAATACTAATGTCAATAATTAAGATAAAAACTATCCTATCTTTTAAGTTGGACCAAATTACAGATAGTTACGAAGTTTGATCAAAATAGGTTCAGTAGTTTTCGAGTTTATCCCGAACATACATCGTGACACGATATTTTTATATATAACTAGCTGACCCAGCCACGCGTTGCTGTGACCCAGTAGGTATAATAGATTAAATTAATATTAAGATAAAAACTATCCTATCTTTCAAGTTGGACCAAATTACAGATAGTTACGAAGTTTTATCAAAATCGGTTAAGTAGTTTAGGAGTCCATCGCGGACAAACAACGTGACACGTAATTTATATATATTAAGATTTATATATATTAAGATAATAGATTGCGTGTAAGCTTCATCATGTAGGCAGTGTGTATTTCAAACGTGTCTTATCTTTTAAGTTAATTTAATGTACCTACTCTACTACTACGAATTATCTAACTTAGTTTAGTATAAAGTTTTAACAAGAAATAATACCAACTTTTTGTTTCTTTGTGCGAGGTTTTCAGCTAAATAAACATGTATTTCTTTACTTTTTTTTCTTTATTTTAAATCATGCACCTTTATTTTTAGGCCCCCTCACCTGCGCCTATATTTCGAAATGAGTTCAGATCAAATCGGAAAAATGTAAATTGTGTTAAAGCTGTAGGTTCAGGATATGAAGGAACTGAAGATTGTCTGTTATTAGACGTTATCACACCTACACTGGATAGCACGAGGCGCTTACCCGTTATGGTATGGATAAAAGGCACAGAATTCGATGCAAGAAATGACCTGGACCAATCTTTAAGATTTATGCAGAAGGATGTTATAGTTACACGCATACTGTTTAGAGAATCAATTCTAGGATTCTTATGTCTAGGGACTGAAAGCGCTCCCGGAAATGCTGGGCTTAAAGATATTATCGCTGGTTTAAGGTGGATTCAAAAAGAAATATCTCAATTCGGTGGAGATCCTAACAATGTCATACTAGTTGGGCACGGAAGTGGTGCTGCGCTCGTGGATTTAGTTACACTCTCCCCACTGGCAAACGGTCTGGTTCATAAAGTAATAACCCAAAGTGGAACTGCGCTCTCTCCTTGGGCTGTAACACGTAATAATTTGAAATATGCCATACAAGTGGCAGAAGCGCTAGGCCATACTGTTACCAATATAGATACACTTTCGGAAGTTTTAACACGAGCTAGTACAGCAACATTGATGGCTGCCATAAATGAACTTGATCTTACAGATAACTCACTAGCATTTGCTCCATGTGTAGAGAAAGAAATAGAAAGTGAAGAAGCATTCATGTTAAAGTCACCGTATGAAACAATCAAGGCTGGAGAGCAATTACAAATTCCTTTCGTGACAGGGTTCGTTGATTATGAAGGTACAATTCGAGCGAACGAGGGTGTTTATGATGATTGGCTGGAAAGAATGGATAATGAATTTGAAGATTTCTTGCAATCTGACATAGATTTTGCGTTAAATGAACAAGAAATAAAAACTACAGAAAAAATAAAAACTTTTTATTTTGGCAATGGTTCAATCGATGAAAATCAAATAAATAATTTTCTACGGTATAATGGTGATACTATGATATTAGTATCTGCTATAAGAGAAGCTCGTTTGCGAGCAGAAACATCAAGTTCACGCGTGTACCTTTATCAGTTTTCATATAGAGGTAAACGTAGTGAAGAAGTACTTAGCAGACCAATACAAATAGATAGAGCAGGGCACTCAGAAGAATTAGTATACATGTTTTCCAACGAAGATGATTTAACTGATTTAGATCTTACGATTGGAGATATTCTTATTGAAAGGTGGACAAACTTTGCTAAAACTGGGTTGGTATTGTTAACTCATAATACATAGGTGCCGCTTCGGCCTTTAGGTATAACTAGAGTATTTGCATCTTTTTTTGCAGATTTTATGAGGAAACTGTTAGTCTAGTTCTATGAAACTTTCATTACATTACGAAATCTATGTGATAGTCTTGAGAATGATGTTTGAACTTGTGGATTAAATCATACTAAGCTAATATTTCATTTCAGAGTTTAACTGTTAAAATAATATTATTATTTTACTTAAATTAATGTTTTATTAGCGATGTTCTATAGGAAAGGATGCACTTAGTTTAGAGAAAAAAATAAGGGTTGACCTTATTTGTTTAATTTTGATCATTTTAACCATGGAACTAGGAATCAGGAAAAGATGCACTTAGTTTAGAAAAAGAAATAAGGGTTGACCTCATTTTTATTTTTTAATTTTGATCATTTTAACCATGGACCTAGGAATTACGACTATAGTCTTCCTACTTCCATGATTTTAACATTGGAATGCTAGCAAACAATTTTTTTTTTTTTTTACAGAGTGCCTACAAGTGAAACATCAAAAGTCAATTGGTTGCCATACTATAATTCGACTCAAAGTAATTATCTGAGGATATTGGATGATCAAGAAATTGTTCAAAGTGGAAACTCCTATTTAGATATTAACATAAGGGATCCTCATCCAGAAACTATGGCGTTTTGGGACAACATTTATTCTGAGTTTTTTGCAGATGCTAAGAGTAGGTGGACTTTCGAGGACAGGACTGAAGAAACCTCTACCACATTAGAACCCACCTCCATACCTGGAAACGACAACACAACAGATCCATCTGAACCAGACTCTGCCTCTACAGCAGTAGCTTATACTTTTGTAATATTATCTCTTTTCGCAGTTTTAGATAAAGTCCACTCTGCCCTAATTCTTTTATAAGAACTTTTGAGAGTTTTGTGGGAACTTACTTGATAGATTTTATTGCTACCGCTTAAGTTCTACTGTTAGGTATTTTAGGTAATAATTTTATATACGGAAAAGGGTCAGGGTGTATAAACCCATTTAACGTAACGTAGAGTGCGGAAAGTTTAGTATGCAAGTTTACATTTAGTTAAAAGTAATTTTCATCAATATGTCTTGACCCAAACTATTTTGCATAATATAAACTTACTTGAATTTTTCAGAAATTCAAATTAAGTTTCAACATATTGTTGCGATTAAGTTTTATAATCATAATTCTTTGGTTACTGGATTATTATGTAAGAATTACGATAAATTCTAATAAAATATTGTAATGTACGGTCTGTATTTATTTCTTACATGTGAATAATAACTATAATAACTCACAGCTGAATCTCTTATCATTAAAAAGATAAGAGATTGAAGATGTTTTTGAGAAAGAAACGTGATCGGAAAAACATACTTATCTTGTCATCGTAAAAGCTAACACTCTGATAGTTATCAAATTCCTACGAGATTTTTTAAAATTTTCATATTCGCGTATGAAATTGCGATATTGATGAAATCAATAAGATTCCTTGAACGACCGCACATTATAATTGTTGCCTGTTTCATTTTACGGGCTAATCTTCGAAAAACAAGGGTTTAAAAAGCTGCAGTCAAATTATATATATTTTTTAAAGGTATATAATTTCGCGCGGCTCCTGCAAACCCCGTGATACTAGAACAGAGGTGCTATTGTCTTAAGTAATTCCATTGATCGTAATCGTATTCGTTGACATTAGCGTCAAAGTAAAATAAACCATTACGGCATTGAAATAGAGCTCTATTTCTTGTATGCATTCTTGTACGTTTAGGTAAATATTTTGGATACATAGGAAAGCATTTTGTTCAATAGATGTTTAAAATAATCACAGAGATATCTGACAACTTCCATAAGGTTACTACGGGTGTAAATACCAAAAACATATTTAGTAATGTAAGTTAAAGTTTACAGTTCAATTATGTATGTTAGCTATTTTCTGCTATCAACGAGTAGATATACATTCGTAATCATTTTTATCTTCGCCCTTGTTCAGCTATACTTCTACGCCATTGATATAATAAGTCTATGTTCTACACTAACAATGCTACAATCTTATCCATCTAAAAATATGTGTATTGGAACGTAGTTCCTTATCGCGCGGTGCGGAAGGGGGCTAGACGGAAAAAATTAAGACAAAATTGAACCGACACTCGACACTGATCGACACTTTTTTGAATCCGACACTTATTTGAATGTGAATTTGGCATTCGAGTGTTCGGTATTTTCGCGGTACTATATTGGGTCTCCGTAGCCTTGTAGCTTCTGCAGTCGCCTAGGCTGTTAGGCGACTGCAGAAGCCACAAGGCTACGGAGACCCATTATTGTACCGCGAAAATACCGAACACTCGAATGCCAAATTAATTAATCGAAAGGAACTACGTTCCATCCGGGTGTCCCTTGACACCTCTCAAGTTTTTTATATTTCTTTAACTCCTCATCCAACCCAAAGCGTACGTTCCTCCTACCTACGGTAATTTTAAGTCTCCCTAAGAGACGTACTCTCAGGCTTAAAGTTACTTATTATTTAGAAGGGCATATTTTATTACGAATGTTTACCAGAGACGCCAATGCTGAGCGTAAAACAATTATAGGGGAAGCCGTAAAAACTGCAAAACTGCAGATTTAATACTCCGCGAGGCTGCAGCTGTGGTAAATGTAAACACACGATTAAAACTGAACGCACCTACAATATAATATAGTACGTATTATATACATGGGCTAGGTTACACTTTTCACGATTGTATTTTTAATATTAAATTACAGGCTTAAATTCTCGTGATTTGTGTCCATAGACGAATAATATTTACTAAAAGTTTATGTCCATAGGTTGATGTTTTTAAAACTTTCATTATCTGGCATAAAATCTACCCTATGAGGTTGAAACGCGAAAACGTGAAAGATACAAACAATTTCGCATTTATAATAAGTAATTATGATAATAGAAATAATCATCAATAACATCAATAACATCAAACGAATCGCATAAAGCCTAGAGTGTACAAGTATAGCTAAGTATATTTTGGACTAAGTGTATAAAATATCATTGTACATATTTTATTTGTTACATTGACTTACCTCATATAGATTTTACAATTATAATTATTATACAGTTTAGTCCGCATTAGTCATTTACTTATAAGTAGGTATACAGTGCACATTGCATTTGGCTGAAATTGCCTTGCACACGTGCTGCCCACGATTTTTAACGTTACCTACTCTTTTGTGTGGCGACGTAGTGTAGACATACCCTGGTATTATATTCAGTATAAGTAGTACAACTTTGATTTTACTTACAGTACCCGGCGATATACTGTATATATATAAATTGTACTATATATATATATATATATATATATATATATATAGTAGTAGTACAATTTATATATATATATATATATATATATTGCATATCGGCATATATATATGGCACCGTACTGGTTCTCACATTTTTGAGAACATTATGGAAAACCCGAACTCTCGAAAAGAAGGCCGAAGTATTAACCACTAGTCTATCACCGCTGGTATAAGTGTACAGTAAGTTTTTGTGTGTTCTCTCTCTTCATTTTAAGAACAGTTTCCGCAAGTAGGCGAACCGCTCGTTTTGCGTAATTCCGCTGGTACGGCTCCCCGTGTCGGATCACTCCTGCCATCCGAGCTCACTCTAGAATCAAGGTAAGCCACCCAGCTTGGCGAGGACTAGAGGAATGTGTATGGTGTAGCAATTTTGAAAACCAAATTACTTTGACATTCATTTGGTTGCGCCAGGATACCTACTCCGAGCATGGATGGAGGTCTCCGTTCGCGTCGCCCACTGAACTGTTGACTAATTCATGAAAATTCAGAGTAAATGGAGAAGATGAGAGGAGAACCTTAAGTAATCTCTGTAATTTTAAATTGTTTACTGTCCCTAATAATTTTAAGTCTCATAGTTGGTGCGGACTGAAAACTGGATCCTCATCCGTTGCACTACCTTCCAACCTAGCTACTCTTAACACAATCTTTCTGCTTATTTGGAGGGGGGAGGAGAATATCAGTCAAGTTTTAGCTTGGCTAACATTCTCAAAAAATACAAAAAAATCTTAATTGTATTATTATTGTAAAGAGGTCTTATCCACTTGAAGCTAACGGCAGGAACCGCCGCCCGTGCCACAGCCGTCTCTCGCGGGCCATGTGGCCACATCCTGCGCCCCTCGTTCAGGTTACACTGACGGATATATGCTACATAATTACTATAAAGTATAAAATCTTTTACTTTATATCGAAAACTTTATCATGGAATAAGATTTTACTGCGACACTAATAATAATAATACCGACCGAATCCGACCACAGCGGCTTATCTCCATAGAGATTACCCATCTGTGCGGGACATATTATAGTTCACAAGTGTATACGCAAACACGGTCTATTCCCTTCTCTATAGTATTATATAGTCTACCACGCCGGCAAAGCGCAGATTGACGGAGTCTGCCACACATACACCTTCGAGAACATTACGGAGAACTCTTAGGCATACTGGTTCCTCGTGATATTTTCCTTTAAGTAATTAACTTGGTAACTATTGTTATACTAACAAGGCTAGGCAACTGCTGAGTTTCTTGCCGGCTCTTCTCAGATTCAGGTCTAAGCTTCTCAGTAAAATCTTCTTTCCAAACCGGTGGTAGAGTCTCGACTTGTCATAAGTGCCACAATGTGGCCTACATGAAATAAATAATTTTGAATTAGAATTAGATTTTAACCTAAGGCTTAATTTTAGGCTTAATATCACGGCTTATCACTCGAAGAATAATTCCTTCAAATTTCAAATCTTTAAGACCAAATTAAGCAAATGAGACAAGCGCTTTTAGAAGTACAACTTAGACAAAACAACAATGTCCCAAATAACGTAGTACCTAATGAATTAAACTCTTCTTTTACACCGATAATATCTTGTTTGTTTAAAACGTTCACTGAAAATAATTCAAAGGCCAAACTTCATTATTTTCTGGGAAATCAATCAACAAATCGATTAGACGGAGGTGACAAAAACGCATCTATTTTTTATTACATAAAGAATAGTGCCTTCTAACGATCTGTTAATGAACGTAGAATAGAGTTTACGATTTAACACTGCAGCTATGTTTATGAGTACTCAACTATAAACTAAACGACGAATATTTTACTATGTTGTCTACATAGGCGAGAAAAATTGCGTAGAAGCTCTTTTGAGTTTGAGTTTAGTTTAGGTTGGTTCTATATACACTTTTACAATAGGCACTTCCTACACATACCTACCTAGCTGGATTTATGATCATTCAAAGTTTAAAAAGATAAAAACCGGTTGTACCTACTATTTTGATTCAGTTTCAAAACCGGTTTTTAGGTTTTTTAGGTAACTTATTTTTTTAAATTTAATTTCTAACATTATAATAATTTAAGGGCTGATTTCACCAACGTAAAATAAGTCTTATCCCAGCTTAAATTTGATATTTTGACAGTATTTTCAATATAAAAACTGTCAGAACGCCCATGCTTTCCCTCGGTAAAACGTCACTCAACGTTGCTTGGTGAAATCGGCCATAAGTATAGTCATATTAGCGATAGTCCTAAATTTCATAATGTCAAACGTGATTTGATACAATTTTTCAGGAGCGTGGACGTATGTAAAAAACTTATTTCCCAAAAATAGATTAGCCTTAGATAGGTATAAAAAAATCCTAGCGCTTTCATAATCAATGATCACGAATTACTGAAGTGTGCGTGCATTGTTAATGTATTCCGTTGACGAAGTTCCGCTAACGACACAATTTCTATAGTAGTAAACTATACTATCCTTACTCTGTGGTAGTACTATATAATTATACACTGACAGATACTAAATTATTCTGTCAGTGTAAATATTCTATTGTGCATGATGGGGAAAATTTGTCAGAAAATATTATTTATCGCAAATCCTTACATGTAACGCGAAACAGCTTGTCAAGTAACAAAAATTTAATAACATGTCAAATATCCAAACATATATACAAACAAAATAACAACATTAAGGTCACATGTACGTCCCACGAGTATCGGTTAACAATCAATACAATATTCACTAGCAATGTCAAAGGATATTTACATGTAGATGGGAAACTAACAGTATCCCTGTGGACCCTCGCAGCTCTATTTTTAATAGCATTTTGTTCTATATTGACTAGAACTAATGAATAATCACATAATATTAGTGATTTTGAAAAAACTAAACTAACGGAATAGTGAAATCTTTAAAAATATACAACTTTATTTCAAATGTAGTCACTAAAGTTACTTTAGCTTTTTACATGATTTAAACCTAAGAAACCACGTAACAATATAAGAAATAAAAGAACTAAAATCTAACAATAAATTAAAACTAAAATTATAAACAGCTTATAATATCTATATTTGTAATGACCTTGCTAATACGCTATAATAACTACGCACGCTTGCCTTGAAAATGTCAAAGACTACGACCACTGATTTTTGACGTGATAACGTCTTATAAATCGATGAACACCGGCTGCACGCACGAAAAAGTGTCAAGAGCCTGAGCGTGCAAGCGAGAGCGCGGAACAAGCGATAGAGAGGCACGATCGGCCCAAGCGTTCGTGCGCGCTGTGGTTAGCGGATGTGTCGCGAGCTAGTTTTTTTTTTTTTTACGTTATCACGTAAAACTATCGTCCGTAAACCGACTTTGCAGACAACCAATTTTTTTAAGGTCTAAGTTGACCTGAGCTGTCCCACGACTGACCAAGGCCTGCTCAAACTCAAACTCAAACTCAAAATTATTTATTTCATGTAGGCTAACCTGTGGCTCTTATGACACGTCAAGATTCTACCACCGGTTCGGAAAGCGGATTCTGCTGAGAAGAGCCGGCAAGAAACTCAGCAGTTGCTCTTTTCAAAATAATCATTTTACAATATTAATAAGTAGCTATTACATTGTATTAAGTTTTTATACTATCTTGTGGGCAGCTGGATGCCAAGCTGATTTAACCCGTGCATCTTTGTTAGAATAGAATATGACATTTCCACAAAACGTACTACAATTCAATTCATGTCAAAGACGGGCAGACAGAAAATAGCCCCATTCCCGCCGGCGGCACCCGTTCACGAGCATGATGCATGATCCAGCCATTGCTTCGCTCGACCATATTTGAGGAAACGTAACAACCCGCACCACACGACACCTCCACAGAAATGTTTAAAGAGAGCGTGACATACTTAGTCTACCCGTATCAAAGCATCGAATTGAATACTAATATTCAAACGATCCCATGCAACTTTATCATTAAGAAAGTCATTAACTTTGTAATAACCGCGACTCAGTAAGTGAGTTTTTACGCATTGTTTAAATTTGTGCAGTGGCAAATCTAGCTATTTCTTCGGAATCATATTATATAAGCGTACGCTCAACCCCACAAAGGATTTTTGCACTTTGCGCAGGCGACATGATGGAATTTCTAGTTTATGACGATTTCTAATGAGTCGATTGTGTGTATTGCCTCTTTGTTTATACAGAAGAATATTTTGTCTCACAAAGACTATATTATTATAAATGTACTGTGAAGCTACCGTAAGAATACCACTGCCTCCGATTTACCACTTTGGTAAACTGCTCGTACTAGAAATCCTTGAAACTTACAGCATTTTATATTGTGCGGGGCGATATAGTGCAAGTGTTTGTGTAATAAAGAGACAGCATAATAGTGGACTGATTAAATAGCATAATTAGTTAGTAATTAATGTGTCATGTATAGTTTAGCAATTGTTTATAGTTTTAAGTACATAAGTCTCATGTATTATCTCAAGTGAATAGGAAAAATAATAAATAAAGATTAAAATAGGAAACCCAGAGGGAAATAGGCCGCGGCTCTCCTTACGGTACAGCTACGAGCCGAAAAGATACCTTATTAATTCCTAGAAATAGACCGCGGCTCTCCCAACGGTACAGCTAGGAACCGTAAAGACACCTCTGTAATTCCAAGAAATGCCGCGGCTTTCCCTACGGTACAGCTCATAGTAGTAAAGATACCTAATTATGTAATAATACCTATTATTATTACTAAATTGTGATTGGTCTAAGATAATGCGCTCTGATTGGTGCACTGATCGATAGCAAAATTACACCAATCAGAGGGGCTACATTTTTTCTGCTATTTTTGTATAAATACCGGGCTGAATTGTATGCCGACACAGTTCCCACCGGCAAGCGGTAGCGGTACCCAATAAAGAAGAAAAGTTCTTCGAGAGTTTTCCTTGCTACCCAACCAACCCAGCTACAGCGAATGTACAGAAGCGTACATATATTGAGTGGAACAAAATCGATAGAACAATTATAGTTCCATCCGTTAGTACATAAATATAGAGATCCCTGATCCTTGACCGAATCCCTGAATATCCTATAACGAAAATATCGAGATCAAAATATATCCACGACTACGAGTAAAATTAACCAAATCGGATATATTTCACTTTCGTGGGATAAAGAATAGAACAGATGCTAGTAAACGACATTTTTAATTCGACGTTTTTATGACAACAGTGAAGAAATAAATGCTAGAAGCAATGTATTTAGAAGTTATTGTTGCGTTTAAGTAGAAGTGTTTAGAATTAAGTTATACATAATTAATAATACCTAATGAGATCAAAGTGCAACTATTTAGATTTTAAACATTTTAGGGCCGATATCACCAACGTAAAATAATAAGTCCTAACCGATCGTAAATTTGATATTTTGGAGACTTTTATTAAAATAACTGACAGTACGCCCAATTTATTCCTCAGATAATGAACACTGGACGTTCGTGAAATCGGCACTTAGATGTTGTAAATATTAGAAACAAAAATGTTGCAAAGTACTACACTTAATAATATTACCAAACAAACAAACAAACTTTCACAACAAATACGTGAATTGATGGTGATTTATGATGATTATTGATGATATTATGATTTAGGTATCGTTGGTAAATTGGAAACGAACTCTTGAAAACACCACAAAAACTTCAAATCAGAGTTTCACTTGGCAAAGCTGTATTAGTTTTTAATAATTTTAGTTCAGGTCTTAATTTGACATTACATGAATGGTATTGGTACCTGATTCTATCTGATTTTTCATCCCTCTTGTGCAGCCTTCAAGCTGTCATCTTCTGAAAAATGTTCAGAGCATCCAGACTGCTGAATTATAGAGTTAGTTGTTCGACATGCTTTCAGATAAATGAACAGTTTGTCTGTTCGAACACTTCTGGAGCTTAAACTGACTTAGGTAGCTACCGCGATACGTGGCTGCAGGCTGAGTAATTGCTACTATATCGGTATTCTAACCATTTTGAATCAATGATGTGAGGGATTACGTCTAAGTCTAACTGGATGGTTTGGTTGTGTGTTATGATTTTAGGTCAATATTTCTGGCGTTACTAGTGGAATTGCGAAGTTGTTATCGATGCAAGGGTTTCTAAGCTATTAGAGTTACCTATTATCCTTACACAATCTTTACTTAATATCATATTATGGAAAGAGATTGAAGTGTTTATGGCCTCTCAATATTACGAAATTGACATCAAAAGGCAATACATACCTTTATTATTTTACACTAATTATTATACCCGCATTGAAGCAATTATTTGCATTTATGCCTGACAATAAATAATTATTACTTACCTACTTTTATTTTACACATATTTTAAGTATGTGTATTATTCATAAATTAAAGTTTATCACAGGAGCCTAATAGTCATTGTAATTTATTCCCATTTTACGAAAATTTTATGCAGTTTGTGTTTAAGATTTTAACGATTTATCAGACCCTGACCTAATATCGTGACATAATATTTTTTATCAAAGCAATAACAAATCCAAAAAATAGATCTGGTTGTTTTTTTTTTTAAATATAAAAGTTCCAGCTTTATTTATATTACCTATCTGAATTACACAATTTAAAAAAAATAAATAGAAAAAATGTATTTAACGCATTCTTGCAAGTGATGCAGCATAGAATCAATCACTAATCCGCGGGATTTCAATAAATATATCAATTGAACGCATCAAAAGCCCCTAAATCCTGTCCAGTGCTATGAAAAAATATGATAATAGTGCTAATGATGTAAGTGAAAATATGATGATAATGCTAATGATGATGATGCCAAGGTGCTGGAGTGGCGACCCCGCACCGGGAAGCGCAGTGTTGGCAGACCCGCCACCAGGTGGACCGACGACATCAAGCGAGTCGCAGGGAGCCGCTGGATTCAGGCGGCGCAAGACCGAGGCCTGTGGAAGTCCATGCAAGAGACCTTTGTCCAGCAGTGGACGTCTATCGGTTGATAAAGAAGAAGAAGAAGAAGAAGAAGAAGAATGCTAATGATGATGACTGTATGTGAAATGATGATGATGCTAGTGAAATATCGTATGTGGAATGATGATGTTGCTAACGAAGTAACGTACTGAGCAATGACCCTTTAGTCCGTTCAGATACTCCTACCTACTCTGTCAAGAGAGCGAAACATTTCCACCAAATTTCTTTACGGAAATCTAACAAACAATTTTCTTGCGCGAATAATTCGCCAGTTCGAAGTTAAGCACGAGTAAGTTTGATGTTACGACAAACACCTCACGTGTGCGTGGGGCATGTGATACGCCTACGGCTAACGTCCACGTGGACTGAACCAGTATTGCAAATGATCTCTGTTGGATGGAAAATAGTTAGATAAGAATATAATATTCTTATTAGGTGTTCATGATTTGAGAGAATGACAGCACGATCAAAGTGATATTACCTCAGATTATTATCTATTATTTATTAAATCACCAAAATATTAGTTTTGCACCAAATACTTTGGCGATTGTTATACCTTCAGTAGAGTTAGCTCAAATAATCATAGTCTGAGCTAAATTGAGAACTCATGTTTAATAAACATATACAAATAAGCAAAGCTGTCTATTGGTATTTTTATTATTGATTTTACTCTTCTTTCTCTGGGCAGAAATAATCACATTTATCGTTTACAAAAACTTCTAAGGATTGTGAATTTAGCAAATGTGACTTTGTTCTTGGGGACGCGGACGGTCGAAATGTCTGAGATACAAAAATACTTGTGTTCATAAAATAATCATTATTTGTACAGTATGTAGATGCATAGATTGAAATTGTACAAAATAATTTCCACAATGCAAAGATCAAAATTCAATACCGAAAATATACCTTGTCCTAAATTTCGCCGGTGTTTCAGGTGGAGGGAGTTATTTAAGGCATATCAGACGCTGTAACATCGGATGTCGCTCAATTTTCATTAATAAACTGCCGGGTTGAGCGGTTTTCTGTGTTGCACTGTCCAGAAATAATTTCTCGCTGCACTTTCCTGTCATTCCTATCGTTTTAAACTGTTATAAACGGTTAAATAGTTTTGCATTCGTTTTCACACTAATGGTCTTTATGGTTGAAGGCTGTGTAACGGCAAAAGTTGATTATCGTTTCGTTAATTTTATGGCTTGCTGATAAAGAGTGGTTGTTGTAATTAATTGCAAGCCGTTGCTGTTCCTCTGACTTTTTTGAGATATTATGTGCGTTTGAAGCAATTAAATATCACTTGCTTTAACACTAAGGAAAACACCATGGAAAAACCTGTATTCCTGTGAGTTCTCGATAATGTTCTCAAAGGCGATTGAAACTTAACCCTCGGCTAGCGAGGTGGACTTTTGGTACTTGCTGTACCAACTAAAGGTAATTACTATAAAATAAAACTCTGCTGGCAGTTGAACTCATCTATTGTATTCTTCTTATTTACAGCGTCATAAACAGTAGGTACACAGGAAACTTGAATTGGGTACATGGCACAAAATAAAAATTCAGAGGTCACACAGGTTATGATGTGAAGACCAAGAAGAACGACGATCGGAATTATAATGAAAATTGATACTGCTTAATGCAGGAAAAACGCGGAGCGAGATGACAAACTGGAACGTTTTTTACGCATATTCTTTGCGCAGTCTGACTTAACTTCTAAATTAAAACCTAGCTTTTAATAACACTTCTAAAATACGTGTTCCTTAATTGCAAAGGTTCTTGTGAATTCCTGGCCAGCGAACAACGGTAACCTCTGGACAGAACGCCACAGAATATGGCCTAAACCACTCTCATTCGAGAGGAAATATGTGCCCTTTTGTGAGCCAGCGATGGGTTGACATGATGATGATGATGATGATGATGATCATCATGAGTTGCTGTACAAAAGTTCAAAAGCTAATTCATTCATTACGGAAGTTAAACTACGAATTTAATCACTTTTATTGTATCAATATTATTCTTCTTTCTAAATTTTATTCTTTTTCTTAAAGTAGTACAAGTTTTGGAAAAAAAACGCAAATCGGTCCAATAAAACACAAAAAAAGGCAAATCGGCTACATAGATAGAAAAAGCAATAGGCGCAGAATCGTTGGTCGTTGAAAGGCGAGTTTAAAGTTTTACAGACACAAAATGACTTCAAGTAACACGTTCAGTTCATATAATTCCCCTCCATCTTACAACACGAGGCGACTCCCTCCCCCTCCAGCCGTACTCCGTCCCTCTTCCGTTCTTTACGCGTTTCAGCCGCATCCGGCGCGACACCTGCGCGTGCGCCTCGTTCAGTCACACATAGGCTAAGATACTGTTGAAAAAATAAATCTGATTATTTATTTATGTATGAAAGCTTTCTCTTTTACAGATAGAATTAAGAACGAATGCAGAAATACATTAAAATTTAGCTACTAATGAGGCAACTAAAATATTAAAATCTGCATTCAACATAGTACCTAATAAAAACTATAAGTATTATAACTATAAAACGTTTAGTTTTCAATGTATAATGCAATATGTCTACACGAATTATATCCATATTTTATTAAGTATAACCTAAAAATTACAGTTTTAAAAGTTCAATGCTTTTCGTCACCAGAAATACTTTTTACGTATCTAAACAGAGGAAATCTCACGGCTGTCTCTGAGACTTGCATTGAGTTATAGCTTTTTAATTTTCTCCAACGGCTCTCTATAATGATCTTTTTTTATTTTCCACTGTTGATGTTCGTGATGTATGATAGTATAATAAGTTTGGGTGTTTATGGTTCACTATAAAAATATTATGACTGTTTTTAGTTACGAAATGAGTAAACACGTTAAACACTGGCGCCTTACAACAGTACTACAATAATAAAGTTAATGATTGTCACGGGCACAGTGGTAGAGTACCTATTGACGTGTCATAAGGCCACAGGTTGGCCTACATGAAATAAATAGGTAAACATGAAATCAATAAAGATTGTGCTTATGGGTACGCATGTTTGAGATACGGTGTTATTCTCTTGGGTAATTGCGCCGCGATGCTCCGGATCTCTATTACAAAAAAAAGTACATACGCATAAAACGCTATTCTTCTCAATCGGTCACTCTTTTCAGAGTGGTCGTGGCTGCTGGGATGATGTGACATTAGTTGATAGTCGTCAGTCTCCTTGATTGTTTTTGGATCGCACCGCCTCCTGTGCGATGCTCCTCCACTTGCGACGGTCAGTTGCGTTGCGGGAGCACTCCACCACAGTTGTCCGGGTCACCGCTTTGATCAAGTCCGTCCAGCGCGTGGGTGAGCGTCCTCTCGTTCTTTTCCCTTCCACCTGACCCTGCACCACCAACCGTTCAATTGACCCTTCATTTCTAGAGATGTGACCGAAGAACTTCAGAATTCGCAACTGCACAGTCGACGAAAGCCTTTCTGTTATCTTTAGTTCTTTCAAGATGGAGTTGTTGGTTCTGAAGGCCGTCCAAGGGATCTTCAAGAGGCGCCTCCAGCACCACATCTCTAAGGCATCAATTTTACGGCGGTCCTGCAGTCTAAGGGACCAGGTTTCAGCTCCGTAGAGGAATATTGGGAAATAAAACGCTATGCTATACGCAAAAAAGTAAATATAAAAACTACAGACTCATGTAAAGTAGCTACCTCATTTCAGTGTTAAAAATCCTAACCCTACCTTCCATCTATATCTTCGAAAATGTAAATTTTAGAAAAAATCTACACTTTTATAAAAAAAGAAGACAAACCTTGTCAATTTCCCGTAAGACATGCAAATAAACTAACCCTCCCACCATCAAAACTAAAACGTCACACCTCGAGTCCCTCTATGTAATGTACATAAAAATATTTAATAACTAGCTGATGCCCGCGACTTCGTCCGCGTGGATTTAGTTTTTAAAATCCCTCGGGAACACTTTGATTTTCCGGGATAAAAGTAGCCTATGTCACTCTTCAGGTCCTCAATTATACCCATGCAAAAAATCACGTAGATCCGTGGCTCTGTTGCGGCGTGATTGAAGGACAAACCAACAAACAAACACACTTTCGCATTTATAATTTTAGTAAGTATGATAATGATCGTTTGGCAAAATCTGACGCCTTTGGAGTAGTTTGACTTTGACAAAATAGTATCCACGATGGCTATATACGATAAATTACGCATGCCAGCTTAAGATGAGCCGTTCATTCAAAGTATCCTGTAGCATCCGGGGTTCAAGTTATTTGGACCTATACTGAAGATTGTGATGTCTATAATTTCTGAACTACGAAATTGACGACCTTGAAATAATTACAGGACAATCTCTAAAGAACCTGCTTTCTGACAAAAAAAGAATGGATTAAATCGGAATACGTCTTAATGAATTACAGCGAAATACACATTTTGACTTTCATCCCCTCTCCCAAGGGAACCGTGCTGAATTTCGGGATAAAAAGTATCCTATATTATACCTCGTAGTATTAACTTAAATCGTGCCAAGTTTCATTTAAATCCGTCCAGTAGTTTCGGCGTGATGCGCGGCCAAGATACAGACAGACAGACAGACAGACAGACAGACAGACAGACAGACAAAAAATTAAAAAAAAATTGTTTTGGCTTCAGTATCGATTATAGAGTGTCCTCAAACAAAAATTTTCAAACTATCTTCAATGTACAGAATTGGACCTGTTACAGTTTTATTATACACACATCAAAAGTGTCTAGGGATCAACATATATTTTTGCAATAACTTTTCTCCTGATTGATATTAATTAAAATTTTCTTTAAGGATTCATCAAATAAAGTGTTTTCGTTTGTCACAGTAACGATAAACCAAGTCACCTTTGCATTAATAAAGAAATTTGCCATTTTCCTAATAAAGGGATTTTTGACATTTGAACCACTAACATTAAAGTTCGAAAAAAAGACTGAAATAACAGTTTTCTTTAAAATTTTATTGGGTAACTTAAACAATTAATAATCCGTGTTTCTACCGCGAACACTAACAACACAAGAACATCGGTTTGGCATACTCAAAATGAGTTCATCCAAATCACGCTGTGGAATGGCCGCCCATGTTCGTTGCAACAACAAAAAAAGGTCTTCTTGCCACTGGATACCCTCCATATTCGGCAGAGCTCTTCTCTGTAGCATATCCCATGCATGCTCAATCGGGTTCAAGTCTGGCGACTGAGCAGGCCAGGGCAGGACATTGATGTTAGCTGCGGCGAGAGTCTGTCTTACAACTCTTGCGGTGTGCGGTCGTGCATTATCATGCATTAACTGAAATAAGGGACCGATTTGCACTTGAAGAGGAACGATGACGTCTGATACAATCGTCTCAGCATAAATTTGAGCGTTGAGGTTGCCTCTGATCCAAATCAACTCAGTTCTTCCGCCGATCCAAATACCCGCCCATACCATGATGGTTCCACCACTATAAGGATGGACTTCCTGGCAGGATTTTAATCGCTGTTGGCGTCCAGGGGTTCTCCAGTGTCGTATACGTCTTGTATCCGGTCTCATACCAAAACGAGACTCATCAGAAAAGCACACGAAACGCCATTGTTCTTCTGCCCAATTTCTGTGTTCAAGAGCCCATTGATATCGAATCCTACGATTGTGCATTGCTATAGGTGGTACCCGTAGCGGTCTTCGGGAATGAAGGTTCACTTCATGCAAGCGGTTTCTGACT
Source organism: Oeneis ivallda (assembly GCA_029955525.1). NCBI lineage: Eukaryota > Metazoa > Arthropoda > Insecta > Lepidoptera > Nymphalidae > Oeneis > Oeneis ivallda. Next base: position 24,012,232 of record JARPMR010000003.1, read on the forward strand.
GTTTGGTCGCTAATTAAGTTCCCTGAAGAGTGATGAAGCCTCACGGCTAACATCATGGCGGTTATTGTTGGAGCTCTTCGAGTTAAGATTTGAATGTATCGGTCTTGTCTCCGTGTGGTGCAGCGATACCGTCCTCCATGGCGCTCAGCCACGGTACCAGTGCTTCGGTAACGTGTTCAAAGTCGACTGATAACACTCTGACTTGTATTCAGAGCTAAAGCCACAGTACGTTGCCGGGAACCAGCTTCTATCATTCCCACGGCTCTGAGCATTATTTCCCTGCTTAAATGACGTCGCCGCTCCATAATAACGTTGGTTTTAATCAGTAGTAGGGAAACAGTAGCACTAATAATGTCTTCAATGCGTTGTATGTTTTTATAGGGAAAATATTGACAGCTGATTTTCATCTTTTACTCGAATTTGATTGACAGTTCCTGATTCAAATTATGAAATGCACCAAAAAGGATCCATATAAATTTATAAAATCATAAATTTATTACAAAGCCACATCTCAATCTCAAGAAATCCGCATAAAAATGCTTGATCCCTAGACACTTTTGATGTGTGTATTATAGATAATTTGCCAGACTGCATTCGAAAGAAAAAGAAAACAAATTTTATAAATTATTTATTGGAAAAGTGTTACTACACTATAAATGATTTTTTTTGACGATGCAAATAAAAAATAAATAAAATCGGTCTCTCTAGTCTCTACTATGGTCGATTCCAGACCAAGTTGCTACACCCAAACTGGCTATGTGTAAAGAATCTGCAACTAATAATAAATAAAAAGATTTTTTATGATTAATACCAGATGAAAAGAGTTTTTAAACTAATTAAAAGGGTTATACCTACTCGGTTTTATACCTAGACCCCCAGACAGAACAGTCAGCCAGCATCGTCGTCTCAGTCACCAATAATAAATTTATGTAGGTAATCATGTTTTGTCACTTCGTACCACAAAGACGCCGCGCTAAGAATCCAAAGCCAGCTTTAGATTTAAGCCTATCTATGAATGATGTGTAATATTTACTGCCGGATACTGTACCAGAGTTTTAATAACATTTACCAACCATACATAGCAATGTGCCTACAGATATTTATTATCATGAACTAAAATGCACACTTGGGTCCATGCAGACAGTCTACATGCAAACTCCAAATAATTAATATAAAAAATTATTTTTAAAAAACCTACTTCAAACGTTCACGCCACTACAAAGTATTTAATTTATTGTTGGTATTTTAAAAACCGCTCGACCGATTTCGATATTTCAAGGTCTGCCAACACTTGGTTGATCGACATCAGACGCGTCGCAGGGAGCCTCTGTATACAGGCGGCCCAAGACCGAGGCAGGTGGAAGTCTATGCAAGAGATCTATTTCCATCACCATCATTATCAACAACCCACCAATTGCTCACTACTGAGCGCAGGTTTACTCTCAGAGAAGGGTTATAAGCAATAGTCCACCACGCTGGCAAAATACAAATTGGCAGACTTCACACACCTTTGAGAATATTATGAAGAACTCTCAGGTGTGCAAGTTTCCTCACAATATTTTCCTTCGCCGTTGAAGCTTGTGATATTTAATTTCTTAAACTTAACTTAGAATAGCCAAAGGTGAGTGCCCGGTTTGAACCTGCGTCCTCCCGAATAGGAGACTGCAGTACTAACCACTATAGGCTATCACTGCTTATGATGCACTGAGCTATGTCCAGCAGTTCTTTAACAGTTGATAAAAAAGAAGAATAAACTAACGTTAAAAGCTAGTGTTTTGTTTACAGTCAGATACAAACAATCAGACGCTACAGAAACTTCAGTTCACTAAACCCTCGTACACATGCGGCTCTCAGTGCAACTGTTCCCAAACCGACTCCATCGCTGTTGCATATATAATTCAGGGCCGGATAAGTGGCAGAGCCATCCGCCTACTCCGTCCATATATTATTCAACCCCCGACTTGACACGTCGACGCCTGACGTCCCCCCTCGCACTACCCCCGCCCGAGGGGGTGGGAACGTCAGTTCCGCTCCCAATTATGCAAGCTGAAATGTCACAGCCACTTAGCGAATGACCCTTAGACCTATTGGCCTTTTATTTTAGTGTTTTGTGGATTCGGGTTAGGACTGCGACGGTTGACAGGCCAGGTCGATATTATAATGTGCTCTAAATGCAAGAACAGATTCGGATGTATGTATCGTTAAAATCCAATGGCATCAACCCACAGCATCAACCCGATTCCCGAGTGAACCTGGCTATTTTTTAGTTGATATTCTTTTTTGCTTTGCTTATTTTCTTTATATTTTGTTAGACTACATGTACGAGTACCAACGAATTATGTTCTCAGATATACTTTATTGTTATTTCAACAGGTAGACTCACACTTCTAAATAGTAATTATAATATATTAAAATGTATAAAATAACCACTAAATAATTGTGTTCACATCGCGGCATCGGTGCCAGACGGTATAGTGTCCCCAGAAGGCTGGTTGCATTGCCTCTGATACAAATACTTATTATTTGCCCAAAGTATGAGCCGGTCCCACTTGACCAGTCGACCCCAACTTAGTTACTGAATCAATTAAAGTTAATATTAATAAGAAACGTTACTTCTCCTCTCCGCCTATCATTGGTTTGGTGGCTACTGGGCCTAAACTCTATTATCTACGCGGTAGAGAGGTAATTAATGAGATATTTATCTCATCAAGTTACGCAAATAATCGTGCAATATTGCGTAGAGGTAAGAGAACAGTGAGAAAGATGGTGCTACGTTTTACCGTACACGATGATAATATTATATAGGTATACTATAATATAATTTAGGTACTAGCTTTTGCCTGTGACTTCGTCTGCGTGAAATTAGGTTTTATTAGAATCTGTTTTCCCGGAATATAAGAATGAATGAATTTACAAATGAAGACCTGTATAGAGACAGACAAAGGACATAAGCTATTTTGATTACCGAAAAAACAAAAGATTCTCCACGAGCTCCCGACGCTCCCGTGGGAATTCTTAAAGCCTAACTCTCCGTCAATGATGTCACAGGCAAAATTTAGTCTTTTATTACATTTACTTTTATTACTTTTAGTCTTTTTTTTTTATTTTTTGATATTGAAACGGTTTTATTATATTATAGATAGAAAATTTCATATATTATACAATACTATAAACCTAAATTTAATTCTAAAATTAAAACTAAAATAAAAACTAATTAAAATCTAAAACCCCATCCAAGCCACCGCAGTGTGGCATAGTACCCAAGATGCTGGCAGCATTACCTCTTTGGATGGCCAGGCTAATCCTTTGGCCAAGGTAGCTGCCAGCTTATTATTTACATTTTATTATATTTATTATTATTTACATTTTGCGTAAAATCATTTCAGGAAAAAGGTCGCTACTAAAATCTTACAACTAGAATTTACCCTTTGAGGAATTAGGTCTGGCACGCAACAATAAATTCGCGTTTATTTTATTTTGCTCTATAAATTATTTTCCTTTAAAAAAACATTCGCATAAACACGCAAACAAAACTAAACATTTACTTGGAGAAAAAAATCATGGTAACGTAAGTAATGTAGGTCATTCAAAGTAAACTGTGCAACAATAAATCGCGTAGTTTCCTTTACAACTTGTAATAAATTCACAGTCATATAATTACCGTCGTGGAAGAAGGATGGATAATTATTGATAATTAATATCCTTTGTGTTGTCGGTATTGTACAAAGCGCTTTAGAAGCTGCTTGTAATTTGTAATTATAATTATTTACAAGTTAATCCATTCTGTTATAGAAGGTATGGGAAAACGGATATTAGGTACAACTTTATCAATAAATATAATTTTGAATGCTGAGTATAACTTATATTCCCCTCTCCCTTCCAAATGAGCGTAAATCTTGTGTTAGGAGTGGGTACGACAATGGTGCAACATAATATTATTTTCGCATTTATAATATTGGTACTTCAGGACTTATGTGTGGACTCTACATCGCTTTCCTCATTGTTAAGGGTCGTGATCCTTTTCCATTATTCATTTAATGGTAGGGTATTTTCTTGGGATAATAATGCGGTGGGTTCACAGATCCTTTCGCGCAGCATCTAAGTATGAAATAATAGCCCATAATTAATGATTAAACGAACTTACCTGTAAGTGAAGTTCTATCATAATTATACGAAGGCTTCGTACGAAGAGGTTATATAGACTTGGTAGTATACGCACAGGTAGTGGATACCGTTCACTTTATTGAGATTTATATATTCCTTTTTAAAAAATAGGGTAGATTGATATAATATCGTCCCCGCGCCATACAGCTAGGTACCTCATTTAGTTTAGAGTTCAGCTAATACTCCACCTCATATTTTACGATTAAGGGTAAATGCATAACGTGAGGGTGGGAGGGTTATAACCTCTTCGTACGAAGCCTTCGTATAATTATGATAGAACTTCACTTACAGGTAAGTTCGTTTAATCATTAATTATATGGCTTCGTACTCAAGGTTATATAGACTTGGTAGACTTTTAGAGATAAGATTCGTAAAATATGAGATGTATGGTTAAGTTTTTTTTTTTTTTATATGTATAAATATTTTGTATAACAAAAATCATACAATAACTATGAGTTATCAAACAACAATTTGTTTTTATTGAATCATTCATAATAGCTAAATAAATCATTTCGGGCATTGATAGGCCGATTATAAGAGTTAGCAAAAGTATGGGAACTTAAGCTTCAGCCTGCAGGAGTTTTCATATTATGATCAACTGAAACATTAATTAACCTTTGCGCAGCAGATGTGGAAGCATGCCCAATAATGGAGGAGATATGGAAGTATAAATTCCAGTTTGGCTCAAGGTATTTTATATACAACGTGATAAAATTTGTAAGCCGTCCAATTTAAGTATGAGTTTTTTTTTATGTAAGAAATATTATGGAGTCTCCATTTTCCCGAAGCGAGGTGGTTTAGTAAAGGTATGCAATGTTTTTCCAGGTGAAAGCTCTGGTTTTTATTTAAAAAATGGAATGACTAACAATTTTAATCTAGGATTTTTAATATATCAGATGGAAACACACTGATGTTACACACTTTTATTTTTGATAATGTTTGCACTCTTTGTGCAGTAAGAATAACAATTTTTTTTTTTTTTTTTAGAAATTGTTTAAAGATATAGGATCTGATTAGGATATGTATATACTATGATTGATCAACTGTATAGTTAACCAATATAAATTTAATGCAAAATATTGAGCACCCTGATTGTTGATCGTTTGATAAGGTCAATCCAGCCCCTTTAAACATCAACATTTCTGACATTAAAAGATTTTAAACAGTGGATACCATGGCTAGGTAGCCAAGTGTGGAACAATAAATAATTATACCCTTGGTATTATCAGAAATAATTTTACGTAACGATTTTAAAATCTAAGTAACTTATAGAGAAAATGCAAATGCATTTAATAGTAAAGTTTAGATCATGATATCGTAAAAGTATATTCCTACTGCGTTCGCATCCGGGTCTCTGTGCTATGAGACGTATCTTTGACAGATATATCTCATTAGTCATTATTTAGTCAGATTATTATCCACATAAATCAATGTTTGAAGAACCAAACTTGAGTATAATTTGTCTTTAAGCGTATAGACTGCAAGTTGCTATTCAATATCTTGATGCGTACGCCTAGATTCTTGATCTTTTTCAAAGTTCTCCGAAGAGCACATTTTATATGAAGTGAAGACATACAACTTTCTGTTGACCTGTGTCTACTATATTATAATCTAAAAACTTGCAAGTTTTAGATAGATTAAAATTACTTTTATCATTTTTTAAAAAGAAACCCAGATTCGTAAGAAACTTTGTGGTTTCTTGTAAGTTTTGATAACATGTTTCATATAAGTCGTTTCCAACACTACAAATATCGTATATGTATAATATATTATAGTGAGTATTTGTCCGAATGTTCTCAATAATTTTACTACTGGTTTCATACTTTAGTGAACACAAAAGTAGTATTTTAAGTATATTTACAAAAAGAGCAGTATTTAAGCCGAAAGGTAAGAACTTAAATTCAATGATAAATTCATCAAACTGGAACCTGGATGGATAGTGGATAATTTTATCCTCATTTGTGTTTAATAAAAAGTATGTGTGTTATAAATCTATTGTGCACATAATGTTATTAATTATATAATTTTATTACTAAAACTTATTCTTGATTGTAAGCGTTATTGGTTGCGCGACAGTTTTATAATAATTTAACCATTATCGTTTTAAAATAAATGTATGTTTCACATGTATTTAGAGTATTCTAAAATTAAATAAATAAAATAAATAATTTTTAGCAAAGTTATTAAGTCTTTCATCTAGAAATGACTCTTTATTGTGTGTTCATTAATGTTTTATTTTTAACGATTTTAAAATTTTAAATAAAACGCATCTTTTCATTTGGCTTAAGTATTGCAAAAACATTCGATAAATATTGGTCAGATCGAGCTTCAGATTTTGACATAGCGCCAGCTAATAAAATTACTGATAGAATACATAAAATGTACCCTTTGTTATAAAGGTTATATTTTTATACACGGTTGCTAGGAGGTACTGTTAGGACTGATGTTCGTGAAAAAAGAAATTTTGAAACATTTGATGTATGAAAGACCCGTAGGGTCATTAGCGATCATATACCATTCCTTATAGAATAAGGACAGCCTGTCAGCAAGTTTTAACGACGTTAATAACGATATTAACTATAATTAACGACGTTTGTAGCTCGTTCGTTGCTGTAGATTCCAGGACTGCATCGAGGAGTAGTCTCGCCGACTATGTGTTGAGGTGATCGCAGGGTCTTTTGTCCTTGTGGGTCCCATTGGCCTGCGAGCCAACCATGACCCTTCCAGTTTAAATTTCTTGTAGAATTTGGTGTTGTATCTTGTGTTGTGTTTCGTGAGATCTTCTTATTTGGAAATATCTTCCTAATAATTCCTAATTTATTTATGGTTTTTTGTCAATAGTTTGAACAATGAAGTATTTCTCTCTCTTGTGGATTATAACAGCGTGATGGCTTCTTCTAAATAAATAATTACTGTAGACGTTTTAACTTGTTTGTTTTCTATTGCTTCATTGCGTTTTTCAATATTATTGGATTTATCAACTTGGAAATTTCAGAAGTTAAAAAATTTTCATTTAGCTTCTTACGCTGTTCCATTGTTGACCCATCGTGGTCCAATGTTGTAATCTAATAGCCAAATCTTTTTGTCATATATGTAATATTTGGATAAAAATGATTTTATCTGACTATAGATAACATCAGATAGAACCAACTATGGTTCTATGTCAAGAATATCTTTTAACTCACTGTCAAGTCCAAAGTTTTCTGCTGTAGGTATTCCAATAGGCTCCGGAGAAAGTTTCGGCGCAGCTCCCTGATTAGATAGAACTGCATTCGGTGTACCGCCTACCGGGGTTTGAATTTGGGTTCAGTTCCGGCTCCTGTTGTTCTGAATCTCCGTCTAAGATAGGCATGACGTCATCATTGGTCAAATGTGGAAACTGAATAACCTCCTATTCGATTAACGTACAAAATTATCATTACGAAGGAGGATCTGGGTGTCACACAGTTCTCTGACAAATATTTGTATACCAGTAAAAAGAGCTATTTTCAAATAATTAATATGTCAATTATTTTCATCGTCACTCCACTAGCTCTCTGATTTCCACAGGCAATATCCTACCCAGTCGTTGAGACATCAAAGATCATTTCCAGGCCATAGTTATCAATTATTATAATAATATTATATACTGGCTGGTCAATAGTACGAACCCACCATTCAAACTAAAGTTTCAATGGATTTCATATGAAATTTTCGTAATTATTAAAATTTTTAAACTAAGGTTATTAGTACAAGACAAGTACTCAACAGCAGGCCAGGCAGATAACAATAAAACAACAAATCTGGCTAACATTCTAATTTAGCGTCGTTTTACTTTCGACATTCATAATTTAACTGTCTCATACTTCTCATACTCCGGATACTGTGTCTCATAGTCAAAACAGACTTTCCTTAAGTTAATCATATATCTGTGGTAAGAAGCAGTCCCAATACAATAGCAAGTACTGCCCACAAACTGACTAATGAACAGTAAGAAACAGCCCCAATACAAAAAGTAAGAGCTGTCCACAGACTGTGTGTTTCGCAAGAAAACACTTTCAATAAGGTTTATTCGCTATCATGAGTAAAATAAACAGTAAGAAACAGTCCCAATGCAAAAGCAAGTACTGTCCACAATGCTGTGTGTTTTATAAGAAAACACTTTCACTCAGGTTTATTCGCTATCACGAGTTTAATAAACAGTAAGAAACAGCCCCAATGCAAAAGCACGAACTGTCCACAATACTGTGTGTTTTATAAGAAAGCACTTTCACTCAGGTATATTCGCTATGACGAGTTTAATAAACAGTAAGAAACAGCCCCAATGCAAAAGCACGAACTGTCCACAATACTGTGTGTTTTATAAGAAAACACTTTCACTCAGGTATATTCGCTATAACGAGTTTAATAAACAGTAAGAAACAGCCCCAATGCAAAAGCACGAACTGTCCACAATACTGTGTGTTTTATAAGAAAACACTTTCACTCAGGTTTATTAGCTATCACGAGTATATTAAACAGTAAGAAACAGCCCCAATGCAAAAGCACGAACTGTCCACAATACTGTGTCCCTACATTAGGGTTAATAATATCGTGTAATAGCCAACTCGTATAGTGAAGAAACAATCCCAATGTACAATGCCCAAGACACTAATTTCTCGAGCACCAATAAACCATAGCACAATTATTATTACTTAATAATCAATCTTACCTTGATAACCCAACGGTGCATTTTGGGATGTATGTAGAATCGACGTTGTGTCAGAATCATCCGAGTGATTGTAGGGTCAACACTGATTTCGTCGTAATTTCTTTTCAAACTTTTTAATTTTGCTTTAAATACATTCACATTTATCACCCTTAGGTTTGGACATTATAAAAATATTATTTATTTACTTTATCACGTTTTAAATATCACTTTAAATAACACTTTCAAATTAAATTAGGCGAGGGCGTGGTGGAACGGTAGCGCACTAAAAAGCGAATGAGGTACCTAGCTGTATGGCGCGGGGACGATATTATATCAATCTACCCTATTTTTTAAAAATGAATATATAAATCTCAATAAAGTGAACGGTATCCACTACCTGTGCGTATACTACCAAGTCTATATAACCTTGAGTACGAAGCCATGAAGTATAATCATTGATTTCGTTTGCAGGCAACAATTCGATGTATGTAGTACAAAATACACGAAAACTACCGTAGTTTCCGAGATTATGCAATATTCTTCCTTTATAAATTATAAATTAATTGCAAAGACGCCATTTGTCACTGATTTAATCAACTAGGAAGAAAAATACTTAATTACTTATAATATTCCTGTAATTGAAGAAAAAGATGTCTGGAAGGAAGGTGGGGGATGATCAAATAATGCACTCACCGTGAAAATAATTGCTTGTTTGTTTGTTGTTATAGTAGTTCGGTTATTGTAAGTGATACTTGCGTTTACTTATTATTCTTCATTGATAATGTCTACGATAAATTATATATATATATAACATAACTATTAAATAATATCTGCATGTACAGGATAGCAATATTGTTTAATTTACATAATATAATATTATGTAATATTATGATGATAGATGTTAAGATTTTTATGTTCAAGAATTGAACAGTTTTTAATTCGTTACCTTCTGGCCGATTGCAGAATAAATGCTACAATAAATAATCGTTACCGCATAATATACCTAAGCCTCTTTCAAGTTAGCCCATAGCTTTCTATCTAGTGCCTTTTTCACCCACTTCTTAGAATAATCCCAAAATAATTTATTATCACCTGTAATAAAATATAACAATCAATCATTCACCCATATAATAATACATTGCCTACCAGACACTAACAGACGCACAGGGAGGCTACATAATTTGTATTCACATTATTATCTATATTACGTCGTAATACCTTGCCGCGCTGAATTTCATTCGTTCACGACGGATGCAGGGGAATCTACGGTGTGGCGCCGACATACGGGTCAATGGCCGGACGGATTTTTTGAATCACCGGCTGCCACCGTTTCCTGTCACAATTAGTCCTTTTTTGTTCACTTCAACGGTGTTTCGGCTTTCGGCTGAGGGGATGACGGAAATGTAACGTAACGATTATATGAGATCGCATGGGTTAATGACGAGATTTAGTTATTTTATTTTTTATGCTGAATTACCTAAACTTACTCTTATTGGAGGACGATTAAAAATAGTTTGGCTGAAACAAAAACTTTCTTCGACTTCATTAATATTCTTTTTTCGGACTTCTTTCAAACTCTTAACTGTCAAAATCATGCATCTCTTCACTCCATCAATCCACTAGTTTTCTCTTCTGCAACGAAACATGGTCGCTAGCAGCTATGGGCTTAGATAACTCATGCAGCCGGGGATGGAGAGAGCTATGCTCGGAGTATTGGAATATATGCGAGATCTAATCAGAAATGAGAAGATTCGTAGGAGAGCCAGAGTTACCGAATCTACTTCTCAGCTCATCAAATCGCGAAGCAGACATTAAAGTATATTAAAGAGACATAATAATATATTATAATTATGTTCAGCTGTGGGCGTATATCAGTTGATAAACAATTAGGTACCTGTGGTTAATTAATTCGTATTTCCTACTTTTATCGGGAACAGTTAGCCACTCGGATCTATTGCATTGCTAATTCAAATTGACACATCAGGCCAGACGAAAATACCTCTACCGTCTGGCTTAAGTGGGGTTAGGAGGAACCCCCTTGTCTATATCACCTCTATCACACGGCATTGTCTATGTTAAATATTTTTTGTACTACAGTGCTCTTACTATAACTACCAGGGCAAGTTATGTCTTAGGATATCAGATGAACGATGTACTCGCTTGGTTTTTGAATTAGAGACCAAGTAGTACAACCATCCTGCTTGTCCAAGGATATCGTCAAGCTTGTGAGGAAGACTTAGATGAGACTGGCATGACATCAAAAGAAATGCCGTGCACATAACGAGGCCTGTGTCCAACGATGGACAAAATAATGGACAAAAAAGAAGTAGACTATTTCTTCTAATTTCTTTTAGCTCTCAGCCACAGTCTCAGCTCATTGAGCACGCGTCAATATAGTTACTATAAAAACATGACAGCCCTTGACTGCAGTCTCCTATGTCAATCCTACTAAAAATCCTATTAAGTTAAAATATACTTTGAAAAATTTCAGGTGTGAAATTGTGAACTTTTTTTTCGAAATTTCGACAATCAAGTATATTCCATTGGACAAAAGTTCATCTAATCCCATTCCTAAAGAGCTTTCATGAAAAAAATATGATGAATATTTCATAACGTCATTATGAAGAGGCCACCCTAAATGAGCTACGGCCCGCCGCCGCTCGCGACCAGCGCGCCGCCGCCTCTTGCGCGCTCCCAGGGAAATCCTCGCGATCCAAGTATAAATAATCGTTTACCAATACGTCCGAAAACACGCAAACCACCGGCCGTAGTACGATATTTCAGGAAGGTATTCCCCCGTCCGTCAGACGCAACTACAGAACATCCTATTTATAAGCGTCTATGTATAAATTCACTAAAAGTTAACACCACAACACACGTAACGAATATAAACTCGGAAAAGCCTCTATTAATAATCGACCGACTGACTTTGCTACCAAAAATAATAGTCTAATTGTGAAAAGTTTATGCGAGATGGGTCGTGGACCGGGGCTATCTTGGGGCGGCTAAACTTAGTGGTGCGTACGAGCCAGATGGTAAAATTAGTGCTGAGTTCTCAACGAGACGCCGTCTGCTCAGCTCCTCATGACGACACGGCCATTCACTCAGCTCCCGCCAGCCTCGTGACGAACGCGTTACCAACTGCCAAACTTATGACATTCCATTTGCGATTGTGTCGTCATATCGCCAGGTAAACTGCGCCACGATGGGCGCTGTCAGCCGAGGCGAGGGCAGCCCTGATTTACTGCCTCGCCCGAGCCCTGGGGCTGGCCTGTTGATGGCTGACTTCATAACAACTAACGAGGTTAAGCATTGTCGTCAGCGCCAGATTATGCCAGCAGTGTCATAATTTGTTTATGACTTATGGCCGATAGAGATTTTTGGGACAGTATTAATTTTAAGAATCTATTAAATTGCAATGAAAATAAACTGTTAAGCAAATTTATAACTTCGAAAACTAAAAATAGTTGAAACAACTGTTTTGCAGTTTATTGTTATGAATAGTGACACCAGTGTGAGATGTCATATTTACTATAGAAATATGATCAGGCGCACGCAAGCTCTCTCTAACTTATTTTGTAATATTTTTGTTTCTCCCTTTTTCTGCAACATCATTCCTAAGATTCAATTTAGTGTAGTTTCGCTGAATTTATCGCATTCTTTCTGCAACAATGCATTTTAGGTATAGCCAATAGCGAACTCAGTTGCAACCAATCAGAGACTATTGCAATCGTCACACTATAACAATCAATTTACTACAGAACCGCAAAGCTTGGAACAAGATCGAAGTAAGGTTTGTGTAAGTCATTACCATGAGTCATCTTGCCATCATCATTCGTACTCTGCGTGCGTTCATTACTGCAACAGAAAGTCACCAACCATTCCATACTTACAAACAGAGACTGATTTTTATCAGAGTCATCATCATCATCTTAACCCGGCGATGGCTTCTCCCCCACTGGCCACGATTCGTCTCTCAGAATGAGAAGGGTTTTGGCCCTTGTTCAACACAATCACTAAGTTTAGATTGGTAGGCTTTTCAATTAACACATACCTATTTGAGAACATTAGAGAGAACTCTCAGGCATGCAGGTTTCCTCACAATGTTTTGCTTCACCTGCGAGTGGCATTGCTTGAAATTGGATTTAATCCCAGGCCCCCGACATCTTAACGACCGGTGGTCTTAGGTTATCAGTTGAATATCTAGGTAGGTACTAAACAGTCATCTCTATGAAACTTAGGCACACTCTAAAAACTAATAGGTTCCGTATATCTGTGGATTGTCAGATTTCCGAAAAAAATGTGAAGTTTTAATGTTAAACGGGCTTTAAGTTATGCAACCATACGCAACCATAGACTAGGATATTAGTTTGTAGAGTGTGCTTACTAAAATTAATTGAGATTGGTTTACTAATTATTATTAATACCTATCTAAATAAGAATGTATGTATGTATAGAAGTCCACTGCTGGACAAAGGTCTGTTGCACAGACTTCCGACAGCATCGGTCTTGCGCCGCCTGTACCCAGCGGCTCTCTGCGACTCGTCAAAACTTGTATTACACCTATTAAGACCTGTTACACTAGGGTTGTCTTTGATGATTGACAAAAATTGGCAAAGGCTTTTAAAATTGTTGAAGACCGTAAAATGTGGTCGAGTGGCAACTCAAAGGGTTTCAGGGGTCGCTTGTTTCGTTGCTGTAATGGGAGGGAAATTACGTTAAACGACCAGTGAATTTCAACAAGAACATTGTGGCATAACAGGTACCTACCTACTTATTGAATTTTCAAGTAGAATGATTTTTGAAGTAAAACTTCTTTACGCGCGCTTGACTTGGGGAGTAAGGTGGTGAATGCGTTACGAAAAGTGTGATCGGGCGAGGCGAACGGAGGTTGAGAGGGAGATAAAAGTTAGTGAAGATAGAAAGAGAGAGAGAGTTACGTTTCATATAATATTACTGTAGGGGCAAGAGAGAGAGAGATGCGAGCACACATTTTCTTTCTCTCTTTCTCTCATAGCCAGTTGCGTTTCGTAAGTTTTACTTCAGTCGTGTGGTCTAAAGCACACTCGTTTTTTTTTTCTTGTTAGATTTCCTAACCTATACTCTTTCACAACTATCAAAAATATTTATAGATTGACCTTTGCCCGCGACTTCGTTTTTAAATATCCCGCGGGGAACTTCAAAGTAATTAAATAAAATGTTAAAGCAGTTAAAAAAAATTAGCCCATATCACACTTCAGATGTAAACAAGTTTAAATTAAAAAAATATTTTTAAAAACAAGCTTTTAGTAGGTGCCAGAAGGCTACATCATCAGACCCTGGATATCTTCTAGAACCAAAGTAAGTACTTGTCAAGACGAATCAAACGAGCCCAAACTCGAAGGGTTCATCTTCAGACCCTGGATACCATCTAAGACCCGAGTACTTGTCAAGACAAATCAAACGAGCCCACATTCGATTATAGTCCTTTTATTACAGAGTTCCGATAGCCATTTTCCGGCACCATCATCATATCAGCTCCATGTCACAATAATATTGCATTGTCATCCGATTTACATATACCTACATGCAAAATTTCAGCTCACTCAGAAACCGGTGTGTTGTGTTTCTAATTCATCTTGCAAGATTTGACCTAAACATACATACCTACATACATACATTGCAAGTTAAATAAAAGCTTGTAAAAATCACGTTGATCCGTTGCTCCGTTACTGAAGGACAAACCAACAAACAAACACACTTTCGCATTTATAATATTATTAAGGATATAAGTATAATAAAATATTATTTACTAAGACTGGGTTTCCACGGCGCGGTTCGCGGCCCGCGCCCGCAGCGGTTGCGGGCCCGCGGCCCCGTAGAATGCAGATTTGTATGGAAAATGAAGTTTCAATTTCCACGGCGCGGTTTGCGCCCGCGGCGGGCACAGTACTAACGGTACCGCAACCGCTGCGGGCGCGGGTGCGAACCGCGCCGTGGAAACCCAGTCTTAGACTAAGTTTCCACAGCTTAGAAATTGCTGCTTCATTTTCCATACAAATCTGCAATCTACGGAGGCCGCGGGCCCACAACCGCTGCGGGCGCGGGTCGCGAACCGCGCCGTGCGCGTGGAAACCCAGTCTTAAAGTTCAAAAAACATAGTTTTATTACTACGAGTAGTAGCTACCCTTGCATAGGCGCTAGAAATATTTTCGTCTCGGAAATGACATAATGAAGCCCGACGCCATGGTATGCTTGTTGGCTTGGACAATCGCCAATGTGAACACAATCGTGACTATCTGAACAAGATTCAAATTATTTGTATGTTCAGTAGCATAATATTGATGTTGGCAGTGATTGCATATGGGCTGAAACATTGTCGCTAACTGTGGCCCTAAACAGATGATAAAGGGTCACTCAGCAGATAACTTAGAAAACCAGCTCCCTAGGTTGACGAACGATCGCAGGTTGAGTTGGATAAAGAGAAACCAGTACCTAACCTATAGATAAGTAGAAACGACAGATTCTTTGTTTTCTAAGACTGAGTTCGATCTCTACATCATGAATTCAAGTATGAATAGGTTGTAAAGCACTAGGATTTTTCATTTTATAGCAATAGTATTGTGTACTACCTTAACATTACTATCAGTTTTTTGTACAGTAAACAGGTAACGTATGATGTGGCCTTTAAAAGGTTCACAATACGGGTTACAGAATGTTGCAATACGTTTCAATCACCGTAGCCACATTGCTACGAATCCTAATGGATGCGCTTACTTACAAACCTAACCTAAATATCCTAAACTTTCCAAAGGTTATCCTTCTAATCCTTTGAGTATTAAACCATTCTAAGTTCTAATCCTACTAATATTAGAAACACGAAAGTTTGTGAGGATGGATGGAAGGATGGATATTTGTTACTCCTTCAGTCACAACGAATGAACCGATTTAGCTATTTGGATTGGGAGATAGCTCATCTCCAGGATTAACACATAGGCTACATTTCATCCCGGACAATAAATTATAGAGTTGTCGCGCGGGAATTAAAAAACCTTAATCCACGCGTACGAAGTCGCGAACATCATCTAGTTATTCCATGAGGACAAATTCTCCAGACACCAATTAGGTTACATAATTAGCTATAGCTCTATAAAAAACCTTAATAAATGGTCTATGTGTGCTTCTATGAGACCATAAATGAAGTACTTACAATGTTGTATATGTGATTTTTAAATTAACTAAATCTACCAGTATATGGCCACCTTCTTGAGGCCGGGCTGACTACATGATATTCAAAACTGGTGGAAATTAACTAATTTATACTTTTGTCGGCAAGCTATTTGCTGATTTTCTCTCATTAGAATAATTTTCCTCAGTATACCCACCTTATAATTCTTAGATCTTGTAACCTGGCTTGGTATTTGGATTGAGTCTTACCTCTTTGTTGTTCGGTAACATTTATCAGTAATTCATGGATTCAAGAGTGCGCCGTCGCTCCCACTCGAAGTTCGAACAAGTGTCGGACATGTTTGTCGGCTTCTACTTGTAACACTTTGATTTTGTTCGCTTTGATTTTGGAGAATCTCATTTGACTTTCATCGAATAAAATCCATTTTGTCTAGGCACCTATATCGATTTTTTTCATTAACATCATTTTGACGACTTCCTTGGCACGTTGTGGGAAGTTCAGGTTTCGATGCCCTATTTATTTGGAAATTTGTAATTTTAGAAATTGTGTATGTTCTCGTTTTGTGTCGTAGGCGACTTCGGCGGTGGTTAGCTATCACCCAATCCTGGTAAGGACATACCACTAAGCGATTCAGCATCCCGGTACGAAGCTAGAAGGAAACGGTAGGTCTGAGTCTATAGCAGTATGTTTTAGATGGTAGAAAATGCTTCTTGCAGAACAATCCATTTTAGACTACATCCAAACTACATCAGTTATCACCAGGCGCCGCCGTCGCAGTTAAGAAAATATCACTTATCAAAATTAATTTTTCTTTCTTCAGCAGCTTATCAAATATTATTACGATAAGCCGACTAAATAATAGGCACTGAATTAGGTTACCTAGTTGTGAATAGGTGCAAATGCCGTCTGGTCGTCACTGTAAGTAGATACTTACTCGTACAAAGCTACGCTTGGTGGCAACACATTTAACAATGTGAGCCAAATGGAATCCAACAAAAAATGTCTACATAATTATGTAAAGAAAAATTAATGTATTCCTGTGCTATAATCCGTCAAACAGAATAAATCTTTTAACACTCGACTTAAGTGACTCCACAATTCAGAATTCACTTTGCAAATGTGGATTGTGGAGTCAACATCTCCTGATGATGCTCCGGTATCGGAACGAAACGTACCTACGACGATCTATTCTGTTTGACGGATTATAGCAAAGGAATATTAATTTTCCTTAAATATCATGGAATTTCGCAAAGTAAAGCCTGTTTACTAGCAGTAGTCTACAACTTCATCTGCGTTGAAATTTAACCTGTGAAATACCGATGGGCGTTGGAGCCCCAACTCCCAATGTGCTGGGAAGTCGACCTCGCACGGAAAGCGTAGCGTCGTTCTACGTGGACTGTCGATCTCGCTAGTAGCCGCTAGATGCGTACCTAAGGCACAAGATCGTGTTCTGTGGCGATCCTATCAAGAAACCTATGTCCAGCAGTTATATTAATTATTATTGAAATTATTGCTGAAGTCAATATTTCTTGTCTTGTGTAGTCTACATATTGTTTCGAGCCAACTCGAGAATTTTCTTACAAAACTTGATATCCTTTATTACCCGTTTCAGGATTTGGTTTAATGAGGGAAAGGTTAAATGAGGAAACTAGTATGGAGCTAATATTATGTTAATATTGTGTTCTTGTTCATGCAATAAAAGCCCTTTTTTGGGATATTTCTCAAAATGCAAGCTCATTATTATTTTCAAGACCGCCTAATCTGTCGTCACTACAAACGGCTCATTAAAATCCACCATCAAAATAGGAAATGTTTGGACGAACGGTCGCTTATAATAGTTATCGCACATTACAACGCTCGGGCCGCAGGAGCCGAATTAAGCATCTGTTGGATGAGTGTTAGTCATCATCATATCGTTGTTATCCGATAGAAGAGTGTTGTTGCATATTAGACTCTTGAAGAAATGTACACAGGCCGTTGTCTGGTGGCAACTTCAGCGAGTATCTACTGAAAAGACGAGTGTCTATAGCTGCACGTATTGACAGCATGTGACGCAGCATCAACAAAGAAATGCGAATAACATCCGCAGCAGGACTTGCCTTCATTAACAAGTTATTAACAAGAAATATGCACATTTTCAGTACGTAACTAGGTACATACTAACATCTCGCACGACGACTGTTACGACTAAATTCTAATGTGCGATTAGATTTAAGACCCGCGATCAAAACGGGAAATGTGAACGAATGGTTCATGGTTTGGCGTAGAGTAAACAAACACACAGCTTTGTGCAAGCGGCTCTATTAATTTTCCTCTTTCACACTTAAATGTACTTGAGATTAAGTAGTTGTGCCTTTCATACTATAACATGAGTGGTAAAACTAAGAGTTGTTTGAAAACTTAATATCCTATTAAATTATACAATCGTAATTCGTAAGTCATAACGTTAATGTAGGTAGGTATATCTTAAAATGTTACGGGTAGGTACAAAATGTAGAACACATAACACGATCAAATTAAAGAGTCCTTGATTTTAATGATGCAAATAAGTACCTCTTATTCTTAAGGGTGGACGGTAGACGTTGTAAAAAAAACACTTGTAATTCTGGCTATAACAAAAGTGAAGTTTACCGTTTACGCATTGAAAATCGAGACTCCCTGTAAATCGAGGCGCGATACCGCTCGCGCCATAGGGCGGGGGGCATGAGCGCTTGCCGCCCAAAATAGCTCGCACGTGCCGTGGCGGCTGCCCACGCGCAGCCAAGATGGCCGCCGCCGCCGCATACGACTCGCATGTGTGCGTGTGATTTATGCAAGCAAGTTACGCTTTGCTCATTTAGAAATTACCAATAAAATCTTTCAGCAGCGTTTTCTTTAGAATTTACTCTTCTTCCTCTTTATCAACCGATAGACGTCCACTGTTGAAAAAATGTCTCTTGCATGGGCTTCCACAGCCCACGGTCTTGCGCTGTCTGTATCCAACAGCTCCCTGCGACTCTTTTAAAAATATTTATTTCGCGTAGGCCAACCTGTGGCTCTTACTCTACCACCGGTTCGGAAAACGGATTCTGCTGAGAAGAGCCGGCAAGAAACTTAGCAGTTGCTCTTTTCAAAATAATCATTTTACAATATTATTACATTGTAATAAGTTTTTTATACTATCTTGTGGGCAGCTGGATGCCAAGCCGATTCAACCCATGCAACTTTGTTAGAATAGAATAGAATATTTCCACAATGAGGGTAAGTTCCAAAAAAGCGTAGGTACTACAATTCAATTCATGTTAAGACGGGCAGTTAGAAAGTAGGCCCATTCCCGTCGGTGGCACCCGTTCACTCGTCTCGTGAATCGCGGCGTCATCACTAGGGGGGGGGGGGGGTCTAACCGCGAGGTATTTTTCAGTAAGTTTTTCTTTCTGTCTCAGTAGCATACATGCATATTGGGAAGAATCAAGTATTCCGTAATAGGATATACCTAATCTTTTTTTATTGAAATATTATGTAATAACTGATAATGTTTTATGAAGTTCAATACTAACAAATTGTAGTTAGATGTGAGGCGTAAACGTTCATGATCGGAAATTTCTATTTGACTCGAATGTACCTAGGCACATCTACAAGCATACGGTTCGCATAACGTTTAGGTTATCTGTAAAATATTTAAGGGAAAATAGCTGCAACTGAAATAGCTTAAGCGTGATTTTTCCACAAATGCATTTCTTCTTTGAGAGTTCGTATAAGAAAATTCAGTAAATAAATCAAATAGAATTTATTATACAGCCGAGATTATCTCATACTGCTTTATAATTAAGGCTCGTTTTGCTTAACTGGATATTTATTATGAAAAGGTATACTATACTCATTTTCATAGCCCTGATGAAAAACGACCGACGTGTTTGTTTTACGTAGCAGCATAGTGAAGTTAGGAACGAAATAATAGGTACTCGTACCAAATACTAGCAGGATGTTTGTGAGTTTTAGTACCTTTAGTATTGACGTCTGCGAGTACTAAGGTGAATTTATAAGGAAACTATTTAGGCAATTTCCCGTAAATGAGCCTGATAGGTACTACCGAAAGTACATAAAGTCCATAAACGTTATAGAAATGCTTAAAGGGTACCTTCCAGTAGGTACGATATAAAGTACTTAGATCGTAAGAAGAGCGTGACACTTTTATGGGAACGTCTTTGTCCAGCCGTGAAAAACCGCGTTCTGACGTACTTAATGAAAAGCGAAACAAATATTTGTTTGATTAAACGTTAATGTTGCCAAAAATATGGAACTTTTAAATAATAATAATAATTAGTAATTACTTACCTCTAACTTTTTGAATTACGCTCAAGTTATAAATTAGGTAAATGCAAATAACTCAAAAGCTAACAGTTCTAAAATTATATACCGGGAGCCGGTAACATTGAAAGTCCCCACCTAACGGATTCGAAATAGCTATTTATGCAACTGCATCGTAATGAGGGTCATTTTAATTCGAGTGCTGTTTTTTGATACGAGGCTTGCCGAGTATCAAAATAGGATAGTACGAGAATTAAAATGACTAATTACGTTCAGTTGCATACAAGGTTTTATCTACGACAATGAAAATAAAATCATTAACAAAATACGCCATAGGCTCAATAAAGTAACAAAAAGTAACTCCGTAAGCCGCCACCAGCCGCCTGTGGCGCCTCTGTCGTATGAGCCAATATAGATAACCATTTCGATTCAGCTCCCATACAACGAGCTGCATCGAAATGAGAAGCAAAACCGAAAGAGGGTTCATTTCGATTCAGCTGTCAAATTCGAAATTGGAAATTTTCGATGCTGGAGTAGATAAATTTTGTATTCGAATTGATTAAACATTATACGTTTATAATAAACTCGGTATGCGTTAATTTGAAAAGCCGAAACAATGTTAATTATTTTTTTTTCAAAAATGTTTTACCGTCATCGCAGATGCTAATTTTTGCAGTGCATTCGATGGATTTCTTATTCTTTCAGAAAAAACTACGCAAACCACTTTTTTCGGCTGGAGGTCTCTCCCCTATCACACACCTACTTCAAGTAGGTATGCGAGACTCTTTCTACAAATTAACTAAATAAACATAGATACCTTGTAATAGACAAAATTAGTTGGTACTTTTATGTAGATCGATGGTCCTTAGAGTTCTATGTTATTATACTAGCTGGTGCCCCCGACTTCGGTTGCGTGGATTTAGTTTTTAAAATCCTGCGGGAACTCTTTGATTTTCTGGGATGCACCTATGTCAACCTCCAGGTTCTCAAATAAGTATACCTATCCAAAAAATCCCGTCAATCCGTAGCTTTTTTGCAGCGTCATTGTCGGACAAACCAACGAACCAACAAACAAACACACTTTCGCATTTATAATATTTATTAGTAAGGAAGAATTAATACTACGATACGAATGTAACCAAAACGTTTTTTAACGGGCGATCTAATTAAACTGTGACTTAAATTGTGACTTAAATATGATAATTAGATATATTCCCTCCTTTTTTGTAGAGAATAATGAATACTTTAATCATGTAGTACATAATTTTTATGTACTTATCATCAATAGTTTTCTCAGTACACGCTATATAATGTATTTTTCATTACTCATACACGGAAAGTAGGTCTGAAGTTGCCTGAGAAGCGGGTTGAAAGTAATACTTTTCAGCCCTAGGGAGAATCGTTTTCAACTGACAGCTGTCAAATAATTAAAAAAAACTAGTTGTCACATTTTTATTGGAGTTCAAATGAAACACGACATACCCGAGTGCATCCATAGACAAGAAGAAAGATAGACTTTATTCATAAAGTAAAGACAACTGATTCATAGACATTCATAGACAATCATAGACAATACTTGACTATTAAAAAGCTAAATGCATAGCCCGCCGGCTAGGCCAAAGAAAAAAAAAGGCGGGAAAGTGGCAAGCGGCAATCCGATCTTCATTTGTTTTTCGAGTTGTAGAATTTTGTTTAGGCTTCTGTTTAACAGTGATTTTTATTGACACAATGAGTTCATCTGATTCAGATATGGATTTAACGCCTGATTTTGTGAGAGAAGAGGCTCAAGCAGTAGTGGAAAACCTTTTACCACCTAAATCAAAACAAAGATACCTAAAATCATACGACGATTTTATGAAATGGCGCGCTGAGAAAAAAGTGAAATCGTTATCAGAAAACGTTTTGCTAATATATTTCAACGAATTATCAAAGACTTATAAACCTTCAACATTATGGAGCGTGTATTCTATGTTAAAGACAACATTAAGTACTAAACACAACGTCCATTTAAAGGATTTTGAGAGACTCACATCATTTCTCAAAAGACAGTCTGATGGGTTTAAATCGAAAAAATCCAAAGTTTTCACTTCTCAAGAGGTAGAAACCTTCTTAAACAAAGCGCCTGATGAAATATACCTAGTAATGAAGGTAAGTTAATCTTTTTATTGTTTACGCACCTAAGTAATTTGTATCAAATTGTAACTTTCTATACATATTTTATTTATCTCGTCTCAACCCCTTTTTATGTCCCACTGCTGGGTACGGGTCGACTCCTCTCAGAATGAGAGGGATTTGGCCATAGCCCACCACGCTGGCCAAGTGCGGGTTGGTGGGCTTCGCACACCCTTAAGAACACTTATGTGAACTCTCAGGCATGCAGGTTTCCTCTCGATGTTTTCCTTCACCGCTAAGCAAGTAATATTTGAGTTTTCGAAAACGCACATAACTTCGAAAAGTCAGAGGTGCGTGCCCGGGATTCGAACCCGTGACCTCCTGATGAGAGGCAGAGGACTGAACCACTAGGCTATCACTGCTCTCATATATTTATACATCTATTAGAGAAATATTTTTTTTGCAGGTAGTGTTAATATTGGCAATAAGTGGCGCTTGCAGAAGTATCGAGCTAGTAAATATGAAGGTTGATGACATTGAAAAACAAGGTGATATAATATTGGTGAATTTACGTGGCACTAAAACCAAAGTTGACCGAACCTTCGTCATTAAAAACGAATTTGTAAATATAATAGAAAAATACCAAAAGTTACGACCAAGTGGTATAGAAACGAACCGTTTTTTCATAAACTATCATAAAGGGAAGTGTCTTCGGCAAGTAATTGGCAAAAACAAGATGTCGAGTATTCCTAAAGAGAGAGCCACATACCTTAATTTGCCAAACTCACATCTATATTCGGGTCACTGTTTTCGCAGAACATCGGCAACTTTGCTAGCCGATTCTGGTGCCGATTTAACTGTCATTAAAAGACAAATGAAAAAGAATGGAGGTTGGAAGTCGAGTAAAGTAGCTGAAGGCTACATAGAAGAGTCAGTGGAAAATAAAACTAAGATATCACACATAGTAACAAAAATGATAAATCTGCACTCCACTGATACCCCACAGCCGAGCACTTCAAAAGATTATCAGGTGGAATCCAACAATATAACTGTAACAGCTGAAGAAAAGACACCAATACCAATGTCGCCAACATTCACCCAAGAATCCCTGGATACTGTAGAAACTCAATTTTCCCAGAAAATATCAAATATCAATATACCCGGCAAAAACCTTTCACTAACTATTACTAATTGTTCTAATTTTAACATAAACTTTAAATAACTAGTGGTTCGCCCCGAACTGAGACCTCGCGGTAACGGTATCCCATGATTATTCATTCAATCGATACATGATAACCAAAACTGACATTATTATTATGCCCGTTTTCACCAAACATACCTAAATCATCCCCTAAGTAGGAGTCTCTTAACGTAGGTAGCTCCTAAATACAATCCTAAGTCCTAACATCCGTCCCAATATCCTTTTAGGTGTCCCGTACAGGATCGTGATAAATAAGTTGACAGAAAACATCAATCACCTAACTTATAGGTAGCCCGTAAAGGTTAGGGAACGTTAGTGAAAACATTGAATTATTTATCAAACATTGAATTTAACTCGTAGTTCCATGGGAATAGTTACTGACTGCGCCATCTATTAGCATTATTGTGAAGCTATGTTGATGCTATATGAATTACTGACGCCCATTAAAAATTAAATAATCTCGTTTCTTTATAATATTCATATAATTTTAGTATTTGTTGTTCAAGTACAGGATATAAGTGACCTAAAAACATAAAATCAGTTTGAAAATCCATAGCGGATTTTTCTAGAGAGCGTCTTCAAGCGAGCGTATAAAATCGCCACTTTGAAAGCCCCCCATTTCGTCAATTTTAAGGGAAAAATTAAAAAAAAAATATTTTTGTACTCAGTTCAAAATTATCTTTAAAATGATACGTAACAATTTTATGTAACGCGATTTTTTTTTTTTTACTTCGCATTCGCTTCTATGAGAGCCCCCCTGAAATAAAGATTTTTATAACTTTTTAAGCCATTTTCGACTGGAGGCCATCGGTTTACATATTATATCTAAATTTGAAGTAATTACGTTCAGTAATTCAAAAGTTATAAGGCTCTGACAGACGGACGGACGGACGGACGGACGGACGGACAAGTGCAAATCGCCCTAGTTAACTCAAAGACCTTCGCTTCGCTCGGTCGAATATCTCACCAAAGTTGTTGATTTATGTAAAATAAAGTTCACTCAATTAATTTTCTTTAGCTAATTTCTATTTTTATTTTGACTTTCCTTATATTCGTAATGAAAAGCACAGTGTTTACCTCGGGATAAAGACTTATTTAGTCCCTCGAACTATAGGCCCCCTCGCTACGCTCGGGCGCCAAACCCCGTCTCGGGACTAAATAAGTTACTTTCATCCCTAAGGTAACAATGTACTATTATTGACAAAATTTTGCTACTTTGGGTTACATTATTGAAATTTTCTTAAGAATGTCTAATTTTTTTAAAAATAAATTATAACCTATGTTACTTCCTGATAACTGAGCTATCTATTGGTGAAAAAATAGTAAAAATCGGTCCAGTAGATTCAGAGCCTATTCGGTACAAACAAACATACAAAAAATCTTTCCTCTTTATAATATTAGTATAGATTTGGTCTTTTCCCAATTCAATAAATTGTCACTTTTGTGTGTGCTGATGCTGAGGCAGACAATAAAGAGAGATGCGAGACAAGGCGGGACTACAAGATCCACAAGGACTCCGCCCACTTCTCGTATTTTCCTTTAATCCTGTCCACAGCAACTATCTATTATTATAAAAATAATGAATCAATACTTCGGTATATCCTGTAGATAGCACATCCTTTACACATGTTCTTGACACCGACATTTTTCTGTATTAGGTACAACATTGATATACTTACAAAGCAAAGATATACTACCTAACTTTACGTGAAACCGAAAATTTTATTACAAGCACTTATCAACATTAAAGCAACTAAATATCATTTGCTTTAACGGTGTAGGAAAACATCGTGAGGAAACCTGCTTGCCTGAGGTTTCACCATAATGTGTGGTTTGTGAAAATTTACCTTGGGCAGAGTAGTAGTGGACTATGACCTCTTAGAATGAGAAGGGTTAAACGTTTCCATTATGACCCATGCCAGTTGCCCAGCGATGGGTAAAAATGATCTTCTTTGCATAAAATGGTAAGTATACACTGTGGAAAATAGCTTTTGAAAATGCATAAATCCTTTAGGTACCTATAGGTACTTATTAAAAACTACTTTATGAAATAGCTTTACTTACATCTGTAAGCAAATATTGTAAAATTGAATTGTTTTCGTTTTGTTTTATCTATCTATCTAAAAATCATCTTATTTTTCAATTTTAATAGCCAAGTTCCACCTGTCGGGATTTCTGTGTCCGCCATGTTCCGTCCCTAATCTGCCTGAAAGTTATTCCATTGATCGTATTCGCATTCGATGAAATTAGCGTCAAAGTAAAATAATCCTTGCTTGTATTAATTTAAAATCACAAATTCAGTACAACTGGTTTTAATATGGAGCGTTATCGAGCATATCCTACATACGTAAACGTATAAGAATCATCATCATCATCATCATTAACAAACCATCAACGGCTCAATACTGAGCGCTGGTCTCCCTCTCAGAGAAGGGTTACAGGCCATAGTCCACCACGCTGGCCCAATCCGAGTTGGCGGACTTCGCACACCTTTGAGAACATTATAGAGAACTCTCAGATGTGCAGGTTTCCTCACGATGTTTTCCTTCACCGTTGAAGCAAGTGATATTTAATTGCTTAAACGAACGTAAAAATGCATACACGAAATTGAGCTCTGTCATAGAATACGATTACAATCAATGGAATAACTTTAGATAATCGCAACTCTGATTATATACTATTTTCCCTTAGATACTGTTTACACAATTTCATCAAAACTATCCATAAGTTTATATTTACTTCATAATTTCAAGAAGTAGGTATATCTTTGGATTTTTATTGTCTATACGCCCTGAATCATGTTTTCCAGACAAATTGATTTGCTGAAAGAAATGCGAGATCAAATGCGTCACCTGACGACATTATGTCTCAAAATAAAAATTAAAACGAGTGTCTGTAAAAAAAGAATATAGCTCCGAATAATTCACGTGGGTTCATTATGAATGTTTGATTCAGTGACTATTTTGACGTGATAACGTCTTATAAATCGACCTCAGCGATAACCTCAGCTTGACTAATATTCTTTAAAAAAAAATATTATTAATTTCTTATTAAAAGGCACTTGGCTCCAATCGAGTGCTCCACGACAATCACGCATTTTTTTATATTTTTTTAAATATAAACCTACCCTTACAAGAAAAACCTACCCTTGAAAGAAATTCCTGTTTTAATTTATATTTATCACTAGCTGATGCCCGCGACTTCGTCTGCGTGGATTTAGTTCATAACATCCCGCGGGAAATCTTTGTCACCCTCCAGGTTCTCAACTATACCTATCCAATAAATCACGTCAATCCGTAGCTTTGTAGCAGGAAACATTTGATCGTCTTGCTCGCGGCATTGTTAATGATGATTCAAAGAGAAAACATATTACTGATGATATTATCAATTACGTGAAATTATAATTTTTATAATTGTTTTTACCATAATTAACCAAATACAAAATTACGTTTATCTGTCATTTACGTTTTGTTCTTCCACTGTCATTTTCGTTTTTTTATTCCATGTCAGATGCATTTTTGTTATACCTACCAGGTTTTATATTGACTTGACGGAAACGCGGTCGAACGGGATAAAAAGTATCCTATGTCCGTCTCCTGGTTCTAAGCTACCTCTCCACCAATTTTCAGCCAAATCGGTTCATCCGTTCTTGAGTTATAAATAGTGTAACTAACACCACTTTCTTTTATATATATAGATTTAAATTGCTGAAAATTCAGTTATTTTCAGCAATTTCTGATCCAGAGGCGACCTGATCGGAGAAGAATATCTGGGCTTAATTTTACGTCAGTGGTACGGTTTCTACTCGACATCGTACCATCCAAGGACCTCCTAGTTGATTATATTAGACCAGTTCTTGTCGACTCGTTTGAGTTTGTCCGATGTGGTGGAGATGGAGATAGTGGAGATCTTCAATCTCTGCGTTTTCCAGCAGCACAAAACCATAGTCTGCGAAAATACTAATTGATGTGAGAGCTGCTGTTGTCTTATAAATGGATGGTCTCGGGATCGATTGCCGGCGGGGTCAATTTGAGAATATTTATGGCCTGATTCACCAGTTGCTAATAAAGTGCCTGACAGCATCTAACAGATAAAATATCTGCTGGATAAATCTGTGTGATATCTTTTTGAGTTTAACTGCCAGATGACTTATCATATACTTATGAAACAGAATTTTAAATGCTATCCGTCAGATAAGTTGTGGATAGGCTATGAGAACATTATCAGCAAGGGGTGTAACAGACCCTTATAATTTACAAATTGCCTGGTCTGCTCTGGCCTTCCAACCTCCCAGGTTTTGGCTGTAGCTCGTTACCACCATACCGTCAAAGAAGCCGCCAAGCGTTCTAACAAGATGGCGTATAAAATCTGATGGGTTTTATTCACACTGCCGTTTCCCATCCAAGTTAGCCTGCTAGTCCTGCTACCGTCTGATTGCATCGTCACTGTGAGTTGTGACATCACAAGATAAGGGCTATCTTGACAAAGAATAAAAAAATACTTGCTAGAAACCCTTGTCCAGCAGTGGACATAAATCGGTTACGATTTTTTCAAGCATATATCTGTCCATATCCCACTTGACATGTGGTCAGTGCGCGTAGCGATCACGCGTCGCGGCGCGCGCGCATCTAAATATAGCGCAGTCTCCCGCCGAGATGTGGACCGACACTGGAGATTTCCAACATTCCTCCCCTTGGCTTTATTTTTTTATTTGAATTGTTGTACACCTGTCAAAGTGACACTTATTATTAATTATATTATTGAACTTGTGAAATCCAACTACAAAGAATTAATGAGTTTGGGTGAATGACTAAATTATTGACCTTCGTTGGACAGCTTTGGTATTGGAAATCTGTCAAACTGAAGTACGCTTTAAAAACATTGGTCACTTGTGTAAATATTAGTAGGTATCCTCCCCTTTGCTTTATTTATTTTTAACACCTGACGCAAAAAGAGGGGTGTTATAAGTTTGACGTCGATGTATGTCTGTCTGTGTGTGTGTGCGTCTGTCTGTGACATCGTAGCTCTCAAACGGATGGACCGATTTCGATGCGGTTGTTTTCATTTGAAAGCGGCTTTTCTTGCGGTGGTTCTTAGCTATGTTTGGTTAATATCGGTCTAGCAGTATTAGAGTATCAGCTCTTTTCCAAAAAGATTTAAGGCATTTTTGGCGTATGATTACTCGATTAAGTGCTTCACGCGTGCCAGTTTATACTTATTTTTTTTAAATTATCAATTAATTGTCATTTAACGATTATTCGTTAAATGACAATTAATTGATAATTTAGGCAGCCATAGATTCTCATGTCGGGGGTGTTATTATTTGAATTGTTGTGCACCTGTCAAAAACACTTAGATATTAATTATTTGTTCGTTTGATTGTTGTATCGTTAACTCCTATCAAGTTACCTCAGGTTAGGACACACGTATTACTTACCTACCTAACTGGGTAGGAAGGTTTCTTACCAATAAAATATACATCAACCCATAATAACTAAAAACCATAAAATATTCTGTCAATACTGATACCGCATTGGTAATTGTTCCAAAGTTTTCTCCACCTTTGAACTTTGAAAAGTTATTGTCATCTTTCATTTCCTCCAAATCAATATAAAAGAGCCTCCTAACCTTTATCGCCCGCTAAAATGCCAGTTGTGGTTATGAGCTTTTCTGAAAGATTAAGGCAATATAGGTACCTACTGTAAGTACCTAGCTGCGTTTACGTACCTTCTACATAATTAATCACTGTGTAAAAGTTAAGCTATTGCATAGCTTTTATCGTGGGCTTTGAACTAGGACAAACAGTTTGAGCGCGGCGACCGAATCAAGAAATTCCGTACCGAAAAAAACCCTTACACCGTCGTTCAGTAAGCGTTCAACATTTGAGAGGTTCTCAAGTAGCTCTATTTGGCGCAGTGGGCGAGCGGCCGCTTTCTTTACGGTATGGTGTATGATGTCGCAGGTTCGAATCTCACTCGCGAAGTAGTGACAGTTCGCTTTTCTTGTTTATTTGTTTTTTAATTTGCATAAATATTATAATTGCATAAGTTGATAAAAAATGCTATGCAAAAGCTTTACCGCGGTAGTCCCCGAGTGCCACTTAATTTTTTATCTTGTCAACAAACAAGCATTATGTTAGGAGCTTTAAAAAACCAACTAGGGATATTATATGTACCCATTATGTACCTATTTAATAAACCACCATAATATCCCTTCCAGACTCCGGTGGTAGGTATTGTCTAAAATTGATTGCTACAGTTTTACGATCGCAATCACCTCTGATTGGTTGGTACTTTCTTGCTTTTGGTTTGCATTGATGCAGCAAATTGAGCCAATCCGAGGGGATCACGGTCTTCACATTGATGCAATCATTTTTAGGCAATCCTGCAGTTGTTAACATCGCGCTGTGAGTAGTCGTTACGTAGCCTAGTGGATATAACTGCGGTCATAGATTCGATCCCAGGCCTGTGACTTTTCAGAGTAATGTGCGTTTTAGAAATTGAATATTACTGCATGCTTCAACGGTGAAGGAAAACATCGTGAGGAAACCTGCACCCCTGAGAGTTCTCCATAATGTCCTCGAAGGTGTGTGAGGTCCGCCAATTCGCATCGGGCCAGCGTGGTGGACTATGGAATACGCGACTATGGGACGCGTTAACTGAGAGGAGACCTGAGCTCAGTAGTGAGCCGTTGATGGGTTGATGATGATGACTACTATTATTTACACTGTGTAGAATTTAAACACGGGCTTTTTAAAACATAAATCCACGCGGATGAAGTCGCAGAAAAAAAGCTAGTAAATAAATTAAATAAATTATTTTTTAATGCTTTTTTCCAACTCCTGACTCAGTCCTTTCTCTTCACTCCATGCTCCGTTCCACGTAGAGCAAATCAAAAGCATAGACATAAACATAAACCGGAAATGGAGTACCTAGCCGTCTTTTGTTCAGTTTTGGCAGCCCTGCGGACACGTGCGCCGTGCGCAAAGTAAGCCGAGATCCTTTGGCAGCTGCGGCTAACATGACGCCCGCCACACCGCACCAAGCCGGTGACTCAACTTGTGCGAGAAATTAAAAAACAAATAAGTTGAATCATCATAACAACTTCAAACAGGAACCGATCCTTGTATAATAGGAAACTGGCAAGCTCAGTAAGCTTTTTTACATAGAAGCGTAGTTTTGGGAGACCACCCACTAAGTGGACCGACGACATCAGACGAGTTGCAGGAAGCCGCTGGATACAGACGGCACAAGAGCGAGACCTGTGGTAGTCCATGTAAGAGAAATTTGTCCAGCAGTGAACTTCTTTCGGTTGATAAAAAAGAAGAAAACGCTGAATTTAGGTTGCGTAAAATATTAAAATTAATACAGCCGCGCGATTTTAAAAAAAAATCGTAATCTTCTGAGTGCTTGAAATATGGTTTTATATAAAATTCATTTATAGTAGTTTAGATATACTTACCATTTGATTAATAACATGTCTATTCAAAGACCATAGGTACACGATTTAATCTTTCAAAAGAAATAAAAAAATGTTTTGAACCCATGTTAGGTACAGCAAAATTAACTCTGTTTTACAGAAACTTTGTAATGTATTTGTAAAAGGAGTGGACTGCGTGTAGTTTCACGTTTGTAGTCTTCAAACCAGCACCAAAGAAAATGAATCAGTGTGCACATAAACTTCGGTACCACGATATAGGTATTAATTTGTTCTGCTTGTATAAACCTTAGAAGTTATTGCCAATGTTGTCTTAGTTTTAGATTCTATCTGCGGTTGCCTTTGTCTAGACAGCTTCGATTCTGACACAGAATGCACCTCCCACATCTTCAGACGTATTCGAATTAACATCTGTATCTGCGCCGTGTTTTAAACGAAACACATTATGACATAAAGACGGTGGTTCTACGTAATGACTGGTACATTTGGCACGATACCCGGCTCGTCATATTTGATACATTTTAGTCAAGAACTATTTGAAGCCCACGACTTCGTATCCGCGTGGATTTAGGTTTAAAATTAAAAAAATATTAATGAAGTGCCATTTATGAACTTTACTGCCTGCTGTATAGACTGCCGCAAGCTAAGTACGCTTTAAATTACCTCTAGAAACTCAAAGAATATTCAAGTCGTTTTGGAGATTATCATGTTCAAACAGACATACAATTAATAGACAGTCGAAGTTAAAAAAGATAATTTAACGTATTCTTTTTAAATCCTTAATTTCAGTCTTCAGTTTTTGTCCGTTTAAGAAATATTAACATGAATACTACTACTATCTACTACTTGGCAAGCACTTAAAACTGAAGTCGCTTCCATCTCTTAAATATTTTTAAATAAGTAAATAGCAATATACATACGGAACCTTGAGAGAAGAAATCAGCTCTCTCATCCAAATCTTTTAGAGGAGTAGGTGTTAGTGAAGGGCAATAACTCTCAGTAATTTGTCCCTAGAGATAGGAAACTTCCTCCGGAATGAAAGGTACGATTTGCAGATGTTTAATTATCTCGGGTACGATGTTCCCATTTGCTACTAAGTATTTTATATAAAATAATACTATAATATTATTGTTATCCGTTAAGAAAACCTTACTCAATTTGGTCAGTATAGATTATTTTGCTTAAGGTGAATTATACGGGTCTGCCCGCGAAATTCAAATTTAATTTGGTTTTTCGCAATTTGTAAACTAATACGACAAAGTAGGCTTATGGCATTCTAATCGCGCCAATGGAATTATCATCTTCACAGGTATAAAGAGATCTTTACTTGAAAGTGTAGTTTAAGAAATTATTCAGAATATCGACTAATTTGTGAGTAACTCACGTCCAACTCGATATTTTGATTAATTTCTTAAACTGGTCACTTTCAAGTAAAGATTTTTATGTAAAACTGTGAAGATGATAATTCCATTGGCGCAATTAGAATGCCATAAGCCTACTTTGTTGTATTAGTTTACAAATAAAGCGAAGAACCAAATTAAATTTGAATTTACTTGGCCGGAAAAAGTGCGTGACTGAAACATTTATTTTTCATACAGTGTTATGAGTGTATGAACAGAAAAAAAAATATTGCAAGGGGTACCACAGGTTTGCAGCTTGCAATCAGGAATATGAAAATCTTTAAGTAGGGAAGCTGAAGTGGCAATAGTCGCCCCATACCTACCTATAGTTCGGAGAATCGATGTTCCCAAGATGCTGTAGTGGTGACCAGGGAGCGGGAAAGCACATTGTTGGCTAACCCCCCAACTAAGTAGAAATCTATACAACAGACCTATGTCCAGCAGTGGACGTCTATCGGTTTCGACTAAGAAAAATAAGAATCGAACACGCAGACCAAAAGTGGAATAATAAAATTACTATTACTACCCCCTATAGACTTTAGAAGAGAAGAAAAACAAAAATTGATGCTGGAAATTAGTACCTACCGTATAATGCTGCAATAATAGATTTTCCAAGCCAGACACACATTTCAGTAGATTACATGTACGAGTGCTTTGTCTAATCACTTTTCAAGTGCATATTACATTGTCATTGCACCTGCCGCGGCTCTTCAAAGCGGGCCGAGCCAAATACTTGTAGGGGCTGAAGAACGTACCAAATAGATTATTTCTTGAGAGATCAATAACGGTAGGGTTACCATATCAACCTAATGTAATATTACCTACTATTAACTTCAGCCTTCAGAACATGTTCTGTTGAGGTTCACCAAATTAGGTAACACTCACGGCAATTCTGCTGAATTGATTGCTGAATTTCCTTGCTTTCAGAGGCACGAAGTTTATGTCACAGCCCCAACTCTGAAATGTTGCTGAAATTTCTTGACAGAAAACCACTTTTTTGGTGAGATTGATCGACTGGAGTAAGTAATATAATAATTGAATTCCGGGTACTGTAGGTACTTCTAATGGTTATAAACCTTTTAAGCCTAAATCTTACTTAAATCCTGACTATAAATGGTTCTTACCCTAACCTAACTCCACACGTACGTAATCGCGGGCAAAAGCAAATAAGTAACATCGATGGCAAATAACAAACAAATCTACTCGTATGTAATAGGCATCTACCGAAATCTTTGATTCAAAAGGCCTATACAATACTTGAAATCATAGGTTTAGTACTTTTTATTCTTAAATACCTATACTTATAAAGAGGTTTTGTTCAATAACGATGAACATATGCCACCCTCATAGATTCGTCTCACGGAGGTATTGCCTGCGTTTTAGACAAACTTTGTATTTCTCGTACAGTGTTCTAGCCTCCTTTGATAAAGGGCAGGCTAGGCCGCTAGGATACTGTTACAGGTGCCTAACTCTCGAAAATCATTATTAAAGTTACTCATTCCCTTTCAGGTAGGTACTTAGCTTTCGAGAAACTTTCGCTTAGTCCATCCTACAGTTTCAATCACCGGCTCGGCTAAGCGCAGCGAGTGGAGGGGAAGGGGGGTGATCGTTTGGCTCCGTGCCAAGCGGCGTCTTTGGCTCCGCGCCAAATCGGGAGAGTAGTGGAAAAAAATGGCCGTCGCGCATCTTTGATATGCGTCAGAGGCGCGCGCGCAACGCTGCATGAAAGGTTGCCTTCGCCTGCGTTGATGACTGAAAACAAAAAAAAATATATATAATTAAGTATATATTTTTTAAGCTATTGCATAGCTTTTATCGCGGGCTTTGAACTAGGACAAACAGTTTGAGCGCGGCGACCGAATCAAGAAATTCCGTAACGAAAAAAAACCTACCACCGTCGTTCAGTAAGCGTTCAACATTTTAGAGGTTCTCAAGTAGCTCTATTTGGCGCAGTGGGCGAGTAGCCAATTTTTTTACCGTATGGTGTATGATGTCGCAGGTTCGAATCACACTCGCGAAGTAGTGACAGTTCGCTTTTCTTGTTTGTTTGTTTTTTAATATTTTTTTGCATAATTTTTATTATGCAAAAAAAAATTGCATAAATATTATAATTGTATAAGTTGATAAAAAATGCTATGCAATAGCTTTACCGCGGCAGTCCCCGAGTGCCACTTAATTATTTTAATTTCCATAACATTGTTGGTGACATTTCCATGGAAGTAAGACCTAACTAACTAATTCTTAGATACAAACCATATTTCACTTAAGCCTAATAAGTATTACCTAATACCTACTGGGCTTTTAACCTCGACTTCGACGTGGATGGACATGGAGGTAGGTTTTTCTGGGATAAAAGGTATCCTATGTCACTCTCCAGTGTAGAGCTAACTTGCACGCCACGAGAAAATGTTGTCTACACGATTTCTCGTGATATTCCTTAAAGATTAACGAGGAGTAAATGAATCAAATGAGTAGACAAAATTTTCTCTTGGCGCGCATACTTCTTTACCATATAGGCTACCATTTAAAAAAGCTACCTTTAGTAAAAAAGAATGGGGTCTCGCAGAGGCGGACTAACGGGAGGGGAAGGGGCAGTCTGGAGTTGAGAGATTCCATACACATGAAATACGAATAAACAAAAACAATAATTACAAAGCCGGTAATTTTGGATTTATAAAATATATTACCTACTACTACTGTTAATCTTTCTTACCTCTCGTGCGTTGTGCGGCGATTTCGCGACAAGCCGAATTTTTTCACTTGCAAGATTTTAACTTAATAAACATAAGCACTTAAACATACAAATGTTAACTGAATAAAAATTTAAAATCTTGTAAAATTACATCAACTCCTTGTACTACTTGGGCCTCATTCAGCTTTGCCGCCCCGGGCCTTTGAGGGGCTTAATCTGCCACTGGGGTCTCGTTGTAATTTTTAGGTGGTCGTTTGGTGGTCGTTATATTTAATCCCTTTAGAGTTTAGGTACATTTTATAACTTCGATTCCAGATGAGATGTTTCTCAGAGGAATTTGCAGCATATACTCTTAGGCCCGGTTGCAGAGACGCCGGGTTAAATTCAACCCAAGAATAAATTTGTAATTTTGTCAGAAGCTTTATAATATGAAATCTGTCAAAGCAGCAGCTAACTCTGGGTTAAAAGGATAACTCGGCGTTTCTGCAAGCGGGCCTTATGAGTTTAAACTGCACAGTAAACTCTCTGTTTCCCTTAGGTATAGTGAGTCAAGAAAAAGAAGAGTTTCATATACTTAACCATGACTATGAGGTGCGGAAGGATTTTAACACGTTAGCGTGTTTCGGAGGCACTATTAAAATTTAATAGAGGGCATTCTAACACTCGATGTTGTCGTGAAAAACCGAAGTGTTTGGAACGACGCCAAGGCGCAACAGGCGAATCTGGTGTCTCGTAAACGGCACAATGAATTTCAATGCTCTGATTATTTGATTTTGTCCTATCCATAAAATGGCTGGTAATAATGTTCTCTTGACCGAAATAATTTGGAAACGAAGACTAATCAGCTAGCCAGGAGACATTAAAATTTTAAACTATTATTAAGGCGGCGCAAGACCGAAGTCTGTGGAGGTCCATGCTGGAGACCAGCAGTGGACGTTTAAAGGTTGATAAAGAAGAAGAAGAAGAAGTATACTTACTGGATTATCATTATCACCAATATCAACCCATCGCTAGCCCACTTGGTCAATCACACGTCAACAGGAGCATAAATGCCCTCTAGAAATTCCAGTCATCATCATCATCATCCAATTGCCCGACAACAATGAGGGCAAGCGGTAGTTTAATTAAGCATAGTCCAGTCCACCGCGCCAGCCAGGGGCGGACAGACTTCACACACCTTTGAGAAAATTGTGGAGAACGTTCAGGCATATAGATTCCCTCACAAAGTTTTTCTTCACCATTAAAGCAAGTGATATATTAAATTGCTTAAAACGCACATTAGTCTGAAAAGTTAAAGGCACGTGCTTGGAATTTGGATTGACCTGGATTCAAGTGGCGCAAGATCTATAATGTCAAACTACACATGTAAACGTCTATGAAGAAGGTTTTTTTCGTTTGCTGGTTTCACTCTTAGTTGACTCCAGAATCTAGAACTCTCAAAACCCTAGAGTATCCCTGATAGAATAAATCAGATAAGAGGAAATCCGTACGAGAACCAAAGCCACCAACATAGCTCAGCGAAACTTAAGTGGAAATAGGCGGGGAAACCGGTTGAAGAGCCTATGGTTGTTGGGATCTCAAAGTGCTCGAATGGCGACCCTGCACCACCAACAGACCCCCCGGTGTACCGACGACATAACAGGAGTCGCAAAGAGCCGCTGGATACAGGCGGCGCAAGACCGAGATCTGTGGAAGTCCACGAAGAGACCTTTGTCCAGCTGTGGACATCTATCGGTTGATAAAGATGAAGGCTTACCTAGTGGCTGAACGAATAATGAAATTCATTGCACCGCGATATAAGTCTCCAGTACAAGTATCTGAAACTTGGCGTTCGCCCAACATCGGAAGATGTAGTGATGAAAATTTACATGTGCGTGTGCTCTGAAAATGTACTGTCGACTACAGTAAAGTGTTTTTCCTCATTATAATAATATTTTATAATACACCTACTAAATCTTACTTAATGCAAAAGTTTGTGAAATGGATGGATCTTTGATTACTCCTTCACGCTTCAACGGATGAACCGATTTAGCTGAAATTTGAAATGAAAACAGCTTATACCCAGGATTAAAACATATGCTACATTTTATCCCGGAAAAGTAAAGAGTTCCCGCGGGAAAACCTTAATCCACGCGGACGAAGTCACGGACATCAACTAGTAATTTTACAATATCTAATAAAGCTTGACACTATTGTGAATTGCCAGAGTTCACACTACCGTACAGGTTTCCTCACGATGTTTTCCTTCATGTTGAGGCATGTGATATGTTCGCAACTCCGTAAAGTCAGAGGTGCAAAAAAGCAGTGATAGTCTAGTGGTTAGGACTGTGGTCTCCTATGCGGGGTGTCGCAGGTCCGATTTTCATGTTTTCATGTGTTTAAGCTCTATAATATCAAATGCTTCAACGGTAAAGGAAAACATCGTGAGGAAACATGCACACCTGAGAGTTCCACATAATGTTCTCGAAGGTGTGTGAAGTCCGCCAATTCGCATTGGGCCAGCGTGGTGGATTATGACCTATAACCCTTTTCTGAGAGGAGACCTGCGCTTAGTAGTGAGCCGTTGATGGGTTGCTACTTGCTGATTATGTCATTAATTATGTCTCAGTCTATCTCTAATACTCAATTATACCTACCTTCTCGCAGATTTAAGCACCTGCAAAAGTTACACTAGAGCCGAAGGTGACACGGCAGATATGATTTGTGCCGAGTGTACTGGTCTAAGACGATGACCTCGAATGCGCGTCTAGCCGAATGTCGGCGTACCGGCCCGATGTTACGTCGCTAACACACATTCGCTTCGTAGAAACACTAAATATTTCACTAGAAAATCACTTTTTAATCACCTTACCACTACGAACTGTCTACTGTTTCGATGACCTCGTGCTCCTGGCACATTGGTTAGCGAGGCTATGGTCTTATAACTTAAAAGGTATCGGGTACGATTCCAGACAGGGTGGGAATTTATGATTTTCTAAATTGTCTCTGGTCTGTTTTAATTCTATTCAATTCAATTCAATTCTTTATTTGCATACTAGCTGATGCCCGCGACTTCGTCCTCGTGGATTTAGTTTTAAAATCCCTCGGGCACTTTTTGATTTTCCTGGATAAAAAGCCTAAGTCACTCTCCAGGTACACCTATGCAAAAAATCACGGCGATCCGTAGCTCTGTTGCGGCGTGATTGAAGGACAAACCAACAAACTCTCGCATTTATAATTTTAGTATGATATGCGGGTACAAATAGGGTGTTAAAAATATATATTACACTAGCTAATGCCCGCGACTTCGTCCGCGTGGATTTAGTTTTTAAAATCCCTCAGGAACTTTTTGATTTTCCGGCATAAAAAGTGGCCTATGTCACTCTCCAGGTCCTCAACTATACCCATGCAAAGAATCACGTCGTTCCGTAGCTCTGTGGCACGTGATTGAAGGGCAAACCAACAAACCAACAAACAAACAAACTCTCGCATTTATAATATTAATATGATATGCGGGTACAAATAGGGTGTTAAAAATATATATTACATTCACCACATATGGCCATATAGCGTGCAAAAGTAGTAAAAACATACAAAAAACAATTCCTAATTTAAATTTTCTCGTGGGAGGCCGTGGCTGTTGCCACTCTAACGTCAAAACCGTCAACCGTGCCGCCAAGCAACTGGGAAGCGACTCCCGACTGGGTTTAGTCAGAAATGATTTAAATATTCTAAATTGATTCAGTTCTGGCCATAAGCGTCGTTACTGTTGCGTAGGTATATAAAACCCTAAAGTTTAGGGTTTTATATATATATTAAAAATGGTGTCTGTTTAGGGCCTAAACAGACACCATTTTTTCTGTGATCGAAGCACCAAATCTCTAGTTATGGCTTTAGACAAATGATTTTAAAATAAATAAACCAAAACGATAGGTAAAAACAAAAACAAGTGAAGTAGGTAGGGTACTTGACTTGTTTTTATTTTCGATTAATATTTAAGTCTAACTCCGGTAAATCTTTTCTGGCCCCAATTAAAATTAACAATGTTCCTTTAACAATGTTTTTCTTACCTACTCGTTCATAAGCTAGGATTATTTTAGATGAAAAGAACATTTCCAAGTAATATTTTCTGCGGGTTGCGTAATGTTAAAGAGCCAAGGTGCCATCAGAATTCTGAAGTGTTTCAAAAATTTTCTTGAACAAAATGTTGTTATTTTCCATCGAATATAGTGGAAATGACATTAGCGATAATAATTAATCGGACGGGCATGACTGTTTCAGTAATAATATTTATGTTTCCTATGCCAAAAACGTGTAGTGGGAAGAGTGACCACGACGTCAGTATAAAATAGTACAGTCCCGAAATATACAATTTTAGTTTATATGTCGCTCATATATTCGCGTGCGTATCTACAGCGAATTCGCGAAAAACTAACGAACCTTGTATGTTGAATATTATTCTAGGCCTAGGCATTATCGCTCTTAGTTCAAATTTCGAATTCAATGATGAATTTTTCATTCAGCATCTTCAGCCAACCTCCATCCCTGAGGGTTCTCCATAATGTTCTCGAAAGGTGTCTGAAGAAAGAAGTCAACTTATCCGCATTTGTCCAGCGTGGTGGACTAATACCCTTCTAATTCTTTCAGCAGAGTGCAGACCGGTGCATGTTCAATAGAGGGCTGGTGATCGATTGAGTTGATGAGGAAGGTATTATGTTATAACAGACAAATACTCTTAATATGAGACTTCATACTCTAAGTTCTGGTTCCATCTTCGTGAAATATGAAAACTACATTTTACTACTGTGAAAGAAAGGTTTCAGTATTTTTGATCAGGAAAATTGAACGCAGTAAAACGCAAACTATTTATTTTGCGTTTTACTTATAAGTGCTAACTGGCATGAAGATCGAACTATTGGAGAGCGGTATCTCGAGCTTACATGATGTGTGCAAAGTTTACACTTAATGTAATATTATTTGAACATTATGCGACGGGTGATATGTTGTTGGGACCGGACGAAATATGGTCATCCTACATTTTATACTTCGCTTAAAGAAAATAATGTATAGGTAAAAAGGAATCAGCTACATATACGAGTATGATATACTAGTGGTTCGCCCCGAACTGAGACCTCGCGGTAACGGTATCCCATGATTATTCATTCAATCGATACATGATAACCAAAACTGACATTATTATTATGCCCGTTTTCACCAAACATACCTAAATCATCCCCTAAGTAGGAGTCTCTTAACGTAGGTAGCTCCTAAATACAATCCTAAGTCCTAACATCCGTCCCAATATCCTTTTAGGTGTCCCGTACAGGATCGTGATAAATAAGTTGACAGAAAACATCAATCACCTAACTTATAGGTAGCCCGTAAAGGTTAGGGAACGTTAGTGAAAACATTGAATTATTATGTAGGTACTAACGAGTGAAACCGGGTTACGGGCATCTGTACAAATCGTCATCTATCGACGCGAATAGAAAATATACAATATTTAACTAAAATTTAACTAAAAAATAATTTTAATTGAATAATATGGTACAAAAAAAATTACAATACAATTATTGTATTATAATAAGTAACTAAATAATAATGGTCGACGCAAAACTGTTTTTGGGATAGTTCGTAGTCGTAACTCGTAGTTCCATTGGAATAGTTACTGACTGCGCCATCTATTAGCATTATTGTGAAGCTATGTTGATGCTATATGAATTACTGATGCCCATTAAAAATTAAATAATCTCGTTTCTTTATAATATTCATATAATTTTAGTATTTGTTGTTCAAGTACAGGATATAAGTGACCTAAAAAAATAAAATCAGTTTGAAAATCCATAGCGGATTTTCCTAGAGAGCGTCTTCAAGCGAGCGTATAAAATCGCCACTTTGAAAGCCCCCCATTTCGTCAATTTTAAGGGAAAAATTAAAAAAAAAATATTTTTGTACTCAGTTCAAAATTATCTTTAAAATGATATGTAACAATTTTATGTAACGCGATATTTTTTTTTTTACTTCGCATTCGCTTCTATGAGAGCCCCCCTGAAATAAAGATTTTTATAACTTTTTAAGCTATTTTCGGCTGGAGGCCATCGGTTTACATATTATATCTAAATTTGAAGTAATTACGTTCAGTAATTCAAAAGTTATAAGGCTCTGACAGACGGACGGACGGACGGACGGACGGATAAGTGCAAATCGCTCTAGTTAACTCAGAGACCTCGCTTCGCTCGGTCAATTATATTTGAGACCGCGATGACGCAAAGATAAGTAATCAGCTTGAGAGCAATCAAATAGATTCACTTCGTATTCCTTTATTTATTACTTTAGCGGCCTACTTTTACTTTTTTTTTTAAGAAAATAGTTACAGTATGTTGCTGTGGATTAAATGATTTATTGGAACGTAGTTCCTTATCGCACGGTACGGAAGGGGGCTAGACGGAAAAAATTAAGGAACCGACACTCGACACATTTTTGAAACCGACACTTTTTTGTTTAATGTGAATTTTGCATTGTGTTCGGTATATTCGCCTTAGAACAAGGCGTCTGCATGGCCTAGTGGTTAGGGCAGTCGCCTATAAGTTCAACGTCGATGGTTCGAATCCCAGCTCGACAGACTGAATTTTCTATTTTCAATTTTATTTTAAATAATTTCTAAATGTGGAATTTTTCCCTAATTTTTTATTGTATAAATTGGATAACGCCATCTGTGAAAAAACAGTAACTCCACCAGAGTAACTCTTTGGTTTTGTAACAGTGCAATAGAAATAAACTAAAAATAATTCATCGTAGTTAATCAATTTAATACTAGATGACACCACTAGTTTATTACAATTCCTTCACTAAAATTAATCGAAAGGAACTACGTTCAATCCGGGTGTCCCTTGACACCTCTCAAGTTTTTTTATGAATTTAGGAACAATTAATAGTTTGTACCTACCTACTCAGTCTGTTCTTATCCTGATTATAAATGCGAAAGTGTATATTTTGTTTGTTGGTTTGTCGTCCAATCACAAAGCAACAACGGAGTAACGGATCGACATGATGTTTTGCAAGCGTATAGTTGAGGACATAATTATGGAAAGTGACATAGACTACCCATCTTTTGTACCGGAGCAACAAAGGGTTACCGCGAGATATCTAAAAACCTAACTTCACGCAGACGTAGTTGCGGGCAAAAATGTTGCAAAAAAAAACTAAATTAAAAATGTTGATTGAGGTACCTACAATAGCCACATGATTCCACTGAATCGCGTCAGCAATATGAGATGCGCTGAAAAAGGAGTGCGCAGAACACCTTGCATTCGGTAGAGGCACGGCTCTCTTCGATGCGCCTGATGCCTTTGAGGTTTGCTGCCAGTACCACACGCATTTCCAGAATTTAAAAATTCTTTGCGATGGTCCGTGTAATGCTTTGCTTAACCCAATACTTTGATTTATTTGCTTAACTTCATTTCCCTTTCGCTGTATTTATGGCGTCCTTGCTGCATCAATTCATTTTTCACCGACTTCAAAAAAGGAGAAGGAGGAGGTTATCAATTCGTCGGAATCTTTATTTTATTATTTTTGGAGTTTACTCCTTTAGAATCGATTTTAGGCGCCCGGTATGAGAAAAATTTGAGCAGTAAAATCTACTTTGAATGACCTCGTTACGTTTTTCACAACTATGCAAATTTCTACCCTAACGTTGAGTAAATAAGGTTGGTTTTCGCTTGAGTTGTCGAATGCTAAAGCGCTTTCGCTTCGGGAAGCCGAGCGTGTACCGATCGGGTCGGAGCGGCGCCGCGAATGCATTACGACGTTTTAAGTAGTAAACTCCAGTCGTGCGTTGGAGCTGACACACACACTTTTTTTAATTTTTTTTTAATTTTTTTGTGTATGTTCACCGATTACTCGAAGACACCTGAACCGAAGAAAATTTGGAAAATTCTTTTTTGGTTTGAAGGGGTTCGTATTTCCCAGGTGGTACCATTTAAATTTTATCGAAATCGGTCGAGCCGTTTTTAAATAATCAACAATAAATTATTTATTAGTAGTGGCGCGGGCGTTTGAAGTCGGTTAAAAAAATATATATATATTAAATTATAACCAATAGCAGAGAATACATAATAGTACAGGTACAGAAGATTCACTCCGCAATAATTTAAATAAATAGCGACTTTTGCTACCACACAATAAAGTGCAATTTAGGACGCACATAATTATACAGTCATATTCACCGATGAGCTGCCTCTCTTTCTATTGCGTAACTCATATCCCTTTCGACTACGTTAGCTCATTAAATTGGCCCGTCACGACGGGATGGGATGACGCCGGGTATACTTGTTACTTGTGACTGCCAATAGTGAGAGAGTAGGTACCAACTACCAGCCAATCAGAGGTGATTGCGATCCTTACTGTAGCAATCATTTATAGACATATACACACCTGCTGTTGAACCATATGAAGCACACAACAAGGTGTATGCAAGCGGTCAGGGTGTAAAGTCTGCTGCTTATCAATCCTCATCAATCTGTGAAATGTTTCGCCGATTCCTGTAAATATTTACCTACTGCTCAACGTTCCCAAGCTTACCTACTGATAGAAAGCGTTAGTCCATATTTTATGTGATAGAGAGGCGTTACATTGCGGAAATCCATGATGTATGAGGAAAACATGCATACTATAATATTAAAAGTGAATACGTACATTAAACAATAAACTCAACTAAATTAAATTGAAAACCTAAAGCGAGGCTATGCTAGCAAAAATTTGAGCTTTGTGAGGGCTCGCGTAGTTTTTCTAACGGGTAATAAGTTCTGTTGCAGCGATGTTAACTCTTTGGTTTTCTAACAGATGGCGTTAGTAGTACAATAACAAATACAAAATTGTTAATGTTCATTTTATTTAATGGATATAAAATTATATTTTTTTGACAGATAACATATCTGGATACAA
The DNA here is from genome assembly GCA_029955525.1 of Oeneis ivallda. NCBI lineage: Eukaryota > Metazoa > Arthropoda > Insecta > Lepidoptera > Nymphalidae > Oeneis > Oeneis ivallda. Next base: position 24,056,284 of record JARPMR010000003.1, read on the forward strand.
AGTTAAATTACTATGATAAAGCACAAATCTATAAGCGTAATAATTTTTCAGTAAAGTGTACTACAAAAATGCTCAGGTTGTGGGATAGTGTTAGTGTAGTGTAGTGTTTAAATTAAGTATCTACCCAAGATACTGGCAGCATTGCCGCTTTGTCGGGCTCAACTCGCCCCACTATAATTCATTGGCCAAGGTATCTATCTCTACTTCTACAACCCATTTTGATATAGGTCTTCAAAAAGCGTTCAGCCTAAGAACCGCGATGGTCTCAAGGCCTCAAACCCAAAGGCACAAAGACGAAGCTACCATCGAGGTTTTCCTATTGGCGTCTCTTGGCCTATTATTCATCATCATCAGCTCAACGAATAGATCTAAACTGTAAGAATTAAAATAGTTTTAGTTACTGAATCATCATCGTCATCTCGACCCAGAGAGTCCACTGCTGGACATAGGTCTCTTGAAATTATCGCCACACAACATGATCCAGCGCCGCCTACATCCTGTGACTCACTTGGGACCGTCCGACCACTTAGGAGGGGGGGGGGGGGGGGAGTTTCCACATCAGAGGACCGTCCGTTTTACCTGCTATCATGCGCACTATTCTGCTGCTGCTTCCCCGGACCCTCATCAGTAATAAGGCTGCACTACAAAATCGCGGTTGCCGCAACAGCAACCGTGAGACCCCAAAAAACCATCATTTCTTCGAAGTATGTACCCTACCCACTGTCACTTCAGCTTCACCACTCGATGAGCTAAGCTGTATCGATAGAATAGAATAGAATAGTTTTTTGGGTTCCGTAGTAAACAAGGAATCTTTATAGTTTCGCCATGTCCGTCTGTCTGTCCGTCCGCGGTTCAGCTCAGAGACTATTAGTACTAGAAAACTGTGATTTGACAAGGGCATAAATATCAATCACTCCAACAAAGTGGTGAAATAAAATTGTGAAATATAATTTTTTTAGGGTAGGTACCTCCCCCACATGTAAAGTGGGGATGAATTATTATTTTTCTCGTTTATCCCATAGTGTGGGGTGTTGTTGAATAGGTCTTTCAAAAATATTGTGGGTGTCTGAACACCATTTTTCGATTCAGGGATCCGTTTGTGAAATATGATACTTTAAAGTGCTAAATTTTATTAGAGTCAAGTGTCCCCCCCTCTGCCAGCTAAATGGTTGTTTAAAGGAAACATGAAAAAATTCACAGCAGTAGGATATATAAAGAATTTTATAGGAAAACTATCACGGCTAAGTAGAGTTCATAAGTTAAGGAGTTATATCTGCTTTCTCTAGGTTAGATATTACACGTAGTGTAAGTTGCATATTTTGTAGTATATTATAGTATTTAAACCATAGAACTCAAAATATATTCAATATTCATAAATAAAATAAAAGCACTATCCTAGGTCAGCAATAATATTTGTGACCTACTACGGAGCCCTGCACTGCGCATGATCCGACACACACTTGGCCGGTTTTTTTTAACAAATAAATTTTTACAAAATGCTTTCGAATTGTCAAGTGAATCTACCACTGGTTAGAATATGCCATTCCATCCGCGACAACTCTGGTACTCTTACCTATCTCCTCATTTCTGATTTGTTTGATTTCACCAATCCAGCTAGTGTCGTCGCCTGTAAATTATTATATTTTTCTAAACATTAGGTATTGTGTTTTGGTGCGTAACAATTTCCTGGTATTGAGCGTAACCTTTAGCGGACGTCACGATGATTGGCCAGTGGTGAGTAACGCTGGCGGCCGGCCAACATCTCGACCTATATACCGCGCGTCGTCTACAACACTTCTTGTCTATTCTATTGGGTTGTGGATATGTTGGAATATACGAGTATTTATCTATGTAATGTTTTTCTTTATTGAGGGTTTTCTTTATGAGGAGGTCTATAGAGGTTCTTTATGACCTCAACATGTGATGGACAATAATAATATAGGTATGCAATTAATATTATAAACTAACTTCTGTCATCGTCTTCGTCCGTGCCGAACAATTGGGTATTTGATTGCAGTCAAAATGTTTATATTCATTATTTATAATCGAAAATTTAAGATGTAAGAATAACAATTTTGTAAAAAAAGAAAATCAGTAAATTGGTATAAAAACAAATAAGTTATACAGCTTTAAAGTTTCCTGTTAAACAGATAGAGCGTTAGTGAATTGTGATGTCACAATTCAGCAGCTCCAGATAGCTCCAGCGACAGATATAGTCACAGTAAAACAGCTTATAATTCCGAGACTAGTAAAGATATTTAAAAAAGAGAAATGGCATTGTGTTTTATATGGTGTTGTGTTATATTGTTATGTTGTGTTTGTTGTGTTTTAAATAAATGAAAAAATATGTCAAATACCCAATTCGGGGCGAGAGTAGTCTATGAAACTCTCCAGTTCTCAACTATAACAATGCAAAATATCACATCCAGTTGCCACTATCGTCGATCATGATGATGATGTCGATCCGTTGCTTCGTTTACTTGTCACTTTAGTAATATTAGTAGATAAAAATGCGATAGTGTCTGTTTGTCGGTTTGTCCTTCAATCACACAGCAAATATACACTGGATCAACGTAATTTTTAACATAGGCTTAGATGAAGGTCTGGAGAATGGCATGGGCTACTCTTTATAGTGTAAAAACAAATGGTTCACTTATGAATTTTTAATAATTCTCCACGGAGATATAGTTTCCACGTTTTTTGTTCATAACTCAATATTTTGTATTTTCACTTTATGGCCGTTTAGTAATCTGACGGGAGTTTAGGTAAACAGCTACTGGGGGAGTTATAAGGTGTTGACGTAATCTCGCAGCTCACGCCTCGGCCAGCGGTCGGCATTCGTTATCATTAATTATCTTGCACGTATAGAAGGAAACTGGGAACATGAAGATGTGATGAAGATGAACCTATTTGTAAGTATAAACAAGTCGTCCTATAGGTTGAAATATGACCATACATTAAGATATTTATTACTCACTTTGCTATGTCCTAAAGAATTGTATGAAACACCTGGACTTGTTCAAACGCCTGGACAAGTCCAGGTGGATTTAGTTTTCTAATGGCTAATTAATTTTCTGTACCGATAATTTCTCGGAGTTGTGGGCATTTAAATGCTATTCATGAGGAGAATCCTGCACGCCTGAGAGAGAGTTCTCACAAGTCACAGCTATCCCATTTAGGGATCTTTGGGTGAAGCACAGTTATGCGATCTGCGATAAGTGATTAATTTTTCTTAGCTGTCTTAGTGCCGATTTCACCAAAGTCGAGTGACGTTTTACCGAGGAATAAATTGGCCGTTTTGACAGATTTTGTTTTGAAAATACTGTCAAAGTATCATTTACGCTCGGATAAAACTTATTTTATGTTGGTGAAATCGGCCCTATAAAAAAGACAACGGTGACCAATGTGCTTTAAGCAACGACGTTCTTGACTTTGGATTTTCACTTTAGCACTGTTCCATCGTCAGTGACGTGCGCTAGCAAAGTCCTCTGTGGTCAGATCAGAGTATCGTTTACGCCTTTCTGCGAGAAACAACTTGTTTACCTTTAATAATGAAAAATATACCTGGAGATGGTCATTATATCTTTTGAGGTTGACGGACTCTGAAATCCAAGTGTCCTAAGATTAAAAGAACACTAAGATTAAAAGAAAACTAAATCCACGCAGAAGATTGGGGCCTGTTTCACCACTTGCTGATAAAGTGACTGATAGCCTATCTACAACTTGTCTGACAGATAGCTGTCAAATTTCTGTTTCACAATTGCCGTTAGACAATCTAGCAGATAAACTCTATAAAATATTAGACAGAGTTATCCGACAGCTTTTTTATCTGTTAGATATTATATCAGACACTTTAACGGATAGTCGTGAAACAGGCCTTTATAGGAGTGAAGATATTGACTTCCAGGAAAGTTGATTGCCATTAAATGAAATTCAGTGTGGTGGTGAAATATGAGTTCGATGCAAGTGTGGGGCGCGTCACACGCGGCGTGGGCGGCGCGTCGCGTGCGCAGTGACACCCGGCGCTTTGAGGACTGGCGATGTGAAAAGTGCTTTAATACGGTGTTGGTTATTTCATACATTTATTTTTCGCCACGTCCTATTTATTTATTTATTAAAAAGGTACACAAAACAGGTTGCAACCAAATATAAACGTAATACAATAACATCAGATTTGGGATAAAATGTATCCATAGAATCTATAGAGATTATAGTTAGAATTACACAGTTAGTAAAGATAACATAAATATTTAAAACTTAATAAAACTTAAAGTGCATTTTTGAATATAAATATAAATAAGTATGCCTCTCTAAAACTAAAGTTGTAAGTTGCTTGATTATGAGGTCAGAAAAGACCTATGTAGAAGGTCTATATATGTTTAATTATATATGTATAAAACAGATTATGACGTGGTTTCGAGCTGATGCAAGTAAGTAAAAGGCCCTCTGGAGGACAAAATTCAAACAAGCAGGCAACCTCGTAATGAAAAAAGTTGAGCTACATAGTGTTTTTATAATATTAAAAATATAATTACATCAAAACTACCAGAGCAACAATTTGTGAAATCTGTCAAGAAATCACGCAAACATGGATAATAATCAAAGCTTAATGGGGAATTATGGTCACATAACGAGCTGGGTGGGCGACGTTTGACATCACATGTCAAACGTCACGCGGCCATCTTTCTGTTTTTAGTTTTAGGAGATAACTTTGTATTTCTTTCACTGTTGTGTAGGATTTTGTTTAAATATTTCATTTAAAGCTACAAAAAATGTGTGTTATTTATACTTTCATTTATAAAACTACTTACTAGCTTTAGCTCAGCTTAGTTAGTAAAAACATACGGTTCCCGTAGGATTGTTAAAGACCTTACTCCACGCGGACGAAGTCTCGGGCAAAAGCTAGTATATAATGTAGTGTACAGTGGCAGTATAGAGTAAACGGTTATAGGTACTTTATTTCATTTGTTTATAATTTAACTAGATGATGTCCGCGAATTCGTCCGCGTTGATAAAAGTTTTATTATTAATTGGCGCGTTAACAAACAGTTAAGTAACAAATATCTATCTATGCATCCTCACAAACTTTCACATAATAATAATACTATCCAGTAGGATTACGAGTACCATAGATGCAATTGTCTAAAGTTATTCCATTGATCGTAATCGTATTCGATGACATTAGCGTCAAAGTAAAATAAACTTGCATAACTGCAAGCTGCATTGAATTAGAGCTCAATTTCGTCTAAGCATTCTTATACGTTTAGGTATGTAACGCTCCATGTTAAAATCGGTTGTACCTACTGAATTTGTGACTTTAAATCAATACAATCAAGGATAATTTTACTTTGATGCTAATGTCATCGAATACGAATATGATCAATGGAATAATTTTAAGACAATTAGTACCTACCCATATTTTCGTCGCAAGTGTACTTACAGACGCTGCGTTGGCGCAAGCCATCTACGGGGCGACTCCTCTCCGCGACCCCTCTCCACCGCCCGCCCTGTGCCCAAGTGGGTCGAGTTTCATCTCCTACTACGCAGGATAAACTCGCTTTTGTTCTAACTTATTGAAAAACAAATTCGTGTATAGTTCTTGCAATTCACGAGGGCGACTGACTTATGGTTGTGTGCGTGTCGTATCTGTATAAGTGTGAGTGAGCGCAATGCTCGCGCCTGCCCGCTCCCAACTAGGCTTTGACAGGCACGCACATTTATGCAATGTGCATGTACACGAAATATCCACAAGTAAAGCTCACTCGCCTTCGTGAATTGCAAAAACTGTAACACTATTACGGTAATACCTTTAAAAACACTACACTTGCAGTACCTACCCGGCGATATATATTGCACATCGGCCTTTGGAATAAAACGCTATTCTATTCTATTCACAGTTCGACTGCATTTTTTTTATATATGCTACGTGATGTGCTCGCCGATTGTGAAGAGATTTCAGTAATTACTACGTGAATTTCTGGCTAGCTTTCCTTGCAATAGAATAGAAATAGCGTTTTATTCCAAAGGCCGATGTGCAATATATATCGCCGGGTACTGTACTCTGGTTTCCCTTCAAAACGTATTATAACACTAGATACACTTCTGTAAAAATCCACCGATGTATAATCTATTTTTACTTAGCTTCCTTAAAAGGTAAACAATTCGCAAAAAACGTTTCAGAGAAACTCGTATTAACCGACGAACGTAGCCCGGCGCTTACGACGTTCTTAAGTTTGGTTTATAGTTGAGTACCACTAGCACGGTTTCAATGTTAGTACGGTAATAAATAAATAATTAACGTCCTACGCATTGCGCTTAGCGAGTCGATGGTGCTTTTCTCCGAGAAACAACATAACAATATACATACAATATTATTACACATACATTACATATATCTACATACAATATTATTCGATATTGTATACCTTTTGGAAAATTGAATAATAACATATTATAAAAATTCTTTTAAAAAAACCGACTTCAAACGCCACTGAAAAGTATAAAATAATTTCAGTTTGTACACGTATGTTGAAGTCGGGCGTAATTTTCTCTCATTCATTGAGGAGTTCCGTCCTCCATCTCCGAAGATATTCATTAAATCTCCACCAAATTTAAATGGGACCTACCTGCAAATACACTCTTTTAAATAAAAAAAAAATATTGAAATCGGTTAAGATTTGACGGAGATATGGATGGACATCGGCAAAAAAAAAATACGCGTTGAATTGAGAACCTCCTCTTTTTGTATTTTTTGAAGTCTGTTAATTATTTATTACACTATACTTACCGGAAAGTGTTGGTAGACTCTCGTATGGACACAATCACAAGCGGCAAAAGACCGTCATGTGAGAAATTACTATAAGAAACATTTGATGTCCAGCAGTGGACATACATAGGTTGAGAGATGATAATTCCTAGATACTATCTACACTATTGGCAGTTGGCCACAAGTCACTTCATCCTTAGTAACTATGTGAGAAAATAACATTGGACACTTCTTTAATCATAGGAAAGCATAGTTTAGGATTTCCTACGAGGTCATAATATTTTTTTTTCGAAAATTTTGCTGTATGAATATAAAAGCTAACACTAAAGCAATAGAGATTAATTTCAAATACACTTTGTTGATGATTAGCACATACTGTATGACGTCACTTTGAGGAAACTCAAGCCAAATTTATCGGGTGATGAATAAGACTCGTTAGCTCAGTAGGTTAGAGCGCCGATATACAAATATTCTTGAGCATCGGAGGGCGGAGGTTCAAATCCTTCACGAGTCAGGCTTTTTTTATATATATATTTTTTTGTATTTATTTAATATTTTCCTTAAGTACTAGCTCTTGCACCAAACTGCTTTAGCTTTTTGTATTGATTTCACTGTTCAATGTGCTCGTTCCTGGGCTAACAAAAGGATGCATAAACAAAAATAATACCTACATACTACTTACGTATATATAATTATTTGGATAGTTACATTGATATTTGGATGGCTATGAATTGCCACGCAAATACCCATGAAATAAAAAGGAATCCTTGACAAATAGAATCTGCCTTTTTTGTTATTTTCCGTTGTGCCAGATTAAACTATATTTTTTTTCTATAACTGTCTTAAAAAGTAGGTATAAAAATCTTAAAAACCTTTTGTAGAAACGCGTAACTGATGATCTTAGTCAGACGTTCTCAAGATCTTCCTAAGCGCCCGGCTAAGTTTTTCGGTTGCACATCTTGTAGCACGGCCACAGAATATACAGGGTGGAAAAAAATTATGGGTCCTGGAGGGGAACTACCTTAAATCCTTAACTTAGATCATTTTACTTTTAGGATACATTCCCTTATTTTTAAAAAGAAACAAAACTGCATTCAAAGTTGAAAAAAATTCGCTTGTCTCACCCGGGAATCGAACCAGCTAAAAATTCAGAAAATAAACACCCGCTATTTTATTGCACTAGTCGATACAGTCAATATTAAAGATAAAATTTCTCCAAGAAACATTATGTCTTACACTCGTCTGTCTTACTAGATATCCATAAAATCGAATATTTGGCATACAAGTTCTCTAATCAACATTCCCTAGAACTGCTCACCTTCAACAATTAATAGACATGTTATAATAGTCTTATAAGTCTAACATCCAAAGACACTGTATGAAGTATAAGCTTGCTAATTATCTCTAACTACCTTGTTGAAGATTTAGATAAAATCATTTTGTTGAGAATTGAAAAAAAAGAATTGCAATTTACCTTCTACACTGTCGAGCTAAATTGCAATTCTTGTTATTTGAAAAGTACCTCTTCTAATAAATCGATACGCCATTATTACACAATTACTAAATGGAAGCCAAACAAAACAAAATCGATAAAAATGCTCAAAATGTTCATTGAATTTCAAAATTTCCCGCACCGCAAAGTTAAACGTTCAAATTTTTAAACTTTTCGTAAGAAGGAAAAATGTGGATAGAATAAAGTAAAGTATAATAATATAATAGAATTATTATTACCATTAAACGATTTTCTTATCTAAGTCTTCAAAAAGGTACTTAGAGATAATAATAATTAGCAAGATTTGTACTTCAAACAATGTCTTTGGATGTTAGAGTTATTAAAAAATGATACATAACGTGTCCGTGTGAGAACGTCCTATGTCGATTTAATGAGTTGGTACTTGATAGGTAGGTACAAATAGATTTTTATTTGGGGCAAGAACGTACAATATCAACTTGAACAATTTGTATCAAAAAAAAAATTAAGTGGCACTCGGGGACTGCCGCGGTAAAGCTATTGCATAGCATTTTTTATCAACTTATGCAATTATAATAATTATGCAATATTTTTTTTACATAATAAAAATTATGCAAAAAAAAAAATTAAAATCAAACAAACAAGAAAAGCGCACTGTCACTACTTCGCGAGTGAGATTCGAACCTGCGACATCATACACCATACGGTAAAGAAAGCGGCCGCTCGCCCACTGCGCCAAAAAGAGCTACTACTTATGAATCTCTAAAATGTTGAACGCATACTGAACGACGGTGTTATGTTTATTGTCGTTACGGAATTTCTTGATTCGGTCGCCGCGCTCAAACTGTTTGTTCTAGTTCAAAGCCCGCGATAAAAGCTATGCAATAGCCTAAAAGTCCTAGGTACATGCATACACTGTTATGGGCGGTTGGCGCATAAACACCGAGTTCACGCTAACGAAACAGTAAACCGACGTTGATCGTGTTGTAAAGTAAACTTTTCAGCGGAAGTGACGGCGATTATCGGTCAACATAACAATGTGGACGCGGCCTTATAATGCGGGTGGCGAGTGGTAAACACATCCCGACACGACTGGAGAGAGATCACGCAGGGCTGACGGTTATACGTACTCTCCGAGGCAAGGGGGTAGGTACCTATCGTATACTATCATTCCAAGCACTGGGAATTTCTTGACTGACGAGCTTATGCTTGCGACTTCGTCCGCGTGGATATAGTTTTTAAAATCCCTCGGGAGCTCTTTTTTCTAATATAAAAAGTAGCCTATGTCACTCTCCAGGTCCTACACTATACCTACCCATGCAAAAAATAATGTCAATCCGTAGATCCGTTGCAGCGCGATTGAAGGACAAACCAACAAACAAACACACTTTCACATTTAAGATAAAATAGTTTCCGCAGCGTACCTACGCGATTTAAGGCGCTGTAGTCAGTCACGATCTTCATATCACAAGCCGAATGAAGATCGTCCAATTTAAAATCTATGGGTCATAATATTATGAAAAAAAAAGTAGTTATAATTGATCGTATTTCTGGCCTGATGGCTGTTTCCTAAACACGATGACGCAAACTTTTCTCGATAGAAAAAAATTGCAAAGTTGACTCTGCAAATACATAAACTCCCATCGTTCTCTGTTATGCATACATTTATTTTGGTAAAATTATTTACAATTGTTTTTCATATTTTAATACAACAAATGGCTGTTTTAGATTTTATTTATTGCAACTGTTATAATTTTAATATTATCCATTACAATTTGTCACTTGGCCCTTCTATTCGCAGAAGCGACTTCTTTGTCTCTCCTACTCAATTAGACAGTGATCGCCGAGGCGTGCTGCTAGGTGGACCTGCGTCGCGCTGCGCTCGCTCGGCTATCAAATATTATCGTAAATTGTAATAATTGAAAATTGTTTATGTTTATACTGAAAACTATTATTTTGTATATTTTAGACTTTAGAGAAGTCAAATAGAGTGTACCTAATTATAAGTTTGTATAAATTAATATTGTAAATAATTTATCCATCAAAAAAGTTGTAAATAAGTAGGGACTGAGTAGACTAATTTTGAAAATAGGTCCGAAAAAAAGCAAAATCTAAGAATGTACAGTATAAAAAAATCGGCCAAGTGCGAGTCAGGCTTCGCTCTTTTAGGGTTCCGTTAAAAAAATTTAATTAAAATATTTCCATGTACCCATGGAAACATTTTAATTTAATTTTTTTAATTTAATTTAATTTTTATTATTTGTTGTTATAGCGGCAATAGAAATACATAATAATTATGTGAAAATTTCATTTGTCTATCTGTTACGGTTTACGAGATACAGCCCGCTGACAGACGGACGGACGGACGGACAGCGTGCGCTTAGTAATAGGGTCCCGTTGGTAACCTTTGGGTACGGAACCCTAAAAATAACAAAAGCAGATGATGGAAGTTGTAAAGTAAGTAGGTACCTATTTCAATATTTTGTAAAGGATGATTTGTGTAACATGTAATGTAGTGGATCATGAAATATCAATTTCATCATCAAGTAAGGTATCTAATAATGGTGGGATGCATCATGCAAAGTAAGTACATCATATAGGTACATCGTACAGTTTGGCTAATCAAATTGAGGTCAAATTGACGACCTCCCTGGCTCAGTGGTGAGCGCTGTTGTCTTATAACTGGGAGGTCTCGGGTTCGATTCCCGGCGGGGTCAATTTGGGAATTTATAATTTCTGAATTGTCTCTGGTCTGGTCTGGTGGGAGGCTTTGGCCGTGGCTAGTTATCACCCTACCGTCAAAGACGTGCCGCCAAGCGATTTAGCGTTCCGGCACGATGGCGTGTAGAAACCAATTAGGGGTATGGGTTGAATGTTCACTGCCATATCCCTTCCAAGTTAGCCCGCTACCATCTTAGACTGCATCGTCACTTACCATCAGGTGAGATCGCAGTCAAGGACTAGCTTGTCTTCGAATAAAAAAAAAAAAAGGTAGGTAGGTGCGGTAGTTAGGTCTACTTTATGGGTATGGGTAGGAGTAGGGGTCGGGGTAGAGGTAGGTGTAGAGGTAGGGGTAGAGGTAGGGGTAGGGGTAGGGGTAGGGGTAGGGGTAGGGGTAGGGGTAGGGGTCGGGGTAGGGGTAGGGGTCGGGGTAGGGGTAGGGGTAGGGGTTAGGGGTAGGGGTAGGGGTAGGGGTAGGGGTAGGGGTAGAGGTCGGGGTCGGGGTAGGGGTAGGGGTAGGGGTCGGGGTAGGGGTAGGGGTCAGGGTAGGGGTAGGGGTTGGGGTAGGGGTAGGGGTCGGGGTAGAGGTAGGGGTAGGGGTCGGGGTAGAGGTAGGGGTCGGGGTCGGGGTCGGGGTAGGGGTAGGGGTAGGGGTAGGGTCGGGGTAGGGTAGGGGTAGGAGTAGGGGTAGGGGTAGGGGTCGGGGTAGGGGTAGGGGTCGGGGTAGGGGTAGGGGTAGGGGTAGGGGTAGGGGTAGGGGTAGAGGTCGTGGTCGGGGTAGGGGTAGGGGTAGGGGTAGGGGTCAGGGTAGGGGTCGGGGTAGCGGTAGGGGTAGGGTTGGGGTAGGGGTAGGGGTCGGGGTAGAGGTAGGGGTAGGGGTCGGGGTAGAGGTAGGGGTAGGGGTTGGGGTAGGGTTGGGGTAGGGTAGGGGTAGGAGTAGGGGTAGAGGTCGGGATAGAAGTAGGGGTAGGGGTATGGGTATGGGTAGGAGTAGGGGTCGAGGTAGGGGTAGGGGTAGAGGTAGGGGTAGGGGTCGGGGTAGGGGTCGGGGTAGGGGTCGGGGTAGGGGTAGGGGTAGGGGTCGGGGTAGAGGTAGGGGTAGGGGTAGGGGTAGGGGTAGGGGTAGGGGTCGGGGTAGAGGTAGGGGTAGAGGTAGGGGTCGGGGTAGAGGTAGGGGTCGGGGTCGGGGTCGGGGTAGGGGTAGGGGTAGGGGTAGGGTAGGGGTAGAGGTAGGGGTAGGGGTAGGGGTAGGGGTCGGGGTAGAAGTAGGGGTAGGGGTACGGGTATGGGTAGGAGTAGGGGTCGAGGTAGAGGTAGGGGTAGAGGTAGGGGTCGGGGTAGGGGTAGGGGTAGGGTTTTTTTTTTTTTTTTTTTTTTTTTTTTTTTTTTTTTTTTTTTTTTTTTTTTTTTTTTTGTTTCGCACTCAGTTATCCTCTGACATGGTGTCAGAGACCTTTTTTTTAATGCGAATTTTGCTCTGAATAGGCGCCAACTCACGATGATCGTGAAGTGGTGACATTTGAAAATTGTCTGGGTTAGGGGTTTTTTTTTTTTTTTTTTGTTTAGTGTGAGTGGCACTGTCTTCAGTGCTCATGAGTGCTCCGTCAAACGTTAAAATAATAATAATAATATTCATAATAATATTCAAATTATGTATTTGTAATAATAATAATTATTGTAATACTAATATTATAACTATTACAGTAGGTATGTATGTAGCAATAATGTCAATAATAAATATAATCAATTTAAAAGGTTAGGTATGTTAATTATATAATCCTTCTTAGATTGTCAGAAATCATGTTATTTTATTATTTATTTACTCCGTTATGTATATTAAAATTTTTAGTATAGTAGTTATTATTCCTTCACCCCGTTACCTTACTATAAACCAAAATAGCAGCACTAAAACAGTTACCTTGTTAGTTAAGCTAAGTTAAAATGAATTGCTAAAGTAATGTAGGTAACCATTTTGCCGTGCTGCCATTTGTAATACCAGCTGCTTTTGTAACAGCCTCACAATATTCAATGAACTTTTTCTTATATTTGTTGTTCGTAAGGAGAATTCTCAGATTGCTTCTGGTAATAGCTAGATCTGTTTCAGCCTCTAAATCTTTCCTTTGTGATCCAAAACGTGGACATGTCGTGATCACATGCTCCACGTCTTCGACCACTCCGGGTTCACAAACACACCAGGGATGATCGCGTATTTTAAATCGATGCAGATATTGGCCAAACCCACCGTGGCCTGTGAGGACTTGTGTTAGAAGACCCCCAGGTCGTATGAATTTAATGAATCTGTATGCGACAGTGACATCAGGGAGAAATAGCTCTAGAGGTTTATTTTTTACTTCTTCTGTATAGATGGTATTCCATCTGCAAATAGATTCCTCCCTGATGACCCTCTTCGCATACGAGGTCGGATACAGATCGTAGTCGGGTGCAGTTTTTTGAATTTAGCTGCTCGTTTGGCAAGTTCATCAGCACGCTCGTTGCCCTTGGTGCCAACATGAGCCCGAAGCCAATGGAGACGCACATCCACACCTTGATCTTTTAATTTATCTATTTGTGTTCTAATCTGGAATGCGATCGGATGAAGAGATGTGAGATTCTTGATAGTTTCAAGTGCTGCCCTACAGTCTGAGAATATATTTATAATGTTCGTTTTCAAGCTCTCTGCCAATTCGGTCGCCTTCCAGATCGCAAGTAGCTCTGCTTGAAATACGGAACAGTAGGATTCCAGCTTCAAGGTGCGATATTTTAATTCTTTTCTTTCCTTCCATACAGATAATGCCGCCCCCACCTTCCCGTCTATTTTACTACCATCAGTATAAATGTGCGTCCCCTTTATTTTTTCTATATCTTCTTCTCCCACCAAGACATAGTCATGTGAACATTGTTTGGCTGGATGAGGTAAGCTGCCGTAAGGAAGACATCTCTCTATATCCCGGTCTGGGTGAAGGTCCAGGTTTCGTTTCCCTCTTTTAATTTCATAAAGGTGAGCGGACTCCGTTATGCGTATATCTAACGGTAAAATTCCAGCTATAGCAAGTGCGGCCGTCAAAGAAACAGTTCTGTAGGCCTTTGCAATTTTTTGTGCAAATCCTCTTTGAATTGCCAGTAATCTTTTCCGAATCGTTTTGACTTTCAGTGCTGGGGCCCATACACTGGAGGCGTATAGTGCTATGGGTTCGATCACAGAAACGTATATAATTCTAATAATATCAGGATTAAGGCCCCATGTACACCTTGCAGCACGTTCTAGTTTCTTGTACAGTTCTGTAAGTTTCACGCACATTGCGTTGACATGAGGCCCAAACTTTAGTTTGTTGTCAATAATAACTCCTAGACATTTTATTTGGTCAGTTAAATTGATCTTTTTCCCATCCATTTCTACATTTACATGCTCAAAGTTTCTCTTTCTTGTTATTAGCATGGCTTGTGTTTTATGTGCACCAAATCTAAGTTTATTTCTTTGGCCCCATAGTATAACCGAGTTTAGGGCGATGTCAACTTTGTCTTGGATTTCCTTCGGCGTTTTTCCTGAGATGGCCATAATCACGTCGTCAGCAAACGCTTGACAGTGAATTCCTAAGTTAGCAATCTCAATGAGGAGCGTATTTATGCAGATATTGAAGAGAGTTGGTCCAGCAATAGAGCCCTGAACACATCCTCTGTTAGTATGTTTTATGCAAACCTCCCCAGCATAAGTAATTTTAACCTCCCTTCCACAAAGGTATGAGCGTAGAATTTGGTATAAATTTCGGGGGCAATTTGCATTCAATAATCCGATTTTCACTGATGGCCACCAAGCATTATCAAATGCGCCTTCAATGTCTAGTGATATAAGTAATGTTGTTGCCTTCTCTGATCTTTTTTTATTTAAATATGACATCAGGTCGTAAAGGGAGTCTTCAGTGCTCTTCTGAGGCATAAAACCATATTGCTTCGGACTAATCCCCTTATAAACATACCACCTAAGCCTACCCACTAGCATTTTTTCTAATATTTTACCCAGAATTGGTAGGGGTAGGGGTAGGGGTCGGGGTAGAGGTAGGGGTAGAGGTAGGGGTAGGGGTTGGGGTAGGGGTAGGGGTAGGGGTCGGGGTAGGGGTCGGGGTAGGGGTAGTGGTAGTAGTAGTATTATCGACCGAGCGAAGCGAAGGTCTTTGAGTTAACTAGGGCGATTTGCACTTGTCCGTCCGTCCGTCCGTCCGTCCGTCCGTCTGTCAGAGCCTTATAACTTTTGAATTACTGAACGTAATTACTTCAAATTTAGATATAATATGTAAACCGATGGCCTCCAGCCGAAAATGGCTTAAAAAGTTATAAAAATCTTTATTTCAGGGGGGCTCTCATAGAAGCGAATGCGAAGTAAAAAAAAAAAAATCGCGTTACATAAAATTGTTACGTATCATTTTAAAGATAATTTTGAACTGAGTACAAAAATATTTTTTTTTTAATTTTTCCCTTAAAATTGACGAAATGGGGGGCTTTCAAAGTGGCGATTTTATACGCTCGCTTGAAGACGCTCTCTAGAAAAATCCGCTATGGATTTTCAAACTGATTTTATGTTTTTAGGTCACTTATATCCTGTACTTGAACAACAAATACTAAAATTATATGAATATTATAAAGAAACGAGATTATTTAATTTTTAATGGGCGTCAGTAATTCATATAGCATCAACATAGCTTCACAATAATGCTAATAGATGGCGCAGTCAGTAACTATTCCCATGGAACTACGAGTTAAATTCAATGTTTGATAAATAATTCAATGTTTTCACTAACGTTCCCTAACCTTTACGGGCTACCTATAAGTTAGGTGATTGATGTTTTCTGTCAACTTATTTATCACGATCCTGTACGGGACACCTAAAAGGATATTGGGACGGATGTTAGGACTTAGGATTGTATTTAGGAGCTACCTACGTTAAGAGACTCCTACTTAGGGGATGATTTAGGTATGTTTGGTGAAAACGGGCATAATAATAATGTCAGTTTTGGTTATCATGTATCGATTGAATGAATAATCATGGGATACCGTTACCGCGAGGTCTCAGTTCGGGGCGAACCACTAGTTATATGTATACTTAGTGACATATTTAGTTCCTATCACAATCTGTCCTTTTCTGCATATTACTTTTACAAAATAATGTCGATGTTTCACATCTGCCAGGCGTCCCACGACGGCTCACAATTTTTTTGTACCTAAAAGTGCCTAAAATTACAAGTGTAGATCACGATTCGCATGCGAAAGGATCCTTTCGCATCCTTGGTTCCGTAAGGATGCGCACGGATCCTTCCAGATCCTTACGCGTGCGAAAGCGTCTTTGGCAACTAGGGCAATGCATGAAGTGCCAAAAAGTATCGATATATCGAATCGATGAAATTAGTTTCTATCTCAAGTATGTGTGCAAACACAGGTGCACTTTTCCGCCATGTTGGAATTCTTTGATAATGGACGGATTACGTTCAAAATCGATATTTAGGCTTCCCTAGGGTCAAAAAGAAGAAATGGATGCCAAAATTAAAAAAGTCACCGACATATTGAAATTCTTTGTTATTCGACCGATTTCATTCAAAATCGATATTCAGGCTTCTCTGGGGTCACGAAAGAGGAAATGGATGCGCAAATATAAAAAAGTCACCGCCATATTGAAATTCGTTTTTTATTGGACCGATTACGTTTCAAATGGATATTTAGGCTTCCCTGGGGTCAAGAAAGAGGAAATGGGTGCCAAAATTTAAAAATGTCCCCGCCATATTGAAATTCTTTGTTATTCGACCGATTTCGTTCTAAATCGATATTTAGGCTTCTCTGGGGTCAAGAAAGAGGAAATGGATGCTAAAATATAAAAAAGTCCCCGCCATATTGGAATTATATGTTATTGGACCGATTCGTTCAAAATTGATATTAAGGCTTCTCTGGGGTCAAGAAAGAGAAAAAGGATGCGAAAATTTTACAAAGTCACCGCCATATTGAAATTCTTTGTTATTCGACCGATTTCGTTCAAAATCGAAATTTGGGCTTTCCTGGCGTCGAGAAAGAGGAAATGAATGCCAAAATTTTAAAAAGTCACCGCCATATTGAAATTCTTTGTTACTGAACCGATTTCGTTCCAAATCGATATTTAGGCTTCCCTGGGGTCAAGAAAGAGGAATTGAATGCGAAAATTTTAAAAAGTCACCGCCATATTGAAATTCTTTGTCATTCGAACAATTTTGTTCAAAATCGATGTTTAGGCTTCCCTGGGGTCAAGAAAGAGGAAATGGGTGCCAGAATTTTAAAGAGGGAATGGGTGCCAGACTTTTAAAAAGTCCCCGCCATATTGAAATTCTTTGTTATGGCGGGGACTTTTTAAAATTTTATCACCCATTCCCTCTTTCTTGACCTCAGGCAAGCCTAAATATATATTTTGAACGAAATCGGTCCAGTAACAAAGAATTTCAATATGGCGGTGTTTTTTTTAATTTTGCCACCGATTTCCTCTTTCTTGACCCCAGGGAAGAACAAATATCGATTTGGAACGAAATCGGTCTAGTAACAAAGAATTTCAATATGGCGGTGACTTTTGAAAATTTTGGCACCCATTTTCTCTTTCTGGACCCCAGGGAAGCCTAAATATATATTTTGAACGAAATCGGTCCAGTAAACAAGAATTTCAATATGGCGGTGACTTTTTAAAATTTTGGCACCCATTTACTCTTTCTTGACCCCAGGGAAGCCTAAATATCGATTTTGAACGAAATCGGTCCAGTAACAAAGAATTTTAATATGGCGGTGACTTTTTAAAATTTTCGCATCTATTTCCTCTCTCTTGACCCCAGGGAAGCCCAAATTTCGATTTCGAACGAAATCGGTCGAATAACAAAGAATTTCAATATGGCGGTGACTTTTTAAAATTTTGGCATCCATTCCCTCTTTCTTGACCCGAGAGAAGCCTAAATATCGAATTTGAACGAAATCGGTCCAATAACAAAGAATTTCAAAATGGCGGTGACTTTTTAAAATTTTGGCACCCATTTCCTCTTTCTTGACCCCAGAGAAGCCTAAATATCGAATTTGAACGAAATCGGTCCAATAACAAAGAATTTCAATATGGCGGTGTTTTTTTAAATTTTGCCACCGATTTCCTCTTTCTTGACCCCAGGGAAGAACAAATATCGATTTGGAACGAAATCGGTCTAGTAACAAAGAATTTCAATATGGCGGTGACTTTTGAAAATTTTGGCACCCATTTCCTCTTTCTGGACCCTAGGGAAGCCTAAATATATATTTTGAATGAAATCGGTCCAGTAAACAAGAATTTCAATATGGCGGTGACTTTTTAAAATTTTGGCACCCATTTACTCTTTCTTGACCCCAGGGAAGCCTAAATATCGATTTTGAACGAAATCGGTCCAGTAAACAAGAATTTCATTATGGCGGTGACTTTTTAAAATTTTGGCACCCATTTACTCTTTCTTGACCCCAGGGAAGCCTAAATATCGATTTTGAATCTATTTCCTCTCTCTTGACCCCAGGGAAGCCCAAATTTCGATTTCGAACGAAATCGGTCGAATAACAAAGAATTTCAATATTGCGGGGACTTTTTAAAATTCTGGCACCCATTCCCTCTTTAAAATTCTGGCACCCATTCCCTCTTTCTTGACTCCAGGGAAGCCTAAATATATATTTTGAACGAAATCGGTCCAGTAACAAAGAATTTCAATATGGCGGTAACTTTTTTAAATTTTGGCACCCATTTCCTCTTTCTTGACCCCAGGGAAGCCTAAATATCGATTTGGAACGTAATCGGTCCAATAACAGCGAATTTCAATATGGCGGTGACTTTTTAAAATTTTGGCACCCATTTCCTCTTTCTTGACCCTAGGGAATCCTAAATATCGATTTTGAACGAAATCTGTCCAGTAACAAAGAATTTCAATATGGCGGTAACTTTTTTAAATTTTGGCACCCATTTCCTCTTTCTTGACCCGAGAGAAGCCTAAATATCGAATTTGAACGAAATCGGTCCAATAACAGCGAATTTCAATATGGCGGTGACTTTTTAAAATTTTGGCACCTATTTCCTCTTTCTTGACCCTAGAGAATCCTAAATATCGATTTTGAACGAAATCTGTCCAGTAACAAAGAATTTCAATATGGCGGTAACTTTTTTAAATTTTGGCACCCATTTCCTCTTTCTTCCCAGGGAAGCCTAAATATCGATTTGGAACGTAATCGGTCCACTTTTTAAAATTTTGGCATCCATTCCCTCTTTCTTGACCCGAGAGAAGCCTAAATATCGAATTTGATCGAAATCGGTCCAATAACAAAGAATTTCAATATGGCGGTGGCTTTTTAAAATTTTGGCACCCATTTCCTCTTTCTTGACCCCAGAGAAGCCTAAATATCGAATTTGAACGAAATCGGTCCAATAACAAAGAATTTCAATATGGCGGTGACTTTTAAAATTTTGGCATCCATTTCCTCTTTCTTGACCCCAGGCAAGCCCAAATATCGATTTATAATGAAATCGGTCGAAAAACAAAGAATTTCAATATGGCGGTGACTTTTTAAAATTTTGGCACCCATTTCCTCTTTCTTGACCCCAGGGAAGCCTAAATATCGATTTTGAACGTAATCGGCCCAATAACATAGATTTTCAATATGGCGGGGACTTTTTAAAATTATGGCAGGCATTCATTTTCTCTTTCTCGACCCCAGGGAAGCCCAAATATCGATTTTGAACGATCTCGGTAGACTAACCTAAAAAAAAAAAATTAAAAAAAAAATTAAAAAAAGCATGTTATTGTATTTGGTTAGGAATTGAACCTGTATAAATTTTTTTTGATTAGCTATGAACATGAACTGGAACCATGCTAACTGAGCCAAATAAAGTATAGTAGGATTGACGAAAATAAGTTACAGTACCTATTAAGTTTACATAAATAACCAGTTTTGTCAGTCGGGAGTTGTTTCCCGCCAGAGTTGCTTCGCGCCATTTCTGCGCTTCGCACGGGGCGCCCCGCGGTGGGCGGGACTACGACTCCGCTCCTTCCCCTGCTTTTCACCCCCTCAAATACCTAAACTTTGTCTGCCTCCTCGCCTTAAGGATTTTTCGGCGTTACTATTGCATATTTTAACATGGAAAACTAGTTGTTATGAAATAACTGTAATAGACATATGCTTTGAGTATGAAATTTAATACTCAAAGGACATAATTGGGTATTGCGGTTTTTTTGTAGATATTGATGTCCTCTATAAAACTGTAGGTACATCACTTTGCTCTATTGTCAATAGTTTCCGCATCGTACGCGATATCAGGATTTCTTTTGGTATTTTTTTTCACACCTTGGGTTACATTATCGAAGTTTTCATACGGATCCCTAACTTTTTGAAAATATTTTATCACCTATGTTCATCAGGCCGATAATGTAGGATTCTAATGGTGAAAGAATTTTTCAAATCGGTCCAGTAGTTTCGGAGCCTATTCAATCTTTCCCCTTTATAATATTAGTGTAGATAAACCCCATAGGTATTTTTTTATGGGGGCTCGTACTCGGGACAAGATGATCCGCAGCCGAACAAACTAACCCACACTTACGAGGCGTTCAATGATAACAACGAAGATAGTCTTACATCAAGTAGGTAGGTACTTAATACATAAGCGCTTCTTAATTATTATTAAGCCATTACAACTCGTCGTTGTCTTGTCAAACATTGAACTTGAAATAGATAATATAATTAAGGAATTTGCATGCCTGGCCTGATGTCTGTTTTCACCCACGTTCCCTAACTTTTACGAATTATCCAAGCTAAGTTAGGTCGTGGAAATGACATTGGGTAAGCTATTGTATTTAGGGGCTACCTCCGCAAAGATACTCCTACTTGGGGGATGATTTAGATATGGTTTGTTAAAACGGGCATGAGAGTTCTAATTCGTATTTATTAATTCATATTAATAATTTTCAAAATTCATATTGTGAAAGTCTGGCAATTCGCACTTAAGCGTGGTGGACTATCGCCTAGAGCCAGATCCTTTCTTTTCTTTCTTTTTCTAGGGCCGACGATAAGTTTAGATGAAGGAAAACCGTATCCTATCTATATCCAGGTCCATAACTATACCTACTCTTGTAAAACATCAAACACCCTTTCGCGTTTATAGTATTAGCACAGTATATGGTGTGGTATTACTCAGGATGTAAGACGTAGGTACCTATTTCGTCTACGGAGTAGACTTACTCTTACATACAGTGGACGCTGACTCTCGACGTAACCCGATCTGCGCGCGCGCATTCCGTATACGGCTAGTGCCCTAGCGGTTAGCGTCGACCAATCACAGCAGACCACTCTCCGCCCAACTCTTTATTGTACCTATCTACAATAATTTATAGGTCTGTCTACAGACAGATTCTACAGAATTTACTCCTGAAAGCTACTGCGAATCAGATTCGGTGTCTATATTATTTTCATGTTACTCGTACATATCAGTTCCCAATACGTCCCAATTGCTCGTACTACTGCTAGAGTATGAGGCACAGATTAGCACGTATGTATGTGGGCACGTTTAGGGGTAGATATTATGGGTTGATTGAACGCGATCCCTCTTCCAAGTTAGCCCGCTACCATTTTAGACAGCATCGTCACTTACCATCAGGTGATATCCCGGCTATCTTGTCATCAAATACCCTCACCCCGTAGTTTGTAGTTTACTCAACTGTATAAGAATATAGGTGCTAGAGTGGCGACCCCGTAACGGAAAGCGCATTTTTGACAGACCCCCCCCCCCAATAGGAGACCCCCCCCCCCCACTGGGTAAATCGACGAAATCATATTAGTCGTAGGACTCGTAGGAGGATACAGGAGGTGCAAGACCGACGCCTGTGGTAAAGATGGTTGTGAGTAAGAGACGGTTTTCCAGCAGTGGACGTCTATCGGTCGATCAGAAGAAGATGGCAAACAACTAGGCCACACCAGTCAACACCGCCAAGATAAATATAACTTACTTGAACAACAAAAGCCTAGCACACAACGTATATAGAGGAACTTAAAAGCGTTTAAATTCACAAATTCAAACATTACAAACCCTTTTATAAATCCAAATTGCTATAGGTAATTTCCCCCGTGTATTTGCCTGACAGTAATGGCCTGATGATTGTCGATTATCAGATTGTGTGTAAGTAGATAGGTATATTCTTTCTTTACATAATATGTCATAGAAAATCGCCTAGGATATTATATGATTTAATACGTGTAATTTTTGAAGTGAAAACTTCTTTAGGCGCGTTGAGCCCTTTTTGGGTGAGCAAAAAACACCGATTTCGCGTCATCATGACCGTCACGCGTCACGCGTCACGTTACGCTTTCCATGAGCTATATATACTGTGTTAGGTACTTACTTAGTTTTCACTTCTATGAAAGTTGCATAGGTTAAATCGGCTTGGCATCCAGCTGCCCATAAGATAGTATAAAAAACTTATTACAATGTAATAGCTTCATAATAATATTGTAAAATGATTATTTTGAAAAGAGAAACTGCTGGGTTTCTTGCCGGCTCTTCTCAGCAGAATCCGCTTTCCGAACCGGTGGTAGAATCATGGCTTGTCATAAGAGCCACAGGTTGGCCTACGTGAAATAAATAATTTTGAATTTTGAATTTTTATCGCCAGTTCCACTAAGACTGCCAATTTTCTTTTTAGGGTTAAAGTGGGGATGAATTTTTTTTCTCACGTCTATCCCATAGTAGGGGGTGTCGTTGAATAGGTCTTTCAAAAATATTGTGGGTGTGGGAACATCATTTTTCAATTCAGGGATCCGTTTGTGAAATATGATATTTTAAAGTGCTAAATTTTATTAGAGTCAAGTGTCCCCCCTCCCCCCCTCTGCCAGCTAAATGGTTGTATATATAGGATACAAGAAAAAAATTTCAGCAGTAGTATATATAATGAATTTTAAAGGAAAACTATCACGGCTCAGTAGGGTTCTTTATTTAAGGAGTTATATCTGTTTTTTCTAAGTTAGGTATTACACGTAGTGTAAGTTGCATATTTTGTAGAATATTATAGTATTTAAACAATGGAACTCAAAATTTATTCGATATTCATAAATAAAACAAAAGCACTATCCTAGGTCAGCAATAATATTTGAGACCTTTCAGCTACGCAACCCTACACTGCGCGTGGCCCGACACGAACTTGGCCGTTTTTTTTAGATCTTTTCTATCAAGAAAAATGTCTAGTCTATCTCTAGATATCCCAAAAAAGGGTTCCTGTGGATTTTACAAATCTTACTCGACGCGAACCAAGTCGCGATCAAAACCTGGGTTTATCCAGGATAAAAAGTAGCTCCTCAACTACACCCACGAACAAAACACGATATTACTTTGCTCCTTTGTTGCGTGATTGAAGAGCAAACCAACAAACAAACTTTCGCATGTATGATAATACAGCGTTTGCCCTCGCGAGCGCGACTTCTTCCGTGTAGAATTAGAAGAGTGGAATTTTCAAAATCTGTGAAACACGAACTTCTTTAATTGCAATCGAAAGCCAAAATACCAAGTTTCACATTGAGTAGGGAAATATAATAAGGATATACTAACTTTAAAAATTAAGAACTATTTTACAAATATTCATCCCCTATTTAACATCTTTGGGGTGGAACTTTCAAAAACTGTGAAACGCGTATTTCTTTATTTTTAATCAAAAGCCCAAATAGCAAGGTTGTGCATACTTATAACTTGAAAAAATGACGGACTTTCATGCAAACTTTCATCCCCTATTTAACCCTCTTGGGGGTAGAATTTCCAAAAATCCTTCTTTAAGTACATAGGTGCCTACGTCATAAAAGAAAGCTATACTATCAAAATTTCTGACTCCAGTGGTTTATTAGTCAGATAGTCAGGAAAGTCTTTTTATAAGTACCTACTTATATTTATGTAGATTAGTAGTACGGATAAGTAGGTTCCCAGTAAGTAAGTATCAAACCAACAAATAAACGTTAGTACTGAGTACTGACTCATAATATTTATCGTTTTCTATAGAACACGCAGCACTGAAACCGTGATTCATGAAATTTGTAAACTTCAGCGCAAATCACTATGTAACACCGTGCATGGAACGTTATATTTTAACACATTGCTAAGACAAACACGTTTACCGAATGTTGCTGTGAGTGTTGATGGGAAGGATCAGGGTCATTCATAGAATAGAATAGAATAGAAATATTTTTTATTCAAATAAACTTTTTACAAGTGCTTTTGAATCGTCTGGCTCTACTGGTTCGGAATGCCCTTCCTGCCGAGAAGAACCAGCAAGAAACTCGGCGGTTGCTCTTTTCAAAACAAATTTACAATACAGTAAATACTATGCAATATATGCAGTGTTTCCACAATAAGGGGAGTTCCAAAAATGCATACCGACTATCTTCTATCCTAAGATGGGCAGACATAAAGTAGCCCCATTCCCGCCGGTGGAACCCGTTCACGAGCATGACGCATGACCCAGCCATTGCTACGCTCAACCATATTTGAGGGAACAGAACATAAGAAGGATCATTCATAAGAAGGATCAGGGTCATTCAGCCGGGCGACGTGATGGAGAGAGCAATACTCGCAGTACCCTTGCGAGATCAAATCGGATTTGAGACCTTTAGCAGAACCAAAGTTACCGGCATAGCTCAGCAAGTCACGAAGCCGAAGTAGAAATGGGCCGGGTACATGTTCGAAGATCTGGTGATTATTAGGGTCCCAATAGTGCTGGAGTGGCAAAGCGCAGTGTCCGCAGATCCCCCACTAAAATATGGACCGATGACATCAGATGAGTCGCAGACAAGCGGCGATAGACCGAGACCTGAAATCCATGCAAAAAAGAATACCTATAAAGAAGATAACAGCCATAATAGTAAATTATAATTATAATGTGACCAAACGAATTTCTCAAGTGAATTTCGATTGATATTCTACATTCGATGTTTTAATAGGTAAAGAAACTGGTAAAGTATAAATAAATGATGGTACCCTTTCTCCGACAAATCCTATAATTTAGGGGAAACCTAAGCCCAAGTAGGTGATACTTAACGAAATCGTTTTCAACAATCTATAGGGGAGAGACAATACAAATGATTTCTAGATTAAGATGATAGGTACTTACGTTAAGGGATCCTTACATACTTAGGAAATCACTTATGTAGGGCACCACTGCAATTTAGTCTAGTCTACAAGTTCAAAAACGTGAAAAATAGAGATAAAGGTCCTAAAAATATGAGCGATGGCTCATTCGATTCGGAATCACCTCTAGAAAAATGTTTTTGAAGGATTTTGGTGCAGGTAAAAAATTGCAATTGTTATTAACAAAATAAGATGAAAAAAAAAATGATATTCTGTTTTTTACTCAAAAAATATTAATTTGAAAAAAGCTCGTTAAAGAGGAGGAAATTTTCAATAAAAAAGTCCCCACTCCTGGAATTCTATCTCCATTATTTATAATTTTAATTTGACGTTGAAAATAGGGTTCCGCGCGGCATGCGCGCGCCGCCGCTAAAGAGAGTTCAGCAATAAAAATAATTTTTTATAACATAAAATGTGATTTTAAAAATTTGAAAAAATTCTAGTATCTTCTTAACATTTGAAAGAATCGAGCCCTGAAGAAAAAAAAGTTTAATCACCCTTTTTCAAAAAGTTATTCAATTGTTAACTAACAAATTTTTTCCCATATATAAATTTTTTTTTTCAAATTTCAATGTGAAAACAGGCATAGATAAATATTAATTGAAAAAAAAAATTTATCAACATTTTTTTAGATTTTTAATTTCTCAATAGTTATAAAAAATCATAATTAACTAATTAATAAACTTTTAAGAAAATTTTATATATATCAAAATGGCTCCACGAAGTTTAAAATTTATAAGCCAATTATTTATACCTTTCATCCCATTGTTTATGCCAATGGAGATTGGGAAAAAATTTGTTAGTTAACAATTGAATAACTTTTGAAAAATGGTGATTAAACTTTTTTCTTCAGGGCTCGATTCTTTTAAGTTTTAAGAAGATACTAGAATTTTTTCAAATTTTTAAAATCACATTTTATGTTATAAAAAAATTATTTTTATTGCTGAACTCTCTTTAGCGGCAGCGCGCGCATGCCGCGCGGAGCCCTATTTTCAACGTTAAATTAAAATTATAAATAATGGAGATAGTATTCCGTGAGTAAAAACTTTTTTATTGGAAATTACCTCCTCTTTAACGAGCTTTTTTCAAAATTGCTTAAATGTTAATATTTTTCGAGTTATTAACAAAAAACGAAATATCATTTTTTATCTTATTTTGTTAATAACAATTGCAATTTTTTACCTGCACCAAAATCCTTCAAAAACATTTTTCTAGAGGTGATTCCGAATAGAATGAGCCATCGCTCATATTTTTAGGACCTTTATCTCTATTTTTCACGTTTTTGAACTTGTTGACTAGACTAATTGGTGAAATCGGATAAGAAATCGGGTATAGTAGATACTAGATACATAAGTCCATTTTCTTTTTCGAAAAATCAGTGACGTCTGACCTCGCGTACTAGCCCTGTTCAAAGTTGTGACCTATGCTGACTTGATTCTGATAGGTAAAGGTATCGAGTAGGTACTTATATTCAAAAAATCTTCGGAGTTCAGCTGAGCTGTAGTAGGGTAGTACCTACCTAGGTAATCGCGAAGTAAATAATTGCTATAAGTACAGATTTTTAGACAGGATTTATAATATGAATTGGTTTTAAGTTTTATCTAGCTGCTGCATTTAGATGTAGGACTCGGATATAGATTGTTATTATCATAACATTATCTGATACCTTGCTTACTCATTTTCAATGACCCTGAAAAGTACTTCAAACAAGCTCCAAAACACAGTAGCTCACGTCTGCTTTGTTATTTAAAATTTAGCCCTATGCAAAACTGTTAAGGTTTAATTTTCCACCAATTGTAACGATGACATTATATTATTTTTGCTGTTTATACAGAATACCTATTAAAAGTTCATTGCTGAGGTAGGAGACTCGTTAGCTCAGTTGGTTAGAGCGCCGATGTCAATCCAGTTTATCGGAGGGCGAAGGTTCAAATCCTTCACGAGTCAGATAAGTGTAATTTTTTTTTTAAATTCTTTTTTAATTAAATTAGCTAGCCATAATTTCACCAACGTACAATAAAACCATTATCGAGCGTAAAGATATTTAGCAGGTTTTCAATACACGCCCGATTCATTCCTCGGTTAAAATGTCGCTCGACATTGGATGTCGAAATCGGCACTTAGGTACCTAGTCCTACTAAATAAACTTAATAAAGTTTATCTATGTCTATTAGTATAATTCAGTATTAATACAATTCGTCGGATACTTTTTTTTTATGTATGTTCACCGATTACTCGAAGACGCCTGAACCGATTTGGAAAATTCTTTTTTGTTTTAAAGGGTATACTTCCTAGGTATTTAAATATTATCGTTCGAGCGGTTTTTAAAATATCAACAATAATTTATGTACTTTGTAGTGGCGCGGGTGTCTGAAGTCGGTTTTTTAAAAATATTTTTTTATATTATTAAATTATTTCAAATGCCCTTCCGTCTTCGGTTTATCTGATTAACTAGGTATAACTTGGGTACCTATTACCTACTTACTACGCCTACTACGCCAATTACCACCTTCAGCTACGATCGTAGCGATCTTGCGATCGAAAGCAAACGATTTTGTAGAAGTTTTGTAATTTTTTGTTTCGGTTATGAGACCAACCGATTTTGTTATTGCGCTATAGTAGGTAATAGTCAGATGGGAAAATGAAGGTATTTTCTATACGACCGCATATAATCATTACTTTCCTATTACTATACCTACTTGTACTTACTAATATTATAAATGTGAAAGTTATTGTTGGTTTGTCCTTCAATCAAGTTGCTAGTAGCAACTGTTCAAAGGATCGTGATTTTTGCATGGATAATGTCGAGGACCTGAAAAGTGTCATAGGCTTTTTCTCCCGGGAAAACAAAGGATTCCCGTGGGATATTTAAAATCCTAACTCCACGCGGCTCTACTTTCCAAGTAATAATGTCGCTTCCATAGAGATAGGACTTTCTTTATGACATATTTTATTTTAGCTTCATAATAATGTGTTTGAAGAGAAAAGTTTACATAATAATGTGAGTTTGGGAGTAATTTCTATTTTGGGAACAATATAATATCTCTATTCCCTATATTTGTTATGGTTGTCGGTACAAAATGTACCTATTCGTACAAATACCTACTTACAGAATATCTACATTATAAAAAGGAATATTGTACCAGCGACTTCAAAGAACACGACTACTTTCACATCATTTTCACGTTGAAATGGACAAGAAAATAATATGTACCTACAGCACAATGCTCATGTCATTATTTATCAAACTACACTAATTTTCTTTGTGAAAATTGCGGTAGGTATTAATAAACGAGCTGTATTAAGTATTCATAAATACTAACGTTAGAATATCCTTTACCTACTATTTTGCTACCCATAATTTTTTTTGTTCATATTGTTTTGTCTGGGTAATCGTTTTTAGGGTTCCATACCAAAATGGTAAAAATGGAACCCTTATGGTGAGACTTTCTCCGTCCGCCTGTCCGTCCGTCTGTCCGTCCGTCTGTCCGTCCGTCTGTCACAGTCGATTATTTCAGTACCTAACTATTAAAGCTATCGACATGAAATTTGGCATAATTGTGTATAATAGTGACCCAAAATCATTGGAATAAAGAAAAATCGAAAATTATTTTTAGTTTTATTAAAAAAAGGGGGAAAAATCGAGGGTTTGAAATTTCAAAGTAAAATAACTATATCGAGTGGGGTATCATATGAAAGGCCTTTACTTGTGCATTCTAAAACAGTTTTTTATTTATTTCTATATATAATAGTTTTTGATTAATCGGCCAAAATGTCGAAAAAAATACCGTTCCCCCCCCTTATCTCCGAAGTTTACCAATCGACAAATCTGAAATAATTATGGTCAATAGAGGTTTATGTATATTTTACAGGAAAAATAAAATTAACGCGAAAATTATTTTAGTTTAATTAAAAAAGGGGGAAAATCAGGGGTTTTGAAATTTCAAAGAAAGATAATTATACCGAGTGGGGTATCATATGAAAGGCCTTTACTTGTGCATTCTAAAACAGTTTTTTATTTATTTCTATATGTAATAGTTTTTGAGTAATCGGCCAAAATGTCGAAAAAATACCGTTCCCCCCCCCCCCCCCCCCCTTATCTCCGAAGTTTACCAATCGAAAAATCTGAAATAATTATGTTCAATAGAGGTTTATGTATATTTTACAGGAAAAATAAAACCAACGCTCTAACTAGCATAGTTTTTTTTATATTAACAATAAACCTCTGCAAACAAAGTTAACGATAAATAAGCAAATTAATATAATATTATCGTTTTACTTTTACTTTTGGAGTATGGAACCCTCGGTGCGCGAGTCCGACTCGCACTTGGCCGGTTTTTTTTACAAATGAAATGATCAGCTCTTGCGTCTTATTCCGTTGCCAAAATCTTAGTTTAGATTGGGTCATACATCAACATTCAGGTGTCCAGCCGCAGACCGGGCACTTAGTTTCTATTGGTTTGAAATTATCAAAATTGTAATTATTAATAAAATAACAGCATATTATTTTAGGCCATGCTTTAGAAAAACTAGCGAATATTAAATAGTTTTAAGTTCTAAGTATACATATACTTAGCCTAGTTCATAAAATCAGTTTAAACAATTACATAACATTTATCTATTAGATTTCCTATAAACAAGGCAACAAAAAATTCCATGTTGGTATATAAAAATAATAAGTATATTGTATTATTAGTTATGTACATATTATCATATAAGCTGTCTGATTACAAGTGGCATGGAAAAAGCTCTTGATTAACAGCACGTGGGCTACCGGTAATGCTTGGACGATGTCCTTATCCTGGCACTTGTGGTTTTATGCCTTGTAATAACGTAGCTACTTGTATTTTTTGCTTTATTTAGTAATTCAACTCTTAGCTATAATATGGCACGCAGTTGTACCAGCTTGATAGGTATAATTTACTTCGCTAACGACGTGTAGTGATCATTTAGTAGAACTCATTTAAGAAAATAGCTGGCGGGAGTTGGAACTTCAATATATAGGTACCTTATTTTTAGATTTTATCTCTAACTTCAAAAAATACAAAAAGAGGAGGTTCTCAATACGACGCGTATTTTTTTTTTACTCGACTGTCGAAGTGGGCAGGGGGGGAGGTGTGATGATAACCATAATAATATGTATATATGTATGTCTACTAGTCTAGACTGTTTGACGGATGATACCATTATGAGTTGTCATAGATTCGTCTTAATTGTGGGATTGATTTTGTTTGATAAAAAAATTAAATTAGCTTGGCTATAAAACAAAACTTGCGCTTATTTCGAGTATAGGAAGGGGAGCATCAGTCATGTTAAACCATAATTAATGCACTATTTATTTCCTGAACATGGCTGATATTTTTTCTACAAAATCTTATTAGTAAGCTCCACAGATCTCAGCCTTAAGTGAAGTCTACTCAGAGGGTACACTACTCATAATTGCCCAATGCGGTAATAATCTCAAGTAGATCTTCCGACAAAGACGCGCGGGTGGCGAGGGTGGCGCCGGCGCAGCTCTGTCAGGCCTCTCTAATGCACTTCACTATGAACACATATCGAGATGTGAACGGGATCCCGTTATCAACTACACCCTTCACAGTCGGAAATTCATTCACCTTTATGAGATAACTCAATGAGGTAGACCGAAACTTTTTTACTTTTGGACTTTCAATGAAAAGGAGATTACCAATTTCTGCCTTCCGATTTGGGGAAATGCGCAGAATTACAGCTTTCACAATAAGATTTAAAAATTAAGGCCTATTTTAATTTATTATGAATTTGTTATTCCGAAAAAGGCCATGGTTTAAAATATGTAAAAAAACAGTTAGTCCATTGAAAAGTTACATTTGGGGTTGCGTTTTTTAGAGGACGCAATTTTATTTTTTTGATGTGTAGGGAGGGTCAGTGTAAAGCTGAAACCAAGTTTGTGGGGTCGCCACCCTTGTACCACGGCCGCCATCTTGAAAATAGGGGTTGAAATGGTTTTTACGATATATCTCTTAAACTATTTATCTGATAAAAAAAATTTGCTAACATTTTTTGTTGCAAATTAAATTCTCTACAACTTTGGTCCAATCTCACACACACACACAATCTCTGAGCACGTGACCACGTGGTCGTCCCAGATCCCGAGGTACCACGAGTCTGGAAACTGGTCATAGGTGCCACTTATAGTATCTCTAACCCGACTGCGTTTGCGGGATCTAGCTGGACTCACTGAAACCGAAAATAAAGGCGCGACGACGGAAGTGTAGTGAGCCCAGTGCAAGTGATTAACGCCGTTATGCGAATGGCATAAGCGTCATCCTCGTACGAAGGGCATTGACTTCAATTATTCATCTACCGCTGAGGACGTCAAACGGTCAAAGAATAATAGAACTGACTGGACGCATTCCTGCGATTTCCTCTGTGAGTCTGTGTCTGATTTATGAGGTGCTGAGTGTTCTTTTTGCAGCGATTTCTTCAATTACACACATCTTTCTGTTTTTATTTATTTATTTATTTATTTTTTATTTATTTATTTTTTGTCGTATATATTTGGATTATTATTATTTTTATTATTATTTATTTATTTCTTTTTATTTATTTATTTATTTATTTTTTTTTTTTATACAAAGCTGTCAATAATAATGTCGGATTCCTCAGACTCAGGCTCCAGAAAGCGGTCTACCAAGATGAAAGCAAAACCTTGCACACCAACAAAACGTGTGGGAACCGCTAGGGCCAGGATACCAGCGTTTCCAAAAATAAAAATCGCTGCGCAACAGGCAAGCGCTCTGGATCATACACAGACTCCAGAACCTGAATCAACACCCGTAATGGAGACAACGTACCCTCAAGAGGCCGAGCCGTCGACGGGGATTCAGATTGAAGTCGTCACGGACAGCAGCGATGGTGAGGGCTACACTGGTGGACACTTAACGTCCACTCCCGAGATGGCGCCACCAACTAGACCAAGATCGGATTCTTCCCTTTTGCGAATCAAGGCCCAGTTGAGGGCGGCAAGCGCGGCAAAACTGGAGGGTAGTATCATGCATGCCGACGAAGAAAAATCTAATGAATCAGTAGTCTCCGACTCGTCGGCTGTCGGTGGTGGTGCCCTACATGAGATGCCGCGGCTTGCTGGAGCACTCCTACAACAGAACAAAGCAAAAATGGAAGAGAGTCACACCCTCAGTAAGGCCACTCGAGAGGCTATATGCAACGGCATGCATGGCCTATATGAGATGATTTTACGGCTGACCGATTCTCGAAACCGGCATATTGCCGAAAGGGAAAAATCCAAATCCTATTATGAACATCTCATAGCTAAAATGGAGACTAGGCACGCCAGTGAACTTAAAGATCTGCAAAGTAGACAGTTAGAAAGGGAGGCTGAACTAGCGACAAATGTCCTTAAGACCTTCAAAGAGGCAGAGGCCGCTAGATTTCTCGTATATGAAATAGAGAACCGTCTCAAAGATCATGCCGTTTGGGAGCAGAAAGTAGAGACCGAACTCAAAAAACTATCGAGTTACTGGAATAACGATGCCACTCGCACTACGCCTATCGCAGAGTCGGCCACTGAAAAGGTAGCCTCCCCTGACGGTGAAGCTCTGCAGACAATCTCAGATGATATTGCAAAATTGAGGCATGAACTGCGCTTGCAGAACAGGCCGTTTACAGTTGATATTCAGCAATCAACCGAGATACAGAGGACAATGCGCTCCGAACAGTCACTCAATCCTAAAACAACCCCTGCAAAGACATTCGCTGAGGTTGTCGGATCGCCCAAATACTCAGTAATTGTGGAATCAGCTGATCCACGCCATTGCTCTGAGGATATTGTAAAACATATAAAGAGAAAGGTAGATGTCGTTGAGTTAGGTACAGGCGTTAATGCGGTTAAAAAACTTAAAAACCAAAGGGTGATATTTAGCTGCGACTCAGAATGTGGCAGGAAGGCACTAAGCCAGGCGATAACCCAGTCAGACCCAAAGCTCAGTGTGGTCAATCCAGTAACCAAAAGTCCTCTTCTAAAATTGGTCGGTGTGGCCAAGGACTTGGATGACCAAAAGCTGGTGGAGGCTGTAATAAAACAAAATCAAAAATTATTACCACAACCAAACGAAGGTGACTTATCAGCGAAAGTAGTTCGCAGAACAAAGTCAAGAAATGATTCACTCAACAACGTGATCCTAGAGACCAGTCCGCAGCTCTGGCAGGCTCTGGTGGATCAAAAGATCCGACTGGGGTACCAGGTAGTTCGAGCCCTAGACCAATCGCCAGCGACTCAGTGCTATAGGTGCCTAGGATTTAGCCATAGAGCAGCTACATGCAAGAGTGAGGTAAGATGCGGCTACTGCGCGGATAGTCACGATACACGTCACTGTCCGAATCGCAACAAGCCTCCTCGCTGTACAAACTGTGAAAACGCTGATCACCCAGCGTACTCACAGAGTTGCCCAGAATGGCAAAAGTGGGATAGAATAGCAAGAAGCGCCGTCTCTTATTGTTGAGAAGGGCTCCATGGATACATATCACAGTCTCAAAATTGTTCAAGTGAACCTCGGCCGCAGGTACGCAGCGCAGAAAGAGTGCTTAATGGAAGCGGCTAAACGCAAAATAGCTATCATAATGACCCAAGAACCCTACGTGGGAGCAAAGGGCCATACAACATGCTCTCACAGAGTGATTCAAAAGAACTCCAGTAACCCAGATAAACCAGTAAAATCGGCAGTCTTCGTTATTGACAATAGTATCGAGGTAATCCAAAATATAGATCTAATTAGTGAAAATATTGTAGCTCTAACAATCAAGCTTAAAGATCTGTATATAGGTATAATTAACGTTTATTTAGATAAAGATAAGGACATCACAGAAGACTTGAGCAAGATCGCGCAATTGATGGGCGAGCTGAAGGTAAACAGTTTTATAATCGGAGGAGACTTCAATGCCAAGAGCCCCTGGTGGGGCTGCGAGGTCGGGGACAAAAGGGGTTCGCAAGTAGTGGAAGCGTTAGCAGAGTTGGAATTAAGCGTAATAAACAAGGGGAATACTCCAACCTTTTACACCTTTAGAGGCGATAGACTCTTCAAAAGCATCATCGATATCACTCTCTGCTCTAATAACCTGCTCAACCGGGTTCAGAATTGGAGAATCGATCCTACCTTCGTTAACTTATCCGACCACAGAGCAATAATGTTCCAGGTGAGCCTCAACAAAAATCAAGCAGTAGTTGGCGTCAGAAGATCTACGAGAAGGTTTAATACCAGCAAAGCGGACTGGAGATTGTTTACATCTGTACTTAACGCGGAAATGGATGTCAAGGGCATAACGGCAGATACTATAGCAACAGTCAACAGTGCTGAAGCGTTGGAGGCCTTAGTTAACACATATGTCGAATCTATCTGCAAAGCTAGCCTAGAAGCTATCCCAGAACTGTCAAGTGCTGTTCCACTGAGCAAAACGGTTTGGTGGACAAGAGAGCTAGCGGCCAAAAGGAGGGAAGTTATTAGGAACCGCAACAAAATAAGGCACGCCAACCCTAGACGAAGACCTTTTATTGTTGAGATCTACCTACGCGAACTAGAAGAGTACAAGAAGCTCATCACGCACTCTATAACAACTAGCTGGAGATACTTTTGTGCTAGGCAGGAAAAGGAGACGATGTGGTAAAGTGTCTACAGGGTGATACGAAAATGCACAAAATCTGGAGAAGACAAACTTCTCAGGTCACCGATTAATAGGCAGATCTTAACTCCAATACAATCAGCAGAGCTTCTCGCAGAGACGTTCTATCCTCATGACGATCCCAACACCGACTCAGAAGGACAAAAAGAATGTAGGTCCGCAGCCAAAGCATTGGTAGAAGAGCTAGGAAACCAAGACCATCCCTCCAACAGTCTGTTGCGATTTACCCGAGAAGAAATCGAAACAGTTCTAAACAGCATGAGTTCCAAAAAGTCTCCCGGGGAGGACGGACTATCAGCGGACATATGTCAGAAAGCGTTCCTCGCAAACTCGCAGATACTTTTAGCATTGTATAACCAATGTTTGACACTGGCATATTTTCCAGTAATTTGGAAGTCAGCTCTTATCAGAGTTATCCCTAAACCAAACAGAGACGATTATTCAGAACCAAAATCATATCGACCAATCGGTCTGCTCCCTGTGCTCGGGAAGATTCTTGAGAAAATGTTCACCAATCGGATTATATGGCAAATAGGCAAGGAAGGCACATTAAATAGAAGACAGTATGGCTTTATGCCACAAAAAAGCACTGAAGATGCCCTTTACGATGCAGTGGAACTAATTCGCACAGAGGTAATCGGAAAGAAAATCGTTGTAGCAGTATCGCTAGATATCGAAGGGGCCTTTGATAACGCCTGGTGGCCAGCTCTTATTAAACAGCTGGACAGATTAAGGGTAAACTCCTCCCTAATAAGACTAGTCAACAGCTACTTATCGTCCCGATCAGTTACTGTCAGGTACGCAGGCGAAGAAGTACACCGGACCACTAATAAAGGCTGTATTCAGGGCTCCACATGCGGTCCTCTATTGTGGAATGTGTTACTAGATTCTTTGTTGGTAACTACTGAACATCACCAAGTACACATACAGGCTTTCGCAGACGACATACTACTAATCGGATGGGGGACAACAGGACCAGAGGTAGAAAAGAATATAAATGAGGCATTAGTTACCATAACAAAATGGGGCAAGCATAATAAACTGAGATTTGCACCCCACAAAACGCAGACAGTACTTTTCACCAGGAAGCGAAAGTATGACCAGCCAAAACTCCGAATGGATGGCATTGAACTAAAATTCGGCGAAAGCTTGAAAGTTCTCGGCCTCAACATTGATAGAAACCTGAACTTCTCCAAACACTTGGATCAGATAACACTGAAGGTGGCTAAACTCTACAAAATTATCACAAGATCAGCAAGAGCTCAGTGGGGTCTAAACTCTGATATCATAGCAACAATTTACAGTGCAGTGATTGAACCCACTATCCTATATGCAGCAAATGTATGGGGGGCAAAAAGCCATAAAGCATACATGCGCAAAAAGCTGGACAAAATAACCCGCATGTTTGGCCTGATGATATGCAAAGCACATCGCACCGTATCACTTATGTCGTGCGCCATCCTGGCAGGAATTCTGCCCCTTGACCTCAGGGCAGCCGAACAAAGGGACATATACGAGATTAAAAGGGGCAAGGTTCTCCCAGACCTACCACGTTGCCAGATGGAAAGGCCGATAAGCCCCTTCAGCTTACCTCACCCAGCTTCAAGGCAACGCTTGACGTTTGACTCCATCAACAACGCAGAAGAATTAGAGGCGGTAGAGGATGATTGGCCAAGAATATATACTGACGGGAGCAAGATTGGGGGGGGGAGTTGGAGCAGCTGCAACCATATGGAAAAATAACGCAGAAATGCATTTTATCA
The DNA here is from genome assembly GCA_029955525.1 of Oeneis ivallda. Classification (NCBI taxonomy): domain Eukaryota; kingdom Metazoa; phylum Arthropoda; class Insecta; order Lepidoptera; family Nymphalidae; genus Oeneis; species Oeneis ivallda. The sequence goes on from JARPMR010000003.1 coordinate 24,092,832, forward strand.
CCATCTCACTTGCTGGTTATTGTTCAGTGTACCAGGCTGAGCTAGTCGCCATACAGGGGGCCTTGGAAGCCATGGAACGAAACAACGTAGTGCGGAAGGCTCATATCTTCTCAGACTCCAGGTCCGCTTTGGAGAGCATAGCAAACCCAAACAACTTACACCCTCTAGCGGCTGATCTCCACGCTCGCATCTGCGCTATAAGTGAAAATGGAGGGGAAGCAAGACTTCATTGGATCCGGGCACACGTAGGTATTCCCGGGAATGAGCGCGCTGACGAACTAGCTAAGGGTGCGGCTCTAAACCACAATGTACGCACCAACCTACGACCGACTCCCTTTGTCCTCAGCCAAGCGGCTCATCAGGGGCCCAACTCTCAAAGCCTGGCAAGAACGATATAGCACAGCAACAACTGGAGCCGTCACGAAATTATTTTTCCCTGAAGTCCAAGAAGCTTTCAAGACTTTGAAAAAGATCACGCTAAATAATACTATGGCTCAGTTGTTTACGGGTCACGGTGGATTTAAAAGCTACCTTTTTAGATTTAAGCTTGCTCCCAGTCCATTCTGTGTTTGCGATGAGACTACCGTCGAAACATTAGAACACATACTCGTAGCATGTCCAAGGTTCGCTAACGAAAGGCTTGACTGTAAGCACATTGAATCTAATAATATATGCGCGCTGGTCAAGGACGAAGATTGTCGGGACGCTTTCCTGGGCTACGCTGTTGGAGTGGTCAGGAAGGCGGCAAGGGCTAACGGTTCCACCATTTAGACATAGGTTAGGTTAGTTTCTAGTTAAGTTAGGTACCTAATTAATAAAAAAAAAAAAAAAGTCAGACTTAAAGGTTGCTACATAATCGAAAGTAGCAGTATATAAAATATTAATAAAAAAAAAAAAAAAAAAACAACTTTGGTCCAGTAAGTTTTTGCCGTAAATTTTCGCTTATAACTTTTTTATTTATAGTTCATAAATAAAAAAGTTATAAGCGAAAATGTTCAGAAATTCGAGAAACAATAACTGATGACACATTATTAGTACACACGTATAATTATGTATAGTTAACAGTACTGAAAAATAGTACTCACTTCAGAGCGCTGTAAAACCTTAGCCATTGACTTAATGAAAAAATGTTGCGTATAAAAGTTGTTCCTCAAAAAACGATCTACAAAAATGGTCTGACATCATTTTTTCGTAAAATGATTAAAAAAAAAGTTATATCGAAAAATATAAATTTTTTCTCGAATTTCTGAACATTTTCGCAAACTTTTTTATTTATAGTTCTACGACAAAAAGTTACTGGACCAAAGTTGTAGAGAATTTAATTTGCAACAAAAATATTCACAAATTTTTTTTAACAGATAAATAGTTTAAGAGATATATCGTAAAACCATATCGTAAAAACCATTTCAACCCCTATTTTCAAGATGGCGGCCGTGGGACAAGGGTGGCGACCCCACAAACTTGGTTTTAACTTTACACTGACCCCCCCTACACATCAAAAAATAAAATTGCGTCCTCTAAAAAACGCAAGGTAAGGCCTAAAAAATGTAACATTTCAATGGACTAAGTGTGTTTATTGCTTTCGCTTTCCTCCTTTCATCGAATCATTTTTAAATAAACATTGCTTTATTTTGCTGCTGTCATTTTGGTATCATTGCGGTTCTGAGTTCCTCGTTCTCGTGTTTTATTTAATAAAATTAATATTTTCGTTGCGTACCTCGTAATTCCTAGTTCCATAGTACCTACTGTGTGATTATTGTGTTCTACTTCTAAAAACCATTGTTATTCTATACGGACTGACATCTAAGGCTAAACCTGATTACCATTGCTGTCCATAAAGGTTTCATCTTTTATAGAGAAACATTCCGCCTAGATGACGTCGAATAGTAGAAAACCATTTTTTTACATTTTAAACTTGATAAAAAAGTGCATAGCGCCATCTGGTATCGAAAGAGTTATCTCTATTATCTGGTTATTTAGTGAAACTTTTCTTTATTTTTCTCAGTTTTCAGAGCCTTTAGACCCCTGATTTTTTTTTATGTGAAAACTATTGAAAATATAACAATCTTTGCTGCACATTGATTTTTGACACCTAGGCAAGCGTCCATAGTTCAACTGGTCATGTCTCTAGAGGGTATTCATGCTCAACGTTTAAGTATGAATTGTTTATGTACCTACTACTACAAAATTATTTGTTTCACTTAGGCCAACCTGTAGCTCTTATGACAAGTCATGACTCTACCACCGGTTCGGAAAGCGGATTCTGCTGAGAAGAGCCGGCAAGCATCGTGGTTAACTTTGACATAAACCATTTTCATTCGAGAGGAGCCAAGAAGTTGGCCAGCAATGGGATGAAGTGATGATGCATGGACTCTCAATGAAAATTTCTAGAAGGCATTCATACCCAATGATCATGTCCTTAGATGATTGAATTGTTTATGGACTCGTGTTCTACCACAGTCAAACACAGTTTTCAGTCAGCCTCAGGTTCAGGTACCTACTTATCTACGCACGCAGAGGCGGAGAATCTGAAAATTTTTCCAGTTGGTAAATATTTTTTTTCGTACATTCATCTCTACATCTCTATGTGTCATAATCATCATCAGCAGCAACGGCTCACTACTGAGCGCAGGTCTCCTCTCAGAGATGGTTTATAGGCCATTGTCCACCATGCTGGCCCAATGCAAATTGGCAGACTTCACACACCTTTGAGAACATTATGAAGAACTTGACGCTTTGACGCTTACAGAGTAGGTACTCCAATACATCTCACCCCGTTATAGGTATTTGAAAGGTTTTGTATCAATCCGACTAGTAGGTACATTTTAAATTATAAAAAACCTACGTTGGTATGGCAACTCGAAATTACGGGTGATCAGTTACTTATTGAGGCTCGTAAATATGTACTGTGGGATACCTAATGACGCGAAATATCGCCAAATTTTCCGTGATATAACGCAAACTAAGTAAAATTTAATGATGGAATTTCCATTGCCACTCTGCGCTAATGGCTTCTTATGCTGTAGAAGGTACCTACCTATATCGCTTACGCAAGATGGTAAAGTACGTCATTTAAACATGATTATGTAAGCTAACAGAGACAAACATTGCAAAGTCTCATTTCTTTAGAGGCTCAATAGCGCAAAGGTTAAAAGCTGTGGACAGAAAATTGAAAGGTCACCGGTTCGATCCCCACCCATTTCACCATGTATTTGTCCCACTCTAAGCTTTCCGCTTATTTAGAGAGAAAGGTAAAATATTAGCCAAGTTCAGCTTGGCAATATTCTTAATTTAAAATAGATGGTGCAAACGTTAGTTTTATTTTGGTAGCAGGGTCATTTGTCACAGTAATGTCAAGTTTGTATGTAACTTCGTCTCTGCTCGGTTATTTACTCACTTGGCTCTATCAAGTACTCCGTAATACCTCAATTAAGTATAATTTTCTCCTGAACATCCGCCTAATTAAAGAATCTTGATATTAAGGATGGCAGAATGAATGTTTAGGGAGCACCGATCTCACTAGTCAACGGGAGACCTGCAGCTGTGGGATTGAAAATTGATTGATACAGTGTATAAGCCGGGCGCAGAAAATTTACCGATGACTGCCCCTCCCGCCTCCGCCGACCGCGACCCGCGCTCGCCTAGTTACCGTACTAGAACCATCGACACGTGACCACCGTGACGTCATGACTCATCGGCAAACATTCTGCGCGCGGCTAATACCGTTCGCAATCACCTCAGCCGGTGTATTCTCTAAAATTGATTGCATCAGTGTACTCTCCCGCTATTGGTTAAAATGCATTGATGCAGCAAGAACGTCATAAATTCAGCCAATTAGATAAAAAACTTTGGGAACTCCTGCTTTAGAGGAAGCTTGTATTCATGTGCATAAGCGTGTAAGCGTGTATGTTATTATCTATAAGGGTGTAGCGTGAATTCTAATCCGTAGAGCGAAGGAGCGATCAAGAACGTTGCGTCGACTTGGCTATTCATCGTTTCTGTGATCGTTTCCTCTAAAGTAGGGGTTCCCAAAGTTTTTTATCACTCCTCCTATCCTTTCAGAAGGGAGGCGTGCTTAAAAACTTTGGGAACCTTGCTCTAAAGCATTAACGAACGAATAGAAAGAGAATAGGTAGTTACGACAATAGATATGTAATATGGCTAGGGGACCTGGTCGGTCTTATGTATATCTCGCTATGGGTTGAAATGCATTGTTGCAGCAACATCGCCATGAATTGAGCCAATCACAACAATGGAGACTGTAAATACACATACTTACATAATATGTATTATATAAATACATAGTATGTAAATATACATACTATGTATTTATATATAATATATGTACCTACTACCTACTGTCAACATAATAATAACTATTAGTAGGGCGCGTGGGTGCGCGGCCCGCAAGCGGACCGCGGTTTTTCTACTCGTCAAGTAGACTTTCAGGTCCTGATCATTTTCTACCAAAAAACCACTCTTCTATTTTTTAAACTCCCTGAGATAGATACCTATGAAATTCTTATAGCTGCCATCTTGAATCCGCCATTTTGAATTTTTTTTCAGCTCACAACCAATTGGATGAGGTTTCGAGTATTTTTTGTTTGAGCACCTCCCACCTATCTTCAATACTCTGGCCGTGCTCCTCACCCACCTTCCAAATCCTCGATCATCATATCTCATCATTTTTCAAAATGGGAATTCTTCTATAAAAATAAATTTTGAAAAGGAACCGTATCAAAGTCTTGCATAGTTCCCAACTTCTAGTCTTCTCAATATTCGCCATATATTTTGTATGGAAAAAAAAACCCGCCATCTTGATTTTTTTTTCTATTTATCAAATAGACCTTTGGGTCCTGATCATCTTTTGCCAAGAAACCACTCTTCCATCTTTTATACTCCCCGAGATAGACACCAACGAAATTTGTATGGTGGCCATCTTTTTTCCGCCATTTTGAATTTTTTTTCAGCTCACTGCGAATTGGATGAGGTTTCGAGTGACATTTGTTCGAGTACCCCCCACCTATCTTCGATACCCTGGCCGTGCTCCTCACCCGTCTCCGAAATCCTCAATCATCAGCTCTCTCCATATTTTTCCTCCGAATGAATTTTTGTCTTCTACACGAAACCATCAGTGAAAAAAAAAATTTTCATACAAAATTTTACAGGAGAGGTGATCAATGAGTGAGTGAATCAGCACGAGCAGCTATATATATATTAATAATAATATATACTAACTTTGTATGTATGTTTGAATTTATTTATGTTCCACCCACGGAATAGTTAAGAAGACAGTAGATACCGCCTAAACTACTAAACCGATTTTGATGAATGAGCGTGTCAATAATTATCAAATGGTCCGACATAGGCTACATTTTATTGGCTTTGGGCTTTGGCTGATGTCACATCTATTTCTTACACTATCTTACACTTACTTGAGACGATAGATGACATCGGACATTATTTTCTACCACACTGATTATAATAGGTACCTACTATCGCACTTTTATATTGTATTAATCCAGCCCCAGATAATAACCTATTGTCTATATATATCGCACCTTTCATAGCGGGTAAAAACGATCGCACCGTGAAAAGGTTTCATGGGTCAACGCGTATACTGCTACATGACTAGTTGACTACCTGCCCACGGACAGGTGAGGGCAGGTGAGGGTAGGTGAGGGCAGATATATGCTCACTGCGCGAGAGAACTCGGATCTCAGCTGGATAGCTTTGTATGCCTTGCGATTTTATGATATGTAAGTAATTAACCCTCTGAAATGATTAATAGGTAAAAAGGTATTATTAGGGTTCCGTACCCAAAGGGTGCCAACGGGACCCTATTACTAAGCCTCCGCTGTCCGTCCGTCCGTCCGTCCGTCCGTCTGTCAGTGGGCTATATCTCTTAAACCGTAATAGTTAGACAGTTGAAATTTTCACATATTGTGTATTTCTATCGCCGCTATAACAACAAATAATAAAAATTAAATTAAATTAAAAAAATTAAATTAAAATATTTCCATGGGTAAGTACATGGAAATATTTTAATTTAATTTTTTTTAACGGAACCCTGAAAGAGCGAGGCCCGACTCGCACTTGGCCGATTTTCCTACTAATATTATAATAATGTAAAAGTTTGTAAGGATGGATGGATGTTTATTACTCTTTCACGCCACAAGGAATGCACTGATTTGGCTGGGAATGGAGATAGCTCACATCCAGGATTAATCCATAGGCAACTTTTTATCCCAGAAAATTAAAGGGTTTCCACGGGAATTAAAAAACATTAATCCAAGCGGACGAAGTCGCGGGCATCATCTAGTATTCTAGTGTAATATATTTTGTCAGCGTTTCACCGGGAGTTAGGTTTTTTCCAAATTAGACAAATTATTTGTCTATTATTTTTCTCAAAAAAGTAGAATAAAGCACTTGTATCACTCGTAGAAAGTGGGATTCCGCTGACTTTATGTACTATTTCAGTTCAGTTTCAGCTTTTCTATTAACAAAAAATTACGTTGTATAGTGTAATGTATATAATTATAATGGAGCTACTAAACCTCATATTATAAGCCTCAATAGCCTAAAGCCTCCCAAAGCCCAACGGTTAAAGGTGTGGACTGAAAACCGAAAGGTCGAATGTTCTATCCCCACCCGTTGCAATATTGTCGTACCCACTCCTAACACTAGCTTCTCACTTATTTGGAGGGGAGAGGAGAACATGAGTAAAGTCCTCGTTTACAAAAAAAAAATTGGTACAGTCTATTTATGACGCCATGTCTTTTTTTTTTATTATTCGATGACAAGCTAGTCCTTGACTGCGATCTCACCTGATGGTAAGTGACGATGCAGTCTAAGATGGTAGCGGGCTAACTTGGAAGGGGTATGGCTGTGAACATTCAACCCGTACCCAATTAGTTTCTACACGCCATCGTGCCGGAACGCTAAATCGCTTGGCACGTCTTTGGCGGTAGGGTGGTAACTAGCCACGGCCAAAGCCTCCCACCAGACCAGACCAGAGACAATTCAGAAATTATAAATACCCAAATTGACCCCGCCGGGAATCGAACCCGGGACCTCCCAGTTATAAGACAACAGCGCTCACCACTGAGCCAGGGAGGTCGTCAAAAATGTCTATAGTTATACATCTATACATATAATAAAACTGTAACTGGAAGATTTCTGTACATTTAATATATTTTGAAAATTTTAATTGGGGGATGCTTTACTATCGATACTGAGCCCAAAACAGATTTTTATTTAATTTTTGTCTGTTTGTTTGTCCTTCTTTCACGTAATAACTACCGCACAGATTTCTACAAAATTTTATACCGTGGTAGCTTATTACTCGGGTCAACATCTAGGCTACTTTTTATCCCGGAAAATCAAAGAGTTCCCGAGGGACTTTAAAAACTAAATCCACGCGGACAAAGTCGCGGGCATCAGCTAGTTATTTAAATATATGTACATACCTACAATAGCTAATCTACGACCATTAACGATAAACACGATAAATGCCCACTTATTTTCCGCCTGAAGACAAATTACGAACTCCCTATTGATTTCCCTGCTCTAATGCAAATCGACTGGCGAGGACAAAGGGCTGTGTAAACAACGAGATGTAAACACTTTTGAATACTTCCAGATTATTCAATAGAAAAGCTTCGCGTTACGGAATACCTATTAAAAATGTTTTTTATGAGGCAAAATTGGACGTACCTTCGCGAATTTCGTAGAGTTGTTTACACTTTACACAGAAAAAGCGTTCGAAAAAAATGGCAATACTCTTTATTTTTTTTCTTCTTTGTTCTGGTTGTTATGCTCGCGACTTCGCATGCCTGGGAGTCAGGTATTTTTTTAAATCTCGCGGGAACCTTTTGTTTCTCCAAGACAAAAAGTTCAACATAGGTACCAACAAACAAAATACACTTGCGCATAAATTAAATCGGTTACACTTCCGTATAATTAAACGGTTAAAGGTACGGACTGAAAACTGAATGGTCGCAGGTTCGAATCCCACCCGTTGCACTATTGTCGTACCCACTCAACTAACACAAGCTTTCCACTTATTTGGAAGAGAGAGGAGAATATTAGTAAACTTCAACTTGGCTGATATTCTTTTGTAAAAAAAAATAACCTGAATTCATTGGTAAACTAAGATTCGATACAAGTTACAATTCCTATCCAAAATCGTTTTCCTACCTTTCTACCTACCTAAGACAATATTGAGATTAATAAGTCAAGTTCAAGTTACAAACAAATATTTAGCATAAATGCTTAATAGCTATTTATGCAACTGCATCGTAATGAGGGTCATTTTAATTCGAGTGCTGTTTTTTGATACGAGGCTTGCCGAGTATCAAAATAGGATAGTACGAGAATTAAAATGACTAATTACGATCAGTTGCATACAAGATTTTATCTACGACAAGGAAAATAAAATCATTAACAAAACAATATACGCCGTAGTAGGCTCAATAAAGTAACAAAAAGTAACTCCGTAAGCCGCCACCAGCCGCCTGTGGCGCCTCTGTCGTATGAACAGTATACAAAAGTGCCAGAACTCAGAGCCTTAGCTTTAGGTATCCCGTATCCTATTTTAAGAAGATAACCATTTCGATTCAGCTCCCATACAACGAGCTGCATCGAAATGAGAAGCAAAACCGAAAGAGGGTTCATTTCGATTCAGCTGTCAAATTCGAAATTGGAACTTTTCGATGCTGGAGTAGATAAAATTACTTTTCTACACTACCTAAGACAATATTGAGATTAATAAGTTCAAGTTACAAACAAATATTTAGCATAAATGCTTAAAATAGACAGACAGATAAAATTATACCTACAGACGTGACGTAATATACAGAAAATATTAATTAAAACGGGCAACTGTTATACATAAATACCAATGAGTACCTAACCAGTCAGAGCCTTTGATGTAAATGCAGTATTTATTAAATTACGTCTCATTACTGGTACGGAAAGCTCAGGTAATTGATTCAATACCTGCTTGGCGCGTAGGTGGCGTGGGCCGGTTGCCATGGCGACGCCCACGCGACCCCCCTCTCCGCTCTTTCCCCTCGCACCTCCCCCTCTCTGCGTTGACCCGGGAGACCTTGACCCTTGAGGCTTCACAGCTGACAGACGCGTAGGAACCGCGTGCCGCCCGCCCTAACATGGAAAACATGAACACATCCGCCCTGAAAGTAGGTATGCCTTGAAATGAACGACGGCGCTTTTCATAAGGATTACCTAAGCATAATATTTTACTATTTACCCACCTCAGAACTGTAAAATACAGTAAAACCTACTTTACCAAATTGTTAGAGTTTGGTTAAAATTCTTATCAAAGAGGATAGTTCCATACAAACTTTCAAAATACTCCACATAAGTATTTTATTCGTAGCAGGGGCGAAGAAATATACATCTTCGGAAATAAAATACTTAATTACCTACCAAAGGTACCTATTATATTCTGTGCCATAGTTTTATTACCCGCTCTCGAAGAGTCGTATGTCCAGCAGTGCACGCATACAGGCTGATGGATGGATGGAGCCGCTACGCGTGCGTAGCTAAACTAAATCTATGATATTTACATTAAGTACATGATAATATATTGCAGGAATGTGAGTAGGTATTGAAATGATCGCCATAAAGTACGACCTGTACCGCCTGCATCCAGCGGCGGTCTACCATACTGCGCCTCCCTGTGCGGGGTCACCATTCCAACACCTTGGTACCCCGACGATCCTCAGTTCTTCAAACTATGTACCCGCCCATTTCCACTTCAGCTTTGCGACTCGAGCTGTGTCCGTACCTAACTTGAGTTTTCCTAGCTCATGTCTTATTTGATCTCGCAGAGATACTCCGAGCATAGATCTCACTGCATCGCCCGCTGAGCGACCCTGAGCCTCCTTATGAGGTCCTTAGTGAGCAAAGTCGCAGACATTAGCTAGTACTTACCAATGACTGATCCCTTTTGCCGAAGCGGACATTATTTTTTTAAAGAATATCAGCCAAGCTAAACTTGACTAGTATTCTTCTTTCCCCTCCAAATAAGCGGAAATCTTGTGCTAGGAGTGGGTACGGCAATAGTGCAATGGGTGGGAATCGAAACGGCGACCTTTCAGTTTTCCGTCCGCACCATTAACCGTTGGGCTATTGAGGCTTTTAATCATTATACTCAATCTAAAGAATAATTATAAAAAAATACCTTCAAGATTTTCAATCATACAAACCGACTACTCCCTAGGTAGTAGGTACTTTTGATCTCCTACGGCGTACAAAAGGTTCTCATTGTAAAGGCCTTGACTTCAATACGCCAGAATTGTCCTCACATTCTATAAACTCTTGTTCGATAGAAGGATACAGTAGGCAGTACCTATGAATTTGCGATGGTTTTCTGCAAAGGCTATTCACTAAATAAAACCTTATTTTTGGATAAATATTTTATCTTTTCTTGATTCTAGTTAAAAGAAATCTCTTTGGCAATCGAAGTTTCTCTGAAATCACGTGGTCAGGGTTGAATGAACTCAACTCAGGGTTGAACGTGAGTTTTTTTCTTTTTGTTCATTGCAAAGTTGTTTGTGAAGAGTATTGGGCGGTTCGCAAACTGCCCTAGAAGCAGCATCAGGCCAAGGATACTAATTATTATTGCAGTGACATCTTATCTTATCTTACTAATATTATAAATGCGAAAGTGTGTTTTTTTTGTTGGTTTGTCATTCAATCACACTGCAACAGAGCTGTGGATCGACGTAATTAGGGTTCCATACCAAAATGGTAAAAATGGAACCCTTATGGTGAGACTTTCTCCGTCCGTCTGTCCGTCCGTCTGTCACAGTCGATTATTTCAGTAACTATTAAAGCTATCGACATGAAATTTGGCATAATTATGTATAATAGTGGCCCAACATCATTGGAATAAAGAAAAATCGAAAATTATTTTTAGTTTTATTAAAAAAAGGGGGAAAATCGGGGGTTTGAAATTTCAAAGTAAAATAACTATATCGAGTGGGGTATCATATGAAAGGCCTTTACTTGTGCATTCTAAAACAGTTTTTTATTTATTTCTATATATAATAGTTTTTGATTAATCGGCCAAAATGTCGAAAAAAATACCGTTCCCCCCCCCTTATCTCCGAAGTTTACCAATCGAAAAATCTGAAATAATTATGGTCAATAGAGGTTTATGTACATATTTTACAGGAAAAATAAAAGCAACGCGAAAATTATTTTAGTTTGATTAAAAAAGGGGGAAAATCGGGGGTTTGAAATTTCAAAGTAAGATAACTATACCGAGTGGGGTATCATATGAAAGGCCTTTACTTGTGCATTCTAAAACAGTTTTTGATTTATTTCTAGATATAATAGTTTTTGAGTAATCGGCCAAAATGTCGAAAAAAATACCGTTCCCCCCCCCCTTATCTCCGAAGTTTACCAATCGAAAAATCTGAAATAATTATGGTCAATAGAGGTTTATGTATATTTTACAGGAAAAATAAAACCAACGCTGTAACTAGCATAGTTTTTTTTATATTAACAATAAACCTCTACAAACAAAGTTAACGATAAATAAGCAAATTAATATAATATTATCGTTTTACTTTTACTTTTGGAGTATGGAACCCTCGGTGCGCGAGTCCGACTCGCACTTGGCCGGCTTTTTTTTTGCATGGGTATAGTTGAGGTCCTGAAGAGAGACATCTAAGGCTACTTATCCCGGGAAATCAAACAGTTTCTGCGAGATTATAAAAAACTAAAATCCGCGCGGACGATCCGAAGTAAGTAGTAACAGAGTAAGTAGTAACGAGCATCAGCTAAGTAGTTGGTATATTATAAGTATGCTTATTTTGTTCACCATCATTCAAGTCAATGAGATAGGTACATTGAAGTAAAGTACTTACATGGGGGTTACTTTTTTCCATTTATTCCATCCACCTTTCCACATTAATGTGTGCAATGGTTTATTCTTAATTAAAATCAGATTTATTTTTGTATAAATTATCAAATTGTTTAATTCATCGATGACTCTTTCGCAGTGTTGCTACAATCTATTTTTCAAATTACCTAAAACAAAGTGGTTATATTCTCATGGAGTTTACCCATGTCAACTGACCTTACCAAGACCTAAAAACAAATATATTATAAGACCAATGATATATTTAAAGCTTTTCCGGCAGTTAAGAAGATCCAAGAAAAGCCCGTCCCAAAGGGGGAACTTGCCGTAATTTTTTTACAAAACATTTCCATAAAGTCGTCAGCGGAAGAAAACTTATAAACTTTCGTTGGTTAAGTAAGACGTAGACTTACAAAGTTCCTTTGCAATCTTACTTAGCAGTAACTTCGATTAATTTTAGAGGCAATATTTTATTGTGATTTGGTAGATTTATCGCAACGAGTCGGTAAGTAGGTATTTTTACCTTTCATAACAAGTGTAAATTAAAATTTTTATTTTTAAATACAAGCTTTTAGTAGCTACATCATTAGACTCTAGATATCATCTAGGATCAGAGTTCTTGTCATGACGAATCAAACGAGCCCAAATTCGATGGGGTTACATCGTTTTATTACAGAGTTCCGATAGCCATCTTCCGTCTCCATCATCAGATCAGCTCCATGTCACAATAATATTGCATTGTCATCCGATTTACACATAGGTACATGCAAAATTTCAGCTCAATCCGAAACCGGGAAGTGGTTCTAATTCATCATGCAAGATTTGACCCAAACAGACAAATAAATAAACTGGTCAAGCTAAATAAAAGCTTGTAATAATAAAAACACGTGGCGTGCCTTTGAACGCAGCTTGAGTTTATTGAAAAGGAAAGTAACCCTATGACAGCTATAAGTAGGTACCCACTACCCAGTCTATTGTTCTCCTCCTATGAGTTGTTTCTTGCAGAAAGGCGTAGGATGTTGACAAAATAAACCTACAAGTGAAAAATTAAACATAATACGTCGTAAGCGCCCGGCTACGTTTGTCGGTTACGCGTTTCTCCGAAATTATTTCTGAGTTATATAGGTCATCATTTTTAGGGTTCCGTACCCAAAGGGTACCAACGGGACCCTATTACTAAGCCTACGCTGTCCGTCCGTCCGTCCGTCCGTCCGTCCGTCTGTCAGCGGGCTGTATCTCGTAAACCGTAATAGATAGAGAGATGAAATTTTCACATATTATGTATTTCTATTGCCGCTATAACAACAAATAATAAAAATTACATTAGGTATATAAAAAAAATTAAATAAAAATTTTCCAAGGGTACATGGAAATTTTTTTTTTAACGGAACCTTAAAAGAGCGAGGCCCGACTCGCACTTGGCTGATTTTTTTTAACCCCGACAGGTTAAATTGATAACACGAACAATCAGCAATTTCAAATGTATAGCGATATTGCTGTAACTAGCCAGGGCCGAATAGCGATAAAAAAACAAAGAATACTAGAATAGAAATATTTTATAAAAAAAAACTAAAAAAACTTAAAATGGGTCATCATTTTTTAACCACGACAGGTTAAATTGATAACACGAACAATCAGCAATTCCAAATGTGTAGCCATATTATTGCTAACTAGCCAGCCCCTCTAGCCCACAGAACATTACCCTTAGCCGCTCTAGCCAAGTTACACTTCGTTGTATCGTTTCTATTTCTAAGATAAGTACCTACCTAGTTGTCACTTGGAAGTTTTGGCTAGGGCTCGACTAGATGGCGCTGCAGCTGACCACAGGCAGAAGTTTATTGATAATATTTCGCGGCATTTTGTATTTATTATAATAGTTTTAAATGCTAAAAAAAACAATACAGAATGTCACGAAATATTATCAATACATTTCTTTCTTGGTCAGCTGCAGCGCCATCTAGTCTATCCCTAGCCAAAACTTCAAGTGACAACGATCGTAGAAAGAGAAACGATACAACGAAGTGTAACTTGGCTACAGGGGCAGGGCCGAATACCGAAAAAAAAACAAAGAATAGAAATGTTTTATATAAAAACGAAAAAACTTAAATTTATGTCTGACTCGTGAAGGATTTGAACCTCCGCCCTCCGATGGTCAAGAATATTTGTATATCGGCGCTCTAACCTACTGAGCTAACGAGTCTTGTCCAAAATGTTATAAATTTAGCACTAGTCTCTTCAAAATGACGTCAACACATCAATGATATGCTTTTAAAATAAACTCTATGCACTTAGATTTAAGTTTTATATTAAACAAAACTGGATCTCTGATATCGATCGTGGGTAGAGCGTATGGCTCACTCCAAGGCCCCACACTATTTATTTATGACCTTGACCCAGGTCCGGAACTGGATGGGTTTGTAACCTTTGTAAGTCGAAATTCGATTCATCACCTAAGTCCTAAGTACTTTCATCCGGCTTTGAATCTATGTAAATAAAAATGAAAAAGCACTGTTCGTTGGTAAGCGAAGGAGGACGGCTGGATCATTTATGCTATTTTTTGAAAGAAAAGAAAAATTGCCATAAAAGAAAAGGACGATAGTTTATATATTAATATAATATATAATAGTTTCGCCAAGTCCGCCCGACGCGACTGTCCGTCTAAGCTACCACGGTATAAAATTTTGTAGAAATCTGTGCGGTAGTTTTTACGTGAAAGAAGGACAAACAAACAGACAAAAAAAATTTAGCTTCTGTTTTGATATCTGTATCTTGAACACAATTAGAAGCAAAAACCCTTTTTTGAATCTATTTCATGTAGGTACAGAATTGGTTTCGTTTCTGTTTTATTATATTATGTATAGATTTTTATTTTTATTTTTATGTTTATTTATTTTTTATTATTAATGTTAAGTAGTAATTAAATAAACATTAATAATAAAAAATAATAAATTATAATAGTAGTAAACTACAAAACAATCGCTTCCCCACCGACGTAGCCCCACGCACGACGCAGCGGGGGGTGCAACGTGCCATCCCCCGGACGGCTGTCTACCCCCGCCCTTACCTCAACCCTGCGCTACAGCTCAGCAGAGATCACTATACCACGCTATACCTACTATATATACCACACGTTCAATTTAAGTTGGCCGCTACCTCCTTTGCGTTTCCCCGCACCGCACCTCTTTGTCAGACCCATTTAGTACCTACAGATAGCAACATACCGCTCGGGATTGTCAGTACCGTGTTTTTTCAAACTTTTGTTTTGTTACGGTTTTTAAATTGTTTTATTTTAAGTACTTAGTTATTGTTGTTTGGTTACTATTGTTTATTTGCGCACATTATTTATTTGGCTTTCTTCGAAGAGGAGAAAAATAAGAAATTAAAAATCACACCCTTCGACATTCAAGACGCCATTGCCATGAAAAGCATTGCCAGAAAAGAAAACTTCCGTCACAGTCGTGGTAACAGTAAAAAATACAATCATTTTGTTTTTTATGTCAACGCTACAGTATGACGTCATTTTGTAACGGTTGTCGGCGGCTAACTTGAATCGAATCGGTAGTGCATGGCTTATCTTAGATTTTTTATACAATAATTGACTTGTATAAAAATTAGTAGCATGTAGTAAGGTGGTAGGTAATTCGTCTAACAAAACTCATTCTTTTTCTTTTATTGAACCTCAAAACGCTTAACGCACAAAATAAGTATGTAAGCACATTAAGTACAAGCAGTTACAGCCTTACAGGTAGGTAGGATGATAAAGAGGGTTTTTCTGTAATACTTTTAGGTATAGTTTGCTTCTTCACAAGCGTATTAAAAAACGTAATAATATGATTACTGACTGACTTCTTTAAAATTAATATAAACACTGGACTCGGCTGTCTCTAGGGATGCAGGATGTACCAAAAAGTATCAACTATCATAGCTCATGTAGCTACTACCTATACTTATAAGTAGGTATAGGTAGTAGGTATATCTATATATACGGGTGGGCCAGACCAGGTGGATATAAATTTTTTTTTAGATTGTTGACATAGGGGTCTACCAGGACCCGCAAGGAAAAAAATCGGTTCTCAACCGATTACGAGAAAAAAATTTTTATTTACAATTTTGGAATATTAACGCCTTGACGAACTTTTAATATTTTTTTAATTTTTCTAGTGACAATTTCCGCAATTTTTTTATGGAATATCTTAACCTAATAACTGTGCTCTCTTAGGAAAATATTTCAGTCTGATTAGCTGGTTTTAAGAGCATTAAATTTTAAATTATTCCAAGAAAATTAAGTTTATCCAAAATCTACAGAAAATTTTAAAATTCCATTAAAAATAAAAGAAGAGGTTCATAGCACTGGCGATTTTTTAAAAACTGTAGCAACTAATGTTCTTTCGATTTCCAAAAGAAAAATTGTATGTTAATGTGCCGGATAAAAAGTTATGATTTTTCAAAAGTCTTCGTTGCTCATTCGTGTAAATAACGACCTTATTGAAAAAAATGTTAATTGTTTGTGGAGACTGCAGTATGTCCTTTAATTTTAACTGCCTCGTAGGTCTAGTGGTAAGCGTGTTCGATTGCGGTCGACGAGGTCCCGGGTTCGAGTCCCGGGTCGGGCCATACCAAGTATTGGGGTTTTCCGATAAGAAATTCTCAGAACTAGCCTGGAGTTAGGAAGTTGGCGATGTTTCACCCCGTGCCTTGGAGAGCACGTAAAGCCGTTGGTCCTGCGCCAAATCTCTCTCCGGTTGTGTCAAATTTTCCGTCCCATCGGGCTATGAGAGTAAAGAAACAGAGAGTGCATCTGTGCTCGCGCACACACTTGTGCACTTTAATATCTCGTCGCGGGCATCAGCTAGTATATTAATAAATTAAAATAAATATTAATAAAAATGTAGCCCTGCAGCCTGCTAAGTTTAATAGCTTCTTTTAGTTAAATATATCTTAGCTGTAAATGGATAACTGGCCTATAAAACGAGGTAGGTAACAACTATGCAGATTGACCATGAACATGAAACGCCTGTCGGCGCAACAAATGAGCTTATGGCGATTCTCGGGCGGAAAATTCAATATTTCCTACTCGATCAGGCTTGTGGCGATTAGATTAAGGTAACGTACTTGCAGAGAATAATAATATTATAAATTATTGGAACGAGGTTCCTTTTCAGACGGTTTGGCGGATGGAGGCTAGACGAAAAAAAGTGAAAGAATTTACCGTCGCGACACTTGTTGCCATCGTATATTACAAATCTTTGGTGGAGTAGCGGAGCGAGCGTAGGATTGAAACTGTCGTTTCGGGGGTTCGAATCTTGACTTCAGATTATTATTATTATTTTTTTAGTATCTATATTTTATGACAAACTAGCAGATGCCCGCGACTTCGTCCACGTGGATTTAGTTCTTAAAATCCCTCGGGAACTCTTTGATTTTCTGGAATAAAAGTAACCTATGACACTCAGGTCCTCAACTATACCCATGCAAAAAATCACGTCAATCCATAGCTCTGTTGCGGCGTGATTGAAGGACAAACCAACAAACAAACACACTTTCGCATTCATAATAATATTAGTATAATAGTATGATGATAACAAATGAACGCCAAAATCGGGGTTGAAATAATAAAAGACTGGCATTTAAAATACATTTCATATATTTTTGCACATCGTCAATATATTCAGATCTACAATTACATAACATGAGGTTCATACAATAGGAATGTCACAGTTCATAACACAGCTTAGCAAGTGTACAGTTCAGTAACGAAAATATCTGAGCACGATCATAGCATCTAGGAAATAACGTGACAAAGTGGCTAATTCTGTTGCAAACAACCTAACATGGAATTACGACTACGTCTATGACAGGTTGATCTAATGCTATCTTTTTCCAGAAGAAGCATTGAAACGGATAGCACCAGATTTCGATCTGTCAATTTATTTTAGTTTAGAGATTGTCAGAGGTTGTACATTTAGAGATTGAGTTCAGATATATTTATGTTCATATAAATTTTGATCTCGTAAAAATATTATTAAGTATGTCACTCGTAAAACATCAGAATTCAGAACGTTTGTAGTTTGCTCTGTATGCAGTACACTCGTGGCTGCACTGTAACTTTGCTATGCTGTGGTTTAGGCTCTAAATTGGACACATAGACACATATAGATACATTTATTTTATTTATAAACAAGAATAACTACATTACATAATACATTCAATTGTCCTTAACAATAATCAATTACAACATCGACATTTAGTTAAGCGATAATGGTCAGAGATACCAATGTATTTTTTTTTGATAAAATAGATTTTATATTATGTATACTTACTCTTTTCATAATTTAATAAGGTCAGTTCTTTTTGACACTTTTAAAGCCGACATATAGTAATTGATATTTTCTTTTTCGATATAATTATTTGATTTTAAAAATAAATTAGTTAAAATATATCTTCGCTAAAAATGCTTCTTGAAACATCTATGGTACCTATGTACATTGAACATACAATATACATAGATTTAACTTCAATAGGTATCTTGAATGTCAAAGTTAACTAATAATCATCTAAAATTGAGGCGATTGACACATTTTTTCTTACTCACCAATTTTATTTTCAACTATTTATACGTTTTGTGTTAAACACTTAACGATAGGTTTGTCAAAAATATTATTTCTAAAAAATCTTCTTTGTGAACCGATAGACGTCCACTCCCGGGCAAAGGTCTCTTGCATGGACTCCCACAGGTCTCGGTCTTGCGCCGCCTGAATCCAGCGGCTCCCTGCGACTCGTTTGATGTCGTCGGTCCACCTAGTGGAGGGTCTGCCAACACTGCGCTTCCAGGTTCGGGGTCGCCACTCCAGCACCTTGGGACCCCAACGACCATCAGCTATTCGAACTATGTGCCCCGGCCATTTCCGCTTCATTTCTGATTCGATCCCGCAGGGACACTCCGAGCATAGCTCTCTTCATCGCCCGCTGAGCAATACTGAGCCTAATTATGATGCCCATAGTTAGCGACCATGTCTCGTGTTTTCTAAAAAATAATACATAGATAAAATGCCAGATCTACAATATACTATACCTACCTACCCAAACACAATAAAGAACTTCAGTATCGTTTGTCCTATACTTTGTGTCAATTTTTATTTCATGTTTGATATTCGTTTTAACATTTACTTTCTCTGAATAACTCTTCATAACAATAAATATAGTATTCTTCTTATTTCTATTTTATTATAATAATATTATGTACAAAACACCAAGAGTCCATTAAACGAGCCATAGTCATATTAAAAATACAGCATATTAAATATAATATGTAAATATGTAATTTATAATCCTTTAGTAAATTACTTATTTTAATATAAAGTTAATAATATATTAATTATTTATTTTTATTCGTGTGATTGAAAATAACACAAACAATGAGAATTCATAGAAAAATATTTAATTAGATTAATTGGAAAAAAAAAAACATTGATAGTGTCAAACATTGTGATATGCCACTAGATTCTTTAAAAAGTGGATAAGTAAAAAAGCAGTTACAAATATAAATGCTTTTTTGTACGAAGAAGTTATTAAATGAAATACATACCTATTAAATATAAATACAATTAAATAAAAAAAAAACATATTTTTTAAGGAATCTTCATGGAGATTATTATTTTAAAACTACCGGTACTATTTTATATATTATTATTATAAAAGATCATTTATTATCAAGTCTTTCATAGTTGTGACTAGTTATTTAAGTAAGATTTGACATACCTAATACATAATATAATATAAACATCTTTTTTTTTGCAAATTTTCTGATGCCTTTTACTTTTAATCATGCTAAGATATAAAACCACTTCCATTTTTATTCTACTGCATAATATAATTGAAAATAGGTACTTACAACAAAGAATACAATGAGCATAAGAATAAAAATTACAAATCTCAGATGCAATATCTCTTTTAGTACAAAATACAAAGTATTCTTCGAAATTCAATTATTTAATGCACGGTTTAAGATAAATGGCATACAGAATAGGCAAATATGTTCAAATAAGCATATCGGTAAAGTTAATAAACTAAATAAGTAATTAAAATCGAGCAAATACTTCATAAAATACTAGGGTGACATTATTTCTACATACTCCAATATTAGACAAAACAAATAATAAATTATATTAGAACTAGAACTATGTATGTCTCCTTAGTACTTAATTCTATGCTTTTTAAATTTCATACAATGGAAACAAAAATAAGAATAAACGTGTGTAAGATATAACCAGGTACAAATAATAATATTGTAGAATAAGTACTGAAGATTGGAGATACAATTAAAATATTTGTGCACATAACTAATCGTAAAATAATTTTCACTTTAGGGTCAGAGCTTTAAGGTAGACTTCCGATCCTCACATCAAGCGTCAGTCGGCCGCGTCAGTGACGGAGCGTCAGCGCCGCCGCGTATGCACGTCTGTACTATGCACTATGTAAAACTAGGAGAAGCCATTCGACGACCCTAACATCACTAACGCATGCGTCAATGACGCCTGCCCCCCTAAGCCATATTACATATCTATTGTCGTATCTATTCTTTTTCTATGATCGTTAACGCTTTACAGCAGGGACTCCCAAAGTTTTTTAAGCACGCCTCCTTTCTGAAAGGATAGGAGGCGTGATAACGCATGCGTCAATGACGCCTGCCCCCTAAGCAATATTACATATCTATTGTTGTATCTATTCTTTTCTATGATCGTTAACGCTTTAGAGCAGGGGTTCCCAAAGTTTTTTAAGCACGCCTCCCTTCTGAAAGGATAGGAGGCGTGATAAAAACTTTGGGAAACCCTACTTTAGGGGAAGCGATCTTAGAAACAATTAATTGGTAGCCAAGTCGACACAACTTTCTTGATCGCTCCTTCGATCCACGGAATAGAATTCACGCTACACGCTTAAATATGTAACATACACGCTTACGCACACGAATACACGCTTCCTCTAAAGCAGGAGTTCCCAAAGTTTTTTATCACACCTATCCTTTCAGAAGGGAGGCGTAATAAAAAAACTTTTGGAACCCCTGCTTTAAAGCGTTAATGATCATAGAAAGAGAATAGATACTACGAAGTGTAATTTGGCTAGGGGGGCTGATGCTTCATGATACAAGGACAGAAAATAGTAGGTACCCAATACAAAGGAGTTGACTTGTAAACTCGATCGCATAGAACTATCGCCACGAGTTTTGTAATAACCTTAACGTCAATGTATTTCTAAATCGTGCAATCGTCTTTTGCTGTCAAAATCTTGATATGTAGGTTAGATATCATAGACGTAATATGTATGCCGTAAGACATACACAGAAGTGAGGAGGGAAAAATCTCTTACGGCAATACCTAAAGATAGAAAAGGAAAGCGAATCTCATCTCGCTGTGACCAGATTTAAAGAAAAATTCGTCACATTGATCACGCCAAAATAAATGCTATGTGCTTGGTTATAAGTACCTACTATATTTCTTTATACATCACTACAACCATAATGTAAGTACTAACACATACTCGAGTAATATTTTAGCTGCCAGTTTTACATATTTATGTATTAATTTGTATAAAGCATTTACTAAAATAATGTTTGTACAATTTTTTTTAGTTTGACAGTATTTTACCAACTTAAATAAAATTAAAAAGATTTATTCAATTTTATAATTATAATTTATTAAAAATAAAAAAGATCTTTGAAAGATCAAAATATTACTTATTAGATTCTTACTCTTAATAATTCATATTTGAACTCATTTTCAACTAATTATTACTAAATTATCAATTTCTAATTGATCTACAAAGGAGGTTATCATTAGAATAATATTAGAAATACAAGAAATAGGTAGCCACTAAACTACACAATTTTATTTATGGCAAGGCTCAAACGGTCAAGAATCTGTAGGTATCTAGTGTGACTTTAAAAGTTTACATTAACTGTGCGTAAATCTGTCATTTAGTATGGCAGGGAAAGGGACGGAGTATTTTTCCATCCCTTTTCCGTCCATACTAATTGACGTATCTACGCACAGTAAAGGTAAGTTTGAAAAGTCGCAGTCTCTGACAAAGCAAGTATACGCGACCCTTTTCTGTGACTTGGTTGTATTTCTTAGTACTCTTATCAAGTAATTTTTCTTTTCTAAAGTGCAGTACACACCCTTGTCTGGCTACTTCTTGTACCCAGGTCCTGTTTCGTGGCAGAACTATATGGACATGTTAAATTTATCCGAGGTCTTACACGTGTCTTGACCGTCAAAAACTTGATTATGAGAATGTATTTTGAAATGCTGATTTTGGAATGTTAAACCCATGAATTAATGTGGAACCCTAACATCAGGGCTAGTATGGGCAAGAGACAAAAATTATATCCCCCGATTTTATCCACTGACATGGGATAAAATTATCTTCTTCCTTGATATAATATTAGTATAATAGATAATAGATAAGTGTTTCTTCCATTTTGTCCACTGTGGTTATTATATCGACCGCTGTGTCCATGTTCGACGGGTGGATAAAACCGAGCGAAGAGAGAAACATTTTATCCTCTCCCGGTGGATATATATGTCCCCTGCCCATGCTAGCCCTTCAGGAAATGTGAAAATCTTCATGTTTCCTATCTGGGATGCGAACTCTCTAGGAGTATGGGGAATCCAGGGGAAAGTAACAATGCTACGATATGATGATATACTTCTGACTGTCGTTACCTAGATAGTGGTAATTTCCCTTTTGGAATGGGTTTATGGGAACCTTACGAGGACTTGCGAAAGTCTTCATCATCACATTAATATTATAAAGGAGAAAGTTTGTGTGTATGTTTGTTACTCTTTCACGCAAAAACTACTGAACGGATTTGGCTAAAATTTGGAATGGAGAAGGATTATACCCTGGATTAACACATAGGCTACATTTTATCCCGGAAAATTAAAGGATTCCCGTGGGAATCAAAGAACCTTAATTCACGCGGACGAAGTCGCGCATCATCTAGTATTTTCTAAATGGAATGCAATTTAGTACGGCACATGGCTTTAGTAGGAGTAGATGAAGAAATAAGCGCGAAGGGAATATTGTTAACCCATTATGGATTATCGGTAATCGGTATCATATTTATATCGTCATAGTATAATGTACCTTGGTGTACAATTTATCCAAGTGACATTTTGTTAAAACTAGAGTTCTGTGCATTTTCGCTTTCTTGGGCTCATTATATAGGTTTTTATAGAACAACCCATCATTCTACAGTACTCGGCGATATATATTGCACATCGGCCTTTGGAATAAAACGCTATTTCTATTCTATTGCAAGGAAAGCTAGCCAGAAATTCACGTAGTAATTACTGAAATCTCTTCACAATCGGCGAGCACATCACGTAACATATATAAAAAAAATGCAGTCGAACTGTGAATAGAATAGCGTTTTATTCCAAAGGCCGATGTGCAATATATATCGCCGGGTACTGTAACTGCATAGTAACCTAGACAAAACTTCAACGACCTTGTGTGCAAATGAGATTTGCATGAATAGTTTGGCACATTTACGTCATCTCAAAACTTATACTATGTCACTTGGATTACTTGTGCGCCAAGGTATGCTTTATTTAATTATTTATTGACTGTTGAAATCTAGTCAATGGGAATTGGGTATTTGACTTGTCAAAATGTTGATATTCATTATTTATAATCGAAAATGTAACATGTAAGAATAACATTTATAAAAACAGAAAATAGATCGGTCCAAAAACAAATAAGTTATAGAGCTTTAAAGTTTCCTGTTAGACAGAAAGAGCTACTGAAGTGTGATATCACAATTCAGCAACTCCATACACCCCATAGACAATTTCATTCAGTCACAGTAAGACAGCTTATAATTCCGAGACTAGTAAAGATATTAAAAAAAAAAAGAAATGGCACTGTGTTACTAATATTTAAAAACATTATTTTGAATAAATAAAAAAATATCAGTCAAATACCCAATTCATTTTTGTGGAATGCTGTAACGTGAAATAAAACCTACCGGGATGTGAAACAGTCTTTTTAGAGCTAAAATACCTATCCATTATACGGTCGAAGTTCTGCGTCGCGGTTCCAGTAGTAGTAGGGCGGGCCGGGGGAGAAGCAATACTTCTGCGCGAGGGGGGTGTCGTCCTGAACCCAATACATTAGGTAGAAGTTGCACATTTCGTCCTTGTTTGTTGCCCTAGAATAAGGAAAAATAGTAGATCTTTTACTAGAAATTAACCGATAGTGACGATAGCCGCGGTCAATCACAGGCATTCCAAAGTTTTCGGAGTTACGTGCGTTTTAAGCAATGGTTGAGCAAAGCAGCGTCATGCTCGTGAACGGGTGCCACCGGCGGAAATGGGGTTTCTTTCTGTTTTGGAACCGATGGTTGATACAGATTTAAGATCTAGGTACATGTTTGATCAATAGTGGTAAAACTTACCCAATCTGGACAGGGTACATATTGGTGTTATTCATAACACATCTTGCGGCTAGCACGTCGCCTTGTGTGATGGGTGTGGAACTCGCCACGGGGAAGAACATCTGCGGCTGTTGCAACTTCTGTGAGCCGAGCAATGCTACTTTTTGGGACCGACGATGAATACAGATTTAAGATCTAGGTACATGTTTCGTCAATAGTGGTAAAACTTACCCAATCTGGACAGGGTACATATTGGTGTTATTCATAACACATCTTGCGGCTAGTACGTCGCCTTGTGTGATGGGCGTGTTACTCACCACGGGGAAGAACATCTGCGGCCGCTGCGACTTCTGTGAGCCGAGCAATGCTACTTTTTGGGACGAACGGTTGATACAAATTTAAGATCTAGGTACATGTTTGATCAATAGTGCTAAAACTTACCCAATCTGGACAGGGTACATATTGGTGTTATTCATAACACATCTTGCGGCTAGCACGTCGCCTTGCGTGATGGGTGTGGAACTCGCCACGGGGTAGAACATCTGCGGCCGCTGCGGGTTCTGTGAGCCGAGCAACTGCCACATGTCGCCTTTGGGGGAGCGACGGACCACGAAACCAGACACTTCCGTTCCTGAAACGATCGGATATGGTATGGTTATTTTAACTTTAGTTTATATTTATTTTTAACCAGCTGTTGCTAGTTAGGAAATCGGAAATGAGGAGATCCGTAGGAGAACCAAAGTCACCGACATCTAACTCAGTGTTGCCGTTTACCGTTGAAGCTCGTGAATTTAATTTCTTAAACGCAATTAACTTAGAAAAGCCAGAAGTGTGCTGCGGACCTGCGACCCCTCAGAATAGGAGACCGCAGTACAAACCACTGCTGCCTCTTTTCCCACCATATAATCCATATAAAATGTAGAGAATGTTCTGGACTTACCAAGGGCATGAGTGTGCGGTCGGAACGCGAACGGATGGATGACTTTCTCCTCATTAATGGTGCACGCCGTCTCCATATTCTCTACTTTGTTCGCCGGTATGACTCCACTGGTGCCCAATAATATTACACCGGCTTGACGCGGCATCCTGTGTGGACACATCAAAGATATTGGAAATAGGAACCCAGCTCTATAATTGGGTTTTTGACTGTAGTCAAAATGTTGATATTCATTATTTATAATCGAAAATGTAACATGAAAGAATCATCATCATCGTGTGCCTTCCTCGTGTTGAAGTTTGGCGGTCATCATGCGAAAAGCTTCTCTATTTAAAGCCGCATCTTTTAATTTTGGATAAGTCAGCCCAGTCCACCCCCTTATATCGTCCAACCACTTGCGTCTTTGGCGACCTGGAGCTCTCTTGCCTGCAATCCTCCCTTCTAACACTAGTTTTGGGAATGAGAATTGGGTTCCTCTTTGTAGGTGTCCAAAGAAAGCTACTTTTCTTCGTATGATGGTGGACATGAGTTCTCTCCTTTTGTGGACTAATCCCAGTACCCTGCTATTTGGTGTAAAGCTGTTCCATGGGATTCGGAGCATTTTCCTATAGATCCACATTTCAAAAGATTGCAATCGACTTGTTGCTTCCTTTTTGAGAACCCATGTTTCGCAACCATACAAGAGAGTGGACCAGACGTAGCATTTCACAAGGCGGCATCTTAGCTCGACCTGCAATTTAGGGCAGCAGAGGGTCTTGGACATCTTGTGAAACACGATTTTAGCCTGGCTAATACGGCATTTTATTTCGTGTAGGTGATCTAGATCCGAAGTGAAATATCTACCTAGGTACTTTAAAAAGCTTTAAATGAAAGAATAACATTTGTAAAAACAGCAAATAAATCGGCCCAAAAACAAATAAGTTATAGAGCTTTGAAGTTTTCTGTTAGACAGAGAGAGCGCTAGTGAATTGCGATGTCACAATAGGGTATTTTACTCGTTTTTGAAGTGTCTAAATTTGATTCTAAGGTGATAATAAACTACTAGAAAATTTACTAAAATCGATAAGTACCAAAAAAATGTATTTAAAGTTTGCGTTTTAAATTTCCGCGCGTAAACGCTAGACGCCTCACGTCAAGTCACGTCAGACGATGTGGTGACGTCGTAAGGGCAGTAAATTCGTTCGCTCAAATGGTTGGCGCCCTTTGTAAAGCCGACACATAGCCCGGTACATGCCGAAGGCGGCGCGGCTTATATGTGACCCACTGTGTACTTTAGTGCGTCACGCTAAATGTTTGTGTGTTGTATTATGATGATAGTATATGTTACGGTAAATGTGATAAATGTGATAATTATTAATAATTTTCGGTAATTATTAATAATTACCTCACCATTTGGTAAATTTGATAAATACTACGAATTTCATCACTTTTATCGGTTATTATTAATAATTCACTGTTGTCCTTGGTAAAAGTGATAAAAACAAACGAGAAACAGTCTGACAACCTCTCTAAACCCCACCCGACTCCTTTCTCCAGCCACCTTTAACCTCACTAACAGTTAGGATTTTCGGGTGCAAGTATTCCTACGATGTCATAAAAAAAATGACAACAGTAAGGATTTCCGGGTAAAAGCATTTCTCACCTAGAAATGCTTTTACCCGGAAATCCTATGTTATAAAAGTGGCCAACCGAGCCAACAGTAAGGATTTCCAGATGCAAGTATATACGGGTGGTCCTAATGGTGCCACCCAAAGGCAATATTTTGATTCCTCGTACCTAGACCTATTAGAAAATACCAGCGATATTTCGGATAGGGACCGAGCCACTAAGCATAAACTAAATCATGGAGCTCTAGGTGATAGCTCCTCAATCCTGAGGCTGCAGGGTACTGCCAACCCAAACTGTGGGGATTCAGGAATTATCGATTACGAATTGATATTGTAGCCACTAAGCATAGACTATATCATGAAGCTTTAGGTTATAGCTCCTCAATCCTGATGCTGCAGGGTACTGCCCACCCAAACTGCGGGGATTTAGGAATTGTCGATTACGAATTGATATTGTAACCACTAAGTATAGACTACATTATGGAGCTTTAGGTTATAGCTCCTCAATCCTGATGCTGCAGGGTACTGCCCACCCAAACTGCGGGGATTTAGGAATTGTCGATTACGAATTGATATTGAAGCCACTAAGCATAGACTACATCATGGAGCTCTAGGTTATAGCTCCTCAATCCTGATGCTGCAGGGTACTGCCCAAAAATATCATGTATGTATTCGATCTTAAGTCGGTAATTCCGTCGCATCGTGTATACCTGAACACATCACCCGCCCCAAGCCCTATTAGACCAACGCGATGGCCAAGTTTACGACAGTTTACCTTTAAGCGAATGTTATTTTTAAAAATTTATTAAATTTACCAAGAGTAAGGTGTAATTATTAATAATCACCGAAAAAAGTGAATAATTTATTACTTTTACCATCAATCTTGATAATTATTAATAATGATCGGTAATTATTAATAATTTTCAATTAATCACATTTACCGTAACATATATAAAGTGATGAGTCACGGCGGCCAACCTGCTCAGAGATTAGCCATCTGCGCGGAAGATATTATAGTGCACAAGTGTGTGCGTAAACACAGGTGCACTCTCTATTCCCTCACTGTCATAGTCCGATGGGACGGAAAATCCGGCACTCTCGTAGAGAGATCAGGCGCAGGACCGACGGCTTTACGTGCTCTCCGAGGCACGGGGGTTACACACCGCCAACATTATTTATTATTTATGATTTTGTCAGAAAAACCGAATACATTTTTTTCCCGACCGGGGAATCCGGGTCTCTCAAGCCCGGGATCTCACATCCGTAGTCCAACATGCTAACCAATAGACCAGCGAGGCAGTTCAATCTATGATTAACACTGCAGAGGCTATCATAATATTTTTTCATCATCATCAGCAATCCATCAACGGCTCACTACCGTGCGCAGGTCTCCTCTCAGATAAGGGTTATAGGCCATAGTCCACCACGCTGGCCCAATGCGAATTGGGCCAGCACACATCTTCAAGAACATTGTGGAGAACTCTCAGGTGTGAAGGTTTCCTCATGATAAAGCATGTGATATTAAATAGCTAACCTTACCTAACCATTAGGCTATCACTGCTTGATAATATTTTTTTGGACCTACTGGATTATCAATCAAGTCCAAAATGACGTTAATCAAACGCCTTGATTGACATTATTTTGGCGCTGTAAGCAAATAAACGAGTGTCTTTGGAACAATTAATATTGCAAATGGCGCACCAACCTATACAATTAGTCTATGATTTCATAACCGAACTCTTTAATTAATATATGATTTCATATGAAATCATAGATTAATAATTGTAGAGGTCGGTGCGGCATTTGTAATATTATTAGTTCCATTATTAGTTCCAGACACTCGCATGTCAAATGTGGCGCTTCAAATTGGTCCTGCGATAATTTGAGATGACTAAGAACTGACCTTTCTGTCGTATACTCCAAGAAGACACCAGAGTTATCAGTTTTGCCCTCTGAAATTGTGACAATTCACATTAGACATCATCATTTGACTAATATTATAAATGCGAAAGAGCGTTTGTTTGTTTGTCCTTCAATCACTCCGCAACGGAACTACGGATCGACGTGATTTTTTTGCACGGGTAGGTATAGTTTTAGGACCTGCAGGCCTAGCATGCACGCGCGAGAAAATTTTCACCCCTTTAATCGTAGTATCTCTATATCTCTATCGAAACTAACATGGTTGCACAACATGATTCGTCTCGTTACATCAAAAGTAGAGATCAAAATATTTTCTCTACGAACTTTAAACATGGCGAGTGGCGACGTCATTTTCTCGAATTTTGAAGTTTAAAAGAGCAAACGAGAAGTCAGTCTACATCGACAATATCTCTCTGTTCGCGAGATAATATCACTTCGACGTGCATGCTAGGCCTGCTGGAGAGTGACATAGGCATATTTTTATCCCGGAAAATCAAAAAGTTCCCGCGGGATTATAAAAGCTAGCTAAATCCACGCAGACGAAGTCGCCAGCATCAGCTAGTTATAGCAACATCTTTAACAAAAGGTATGTAGACCGCCACATATTTATTTTTATTACTAGATTTTGCCGATTGACTTACAAGTCAAATCAGAGGTGCGATTGTCTAAAAATTGCCGATCAAAATCTTATTCAATCTAGGCATTAGCGTCAAAGTAAAATATTCCTTGACTGTATTAATTTAAAGTCACAAATTCCATACAACCGATTCTAACATGGAGCGTTATGGAGCGTAAATACCTAAACGTATGAGAATGCATACACGAAATTGAGCTCTAATTTAAAGCTATTATGGTTTATTTTACTTTGACGCTAATGCCACGAAATTAATAAGATTTTGATCGGCAACTTTTAAACAATCGGGGGGCAGAAGACCTTTCATCAACATATTGTAACAATATAATATGTGGCAGTTGCCTGCGAGTTCAGTACAACAACGTGCTGAGGGCGGTGTTAAGGAAGCCTCGACACTGCAGTGCGTCGGCAATGTTTGCGGATGTTCGTGTGGATGACTTCTACGCGATTATGCGCAAGCGTGCCGCGTCTATGATGAGTAGGCTTGTGAGCAGCACTAACGCCCTCCTCAGCACGTTGGCCGCTAAGCTGGACAGCCCTCTCTGGAGGAGCTGGAATGGTGTGCACATCGGCACTAGGCCACAGCGCGTACGTTGGTGGCCGTGAATAGGTTAAGGTAGATCGAAGAAGGTAATTGTTACTAACACAAACTGTACTAACATAGTTGTATAAGTTAATTGTTGCTAACAAAATATGGACGTAAGTCTGAAATAAAATATATTATTATTATTATAACTAAGGCAGTAAAGCCAATGCTGTACCTGGGAACTTCATCATATAGTGCACTTGCAGCACGAAGTACTTGATGGGAGAGTCGCGGCCGATGAGGAAGCCGACGTCGGGCGGCAGCTGCAAGCGAGGCGCGTCGCGGGCCCAAGCGTATACTATCTGTTGGCGATGGTTCTAACTTCATCATCATCATCATCATAGGATAAAGCGAGTTATTAGAGTCTGTTCAATAAGTCAGGTGATATGGGTAAATCCTACTTCCTACTAGTCTATAATAATATAAATATAATAATTATAAAGAGGAAAGTTTTTTTTTGTTTGTTTGTTTGTTGTTTGTTTGTACCGAATAGGCTCTGTAACTACTGGATCGATTTTAACCATTATTTCACCAATAGAAAGCGAAGTTATCGTGAAGTAACAAAGGCTATAATTGTTTGTCAAAAATATTAGAGATCCTTAAGAAAATTGCAATAATGTAACACAAAGTAGGAAAATTTTGCCTATAAAATGCATTATTTGGCGTGTGCTGAGAAAACTATTGATGATACATAAAAATGATGTACTACATGATTTTTACTTTTAGTCATTATTCTCTACAAAAAAGTTCCCGAGGGAATATATCTATCATATTTAAGTCACAATAGTAGCTTTTGTGTTCTAAAATTTAATTAGATAGTAGCGCCTAAACTACTGAGCCGATTTTTATGAATGAGGTGTGTAAGAATAATAGAATAGAATAGAAATATTCTTTATTCGAATAAACTTTTACAAGTGCTTTTGAATAGTCGATGAATCTAACACTGGTTCGGAATGCCTATCCTACCAAGAAGAATCAGCAAGAAACTCGGTGGTTGCTCTTTTCAAATAATTTACAATAGGTACTATGCTATGTAAGCAGTGTTTCCACAATGAGGGGAAGTTCCAAAAATGCATACCTACTTACAATTCAATACATGTTAAGACGGGCAGACAGAAAGTAGCCCCATTCCCGCTGGTATATACATCAATATACATCTAACCTGCGATCCAGATTTGCACGGGCTCGCTGTGTTGTATCGATCATCTATTTCGTTGCTCTGCATTTCGCCACAACTCCTGTAATTAGAGACAAAACTTTCACACAATCTACATCCTAATCTTACTTCCCATTAATATTATAAATGCGAAAGTTTGTGAGGATGTACAGATGGGTGGATGTTTGTTACTCTTTAATGCCACAACGAATGAACCGATTTGGCTGAAAGGAATGGAGATAGCTTAAGAGCTATCTCCATTACAAATATCAGGATTCCCAGGATAAACACCTAGGCTACTTTTTATCTCGGAAAATTACAAAGTTCCCGCGGGAGTAAAAAAATCTTAATCCACGCGGACGCAGTCACGGGCATCATCTAGTAGTACATATATGAAAACGAAAGCAAATCAGACAAGGCAAGGCATCCAGAACGCGTATAAATGCCTGGACTAATATAAAGTGCCTTCTTTGGTAATACATAAGTTTATTTATCATAAATACTAATCATATACTGATACATATTCATCAATAGCCTATAACAGTCCACTGCTGGACTAAAGGCCTCTCCCAAGGGGAGGGTTTGCCCATAATCACCACGCGGGGCAGACGGGTTGGTGATCGCAGTAGATGGTAGTAGGTAGACAGTAGTAGCACAGAGGACGCTGCTGCCCGTTCTCCGCTATATTCCCTTAGTCGCCTCCTACCACACCCGCGGGAAGAGGAGGGGCGGTGACAACTGTATTCTGTAGCCTAAGCACGAATATTTTCACTATCGAATAGTTAACGTAAAGTTAACGCCGACAAGATATTTTGTATGAAAACAGGCGCTGCACTGTGTGGGCGGTGCAGTCGTTTTCATACAAAATATCTTGTCGGCGTTAACTTAACGTTAACTATTCGATAGTGAAAATATTCATGCTTAGGCTACTGATCTGCCGTCACCACGCGGCAATACATATTACAGATGCGATTTGTGAGGATTGTTACTCCTTCACGCGCCGCAACGAATGAACCGATTTTGCTGAAATTCGGAATGGAAATAGCTCATACCCAGGATTAACACATAGGCTACATTCTATCCCGGAATATTAAAAACTTTCCGCAGGATTTTAAAAACTAAATCCACGCGGACGAAGTCGCGGGCGTTGGCTAGTTAAACAATAAATATAACTTCATGGCATGGAGGTAATACTAGCTTTTGCCCGGGATTTTGTCCGCATGGAGTTAGATTGGCGGGAACTTCTGAACATGTCACTCTTCAATATCAAATATAACCTGCATTATTAAAGGACATACCAACAAACAACAACACTTTCGCATTTAAAACATTACTAAGGATGCTGACGTGTTTGTTGGTTTGTCCTTCAATCACGCAGCAACGGAGCAACAGATCTACCTATAAACGTGATATAATATAACTTCATGGCATGCCTTTGTCTAACATTTAAAACATTAGTAGGTAAGGATGCGAAAGTGTTTGTTGGTGTGTCCTTCAATCACGCAGCAACAGAGCAACGGATCTACGTGATATAACTTCATGGCATGTAATGGTCTTTGTGTAACATTACATCATCCATCCTTTATACTACAGAATACTATACTATACAAATATTGAATGTTTGTCTTATCCACATTTGTTATGAAACATAAATAAACATAATAATACTAACCACACTGAATCATTGGAGCCAGGTTCAGAACAACCGTACAATAGCATGTGATGAGCTGTTTGCATTGACGCGTTCGGTTTGAATCCCACTGAAAACAAAAATAAGGTTGATTTATAAACAAACATCATCATCAACCGATAGATGTCCACTGCTGGTCATAAGTCCCTTGAACTTATTGCCACAGTACACGATATTGTGCCACCAGTATCCATACGTGCCGCCAATTGATTTATCGTTTAGTACGATTCCGCGTAGGAACCGATCATAGGTATGGGTTTAATAAACTGCAATACCAAAGTTAGCCTCTCTTCTGTCTCGTCAAAGACGTCCACTGCTAGACAAAGGTCTCTTGCATGGAATTCCACAGGTCTCGTTCTTGCGCCGCGTGTATCCAGCGGCTCACTGCGACTTCTCTGATGTCGTCGGTCCACCTAGTGGGGGTCTGGCAAATATACATATATACATATATAATCTACTCGTATAATATAATAAAACTGTAACAGGTCCAATTCTGTACATTGAAGATATTTTGAAAATTTTTGTTTGAGGACACTCTATGACTGATACTGAAGCCAAAACAATTTTTTTTTAATTTTTTGTCTGTCTGTCTGTCTGTCTGTCTGTCTGTATTTTGGCCGCGCATCACGCCGAAACTACTGAACGGATTTAAATGAAACTTGGCACGATTTAAGTTCATACTACGAGGTACTTTTTATAGGATACTTTTTATCCCGAAATTCAGCACGGTTCCCTTGGGAGAGGGGATGAAAATCAAAATGTGTATTTAGCTGTAATTCATTAAGGCGTATTCCGATTTCATTCATTCTTTTTTTGTTTGAAAGCGGGTACTTTAGAGATTGTCCTGTAATTATTTCAAGGTCGTCAATTTAGTAGTTCAGAAATTATAGACATCACAATCTTCAGTATAAGGTCCAAATAACTTGAACCCGAAATCTACAGGATACTTTGAATGTACGGCTCATCTTAAGCTGGCAATCGTACTTTATCTATACATATAATAAAACTGTAACTGGAAGATTTCTGTACATTTAATATATTTTGAAAATTTTAATTGGGGGATGCTTTACTATCGATACTGAGCCCAAAACAGATTTTTATTTAATTTTCGTCTGTTTGTTTGTCCTTCTTTCACGTAAAAACTACCGCACAGATTTCTACAAAATTTTATACCGTGGTAGCTTATTACTCGGGTCAACATCTAGGCTACTTTTTATCCCGGAAAATCAAGGAGTTCCCGAGGGACTTTAAAAACTAAATCCACGCGGACAAAGTCGCGGGCATCAGCTAGTATTATTATATTTTAAACTTATCCTGCTTCCATTTAAAGCTTTATTGTAAGTTGTAACATATCAGTTTATCACATTAGATAACAATAAAGGGTTACTAGGTACCTATTTATCGAATAAAAATAAAAACGGTTTGTCATAAATAATACAGTTAAAATCTTTTGCTATTAGGTGAAATAATATTTTATACTCAACAACATAGTTTGAGATCTAGCGCTTGAGTCTGGAGATTTAAAAGAAAGGGGATCCCAACGCTACCCTATTGAACCAAAAGGTGATGGTTCTGTCCTTTCCACCAACAAAAGCATTCCCAAAGAGGGTTGACGTCAGGCAGGCGGCCGGTCGTAAAATGTGATGCCAAACCATTTACAACATGGCTTACAAGACATGTTGTGCCGACCCCACATAGCGTGGGACAAGGACAAGGAGATGATGATGATGATGACTTACCAACATAGAAATTCTTCTGTGGTGCGATTCTTATAGGAGTACAAAGGTACAGCTCATCCTAAAACAAAAAGTAGTTTCATTACAATATTTAGATGTTTCTGACCAATGAATGTACCCATTGGCAACTACATAGATAGGTGTCCTTAAGGATTTCCTGTACTGTAAAAAAAGCTGCCACTATTAATATTTACCTATAAATTATAATATAATATAAATAGTTGGTCTTATGAACTTCCTAGAATGTAAATGATGAAAACTGAAGCTAAAAGAATATGTACACAAGTTACACAATTCTTTTGTATATTGGAACGAAGTTCCTTTTCGGACGGTTTGGGGGATGTAGGCTAGGCGAAAAAAGTGTAAGAATTTTCCATCACGACACTTGATGCCTTCGTTTATTACATACGTTCCATTATAGCTTTGGTGGCGTAGCGGTTAAGCGAAGTAGTGAAACTATCGGATCGGGGGTTTGAATCCTGACTTCAGATTATTATTTTTTAATTTATTTCTTTTTATTATTAAAAGGCACTTCATTCCAACCGAGTGTTGCACGAGACTCACATTTTTTTGTTACACAATACCGATACAAGGTTACAATTTTGAATACACCCACATCTTTTTAATCGATTCCCTATGTGGGCAGCCCCTATTCCCATGACATCAACAGATAAGTTGATAGCTTTTGAGATAGCATTCAAGTGTTTAATTAAAGACTGATGACATCAAATGATAAAAAGCTATATCTGCTTTGTTGGTAAGTATATGTTTTTTTGTTACACAATACCGATACAAGGTTACAATTTTGAATACACCCACATCTTTTTAATCGATTCCCTATGTGGGCAGCCCCTATTCCCATGACATCAACAGATAAGTTGATAGCTTTTGAGATAGCATTCAAGTGTTTAATTAAAGACTGATGACATCAAATGATAAAAAGCTATATCTGCTTTGTTGGTAAGTATATGTTTTTTATTTGATGACTGAATGGAGATTTCTTTTTTGCACTAAGCAATGTTTATTTTATACTAGCTGACACAGCGAACTTCGTACGCCAACTTATCTATTATACATTTTTTTGTTTTTTTTTTTTTAAACCTTCCATGGACCTTAAGGAACATACTAAAAAATAAATGAACCGAATTGGTCCATCCATTCTTGAGTTATGCGCTTACCAACATTCATTTTTATTTATAGAAATATAGAATATAGATATAGAAGATTTGTAGGAGAGGTTACTTATACTTATATTACTCTTTCAGTTTTATTTTCATTATCACTCAATTAAAATGATAGGCAAATGTCAAAGATGTAATATCCTTAGCTCAATAAAAAAAAGTATATATTATATATATGGGCAAGTGCTGTTCCTATGGACGCTTGTACCTATAGACACGTTCGATTTCGTCGAAACTAGCTACCCTAAAATTCTAATTTGAATGTGACCGTAAAGCTTTGTCTATGGTTGACAGTTCACGTTGAAATTAGAATTTTAGGGTTGCTCGTTTTGATGGAATCGCTTGTGTCCACAGGTACAAGCGTCCATAGGAACAACACTTCTTCTTCTTCTTTATCAACCTATAGACGTCCACTGCTGGACAAAGGTCTCCTGCATGGATTTCCACAGGCTTCGGTCTTGCGCCGCTTGAATCCAGCGGCTCCCTGCGACTCGTTTGATGTCGTCGGTCCACCTGGTGGGGGGTCTGCCAACACTGCGTTTCCCGGTGCGGGGTCGCCACTCCAACACCTTGGGACCCCAACAACCATCAGTTCTTCGAACTATGTGCCCCGCCCATTTCCACTTCAGTTTCGCGACACGCTGAGCTATGTCGGTGACTTTGGTTCTCCTACGAATCTCCTCATTTCTGATTTGATCTCGCAGAGATATACCGAGCATTGCTCTCTCCATCGCTCGCTGGGTGACCCTGAGCCTAACACTTAACGCCTTAACGACTTAACTTAGCCTAACACGGAACAACACCCCTACATAATTCCACAATGCATGCTTTGTAAAAAGAAAAGAACTACTATCTTACTTCTTACTTATTACAAATGCGACAGTTTATGAGGATGGATGGATGTTTGTTACTCTTTCACGCCACAAGGAATGAACCGATTTGGTTGAAATTCTGAATAGTGATGGCTCATACTCAGGATTAACACATAAGCTACTTTGGAAAATTAAAGAGTACCTGCGGGAATTAAAAAATCTTAATTCACACTGACAAAGTTGCTGGCATCATCTAGATATAATATAATAATATACATATTATGTATTTCTCTGATTTTCAACTGAGACTTAATTCCAGCTGTTGGTCTAAGTTACAGTCACAGACACAGCAAATAAAAAAGTTGTAAATAACATAAAACCAGAAAAAAAGCATCAAAAACTCGGTAATCAAAAGTAATCAAAGGTGACTTTTAATTACAAAAATAAATTAAAACTATAGAATTGCCTACTTGCTATTTGGGCCTTTGCAAAATTCATATGTATAAAAATGAAGCCAAAGTGTAAATAATGCTTCAAGCTTATTGCATCTAGCATAGATTTGTATCAAGATTTTATTTTTATGAAGTATCATCTGGGTAAATAGGTACATTCTGATGATTGAAGTATTATGCGAAGGCAGATTCGAGTAGGCAACTTAATAAGTACTAAAATATTTGGTAAAGTTGAAATACCTGACATTAAATAATATAAGAATCATTATTGTTTTAATATGCCATAACATAAAGTAGAAAAACAGGTATTATAGGTAGGTACGTACTTACTTGACCATGAAAAATTTGACTATAATTTCAAATTAAGATAACAAAAATTGAATATTATGATGCCAAATGCGTGAAATTTTAGTAGCGTAGTTGGTTTTAAATTTGATAGGTAGAGAAAAATAACTTACCCTATTGGGCCATACGTTGGGCATGAGAAACTCATAAGTATCAATTTCATATGCAAAAACACTCCAGCCAATAATGGAAATAGTAAATAACATAGAAATTACAAATTTACTAGGCTTCATAGTTGTAATTTCTTTTAGAAATATGTTAATACCCGATGGTGAGAATTAATACGTGCGGTAAATCCCGTACTCCGAAGTAAATACTTGGCGCTAATAGATAGTGCTAATTGAATCGATCGAAGATCGAAGTCGAACTCGGAACTCCGTCTGCGGTTTTATTATCGGAGGTGGACGACAATTCTATCAATAGTCAATACTGAACTGGCTCATGGTAGAAGGCCGAAGCGACAAGTGTTTATTTCACCGTTCACGATTATCCTACGCATGACGGATCGATAAAGTTTACTTTTCTCAATTTCATTGATGAGCAGTGAGTTAAGAGTTTACTAACGTCATAGAAATGGGTTGGTACAGGTAAAAATAATCCATTGTTTTAGGTTAATTTTTGTGGCTTTAAAAATAAAAAAATATTTTATAAGGTATTAATCTAAGGCTGAATAAAAGATTTATTTTCGTGATAATAATATTAATATATTTTGAAGTGATAACGTCTTATAAAAAACTATCGGACTTTATTAGATTAATTTCAATAGAAAGAATTCTTCGCATCTGCATTTAATAGGTTGCTTTCATGTTGCCTGTAAAGTATTTTTTTTATATTCACAAATTATTATTATTAACGAATAGGTAAGTTTAGTCAGTAATTCACTAATTGTTTTCCAGAAGGTAGCAGACAAGAACCAAAACTTGTTTTTCTTACACACGCAAAACAGGGAAAAGATTGTTCCTAGAGCTGGTATTCTTTTTCGTTTAAAAATAATAAATGACATAAATTTTATCTAAATTCTCGTTATTATTTTTTTGCGATTAGAATCTAAGATTAGAATAGAAAAGAATTATTTGCTAATATCTTTAACATAAATAAACTATGTATTAGTATTAGTAAAAAAATACTGAATATTATTTCTAGACGGCAGATGAAATGAAACATTGAGTAAAACATGAAATTCACAATAGATGTCGCTGTTGCAACACATAAGACACAGTTTACTGAGTAACTCATAGATGGTGCTTACCAAATAAAATTCTGTGCATCTTGTCATGTCAACCGTCAATACTGCTTTTGAAGATTTGTAACCAACATCAACCACCCAACATATAGGATTTTTAAGGAACGAAGAAAGATTTTAAGGATTCAGCGGAATCTTTTTATAAGTATTATGTATGTTTACCGATTACTCGAAGACGCCTGAACCGATTTGGAAAATTCTTTATTGTTACCTATCAACAATAATAAATTATAATAAGTATAATTATTGTGTAGTGGCGTGGGCGTCTGAAGTCAATTTTTAAAAATAATTTTTGGAACGAAGTTCCTTATCGCGCGTTGCGAAAGGGGGCTAGACGGAAATTAAGACCAAAAGTTGTAACGACACTTTTTCTTGTAACGACACTTTTTGATGGCCTCGCGTGCGGCTGTTAACCGAAAGATTGGTGGTTCGAGCCCACCCGGGGGCGCGCAATTTTATTTTCATTTTTTATTTTATAAAATTATTTTAATTTTAATATTTTATAAAATCGATATTTAGGCTTCCCTGGGGTCATTTTGATTTTTATCGATAACAAAATCATGATAAAAAATGTATACCCGAATAATAATTTTATTTATACCTCGAATAGAACTTGAAATTAATATTTTTATAATAATAACTTCGTTCCTATCTGGTGTCCCACGACACCACACGACTTTTTTATATTATAACTAGTAGGGCGCGTGGGTGCGCGGCCCACTAAAGTGGACCGCGGTTTTTTTGTTCATGAATTAGAGTTTCAAGTCTTGATCATTTTTCACCTAAGCAGCACTCTTTCATCTATTATACTCTCCGAGACACCTTTGAAATTTGTATAGCCGCCATCTTGAATCCGCCATTTTGAATTTTTTTCAGCTCACTGCCAATTGGATGAGATTTCGAGTATTTTTTGTTTGAGCACCTCCCACCTATCTTCAATACCCTGGCCGTGCTCCTCACCCACCTTCCAAACCCTCGATCATCATATCTCGTCATTTGTCAGAATGAGAATTCTTCAATAAAAACAAATTTTGAAAAAGGAACCGTATCAAAGTCTTGCATGATTCCCGGCTTCTAGTCTCTTCAATATTCGCCATATATTTTGTATGAAGAAAAAAAAATCCGCCATCTTGGATTTTTTTCTATTCATCAAATAGACCTTTGGGTCCTGATCATCTTTTGCCAAGAAACCACTCTTCCATCTTTTATACTCCCCGAGATAGACACCGACGAAATTTGTATGGCGGCCATCTTTTTTCCGCCATTTTGGATTTTTTTTCAGCTCACTGCCAATTGGATGAGGTTTCGAATGACATTTGTTCGAGCACCCCCCACCTATCTACAATACCCTGGCCGTGCTCCTCACCCGTCTCCGACATCCTCAATCATCAGCTCTCTCCATAATTTTCCTCCGAATGAATTTTTGTCTTCTATACGAAACCATTAGTGAAAAAAAAAATTTCATACAAAATTTTACAGGAGAGGTGATCAATCAGTGAGTGAATGAGTGAGTGAATCAGTGAATCAGCACGAACAGCTATATATATATTAATGTAACGACACTTTTTCTTGTAACGACACTTTTTGATGGCCTCGCGTGCGGCTGTTAACCGAAAGATTGGTGGTTCGAGCCCACCCGGGGGCGCGCAATTTTATTTTCATTTTTTATTTTATAAAATTATTTTAATTTTAATATTTTATAAAATCGATATTTAGGCTTCCCTGGGGTCATTTTGATTTTTATCTATAACAAAATCATGATAAAAAATGTATACCCGAATAATAATTTTATTTACACCTCGAATAGAACTTGAAATTAATATTTTTATAATAATAACTTCGTTCCTATCTGGTGTCCCACGACACCACACGACTTTTTTATATTATAATATAGGTACCTAGTACTTACCGGTAAAGAATTCCTTACCGATCGAAAACTTTTTATGGGAATTAGCAGTTAACAATCATCTTAGACAATCATACGATTAAATTAAGCTTGGTCGGTATGGGCGAAACCACAACACGTTACACGGCAGTGCGACGACGCATCGCAAAAACGGCGCCGCATTACCCGTTATCCTATTAAAAATTGTCAAGATGCCTTGTGTGAATACATTTTTGCATAAAAAAATACATTTTTTCGACGCTTAAATTAATTTA
Organism: Oeneis ivallda; assembly: GCA_029955525.1. Classification (NCBI taxonomy): domain Eukaryota; kingdom Metazoa; phylum Arthropoda; class Insecta; order Lepidoptera; family Nymphalidae; genus Oeneis; species Oeneis ivallda. The sequence continues at coordinate 24,133,617 of JARPMR010000003.1, forward strand.
ATCGTTATGGTTAACTACCAATTCCCGAGTTTGCGATTCCGCATGACGGGACTTTTATTACGAGGTAACAAGCTTCTCTACTTTATATATCTCGGGAGTACACTGCACAAGGAACTTTGTTTACATTTATCTTTCTTACCAACTATACATCAGGCAAGTAAATGGAAGTATCTTGTAGTAATAACGTTATCTGTCAACTCGCAACACTACCTACTAACAGTGTAGTGTTGTGTTGGCCTCAGTGAAAAATTCTATTACGTTTAGCAATATAAATTGACGCCAGAAAATTCGTATGGGGCGACAGAACTTGCTTCTAAGGTGAAAGAAAAATGTGAAATTTCACAATGGGATTCTAAATCGAATTCCTACCTATTCTATAGAAGAAGTTCTACTATTATTATACATTACTAACTTTTGTCCGCGGCTTCGCTCACGTTATTCAAACGTCCTTTTTTAAAAATCCTTTCTTTGCAGCTATGCCTACGTAATAATAGCCTGTCTGTATGCCTTTCAGCTCGAACCGTCCAGTGGTTTGAGCTGTGCATTGATAGATCAGTCAGTCAGTCACCTTTTCCTTTTATATATATTTTAAGATAATATATTAAGATTACATAATTACTTCGCGTCCGATTCAAGTTGGCCGTCGACGACCTTTAAAAAATGACGTCATACTCTACCGTTAACATAAAAATGTATTGTTTGCTGTTTACCACGACTGTGATGGAAGCTTTTTTTTCTGGCAATGCTTTTCATGGCAATAACGTCTTGAATGTCAAAGAGCGTGATTTTTAATATCTTATTATTTTTCTCCTCTTCGAAGAAAGTCAATAATAAAGTAATAAAATAGCCTGCGCCATGTAAAACTTTTCCCTTTTTTACTCATCGTAACATACACTGACATAAACTAGAGATAATTCGTAGTTATTCGCATTCTTGGATTTCTTGGGTCATCTAGAAAACGCCTAATCATGCCGCTCCGCATCACACCGTTAAAAAAAATAATCATAAAAAAATGCCAAGATGCCTTGTGCGAGGTCGTACTGCAGTGTTGTGGTCTCGCTCATAAAGTCGCAGTGGAAGGATTAAGGAACCTATACCATTACAAAGCTGGACGATGGTTATAAGCAACTAGCTGATGCCCACGGCTTCGCTCACGTTAAGTTGCATTTTTCAAACCTACATTTTATACCCTAAGGGGTTGAATTACAAAAATCCTTTCTTAGCGGATGCTTACGTACTTCCCACGTCATAATAGCTATCTGCATGCCAAACAACAATCCGTCCAGTAGTTTGAGCTGTGCGTTGATAGATCAGTCAGTCACCTATTTTATTATAAGTAATACTAGCTGATGCCCGCGGCTTCATCCGCGTGAATTTAGTTTTAAAAATCCCTCGGGAACTCTTTAATTTTTCGGGATAAAAAGTAGCCTATGTCACTCTCCAGGTCCTCAACTATACCCCTTCTAAAAAAAACTTGAGAGGTGTCAAGGGACACCCGGATGGAACGTAGTTCCTTTCGATTACATTGTGTTCGGTATTTTCGCGGTACAACATTGAGTCTCCGTAGCCTAGTGGCTCCGGCAGTCGCCTAACAGTTCAAAGTCGATGGTTCGAATCCCAGCTCGACAGACCGAATTTTCTATTTTCTATTTTATAAATAAAATTGAAAATAGAAAATTCAGTCTGTCGAGAGTCTGAGTAGAAAACCATCGACTTTGAACTGTTAGGCGACTGCCGGAGCCACTAGGCTACGGAGACCCAATGTTGTATAGCGAAAATACCGAACACAATGCAAAATTCACATTCAACAAAAAAGTGTCGGTTTTAAAAATATGTCGAGTGTCGGTTCCTTAATTTTTTCCGTCTAGCCCCCTTCCATACCGCGCGATAAGGAACTTACGTTCCAAAAATCGCGTCGATCCGTAGCTTTGTTGCGGCGTGATTGAAGGACAAACCAACAAAGAAACACACTTTCGCATTTACATATATTTTCTCGTATAATATTAGTATGAAGTATGATTTAGATAATGGGTACAAAAATAAGTACAAATTGTGTTGCCTATCCCAACCCCGGGTCCCATTTACCTATACACAGAATAAGGTCACGTGTGATCCACGTCACACTTGCTGTCACACCTCGCAGCACTCGATACACGGGCGTTGTTACGTGATCTGCGTGGAAATTTCCCTGAAAACATTTTCCTTGAGAGGTAGGGTCTTCTAAGCCGAATTTAGTTCGGCGAATCATTCAATGAATCAGCAGGACATTTTAAGGTTTAAAAAGCATCTCAAATCTCCCTACATTCGTGTCGGATTGTCTTCCCGTTCGTCGGACTATAAGAGTGAGGAAATAAAGGGAGCACTTGTGCTTGTACACTACAATATCTCCTGCGCAGTTGGCTAGTATTCTTTGAAATTGGCTTTCGTAGAGTACGTAATAATATCTGCTATAAAATATTTTTTAATTATTATCTCTAAGCAGTTAGAGAGGTAGATAAGTCGTAAGAACGTTGGTAATAACTAATAACTATACTCGTAAGAACTAACTTCTTTAAGTACTTGGAATTCTGTTCTTCCAGATTGTGCACTTCTTGTCTCAGCTATTAACATTAAATAACAGTATTTATCTCATCATTTTATCTGGGAGGGGGGCTTAGGCCTTGGCATAAGTTCTCACCCTACCGTCATAGACCGTCATACCCAGCGTTCCGGTGCAATGACGTGTAGAAACCGATCGGGAGTATGGGTTTAATTAAACTTGTCATACCCCCTTCCAAGTTATCCCGCTACCATGTTACACTGCATCTTTTCTTACCATCAAGTGAGATCGCAGAGCTATCTTGTCATCGAACAAAAACCCCACTTCAATAAACACCACGCAGTTCCATCAAAAAACTCTAACTTCCGTCATTGTCAAATCAAAATCTAACCATCAGGACCTATTTACCTGCCTTTACCAGTCAAGATTGATTCAATGGCTTCTTAAAGCGTAGATTTTCGGGCATTTGTTGCTTGTTAGTATCCCAATAGCATCATGGCCCGCTCACCCACAGAACCAATAAGGTCACGCGTAAATCCACGTCACATTCGCTACGTGTTACACCTCTGAACATCCGATATTTGGCTCGGTACGTGATATGTTTGGTAATGTGCCAAAGAATATGATACAGATCCTTCAATCTAGTTGTAGTTCCAGGTACTACAACTACTAGTTGTAGTTCCAGGTACTACTTCCAGGAGTGCCAGTATAGGTATATAAACTGGCTTGTCTATAAACTTCTAATAGGTATCAAGAACAACAGCTGTAGTGCCTTATGTACTTTTTCTTCTTTGTCAACCGAAAGACGTCCACTGTTGGACAAAGGTCTCTTGCATGGCTTTCCTCAGGCCTCGGTCTTGCGCCGCCTGCATCCAGCGGCTCCCTGCGACCCGCTTGATGTCGTCGGTCCATCTAAGGGGGGTCTGCCAACACTGCGATTCCCGATGCGGGGTCGCCACTCCAGCACCTTGGGACCCCAACGACCATCAGCTCTTCGAACTAGGTGTCCGCCCATTTCCACTTCAGTTTCGCGACTCGCTGACCTATTTCGGTGACTTTGGTTTTCCTACGGATGTCCTCATTTCTGATTTGATTTTGCTTAGCCTCATATAAAATATTCAGCAATATTTATGGCTGTTGTGAACATAGCCGCGTTTTGATGTGCGGATGACAGCGGAGAGTGACATTGGCGCGCTCTTACATGGAAAATGCTTCCACAATATTTTCAACGTTTCGTTTTACCTGCTTACTTTTCTGTAATGTAATTCAAATTATATTCTGTGACAAATTTCCGAAGCGTAGGTAAATTCTCTTCGTATCTGAAGAGTCAAATAACGTAACAATAAAATAAATCAATAATACAATATCCTTATCGTTATAACCATAAATTGATATTGATAGAATCTTTCCGAGGCAATTCGCCGTCAATGTAATATATGAGATCAGCGGAATATATGCGAAGTCGCTTTTATACGACTCCTACCTACTTTCGATCTCTTGCTTAAAAGAAAAATCGAATACTATCTCGCATTGCTACCGACTATTGGTAGCTTCATTGGCTTTGTCAAGCTAATGGTATCAGGATCCCGTTAGGTCACGTTTTAGGAAAATATTACCCCAAGTTAAGTCTAAGTTAAGAGTGTTAATACTGCAATAGTATAATAAGTAAGTAATAAATAGTAATGTGCGTTTAAGAAATCAAATATAACAAGCTTCAACGTTGAAGGAAAACATCGCGAGAAAACCTGCACACCTGAGAGTTCTTCATAATGTTCTCAAAGGTGTGTGAAGTCTGCCAATTCGCATTGGGCCAGCATGGTGGAGCCTTTTACTTACATATATATTATAACCTTTCACTGAGAGGAGACCTCCGCTCAGTAATGAGCCGTTGATGGGTTGCTCTCAGTAAAGGGTTAAAGTCCACCATGCTGGCCCATTGCAAATTAGCAGATTTCACACACCTTCGAGAACATTATGAAGAACTCTCAGATGTGCAGGTTTCCTCGCGATGTTTTACTTCACCGTTGAAACAAGCGATATTTAATTGCTTAAACGCACTTGACTCCGAAGTCAGAGGTGCGTACCCGGGATCGAACCTGCGACCCCCCGAATAAGAGACAACAGTCCAAACCACTAGGCTATAACTGCTTTATATTATCTACTAGCTGATGCCCGCGACTTCGTCCGCATGGATTTAGTTCTTAAAAATCCCGCGAAAACTCTTTCATTATTCGAGATAAAAAGTAGCTCTCCCGGTCTGAGGAACCACTACTACATCCATTACTATACCCATGCAAAAAATCGCATCAAACCGCTGTTCTGTGCGAAGGACAAACCAACAAACAAAAACACTTTCGCATTAATTATTCAGTAATGCTTTATTATAACACTTTTTATAATTGTCAAATTTTTTACCATACTTAACCAAAGACAAAATTACGTTTAGCTGTCATTTACGTTTTGTTATTCCACTGTCATTTGCGTTTTGTTATTCCATATCAGATACGTTTTTCTTATACCACGTTTTATAGTGACATGACGGAAATGCGGTCGACCGGGATAAAAAGTATCCTATGTCCGTCTCCATGTTCTAAGCTACCTCTCCACCAATTTTCAGCCAAATCGGTTCATCCGTTCTTGAGTTATAAATAGTGTAACTAACACCACTTTCTTTTATATATATATATATATATATATATATAGATATAGATATATAGATTATCGGGTATTAATTAATTAACTATTATTATGATGCACTTGTATTAATAATAATTGTTCGCGCCTCGTAAAACTTAACAATGTTCTTACCACCGACATATATTGTACTGTACCGTAGGTACAATATATGTCGGTGGTTCTTACTAATAGTTTAGAACAATTATTGTTCTAAACTATTATTAAGAACATTGTAAAGTTTTACGAGGCGCGAACTAAATACTGAAAACGGAGTAGGTAATTGTAGACGACCTAAGTTCATGCAACGCAGTAATTAGGATTCCGCGTAATCCACGGTAATAGATGGTAATGAGTTGGAGTGGTAACGTGTGGCTTACTTGACGTTTCACTCGCTTCACTGCTAATGTGTTTTGAATTGCTTAAAGTTGGATATATTAGTTTGTGTTTAATTTGCTACGATAACAGAATTTTAGACTTCAATGAATAGAACTTAATCAAATCTTTAATTAATTAGAAAATCAATTAGGTGTGTAGGTATGTTTATGAATAACATTTAATTTACCAACTATTCACCTGTTGAGAAAACTATAACATCATCGTCATCATAATCTCGATGTCTTATGCTGGTGTTTTTTTTAAAATTCGATTTCAAGATAGTCTTTGACTGCGATCTCACCTGATGGTAAGTGAGGATGCAGTCTAAGATGGTAGCGGACTAAATTGCAAGGGGTATGGCAATGAACATTCAACCCATACCAACCCCTAATCGGTTTATATACATCGATGGTTTCTACAAGCCATCGTAGCCATCGACAGTAGGGTGGTCACTAGCCACGGCCAAACCCGCCCACCAGACCAGACCAGACCAGAGACAATTCAGAAATTATAAATTCCCAAATTGACCCCACCGGGAATCGAACCCGAGACTCCCAGTTATAAGACCACAGCGTTCACCACTGAGCCAGGAAGGTCGTCGAAAGGTTTTTAGAAGGTTTCTTGGAAGGATCGCCACAAGATCGTATTGTGTCCAACGGCCAATACCGGATCCGCACGAGATCCTATTAGGTACCTAGGTTTGAATCGCTGGTAATTCTGATAAATAGGAATAGGGTGATGGCAGATAGGCTGTTTCAGACATTGCGCAGTTGCATAATTATCTTATGTAACTATGCAACTAACTATAGCAATAGTTAAGTAAACTTAGACACATAGGTAATTAGTAAAGATCCTAACGTGAGCTAATTAGGACTCGCAAGCGTTTCCGTTGGTTTAATGTAGAGCAAGAAATTTGAGCAACACATATTGTACCCCAGTTTCTGAATCCAAAACTGACCTGTAATGGTGTCACGCTGCAAAAATCCTAATTAATTATAATCACCGTAGAATTCTTTATACTTAATGGAACAAATTACTTGAAGTTACGTTTAAAACCGTTCAGTAGTTTTAGTGTATGGGCGTACAAACAGACAGACAGGCAGACAGACATTACCTATAGACAAAAATAAAAAAAATACTATTTTGTGCTCTACCTGCATCGATAATAAAGCCTTTTCCGATTAGTTATTTTCAAAATACGTGTATTGTGTATAGAGAATTTGTAAAACAAACACATTCGCATATTACAGAAGGGGTTGAAAGTCTATAAATGAATATTTTTCTAATGACAATGTATTTTCTTACATTACTACTTTAGCACTTTTATCAATTAAACAAAATGGAAGAAATCTAAGGTGGAAAAACCGCCTGCGAAAACATTAAAATGAATAAACATATAATATTTCTTAGCAGAAGTCCTAAATATTCTCATTGATGTAATTCCCCAAAGTAAAGATCTGTTCTAGATATTTATTGGATGTCGAATAGAACATAAAATGTTCGACGTTTCCCTAAGGCCATGAAAATCCCCTCCCGCAAAGTAATTGAGGTATGAGAGGTAGCGTTTAGAAATTATTATAATTATTTAATTAAGTACCTTTTATTTTTTGAGTCTGCAGCTGCAATAAAGAAAATTCATGAACTTTTTTGTAATAGTTTAAATTTTTTTTTAATGTTTTAAAATCGATTTAATATTATATACGTGTAGAGGTGGTAGCATAGTGTTAAGAAATTGTCCTTCTCTTCGGAGGGATCTGAAACCCGATTCCCAGCCGCGGACCTCTTACTTTTCGGAGCCATGTGCGTTTTGAGTCATTAAATGCTTAAAAATAGAAGGAAAATATCATGAGGAATCCTGAACGCCTGATCCCAAAATGTTCTCAGGGGTTTGAATCTACCAATCTGCTCTTGACCAGAGTGGTGGATTATGCCATTTTGGCCCTTATTGGACCTTCTCATTCTGAGAAGAGAGCCGCGTCTTGTGGAGGGCTGGCCGGCAATAGGTTGAGGATTGTGACGATAGTGAATTTAATTACAAACATACCATACTTACCTTATCGTTAGTAATTTGAATGAAAAAATGAAAAATATTTTATTTTTAACCAATACATCAACGAAATTGATATATCCGTTGAGACCCCACTCTAGGTAACCCTGTATCGTGGACCCCACCCAATACACCATTTAACAACTTATGTTTGTAGTTGTCGCTCGACATGATATAACAAATAAAAACTAACCTATTAAATTACATACTTAATTTACAAATTATAAAAGTCTCGAATTACAAATAAGTAGAGCTTATTTCTAATGCCCTCATTTAAAATGAATCGCTTTTCGCCTACATCTTAAGAACCGACGTCTTGTCCTAGGTCAATTCGGACGTAAAAAAATTGGAATGCCGATACAAAATATCTCGCAAGTTGCAATCGTGTTGCATCCCTTACAGATGGCACGATGCCAAATACCGATCCCTTTTTATCAATGAAGGGGAATCGAGGGGAATAAAATGCCTTGTTCGGTGTTCCTAAAGATAGCGTGAAAACGCTGGGACGTTAAATTGAATTTTGTGAAAATGTGCATGGGGTATATGTGGGGATTTTTTATGTTAGGTATATTTATTAATTGAGATTTTATTAATTTTATGTAATTGTATTGTTAAATGTAATTTAGTTATTTATTAATTTATTAATCTTTTAGGGATTCCACAAACTTTTATTCGGTATTTTCCAGATTTTATGTTTATTTAGTTTAAAAAGTTCCTAAACTTTTGAAATGTTAGTTAATTACATTATAAGGCTAAGAAGTTGAAACCCGAAAGGTGGGACCATATACACGTATAAGGTTCAACCCTATCCGTTGCAATATTGTCTTACTTACTCTTAGCATATTATGTTGCAGTGGAGTAGAATGGGGAATGCAGAAACCTTTACGTCTAAACCTACTTAGATTTATTTTAGTAGCTAAGCCCCCTAAACTTACATTGTAGGTAATCTATAAGTAATAAATAATTGTAATAATATTGTGACCGTTAGGAATTAATGCCGGAGTTCTTTATCCCGCGTAAATAACACTGAAATGTCGTAAATAACCTGTTTTGACCCCATTGTATGGAGTTTTTCCTATCGCAATACTGCATTATTATTTGTCACGCAAGGTCATTCTATAGATAAAAGGAAAAGTCGCAGCCTAAAAATTACGTGGCTATATTATTTTCTATCAGATCGTAGATTTTATCTATTCTATCGACTCGTACGTCGCGTCGTACTCGTACGTCGTAATCTGTAAAATTACGTGTGTTACGATAAGTTTTACAACAACGTCATCACTAAGCAATAAATCTTAAATAACCTATGAAATTGCCGTTTTGTATGCAATAAGTGAAAGTACTTTTTTTCAAACTTTTTTATTTCTGTTATTCGAAGTAATCACCCATGCAATCGACGCATCTTTGCCAACGCATTGGCAGTTTATTGATGCCCTTCTTGTAAAAATCAGCTGGACGGGAGGCAACAAAATCTTTAAAGGCATTTTGTACTGCCTCTCGGGAATTGAATTTTTTTACCCACTAAAAAGTTGTCTAAATTTTGGAAAAAGTAATAGTCGGTAGGTGCAAGGTCTGGTGAGTATGGCGGATGAGGGAGAGCTTCCAACCCAAGCTCTTGCAGCTTGGAGACTGTCTGTTGCGCAGTATGGGGTCGCGCGTTGTCGTGAAGGAGCAGTGGGGACGACCGATTGGCCAAAGCTGGTTGCAGATGTGCAAGCTTCTCCATCATTCTCTCCAGTTCTTCACAGTACACATCTGCATTAATGCTCATGCCGTTTTGTAAAAAGCTGTGGTGAATCACACCCGCACTAGACCACCAAACAGTGACCATCACCTTTTTAGGGTTCATTTTTGGTTTAGGGCATCGCTTTGGTGCTGAACCAGTGTCTAACCAACTTGCTGAGCGCTTTCGATTGTGGAACAGAATCCATTTTTCGTCGCACGTAACAATTCGTTTCAAAATTCCTTCATTTCTTTGCCTGTTGAGGAGTGCAAGGCAGGTCTCGACGCGTACGTTGCGCTGGCGATCGTTAAGGTCGTGGGGCACCCATCTATCAAGCTTTTTTACCTTGCCAATTTGTCGCAAATGGATCAATATTGTTTTGATGCTTGACATCAAAAGCTACTGCTAGCTCAGTTGTAGATTGAGTTTCGTCAGCTTCCACAATCGCCTTTAATTCATTATTGTTAACCAAAGACTCCGGACGACCACGAGCTTCATTTTTCAAGTCAAAATTTCCAGAACGGAACCGGGAAAACCAATAACGGGTTGTGCGATCGTTCGTACAGTTCTCTCCGTAAACGTTTTTGATGTTACGGGCCGTTTGTGTCGCGTTGGTGCCACGACGGAACTCATATTCCATAATTAAAGTATCCATTATGACGAAAAATGTTCAAATGTAATGAAAATACAACGCTAATCAAAAAACAAAAGACTGAGTTTGTAAAAAAGAATGTCATGGTTTTAAAACAAAATTAATTTGAATTTAGAATACAGAGCCATTACAAACTTTTTTTTATTTGAAATGACCAGTACCGAAGAAAGGCAATTTCATAGGTAAAGACCTAATAGTTTGAATATTATAGGACTAATAGGTAGAATCTTTGTACCTATTAGCCTCGTTCCTGTAGTATATTACTGAATATAATAATATTATTATTATAATATCTATTGTAAAAATCTAATTTAAATAGGTTGCTAGGCTCGTGGAGATTGTTACTCTTATAAGATACGAACTTGTCAAAGTCCGCGACTTCGCTCACGTTAATTTAGATTTTTCATACCTCTATTTTACCCCCTTTTAGGGGTTGAATTTTCATAAATAATTTCTTTGTCGATGTCTACGTCATAATAGCTATGACTGTGAGACTTTCTCCGTCCGTCCGTCCGTCCGTCCGTCCGTCCGTCCGTCTGTCACAGTCGATTATTTCAGTAACTATTAAAGATATCGACATGAAATTTGGCATAGTTGTGTATAATAGTGCCCCAACATCATTGGAATAAAGAAAAATCGAAAATTATTTTTAGTTTTATTAAAAAAGGGGGAAAATCGGGGGTTTGAAATTTCAAAGTAAAATAACTATATCGAGTGGGCTATCATATGAAAGGCCTTTACTTGTGCATTCTAAAACAGTTTTTTATTTATTTCTATATATAATAGTTTTTGAGTAATCGGCCAAAATGTCGAAAAAAATACCGTTCCCCCCCCCCCCCCCCCTTATCTCCGAAGTTTACCAATCGAAAAATCTGAAATAATTATGTTCAATAGAAGTTTATGTATATTTTACAGGAAAAATAAAAGCAACGCGAAAATTATTTTAGTTTGATTAAAAAAGGGGGAAAATCGGGGGTTTGAAATTTCAAAGTAAGATAACTAAACCGAGTGGGGTATCATATGAAAGGCCTTTACTTGTGCATTCTAACACAGTTTTTTATTTATTTCTAGATATAATAGTTTTTGATTAATCGGCCAAAATGTCGAAAAAAATATCGTTCCCCCCCTTATCTCCGAAGTTTACCAATCGAAAAATCTGAAATAATTATGGTCAATAGAAGTTTATGTATATTTTACAGGAAAAATAAAACCAACGCTCTACCTAGCATAGTTTTTTTTATATTAACAATAAACCTCTACAAACAAAGTTAACGATAAATAAGCAAATTAATATAATATTATCGTCTTACTTTTACTTTTGGAGTACGGAACCCTCGGTGCGCGAGTCGGACTCGCACTTGGCCGTCTTTTTTTTTTTGGTAAGTAAATCGTGTTTTTTGGAAATTATATATCAAAAACAAAATGAAAATAAAAGAATAATAAAATAATAATAATAATAAAATTCATACGGGAAAATATAAACGCCTGGACTCGAACCGGGGTCTTCTGGTTTCGGTACCGCCCGATTTCCCGAGCTATAGGAACTTTGAAGATGATGGCGAAATTTACCTTCGTATTCTAATGATATTGTAAGGGGGTTTTCATTGCCTGAAAACACGGATAAAACGATCTTTTCTAAAAATGAAACCTAGCTAGATCGATTTATCGCCCCCGAAACCCCCTGCATACTAAATTTCATGAAAATTGTTTGAGCCATTTCCGAGATTCAGATTATATTATTATATATACAAGAATTGCTCGTTTAAAGGTATTAGATTTAGACAAGCAAAAAGTTTATAAACTGTAACCCGACTACGGAGAATTGAATAGAACATAAGTTATATTGATTTTGATCGTATAAAATGTAGCCTATGTCACTCGGAGCAAAATAACGAATCGATTGACATCTTAAAATCGGCTCACTAGTTTATCATACCGGTCAATCCTTTGTTATACAGGGTGATTTTATGGATATCTTGTACGACAGACGAGTGTAAGATATAATGTTTCTTGGAGAAATTTTATATTTAACATCGACTGTATCGACGAGTGCAATAAAATAGCGGGTATTTATTTTTTGAATTCTTAGCTGGTTCGATTCCCGGGTGAGACAAGCGAATTTTTGAAAAACTTTGAATGCAGTTTTGTTTCTTTTTAAAAATAAGGCAATGTTTCCTTTAAGTAAAATGATTAAAACTTAAGGATTTAAGGTAGTTCCCCTCCAGGGCCCATAATTTTTTTCCACCCTGTATATTATCCATATCTTTAAAATTTTATTAAATTATTTAAGAATTAAATAAAAACATTTACGTTTCCTAAAGTTACATGACTGATAAGTCATACACTGTGGTCGAGTAGATTTTTTAAAATGCGTTGAGGACAATTTATGTTAAAATTGCGTGTTTTATGGCAGTTTGAGCCGTGAAAACATCTGTCATAGGCTTAACTGGTTACCGTGGGTCAGTAGGTTAACTAAAATAGTTCCACGAATACAGTGGTTCCTTGATAATGTGTTAAAATGAGTGATTATTGTTTCATTGATAAAACTTTGTTATTATGAAAAGGATGCAGGTATATTAAAAGGTAAGTTTATTAAGTTCGAGATGTAGGTAGCGATAGATATGGTTACAAAGTTATATGGGCAACATAATAAAACTCAAACAGCTCTCATTGGGCGATGGACAGAATGCGTCAAAATAAATTTAATATTAATCCTAACTGAAAAATTATTTTCAAAAACCCAATTTCAAAGTTCAAAAGCCACTACAAAGTAGAATGTTTTTTGTAGAGCGCTCAATCAATTTCGATAAAATTTCTGGGGGACCACCTTTATTTAGGGGCCTACAAAGTATAATTTATAACCTACCAATCAAAAAAAGAATCGTCAAAATCAATTCGTTTAGCGCAATAATCGCGTAACAAACATACAAAAACATACAGTCGAATTGAGGACCTCCTCTTTTTTGAAATCGGTTAAAAATAATATTTCGAAATATTAATTTTGTATATTTATTTGTGTAGATCTCGGGGATTAGGAGTGACGACACCGCAACCGGAAGCGCAGTGTTGGCATACCCCCCACGACATTAGACGAGTAGCAGGAAGCCTCTTAAAACAGACGGCGCAAGATAGAGTCCTGTGGAAGTCCATACAAAGGCCCTTTTTCGTCTATCGGTTGATAAAGAAGATGAAGATACGAAACTTAGAGATAGGTAAGTGTACCTACACATAATTGAACGCACAAGTTTCATAGTTCCGCTAGTTATGTTTGTTTCGTCTCCATTATTAAACGGGTAGGCTCTCAATAGGCTGTAGACACCCTAGGCCACGTAATTAGCACCCTGCGATCTGCCCTGTCTGAAAGATATTTGAATAACGCGAGGGAGGAACTAGCTAAGCTGGGAGCACAAGAGAGGGAATAATAATAGGATTAATAGGAATAATAATTGATACTAATTATTATGATTTTTTGACGATTTTTCAGTGAAATTTTATTTGACATTTTATACCTAATTGTAAGATTTTATTTTATTTACCTACTTATTGTGATATTTTAATGGATTTTATTTTAAGTCAATTTTATAATAAAAAAGCCGGCCAAGTGCGAGTCGGACTCGCGCACCGAGGGTTCCGTACTCCAAAAGTAAAAGTCAAACGATAATATTATATTAATTTGCTTATTTATCGTTAACTTTGTTTGTAGAAGTTCATTGTTAATATAAAAAAAAAAACTATGCTAGTTAGAGCCTTGGTTTTATTTTTCCTGTAAAATATACATAAACTTCTATACCATAATTATTTCAGATTTTTCGATTGGTAAACTTCGGAGATAAGGGGGGGGGGGGCGGTATTTTTTTCGACATTTTGGCCGATTAATCAAAAACTATTATATACAGAAATAAATAAAAACCTGTTTTAGAATGCACAAGTAAAGGCCTTTCATATAATACCCCACTCGGTATAGTTATTTTACTTTGAAATTTCAAACCCCCGATTTTTCCCCCTTTTTTAATAAAACTAAAAATAATTTTCAATTTTTCTTTATTTCTATGATGTTGCGCCACTATTATACACAACTATGCCAAATTTCATGTCGATAGCTTTAATAGTTACTGAAATAATCGACTGTGACAGACGGACGGAGAAAGTCTCACCATAAGGGTTCCATTTTTACCATTTTGGTACGGAACCCTAAAAATAACGCTTTTTAGATTTTTTTTTAATTAATTTATATATTATTTATATTTATAGGTTTATTTTGAATATGATGTCCAAGATTTATTTACAACAAGGTCAAATGCAAATAGGATACATAGTTTCATATTATGAAACGTCGAAAGTTTTGATAATGAAATGCGATGGACCCGATCTATATAAGCGTATTTTTATAAAAGTGACCTGATTATAAGAAACTTAAAAGAATATTTAAAAAAGTGCGCTTTATGAACTGAACTACTTATCAAATTACTATACGAATGAGTATATGTACCAAGCTTAGAAAAAATATTCCTAGAAACGCAATAGTAGTGACGCGGTGAAAGGCCATTTTTAGTCGGCCGAAAGCATATATTATTCCTACGCAGTATCGTCGCGTTAGTATGACAAGCTCGCAGAAAATTATTAGAAAATAACGTACTTTGCTGTGAAAGGTTGTGATAATTCATCACAATAACCATCAAATAGTAGATTATTAACCAAGGGGATAAAGCAGTGTCTTCTGTCGCGGGTGACGATTTAAATCGCGAGCGTAACGAAGGACTCGAGGTTTACTCCCGAGCGTAGCGAGGGTGTTAAAAACTTAAATCACGAGCGAAGCGAGGGATTTAAGATGAGTCCTGAGTGTAGCGAGGGATTTAAGTTCACCCAAGACTAAGACAGCTTTATCACCGAGGAAAATACTCTACTTTTCGTACCATTTGCGAAAAAATTAACACAATAATAATATGAGATAAGCATTTATTAAAAATAATGACAATTAAAAGTAAAAGTTGACATTCGAAACATTGGTCCAATTATTATTGATAGAGAGAGTTACATTTTTGTTTGGTACATTTATTGTTGATGAGTTGATTTGAGTATTTCTCTGTTCTTGCGTCTGAGCATTTGCACTGATGGAATCCGACAATTCGCTGTCACTGTCGCTTTGATTTAACATCGTAACGTATTTTTAGAACATTTACTTATTTATAAAAATAAATTAAAATAAACTTAACGTTTATGTATTTGAAGAAAACAAAAACGCGGCAAATTCCTAGACTAATATTTTTTTGTCGGAAAAGCAAAGGCATCAAGCTCATACGGCCTCGTCGGTTTTCGTAATTTTATTTAATAATCATAACTGCATAATAAATGCGTATTCCTTTTTCAAAAAGATGTATAATGCTTTATACATATACAAACTCAATGGTGTAAACACAGATGTAGTTCAGTATCGGTAAGTATTCCAAATTTAAATCACATTCTCCCCCTAGAGGATGAATGAAATTCAGTACAATTTTCTTTCCCTGTTTTTAACAGATTAAAAATGACTATTGTTATGTTCGCTTTTTGTGGCACAGAATGTCACTTTTTTGAGCAAGTGGTACGAAAAACTTAATTAACAGTACCAATACAGAAAATAATTACATGTCACCCACACATTCATAGCTTGTTTTATGCCTACGTTTAGAGCGGAACTTTGTTAGAAACTTCCGATCTGTGAGTATTTAATCTAAGGTGCCTAGTTAGAAAATCTCAGAGGAAGGATTCAAAGCTGTCCCTTTAATTTTAAGGATATCACCTATATTGTGTTCTCGGCTTAAAATTGTACACGGCGTATACAGCAGGCGCTAGGCGGCGTTAACGCTTCTCTGGACGCGTTAATTGAAAGTGGATTGGAGGTGACAGCGTAGAACGGGTTTCCGATTTTTTTGCAAGCCGATGTTTGTGTTCAAATTTTGTATAGCATTGTTTCCTATTGAAACGCGTTCTTTCAATTCCACGTACGATGCAATATGGGTATGGAATACATCATTGAAATTGTGCTTGTATTTGAACGTCAGAACGTTGAATTCGTAAAATGCAATTTCGAAGGAGTAATATGCATTTTCAGTAGTGATTTCCTGTTACGTTTGCATATCAGTAAAAGGTCAGGCCATATCTGAACTCTGAATGCCGTCTACCAGAAATTAAATAATTAGGTAAGTAATCTCTGCGTCTAGGAAGACATCGCGCGGTCGGTCACAGGATCGATCTTATGCAACTTTTGTCCCAGTGGAGTCGCGTAAATTACGTAGTTATATAATAATACTAGCTGACCCAGCGAACTACGTACCGCCAACAAAAATATTTAGTGGTTGGTCACCCTTATCATTTAAGGGTATGAAAAATAGCTGATGTTGGCCGATTCTCAGACCTACCCGATATGTACACAAAATTTCATAAAAATCGGTCCACCCGTTTCGGAGGACTAAGGTAACTAGCATTGTGACACGAGAATTTTATATATTAGAAAGAAAAGATTATATAATAGTCCGCCAATTCGCATTGGGCCAGCGTGGTGGACTATGGCCTTAATAGCCCTTCTCTGAGAGAAGACCTGCGCTCAGTAGTAAGCCGTTGATAGGTTGCTAAATAATCATATATGCTTGGGTGTGCGATGCTGCTGTTAGAATTATATCACTGCAGTATTTTTGTTTGTAACTAACATGATGATGATGCTGATGACTGCCACTTCGTCTGCCCCGATTTATGTTTTTTTCAAACCTATGATAAGTTTTTAATTTTCCGGGACGTAAATTATCTCTATGAATAAATTCGTCAAGATTGGTTTAGCGATTAAATAATGGTGATACACGGACAGACAGATTTTTTTTTTAATATTACATAGTATGGATTGTACCAAGTTTGTCTTATCCTTTTCACTTTTCTACATAATAATGTTGCGTAATATTTATTAACTCCGAAGTATGAAACTGACTACCCTTACCGTAGACCCTTACTCAAACAAGGCCCTTTGAAATGCGATAGGCTTTGGGTCTACGCACAGTCTACTGCCGGCTAGAGACTGTATATTGAATGAAGCTGATCGCATATTATTAATGTCGAGACGACCTATAAGAAGCGTAAGAGCCGCTAGAGCCGCGCGCAACGCATTGTTCAATTTACTGAAATGAGTGTGACGACACCACAAAAAAAAATGTCACATAAGTTGCATCGAAGAAATGCTGACGTGACCTATATCCATCAAACCAATTAGATCCATTGATAGATGACGTGACAAAACGTTATTGAGTTACTTAGGTATTTTACTGTATTTACTCATTTATTTATGTCTACTCTCAAAAGACTCGTATTCTCTATTTTTGACGTTTCCAATGGCTATAAAAAACAATGGAAAGTTTTAGCAACTTTCCATTGTTTTTCAAACCCGCATGCTTTTGTCGAGAATATGAGTTTTAATTAGAAACTTTCGATAACCACTGAGATAGAGAACAGCTCTATTGTATGCTTAGTCCGAATTTTGATGTCCGTGATGTTGTGAGTCCGTTGGATCGTAATAGTAAACGACGACATTAGCATCAAAGTAAAATGAACCATAATAGTATCGATTTAAAGTCACAAATTCAATAGAGACGATTTTAATTTGGAGCGTTTCGTATACGTAAACGTATAAGAATTCATACACGAAATTGAGCTCTAATTCAATACTGTAATGGTTCATTTTACTTTGATGCTAATGTCATCGTTTACTATTACGATCAAACGAATTAAAACTCGGACTAAGCAATAAGCATGCTGATTTGTCTTTTATCCTTTGATTTGAGTAATAAAGTTGGTTTAATACTCAAAGTATTGATCGCATTTCCGCTCCACTTCAGTGATAACGAACCCAAATATGAGCTTCTTGCGGCCCTTGTTTCTCGTGTAGATGTGTGACCATCTGGGATCTCCGTTCGAGGCTGTATAATTGATTTATCCGCCCGCTTTGGCAAAAACGAAAGTAATGTTATTATACACGGGCTTTTAGCCAGCCGGCAACCCGTCTAATTGTGTTACACTGCGAGCGAGGCGATATTAACAGGGCTTTGATATTTTTAAACAAATTTACCCCATGTTTTTAAACCGTAAAATAAAAAACATGCAGACTTACTACAAAAAATTTAAACAAGTGATTGTTTTATTGCAGATTAGCTTTACGAAAGTAAAACCGTATAATACTTCTCGTTTTTCTCATATTTAATTTATCGGGCCGATCCAAAACTCACAAGACGTGTGTGTGTGTATCTAGCTGTGAAGTCACAGTGATTGTTGGCAGAATGAAAAAGTAGGTCACTCTACGTCTTGAAGTCGTTAAAAATAAGCCCCTCTTACCTAAGTTTCCGTGGTGTAGCGGTTATCACATCTGCCTAACACGCAGAAGGCCCCCGGTTCGATCCCGGGCGGAAACATGGTTTTTTTAAATCAATTTTTATTTTACGATAAAATACTTAAATCACTGTAATCCATACTTATTGCAAATGCAAAAGTTACTCTGTCATATTTCTCGGCTTATCATGGAATAAAATTAAATAATTTTATAAATTATAATATATATAGCTCGATTACCACTGACTGACTGATTCACTGATTGACATAATTGTTCTCCTAGAAAGAGACAAAAAACGATAAAATGATGTACGGGAGATATGTTCGGGTGGGGGATTCGAGTGGGGAAAAATTATGACATTTCGGAAAAACAAGATGGCGGCCGACGTGAATCTTGCAACTCTTTTGTTTTCCAACCGATTTCTTTGAAATTTTGGATTATTGTAGAAATTAGTAAACGATTAACAGAAAAAGTGAAAAAAATTAAAAAAACAAGATGGCGGCCGAGCTGTGACGTCTCAAATTTCCACCCCTCTCCTGTAAAATTTTGTATGAAAAAAATTTTTTTCACCCATGGTGTCGTATAGAGCTCAAAGAATGTGACTCGGAGAAAGGTGGAGAGAGCTGATGAGTGAGGAGTTCGGAGACGGGCGAGGGGCACGGCCAGGGTATAGAAGATAGGTGGAGGGTGCTCGACCAAATGTCATTCGAAACCTCGAGCAGTTGCCAGTGAGTTGAAAAAAAATTCCAAAATGGCGGAAAAAAAATGGCGGCAAATTTTGTCCGTCTCTCTCTCGGAGACTATAAAAGATGGAGGAGCGGTTTCTCGACAAAAGATGATCACAACCCGGAGGTCTACCTGGTGAGTAGGAAAAAAATTCAAGATGGCGGATTTTTTTTTCCCCCATACAAAATGTATGGGGAATATTGAAGGGACTAGAAGTTGGGAACTATGCAAGACATTGATCTTGATAGGTTCATAGGGCTTTTTTTCTTTTTCTTTTTTTTCATTTTTCATTTTTTTTTTTTTCTTTTTTTTCTTTTTTTTTTCTTTTTCTTTTGTGAATGAGGAGCACGGCCAGGTTATTGCAGATAGGTGGGGTGTGCTCGAACAAATTTTTTGGCAAAAGATGACCAGAATCCGAAGGGCTACTGGATGAGTAAAAAAATCGCGGTCCGCTTTAGCGGGCCGCGCACCCACGCGCCCTACTTGTAGTAATAACACATCCCGCGAGCTGCTTTAGCAGCTCGCGCACCGAGCGAAATAAATAAAGCCGAACAATCGCGGTCCGCTTTAGCGGGCCGCGCACCCACGCGCCCTACTTGTAGCAATAACACTTCCCGCGAGCTGCTTTAGCAGCTCGCGCACCGAGCGAAATAAATAAAGCCGAACAATCGCGGACCGCTTTAGCGGGCCGCGCACCCACGCGCCCTACTTGTAGCAATAACACTTCCCGCGAGCTGCTTTAGCAGCTCGCGCACCGAGCAAACGCTAGTTATAATATATATAGCTCGATTACCACTGATTCACTCACTGACTGATTCACTCATTGACAGGGTTGTTCTCCTAGAAGGAGACGGATATCGATATAATGATGTAGGGGAGATATGTCCAGGTGGGGGATTCGAGTTGGGGAAAATTATGACATTTCGGAAAAACAAGATGGCGGTCGACGTGAATCTTGCAACTCTTTTGTTTTCCAACCGATTTCTTTGAAATTTTGGATTATTGTAGAAATTAGTAAACGATTAACAGAAAAAGTGAAAAAAATTAAAAAAACAAGATGGCGGCCGAGCTGTGACGTCTCAAATTTCCGACCACTCTCCTGTAAAATTTTGTATGAAAACATTTTTTTTCACCCATGGTGTCGTATAGAGCTCAAAGAATGTGACTCGGAGAAAGGTGGAGAGAGCTGACGAGTGAGGAGTTCGGAGACGGGCGAGGGGCACGGCCAGGGTATAGAAGATAGGTGGAGGGTGCTCGACCAAATGTCATTCGAAACCTCGAGCAGTTGCCAGTGAGTTGAAAAAAAATTCCAAAATGGCGAAAAAAAAATGGCGGCAAATTTTGTCCGTCTCTCTCTCGGAGACTATAAAAGATGGAGGAGCGGTTTCTCGACAAAAGATGATCACAACCCGGAGGTCTACCTGGTGAGTAGGAAAAAAATTCAAGATGGCGGATTTTTTTTTCCCCCCCATACAAAATGTATGGGGAATATTGAAGGGACTAGAAGTTGGGAACTATGCAAGACATTGATTTTGATAGGTTCATAGGGCTTTTTTTCTTTTTCTTTTTTTTCATTTTACATTTGCTTTTTTTCTTTTTTTTCTTTTTTTTTTTCTTTTTTTTTCTTTTTCTTTTGTGAATGAGGAGCACGGCCAGGTTATTGCAGATAGGTGGGGTGTGCTCGAACAAATTTTTTGGCAAAAGATGACCAGAATCCGAAGGTCTACTTGATGAGAAAAAAAATCGCGGTCCGCTTTAGCGGGCCGCGCACCCACGCGCCCTACTTGTAGTAATAACACTTCCCGCGAGCTGCTTTAGCAGCTCGCGCACCGAGCGAAATAAATAAAGCCGAACAATCGCGGTCCGCTTTAGCGGGCCGCGCACCCACGCGCCCTACTTGTAGCAATAACACTTCCCACGAGCTGCTTTAGCAGCTCGCGCACCGAGCGAAATACTAGTTTTATTATAATATATATAGCTCGATTACCACTGACTGACTGATTCACTGACTGACTCATTGACAGGGTTGTTCTCCTAGAAGGAGACGGAAATCGATATAATGATGTAGGGGAGATATGTTGGGGTGGGGGATTCGAGTTGGGGAAAATTATGACATTTCGAAAAAACAAGATGGCGGCCGACGTGAATCTTGCAACTCTTTTGTTTTCCAACCGATTTCTTTGAAATTTTGGATTATTGTAGGAATTAGTAAACGATTAACAGAAAAAGTGAAAAAAATTAAAAAAACAAGATGGCGGCCGAGCTGTGACGTCTCAAATTTCCGACCCCTCTCCTGTAAAATTTTGTATGAAAAAAATTTTTTTCACCCATGGTGTCGTATAGAACTCAAAGAATGTGACTCGGAGAAAGGTGGAGAGAGCTGATGAGTGAGGAGTTCGGAGACGGGCGAGGGGCACGGCCAGGGTATAGAAGATAGGTGGAGGGTGCTCGACCAAATGTCATTCGAAACCTCGAGCAGTTGCCAGTGAGTTGAAAAAAAATTCCAAAATGGCGTAAAAAAAATGGCGGCAAATTTTGTCCGTCTCTCTCTCGGAGACTATAAAAGATGGAGGAGCGGTTTCTCGACAAAAGATGATCACAACCCGGAGGTCTACCTGGTGAGTAGGAAAAAAATTCAAGATGGCGGATTTTTTTTTTCCCTCATACAAAATGTATGGGGAATATTGAAGGGACTAGAAGTTGGGAACTATGCAAGACATTGATTTTGATAGGTTCATAGGGCTTTTTTCTTTTTCTTTTTTTTCATTTTACATTTATTTATTTTTTTCTTTTTTTTCATTTATTTTTTTCTTTTTTTTTCTTTTTCTTTTGTGAATGAGGAGCACGGCCAGGTTATTGCAGATAGGTGGGGTGTGCTCGAACAATATTTTTGGCAAAAGATGACCAGAATCCGAAGGTCTACTTGATGAGTAAAAAAATCGCGGTCCGCTTTAGCGGGCCGCGCACCCACGCGCCCTACTTGTAGTAATAACACTTCCCGCGAGCTGCTTTAGCAGCTCGCGCACCGAGCGAAATAAATAAAGCCGAACAATCGCGGTCCGCTTTAGCGGGCCGCGCACCCACGCGCCCTACTTGTAGCAATAACACTTCCCGCGAGCTGCTTTAGCAGCTCGCGCACCGAGCGAAATGAATAAAGCCGAACATTCGCGGTCCGCTTTAGCGGGCCGCGCACCCACGCGCCCTACTTGTAGCAATAACACTTCCCGCGAGCTGCTTTAGCAGCTCGCGCACCGAGCAAATGCTAGTTATTATAATATATATAGCTCGATTACCACTGACTGATTCACTGACTGACTGACTGATTGACACGATTGTTCTCCTAGAAAGAGACAGAAAACGATACAATGATGTATGGGAGATATGTCCGGGTGGGGGATTAGAGTGGGGAAAAATTATGACATTTCGGAAAAACAAGATGGCGGCCGACGTGATTCTTGCAACTCTTTTGTTTTCGAACCGATTTCTTTGAAATTTTGGATTATTGTAGAAATTAGTAAACGATTAACAGAAAAAGTGAAAAAAATTAAAAAAACAAGATGGCGGCCGAGCTGTGACGTCTCAAATTTCCGAACCCTCTCCTGTAAAATTTTGTATGAAAAAAATTTTTTTCACCCATGGTGTCATATAGAGCTCAAAGAATGTGACTCGGAGAAAGGTGGAGAGAGCTGATGAGTGAGGAGTTCGGAGACGGGCGAGGGGCACGGCCAGGGTGTAGAAGATAGGTGGAGGGTGCTCGACCAAATGTCATTTGAAACCTCGAGCAGTTGCCAGTGAGTTGAAAAAAAATTCCAAAATGGCGGAAAAAAAAATGGCGGCAAATTTTGTCCGTCTCTCTCTCGGAGACTATAAAAGATGGAGGAGCGGTTTCTCGACAAAAGATGATCAAAACCCGGAGTTCTACCTGGTGAGTAGGAAAAAAATTCAAGATGGCGGATTTTTTTTTTCCATACAAAATGTATGGGGAATATTGAAGGGACTAGAAGTTGGGAACTATGCAAGACATTGATTTTGATAGGTTCATAGGTGTCTTAGATCTCGGAGAATTAAAAAAGAAAAATATACTGGCCGAATTGAGAACCTCCTCCTTTTTGGAAATGGGTTAAAAAAGGTGAAAGAGTGGTTTTTTGCCAACTATCCACGCGACCAACTAGCTGGGGTGTGCTCCAACAAAAATTACTCGAAACCACATCCAATTAGGAGTTGAAAAAAAAACTCCAAAATGGCGGATTCAAGATGGCGGCCATAGAAACTTTCTCTGGTGTCTATCTCGGAGAGTATAAAAGATGGAAGAGTAGTTTCTTGGCAACAGGTGATCAAGACCCAAAGGTCTACTTGATGATCAGGAAAAAAACAAGATGGCGGATTTTTCCATGCGAAATAGATGGCGAATATTGATTTTTCTTTTTTTTTCTTCTTTTTGTTTCTTTTTTCTTTTTTTTCTTTTTCTTAATTTTTCTTTTTTTTTTTTTCTTTTTTTCTCTTTTCTTTTTCGTTTTTCCTTTTTTCTTTTTCTTTTCCTTTTTTTTTCATTTTTCATTTATTTGCTTTTTTTCTTTTTTTCTTTCTTTTTTCCTTTTTTTTCTTATTTTTCTTTTTTTTCATTTTTCATTTTCTTTTTTTCTTTCTTCTTTTTTTCTTTTCTTTTTTCTTTTTTTTTCTTTTTCTTTTGTGAATGAGGAGCACGGCCAGGTTATTGCAGATAGGTGGGGTGTGCTCGAACAAATTTTTTGGCAAAAGATGACCAGAATTCGAAGGTCTACTTGATGAGTAAAAAAATCGCGGTCCGCTTCAGCGGGCCGCGCACCCACGCGCCTTACTTTTAGTAATAACACTTCCCGCGAGCTGCTTTAGCAGCTCGCGCACCGAGAAAACGCTAGTTATAATATATATAGCTCGATTACCACTCACTGATTCACTCACTCACTGATTGACAGGGTTGTTCTCCTAGAAGGAGACGGAAATCGATATAATGATGTTTGGGAGATGTGCTTCGGGGGGGGATTCGAGTTGGGGAAAATTATGACATTTCGGAAAAACAAGATGGCGGCCGACGTGAATCTTGCAACTCTTTTGTTTTCCGACCGATTTCTTTGAAATTTTGGACTATTGTAGAAATTAGTAAACGATTAACAGAAAAAGTGAAAAAAATTAAAAAAACAAGATGGCGGCCGAGCTGTGACGTCTCAAATTTCCGACCCCTCTCCTGTAAAATTTTGTATGAAAAAAAATTTTTTCACCCATGGTGTCGTATAGAGCTCAAAGAATGTGACTCGGAGAAAGGTGGAGAGAGCTGATGAGTGAGGAGTTCGGAGACGGGCGAGGGGCACGGCCAGGGTGTAGAAGATAGGTGGAGGGTGCTCGACCAAATGTCATTCGAAACCTCGAGCAGTTGCCAGTGAGTTGAAAAAAAATTCCAAAATGGCGGAAAAAAAATGGCGGCAAACTTTGTCCGTCTCTCTCTCGGAGACTATAAAAGATGGAGGAGCGGTTTCTCGACAAAAGATGATCACAACCCGGAGGTCTACCTGGTGAGTAGGAAAAAAATTCAAGATGGCGGATTTTTTTTTCCCCCCATACAAAATGTATGGGGAATATTGAAGGGACTAGAAGTTGGGAACTATGCAAGACATTGATTTTGATAGGTTCATAGGGCTTTTTTTCTTTTTCTTTTTTTTCATTTTACATTTGCTTTTTTTCTTTTTTTTTCTTTTTTTTTCTTTTTCTTTTGTGAATGAGGAGCACGGCCAGGTTATTGCAGATAGGTGGGTTGTGCTCGAACAAATTTTTTGGCAAAAGATGACCAGAATCCGAAGGTCTACTTGATGAGTAAATAAATCGCGGTCCGCTTTAGCGGGCCGCGCACCCACGCGCCCTACTTGTGGCAACAACACTTCCCGCGAGCTGCTTTAGCAGCTCGCGCACCGAGCGAAATAAATAAAGCCGAACAATCGCGGTCCGCTTTAGCGGGCCGTGCACCCACGCGCCTTACTTTTAGTAAAACACTTCCCGCGAGCTGCTTTAGCAGCTCGCGCACCGAGCAAACGCTAGTTATAATATATATAGCTCGATTACCACTGACTGACTGACTCACTGATTGACATAATTGTTCTCCTAGAAAGAGACAGAAAACGATAGAATGATGTACGGGAGATATGTTCGGGTGGGGGATTCGAGTGGGGAAAAATTATGACATTTCGGAAAAACAAGATGGCGGCCGACGTGATTCTTGCAACTCTTTTGTTTTCCAACCGATTTCTTTGAAATTTTGGATTATTGTAGAAATTAGTAAACGATTAACAGAAAAAGTGAAAAAAATTAAAAAAACAAGATGGCGGCCGAGCTGTGACGTCTCAAGTTTCCACCTCTCTCCTGTAAAATTTTGTATGAAAAAAATTTTTTTCACCCATGGTGTCGTATAGAGCTCAAAGAATGTGACTCGGAGAGAGGTGGAGAGAGCTGATGAGTGAGGAGTTTGGAGACTGGCGAGGGGCACGGCCAGGGTATAGAAGATAGGTGGAGGGTGCTCGACCAAATGTCATTCGAAACCTCGAGCAGTTGCCAGTGAGTTGAAAAAAAAATCCAAAATGGCGGAAAAAAAATGGCGGCAAATTTTGTCCGTCTCTCTCTCGGAGACTATAAAAGATGGAGGAGCGGTTTCTCGACAAAAGATGATCAAAACCCGGAGGTCTACCTGGTGAGTAGAAAAAAATTCAAGATGGCGGATTTTTTTTTTCCCCCATATAAAATGTATGGGGAATATTGAAGGGACTAGAAGTTGGGAACTATGCAAGACAATGAGTTTGATAGGTTCATAGGGCTTTTTTCTTTTTCTTTTTTTTCATTTTACATTTGCATTTTTTCTTTTTTTTTTTTCTTTTTTTTTACTTTTTCATTTGTGAATGAGGAGCACGGCCAGGTTATTGCAGATAGGTGGGGTGTGCTCGAACAATTTTTTTGGCAAAAGATGACCAGAATCTGAAGGTCTACTTGATGAGTAAAAAAATCGCGGTCCGCTTTAGCGGGCCGCGCACCCACGCGCCCTACTTTTAGTAATAACACTTCCCGCGAGCTGCTTTAGCAGCTCGCGCACCGAGCGAAATAAATAAAGCCGAACAATCGCGGTCCGCTTTAGCGGGCCGCGCACCCACGCGCCCTACTTGTAGCAATAACACTTCCCGCGAGCTGCTTTAGCAGCTCGCGCACCGAGCGAAATAAATAAAGCCGAACAATCGCGGTCCGCTTTAGCGGGCCGCGCACCCACGCGCCCTACTTTTAGCAATAACACTTCCCGCGAGCTGCTTTAGCAGCTCGCGCACCGAGCAAACGCTAGTTATAATATATATAGCTCGATTACCACTCACTGATTCACTGATTCACTGACTCATTGACATAATTGTTCTCCTAGAAGGAGACGGAAATCGATATAATGATGTTCGGGAGATATGTTCGGGTGGGGGATTCGAGTGGGGAAAAATTATGACATTTCGGAAAAACAAGATGGCGGCCGACGTGAATCTTGCAACTCTTTTGTTTTCCAACCGATTTCTTTGAAATTTTGGATTATTGTAGAAATTAGTAAACGATTAAAAGAAAAAGTGAAAAAAATTAAAAAAACAAGATGGCGGCCGAGCTGTGACGTCTCAAATTTCCACCCCTCTCCTGTAAAATTTTGTATGAAAAAAATTTTTTTCACCCATGGTGTCGTATAGAGCTCAAAGAATGTGACTCGGAGAAAGGTGGAGAGAGCTGATGAGTGAGGAGTTCGGAGACGGGCGAGGGGCACGGCCAGGGTATAGAAGATAGGTGGAGGGTGCTCGACCAAATGTCATTCGAAACCTCGAGCAGTTGCCAGTGAGTTGAAAAAAAATTCCAAAATGGCGGAAAAAAAATGGCGGCAAATTTTGTCCGTCTCTCTCTCGGAGACTATAAAAGATGGAGGAGCGGTTTCTCGACAAAAGGTGATCACAACCCGGAGGTCTACCTGGTGAGTAGGAAAAAAATTCAAGATGGCGGATTTTTTTTTTTTACATACAAAATGTATGGGGAATATTGAAGGGACTAGAAGTTGGGAACTATGCAAGACATTGATTTTGATAGGTTCATAGGGCTTTTTTTCTTTTTCTTTTTTTTCATTTTTCATTTTTTTTTTCTTTTTTTTCATTTTTTTTTCTTTTTCTTTTGTGAATGAGGAGCACGGCCAGGTTATTGCAGATAGGTGGGGTGTGCTCGAACAAATTTTTTGGCAAAAGTTGACCAGAATCCGAAGGGCTACTTGATGAGTAAAAAAATCGCGGTCTGCTTTAGCGGGCCGCGCACCCACGCGCCCTACTTGGAGTAATAACACTTCCCGCGAGCTGCTTTAGCAGCTCGCGCACCGAGCGAAATAAATAAAGCCGAATAATCGCGGTCCGCTTTAGCGGGCCGCGCACCCACGCGCCTTACTTTTAGTAAAACACTTCCCGCGAGCTGCTTTAGCAGCTCGCGCACCGAGCAAACGCTAGTAATATATATAGCTCGATTACCACTCACTCACTCACTCACTCATTGACACAATTGTTCTCCTAGAAAGAGACAAAAAACGATACAATGATGTATGGGAGATATGTCCGGGTGGGGGATTCGATTGGGGAAAAATTATGACATTTCGGAAAAACAAGATGGCGGCCGACGTGAATCTTGCAACTCTTTTTTTTTCCAACCGATTTCTTTGAAATTTTGGATTATTGTAGAAATTAGTAAACGATTCACAGAAAAAGTGAAAAAAATTAAAAAAACAAGATGGCGGCCGAGCTGTGACGTCCCAAATTTCCACCCCTCTCCTGTAAAATTTTGTATGAAAAAAATTTTTTTCACCCATGGTGTGGTATAGAGCTCAAAGAATGTGACTCGGAGAAAGGTGGAGAGAGCTGATGAGTGAGGAGTTCGGAGACGGGCGAGGGGCACGGCCAGGGTATAGAAGATAGGTGGAGGGTGCTCGACCAAATGTCATTCGAAACCTCGAGCAGTTGCCAGTGAGTTGAAAAAAAAATCCAAAATGGCGGAAAAAAAATGGCGGCAAATTTTGTCCGTCTCTCTCTCGGAGACTATAAAAGATGGAGGAGCGGTTTCTCGACAAAAGATGATCACAACCCGGAGGTCTACCTGGTGCGTAGGAAAAAAATTCAAGATGGCGGTTTTTTTTTCCCCCATACAAAATGTATGGGGAATATTGAAGGGACTAGAAGTTGGGAACTATGCAAGACATTGATCTTGATAAGTTCATAGGGCTTTTTTTCTTTTTCTTTTTTTTCATTTTACATTTGCTTTTTTTCATTTTTTTCATTTTTTTTTCTTTTTCTTTTGTGAATGAGGAGCACGGCCAGGTTATTGCAGATAGGTGGGGTGTGCTCGAACAAATTTTTTGGCAAAAGATGGCCAGAATCCGAAGGGCTACTTGATGAGTAAAAAAATCGCGGTCCGCTTTAGCGGGCCGCGCACCCACGCGCCCTACTTGTAGTAACAACACTTCCCGCGAGCTGCTTTAGCAGCTCGCGCACCGAGCGAAATAAATAAAGCCGAACAATCGCGGTCCGCTTTAGCGGGCCGCGCACCCACGCGCCCTACTTGTAGCAATAACACTTCCAGCGAGCTGCTTTAGCAGCTCGCGCACCGAGCAAATGCTAGTTATAATATACTAGTAGGGCGCGTGGGTGCGCGGCCCGCAAGCGGACCGCGGTTTTTCTACTCGTCTAGTAGACTTTCAGCTCCTGATCATTTTCTATCACAAAACCACTCTTCCATCTTTTATACTCTCCGAGATAGACACCGTTGAAGTTTGTATGGCCGCCATCTTGAATCCGCCATTTTGGATTTTTTTCAGCTCACTGCCAATTGGATGAGATTTCGAGTGACTTTTGTTCGAGCACCCCCACCTATCTACATTACCATGGCCGTGCTCCTCACCCACCTTCCAAACCCTCGATCATCATATGTCATCATTTGTCATAATGAAAATT
This sequence comes from Oeneis ivallda, assembly GCA_029955525.1. Taxonomy (NCBI): domain Eukaryota; kingdom Metazoa; phylum Arthropoda; class Insecta; order Lepidoptera; family Nymphalidae; genus Oeneis; species Oeneis ivallda. The sequence goes on from JARPMR010000003.1 coordinate 24,162,718, forward strand.
CTTCAATAAAAAAAAATCTTGAAAAGGAATTGTATCAAAGTCGTGCATGATTCCCGGCTTCTAGTCTCTTCAATATTCGCCATATATTTTTGTATGAAGAAAAAAAAAATTCCGCCATCTTGAATTTTTTTTCTGTTCGTCAAGTAGACCTTAGGGTCTTGATCAGCTTTTGCCAGGAAACCACTCTTCTATCTTTTATACTCTCCGAGATAGACACCGACGAAATTTGTATGGCCGCCATCTTTTTTCCGCCATTTTGAATTTTTTTTCAGCTCACTGCGAATTGGATGAGGTTTCGAGTGACATTTGTTCGAGCACCCCCCACCTATCTTCAATACCCTGGCCGTGCTCCTCATCCGTCTCCGAAATCCTCAATCATCAGCTCTCTCCATAATTTTCCTCCGAATGAATTTTTGTCCTCTATACGAAACCATCGGTGGAAAAAAAATTTTTCATACAAAATTTTACAGGAGAGGTGATCAATCAGTCAGTGAATCAGTGAATCAGCACGAGCAGCTATATATATATTAATAACTAGTATTTCGCTCGGTGCGCGAGCTGCTAAAGCAGCTCGCGGGAAGTGTTTTACTAAAAGTAAGGCGCGTGGGTGCGCGGCCCGCTAAAGCGGACCGCGATTGTTCGGCTTTATTTATTTCGCTCGGTGCGCGAGCTGCTAAAGCAGCTCGCGGGAAGTGTTTTACTAAAAGTAAGGCGCGAGGGTGCGCGGCCCGCTAAAGCGGACCGCGATTGTTTAGCTTTATTTATTTCGCTCGGTGCGCGAGCTGCTAAAGCAGCTCGCGGGAAGTGTTATTACTACAAGTAGGGCGCGTGGGTGCGCGGCCCGCTAACGCGGACCGCGATTATTTTACTCATCAAGTAGACCTTCGGATTCTGGTCATCTTTTGCCAAAAAATTTTTTTCGAGCACACCCCACCTATCTGCAATAACCTGGCCGTGCTCCTCATTCACAAAAGAAACAGAAAAAAAAAAGAAAAAAAAAAAGAAAAAAAAACAAATGTAAAATGAAAAAAAAGAAAAAGAAAAAAGCCCTATGAACCTATCAAAATCAATGTCTTGCATAGTTCTCAACTTCTAGTCCCTTCATTATTCCCCATACATTTTGTATGGGGGGAAAAAAAAATCCGCCATCTTGAATTTTTTTCCTACTCACCAGGTAGACCTCCGGGTTGTGATCATCTTTTGTCGAGAAACCGCTCCTCCATCTTTTATAGTCTCCGAGAGAGAGACGGACAAAATTTGCCGCCATTTTTTTTCCGCCATTTTGGAATTTTTTTTCAACTCACTGGCAACTGCTCGAGGTTTCGAATGACATTTGGTCGAGCACCCTCCACCTATCTTCTATACCCTGGCCGTGCCCCTCGCTCGTCTCCGAACTCCTCACTCATCAGCTCTCTCCACCTTTCTCCTGGTCACATTCTTTGAGCTCTATACGACACCATGGGTGAAAAAAATTTTTTTCATTCAAAATTTTACAGGAGAGGGGTCGGAAATTTGAGACGTCACAGCTCGGCCGCCATCTTGTTTTTTTAATTTTTTTCACTTTTTCTGTTAATCGTTTACTAATTTTTACAATAATCCAAAATTTCAAAGAAATCGGTTGGAAAACAAAAGAGTTGCAAGATTCACGTCGGCCGCCATCTTGTTTTTCCGAAATGTCATAATTTTTCCCCACTCGCATCCCCCACCCGAACATATCTCCCGTACATCATTTTATCGTTTTTTGTCTCTTTCTAGGAGAACAATTATGTCAATCAGTGAGTCAGTCAGTCAGTGGTAATCGAGCTATATATATTATAATATAGCTCGATTACCACTGACTCACTCACTGATTGACATAATTGTTCTCCTAGAAAGAGACAGAAAACGATACAATGATGTAGGGGAGATATGTCCGGGTGGGGGATTCGAGTAGGGAAAAATTATGACATTTCGGAAAAACAAGATGGCGGCCGACGTGATTCTTGCAACTCTTTTGATTTCCAACCGATTTCTTTGAAATTTTGGATTATTGTAGAAATTAGTAAACGATTAACAGAAAAAGTGAAAAAAATTAAAAAAACAAGATGGCGGCCGAGCTGTGACGTCTCAAATTTCCACCCCTCTCCTGTAAAATTTTGTATGAAAAAAATTTTTTTCACCCATGGTGTCGTATAGAGCTCAAAGAATGTGACTCGGAGAAAGGTGGAGAGAGCTGATGAGTGAGGAGTTCGGAGACGGGCGAGGGGCACGCCCAGGGTATAGAAGATAGGTGGAGAGTGCTCGACCAAATGTCATTCGAAACCTCGAGCAGTTGCCAGTGAGTTGAAAAAAAATTCCAAAATGGCGGAAAAAAAAATGGCGGCAAATTTTGTCCGTCTCTCTCTCGGAGACTATAAAAGATGGAGGAGCGGTTTCTCGACAAAAGATGATCACAACCCGGAGGTCTACCTGGTGAGTAGAAAAAAATTCAAGATGGCGGATTTTTTTTTTCCCCCATATAAAATGTATGGGGAATATTGAAGGGACTAGAAGTTGGGAACTATGCAAGACAATGAGTTTGATAGGTTCATAGGGCTTTTTTCTTTTTCTTTTTTTTCATTTTACATTTGCATTTTTTCTTTTTTTTTTTCTTTTTTTTACTTTTTCATTTGTGAATGAGGAGCACGGCCAGGTTATTGCAGATAGGTGGGGTGTGCTCGAACAATTTTTTTGGCAAAAGATGACCAGAATCTGAAGGTCTACTTGATGAGTAAAAAAATCGCGGTCCGCTTTAGCGGGCCGCGCACCCACGCGCCCTACTTTTAGTAATAACACTTCCCGCGAGCTGCTTTAGCAGCTCGCGCACCGAGCGAAATAAATAAAGCCGAACAATCGCGGTCCGCTTTAGCGGGCCGCGCACCCACGCGCCCTACTTGTAGCAATAACACTTCCCGCGAGCTGCTTTAGCAGCTCGCGCACCGAGCGAAATAAATAAAGCCGAACAATCGCGGTCCGCTTTAGCGGGCCGCGCACCCACGCGCCCTACTTTTAGCAATAACACTTCCCGCGAGCTGCTTTAGCAGCTCGCGCACCGAGCAAACGCTAGTTATAATATATATAGCTCGATTACCACTGACTGACTGATTCACTGATTGACATAATTGTTCTCCTAGAAAGAGACAAAAAACGATAAAATGATGTACGGGAGATATGTTCGGGTGGGGGATTCGAGTGGGGAAAAATTATGACATTTCGGAAAAACAAGATGGCGGCCGACGTGAATCTTGCAACTCTTTTGTTTTCCAACCGATTTCTTTGAAATTTTGGATTATTGTAGAAATTAGTAAACGATTAACAGAAAAAGTGAAAAAAATTAAAAAAACAAGATGGCGGCCGAGCTGTGACGTCTCAAATTTCCACCCCTCTCCTGTAAAATTTTGTATGAAAAAAATTTTTTTCACCCATGGTGTCGTATAGAGCTCAAAGAATGTGACTCGGAGAAAGGTGGAGAGAGCTGATGAGTGAGGAGTTCGGAGACGGGCGAGGGGCACGGCCAGGGTATAGAAGATAGGTGGAGGGTGCTCGACCAAATGTCATTCGAAACCTCGAGCAGTTGCCAGTGAGTTGAAAAAAAATTCCAAAATGGCGGAAAAAAAATGGCGGCAAATTTTGTCCGTCTCTCTCTCGGAGACTATAAAAGATGGAGGAGCGGTTTCTCGACAAAAGATGATCACAACCCGGAGGTCTACCTGGTGAGTAGGAAAAAAATTCAAGATGGCGGATTTTTTTTTCCCCCATACAAAATGTATGGGGAATATTGAAGGGACTAGAAGTTGGGAACTATGCAAGACATTGATCTTGATAGGTTCATAGGGCTTTTTTTCTTTTTCTTTTTTTTCATTTTTCATTTTTTTTTTTTTCTTTTTTTTCTTTTTTTTTTCTTTTTCTTTTGTGAATGAGGAGCACGGCCAGGTTATTGCAGATAGGTGGGGTGTGCTCGAACAAATTTTTTGGCAAAAGATGACCAGAATCCGAAGGGCTACTGGATGAGTAAAAAAATCGCGGTCCGCTTTAGCGGGCCGCGCACCCACGCGCCCTACTTGTAGTAATAACACATCCCGCGAGCTGCTTTAGCAGCTCGCGCACCGAGCGAAATAAATAAAGCCGAACAATCGCGGTCCGCTTTAGCGGGCCGCGCACCCACGCGCCCTACTTGTAGCAATAACACTTCCCGCGAGCTGCTTTAGCAGCTCGCGCACCGAGCGAAATAAATAAAGCCGAACAATCGCGGACCGCTTTAGCGGGCCGCGCACCCACGCGCCCTACTTGTAGCAATAACACTTCCCGCGAGCTGCTTTAGCAGCTCGCGCACCGAGCAAACGCTAGTTATAATATATATAGCTCGATTACCACTGATTCACTCACTGACTGATTCACTCATTGACAGGGTTGTTCTCCTAGAAGGAGACGGATATCGATATAATGATGTAGGGGAGATATGTCCAGGTGGGGGATTCGAGTTGGGGAAAATTATGACATTTCGGAAAAACAAGATGGCGGTCGACGTGAATCTTGCAACTCTTTTGTTTTCCAACCGATTTCTTTGAAATTTTGGATTATTGTAGAAATTAGTAAACGATTAACAGAAAAAGTGAAAAAAATTAAAAAAACAAGATGGCGGCCGAGCTGTGACGTCTCAAATTTCCGACCACTCTCCTGTAAAATTTTGTATGAAAACATTTTTTTTCACCCATGGTGTCGTATAGAGCTCAAAGAATGTGACTCGGAGAAAGGTGGAGAGAGCTGACGAGTGAGGAGTTCGGAGACGGGCGAGGGGCACGGCCAGGGTATAGAAGATAGGTGGAGGGTGCTCGACCAAATGTCATTCGAAACCTCGAGCAGTTGCCAGTGAGTTGAAAAAAAATTCCAAAATGGCGAAAAAAAAATGGCGGCAAATTTTGTCCGTCTCTCTCTCGGAGACTATAAAAGATGGAGGAGCGGTTTCTCGACAAAAGATGATCACAACCCGGAGGTCTACCTGGTGAGTAGGAAAAAAATTCAAGATGGCGGATTTTTTTTCCCCCCCATACAAAATGTATGGGGAATATTGAAGGGACTAGAAGTTGGGAACTATGCAAGACATTGATTTTGATAGGTTCATAGGGCTTTTTTTCTTTTTCTTTTTTTTCATTTTACATTTGCTTTTTTTCTTTTTTTTCTTTTTTTTTTTCTTTTTTTTTCTTTTTCTTTTGTGAATGAGGAGCACGGCCAGGTTATTGCAGATAGGTGGGGTGTGCTCGAACAAATTTTTTGGCAAAAGATGACCAGAATCCGAAGGTCTACTTGATGAGAAAAAAAATCGCGGTCCGCTTTAGCGGGCCGCGCACCCACGCGCCCTACTTGTAGTAATAACACTTCCCGCGAGCTGCTTTAGCAGCTCGCGCACCGAGCGAAATAAATAAAGCCGAACAATCGCGGTCCGCTTTAGCGGGCCGCGCACCCACGCGCCCTACTTGTAGCAATAACACTTCCCGCGAGCTGCTTTAGCAGCTCGCGCACCGAGCGAAATACTAGTTTTATTATAATATATATAGCTCGATTACCACTGACTGACTGACTCACTGATTGACATAATTGTTCTCCTAGAAAGAGACAGAAAACGATAGAATGATGTACGGGAGATATGTTCGGGTGGGGGATTCGAGTGGGGAAAAATTATGACATTTCGGAAAAACAAGATGGCGGCCGACGTGATTCTTGCAACTCTTTTGTTTTCCAACCGATTTCTTTGAAATTTTGGATTATTGTAGAAATTAGTAAACGATTAACAGAAAAAGTGAAAAAAATTAAAAAAACAAGATGGCGGCCGAGCTGTGACGTCTCAAGTTTCCACCTCTCTCCTGTAAAATTTTGTATGAAAAAAATTTTTTTCACCCATGGTGTCGTATAGAGCTCAAAGAATGTGACTCGGAGAGAGGTGGAGAGAGCTGATGAGTGAGGAGTTTGGAGACTGGCGAGGGGCACGGCCAGGGTATAGAAGATAGGTGGAGGGTGCTCGACCAAATGTCATTCGAAACCTCGAGCAGTTGCCAGTGAGTTGAAAAAAAAATCCAAAATGGCGGAAAAAAAATGGCGGCAAATTTTGTCCGTCTCTCTCTCGGAGACTATAAAAGATGGAGGAGCGGTTTCTCGACAAAAGATGATCAAAACCCGGAGGTCTACCTGGTGAGTAGAAAAAAATTCAAGATGGCGGATTTTTTTTTTCCCCCATATAAAATGTATGGGGAATATTGAAGGGACTAGAAGTTGGGAACTATGCAAGACAATGAGTTTGATAGGTTCATAGGGCTTTTTTCTTTTTCTTTTTTTTCATTTTACATTTGCATTTTTTCTTTTTTTTTTTTCTTTTTTTTTACTTTTTCATTTGTGAATGAGGAGCACGGCCAGGTTATTGCAGATAGGTGGGGTGTGCTCGAACAATTTTTTTGGCAAAAGATGACCAGAATCTGAAGGTCTACTTGATGAGTAAAAAAATCGCGGTCCGCTTTAGCGGGCCGCGCACCCACGCGCCCTACTTTTAGTAATAACACTTCCCGCGAGCTGCTTTAGCAGCTCGCGCACCGAGCGAAATAAATAAAGCCGAACAATCGCGGTCCGCTTTAGCGGGCCGCGCACCCACGCGCCCTACTTGTAGCAATAACACTTCCCGCGAGCTGCTTTAGCAGCTCGCGCACCGAGCGAAATAAATAAAGCCGAACAATCGCGGTCCGCTTTAGCGGGCCGCGCACCCACGCGCCCTACTTTTAGCAATAACACTTCCCGCGAGCTGCTTTAGCAGCTCGCGCACCGAGCAAACGCTAGTTATAATATATATAGCTCGATTACCACTCACTGATTCACTGATTCACTGACTCATTGACATAATTGTTCTCCTAGAAGGAGACGGAAATCGATATAATGATGTTCGGGAGATATGTTCGGGTGGGGGATTCGAGTGGGGAAAAATTATGACATTTCGGAAAAACAAGATGGCGGCCGACGTGAATCTTGCAACTCTTTTGTTTTCCAACCGATTTCTTTGAAATTTTGGATTATTGTAGAAATTAGTAAACGATTAAAAGAAAAAGTGAAAAAAATTAAAAAAACAAGATGGCGGCCGAGCTGTGACGTCTCAAATTTCCACCCCTCTCCTGTAAAATTTTGTATGAAAAAAATTTTTTTCACCCATGGTGTCGTATAGAGCTCAAAGAATGTGACTCGGAGAAAGGTGGAGAGAGCTGATGAGTGAGGAGTTCGGAGACGGGCGAGGGGCACGGCCAGGGTATAGAAGATAGGTGGAGGGTGCTCGACCAAATGTCATTCGAAACCTCGAGCAGTTGCCAGTGAGTTGAAAAAAAATTCCAAAATGGCGGAAAAAAAATGGCGGCAAATTTTGTCCGTCTCTCTCTCGGAGACTATAAAAGATGGAGGAGCGGTTTCTCGACAAAAGGTGATCACAACCCGGAGGTCTACCTGGTGAGTAGGAAAAAAATTCAAGATGGCGGATTTTTTTTTTTTACATACAAAATGTATGGGGAATATTGAAGGGACTAGAAGTTGGGAACTATGCAAGACATTGATTTTGATAGGTTCATAGGGCTTTTTTTCTTTTTCTTTTTTTTCATTTTTCATTTTTTTTTTCTTTTTTTTCATTTTTTTTTCTTTTTCTTTTGTGAATGAGGAGCACGGCCAGGTTATTGCAGATAGGTGGGGTGTGCTCGAACAAATTTTTTGGCAAAAGATGACCAGAATCCGAAGGGCTACTTGATGAGTAAAAAAATCGCGGTCTGCTTTAGCGGGCCGCGCACCCACGCGCCCTACTTGGAGTAATAACACTTCCCGCGAGCTGCTTTAGCAGCTCGCGCACCGAGCGAAATAAATAAAGCCGAATAATCGCGGTCCGCTTTAGCGGGCCGCGCACCCACGCGCCTTACTTTTAGTAAAACACTTCCCGCGAGCTGCTTTAGCAGCTCGCGCACCGAGCAAACGCTAGTAATATATATAGCTCGATTACCACTCACTCACTCACTCACTCATTGACACAATTGTTCTCCTAGAAAGAGACAAAAAACGATACAATGATGTATGGGAGATATGTCCGGGTGGGGGATTCGATTGGGGAAAAATTATGACATTTCGGAAAAACAAGATGGCGGCCGACGTGAATCTTGCAACTCTTTTTTTTTCCAACCGATTTCTTTGAAATTTTGGATTATTGTAGAAATTAGTAAACGATTCACAGAAAAAGTGAAAAAAATTAAAAAAACAAGATGGCGGCCGAGCTGTGACGTCCCAAATTTCCACCCCTCTCCTGTAAAATTTTGTATGAAAAAAATTTTTTTCACCCATGGTGTGGTATAGAGCTCAAAGAATGTGACTCGGAGAAAGGTGGAGAGAGCTGATGAGTGAGGAGTTCGGAGACGGGCGAGGGGCACGGCCAGGGTATAGAAGATAGGTGGAGGGTGCTCGACCAAATGTCATTCGAAACCTCGAGCAGTTGCCAGTGAGTTGAAAAAAAAATCCAAAATGGCGGAAAAAAAATGGCGGCAAATTTTGTCCGTCTCTCTCTCGGAGACTATAAAAGATGGAGGAGCGGTTTCTCGACAAAAGATGATCACAACCCGGAGGTCTACCTGGTGCGTAGGAAAAAAATTCAAGATGGCGGTTTTTTTTTTCCCCCATACAAAATGTATGGGGAATATTGAAGGGACTAGAAGTTGGGAACTATGCAAGACATTGATCTTGATAAGTTCATAGGGCTTTTTTTCTTTTTCTTTTTTTTCATTTTACATTTGCTTTTTTTCATTTTTTTCATTTTTTTTTCTTTTTCTTTTGTGAATGAGGAGCACGGCCAGGTTATTGCAGATAGGTGGGGTGTGCTCGAACAAATTTTTTGGCAAAAGATGGCCAGAATCCGAAGGGCTACTTGATGAGTAAAAAAATCGCGGTCCGCTTTAGCGGGCCGCGCACCCACGCGCCCTACTTGTAGTAACAACACTTCCCGCGAGCTGCTTTAGCAGCTCGCGCACCGAGCGAAATAAATAAAGCCGAACAATCGCGGTCCGCTTTAGCGGGCCGCGCACCCACGCGCCCTACTTGTAGCAATAACACTTCCAGCGAGCTGCTTTAGCAGCTCGCGCACCGAGCAAATGCTAGTTATAATATACTAGTAGGGCGCGTGGGTGCGCGGCCCGCAAGCGGACCGCGGTTTTTCTACTCGTCTAGTAGACTTTCAGCTCCTGATCATTTTCTATCACAAAACCACTCTTCCATCTTTTATACTCTCCGAGATAGACACCGTTGAAGTTTGTATGGCCGCCATCTTGAATCCGCCATTTTGGATTTTTTTCAGCTCACTGCCAATTGGATGAGATTTCGAGTGACTTTTGTTCGAGCACCCCCACCTATCTACATTACCATGGCCGTGCTCCTCACCCACCTTCCAAACCCTCGATCATCATATGTCATCATTTGTCATAATGAAAATTCTTCAATAAAAAAAAATCTTGAAAAGGAATTGTATCAAAGTCGTGCATGATTCCCGGCTTCTAGTCTCTTCAATATTCGCCATATATTTTTGTATGAAGAAAAAAAAAATTCCGCCATCTTGAATTTTTTTTCTGTTCGTCAAGTAGACCTTAGGGTCTTGATCAGCTTTTGCCAGGAAACCACTCTTCTATCTTTTATACTCTCCGAGATAGACACCGACGAAATTTGTATGGCCGCCATCTTTTTTCCGCCATTTTGAATTTTTTTTCAGCTCACTGCGAATTGGATGAGGTTTCGAGTGACATTTGTTCGAGCACCCCCCACCTATCTTCAATACCCTGGCCGTGCTCCTCATCCGTCTCCGAAATCCTCAATCATCAGCTCTCTCCATAATTTTCCTCCGAATGAATTTTTGTCCTCTATACGAAACCATCGGTGGAAAAAAAATTTTTCATACAAAATTTTACAGGAGAGGTGATCAATCAGTCAGTGAATCAGTGAATCAGCACGAGCAGCTATATATATATTAACTAGCGTTTGCTCGGTGCGCGAGCTGCTAAAGCAGCTCGCGGGAAGTGTTTTACTAAAAGTAAGGCGCGTGGGTGCACGGCCCGCTAAAGCGGACCGCGATTGTTCGGCTTTATTTATTTCGCTCGGTGCGCGAGCTGCTAAAGCAGCTCGCGGGAAGTGTTGTTGCCACAAGTAGGGCGCGTGGGGTGCGCGGCCCGCTAAAGCGGACCGCGATTTATTTACTCATCAAGTAGACCTTCGGATTCTGGTCATCTTTTGCCAAAAAATTTGTTCGAGCACAACCCACCTATCTGCAATAACCTGGCCGTGCTCCTCATTCACAAAAGAAAAAGAAAAAAAAAGAAAAAAAAAGAAAAAAAGCAAATGTAAAATGAAAAAAAAGAAAAAGAAAAAAAGCCCTATGAACCTATCAAAATCAATGTCTTGCATAGTTCCCAACTTCTAGTCCCTTCAATATTCCCCATACATTTTGTATGGGGGGAAAAAAAAATCCGCCATCTTGAATTTTTTTCCTACTCACCAGGTAGACCTCCGGGTTGTGATCATCTTTTGTCGAGAAACCGCTCCTCCATCTTTTATAGTCTCCGAGAGAGAGACGGACAAAGTTTGCCGCCATTTTTTTTCCGCCATTTTGGAATTTTTTTTCAACTCACTGGCAACTGCTCGAGGTTTCGAATGACATTTGGTCGAGCACCCTCCACCTATCTTCTACACCCTGGCCGTGCCCCTCGCCCGTCTCCGAACTCCTCACTCATCAGCTCTCTCCACCTTTCTCCGAGTCACATTCTTTGAGCTCTATACGACACCATGGGTGAAAAAATTTTTTTTCATACAAAATTTTACAGGAGAGGGGTCGGAAATTTGAGACGTCACAGCTCGGCCGCCATCTTGTTTTTTTAATTTTTTTCACTTTTTCTGTTAATCGTTTACTAATTTCTACAATAGTCCAAAATTTCAAAGAAATCGGTCGGAAAACAAAAGAGTTGCAAGATTCACGTCGGCCGCCATCTTGTTTTTCCGAAATGTCATAATTTTCCCCAACTCGAATCCCCCCCCGAAGCACATCTCCCAAACATCATTATATCGATTTCCGTCTCCTTCTAGGAGAACAACCCTGTCAATCAGTGAGTGAGTGAATCAGTGAGTGGTAATCGAGCTATATATATTATAACTAGCGTTTTCTCGGTGCGCGAGCTGCTAAAGCAGCTCGCGGGAAGTGTTATTACTAAAAGTAAGGCGCGTGGGTGCGCGGCCCGCTGAAGCGGACCGCGATTTTTTTACTCATCAAGTAGACCTTCGAATTCTGGTCATCTTTTGCCAAAAAATTTGTTCGAGCACACCCCACCTATCTGCAATAACCTGGCCGTGCTCCTCATTCACAAAAGAAAAAGAAAAAAAAAGAAAAAAGAAAAGAAAAAAAGAAGAAAGAAAAAAAGAAAATGAAAAATGAAAAAAAAGAAAAATAAGAAAAAAAAGGAAAAAAGAAAGAAAAAAAGAAAAAAAGCAAATAAATGAAAAATGAAAAAAAAAGGAAAAGAAAAAGAAAAAAGGAAAAACGAAAAAGAAAAGAGAAAAAAAGAAAAAAAAAAAAAAGAAAAATTAAGAAAAAGAAAAAAAAGAAAAAAGAAACAAAAAGAAGAAAAAAAAAGAAAAATCAATATTCGCCATCTATTTCGCATGGAAAAATCCGCCATCTTGTTTTTTTCCTGATCATCAAGTAGACCTTTGGGTCTTGATCACCTGTTGCCAAGAAACTACTCTTCCATCTTTTATACTCTCCGAGATAGACACCAGAGAAAGTTTCTATGGCCGCCATCTTGAATCCGCCATTTTGGAGTTTTTTTTTCAACTCCTAATTGGATGTGGTTTCGAGTAATTTTTGTTGGAGCACACCCCAGCTAGTTGGTCGCGTGGATAGTTGGCAAAAAACCACTCTTTCACCTTTTTTAACCCATTTCCAAAAAGGAGGAGGTTCTCAATTCGGCCAGTATATTTTTCTTTTTTAATTCTCCGAGATCTAAGACACCTATGAACCTATCAAAATCAATGTCTTGCATAGTTCCCAACTTCTAGTCCCTTCAATATTCCCCATACATTTTGTATGGAAAAAAAAAATCCGCCATCTTGAATTTTTTTCCTACTCACCAGGTAGAACTCCGGGTTTTGATCATCTTTTGTCGAGAAACCGCTCCTCCATCTTTTATAGTCTCCGAGAGAGAGACGGACAAAATTTGCCGCCATTTTTTTTTCCGCCATTTTGGAATTTTTTTTCAACTCACTGGCAACTGCTCGAGGTTTCAAATGACATTTGGTCGAGCACCCTCCACCTATCTTCTACACCCTGGCCGTGCCCCTCGCCCGTCTCCGAACTCCTCACTCATCAGCTCTCTCCACCTTTCTCCGAGTCACATTCTTTGAGCTCTATATGACACCATGGGTGAAAAAAATTTTTTTCATACAAAATTTTACAGGAGAGGGTTCGGAAATTTGAGACGTCACAGCTCGGCCGCCATCTTGTTTTTTTAATTTTTTTCACTTTTTCTGTTAATCGTTTACTAATTTCTACAATAATCCAAAATTTCAAAGAAATCGGTTCGAAAACAAAAGAGTTGCAAGAATCACGTCGGCCGCCATCTTGTTTTTCCGAAATGTCATAATTTTTCCCCACTCTAATCCCCCACCCGGACATATCTCCCATACATCATTGTATCGTTTTCTGTCTCTTTCTAGGAGAACAATCGTGTCAATCAGTCAGTCAGTCAGTGAATCAGTCAGTGGTAATCGAGCTATATATATTATAATAACTAGCATTTGCTCGGTGCGCGAGCTGCTAAAGCAGCTCGCGGGAAGTGTTATTGCTACAAGTAGGGCGCGTGGGTGCGCGGCCCGCTAAAGCGGACCGCGAATGTTCGGCTTTATTCATTTCGCTCGGTGCGCGAGCTGCTAAAGCAGCTCGCGGGAAGTGTTATTGCTACAAGTAGGGCGCGTGGGTGCGCGGCCCGCTAAAGCGGACCGCGATTGTTCGGCTTTATTTATTTCGCTCGGTGCGCGAGCTGCTAAAGCAGCTCGCGGGAAGTGTTATTACTACAAGTAGGGCGCGTGGGTGCGCGGCCCGCTAAAGCGGACCGCGATTTTTTTACTCATCAAGTAGACCTTCGGATTCTGGTCATCTTTTGCCAAAAATATTGTTCGAGCACACCCCACCTATCTGCAATAACCTGGCCGTGCTCCTCATTCACAAAAGAAAAAGAAAAAAAAAGAAAAAAATAAATGAAAAAAAAGAAAAAAATAAATAAATGTAAAATGAAAAAAAAGAAAAAGAAAAAAGCCCTATGAACCTATCAAAATCAATGTCTTGCATAGTTCCCAACTTCTAGTCCCTTCAATATTCCCCATACATTTTGTATGAGGGAAAAAAAAAATCCGCCATCTTGAATTTTTTTCCTACTCACCAGGTAGACCTCCGGGTTGTGATCATCTTTTGTCGAGAAACCGCTCCTCCATCTTTTATAGTCTCCGAGAGAGAGACGGACAAAATTTGCCGCCATTTTTTTTTACGCCATTTTGGAATTTTTTTTCAACTCACTGGCAACTGCTCGAGGTTTCGAATGACATTTGGTCGAGCACCCTCCACCTATCTTCTATACCCTGGCCGTGCCCCTCGCCCGTCTCCGAACTCCTCACTCATCAGCTCTCTCCACCTTTCTCCGAGTCACATTCTTTGAGTTCTATACGACACCATGGGTGAAAAAAATTTTTTTCATACAAAATTTTACAGGAGAGGGGTCGGAAATTTGAGACGTCACAGCTCGGCCGCCATCTTGTTTTTTTAATTTTTTTCACTTTTTCTGTTAATCGTTTACTAATTCCTACAATAATCCAAAATTTCAAAGAAATCGGTTGGAAAACAAAAGAGTTGCAAGATTCACGTCGGCCGCCATCTTGTTTTTTCGAAATGTCATAATTTTCCCCAACTCGAATCCCCCACCCCAACATATCTCCCCTACATCATTATATCGATTTCCGTCTCCTTCTAGGAGAACAACCCTGTCAATGAGTCAGTCAGTGAATCAGTCAGTCAGTGGTAATCGAGCTATATATATTATAATATAGCTCGATTACCACTGACTCACTCACTGATTGACATAATTGTTCTCCTAGAAAGAGACAGAAAACGATACAATGATGTAGGGGAGATATGTCCGGGTGGGGGATTCGAGTAGGGAAAAATTATGACATTTCGGAAAAACAAGATGGCGGCCGACGTGATTCTTGCAACTCTTTTGATTTCCAACCGATTTCTTTGAAATTTTGGATTATTGTAGAAATTAGTAAACGATTAACAGAAAAAGTGAAAAAAATTAAAAAAACAAGATGGCGGCCGAGCTGTGACGTCTCAAATTTCCACCCCTCTCCTGTAAAATTTTGTATGAAAAAATTTTTTTTCACCCATGGTGTCGTATAGAGCTCAAAGAATGTGACTCGGAGAAAGGTGGAGAGAGCTGATGAGTGAGGAGTTCGGAGACGGGCGAGGGGCACGCCCAGGGTATAGAAGATAGGTGGAGAGTGCTCGACCAAATGTCATTCGAAACCTCGAGCAGTTGCCAGTGAGTTGAAAAAAAATTCCAAAATGGCGGAAAAAAAATGGCGGCAAATTTTGTCCGTCTCTCTCTCGGAGACTATAAAAGATGGAGGAGCGGTTTCTCGACAAAAGATGATCACAACCCGGAGGTCTATCTGGTGAGTAGGAAAAAAATTCAAGATGGCGGATTTTTTTTCCCCCCCATACAAAATGTATGGGGAATATTGAAGGGACTAGAAGTTGGGAACTATGCAAGACATTGATTTTGATAGGTTCATAGGGCTTTTTTTCTTTTTCTTTTTTTTCATTTTACATTTGCTTTTTTTCTTTTTTTTCTTTTTTTTTCTTTTTCTTTTGTGAATGAGGAGCACGGCCAGGTTATTGCAGATAGGTGGGGTGTGCTCGAACAAATTTTTTGGCAAAAGATGACTAGAATCCGAAGGTCTACTTGATGAGTAAAAAAATCGCGGTCCGCTTTAGCGGGCCGCGCACCCACGCGCCCTACTTGTAGTAATAACACTTCCCGCGAGCTGCTTTAGCAGCTCGCGCACCGAGCGAAATAAATTAAGCCGAACAATCGCGGTCCGCTTTAGCGGGCCGCGCACCCTGGCGCCCTACTTGTAGCAATAACACTTCCCGCGAGCTGCTTTAGCTGCTCGCGCACCGAGCGAAATAAATAAAGCCGAACAATCGCGGTCCGCTTTAGCGGGCCGCGGCTCCACGCGCCTTCCTTTTAGTAAAACACTTCCCGCGAGCTGCTTTAGCAGCTCGCGCACCGAGCAAACGCTAGTTATAATATATATAGCTCGATTACCACTGACTGACTGATTCACTGATTGACATAATTGTTCTCCTAGAAAGAGACAAAAAACGATAAAATGATGTACGGGAGATATGTTCGGGTGGGGGATTCGAGTGGGGAAAAATTATGACATTTCGGAAAAACAAGATGGCGGCCGACGTGAATCTTGCAACTCTTTTGTTTTCCAACCGATTTCTTTGAAATTTTGGATTATTGTAGAAATTTGTAAACGATTAACAGAAAAAGTGAAAAAAATTAAAAAAACAAGATGGCGGCCGAGCTGTGACGTCTCAAATTTCCACCCCTCTCCTGTAAAATTTTGTATGAAAAAAATTTTTTTCACCCATGGTGTCGTATAGAGCTCAAAGAATGTGACTCGGAGAAAGGTGGAGAGAGCTGATGAGTGAGGAGTTCGGAGACGGGCGAGGGGCACGGCCAGGGTATAGAAGATAGGTGGAGGGTGCTCGACCAAATGTCATTCAAAACCTCGAGCAGTTGTCAGTGAGTTGAAAAAAAATTCCAAAATGGCGGAAAAAAATGGCGGCAAATTTTGTCCGTCTCTCTCTCGGAGACTATAAAAGATGGAGGAGCGGTTTCTCGACAAAAGATGATCACAACCCGGAGGTCTACCTGGTGAGTAGGAAAAAAATTCAAGATGGCGGATTTTTTTTTCCCCCATACAAAATGTATGGGGAATATTGAAGGGACTAGAAGTTGGGAACTATGCAAGACATTGATCTTGATAGGTTCATAGGGCTTTTTTTCTTTTTCTTTTTTTTCATTTTTTTTTCTTTTTCTTTTGTGAATGAGGAGCACGGCCAGGTTATTGCAGATAGGTGGGGTGTGCTCGAACAAATTTTTTGGCAAAAGATGACCAGAATCCGAAGGGCTACTGGATGAGTAAAAAAATCGCGGTCCGCTTTAGCGGGCCGCGCACCCACGCGCCCTACTTGTAGTAATAACACATCCCGCGAGCTGCTTTAGCAGCTCGCGCACCGAGCGAAATAAATAAAGCCGAACAATCGCGGTCCGCTTTAGCGGGCCGCGCACCCACGCGCCCTACTTGTAGCAATAACACTTCCCGCGAGCTGCTTTAGCAGCTCGCGCACCGAGCGAAATAAATAAAGCCGAACAATCGCGGACCGCTTTAGCGGGCCGCGCACCCACGCGCCCTACTTGTAGCAATAACACTTCCCGCGAGCTGCTTTAGCAGCTCGCGCACCGAGCAAACGCTAGTTATAATATATATAGCTCGATTACCACTCACTGACTGACTGACTGATTGACACGATTGTTCTCCTAGAAAGAGACGGAAAACGATACAATGATGTACGGGAGATATGTCCGGGTGGGGGATTCGAGTGGGGAAAAATTATGACATTTCGGAAAAACAAGATGGCGGCCGACGTGATTCTTGCAACTCTTTTGTTTTCCAACCGATTTCTTTGAAATTTTGGATTATTGTAGAAATTAGTAAACGATTAACAGAAAAAGTGAAAAAAATTAAAAAAACAAGATGGCGGCCGAGCTGTGACGTCTCAAATTTCCGACCCCTCTCCTGTAAAATTTTGTATGAAAAAAATTTTTTTCACCCATGGTGCCGTATAGAGCTCAAAGAATGTGACTCGGAGGAAGGTGGAGAGAGCTGATGAGTGAGGAGTTCGGAGACGGGCGAGGGGCACGGCCAGGGTATAGAAGATAGGTGGAGGGTGCTCGACCAAATGTCATTCGAAACCTCGAGCAGTTGCCAGTGAGTTGAAAAAAAAATCCAAAATGGCGGAAAAAAAATGGCGGCAAATTTTGTCCGTCTCTCTCTCGGAGACTATAAAAGATGGAGGAGCGGTTTCTCGACAAAAGATGATCACGACCCGGAGGTCTACCTGGTGAGTAGGAAAAAAATTCAAGATGGCGGATTTTTTTTCCCCCCATACAAAATGTATGGGGAATAATGAAGGGACTAGAAGTTGGGAACTATGCAAGACATTGATTTTGATAGGTTCATAGTTGTCTTAGATCTCGGAGAATTAAAAAAGAAAAATATACTGGCCGAATTGAGAACCTCCAAAATGGCGGATTCAAGATGGCGGCCATAGAAACTTTCTCTGGTGTCTATCTCGGAGAGTATAAAAGATGGAAGAGTGGTTTCTTGGCAACAGATGATCAAGACCCAAAGGTCTACTTGATGATCAGGAAAAAAAACAAGATGGCGGATTTTTTTTCCATGCGAAATTTTTTCTTTTTTTTTCTTCTTTTTGTTTCTTTTTTTTCTTTTTCCTTTTTTTCATTTTTCTTTTTCTTTTTTTTTTTCTTTTCTTTTTCCTTTTTTTTTCATTTTTCATTTTTTTTCATTTTTTCTTTTTTTTCTTTTTTTTCATTTTTCATGTGTTTGCTTTTTTGTCTTTTTCTTTTTTTCTTTCTTTTTTCCTTTTTTTATTATTTTTCTTTTTTACATTTTTCATTTTATTTTTTTCTTTCTTCTTTTTTTCTTTTCTTTTTTTCTTTTTTTTCTTTTTCTTGTTTCTTTCTTTTTTTCTTTTTTTTATTATTTTTCTTTTTTTCATTTTTCATTTTCTTTTTTTCTTCTTTTTTTCTTTTCTTTTTTTTTTTTTTTTCTTTTTCTTTTGTGAATGAGGAGCACGGCCACGTTATTGCAGATATGTGGGGTGTGCTCGAACAAATTTTTTGGCAAAAGATGACAATAATCCGAAGGTCTACTTGATGAGTAAAAAAATCGCGGTCCGCTTTAGCGGGCCGCGCACCCACGCGCCTTACTTTTAGTAATAACACTTCCCGCGAGCTGCTTTAGCAGCTCGCGCACCGAGCAAACGCTAGTAATATATATAGCTCGATTACCACTGACTGATTCACTCACTCACTGATTGACACGATTGTTCTCCTAGAAAGAGACGGAAAACGATACACTGATGTAGGGGAGATATGTCGGGGTGGGGGATTCGAGTGGGGAAAAATTATGACATTTCGGAAAAACAAGATGGCGGCCGACGTGATTCTTGCAACTCTTTTGTGTTCCAACCGATTTCTTTGAAATTTTGGATTATTGTAGAAATTAGTAAACGATTAACAGAAAAAGTGAAAAAAATTAAAAAAACAAGATGGCGGCCGAGCTGTGACGTCTCAAATTTCCGACCCCTCTTCTGTAAAATTTTGTATGAAAAAAATTTTTTTCACGCATGGTGTCGTATAGAGCTCAAAGAATGTGACTCGGAGAAAGGTGGAGAGAGCTGATGAGTGAGGAGTTCGGAGACGGGCGAGGGGCACGGCCAGGGTATAGAAGATAGGTGGAGGGTGCTCGACCAAATGTCATTCGAAACCTCGAGCAGTTGCCAGTGAGTTGAAAAAAAATTTCAAAATGGCGGAAAAAAAATGGCGGCAAATTTTGTCCGTCTCTCTCTCGGAGACTATAAAAGATGGAGGAGCGGTTTCTCGACAAAAGATGATCAAAACCCGGAGGTCTACCTGGTGAGTAGGAAAAAAATTCAAGATGGCGGTTTTTTTTTCCATACAAAATGTATGGGGAATATTGAAGGGACTAGAAGTTGGGAACTATGCAAGACATTGATTTTGATAGGTTCATAGGTGTCTTAGATCTCGGAGAATTAAAAAAGAAAAGTATACTGGCCGAATTGAGAACCTCCTCCTTTTTGGAAATGGGTTAAAAAGGTGAAAGAGTGGTTTTTTTGCCAACTATCCACGCGACCAACTAGGTGGGGTGTGCTCCAACAAAAATTACTCGAAAACACATCCAATTAGCAGGGAGTTGAAAAAAAAACTTCAAAATGGCGGATTCAAGATGGCGGCCATAGAAACTTTCTCTGGTGTCTATCTCGGAGAGTATAAAAGATGGAAAAATGGATGGAAAGATGGATGCTTTTTTTTCTTTTTATTTTTTCCTTTCTTTTTTCTTTTCTCTTTTTTTCTTTTTCTTTTTTTTTCTTTTTCTTTTTCTTTTGTGAATGAGGAGCACGGCCAGGTCATTGCAGATAGGTGGGGTGTGCTCGAAGAAATTTTTTGGCAAAAGATGACCAGAATCCGAAGGTCTACTTGATGAGTAAAAAAATCGCGGTCCGCTTTAGCGGGCCGCGCACCCACGCGCCCTACTTTTAGTACACTTTCCGCGAGCTACAAAAAAAGAGTACACTTCCCGCGAGCTGCTTTAGCAGCTCGCGCACCGAGCAAATGCTAGTTAATTATTATAATATATATAGCTCGATTACCACTGATTCACTCACTGACTGATTCACTCATTGACAGGGTTGTTCTCCTAGAAGGAGACGGATATCGATATAATGATGTAGGGGAGATATGTCCAGGTGGGGGATTCGAGTTGGGGAAAATTATGACATTTCGGAAAAACAAGATGGCGGCCGACGTGAATCTTGCAACTCTTTTGTTTTCCGACCGATTTCTTTGAAATTTTGGATTATTGTAGAAATTAGTAAACGATTAACAGAAAAAGTGAAAAAAATTAAAAAAACAAGATGGCGGCCGAGCTGTGACGTCTCAAATTTCCGACCCCTCTCCTGTAAAATTTTGTATGAAAAAAATTTTTTTCACCCACGGTGTCGTATAGAGCTCAAAGAATGTGACTCGGAGAAAGGTGGAGAGAGCTGACGAGTGAGGAGTTCGGAGACGGGCGAGGGGCACGGCCAGGGTATAGAAGATAGGTGGAGGGTGCTCGACCAAATGTCATTCGAAACCTCGAGCAGTTGCCAGTGAGTTGAAAAAAAAATCCAAAATGGCGGAAAAAAAATGGCGGCAAATTTTGTCCGTCTCTCTCTCGGAGACTATAAGAGATGGAGGAGCGGTTTCTCGACAAAAGATGATCACAACCCGGAGGTCTACCTGGTGAGTAGGAAAAAAATTCAAGATGGCGGATTTTATTTTTTTCCATACAAAATGTATGGGGAATATTGAAGGGACTAGAAGTTGGGAACTATGCAAGACATTGATTTTGATAGGTTCATAGGTGTCTTAGATCTCGGAGAATTAAAAAAGAAAAATATACTGGCCGAATTGAGAACCTCCTCCTTTTTGGAAATGGGTTAAAAAAGGTGAAAGAGTGGTTCTTCTGCCAACTATCCACGCGACCAACTAGGTGGGGTGTGCTCCAACAAAAATTACTCGAAACCACATCCAATTAGCAGGGAGTTGAAAAAAAAACTCCAAAATGGCGGATTCAAGATGGCGGCCATAGAAACTTTCTCTGGGTGTCTATCTCGGAGAGTATAAAAGATGGAAGAGTGGTTTCTTGGCGACAGATGATAAAGAACCGAAGGTCTACCTGATGAACAGATAAAAATTCAAGATGGCGGATTTTTTTCCCCATGCGAAATATATGGCGAATATTGATTTTTCTTTTCTTTTTTTTTTCTTCTTTTTGTTTCTTTTTCTTTTCTTCATTGTTCTTCATTTTTCTTTTTTTCATTTTTCATTTATTTGCTTTTTTTTCTTTTTTTTCTTTTTTTTCTTTTTTTTCTTTTTTTCTTTCTTTTTTCCTTTTTTTTATTATTTTTCTTTTTTTTTCGTTTTTCATTTTCTTTTTTCTTTCTTCTTTTTTTTTCTTTTTTCTTTTTTTTTCTTTTTCTTTTGTGAATGAGGAGCACGGCCAGGTTATTGCAGATAGGTGGGGTGTGCTCGAACAAATTTTTTGCCAAAAGATGACCAGAATCCGAAGGTCTACTTGATGAGTAAAAAAATCGCGGTCCGCTTTAGCGGGCCGCGCACCCACGCGCCTTACTTTTAGTAATAACACTTCCCGCGAGCTGCTTTAGCAGCTCGCGCACCGAGCAAACGCTAGTTAATATATATATAGCTGCTCGTGCTGATTCACTGATTCACTGACTGATTGATCACCTCTCCTGTAAAATTTTGTATGAAAAATTTTTTTTCCACCGATGGTTTCGTATAGAGGACAAAAATTCATTCGGAGGAAAATTATGGAGAGAGCTGATGATTGAGGATTTCGGAGACGGATGAGGAGCACGGCCAGGGTATTGAAGATAGGTGGGGGGTGCTCGAACAAATGTCACTCGAAACCTCATCCAATTCGCAGTGAGCTGAAAAAAAATTCAAAATGGCGGAAAAAAGATGGCGGCCATACAAATTTCGTCGGTGTCTATCTCGGAGAGTATAAAAGATAGAAGAGTGGTTTCCTGGCAAAAGCTGATCAAGACCCTAAGGTCTACTTGACGAACAGAAAAAAAATTCAAGATGGCGGAATTTTTTTTTTCTTCATACAAAAATATATGGCGAATATTGAAGAGACTAGAAGCCGGGAATCATGCACGACTTTGATACAATTCCTTTTCAAGATTTTTTTTTATTGAAGAATTTTCATTATGACAAATGATGACATATGATGATCGAGGGTTTGGAAGGTGGGTGAGGAGCACGGCCATGGTAATGTAGATAGGTGGGGGTGCTCGAACAAAAGTCACTCGAAATCTCATCCAATTGGCAGTGAGCTGAAAAAAATCCAAAATGGCGGATTCAAGATGGCGGCCATACAAACTTCAACGGTGTCTATCTCGGAGAGTATAAAAGATGGAAGAGTGGTTTTGTGATAGAAAATGATCAGGAGCTGAAAGTCTACTAGACGAGTAGAAAAACCGCGGTCCGCTTGCGGGCCGCGCACCCACGCGCCCTACTAGTAAATATATATAGCTGCTGGGGCTGATTCACTCACTCACTGACTGATTGATCACCTCTCCTGTAAAATTTTGTATCAAAAATTTTTTTTTCACTGATGGTTTCGTATAGAGGAAAAAAAATCATTCGGAGGAAAAATATGGAGAGAGCTGATGATTGAGGATTTCGGAGACGGGTGAAGAGCACGGCCAGGGTATCGAAGATAGGTGGGGGGTGCTCGAACAAATGTCACTCGAAACCTCATCCAATTCGCAGTGAGCTGAAAAAAAAATCAAAATGGCGGAAAAAAGATGGCCGCCATACAAATTTCTTCGGTGTCTATCTCGGGGACTATAAAAGATGGAAGAGTGGTTTCTTGGCAAAAGATGATCAGGACTCAAAGGTCTATTTGATGAATAGAAAAAAATCCAAGATGGCGGAATGTTTTTTCTCCATACCTACAAAATATATGGCGAATATTGAAGAGACTAGAAGTTGAGAACTATGCAAGACTGATACGGTTTCATTTCGAAATTCGTTTTTATTGAAGAGTTTTCATTGTGACAATTGATCGAGGATTTGGAAGATGGGTGAGGAGCACGGCTAGGGTATTGAAGATAGGTGGGGGGTGCTCGAACAAAAGTCAATTGAAACCTCATCCAATTGGCAGTGAGCTGAAAAAAAATCCAAAATGGCGGATTCAAGATGGCGGCTATACAAATTTCAAAGGTGTCCATCTCAGAGAATATAAAAGATGGAAGAGTGGTTTTTTGATAGAAAATGATCAGGACATGAACGTCTACTGGACGAGTAGAAAACCCGCGGTCCGCTTGCGGGCCGCGCACCCACGCGCCCTACTAGTAAATAAATATAAATAATTTTATCATGCAATAAAATATTTATTAATTTATTTTTATCGATGTAAAAAAGTAACAACTTTTATCTCTGTGCTTACTGTTCTGTCTATGTATAATACATGAATTAGAGTTAGAATATAATCAATTGTGCTTGTGTTTTTATATTAATTTTAATCTAATTTAATCATTTAATTTAATTTGATTTGATTTAATTTAATTTTATAGTTTAATTTAATTTTATTTAATATGGATGTTATGTCTGAAATAAATAAAAAAAAATTATTATTATAACTCGTACAGTCGGTTCACAGCTGTTATTTTACCTCTGACATCTGTCATTGTTTTTCACTATACTAGCGGCACGCTATGATGGCCGGTTTGACGTTTGTCCGCTCATGAAGTTCCGTATTAATTGATCACGACTTTGAAGGAAATAATTGTATTACTTTATTGACGATAGTGATGTGCAGAGATTCATAAATTTTATCGAATGTAGTTTTAGGTTTAGGACTCAAAATTTATTTATTAAATTGATTTCTAAAATGTATACAAGTGTAGAAAAATCAGTTTGCACCATTTAAGGGGTGAATGTACTTGTGAATATGAACAATTTTCACTATGTGGACAAACCTCTGAAATCGCAAAAAAATATCAGCTGTTTCATACAAAAGGTAAAATTTTTATTTTTATATGATATATACCACAACTCGGCATTTGGTTTTCTAAATTGAAAATTTTTAAAAATGGAATCTAATACGATCGTCACATAGGATCGCTGGCTAGCACAACTACTACCTCCGGCAAACTCGCGTCAATGCTCAATGCAAAACAAAGCAGTTTCGAATTGACGTTGCTTCGAAAAGTATAAACTGTCAGTGCAATGCGATTGTGATATAGTTTTGACCTGGCTTTGGATTTCAAATATTGATACTGCATTACTGTTGACCCTTGCTCGTTAATTTGGACTCTGTTCAAGCCCTTTGTTGTGGATTTCGTCGATATGACCGAACGTACGCAGAGAACTGTTCTAAATAGTCAGACACGTGAGTTCGTAATACGCCTTCGTAACTATTTCGATCGTGAAGCTCAAAATGGAGGGCCAATTTTACCTATAACGTCAGTGGTTGAACGCGTAGCTGATGCGCTTAATATTGGACAACGAACTGTTAGACGGATAACTAAAAAAAAATATGGCGAGACTGGCACAGAAGAAAATAAACTTCACACACCAAAAAAGAGAAAACGAGCAAAACCAGTCGTAGGCATCGATAGCTTTGATGCCGATGCTATCCGAAGACATGTTTACGGCTACTATTTACAGAAGGAGTATCCAACAAGAAAAAAGTTGGTGCATTCACTGAAGGAAGCTGGATTATTCTTCGGTGGGGAAAGTTCTTTAACGAAGATTTTGAAGACCATTGGATTTCGATACAAAAAATGTAACAAACGCAAAATATTGATGGAAAGATTTGATATAGCGATGGCAAGGTATACTTTTTTACGGCAAGTGAAAGAAATCAAAAATTGGCAAAATGTTGTGTTCTTGGATGAAACATGGCTTAATGCTAACCATACTGTAGGCCGTTCTTGGAACGATGACACAGCAGCATCTACTTCCAAAGTTCCTGTAGGAAAAGGATCGCGACTTATAATTTGTCACGCCGGAACCATCAACGGGTTTGTCGAAGGTTCTCTCATGGCTTTTGCGTCAAAAACCACTGGAGACTATCATGAAGACATGAATGGAGAAAAGTTTACTGAATGGTTTACCTCAATGTTGTGTAGCCTCCCTGAACCATCTATTATAATTATGGACAACGCCCCATACCACTCGATGCAAATTGACAAGCCACCTGCCCAATCCCAAAAGAAAGCTGATATCGTCGCATGGCTTCGTAAAAATGGCGTAGATGAAAACATGAATATGTTAAAAGCGGAATTAGTACGTCTTTTAAAAGAAAACAAACCAACCAAGATCCGATACGTCATTGACGAAATAGCATTAGAACATGGGCACAGAGTTATACGGTTACCGCCTTACCATTGTGAGTATAATGCGATTGAGTTGGTGTGGGCTCAAATTAAGGGATATGCTGCAAGACACAATACAGAACCCCCATTTACCACAAAAAAAATGCTAAAATTATTAGAAGAAGCTTGTGAACATGTGACTAAAGGAGACTGGGAAAAGGTTGTGAATAGAACTGTTAAATTAATAAGGGAAGATTATGAAAGAGATGTGAAAATAGATAATATTATAGAAAACGAACATATAATTATTAATGTAGGTGATGATAGCAGTGACGACAGTGAAAATAGTAGTATGGACGAATCTGATTAATTTTGGCCTTTTGTGGCACCTTTTTTGGTATCTTTTTTTGTATTCATATGTTTCTTGTGTGCATATAAAGTATGTATATTCATTTTCATTCAAATATTCAGTTCGTTCAAATAAATTAAATAAACATATACATTTTTGTTTTATTAAACCTATTTAATCAGGTACAAAAACAAAACTTAATTGTTTTTTGTTCGAGAATAAATTGACATTCCACATCACTATTGTAATGTGTCAAACCGGCCATCATAGCGTGCCGCTAGTGTACATTGGCATTACTTCCTGTCAAGAAGCGCTTGTTGAATACTTTGAATAGTAACTTAGCGACGTTAGCTATCCGCATGTATCACCTATATTCAAATTAAATAAAAGCTATAAAAAATTTTGCTTTTTATAATTAGTTACCTAATAAAGAATTGATTTAATACATAATTGAGCTGCAGAATGACTTTATGTGACAACATAAATAGAACTCAGGTTAGCCAACCTTACAACTACAGGTAAAATAACTGTAGACGGTAAAATATCTTGAATTCAAGATGCACTTGTCAACGAACATAATTCGCATTATTCTCGTCTCACAGCTCATTCGAATTCGCGAAATCATTCGCTACAACAACTCTCGGACCGACCATCCGTGGCGGATATTTAAAGTTAAATGTACCGTTTAAAATAAATAAGTGCCCGGGGAACGTTATTCGCTTTATTCGCTACAAGCATTTAAAAAACTATTTATGTAGTTATAGTACATTAGTTATAATATTATCCCTTCAATATTATAAATGCAAAAATGTGTTGGTTTGCCATTGGAACGTAGTTCCTTATCGCGCGGTGCGGAAGGGGGCTAGACGGATCGACACTTTTTTTAATGTGAATTTGGCATTGTGTTCATTATTTTCACAGTACAATATAAGATCTCGGTAGCCTTGTGGTTTCGACAGTCGCTAAACAGGTAAAAGTCGATGGTTCGAATCCCAGCTCGACAGACTGAATTTTCTATTTTCAATTTTATTTTAAATAATTTCTACATGTGGAATTTTTCCCTAATTTTTTATAACTTATTTTTAAGTTCGACCTGTGGAAACCACAAGGCTACGGAGATCTAATATTGTAGTGTGAAAATGTTGAACACAATGCCAAATTATTTAATCGAAAGGAACTTCGTTCCATCCGGGTGTCCCTTGACACCTCTCAAGTTTTTTTCATCACGCAGCAACGCAACGGAGCAATGAATCGACATGATTTTTTGCATTGGTATCTAGTATACCTAGACGAAAGAGTCCTATGTTTATTGTCCTATCAAGATTAAGAAGCAACTCAACATTATCAATGAAAGCCTGAATTATTCTATCACTTGATTAAAAATATCCACTTTTCTCCACTTTCTGTAGCTGCTATTTATTATTATGAACTAGTTATACGTTTGTGTGAAAGTGATTAGATATTTACCATTTTATTAGATTTTATGCTTTCTTAAAGCAATTCTTTACTCTCTGAATAGTAGGTGTGACGGCAGTAGAAAACAAAAGTCGCCAAGATTTATTGTAAGCCGTAAAGTTAATGGCCGCGACAAGAAAAAAGTTTTTGCGGGTAGTTTTACTTGCATTGTCTTTTGTGTAAGAACTTTTTACGTCACGTGGCAAACTTTATCACTGACAGAGAAAGAAGAGCCAATTCTTGGAATGTATAGGATATCAGTTGACTGCGCTAATTAAATACTAGTTACATACTCATACATACATTTAAGTAGTAGATATAGATATACCTTAACATAAAATTGGTGACGTTATCACATGAATATAATATTATATGGAAGAAAAATTCAATGTTCAGTGGCTATAAGTTGCTTCGTCTGAGAAGATCACCTATGACACAAGTAACATGATTCAGGTGATTAAATACGAGTAGGTAAATATTATGCTTCAATCTTCTAGAAAACTAAAATTATTATATTAGTTTTATCTACTCCAACATTGAAAAGTTTCAATTCCGAATTGAACAGCTGAATCGAAATGAACCCTCTTTCGGTTTTGCTTCTCATTTCGATGCAGCTCGTTGTATGGGAGCTGCATCGAAATGGTTATCTTCATAAAATAGGGCACCTAAAGCTAAGAGGGTCTGAGTTCTGGCACTTTTGTATCGTTAATATAAATGTTATCCAACCCACTCTATGGTTGGTACTGCCACTCAATGTTGACATCAAACCTAAAAATTATAAAGACGAAGTAATTTTGTTAATGATTTTATTTTCCTTGTAGCTTTTCCATAAATAGCTATTATGCAACTGCATCGATATGTAGGATAGTCGAGAATTAAAATGACTAATTACGTACAGTTGCATACAAGATTTTATCTTGATTTTAGAAGATTTTATCGTGTAAGCAGATTTGGTTTTTCGTACAAAGTCTTTTTAGGGTTCCGAACCAAAATAGTGAAAATGGAACCCTTATGGTGCGACTTTCTCCGTCCGTCCGTCAGTCTGTCCGTCACAGTCGATTATATTTGTAACTATTATCGACACGAAATGTGGAATAATTGTGGGTATATAATAGTGGCCCAATATGATTGGAATAAAAAAACCGAAAATTATTTTTAGTGTAATTAAAAAAGGGGGAAAATCGGGGGTTTGAAATTTCAAAGTAAGATAACTATACCGAGTGGGGTATCATTTGAAAGGTCACAAAGCTTGCTTGCATTAAGTGTATATAAATGTGCATACAACAGTCAATTGGAAAGGGGATGTAAAAATGGCCGTGCCTTTCTCGTACATACTAAATGGCCCCACAATATCTTCTGCATTGCGGGAAATGAGGTCAATATAAATAGTTATTTCCCTGTGAAGCTTACCGCTTGCCCCACAGGCGAAATCGGCAACCATTTTGTTTCTCGGTAATTCGCGCGGCAAAATGATACGAGTATCAGACGATATTGAATGACGAGAGCGGAACTCTGAGGCTGTGAGCGCGGTTTTGGGTGTTTTCTCGAATATCCTTTTCGTTTTGCCCGAACAAAGAAACTTTCTATAATTCCAGTGAATTTAACACAGCTCATCGAGTCCCGAAGCAGAAGTGGTCATGGCAGAGGCATATAGTTCGAAGAACTGAATGGTTGTTGGATTTCCAAGGTGCTGGAGCGACGATCTCGCACCGAAAATATTTCGGCAGTAATTTAGTGTTGGCAAGTAGACCCCCACTAGGTGGACCTGATGACCTCTATGACTCTAAGACTCTACGACTCGTCTGATGTCGACATCATACTCGACGAGTCATATTAAACAAAAAAAACTCTTTTATCCGTCACTTCGGGCGCGTGGAGTTGGGTTACCTACACATCCCGTTATTACTTTTGTTTTTCTGAGTAATTTAGTGTTGGCAGGTAGACCCCTTACTAGGTGGACCTGATGACGTCTATGACTCTGAGACTCTAAAACTCTATGGCTCTACGACTCGTCTGATTTTGACATCAGTCGAGTCATATTATAAAAAAACTTTTACCTGCGACTGCGGCCGCGTAGAGTTAGGTTTTTGCAAATCCCACGATATTCTTTTGTTTTTCTGTGTTAGAAAATAGCTTAAGTCACTGTCCAGGTTTCACTAAATCTCCAATCCGTACCTAAGTATTTACTTTAAAATAATTTTGAAATTTTATTTTCGCCTTTCTTTTACAAAATTATAGGAAAAGCCGTTCGCTGGTAATATCTAAGTTTGTTGTCATTTCTTTGGAGTACTTTGGGGTCTAAATATTCCGCATAATCCCTCAAACTCTAAATAACACAAGTACTTACGTAGGGCTGTCAAAACCATACACCATTGACGAGGGTGGGCCGGAACGGTTAAGAGCGATTATTTAGTTGACCTCTCTTTGGTTTTGATCCGCGTTAATTTATCATTTTGTAGGGCTGGCTGGGAGGGAGTATAAAAAAGTTTATCATGAATTTTAATTAAAAATATAATAAAAATAAAATATTTCATTCAATGCTAATTTTATAGCCTACTCTAACTTTGCAAATATATGGGTAGGGTTTTATTGTAAGATTGTATTATTTACAAGGTAGGTGTTTTATAAATAAATAAAATACTTGGTACTAATGTTCATGTTCATGTTATCATTTTTTAGGGCTAACTGGGAGGGAGTATAAAAAAGTTTATCATGAATTTTAATAAAAATATAATAAAAATAAAATATTTCATTCAATGCTGATTTTATAGCCTTCTCTAACTTTGCAAATAATATATGGGTAGGGGTTTTATTGCAAGATTGTATTTACAGGGTAGGTGTTTTATAAATAAATAAATAATATGTTTAGTACCTAGTGGAATGTTTAATAGCGTACAGTAGTAGTAAATGACACCTAGTAATAATAGAGTAATAGTACCTTTCGAAGGCCACGTTTGACAAAACAATTTAATCATTATTATGTATTACTCTTACTAGATGACGCTCGTGACTTTGTTCGCGTGGATTAATGTTTGTAAATTCCTGCAGGAGCTCTTTAATTTTCCGTAATAAAATGTAGTCTATGTGTTAATCCTGTGCATGAGCTATCTCCATTCAAATTTCAGCCAAATCGGTTCTTTCGTTGTGAAGGAGTAACAAACATTCATCCTCACAAACTTTCGCATTTATAATATTAGTAGGAATTACTAAGATTAGTAGGATAAAACTATTTTCAGTTTTGGGTCGAAAAGTATGTATTTTTTCCACTTAACGAAATTTACCGGCTGCCCTAAGCTAAGTTAGGTGATGCTTTCTGTCAATTTCGTCATCCCGAACCTTGAGGGAATAAGGGAACACCTAAAGGTGGAAATAAAATTACGCATGGGGTTGATTTAAGTATGATTGATGAATATGGACATTAGAGACTTTTTAAGCAATCAAGTAGTAAAAATAAGTAATTATTTAGTAAAATAACCTTTTTGTATTTGAATGGAGACAACCCTACATTGAAACTGTCAATTATAGTTGAAGATTATAATCAATTTTCAGTGTTAATAATGACGATATATGTTAATTTACATGGAGGCTTTCGGGGTATTTGGAACACGTGACAGGCGGAATAATTGATGGCGAAACTTCACTGCTATACTTACTTACTAGTGTGATAAATTACTCTTGTTCCACTATCAGTGTCGCGTGGTTTTATCTGTGGTATATTTATTACTAGCTGATGCCCGCGACTTCGTCCGCGTGGATTTAGTTTTTAAAATCCCTCGGGAACTCTTTGATTTTCCGGGATAAAATGTAAAAAAACTATACCCGTGCAAAAAATTACGTAGTAGTAAAAACTAATAAACAAACACACTAACGCATTTATAATATTAGCATTTATATTATTTATTATTTATTAGATTTATGTATTTTTATTATGGAAGCACAATAAGTAAGAATTTTATG
Organism: Oeneis ivallda; assembly: GCA_029955525.1. NCBI lineage: Eukaryota > Metazoa > Arthropoda > Insecta > Lepidoptera > Nymphalidae > Oeneis > Oeneis ivallda. The sequence goes on from JARPMR010000003.1 coordinate 24,193,377, forward strand.
CAAATTCCGCGTGATTTTTAGTTTTTCCGGGATAAAAAGTATCGCATTAAAAGTCAAGTTAATCCATTACCAACGGGATGAATGAACTGCGTGAATGAAGGACAAACCAACAAACACACTTTCGTTATAAGGATAGAATCGTTACTAATATTTTAAATGCAAAAGTGTGTTTGTTTGTTGGTTTGTCCTTCAACCACGCAGCAACGGATCGGCATGATTATTTGAGGACTTGGCAATCTGATTATCTCGAAAAAACGGAGCGTTTCCACGGGCTTTCAAAAATCGAACTCCAAGCGGACGAATTGTAGACGAACGTTTCAATTAATATTAAATTTGCGTCATATTCATTCATCATCTATGCCAATTTTAAGGTAAAAATTATTAAAATCAGCAGCTCCATTTTTGTCAGTTTTTCAATATCTCAGGTAAAATAACTGATATTTTTCCTATACCAACTCCATTATTCTGTAGCGCCTGTCACGTTGCACCTTCAGACGTGAAACCAATATGCACGACTGAAGAGGAAAATATCAATTTTCAAAGCCAGCATTATTTTCAAAGGCATCAGTGCAAGAATGACCTGGAGGAAAAGTCTGAACGCAATATTATTAAAGTCAAATTGCGTTTTATGTTTATTTTACATTGAATTAAAATTGCAATAAAAGCAGTAAAATATGATTTCAATGAGGTAATTTGGGCTTAATGTTATTTCTAATCGCGATTTAGAAATAGTAGGTATGTATGTACATGTACATTTCATCATCGCTGAGTGAAGTTTAAGTTTTAGACCAAGGAATAAAATTGACGTTTTAACAGGCTTTTGTAAATTTGAGCCGTCGCGGGACGCCTGGCATATGTGAAACATCGAAATTATTTTGTACGGGTAATATCGAGCTTAGTACGTCACACATAAATGTACACACAGCAATGCAAATCATTTCTTTTAAGTAAGAACCAGCAGAGCTAGCATGCGACGCTCGAGAAAATTTCTCGACGCCATTTCTCGTATTATCTCTATATCTCTATCGACACTAACCTGTTACGTGTACAGTAGAAAACAACACTGTTTTATACTACATACATACATACATACTACTACATACATACTATATACATCCAACAGTCGATTTGACCCACCGCTATAGATGTTTCACATCAAAAACCTGTCAAAACGTCAATTCTCGGTTAAACTTTACTCGGCGATAGTTATTGGCTATAATTTATGCAACAACAAGGCACCCAACATCGCAGAACGAACGCGCAATTTTCGCTAGACATTTTTAGTCTAGGTTTTTGTTTAATTTTCTCGAGAATGACGCAATCGCCCCTCCACTCTCAACAACAATTTCATTGAACTGCGAAAATATTTCCAATCGTAGACAACAACAGAAATAGACGACCTGACGTGAAACTAAAAAACTGTGAATCGGGGGTGCGGAAGTGAAAACCGGAAGTCAGTCTGGTGCCACGTTCTGGCGAAAGGGGGAGGAAATGAATACGTCTGCTGATTCGAAGATTTCTATTGGTTTGGAATAGTTGCAAAGTTTTGTGACTTTTTTTTATCAATGACAGGTTTTTACTTGAACGCGATCACACCTCTTTTATCGCTTACAGCATCAATCACAGGAGTAAATAACCGAACAGAGTTAAATCTTACAAAGACTGTGCCAAATTAATACCTATTTCAGTAAGGCTGTCACAGGAGGATAAGATAAATAAAGCAATATAAGTTTGTAAATCTTTTTTACAGATGCATTATCTGATATAATTTTATTTCTAAAAACGACAATACTCAAGTTTTGCTTAATATTTCAAAGATATAAATAAAGACCGTGGAACGAATACAAATACCTATATAAGGTCATCGCAAATGCCCTGATCCACAGGCCAAGCCGATGGAAACTCTTTTTGTTAATTAATGTGTATTAAATATTGGATAACGTGTCTTAATACGTTCACAAAACATTCGCATTTGGATAGTTCCTAAAGTCCTTAAAATTACAGTTTATAGACGTCCGCTGATTTCTGAACACTGTATGTGCTCTAAAATGTCTTAAATGAATTAAAAATACATATTACCACCATAAAAAATACTAGTTGATACCCACTGTTTTGTCTGTGTAGATTTAGGTTCAAAAATGTTTACACATACAAATCGATTTATTATTATATGAAAATGTTTCTCCGTAAAAATCTATGTATTATTAACACTCTCACCGCCATACGTATATAAGGTTTTTCCAGTGCAGCAGGCCCTGTGGGCGGCGCGCGGGCCATGCAATTTCTTTCAGCTCACGCCACGCTCGATTTTGAGTAACTTTTACAGCACGCCATGTGAGCTGCCGGCGGAACACATCGTTAACTTTACCGGCAGGCCATGAGGTCCACTGTGGTCCCACAAATTCATATAATTTTATAGAGCTTGGCTTGCTAGTAAAGATTCGAAAATTCGCTTCGATTAGTTTAGTCAAAACGCTACTCATAAAAAAATTTTTGATGAAAATTGGACTATATTTAAAGAACTATATGTGTGAAAACAGAGTAAGTAAAACTAGTACCAAAAAGCATAATATTTATTTATATTTCTTTAAAACCAATTAAAATTAAAAATCTTAATGTTAATATTTATTAGAAAAAAATAAGGTTTAATTTGGACATGGATTTCTGCGTAACATTGGCCACAAACACTAGATTGAGTTGGGCATTTTAGGCATACAATGTTTACATTTTTTTCGATCCCTGGCTTGTTTTGGCTGACAGTCCAGCTTTTTTATTGTTTTCATAACAATGTATACATTTTTGGCTAATAAGTCTTCCTCTATGATCAAACTGTGATGATTTTTTGAAAAATTTATGAAAAAATTCTTTCCCAGCAGGCCACGTGGGCGGCGCGCGGCCAACTGACCAAATTATACTGATGGCGTGCCCTTAAAATTTTTGACAAGCAACGACAAGATAGTTGTGGTATGCCAGCCGCCCACATGGCCTGCCAGTTAAAATTCAAAAAACCGATAGTGGCCTGCTAGGTTCGAATTTTTGTGAGCCGCCGGCAGCCCACATGGCAGTGAGAGTGTTAAGTATATGAAAATTCAAAATTGCCTCTTTAAGGCCCTTCTACGACCTCTAGGTCCGCTGGTTTAGGCTGCGCAGTCTGTCAGTTAATTAGTCACAGTACAGAAACAAACCACATTAACAATCACAAAACAAATCATGCAAGACAACGTTTATAACCAAATCTTTACCAAAAGTCTCTACGAGCTTACTCGTATCGCGAAGGTAATTCACATGAATTTTTTTGAAGAGCTTTTCCCGGATCAACCTCGGGGCGGGTCGCGGGACGTAACTCGATCATATTGTAACCTGATTACGGAGGCTGGAGTGTTTCTAGCGGGCTTTTATCTGTAATGGTACTTTATATTGAGCATTTTGTCTTGTAAATCTGTCGTGTTTTATTCATGATTTCTTTTTTTTATTCTTATGAAATTAAACAATTTGATGATTCTCTTTTGGTTTTCGTGCTTCGAATGAAAATCACGGAATCAATTTTAGACAGAAGTGTTTTTGGTTAAACCATGTGATAGACATTCACAGCTTCGGAAACAATTTCATTTCAATTTCAATTCTCCAAAGCAAAATCACAAACGTTATTTTTATGTAGGTATTGAATGAGGTCTAACTTTTTTTGTTAGATGGGATTTACATTATTTAAACGAGAAATTAACTTAGAGCATTATTGTTGGTTAAGGGCCGATTTCACCAACGAAAAATAAGTCCTGTTCAAGCGTAAAGATATTGCAAATCCATACAAAATCTGTCAGAACGCCTAATTTATTCCTCGGTTTTACGCTTAGACCATTTAGTGCCGATTTCACCAACGTCGAGTGACATTTATCCGAGGGATAAATTGGGCGATTTGACAGTTATTGTATTGAAAATTCTGTCAAAATATAAATTTTACGCTCGGATAAGACTTATTTTACGTTGTAAAATTAGCCCTAAGGTCTCTCGATATCAGTGAAATCGGCACTAAGAAAGAAAATTAAAATGACAATTTTAAAATTGGAGATTAGGTAGGTAATAGAAAAATAGTACCTAGTAAGTAAAAAAAATTATATCAAGCTTTTTCAAAACAACAGATTTTTTTTGAACAGAATCCAAGAAAAAGAGCAATGACTCGAGTTTCTTTCGGGGGTATATTTTTAAGAGACTTTTCATAGCATCTATCTATAAGCTAGCTTTATGAAAATTAAACATGATAAATATCTTATTGTTGAGTTTCAAAAAAGTTCTTCGCTTCGCTTTCGCATTTCGGCTACCTTTGTTCATGATAACATTAGAACCTAAACAAATACTCAGCACAAATGACGTATTAGATCACGTAATACCTACTACACGGTTCCCGCTGGAGCATCCCCAATGATCGTGTCATTCGCAGGCACTCTGTAACGAGGGTATGTGTGATGCCTTTATTCGGACTAACGCTTCCGATGTGTGTCTCTGATAGGTAAGGGCAGGATCTCCGGGCGCAGTAGGTATTTAGAGCAACCTCAGTCCCCGCGCGGTGAGGTGCGCGTAGGCGCTTTTCAAATGAACTCACTCACCCCAAATTTTACATCATAGATTAATAACTTTATTGTACCTAACAGTACAGGGACACTTGTAAGTTTTAGAAACATTTATTTTATTTTTTATTCATACATTTATATTATATAAGTGTGATTGTTATTTTGCATATTACGTACATAGGTACATTTACCTACTTATTTTTTTTTTTTTTTTGTTATTTCTGTCGAACTCGATATCTGGGGTTCCCTGTACTTATAAAATACGTAACCGTTGCCAAAATGTCGGCCATTTTCTCTTTTTTTGTTATCGGACCGATTTCTTTCAAAATCCATATCTGGGGATCCTTGTACTCATAAAAGCGGTAACCATCGTCAAAATTTGAAAAAGTGGTGGCCATATTCTTTTTCTTGTTATGGGACCGATTTCATTCAAAATCGATATCTGAGGATCCCTGTGCTCAAAGCAGTGGTAACCGATGTCAAAATTGGAAAAATGGAAAAGTTTTTCCCCAACCTATTTGGAACGAAGTTCCTTAGCCATTTTTTTGTTATTGGACCGATTTATTTCTACCTCTATATCTGGGGTTCCCTGTGCTTATTAAATAGTTAACCATCGTCAAAATAATAAAAAGTGGTGGCCATTTTTTTTCTTGTTATGGGACTGATTTCTTTCAAAATCAATATCTGAAGATCCCTGGGCAAGTTTTGGCAACATTTACCTGTTATGACACAGTGGTAACCGTTGCCCGAACAAAAAAATGGAAAAGTTTTTCCCCCAACCTATTTGGGATGAAATTCCTTATCGGAATAGCAAAGAATAATAAAAACACCTATTTAATATTTGACAAATGTTTATAGTATAAAAAAAAATTGCCGACACTTTTTCTAATTTTGACGACGGCGACCTCTTTCATGAGTATGATGAATCTCTGATATTGATTTTGAAAGAAATCGGTCCAATAACATAAATAAATAAAATGGCCGCCACTTTTTCTTATTTTGACGATGGATACCTATTTTATTAGCACTGGGAACGAACCCCGAATATCAATTTTGAAAGAAATCGGTACTATAACAAAGAAGAAGAAAATGGCCGCCTTTTTTCTTATTTTGACGATGGTTACCTCTTTTAATAGCACTGGGAACCCCAGATATCAATTTTGAAAGAAATTGGTCCAATAACAAAGAAAAAGAAAATGTCCGCCTTTTTTTTCTTATTTTGATGATGGTTACCTCTTTTATTAGTACTGGGAACCCCAGATATCAATTCTGAAAGAAATTGGTCCAATAACAAACATAAAAATGACCGCCACATTTTCTTATTTTGACGATGGATATCTCTTTTATTAGCACTGGGAACCCCAGATATCAATTTTGAAAGAAATTGTTCCAATAACAAAAAAAAATTAACCACCACTTTTTCTTATTTTGACGATGGATACCTCTTTTATTAGCACTGGGAACCCCAGATATCAATTTTGAAAGAAATCGGTCTAATAACAAAGAAAAAGAAAATGGCCGCTTTTTTTCTTATTTTGATGATGGTTACCTCTTTTATTAGTACTGGGAACCCCAGATATCAATTCTGAATGAAATTGGTCCAATAACAAAAATAAAAATGGCCGCCACTTTTTCTTATTTTGACGATGGATACCTCTTTTATTAGCACTGGGAACCCCAGATATCAATTTTGAAAGAAATCGGTCCAATAACAAAAATAAAAATGGCCGCCACTTTTTCTTAATTTGACGATGGATACCTCTTTTATTAGCGCTGGGAATCCCAGATATCAATTTTGAAAGAAATCGATCCAATAACAAAGAAAAAGAAAATGGCCGCCTTTTTTTCTTATTTTGATGATGGTTTCCTCTTTTATTAGCACTGGGAACCCCAGATATCAATTTTGAAAGAAATCGGTCCAATAACAAAAATAAAAATGGCCGCCACTTTTTCTTATTTTGACGATGGATACCTCTTTTATTAGCACTGGGAACCCCAGATATCAATTCTGAATGAAATTGGTCCAATAACAAAAATAAAAATGGCCGCCACTTTTTCTTATTTTGACGATGGATACCTCTTTTATTAGCACTGGGAACCCCAGATATCAATTCTGAATGAAATTGGTCCAATAACAAAAATAAAAATGGCCGCCACTTTTTCTTAATTTGACGATGGATACCTCTTTTATTAGCGCTGGGAATCCCAGATATCAATTTTGAAAGAAATCGATCCAATAACAAAGAAAAAGAAAATGGCCGCCTTTTTTTCTTATTTTGATGATGGTTACCTCTTTTATTAGTACTGGGAACCCCAGATATCAATTCTGAAAGAAATTGGTCCAATAACAAACATAAAAATGACCGCCACATTTTCTTATTTTGACGACGGATATCTCTTTTATTAGCACTGGGAACCCCAGATATCAATTTTGAAAGAAATTGTTCCAATAACAAAAAAAATTAACCACCACTTTTTCTTATTTTGACGATGGATACCTCTTTTATTAGCACTGGGAACCCCAGATATCAATTTTGAAAGAAATCGGTCTAATAACAAAGAAAAAGAAAATGGCCGCTTTTTTTCTTATTTTGATGATGGTTACCTCTTTTATTAGTACTGGGAACCCCAGATATCAATTCTGAATGAAATTGGTCCAATAACAAAAATAAAAATGGCCGCCACTTTTTCTTATTTTGACGATGGATACCTCTTTTATTAGCACTGGGAACCCCAGATATCAATTTTGAAAGAAATCGGTCCAATAACAAAAATAAAAATGGCCGCCACTTTTTCTTAATTTGACGATGGATACCTCTTTTATTAGCGCTGGGAATCCCAGATATCAATTTTGAAAGAAATCGATCCAATAACAAAGAAAAAGAAAATGGCCGCCTTTTTTTCTTATTTTGATGATGGTTTCCTCTTTTATTAGCACTGGGAACCCCAGATATCAATTTTGAAAGAAATCGGTCCAATAACAAAAATAAAAATGGCCGCCACTTTTTCTTATTTTGACGATGGATACCTCTTTTATTAGCACTGGGAACCCCAGATATCAATTCTGAATGAAATTGGTCCAATAACAAAAATAAAAATGGCCGCCACTTTTTCTTATTTTGACGATGGATACCTCTTTTATTAGCACTGGGAACCCCAGATATCAATTCTGAATGAAATTGGTCCAATAACAAAAATAAAAATGGCCGCCACTTTTTCTTAATTTGACGATGGATACCTCTTTTATTAGCGCTGGGAATCCCAGATATCAATTTTGAAAGAAATCGATCCAATAACAAAGAAAAAGAAAATGGCCGCCTTTTTTTCTTATTTTGATGATGGTTTCCTCTTTTATTAGCACTGGGAACCCCAGATATCAATTGTGAAAGAAATCGGTCCAATAACAAAAAAAAAGAAAATGGCCGCATTTTTTTCTTATTTAGACGATGGTTACCTCTTTTATTAGCACTGGAACCCCAGATATCAATTTCGAAAGTTTTCGTAATTTAAATCAAGATATTTTATTCTTTCTTCCATTTTTATTCCCCATATTTACTTTATTATATTATTCTTATATTATAGTTTAACACTATCTATACAATAAGACTCTAAACCTAAAACCTATAATACTAATATTTACAGATTTATTAATAAATACTAAAAATTACAACAATATTAACCCTCTGATTTGATTTAATCTATGATAAATGAATACGGAATGAAAATAATAGGTATCTATGCAATAGATCGCTTGATCAGCGGGGGATCGCAGCGAGCCAGCGAAAGCGATACGTCCTACCTCGATGATACTTTGCGGGCTACTGAAGTGAAGCGCACGAGCCACTTTGTTATATAAAAAGTAAAAACGTCGTGATTAAAAAAATACAAATTTTTTAGAGAAAAAGTAATCACAAAAGAATCTTCTAAAAGTGTTTGCCTATTTTATGAAATTTGTTTTTTTAGTCTAACTTTAATATTCTATGAACACGACCTGAAAAACGATAAAAATTACACTGTTTTCGAAATTATTTTTGATCGGGTGAAGTTGTAAATATAGAGTTTTGAATCACAAAAGAATTAAGAACATACATTAAACTACAACATATATTTTTAACCGATCAAAACAAAGAATATTTCATTGTTTACGATTCAATCAAAAATAGGTCGATGTCGAAGATCCCGCCGTTAAGGTAAAGAAAGGAGAACCGTTTATAAAGCGAAACGTGCTAGTGATGATAGGAAACATAGCCTATAGCACACTTTCCTTTTACTTATAAACGGTTTAAACAGTGTAACTTGACTCATTTTAAAGCGCATAATATTGTACTAACTGTAGGTATCTACTTGTTAAATAGCTGGTCTTTTTTATTGATGACAATATGCGAATCACTTGACTTGACTGAGATCTCACCTGATAGTAAGTGATGACTGATGATGCCAGTTTAAGATTATAGCAGGCTAACTTAGGAGTATGGCAGTGTAATTTAAACCCATATTAAAATTGGTTTCTATCGTGCCGGAACGCTAAATCGCTTGGTAGTAGACAGTAAGGCGGTAAGCATTATAAACGCAGGACTAGCGTAGGCATTTGCCTACGCTAGTTATACAAACTAGATATTATATTATAATATCTATAGCTAAACTGAGAGACTGAGAACTGTAAAGTCAGTCAAGCGAAATATTCAGTAAACATCAACAAGATGCCTATAATAAGCATTCAGCCGTTCGTTGGTCCAAATCGCCCTAAATCTCCCTTTTCAAATAATATTATGTTTATATACCTATATTATGCTTGAATGGAGTATGCTATATTATTGTAAGGGAACTTGGAAACTGGTCTGCTGTGCACAATTGCCCGTCGTAATACTGATGTAGAAACCTTAATCGAAAACGTCGTGTCTAAAATTTAGAACTTACCTTTCAGGGTAGGACTTTAGGTTGTAAGACCTAACTCCACGCAAATGATGGCAAAAGCTAATAGATGACTAAAAAAATTATGACATCAAATAATCCTTACTAATTATAAATGCGAAAGTTGTTTGTTTGTTGGTTTGTCCTTAAATCATTCCGCAACAGAGCTACGTGATTGAGGACCTGGAAAGTGACAGAGGCTACTTTTATTCCGGGAAAAGCAAAAGTTAACGCGGGATTTTGAAAAACCTATTTCCACGTGCAGGAAATGAATATGAAAACTTTTTGAAATTAAAAAAAATTTAACGATATTACACGTCCTGATCCTATTGGATCTATTAAAAGAGTTGTAAGGCTAGTTACACACCTAATGTTTCGCAAATGTACACTATCGCAGGTACATTTGCAAATAACGAGTTGGAGCATTGTTTATTGTGTCGACAGCGCCGGGCGACCACCGAATGGTGTAGGAGCGGCGCAAACAGCGCTGTGTGTTCCAAAGTTTAATTAGGCAGTCGGCAACAGAAACACGGCGGTTGCGTTAAGGCCAAGTGATGCAGCATTAATTTTTGTATTAATTGGCCTAATCATATTTTAAATTCATTCATCTCAACCAGAGATAACGGAAGCAAGGATCTCAATAGACCACGCTGGCAAGTGCGGATAGGCAGACTTCACACATCTTTGAGAATATCTTGGAAAACTTTCAGACATGCAGGTTGCTTAACAGCTTAACTGCTTAAACATTTATTTCTTATGCGATTATACTTAGTTCACCCAATTCGAATTGTACCTATTTTTTCAATTGAGCGTAAGATCGCGGCGTCCGAACCGAACGGTGTCTTAACAGTCAACTAGTAAGGCGTCAGTTACATGAGAAGAGTTCTCGAATGCGAGTGGCAAGAAATCGTTTGCGATTTATATCCTATACTTTGATCCTATGGCATAACTTTCCATATAATTCTCGCCCGCGATTAAACATTACATCACATCACATTTTTATACATTATGAAAAAAACTCGTATCAGTTAAGCGATGCTCGAATACGAGTGTCGGAAATTTCGCTCGCATTCGAGAAACTTTCCGTGGCTTGACATGTGTTGAATTATAATTAGAAATAATTACGTATGCTTTTGTGGAACTTTCCCTCATTGTGGAAACTCTGCATACATAGAATAATATCTGTTAAGTATATTGTAAAAGTATTTTGAAAAGAGCAACTGCCGAGTTTCTTGCTGGTTCATCTCGGCAGGAACGGCATTCCGAACCAGTGGTAGACTCATTGACGATTCAAAAGTACTTTAAAAGTTTATTTGAATAAAAAACATTTCTATTCTATTCTATTCCAAACGCACTTATCTCCTAAATATCAGAGATTTGAAATAAAATATTAATACAAAAATTGGAGATATTAATTATTTAATAATTAGCTGTTAATTTTTTCCTCTACCACCCTCGCCTTTACCCTTTAACTTCTACCGCGATTGACCCTCAAGGCATACTTATAGGCTTAAATCTGAACTTACGAGTATAATATAAAAACTTGAGAGGTGCCTAGGGACACCCGGATTGAACGTAGTTCCTTTCGATTAATTTTAGTGAAGGAATTGTAATAAACTAGTGGTGTCATCTAGTATTAAATTGATTAACTACGATGAATTATTTTTAGTTTATTTCTATTGCACTGTTACAAAACCAAAGAGTTACTCTGGTGGAGTTACTGTTTTTTCACAGATGGCGTTATCCAATTTATACAATAAAAAATTAGGGAAAAATTCCACATTTAGAAATTATTTAAAATAAAATTGAAAATAGAAAATTCAGTCTGTCGAGCTGGGATTCGAACCATCGACGTTGAACTTATAGGCGACTGCTCTAACCACTAGGCCATGCAGACGCCTTGTGCTAAGGCGAATATACCGAACACAATGCAAAATTCACATTCAACAAAAAAGTGTCGGTTTCAAAAATGTGTCGAGGTTCAGTTTCCTTAATTTTTTCCGTCTAGCCCCCTTCCGTACCGCGCGATAAGGAACTACGTTCCAAAAAGAAAAGCAAAGTTTTAGAGAAAATGCGTGTGAATCCTCTCCAGTCTCCATTGGCCGTCAAGTCAGCGGGGTACGTGCCTCGAGGCTTGGTCTCCCTACCCGAGTCGAGAACTCTCCAGGTCCTCAAGTCACAATGCAAAAAATCACGTCGATCTATTGGCCAAACCAACAAACAAACACATTTTCGCATTTATAACATTAGTAAGGATATAAGGATAGTTAGGACGGTGCTAGTCCTTAAACACGACGCAGTAACCACACGGCAGGCGGCGTTGACAAAGTTTCATCATTTTGTGACGCCGCGCCCGTCTGCAGAGTTGCCCGATAGCTTTCGATTGTCTGACACTTTAGCCAGCAAATTTTTTTTGAAGTCTTAATACTGAGTATAGTTATGGTTGCTATTCAATATAATTATTTGTTTAACTAGATTTTCCCCACGACTTCGTCCGCGTGGAGTAACGAGTAGGTTCCCGCGGGAACCCTCTGTTTTCCCGGGACAAAAAGTAGCCTACCATATCGCGTGTCACGTGAAAAATCACGTGGATATACCAACACACTTTCGCATTTGTAATTTCAGTAAGGACCATCCATATTTATGACTCTATTTTTAAATGCTCAATTAATGCAGACACTGGACTCATTCTACTAGTATCTACCTAAAGGTATAATATTGCGAGTTGGTATGATACCTTAGTAATAATTTCTGGCACAATTTATTAATATATAAATACACCTTTCCTTTCTTATTTTATCTTGACAAAAAAAATTGAATTCTCGTCCACTTAGCGCTCTTCTAATTTTTCAAAAGGCTTGGTTAAAAAGAGAATCCTGAAAAACTGTTGAAAGCTTTGTAGTTTTATCTAGTTAAAAACTAAAGGTCGTTTTGTAGAATTCGTTTGAAACTCGCGACAAAATTACAAACAGACTCACACCCACGGATCGCAATTAAACTTGTTATTGCGTGTTTCCACTGTCCATAGAGTTTTGCCGTAACATACGAGTAGGTACATCAGCTAAACTACTATGGTATTGAACTGCAGCTCAAGAACAAATAGTCAAGAACAAATAGTGCGACACATGCTCTCTCGCGACTTTTGCAAAGCTTTAAGGTGAACGTGTATACTTGTATAGGTCGACTTTCATACATTTTTCTTTCGACTTCGATTTTTCTTTCGATTTTTCTTTCTTTCATTTTTTTTAAATTTAATTTTCTTTATCATTTCTTTAGGGCTTTTTATAGGCACAATTTTCATGTCAGGCAAATATTTACATTATTTATAATAATATATAAAAGCCCCGGATAGACGGTACGTAACGGAGAACTTTTTCGCATCGGTACAACGGTTTTGGCATGCGAAAGCGACCAGGTATACCTACTTTCGCAATTATAGTATTACGAGCAGTATGGATTGAATTCTCGACTTCTCGGCAGTCGAAAATTTTTGTAAGCTCATACAATGCAAACAAAGTCACTGTTTCAGTTTTCGCTAGCGAAAAATTGGTGATGGGAGCTGAGTAGCTGGTTCGTTTTTTATTTGACGTCTACAATTTGAATAATGCTTCAGACTACAAACATGGTTGCATTGAAAATTCATTCAGTGGTGAAAAAGATGGCCTGTACCTTTTTAGAGATCTGGCAAAAAGATACTTTCAATCGTAATCGTACCTAGGTATATACTTGGAAGCATCTTCAGGAACCTAGATTTTCGTTCATCGTTCTACAGCAAAGAACTTTACGGATGTATGTACGTTTAAGCAGTTTAATATCACGTCATGCTTCAACAGTGAAGGAAGAGATCGTGTTCTCAAAGGTAGGTAGGTGAAGTTTCCCAATTTTTATTGGACCAACGTGATTGCTGCTTATGATGATGTTAATGATGATGAAGATGATGTTTTCCTTCACCTATTAGAAAATATTTAATTGCTTAAAACTTATGTATCCACATAACTCTGAAAAGTCAGAATAACAGCTAGTTTTAAAAATACTTATTCGTTGGGAGCACGTTTCTTTATTCGACGTTCAAACATCACATTCGCTCATGTATTTCAATGTTTTTCACCCCACCGGCTCTCGTTGATCGCCATGAAACCGTTCGAGTGTACTCGAGAGTTGTTACAACCCTCAGTTTAGTGATTTTAGGGCTGGCTTGTGTACCGACAAGGTTTTTTGAGTTGAGTGATTTAGGATATGCATCGGATATTCGGATATGAAATGCTGTCATAAACTGAATAAATAGAATGTTTTGGTTACAGTGAAATATTCGGTGTCTTGTTCATGTGAGAAATTTCAATTTAGGTACGTCGATTACGGCGCCCTGGGGTGGCCTTTGAACGTTATACTTAAATGCTGAAGAACTTATACCATGTAAAGACTAAGCACTGAAAACCTGATAAGTAAAGCTGATAAGACAATGAACTACAATTAATAAACACTAATAAAAATCTTTAACCCTAAAGTCATATACCACACGGAACCGGATTAAAACCTGGGTTAAAGGGCCTCAAGACGCGGTACGAGGCAGCTTAATACGAAAGTTCGGTCGTTACATACAGGCAGCTATATGTACAGCGTTAAACACGCATACCTCAGTCATATAGCACTACGGCAGCCTTCCACACAGTAAAAGTAGGTAAATAAAGCTTAACTGCCCCGATACTTCTTGTTGATCGACTGATTTATAGACTGATTTATAGACTGATGCTCCGACTGGTTGATAGAAAAGTTGATATAATGGTTGATTGACTGATTGATCGATTTGCCTATAGACCGATTGACGGACTGATTGATAGACTGGATGATCAATTTGCTGATCAACTGGTTGAATCGAATTGTTTGATAGATTGGTCGATCTATTGGTTGATAGTCTGATTAATAGACTGGTTGATAGACTGTTTGTTACAAAACAACAGTTGATATTATACAAGATTAAAGACTGTTTGATAGACTGGTTGATAGATTGGTTGATAGACAAGTGCAAGGATTGCTTAATGGACTGGTTGATCGAATGGTAGTTGCATTAAACTTATTGCAATAAAAACCTAATATGCGCACAATTTCAGGCTTAATAGAATCTATCATAATATTTTTATTGCTAAATGAAACATTTATAATGCCTTCAATTTTTCTTAGAATAAAAATACACAGCAACAATATTCCGAAGCCAATTCTCGAGTAGGTAATAAATTCGAAAATCACATTCTTTGTGACTGCCACTCGCAGTATAACTTTTATTTCGATTTGAAAGTCGCCGTCAAACCAAATCCTCAGATATAAAGCGGTTGAGCTCTTGCTGCACAGAGAATTGTATTTCTTTGATATCACCGAATTCTATTTACACTTTATTGATAAAATCTATTTTCATCAATGAAGGTACCTAACCTACATCAAATATTGGATTTGACGGTAGTGAATTTGGCTTTTTACCCGACTGCGCAACGCAAAGGAGTGGTAATGTGTTTATCAGCCTATGTATGTATGTATTATGTTTGTTTGTTCCTTTGTGACACTCTAGACTAGGCCAAACGCGTGGGCCGATTTTGATAAATGGCACGTCTTTAGATTTGCCATGCCAGCGCGAGTGTCAACGAGAACATAAAAATTTGAAAAATTCAAAATGGCTGATTTTGGACGGGTTGGGGTTCAAAAATTTTTTACCCGACTACGACCAAGTCAAAAGGAAGGGTTATTATTTTAGCAGTGTATGTATCTATTTACGGACGATACGCATAGATTTAGGATTGGACCTTAGTCGCTACTATATACCGCCCTTCTTACAAACAATAGCTCCATAAATGCGGAATTTCATAGCTTTTTTGAAATCGTAAAACATTGGTTGCTACGTGACTATGAGGGTACGCCTGTACAGAAGTACCTATGGTACCTTTCTTCTAAGTCGATACGCTCTTGACAGAGCGGTCGTGGTCGTTACTTGGATGTTGTGGCACGCTTCACTATACGCCTCCACTCCTCTCTAACAGCTGCCTTCCTTGTCCATTCATGCAACGGGACATCCACCCCAGACCTCACCTGGTTTGTCCTTCTCTTAGGCGATCTGCCATACGCTCTGGTGCCCTCTACTCTTCCCTGGACCACTAGACGTTCTATCGAGATATCATTACGTCTTGACACATGACCAAAGAAAGTGAGTTTGCGAGCTTGCACAATTAAGGATGCTGCTTGATGCGGAGTTCTTCGAGAATGGACTTATTGGTCCGGAATTCGGTACCTACGGTAGTAAATTGCCGCAATTTACTAATACGCCGATGCCCGACGGTATCTAGTAGTGTGCGAAGCGACTACCAATCCTAAATCACTGATCTTATATATATATATACATGCATGGCTGGCTGCCTTATTTCTGGCAAAGACGTTCCCGCCAATCGACTTCGCCTCCTTATACCCCTATTTATGCCACCTTGCATATTACGTAGACTGCAGTACTGACACTTGCTACCAGGTGATATTGCAGTCAACGGCTTCTTTCTTTTTTTCTTTGTCAACCGATAGACGTCCACTGCTGGACAAAAGTCTCTTGCATGGACTTCCACAGGCCTCTGTCTTGCACCGCCTAAATCCAACGGCTCCATGCGACTCGTTTGATGTCGTCGGTCAACGGCTTACTTGTCATCCACTAAATAAATCATAATAAAAGTAATTGTTGGTAAAAGCTAGGCCAATTAAAAAACCAAAATTAACAAAGTACCTAGTTTATAAATATTTACATAACCGGCCAATATAATAAACTATCGTTATTTTGTGGTGTTCTGTACAAACATAGAGCAGATGAAATGCGATAGTTAATTATTTACTTGGCATGTGCAAATAAACCAATGAATTTGTCAAATAAGCATTCTATTGTTTATTATTTCTTCAGTATACATCACGTGAATATACACAATAGTGAATTAGTAAATTACTGATTAGATTAGTCATCCTATTTGTCTAACCAGTAATTAATATGGACTTGATATATCAAGTCCATATTAATAATTGTATTATTAGAATTGCGAAAGTTTGTCCTGTGTGTTCATTTATCTCAAATCTCAACCCATCGCGGTCTTACCACAACGGCACGGTTAAAACCATTGGGCGGATCAACAGGTCAAAAGTCAAAGTTACCTGTATATTATTATTTATTATCCACTATATATATATGAGAACCAGCTGAACGAAGATCTTGCACCCGAAATGAATTTAAGTCTAATTCACGCGAGAAAAACCATGGGTGAAAAATAGGTAATAAAATGAAATTTATCATCAAACTACAACGCTTAGAACAGAAGTTTCTAACAAAGTTGCGCTCCAAACGTAGCGTAGGATCAAAACAACCAATGAATGTGTGAATGCCATGTAATTATTTCCTGGTAGGTACTGTAACTGATAATTAAGTTTTTGATGGTTATTGTAATGAATTATGTCACCCTTTCACAGCATAGTACGTCATTTTTTAGGGTTCCGTACCCAAAGGGTGCCAACGGGACCCTATTACTAAGCCTCCGCTGTCCGTCCGTCCGTCTGTCAGCGGGCTGTATCTCGTAAACCGTAATAGATAGACAGTTGAAATTTTCGCATATTGTGTAATTCTATTGCCGCTATAACAAAAAATAATAAAAATGCAGTTAAATTGAAAAATAAAGGGGGATACCATACATGGAAAAGGAGTCGAAATAAAATTTTATTTTTTTACCCCGGCATGTGGGGTGTCATTGTCTAGAGCTCATTAAGTGGAGTTCAAATATTTATTTTTTTATTTTTTAGCTACAAAAATGAAGAAATGGGGGAAAAGTTGTGACCAAAACAAACGAGCATATACTAATTTAGTAATTTCTAAGAACTAAGATATCTAAATAATACGTATCTAGTTTAAAAAAAATGATTTGATCTTATGTACGGAACCCTAAAAGAGCGAGGCCCGACTCGCACTTGGCCGATTTTTTATAATTTTTTGCGAGCTCATCGTAATAACAAAACGATATTGCGTAATCGGCCTTTAAAGGCTTACTAAAAATGGCTTATCAACGCGTTGACTGTTGCGCTTCCAAGCGCTATAGTTCGATAGAAATTTCTACACAAATTAACTAACAGTAGTTGATATATAGATAATTAGCTGACCCAGCGAACTTCGTACCGCCAACTTATCTATATAAATAAAACAAATAAACTATCCCAATCCAAAAAAACTATCCTATCTTTTAAGTTGGACCAAATTACAGACAGTTGCGAAGTTTGATAAAAATCGGTTAAGTAGTTTAGGAGTCCGTCGCGGAAAAACAACGTGACACGTAATTTGTATATATTAAGATTAATCCAGCATAAATAATAATACATTTCATAATGTATTAGGGAGGTAAGCAAATGTTTTCCTAAGTGGGCAGTGTGGCTTTACCAAAGTTAGTTGTCCACTGCAGTTCAGTTTATTGCTGCACTATAAACACTGTTGTCGTCCGTCTGTATTGCTCATAATATATGCATACCTACGTACTACAATGCAGTATAATTTTAAATGTTAGTTATCACCGTTTCATAGTGACCGGCAGGTTTCCAAGCCCTGCTTAAACCTCCTAAATAGTATATGCAGGGCTTGGAAACCTGAAAAATTTTCAAAACGATAATATGATTTCGTATCGTGTAATAAAGTAACCGTTAAATTAAAGAACAATATTTATAGCCGGCTAAGTAAAAATATACAAGCCTTGGTTGTAATAATTATTATATTGTATAGGTAGAGCAAAAAGTTAGAGCAAAAAGCTGAAGTTTGGTTGCACCTAGTTTTACTGATGCCGATAGAAGTTGCTTAAACTTAGGTGTATACTTTTTATTCACGGCTCCACGCAGTCTTGCATATGTGTTGTTGTGAAGTGGAACCTTGTTATCCTTTTTAAGCTTCTAGCTTGGCTTTTGGTACTGAATAAAACAAGCCTACGGTGGCGAGCGAAGAGAGCCGCCAGTATCCGTAGCGAAACGAGTTCAATGTTTTGCTACAATAATTCTAGGATATGAATTAAAAACACCCAAATGAACTATAGATTTATTCATTTCAAACAAGTACGAGAAATTTTAACTCTTTTTACAAGCTTTTATTTAGTTTCACCTGTCCCGATGTTTGTCATCAACGATATTTGTCATCAAATCTTGCCAATTAAATTTGATCCACTTCCCGGTTGCCGATTGAGCTGAAATTTTGCATACATGTGTGTGTCGCGTGACAATGCAATATTATGACATGGTGCTAATCTGATGATGGAGCTGAAAGGTGGCCATAGGAACTTCGCAATGAAACGACACAACCTCATCGAGTTTGGGCTCGTTTGAATCGTCTTGACGAGTAGTTTATCTTTTAATGGTAACCAGGGTCTGATGATGGAGCTGGAAGGTGGTCATAGGAACACTGTAATGAAACGACGCAACCCCATCGAGTTTCGGCTCGTTTGATTAATCTTGACGAGGACTTTGTTTTTAAATGTTTACCAGGGTCTAATCTGATGATGCAGCTGGAAGGTGGTCATAGGAACTCAGTAAAGAAACGACGTACTCTGGTCCTAGGTGATATCCAGGTCTGACGATGTATTAAGCTACTAAAAGCTTGTTTTCTAAAATAAATTTTTTAATTTGCACTTGTTCAAATTAATTTTGACATGACAGACGGCAGATTATAATAAACATCGCTCTGCCACGATAGCGAGGCGCACGAGCAAACAACACCTCTAATGTAAACAACGTATGAACCCCCTAAAGCATTCATAAAACTCAATTTCCCCCCAAAGTTTGTCCATATTAATGCTGTATGGAAACTCCAGGTGACATTGTTCCCACTTGTATAGTGATAATACACACACACACACGCTAGCTACTTGAAACTATTGAAATATTCAGATGTGTGCTGACTAGGAGCAAGTGCGAAATTGATATCGTAAGATTTCCACTTTAAGATATTGCTCCTTTTAAATATGAATCGGTTAGAGGTGCAGACCGAAAACTGGAAAGTGGACGGTTTAATCCAAACCCATTGCGTTATTGTCGTACACACTCCTAACACAACCTTAACGCTTATTTGTATTTCTATGAAGCAGTGATAGCCTAGTGATTAGGACTGTGGTCTCCTATTCGGGGGGTCGCAGCTTCGATCCCGGGTACACACCTCTGACTTTTCGGAGTCAAGTGCGTTTAAGCAATTAAATATCACTTGCTTCAACGGTGAAGGAAAACATCGTGAAGACACCGGCACATCTGAGAGTTCTTCATAATGTTCTTCATCTTCTTCTTCTTCTTTATCAACCGATAGACGCCCACTGCTGGACAAAGGTCTCTTGCATGGACTTCCACAGGCCTCGGTCTTGCGCCGCCTGAATCCAGCGGCTCCCTGCGACTCGTTTGATGTCGTCGGTCCACCTGGTGGGGGGTCTGCCAACACTGCGCTTCCCGGTGCGGGGTCGCCACTCCAGCACCTTGGGACCCCAACGACCATCAGCTCTTCGAACTATGTGCCCCGCCCATTTCCACTTCAGTATCGCGACTCGCTTAGCTATGTCGGTGACTCTGGTTCTCCTCCGGATCTCCTCATTTCTGATTCGATCCCGCAGGGACACTCCGAGCATAGCTCTCTCCATCGCCCGCTGAGCGGTCCTGAGCCTACTTATGAGGCCCTTAGTTAGCGACCATGTCTCGGATCCGTAAGTCATCACTGGCAACACGCACTGTTCGAAGACTTTAGTCTTCAGGCACTGAGGAATTTTGGACGAGAAGACATCTCGGAGCTTCCCGAACGCTGCCCAGCCGAGTTGGATTCGGCGGTTGATCTCTTTCTCGAAATTGGACCTACCTAGCTGGACTGTGTGTCCCAGGTAAATATACTCGTCGACAATTTCGAGTGCAGAGTTCTCAACAATTACTGGGTGGAGCGGTGCATGAGCATTGGACATGATTTTCGTCTTGCTCATGTTCATTTTCAGGCCCACCTGTTGAGAAACCCTGCTGAGATCGTTGAGCATTGTATGTTCTTCATAATGTCCGCTAATTCGCATTGGGCCAGCGTGGTGGACTATGGCCTATAACCCTTCTCTGAAAGGAGACCTGCGCTCAGTAGTGAGCCGTTGATGGGTTGTTAATGATGATCATGATGATGTATTTCTATGGAATACCTTCCGAAGCCTAGCGACACGTATTTAAAGAAAGAATATTGAAACCAGTAGTGTAGCTGCGACACCGACCGTCGCGTCGCCTGCTGCTGTGTGTATTCTGCTACCAACTCGTACCTTAACTTTAAGTACATCGCTTGGCACCATTTTGGCGATAGTGTGGTAATTACAGTCAGAGCCAGAGCCTAAAACTATAAATAGTGAAGTATTAAAAATTAGATACTTCTCCATTTTCAGCTTCGCAGATCCATCCCAGTTCCCGCTGGACAAGTTTGTAGCGCGTTATTTAATGAAGTTACTTTATTAGTTGCCGCTCGCCGGTATAGTTGATGCGATTTCACGCGCTTCATGGTCTTCTTATATACTGTGATTTATTGCTGTATTCTGCTAAAATTAAGTGCTAGGTACCATTTAGTATCGTCATGACCGTTAGTTACATAACTAAGTATTATAAAAAGTGTAATCCAACTGGCGACTACCATCATAATATTAATTTTGTTCGTATAAATAATTTAATATAAAAAAATCTTTTTAAAAACCGACTTCAAACTCCCGCGTCACTACAAAGTATATAATTTACTAGCTGACTCGGCGAACTTCGTACCGCCAACTTATCTTTAAAAATAAAAAACAAATAAACTATCCTATCTTGCAAGTTGGATCAAACCGCACACGGTGTGCAAATTTGATTAAAGTCGGTTAAGTAGTTTAGGAGTCCATCGCGGACAAACAACGTGACACGTAATTTATATATATTAAGATTGTTGCTCGACCGATTTGGATAAAAATTAAATGGGACCATATGGGATAAGTATACCCTTTTCGAACAAAAAAGTATTTTCCAAATCGGTTCAAGCGTCTTCGAGTAATCGGTGAACATACATAAAAAAAATCCGACAAATTGAGAAACTCCTTTTTTGAAGTCGGTAAAAAAAGATGCCGGCCAAATTGAAAACCTCGTCCTTTTTTTGAAGTAGGTTAAAAATGTCACCCGGATCGTCATCATATCAATGGTTTGTATGAAGTGGGTAAATTAACTTTTGTACTCTTCTTTTTTTTGCTAAAAAATTTAAGCAAAATTACTTACATTGAAATTTTACCAGACCTACAACTGTTATACATAAATTGTTTTTTACAGACTACGACAAAGCTAAAAGAAAGGGTTATATGATTTTAGCAGTTTAGTTTTACTATGTAAGTATGTATGTATAAGAGAGACCCTTTACGATTGTTCCCCCGTAGCGATTAAACTACTGAGCCGATACTGATGAATGAGGTGTCAGTCGAGTCGTAATGATGGTCCGCATGACAAAGGTAAACATTTATGCGAATAAAATCAATATGATGGATGTTACATCTAATTTTACGTGGTCGAGTTACGGTTTTTAAACTTTTATCCCTCTTTACCGACGCGTATCCCTACATTTATCCCTTTTTACCGACACTTATCCCCGCATTTATCCCTGTTTACCGACGGTTATCCCTACATTTTAGAAATTCGATGATGAATTGGTTTCCACCAAACCCATCTACTTCAATGCTACGATGATGTCTTTACGAGTAAGTGATGTCTTACGTTAATAGGTTCTTACTTGTGGTGCCATTGGTGAAGGCATAAGTTATTTATCCAACAACTTGGTTGTTATTTATTTCATCCCCCATTCCTCTTTAACCGTAAGGTATATCTTCACACCCCAGCCGATCAACATCGAACCGTTCGAGTGGACTCAAGTGCTGTTACATCCCCCAGTTTAGCAGATTTTAGGGGCTGGGTTTTTTGTGTATCTCCAATGTTTTTTCAGTTGAGTGATTTGCGAAAATCTCTACAGAAAGCTGTTTATAATCCTGTTAAAAATATCCTAATAAACTGGAAAATATTTTCAGTTTACGAGGCAGCAGGATATTAATATGTGAACATAACATTTTTGGTATTTTTTAACCTGAAACATTTTCTATATTGATCTATGTTTGAATTCATGCTGAAGATTGTTCTTGGCTATGGCGCAGAAAACGGAACTCTAATGTATCTATAGTCTAAAAACTTTAAAATACGCGTGCAACCCTTTTGTTTTAAAAAGTTGTCTATGTTACTCTTTAGGTCCTCAAGCAATAATTCACACTAATCCATTACATCGTTGCTATGTGATTGAAGGACAAACCAACAAACAAACACACTTCTGCATTCCTAATATACGGATGGTAATATTAGCATGCATGCTAATTTACACATTTACCCACAAAGGTTTCGGTAAAAAAGAAACTTTTTACTAAAAATTTACTGCGTGCAAAACACAATTCCACTCTGATTTGCTTAGACTCGATCGAAAGCATACTTAACTGAAGCCTCTTCAAAGTTCAGCTACCGACCCTTTGAACATGACCTAATTTTGATAAATCTCTTTGTTATTCATTTTCATCTCCACCCATCTGGACACAAGTCTCCTTTTGATAAGAACGGTGAAGAGTTGTAGACCATTCACTTCAGTTTACCATCGCTGGCCAAGTGCAGATTAGTAGACTTCACGCACCTTTGAGATCACTGTGGAGAATTCTCAGACATGCAGGATTGCTCACGATGTTTTCCTTTACCGATAAAGCAACTGAAATTTAATTTCTCAAAATGCACATAATATTACTTATATAACTCCGGAAAATCCGAGATTCGCTTGAGATAAAACCCCGGACCGGAGGCAGAAATCAACCACTAGGCTATCACCCCTTTTTAACCGACTACAAAAAAGGAGGAGGTTATCAATTCGTGGGAATCTTTTTTTTTGTGTATGTTCACCGATTACTCGAAAACGCCTGAAACGATTTGGAAAAATATTTTTTTTGTTTTAAAGGGTTATACTTCCCAGGTGGCCCCATCTAAATTTTTATAGAAATCGGTCGAGCGGTTTTTAAAATATCAACAATAAATTATATACTTTGTAGCGCGGGCGTTAGAAGTCGGTTTTTAAAAAGAATTTTTTATATTAAATTATTTAAAAAGAATTTTTTATATTTCACGAATAAAAAACGCGTCACAATTCGCGTCGAGCTTGCATTTCGCTCGTGGACGTGTTTAAAGTTGCGAGAATCATGAAAAAGTGTACAAAAGAATATTGTTTTTTAATAGTTTTCAAAATTATCCAAATCGGAGTGGGGCAATATCGACAGCTTCTAGTTGCGAGCATACTGCAAAAAGTTAAATAAATCACAGTTATATTACACTAGCGTTCGATTTTTGTAACCCACATTTTACCCACATAGTGGTTGAATTTTGAACAATCCTTTCTTGGCAGATACCTACTCGTAGGCATCCGCTACGCCGTAGCTACGTCATAATAGCTTACTGTATGTCTCTCAGCTCGATCTGTCCAGTGGTTTGAACTGTGCTTTGATAGATCAGTCAGTCAGTCAATCAGTCAGTCAGTCAGTCATCTTTTCCTTTTATGTACTTAGATAAAAGCTATTGTCAAATTAAGATTTTTTTGTAGATACATATTTAAAGTTTTTCATGTATAAAATGAAGGAGGTAGGTACGTAGTAACAGTAGTATACGCCAGCCGGGCCGTTTCAAGAGGAACGGTATAGAATGCAATTTCCTCCATAAAGGGCCAAGCCCTGTCCGAAATGTACACGTGATTGGAGTATTTGACCGCCAGCGCTTGGATATTTCATTTCTATTTCGATTTTACTCTCTCTCTCCGCGCTCTTTGGGTCCTTGCGATTTGCTTCATATCAAGGATATCAAATATTTAAGTGAATATGATAAAACGGATATCTCAAGTTTCATTTCCTTATGAAGTTTTCCTTGTAGAAATAATGAAAATGATCACTAAAGATGAAATATCTAATATTATGTAGGTAACTACTTGTACTTGATATTAGATTTAGTGCCAATTTCACAGTTGAAGTTCTGACAGTTTTTGTATTGAAAATCTGTGAAAACATAAAAACTCGTTTGTTAAACGTTGCTTGACGTTGGTGAGATTGGCACTTAAAGGAATGGAATAAACTATAGAATAAAATAGAACCATGGAACTAGGAATTACGATAGAACAATATCTATAATACTCACGTCTCATTTCACTTTCGCCAATTTAACTTTAAGTGACGTATAAGTTTGATGATTGGACGGATCATCAAAAATCATTAAAACTTCAACTTAATTCGTCGAGTAAATATTGAAATAGCCTCGCACTTTTATTCATAAGTAACTGATGCCCGCGACTTCGTCCACGTAGATTTAGTTTTTAAAATCCCGCGGGAACTCTTTAAGTATCCGGGATAAAAATAAGCTTATGTCATTCACCAGGTCCTCAACTATACCCATGCAAAAAAAACCAGGTTGACCTGTGGCTCTGTTGCAGCGTGATTGAAGCACAAACCGACAAACCGACAAACAAGCATCATCATCATCAATAACCTATAACAGTCCACTACTGGAGTTAAGGCCTCTCCCAATGGGAGATTTGCCCATAATCACCACCAGCAGACGCGTTGGTGATCTCAGTAGATGGTAGTAGTAGCACAGAGGACGCTACTGCCGTTGTCCGTTATTCGTACCGACACCCACGGGAAGAGGGGGGTAGATACTCTAATCTGCCATCACCACAAAGCAAACAATAAACACGCTTTCGCATTTATAATATTTGTCAGATAAATTATTGCGCATTTAGTTTGTTCAGTTGTTGTAATGAAAAGTAAAATTCACAAAAACTATTTTGTATTTGCTGTTAATAATTCTATAAATAAAAGTATTCTGTTATCTAATTTGTCATAACTATTAAAATATCACGGGTGACTAAATTCGATAAATAAAATATTTCCCAAAACAAAATAGTTCCACACTTACGCATCACTAAAATATTCATAGCACTAACATACCTGAACCATAAGTTACGGGCTGTCAATTGAAATGAAAAGCCGAAATATTGATTACCCCCCATGGGTCAATGACCGTTGATTGCCCTCATTGAAGCCTGCCGGGTGTTGCCTATAGACACAAATTTGTCTGTCACACCCCCTTTTGAGTTTACATTCATCAAACTGTACTTGTTTATACAGTACATTCGGAACTTTACTTCTTAATGTATGTACTTATGTAGATACCTAACATATATAATTACTTTACACTAAGAACTAGAGTACCTTAGTTCTTGGAGTGATATGCGTTTACTTTTATGCTATTGAATATCACTTGCACTATCGGGGAAAGGATATTTTTTTTTAATTACGGGATAGGCTTGCGCTTGACGACAATCAATGCTGGACAGCACTGATGAGGTCTAGGTTGGAGCGCGCTTGCCTAGAAAATGCCTATTCACTCTTGCCTTGAAGGTACTGAGGTTATACGTGGCCGGAAACACAGATGTTGGAAAGGATATATGGTGAGGAAAGTTACTTGCCAGAAAGTTCTCCATAATATAGCTCTCATAGGTGTGTATAGTCTGCCAAACTGCATTTTCCTCACGTGGTGGACTATGACCTAAACTGAGAGATCATTCTGAGAAGAGACCACGTCCAGTAGTGAGCCGGCGATGAGTTGAGATGATAATGATGATGATGTTGATGATGAAATGATAATGATCTTGACGTTGATGATGATGATGATGATTGTCTATTAGCTTGGCTCTAGTAGTCCTCTGTCTTTGGAAGACCCAGGTTGACAGATAATGACAAACGAGCCTCTGGCATTCGTTGGGTATAAGCAGCTCATGACCGTGTTCTGTGGCGTTTCTTGCAAGAGATCTATGTCCACTTGTCGCCAGAGGACGTTTGTCAGTTGAAACGATGATGATGATAATTTGTACATGCATTTACGGAGAGGTCTAAGCTTTGTACTATTTTTAAACTTTTTACATTTTCCTATAATAGAAGAACTTAATATTCCATGACTGTCTACAAAGACCTATTATCTAGGCTTCAAACTAAAGACAATAAGTCCTATTATCCGCTATTAGGTCTGATTATGGGAGGAATTGTGTCACAGCAATTTACATCAAATATTTAAAGTGTAAACGTAATAGGCAGGTCTGTGCGTTGAAGTTGACAGCAATGACGTGAATCGGCGTTTATTAATCATTTGAAAACACGGTGATTGTTAATTACAGCTTTTTCATCCATCGTCACGGGCGGAATAGCTGTTTTTCCGGGATAATAGTAGCCCCATGACACTCTACAAATCCTCAACTATAACAACCAGAGAAATCTTAATAACAAGACAATAGAAATGCTGTGCATCGTGAACGGGTGCCGCCGGCGGGAATAGGGCTACTTTGTGTCTGCCCGTCTTAACATGAATTGAATTTTAGTTAATTTAGTTTGAATTTTAGCCAAGTTATATTTTATCGACCGAGCGAAGCGAAGGTCTCTGAGTTTACTTGAGTGAATTTGCACTTGTCCGTCCGTCCGTCCGTCCGTCTGTCTGTCAGAGCCTTATAACTTCTGAATTACTGAACGTAATTACTTCAATTTTAGATATGATATGTAAACCGATGGCCTCCAGCCGAAAATGGCTTAAAAAGTTATAAAAATCTTTATTTCAGGGAGGCTCTCATAGAAGCGAATGCGAAGTAAAATAATTTTTTTTGCATTTCATAGGGTTGCAGTACCTCATTTTAAATATAATTTGGAACAGAGTACAAAAGTATTTTTTTTTAATTTTTTTTCTTAAAATTGACGAAATGGGGGGCTTTCAAAGTGGAGCTTTTATTCGAGGCTAGATCTCTAAAACCACTTTTTTTTAAACTTGAAACTTGCACATAATTTCAGTTATATTCTGTACTTGAACAACAAATACTAAGATTAGATAAATATTATAAAGAAACGAAATTATTTAAGTTTTAATGGGCATCAATGTTTTTAACAAAACTTCACTATACTGTTAATAGATGGCGCTGTCTTTAATATTGTAAATACGCATCCCATCCACGAAA
Source organism: Oeneis ivallda (assembly GCA_029955525.1). NCBI lineage: Eukaryota > Metazoa > Arthropoda > Insecta > Lepidoptera > Nymphalidae > Oeneis > Oeneis ivallda. The sequence continues at coordinate 24,220,959 of JARPMR010000003.1, forward strand.
GCAGATGACGATTGACTTCATCAGATTCGGCGCGTTTTAATTACAATATAATATAGTTAAAACTACCTTATGGGAATTATGGGATACCGCGAGGTCTCAGTTCGGGGCGAACCACTAGTTCTAACAAAGTTGCATAGGTTAAATCGGCTTGGCATCCAGCTGCCCACAAGATAGTATAAAAAACTTATTACAATGTAATAGCTTCATAATAATAATGTAAAATGATTATTTTGAAAAGAGCAACTGCTGAGTTTCTTGCCGGCTCTTCTCAGCAGAATCCGCTTGAACCGAACCGGTGGTAGATTCATGACTTGTCATAAGAGACACAGGTTGGCCTACATGAAATAAATAGTTTTGAATTTGAATTTGAATTTGAACTATACAGAACGCATGTCGCCGCCTCGCAACTACAACTACATACATAATTACATTTCTACGCAATCACACATACACTTGTACACTGAATGCTGCACGTTCGCTTACCTCACACATCGCTGTATCTGTAATCTTCTATATAAATAAAAATGAATGTTGGTAAGCGCATAACTCAAGAATGGATGGACCAATTCGGTTAATTTTTTTTTGTATGTTCCTTAAGTTCCACGGAAGGTTTTAATATAAAAAAAAAAAAACAAAAAACTAAATTCACGCGGACGAAGTCGCGGGCATCAGCTAGTAGTGAATACGTATATATCGCGCTGGAGACTCCCAGAGTCTCTAGCAAATCACATCCATCTGTTGCTCCGTTGTTGCGTATTTGAAGGACAAGATTTCTAACTCCAGTTTATGACCCCCAATTATACACACAAAACTAGTAAGTTGAAACGATATAAGCAAAAAGACAGCTATTTTATTATTGTTAAACACTGAAATTTATTTCACTTTTATGCATTATTATTTGCATAAATGTATTAAAGATTGCCAATTGTTTCTGTATTTCTTTAATTACTCTTTCATTTTTTAAAACATTTACCGTTACAGTGCCTGAGAATTAATGAACCTCCGCGAAAATGAATTGTTATTGAGAAATTATAGTGAATGGCCAATTAAATACAATAAAATATATACAGTAAAGTTTCGGTCAAACCGTAATGAATCCCGGGCGGAATTCGGTACACAACTCATTCGTACAGACAGATATTATAGCCGTGTTCGATTGGCGCAAGTACTTTCACTCAAAAGTCATTCGGGATTCTCGCTAATTCATGTAATATCCCGCACGGGATTCAGTTTGAGTGAGGCTTTGTACACTATTTTTATGCTGATTGCTCATTGGAGACGTATTTTTATTTTTCCGTTCCTACATGCACGAATGAATTGAACGAGTGTAAAATGAGAACTCAAAGTTGATCGCATCAAATAAATGAAAAAGTTTTTAGGTGCGTCCGACAACCTGCTGATTATGCCACTCAAGCTGCCACCGTAATTAGCAGGGTAGCTAGTGTTTAATGTGCGATCAGTATTATTTCAACTCAAAGTCAAAGGGCTGATTTTTAATTTAGTATACAATAAATAATATAGATTAAAATCGCTTAGCTTGATAGAAATTTTACTTCTACTACAAAACTTCGTCTTACATCAAGGGTGTTCAAAGACATTGTTAGTGTCTTTCTACAGTAAAAAGTAACCAATACCTAGAACCTTTTCTTAGGCGATAAAAATACAGGTTATTAGAGCAAGATCCAATTTACTTAGCTTTGATTACTGGCGATCGAATCCAATCTAATTCAAGAAAAAACCTAAGAACACGTTATCCAGCTAAGTGAGTCCGCAAATATTGCCTTAACAAACAGTTTCCTTCGATATCAAATAAGTCTAGACGCTACCAGTTTACCCAGACCTGTGTATCTTCAAACATTAACACCTCTCCTGGGAAAATTGTTGTGGGGTAATCTAGACTGGTAGATCATCAACAAATGGTCGGTTTGAGGTGACAAGGGTGCATTCAGATTACCGGGGAGATCGACAAAGAAATGCAATTAAATGTAAAATAGGGGCTGTTTCACACGATTGTTGACATGGTGTGACGAATGGGGATAGGTGCGTCTGTCAATCTCGTTTGAGTTTTCACCCCCACTGTAAAAGAGGAAAATTAAAAACGTAAATTGAAAATCTCAAGACTCTGTTCCACTTATTTAAACGAGCGAATGCCATCAACTACTTAACAATATTAGTAAGGACAAGAAACTAGAACTTTATCGTTTTTCGGATGTTTTACTCGTATCGTATCGAAATCGTACCGCTGAATCGAAACTGAAATGCTGCAGGTGTAATTTAAAATGCATAAATCTCTTCGGCTCAGGCGATCCTAACTGGACTCCCCTGAGTTTTAACTTTGCGTTTTATGAATAGGTAACCGCTAGCTGATACGATACCGGAACATGGGTTTAAAATTTCTACTTCCATTCCATACTAAAATCGAGTGGGTAATATTTTGTTCTACGTAGGTAGGTATGTGTGGGCGCAATTGATTTCCGTTTAATTTTATTAATTCTTTAAGAGTATTTGTTTTGATTTCCGTATCCTTTTATTTTATATTAATTATTTAAAAGTATCGTTTTGACTTCCGTTTCCTTTTATTTATTAAAAATAGTTCAATCAAGTTGACATTTGACTTTGACAGCGCGGGTACGCCATCTTGTGAAATATTAGTATAAAACGACAGTTTCGACGATACGAATTCAGTCTCTGCCCAGTGCCCAGAGACTCATTCGACTAGTAGATGCTTCCGCGTCTAGGTCGATCTATTTGATTGAGGGATTGCGATAGCAATCGCTCCCTAATCAATATTGTGTGTACGCTTAGATTAGTGTTAATAATTATTTCATAATTTGGCAGTCTCTGCCCAGAGACTCAATACGACTAGTAGGTGCTTTCGCATCTAGGTCGTTCTACTTGATTGAGGGTTTGCGATAGCAATCGCTCCCTAATCGAGTAAATATTGTCTTTACGCTTAGATTTGTGTTAATGATTCATTAATACTTTGGGAGTCTCTGCCCAGAGACTCATCCGACTAGTAGATGCTTTCGCATCTAGGTCGTTCTACTCGATTGAGGGATTGTGATAGCAATCGCTACCTAATCGATTAAATATTGCCAGTACGCTTAGATTAGTTTAAATGATAAATTAATACTTTGATATTTTTGATAACTACCCTCACGTTTAGATGTTGTTTTTTATTTTTTGAATGTTTCGCACTCAGTTATCCTCTGACATGGTGTCAGAGACTTTTTTTAATGCGAATTTTGCTCTGAAAAAGTGCCCACTCACGATGTTCGTCAAATGGGGATGGCATTTTTTTTTTCCTTAATTATTGTTAGTGTTAGGTATTGGTGAGTGACACTGTTCTCAGTAGCCCTGAGTGCTCCGTCAAATGTTAAAAATATTGTTTTAGTGATTAATACAGTATGTATTAAATTTTATTAAATTAGTATTATAATTAGTAGAATAATGTATTATTTAAGGTAACTTTGAACATATAATTTTATATAAAATTTGATAATAATTTTAGAATGTCTATAATTTTGATTTAGATGTTGGTTTGATTAATTAATATTTTGATATTTTTAATAACTACCCTCACGTTTAGATGTTGTTTTGATCAATTAATACTTAGATATTTTTGATCGTTACCCTCACGTTCAGATGGTGGTTTGTCTGTCGTGCTGTGGTTATTAGCTGAGTGGAAAGGGGCCGTTATTGGGGATGGTGGAGACTGCTTTAGGCCTGATTAGTTTTGAGTAATGATTCCCGCTTCTAGTCCATGGCTAATTAATGTAAAAGAGGGGCTTTTGAGGGTACCTTGTTCGAAGAATAAACATCCTAAGTAATTAAATGATCTTTCCACGCTACCTTCCCTCGTTGCGCAGCAATCGTGTCTGACTTTGGTGCCGACGAGGATACCTGCTCCGACATATATTACTCTGTTGAAATTCTTCCAGACGAAAATTATTTTTATTCAGTGACAATTAAGCGTTTAGCAGTCATCTTATCTCATAGTCCCTTTTTACCACCAAAGTCCAAGACATCGGGAGGGCTTCCATCCCTACGTCGTTGATATCCCATCCATGCGCACGGGGTGCTTTAACACGGCCAGAGTCTGGAATTTTCTTTCAAGATCTGTGTTTCCTAAACACGTACAGTCTGGGTATCTGTACCTAAAACAAGAGTGAATAGGCATCTTCTAGGCAAACGCATTCCACCTAAGTCTATAACATCACTTTCCATCAGGTGTGATAGTGGTCAAGTGCGTGCATATTTATACTTATAAACAGACTTGCAATGTATAAAAAGTCTTATAAAGTGACGACGGACTCAACATCAATTGATAAATTCAAAGACAGACGTATGCTTTAACCCAGAAGAAGTTAAGCCACAGGGTTATCATATTATTAAGTAGGGCAAGTGCTGTATCTTTAGAGACCTTGCTTTAGTTTGTACCTGTGGACACAATCGATTCCTTCGAAACTAGCAACCCTAAAATTCTTATTCTAAAAAACCAACGTTTTATTCACAGGAATAAAAAGTTCGTTACACACGTATGTACTGCATGTCCTCAACTATAGCCGTGCAAAAATTACGTCGACCCGTTGCTCCTTTACTACATGATTGAAGAACAAACCAACAATTCAAAAACTAAAACACTCGCATTTACAGGAAATAGGAATACAATTATTATTGAGTTTTTTCTACCGCTAATGAGAGAGTTTTCTAAGATTTTTAAGCTATTGCATAGCTTTTATCGCGGGCTTTGAACTAGGACAAACAGTTTGAGCGCGGCGACCGAATCAAGAAATTCCATAACGAAAAATAACCTAACACCGTCGTTCAGTAAGCGTTCAACATTTTAGAGGTTCACAAGTAGCTCTGTTTGGCGCAGTGGGCGAGCGGCCGCTTTCTTTAACGTATGGTGTATGATGTCGCAGGTTCGAATCTCACTCGCGAAGTAGTGACAGTGCGCTTTTCTTGTTTGTTTGTTTTTTAATTATTTTTTGCATAATTTTTATTATGCAAAAAAAAAATATTGCATAAATATTATAATTGCTTAAGTTGATAATAAATGCCATGCAATAGCTTTACCGCGGCAGTCCCCGAGTGCCACTTAATTATTTTTTTTTAATTAATTAGGTATACGCAATATACAATTTAATACATAGAGCGTACATATTAATATATATATAGCTGCTCGTGCTGATTCACTGATTGACTGATTGACTCACTCACTGATTGATCACCTCTCCTGTAAAATTTTGTATGAAAATTTTTTTTTTCACCGATGGTTTCGTATAGAGGACAAAAATTCATTCAGAGGAAAATTATGGAGAGAGCTGATGATTGAGGATTTCGGAGACGGGTGAAGAGCACGGCCAGGGTATTGAAGATAGGTGGGGTGTGCTCGAACAAATGTCACTCGAAACCTCATTCAATTCGCAGTGAGCTGAAAATAAATTCAAAATGACGAAAGATGGCCGCCATACAAATTTCGTCGGTGTCTATCTCAGGGAGTATAAAAGATGGAAGAGTGGTTTCTTGGCAAAAGATAATCACAACCCAAAGGTCTATTTGATGAATACAAAAAAATCCAAAATGGCAGAATTCTTTTTTCTTCATACAAAATATATGGCGAATATTGAAGAGACTAGAAGCCGGGAATCATGCAAGACTTTGATACGGTTCCTTTTCAAGATTTGTTTTTATTGAAGAATTTTCATTATGACAAATGATGACATATGATGATCGAGGGTTTGGAAGGTGGGTGAGGAGCACGGCCATGGTAATGAAGATAGGTGGGGGTGCTCGAACAAAAGTCACTCGAAACCTCATCCAATTGGCAGTGAGCTGAAAAAAAATCCAAAATGGCGGATTCAAGATGGCGGCCATACAAACTTCAACGGTGTCTATCTCGGAGAGTATAAAAGATGGAAGAGTGGTTTTTTGACAGAAAATGATCAAGACCTAAAAGTCTACTTGCCGAGCAGAAAAACCGCGGTCCGCTTGCGGGCCGCGCACCCACGCGCCCTACTAGTTTTATTATATACGTCGTGCTCAATCGCTTACCCTTACCCGGCTGAAGACGGTCACTGATTGATGAGGTGTCAGCGAGAGCGATGCAATGCCCACCCGACCTTCGACACTGGGTCTTCCATCAGCCTGCATTAGATTATTGGGAAATCTAATATACAAGAAACTTTCTTCAGAAAGCCTTTTGTACATAATCTCTCAAGTCTTATCCAAGAAAAGTTCGGACGTTGTTTTATCTTAAGCTTACTACGAACGAAATGATGGTATAACGTCCTTAATATGACGTATTTTTAACCGACTTCAAAAAAATCGGCCAAGTGCGAGTCGGGCCTCGCTCTTTTAGGGTTCCGTTAAAAAAAATTAAATAAAAATATTTCCATGTACCCATGGAAATATTTTAATTTAATTTTTTTAATTTAATTTAATTTTTATTATTTGTTGTTATAGCGGCAATAGAAATACATAAAATGTGAAAATTTCGTCTGTCTATCTATTACGGTTTACGAGATACAGCTCGCTGACAGACGGACGGACGGACGGACGGACGGACAGCGTAGGCTTAGTAATAGGGTCCCGTTAGTACCCTTTGGGTACGGAACCCTAAAAAGGAGGAGCTTATCAATTCGTCGGAATCTTTTTTTTTAATGTATGTTCACGGATTACTCGAAGACGCCTGAACCGATTTGGAATATTCTTTTTTGTTTAAAAGGTTATACTTCCCAAGCCATCCCATTAAAATTAAAAAAAAAAAACAATAAATTATATACTTTGTAGTGGCGCGGGTGTTTGAAGTCGGTTTTTTAAAAAGATTTTTTATATTAAATTATAGGTAAAGAAGTTTTGAAAATGTTCTATAATAATGAATTACAAAAGAAATTTTTGTTTTGGTTTAATTTTTGCTATTTAAATGCTACATGGTGTACTTATTTGATGGTTTTTTGGTTTGTCCTTCAATCACACTATATCTATAAATAAAATTATTATTATTAAAATTATTAGTTCTGCTTTGTGAGATAGGCTTTATTAGGAAAAACAAAGGAAATAAAATGAAAGAAAAGAATCAAAAAATCATGGAAAGGATTTCCGCGATATTTTCAAAAACCTTAGATCTCACAAGAACGAATTTGCGGGCAAAGAAATTTTCCGTCAGGGAAAAATAGTATTATCGTATTTCCAAAATTATAGGTATATTTTCTACTTACTTACGTTACAGATACGCTTTTGAAAAGTTAATTTGTATTCGTTTAAATATATTTAATTTTATTTATATAGTGCATAAATGAGCTGTGATCCTCCTAATATTGTTATATTATCGACCGAGCGAAGCGAAGGTCTCTGAGTTTACTAGAGCGATTTGCACTTGTCCGTCCGTCCGTCCGTCTGTCAGAGCCTTATAACTTCTGAATTACTGAACGTAATTACTTCAATTTTAGATATGATATGTAAACCGATGGCCTCCAGCCGAAAATGGCTTAAAAAGTTATAAAAATCTTTATTTCAGGGGGGCTCCCATACGAAATGGGGGGCTTTCAAAGTGGAGATTGTATTCGAGGCTAGATCTCTAAAACCACTTTGTTTTAAAACTTGAAACTTACACATAATTTGAGTTATATTCTGTACTTGAACAACAAATACTAAGATTAGATAAATATTATAAAGACACGAAATTATTTGAGTTTTAATGGGCATCAATGTTTTTAACAAAACTTCACTATACTGTTACTAGATGGCGCTGTCTTTAATATTGTAAATACGCATCCCATCCACGAAAGCAGATGACGATTGACGTCATCAGATTCGGCGCGTTTTAATTACAATATAATATAGTTAAAACTACCTTATGGGAATTATGGGATACCGCGAGGTCTCAGTTCGGGGCGAACCACTAGTAATATTAATAGTTGGTGGTAATCCAGGATGGATGTATGGATGGATATGTGGATGTTTGTTACTCTTTCAAGCCACAACGAATGAACCGATTTGGCTGTTTAAGAATGGATATAGCCCAGAAAATTACAGAGTTCCCGCGGGAAAAATCCAAGCGGACGAAGTTGCGGGCATCATCTATAGTTTAGAATAACGCTTCTTATTTTCAGCAAAGTAAAAATATCATTAATGTACTTTTAAACGAAGCCAAAGCAGAATCTCTATTCAAAAGCTCAATTTCAATGTCATTATGTTCTTGTTTCGCTGAGAAAAAAACATAATTGGAAAAGAAAAAATGAAGGTGTATTTACACGGGGGAAGTGATTTCGCTTAGCAAAAAGGTGAGGGGCAGATGCACCCCTTGTTCTGGGGGTTGATATTAACTGGCGATGAGATCGGTACCTGTGGAGTTAATGTGGATAAGGAAGTAAAGTTTTAAAACGTAACACAAAGTAAAGTTTCGTAATATTAAGCTATTGCATAGCTTTTATTGCGGGCTTTGAACTAGGACAAACAGTTTGAGCGCGGCGACTGAATCAAGAAAATCCATAACGAAAATAAACCTAACACCGTCGTTCAGTAAGCGTTCAACATTTTAGAGGTTCACAATTAGCTCTGTTTGGCGCAGTGGGCGAGCGGCCGCTTTCTTTACCGTATGGTGTATGATGTCGCAGGTTCGAATCTCACTCGCGAAGTTGTAACAGTGCGCTTTTCTTGTTTGTTTGTTTTTTAATTTTTTTAAAAAAATATTGCATAAATATTATAATTACATAAGTTGATAAAAATGCTATGCAATAGCTTTACCGCGGCAGTCCCCGAGTGCCACTTGATTTTTTTTTTGTGAAATGTGGAAAACTAGGAGTAGACTAACGATTTTAGATACACAAGGAACAATAAAATTCTTTTACTATTGGCAGATTGCCAAACCAAAAAAATCTGTATGGAAGGCACAACGTATCGCTCTCGCTTCCGTAGTAGCAATTTCCGTTGGGGTTTGGTAGCCAACGGTAGCCAACGGTTGGGAGATGGTAGTGGTGTAGCCGACTAAGTCCCTTCGTAAGCCCAAATATGTCCTGCTTTTCTACGGTTGGTCCACGATTTTTAGGGATGAAAAGTCTTACTGTTGGTCAACCAAACTAGGTACTAAGGCCCAACTAACAGCCGACGCAAATTGCTACTAGGGTTGCGCTGTACTTTCAGCTGCTCTTCCTGTAGAATAATATAACACCAATACAGCGTGAGCGGCACGTTGTAGCATACAATTTTTTCTGGTCTGATAGTTTCGAAAAACATGGGTATGTAGTATGTACCCAGGACCATTTTAGGTTAAATAGCCTAAGGTACCTTAACACTCTCACCGCCACGTGGGCTGCCGGCGGCCCACAAAAATTCGAGCCTAGCAGGCCACAATCGGTTTTTTGAATTTTAAGTGGCAGGCCATGTGGGCGGCTGGTATGCCACAACTATCGCGCCAAATTTGCTGTAATTTTTCACGTCGTTGCTTGTCAAAAATTTTAATATATACATACTTAACATGCAAGTGCTCGTAATTCAATTAATAATAATTAGTCATATTAATATTATGAATGCGAAAGTGTGTTTGTTTGTTTGTGTGCCCTTCAATCACGCCGCAACACAGCTATGGATCGACGAGATTTTTTGCATTGGTATAGTTGAGGACCTGGAGAGTGACATAGGCTTTTATCCCAGAAAACCAAAGAGTTCCCGAGCGATTTTAAAAACTAAATTCACGCGGACAAAGTTGCGGGCATTAGCTAGTAATTAATAAATGAATGAATATGTATATTTTTAAAGGTACACCCCAAAACTTGGAGGACAACACTAATAATAATTTAATATAAAAAAATATTTTTAAAAAACCGTCTTCAAACACCCGCGCCACTACATAGTATAAAATTTATTGTTGACTTTTTAAAAACCGCTCGATCGATTTCGATAAAATTTAAAATTATACACGATAAGTACACGATTTTAAAGCCTTATCGCTATCTACATGGAACTAGGAATTACGACAGTCTTCTTACTTCCATGCCTATCTAGCGATAGGTTAATAGAGATTCAATTTTATTTATTTGCCAGATTATTAAAATTAAGTTTGACAGATTGCTGAAAAGTCAGTATTCCATCATGTATTCATGTCCATACAAAAACAACCCATTCCGACCGGTAATGCGTGGAGAATGACAGTTTGATTCACTTAGCTCACGTTACGCTGTGTAAACCCGCCATCAACGCGTCGGGGCGAAGGGTCGCTTTGGTAAAGGGCTACAATTCATTCATGGTCTTACTGAAACTTCAGTCTCACGATTACTAATCATCATCATCATCATCATCATCATCTCAACATGTCATTACTTGCTCACGTATGGGCACGGATCTCCTCACAGAATGAGAAGATTTAGGCCACACTTTACCAATATTGCCAAAGCGCGGATATGGCAGATCTTGCACACCTTTTAAGAACATTATGGAGAGCTCTCAGGCATGCAAGTTACTTCACCATGTTTTCCTTCACGTATAACAATTGCTCATCTATAGTATATACATAAAGACTTTTTTTACAGAAAACCGTTTTCATACTAATGTTATAAATGCGAAAGTGTGTTTGTTGGTTTGTTGGTTTGTCCTTCAGTCACGTCTTAACAGAGCTACGGATTGACGTGATTTTTTGCATGGGTATAGTTGAGGATCTGGAGGCATGGACATTTTAGACAGGCTACTTTTTATCCCGGAAAATCAAAGACTTCCGGAGGGGTTTTAAAAACGAAATCCACGCGGACGAAGTCGCGGGCATCAGCTAGTATCTTATATTTTGGTTCGATACGATCATTCAAACCCAGTGTATTGATTTTGTAGAAGCTGCATCAATCATTTCTACAGCCTAAATTGTGTTCATTGGTCGAATTTTTGACCATCTTGCTTCATCAATGCATTTTAACCAATAGGAGGAGAGGAGCAACCAATCAGAGGTCATTGCGATCAGTCAGGTCATGACTGATGCAATCATTTTTTAACCGACTTCAAGAAAGTAGTAGGTCATCAATTCGTCGGAATCTTTTTTTTTATTTTTTTTGACCGAGCGAAGCGAGGTCTCTGAGTCTACTAGAGTGAATTTGCACTTGTCCGTACGTCCGTCCGTCCGTCCGTCCGTCCGTCTGTCAGAGCCTTATAACTTTTGAATTACTGAACGTAATTACTTCAAATTTAGATATAATATGTAAACTGATGGCCTTCAGCCGAATATTGGATAAAAAATTATAAAAACCTTTATTTCAGGGGGGCTCTCATAGAAGTGAATGCGAGGTAAAACAGTAGATTATTAACCAAGGGGATAAAGCAGTGTCTTCTGTCGCGGGTGTCGATTTAAATCGCGAGCGTAACGAAGGACTCGAGGTTTACTCCCGAGCGTAGCGAGGGTGTTAAAAACTTAAATCACGAGCGAAGCGAGGGATTTAAGGCGAGTCCTGAGTGTAGTGAGGGATTTAAGTTCACCCAAGACTAAGACAGCTTTATCGCCGAGGGAAATACTCTACTTTTCGTACCATTTGCGAAAAAATTTATACAATAATAATATGAGATAAGCATTTATCGACCGAGCGAAGCGAAGGTCTCTGAGTTTACTAGAGCGATTTGCACTTGTCCGTCCGTCCGTCTGTCACAGCCTTATAACTTCTGAATTACTGAACGTAATTACTTCAATTTTAGATATGATATGTAAACCGATGGCCTCCAGCCGAAAATGGCTTAAAAAGTTATAAACATCTTTATTTCAGGGGGGTTCCCATACGAAAGGCTTTCAAAGTGGAGATTGTATTCGAGGCTAGATTTCTAAAACCACTTTGTTTTAAAACTTGAAACTTACACATAATTTGAGTTATATTCTGTACTTGAACAACAAATACTAAGATTAGATAAATATTATAAAGAAACGAAATTATTTGAGTTTTAATGGGCATCAATGTTTTTAACAAAACTTCACTATACTGTTACTAGATGGCGCTGTCTTTAATATTGTAAATATGCATCCCATCCACGAAAGCAGATGACGATTGACGTCATCAGATTCGGCGCGTTTTAATTACAATATAATATAGTTAAAACTACCTTATGGGAATTATGGGATACCGCGAGGTCTCAGTTCGGGGCGAACCACTAGTTAAAAATAATGACAATTAAAAGTAAAAGTTAACATTCGAAACATTGGTCCAATTATTGATAGAGAGAGTTACATAATACATTTTTGTTTGGTACATTTATTGTTGATGAGTTGATTTGAGTATTTCTCTGTTCTTGCGTCTGACCATTTGCACTGATGGAATCCGACAATTCACTGTCACTGTCGCTTTGATTTAACATCGTAACGTATTTTTAGAACATTAACTTATTTATAAAAATAAATTAAAATAAACTTAACGTTTAGGCCTAGCGCAATTATACAACTTTTAGTTGAACAACTATTTAGTTGTGTTTCATAAGTTTATGGAAATGTACTGCGATCATAGAATGTGCGCAAACTATCAACACGATAGTTGCTCGACAAAAAAATCAAAAAGCCTTGCTTTTGATTGTATGGAATTCACGAAAAGTACACAACTCGACTAAACAGTTTAGTCGATGTAAAAGTTGTATGTATGCGCCTTACCTTATGTATTTGAAGAAAACAAAAACGCGGCAAATTCCTAGACTAATATTTTTTTGTCGGAAAAGCAAAGGCATCAAGCTCATACGGCCTCGTCGGTTTTCGTAATTTTATTTAATAATCATAACTGCATAATAAATGCGTATTCCTTTTTCAAAAAGATGTATAATGCTTTATATACAAACTCAATGGTGTAAACACAGATGTAGTTCAGTATAAATTTCGGTAAGTATTCCAAATTTAAATCACATTCTCCCCCTAGAGGATGAATGAAATTTAGTACAATTTTCTTTCCCTGTTTTTAACAGATTAAAAATGACTATTGTTATGTTCGCTTTTTGTGGCACAGAATGTCACCTTTTTGAGCAAGTGGTACGAAAAAAATTTTATCGCCTTACATAAAATTGTTACGTATCATTTTAAAGATAATTTTGAACCGAGTACAAAAATATTTTTTTTTAAATTTTTCCCTTAAAATTGACGAAACGGGGGGCTTTCAAAGTGGCGATTTTATACGCTCGCTTGAAGACTGTCTCTAGGAAAATCCGCTATGGATTTTCAAACTGATTTTATTTTTTTAGGTCACTTATATCCTGTACTTGAACAACAAATACTAAAATTATATGAATATTATAAAGAAACGAGATTATTTCATTTTTAATGGGCATCAGTAATTCATATAGCATCAACATAGCTTCACAATAATGCTAATAGATGGCGCAGTCAGTAACTATTCCCATGGAACTACGAGTTACGACTACGACCTATCCCAAAAACAGTTTTGCGTCGACCATTATTATTTAGTTACATAATATAATACAATAATTGTATTATAATTTTTTTTTGTACCATATTAAAATTATTTTTTAGTTAAATTTGAGTTAAATATTGTATATTTTCTATTCGCGTCGATAGATGACGATTTGTACAGATGCCCGTAACCCGGTTTCACTCGTTAGTACCTACATAAAAATTCAATGTTTTCACTAACGTTCCCTAACCTTTACGGGCTACCTATAAGTTAGGTGATGTTTTCTGTCAACTTATTTATCACGATCCTGTACGGGACACCTAAAAGGATATTGAGACGGATGTTAGGACTTAGGATTGTATTTAGGAGCTACCTACGTTAAGAGACTCCTACTTAGGGGATGATTTAGGTATGTTTGGTGAAAACGGGCATAATAATAATGTCAGTTTTGGTTATCATGTATCAATTGAATGAATAATCATGGGATACCGTTACCGCGAGGTCTCAGTTCGGGGCGAACCACTAGTTATGTATGTTCACCGATTACTCGAAGACGCCTGAACCGATTTGGAAAATTCTTTTTTGTTTGAAAGGGTATACTTTCCAGGCGGTCCCATTGAAATTTTATCGTAATCGCTCGAACGGTTTTTAAAATATCAACAATAAATTGGCACAGGCGTTTGAAGACGTTTTATTATAAAGTATTGTTTATTATAGGGAATACACCACCACAACAGGACGAACGAAGTTTATTATAAAGTGTAGAGTGAAGATAAAAAGGGTATTTTTATTTAGAAATTAAAGAGAAACTGTAGTCCGTAGCAATGCACAAAGTGTTGTTATTTCAAGCAAAAACATCCTTTTGCGGATACAATTTCATGTCAGAATAATCACGACCTTAGAAACAAAGGCTCGTTTGACAAACGTTTTTCACCAATTAAACGACTGTCTGCGTAAGTACCTAGGTTGTATGTACCTAGTTAAGCTTAGTTCAAATAAAAAAGTTCAGTTGGGCATTATGACAAGATGGTACCTAGCTTCTATACTTAAGTAAACTCAATGTACCTTACATTAAGTTTTTTAATGGTTAGGTAGCCTAGTTGCACTGATGGTCTAGTGGTGACGACTTCAACCTCCTTTTCAGGGCGACCTGCGCTCGATTCCAGGCTCTAAATTATTGTCGGATTTATTTTAAGGTTGCAATATGAAGGAAAGCATCGTGAAGGAAACCATCCCTGAAAGTTGTGGGCCGGCGATGATGACGATGATGATAACATTTTTAAGGTTACCAAAAGCGAGTTTATTTATTTGATTTTATTGACTAAAGATAAGAAAAGCATAATATTATAAAATTATTTCAATACTAGATGATGCCCGCGACTTCGTCCGCGTGGGTTAGGTTTTTTTGATTCCCGCGAGAGCTTTTTACTTTTCCGAGATAAAATGTACCTAGCCTACATAAATGTGTTAATCCTGAGTATGAGCTAACTGCATTTTAAATTTCAGCCAAATCGGTTCATTCGTTGTGGCGTGTAAGAGTAACAAACATCCATCCATCCATACATCTATCCCTACAAACTTTCACAGTTCTAATTATAGTAGAATAGTATGATTGTCATTAGAGTGCTAATTCTGTTGCACACAAACTAAACTAAATTATTGACACCACTAAAACATAATGTTGTCCTTTACTACAGGAATAATTGTAAAAGGCATATCACCATATAAAAGCAGATCTGAATTAGTACCATCGTCTCTAAAGTTTTCAAGGCTTACTTTAAACTTCGTATCTGCATTAATCGCTAAAATGGCGTCGATCAAGTACGAAATGGCGTCATAATTATAATTATAATGTATACGAATACGTACCACTATAATTGTTTTGAGAATGTTGATATTTCGATCCAGTTGCATCTTAAAATAGCGTCAATCAAGTAGATCCAAAAATAAGGCAAAAATATAACATCAGCCCCTTCAGTGTCAATGAAAGATTAATTTTGGAGGTCAGTGATGTGCAACTAGCTTGAGGGCTCAGGGCTGAGGTAGGCACCAACAGCAGAGCGAGTAGCGCCACACGCGGTTTTGCAATTTCGCCCCAACAACAGTCCGCGCTGTCCGCAAGCGACGATAGCTTTGCCCCTATTACAGCTGTGGGATTGTCTTAAAATGATTGCTACAATGCGACGATCGTAATCAACTCTGATTGGCCAATACTCTCTCGCTATTGTTTCAAATTAATTTATAGAGCAAATATTTAATTTATTGCTGATTTTTTTTAAAACCGCTCAACTGATTTAGATAAAATTTAAAATGAGACCACCTGGGAAGTATACTCTCAATCAAAAAAAAGAATTTTCCAAATCGGTTCAGGCGTCTTCGAGTAATCGGTGAACATACATAAAAAAAAGATCCTCCTCCTTTCTTGAAGTCTGTTAAAAAGGAATAAGAAATTTATATTCTGATAAACAATGAGGTTCCTCCGGGATAGGAATGAAAGTTTTTGTCGATTTACAGCATCCGAATTTAAAAAAAAACATAACTTCACGCGACTTAATCGCAGGCAAAATCTAGTTATAGGAAGATAAGGAAATCAATCTCAATCAATATGAACAACCCAGTACATATCAGAAGAAGGAGGTACGTAATAGATGCTTCCAGCCAAGCTGTCCGCAGGCGAGGATCGCTGGCGCCCGTCAGCCGTGAAATCCTTTGCCTTAAATCGCTTATAGGCGTCCGAGCAACGCCTCATCACACCGCGGTCGCGCGTACATTTTATTTGTTCCGTGCCTAAGGGAAGGCACTGCAGCCTGTCTCTAATTCTTCAGGGAATTTGTATGCGATTGAATTTTATAAGAGAAAATTTATTGTAATCTTAATTGAGATAAACATTAAGACGACAAGCAGCAATTACTGCAGCTTTACATAAAGTGCGTACCTAAAACTGGTCGCTTTTTAAATACGAGCATCTAAAATGGATAAGTCCGAGGAGTACCGACAAGAAACTCAGCTTCGAAGGGTTAAAGAATTAATTAAACCCTTAAATCTAATAATTGATTGAACAAAACATAATCTTCTTTATTTTTATTATTTAATTTTAATTTTAATCGTAGGCTCATACTCTTTTTGCCGGTAAGAAAGCTATTATATCTGTTGTATTCTCTTAAAATGATTGCATAAGTGTATCGATCGTAATGACCTCTGATTGGCTGAAATTGACTGGTTCTTGCTGTAAGTATCAATGCATTTTATAGTAACCTATGGCAGGAGAGCATCAGCCAATCATAGAGGTCATTGCAATCGTTACACTGATCAATCAAGTTTGGAGAATACCACAGCTGCTTTAAAAAATTAAATAGTGTACGTCGCGGAAACAGTTTCGACAATGAAAATAAGTTAAACTTTATAGCTCGTTATTACAGTACCTACTACCTTAAGTATTCAGAGGGAGATAATTAAAAGTATATACTCCTTATTAAGCGTGGGAAACGGGAGTATCTTAGCTACAGTAAAGAGATACATACGGGAAACTTTCGAGTGAACTAATTACAACGAGTTAAGAAATTCAAGATCTTCTCAACTCATAGTAGAGGCATTACGGGCTGTTCGCGCCATAATTCCTAGTCCCATGGTCGTGACGCTAGCAATCTCTTTGGCTCGCAATGAATTTGACAGATGACACTTGAAAGGTAAAACTTCCCGCCGTTTTTGGGCGTGGTTGGCAAGTTCCTTTTCCTTTTGACAGCTAACACGTTTTTCACGAAAATTTCCGGGTCGCGCGCGCACCGTTTGCTGCTTTTAAGTGTCTGGATTTGGTTTATTTTACGGTTTTGTTGCGCCGTTAAGCGGTCTATGTGTCGACCTAACTATAAGCATCATTGTTAACGTGTTATTTGTAACAAAAGGCGACCCTTAACAAGTGGTTTTTTGCTCGCCACGCCAAGTGTGAAAAAGTGACTTAGACCAGCTCTCGTTGGACCAAACTAGTGACAAGCCGCGTGTACAGTGCCACGCCAGCCCAGCGTCTTCAGCAGGCCATAGCTGGCAGCCTGCCCGCTACTGCTAGCGGCCTGAGAAGTTCACATTACACTCAACTCCACAATACACCACACCACCACTCTCATACCATCTCAGGCCGTACAAGGATTGAATGCTGCAAAGGAAGGTCAGTGCAACCCTACCATTAAGTTACGTTGAGAACAAATCTGACCGCGGTTAAAGGCCCTTAGGGCAGCGACCCTGGACTCAGGTTATAGCTGATGGGCCCCTATATCTAGTAGTCCAGGCCTTGACTCGTTGGCCAAGCCGTTGGCCTCAACATTTGGTAGCAGAGCGCGGTTAAATTGATTCCGCGGACAGATTTGGCATTACTGTGACTTAACTTGGCCGTTCTAGGGTTAACTCATTTATTGTAAATTAATGGACCTTATAACTTATTAATTTATAGGCTTATTGAGTTACTAGTACATAGCCTACCTTGTCACATGTAGGCCTGTATAATGATTGCAATTATTGAGATTTTGTGTTGTTAATTTTTGTTGATTAATAATTAATAGTATATAATTGTTGTTTGTGGCCCGTAACTGGCCAACAGTTAGATGTAGATTGTAATAAATAAACTTAATATTAATATAATTTGATAATTGTAGGTTCTTACTTACCAAGCCAATTTGTAATTTGCAGTGCCTAGTATGAGTCTAGTGGCTTAGTACGGGTAATTAAAAACTTAATTTTTCTTTTATTTTAATTTATGTTATTGATTGACTTAACATAAATTATTGATAGCTTAATTTGTATCTTTTGGAACTTTTAACCAACAAATACTTTGTTTACTAAAACCCCTCGTGGTTAGGTAACAGAGTAGTTTGTTTGATGTATTTAAAATAAATAATTCTTGTTTTAAAGTAAATAATTTTAATTAATAAATAGTATTTAAGTAGTAATTTGTTTGTGTTTAAAGTGGGTAATTCTTGTTTGATTATTAATTTGTTTGGTTAAAGTTGAAACATAACTTGTAACAAATAACTTTGTTTTGATTTTGTTATCTATTTGCGGTAACTACCTTTATTTAAGTTGTTTTGTACCTACCTAAGATGGCAGCCCACAAAAAATTGAGCGTGCAAATTCAATCAGAGCTGCGTTGGGCTGCTACAGCCAACGCCTTGGTAGGCCGGGTGGACCGGGCATCCGCACTACTCCAGCGGTGCGAGCAGGTGCGGACCAGGCAGGCAGTCGTCGAAGAGGCCTTCCGAGACCTCATGGCATTGGAGCTACCTAAGGAATCGCTGGAGTCCTCAGTGCGGGACTACGAACAGTTTTTTGAGCTGACAGACGGTCTGGTGGAGGAGGCCGCGAGGCTCAAGAAGGAGGCGAGAATGAGCTCTATTCTTGAGTCTCCCACCAGACCCACCACGCAGCCTGTGTTACAGGGCAAGTTGCCAACAATAAACTTGCCCCACTTTTCTGGCAACCTGAGCGAGTGGCTAGGCTTTCTCAGCCTTTTTGATAGCCTGGTGGACGCGAGAAGGGACCTGTCTCCCTGCCAGAAACTGGCCTATCTACTCTCTTCCCTGCAGGGAGAGGCTCTGGGGTTAGTTAGCCACCTAGACCTCTCCGAGGAGAGTTATACCACCGCGCGGGAACTACTGACTCGGCGGTATGCCAACGTGCGCCGGTTAGCAGACACACACGTGGCACAAATTCTAGCGCTGCCACGTGTCTATGGGGTGTCTCATTTAAGAGAATCGCTCTTAAATCCACTGATTGTAGCCTGCAACGCTCTTAAGCGTTTAGAGCTTCCCGTGGACCAGTGGTCCTTCCTTTTATTACACATTGTGTTGTCCCGCCTACCTCCCGAGTTGAAACTGCGTTTTGAGCAAAGGTATGGTGGGGACGGGGCCAGCTACCTGCCCCCCTTTTCGGACCTTTTAAAGTTCCTTGAGGAAGAGTGCCGGCAGGCTGATAACTCTGGTATGGCTGGTCCTTCAAGGACCCCAGAGCGGCCTGCCCAGCTGAGGAAGGAAAAGGGTCACACTGGCGTCCCTGGTAAAAGGGCCTCCGACCGGAGACCAATGCCCGTTTACACTGGACTTGCTGCCACTGAACCCGCCCCCTGTAACTATTGCAGGCGTCCAGGCCACCGGGTGCTTTCTTGCCCCCAGTTTCTCTCTAAGCGGATCAAGGATCGGAGGGGCATTGCAAGAGACCGCCACTGGTGCTATAGCTGTCTGGGAGCTCACATGCAACGGGACTGCCAACAGCAACGGCCATGCCCAATTTGTAGGGGTAACCACCTGGAGATTTTGTGCGCCAACAAGAATGGTGTTGGCCGCCGGGTGGAGAGTGAGGGCGCGCCCCGCACGGGCGGGGGCGCTCTTACCGATCGCTCCCCGGATTACTTGCGTCGGTCTCCTGATCAGGGCCATGAATCCCGACGCGTCCGGATTTCGACCCCGCCTATGGGGCTTCACCCCCCCGTGAGGGGGGCGCCAACCCCCCTCGACGTTCTGATGGGAGATTTGTGGCGGCTCCGTCTACGGTTCGACCTGACCGCTATTCACCTCCGCTTCATGAGTGGCCACGCCTCGAACGCCGCCCACCTCGAGCGGGTCGACAGCAGTACTACGACCTACCGACCTCAGCCCGTATGACTAGGCCCGTGCTGCCGCCACGAGATGACGCATGGGTTTACCCAAATGGAGGTCCGTCCCACTCACCTTTGGAGGTCCCCCCTGAGTCTCAATATGAGATTCCCCGGTTAGAGGACCGGTTTGATGAGGACGACCACCAATAGGTAGTTGCCGCCCTAGCCCCCACCACAGCAACTTCCCCTGAGACCTTGAATCTCTGGCAGTCCGTCTGTCAGACCATTCTTTTGCCGACTGTCTCAGTGAAGGTATTCAACCCGAAGGGTGAATTTTTAATCGTTCGCGCCCTTTTGGATTCGGGTTCACAGCGCTGTATTGCTTCTTCTCGTTTGGTGGGTGAGCTAGGGCTCCCTTGGAGTCCTCGAACAGGACGGGTGATAGGTATCGGGGGTATAGAGCCCTCGACTCCTAACGGGGTAGCGGAATTAATGTTTGGCCCCGTTACGGGCAATCTTAGGGTCTTGGTCAAGGTGTCAGTCCTTGACAATATCTTAGGTCCCCTACCGCAGGTCCGAATAACTGACGCTGCGGTGTCCTGTGCATCAGGCCTAAACCCAGCTGACCCCCACTGGACTGAACCCGGTCCTACGGACCTTTTGTTGGGTTCCGACGTGTTGGGCCTGGTCTTGTCAGGGGAAATTAGGGTTTTGCAGAAGGACGGCCTATGTGCCATGTCCACTATATTCGGTTCTAGCTTTTTTGGACCCGTGCTATGGTCTTCGGACCTACCGGTGCTGGACAAATTGCAAGCAGCCGGCTTGACGCTGTCGGACGTGGTCCAGCGCTTTTGGGAAGTTGAGGAGCCGCCGCATGCCGCACGAGTTGACCCTCTTGACCTTGAATGTGAGTTGTTTTATCAAAACAACACAGGCCGCCGTGTTGATGGGCGATTTGTAACTCGCTTGCCCTTTCTCGCTTCTCGCCCCCCGCTTGGTCAATCGCGGGCCTTGGCGGAAAAGAGGCTCTTGTCTATGGAACGGTGCATGCGGCGCGACTCCACCTTCCGCTCCAAGTACGTTGAATTTATGCGCGAGTACGAGGGCCTGGGGCATATGTCACCATCCAATTTTGATTGGCGCGCACACGAGCACTACTTCTTACCCCACCATGCCATCTTGAAGACCCCTGGAGGGAAGATTCGAGTGGTTTTTGACGGCTCCGCGGCCACATCCAACGGGGTGACATTGAACCAATGCTTGCACTCCGGTCCTAAGCTGATCAAGGATATCTCCGATATCCTCACGCATTTCGTCCGGCATCAAATTGTTTTCGTAGCTGACATCAAGATGATGTTTAGACAGTCGGTGGTACATCGCGATGATCGGAGATACCAAATGATTCTGTGGCGCGAAAATCCTAATGAGCCAATGCGTGTCTTTGAATTGAACACCACGACCTATGGACTCAAGTCAAGCCCCTATATTGCTATCAGGACCTTGTTAGAACTAGCTAACCGGGAGCGACTGAATTACCCTCGCGCATCAGCCACCTTGGAATCGTCAGTCTATATGGACGATATTTGCACGGGAGCCTCGAGCGTTGAGGAAGCTCTGACCCTTCGCGATGAATTGATTGCAATACTGAAGTCCGGAGGTTATGAGTTGGGCAAGTGGCTGTCCAACTCCCCTCACGTCTTGAAGGATCTTCCGGGAAAGGATCAGCAGGATCCTCATATTTTTGAAAATCCCGAAAATCCCAATTTGCTGACGGTCCTTGGAATACAGTACCAGCCCGTCCAAGACGTTTTCACCTACCGGGTCAAATTAGACCCACCTCCCAAGGTCTGGACTAAGCGTTCCGTATTGTCTACGGTTGCTCGCACCTTCGATCCCAATGGATGGATCACTCCCGTAATATTTTTGGCTAAATGTTTCCTCCAGAAGCTTTGGATTGCTGAACTCGGTTGGGACGAACCACTCCCTGGGAAGTTATTGAAGGAGTGGAACTCCCTTGTGTCTTCACTTCCTGAAGTTAACCGAATTTCCATGCCTCGACGCTTCCTACCAACAGGAAGGTGTCATGCCAGTCTCCACGGGTTTTGCGACGCCTCCGAACGAGGATACGCCGCCGTGGTATATTTGAGGACTGTCGATGTCGCCGGTGAGGTCGCGACGCATCTCGTCTTGGCAAAAAGCAAGGTGGCCCCTATTCGGTCACGGTTAACTATCCCGAAATTAGAATTGTCTGGCGCCGCCCTTCTGGTACGCCTCTTGAACCACGTCCGCTCCTCTTTGGCATCTGCGGTCGATCTGACCGACGTTTATGCTTGGACGGACAGTGAGATTGTACTTTGCTGGCTACAAGCCGCGCCTCACAACTTAGAGGTCTTTGTTGCGAATCGGGTCTCCCAAATTCAGAGCTCTGCAGTACCGGTGATTTGGAGACACGTACCCGGAGAACTGAACCCGGCCGATTGCGCCTCCCGCGGCTGTGAGGCCTCTTCACTGGTCCACCATCACCTTTGGTGGGATCCAAGTTGGCTATCCCAATCCGAGACGACTTGGCCTCAAAATAGGTTCTCCGCTCCCGAAGTATTGCCGGGCTTAAGAGTCGGAGTGGTTGAGGATAAACAGATTCCCGACTTGAACTTTCTTTTGAACCGTTACAGTTCCCTTGATAAACTAATTGGTGTTACCGGTTGGATTCGACGTTTCATCCATAATGGGCGAAATTCAGAAAATAAAAATTTGAGTCCTGTGCTTTCCCCTCTTGAACGCCAAGACGCCCGGAACTACTGGGTGCGTGTGGTTCAGGTGGAGCATTTTTCATCCGTGATTGACACTCTAAAGAGAGGTTTAGTTTTGAAGGGCCCCCTTGCTCGCCTAAGCCCTTTTTTGGACAATAACGGAATGCTACGCGTTGGAGGACGCCTCAAGAATTCCAATCTGCCCTATGGTGCTCGCCACCCCCTTTTGCTACCTAAGGACGGCACCTTTGTCAAATTGCTAGTGACACACTACCATCTTAAAAATGCCCACGCTGGTTGTAATGCAATCTCGGCTATTTTACAGCGCGAGTTTTGGATTCTGGCAGGGAGACGCACCATCCGGAACGTCACTTTCAAATGTATTCCGTGTTACCGCTTGAAGGCTAATACTTCACAGCCGATGATGGGTGATCTGCCTTCCGACCGCGTTCTAGCCACTCGACCCTTTGCTGGGGTTGGCACTGATTTTGCTGGCCCGTTTGCCATCAAGAGCTCTAACCTCCGCAACGCCAGATCGCTCAAGGCCTACCTCTGCGTTTTTGTATGTCTCGCTACCAAGGCGGTACATTTAGAACTTGTGAGTGCCTTAAGCACTGAAGCTTTTGTAGCCACGCTAGGTAGATTTGTCTCTCGTCGAGGATTGCCTGACCTGATTCGCACGGATTGCGGCACCAATTATAAGGGCACTGATAGATATTTAAAAGAGATTGTCGAATTCCTGTCTAGCAATAAGATTAGATTAAGTACAGCATTGTCCAAGATGGGGGTAACCTGGAAGTTTGACCCCCCAGCTTGCCCTCATTGGGGTGGAATATTCGAAGCCGTGGTTAAGGTGGCCAAGACTCATCTCCGGCGTGTTATAGGCGAAACTGTTTTAACCTTTGAAGAACTCGCCACCGTGTTTTGCAAAATTGAGGCTGTACTCAATTCTCGGCCACTCTGTCCCCTCTCATCTGACCCAAATGACCTGGAGGTCTTAACTCCCGGTCATTTTCTGATTGGTCAGCCCCTTAACGCTCTACCCGAATACCCCTTCAGGGACGTGAAGGTCTCACGTTTGTCCCGGTTTGAGCTGCTGCAACAGATGACTCAGAGTTTTTGGCACCGTTGGTCACTAGAGTATTTGCATCTTTTGCAGCAGCGGGTTAAGTGGGCTGACAAATCTGATCCACCCAAAGTTGGTGACCTAGTGTTGATTAAGGAACCTAATTTGTTGCCTTTATACTGGCGCCGTGGGCGCATTCTTAAGCTGATCTACGGGTCTGATGGGGTTCCCAGGGTTGCCGAGGTAATGGTCGGAGACTCTGTCTTGCAGCGAGCCGTTTGCTCCTTATCACGTTTACCCATTTACTAGTAAGTGGACGTAAATCCTTACGACCACGGGCGGGGGGATTGTTCGCGCCATAATTCCTAGTCCCATGGTCGTGACGCTAGCAATCTCTTTGGCTCGCAATGAATTTGACAGATGACACTTGAAAGGTCAAACTTCCCGCCGTTTTTGGGCGTGGTTGGCAAGTTCCTTTTCCTTTTGACAGCTAACACGTTTTTCACGAAAATTTCCGGGTCGCGCGCGCACCGTTTGCTGCTTTTAAGTGTCTGGATTTGGTTTATTTTACGGTTTTGTTGCGCCGTTAAGCGGTCTATGTGTCGACCTAACTATAAGCATCATTGTTAACGTGTTATTTGTAACAAAAGGCGACCCTTAACAAGTGGTTTTTTGCTCGCCACGCCAAGTGTGAAAAAGTGACTTAGACCAGCTCTCGTTGGACCAAACTAGTGACAAGCCGAGTGTACAGTGCCACGCCAGCCCAGCGTCTTCAGCAGGCCATAGCTGGCAGCCTGCCCGCTACTGCTAGCGGCCTGAGAAGTTCACATTACACTCAACTCCACAATACACCACACCACCACTCTCATACCATCTCAGGCCGTACAAGGATTGAATGCTGCAAAGGAAGGTCAGTGCAACCCTACCATTAAGTTACGTTGAGAACAAATCTGACCGCGGTTAAAGGCCCTTAGGGCAGCGACCCTGGACTCAGGTTATAGCTGATGGGCCCCTATATCTAGTAGTCCAGGCCTTGACTCGTTGGCCAAGCCGTTGGCCTCAACAACGGGCACTTACACACACACGACACACGGGAAATTTAAGTGATAAAGACGTGGTTTAAGTGTGCCGTGCATCAGCATAATTCATGTCTGCACTTTTTAAGTGGACCGAAATTCCAAATCCGATTCCTGGTTGTATACTTTGCAAGATACGGCGGCTGCTTGCTTTGGCTACTGTTTTTAGCGCTATCGTTGCCGTCGTTTTCGTCTCAATCGATAGACGTCCACTGCTAGACATAACTCATAAGGCTAGCAGCGATTGCCTAAGGACTCGATCACAAGATCGTGGATGATCAAGTAAAGGTCTTGTCAACTAAAAAAAAAGCCGGCCAAGTGCGAGTCGGACTCGCGCACCGAGGGTTCCATACTCCAAAAGTAAAAGTAAAACGATAATATTATATTAATTTGCTTATTTATCGTTAACTTAATTTGTAGAGGTTTATTGTTAATATAAAAAAAACAATGCTAGTTAGAGCGTTGGTTTTATTTTTCCTGTAAAATAAACATAAACCTCTATTGAACATAATTATTTCAGATTTTTCGATTGGTAAACTTCGGAGATAAGGGGGGGGAACGGTATTTTATTCGACATTTTGGCCGATTACTCAAAAACTATTATATCTAGAAATAAATAAAAAACTGTTTTGGAATGCACAAGTAAAGACCTTTCATATGATACCACACTCGGTATGATTATCTTACTTTGAAATTTCAAACCCCTGATTTCCCCCCTTTTTTAGGGTTCCATACCAAAATGGTAAAAATGGAACCCTTATGGTGAGACTTTCTCCGTCCGTCTGTCCGTCCGTCTGTCACAGTCGATTATTTCAGTGACTATTAAAGCTATCGACATGAAATTTGGCATAGTTGTGTATAATAGTGACCCAAAATCATTGGAATAAAGAAAAATCGAAAATTAGTTTTAGTTTTATTAAAAAAAGGGGGAAAATCGGGGGTTTGAAATTTCAAAGTAAAATAACTATATCCAGTGGGGTATCATATGAAAGGCCTTTACTTGTGGATTCTAAAACAGTTTTTTATTTATTTCTAGATATAATAGTTTTTGATTAATCGGCCAAAATGTCGAAAAAAAAACCGTTCCCCCCCCCTTATCTCCGAAGTTTACCAATCGAAAAATCTGAAATAATTATGGTCAATAGAGGTTTATGTATATTTTACAGGAAAAATAAAAGCAACGCGAAAATTATTTTAGTTTGATTAAAAAAGGGGGAAAATCGGGGGTTAGAAATTTCAAAGTAAGATAACTATACCGAGTGGGGTATCATATGAAAGGCCTTTACTTGTGCATTCCAAAACAGTTTTTTATTTATTTCTAGATATAATAGTTTTTGAGTAATCGGCCAAAATGTTGAAAAAAATACCGTTCCCCCCCCCCCCCTTATCTCCGAAGTTTACCAATCTAAAAATCTGAAATAATTATGTTCAATAGAAATTTATGTATATTTTACAGGAAAAATAAAACCAACGCTCTAACTAGCATAGTTTTTTTTATATTAACAATAAACCTATACAAACAAAGTTAACGATAAATAAGCAAATTAATATAATATTATCGTTTTACTTTTACTTTTGGAGTATGGAACCCTCGGTGCGCGAGTCCGACTCGCACTTGGCCGGCTTTTTAATTAAACTAAAATAATTTTCGCGTTGATTTTATTTTTCCTGTAAAATATACACAAACCTCTATTGACCATAATTATTTCAGATTTTTCGATTGGTAAACTTCGGAGATAAGGGGGGGGGGAACGGTATTTTTTTTCGACATTTTGGCCGATTAATCAGAAACTATTATATCTAGAAATAAAGAAAAAACTGTTTTAGAATGCACAAGTAAAGGCCTTTCATATGATACCCCACTCGGTATAATTATCTTACTTTGAAATTTCAAACCCCTGATTTTCCCCCTTTTTTAATTAATCTAAAATAATTTTCGCGTTGATTTTATTTTTCCTGTAAAATATACATAAACCTCTATTGACCATAATTATTTCAGATTTTTCGATTGGTAAACTTCGGAGATAAGGGGGGGGAACGGTTTTTTTTTTCGACATTTTGGCCGATTAATCAAAATCTATTATATCTAGAAATAAATAAAAAACTGTTTTAGAATCCACAAGTAAAGGCCTTTCATATGATACCCCAATGGATATAGTTATTTTACTTTGAAATTTCAAACCCCCGATTTTCCCCCTTTTTTTTAATAAAACTAAAACTAATTTTCGATTTTTCTTTATTCCAATGATTTTGGGTCACTATTATACACAACTATGCCAAATTTCATGTACTGACTACATCCCCTCCACTGTCCCCCCAGCGTTCTCTTACGCGACGAGGCCTATAGGAACGCGTAACCTGTCTCATCCTGAAGCACCTGTACCTGATGAGGCACCGTCAAAACATACATTATTATTTTGTAATTTCATTGTTCTAAAGGTAGCCTCAATTTTTAAGCGTATTTTTCGTGCTGGATCAAAGCAATCAAAACTTCCCTATCCAGTATATTAAATTGATACCGGAACGCCACATCAGCACAAGCTATTTGACTTTGCGTACAGTTAATACGAACGCAAACAGAACAATAGCCGAGGCGTTTACAATAATTAACAACTGAGAAACTGAGTCAACAGCCGCCTCCTCGATTAACAATAAGATATTAAATTGCGATCTGCCCTCAGTGCAAACAGAAATCAATCATCGTTCCGTGGAAGAGGGTTTTCAGTTATTCAAACAGAGCGAAAATTGAAATGTTTGGTCGAGCAAAAATATTACAATCCGCTGAGGTCTTTACCCGGAGTAAAGCAAATAGGTACAAGTACGGTATATGTTGGTACTTTGAATTTATTCTTTTCCTTCGAGAATTTAAAGACTACTTGTGTCAATACATAACATGCAAAAGATACTGAACAAAATATTATTAGAAAAAGTTGATTGATTTGCTCACCTTGAATTGTACTATGGTCATTCAGGTTTCTAAGGTGAATGAGGTCTGTCAAAAATCTTTGCAGATTGGTCCGCGTGTGAGGTACTAAGGTTTTCGAAAATAAAGTCGTAATTTTTTTCAGATAATATAAAAAGTATTACAGTCTAAGTACAGTCACTCTCTCGGTGCCCAATTATATACAAAAAATTCTCTCAATCTGAGCTCCGTTATAGTGTGATTGATGGACAAGCCAACAAAAAAACACACTTTCACATTTTTATACATATTATTTGCTGAGATAAGTAGGAATTTGTTTGTCAAGCATGTTTCTCTACGTGGGTACTCAGCTTTGCCGGTTAATGAAAATGTTCGCATGATGCGCGTTAATTGAGATAGTGTCAGAGACAGGTAACCGCACAACCACACAACCGCTCGTGCATGCAATAGACTCTATCTATCTTGCGGTTGCTGCGTCCGCCATGTTATAGCAGCCAAATTAACGATTTTGGTACACACAAGAACTTTAAGATATAAAACAATTTCAGTTACTGATTCATCATCATCATCATGAAGCTTCCCGAACGCTGCCCAACACAACAAAGTTGGATTTAGTGATTGTCTACAAAAGTATATCAAAGACCGATTATATTATTATCACCACTATTTTACTAAGGATTCAAGTGTCTATGACTAGACAAAACTACACCATCCATCTTTTTTGTTGAGGAAGAATAGGTTGGTACTTCTTTTTTTCCTTTGTACGCATAGGGAGGTTTACTTCCAAGCTTTAAATTCACTTTATGAATAGTGTAATGTAGGTTTTTCACGGATTTTATTTGAAAACTGTTGCATTATCTTATTATATTGCAAACTGTTACATTTAGCAAGCGTGTTTCGCACACTTTTATTTTCTTGATAATATTATATATCTGTGTTTCCAACTCTTTCTTATGAGCTATAGATAGAAACCTTCATGTCTGGAAGTTGTCCATTATGTTCTCAAAGGTGTGAGAAGTCTGCCAATCCACACTTGACCAGCGTGGTGGACTATGGCATTTATAACTGTTTAAGACTAATTTTGAGAGAAACCCATGCCCAGTTTTGGGCGGCGGCGGTGGCTTGAGTAGATGATGTTGAGTGTTGACATTTACTTTAATTACTCGCAAAATCGCAAGTAACTGTTTATTAAAATATAATAAATGTAATCTACAATTCTCTTTATAAAAAACTAGCTGATGAGCGCGACTTCGTCCGCGTGGATTTAGTTTTTAATATCCCGCGGGAACTCTTTGATTTCCGGGATGCCCATGTTACCCTCCAGGTTCTCAACTGTACCTATTCAAAAAATCACGTCAATCTGTAGCTTTGTTGCAGCGTGATAGACGGATAAACCAACAAACCAACATACAAACACATTTTCGCATTATTAATATATATATAGCTGCTGGGGCTGATTCACTGACTGATTCACTGATTCACTGATTCACTCACTCATTGATCACCTCTCCTGTAAAATTTTGTATGAAAAATTTTTTTTTCACCGATGGTTTCGTATAGAGGACAAAAATTCATTCGGAGGAAAAATATGGAGAGAGCTGATGATTGAGGATTTCGGAGACGGGTGAGGAGCACGGCCAGGGTATTGAAGATAGGTGGGGTGTGCTCGAACAAAAGTCACTCGGAACTTCATCCAATTCGCAGAGAGTTGAAAAAAAATTCCAAAATGGCGGATTCAAGATGGCGGCCATACAAATTTCGTCGGTGTCTATCTCGGAGAGTATAAAAGATGCAAGAGTGCTTCTTTGGCAAAAGATGATCAGGGCCCGAAGGTCTACTTGATGAATAGAAAAAAAAAATCAAGATGGCGGAATTTTTTTTCTCCATACAAAATATATGGCGAATATTGAATAGACTAGAAGCTGAGAACTATGCAAGACTTTGATACGGTTCCTTTTCAAAATTTGTTTTTATAAAAGACTGATATAGAAAGACTTCTCATTCTGACAAATGATGAGATATGATGATTGAGGGTTTGGAAGGTGGGTGAGGAGCACGGCCAGGGTATTGAAGATATGTGGGAGGTGCTCAAACAAAAAATACTCGAAACCTCATCCAATTGGCAATGAGCTGAAAAAAAATTCAAAATGGCGGAT
Organism: Oeneis ivallda; assembly: GCA_029955525.1. NCBI lineage: Eukaryota > Metazoa > Arthropoda > Insecta > Lepidoptera > Nymphalidae > Oeneis > Oeneis ivallda. The sequence goes on from JARPMR010000003.1 coordinate 24,250,868, forward strand.
TCAAGATGGCGGCCATACCAATTTCATCGGCATCTATCTCGGAGAGTATAAAAGATGGAAGATTGGTTATTTGATAGAAAATGATCAGGACCTGAAAGTCCACTTGACGATAGAAAAACCGCGGTCCGCTTGCGGGCCGCGCACCCACGCGCCCTACTAGTTACTATATATATAGCTGCTGGGGCTGATTCACTGATTCACTGATTCACTCACTCATTGATCACCTCTCCTGTAAAATTTTGTATGAAAAATTTTTTTTTCACCGATGGTTTCGTATAGAGGACAAACATTCATTCGGAGGAAAAATATGGAGAGAGCTGATGATTGAGGAGTTCGGAGACGGGTGAGGGGCACGGCCAGGGTATTGAAGATAGGTGGGGGGTGCTCGAACAAATGTCACTCGAAACCTCATCCAATTGGCAGTGAGCTGAAAAAAAATTCCAAAATGGCGGATTCAAGATGGCGGCCATACAAATTTCGTCGGTGTCTATCTTGGAGAGTATTAAAGATGGAAGAGTGGTTTCTTGGCAAAAGATGATCAGGACCCAAAGGTCTACTTTATGAATAGAAAAAAAATCAAGATGGCGGAATTTTTTTTTCTCCATACAAAATATATGGCGAATATTGAAGAGACTAGAAGCTGAGAACTATGCAAGACTTTGATACGGTTCCTTTTCAAAATTTGTTTTTATAAAAGAAATCTCATTCTGACAAATGATGAGATATGATGATCGAGGGTTTGGAAGGTGGGTGAGGAGCACGGCCAGGATATTGAAGATAGGTGGGAGGTGCTCAAACAAAAAATACTCGAAACCTCATCCAATTGGTAGTGAGCTGAAAAAAATTTCAAAATGGCGGATTCAAGATGGCGGCCATACTAATTTCATCGGCATCTATCTCGGAGAGTACAAAAGATGGAAGAGTGGTTATTTGATAGAAAAAGATCAGGACCTGAAAGTCCACTTGACGATAGAAAAACCGCGGTCCGCTTGCGGGCCGCGCACCCACGCGCCCTACTAGTTAATATATATATAGCTGTTCGTGCTGATTCACTGATTCACTCACTCACTCACTGATTGATCATCTCTCCTGTAAAATTTTGTATGAAAATTTTTTTTTTCACTAATGGTTTCGTATAGAAGACAAAAATTCATTCGGAGGAAAATTATGGAGAGAGCTGATGATTGAGGATTTCGGAGATGGGTGAGGAGCACGGCCAGGGTATTGTAGATAGGTGGGGGGTGCTCGAACAAATGTCATTCAAAACCTCATCCAATTGCCAGTGAGCTGAAAAAAAAATCCAAAATGGCGGAAAAAGGATGGCGGCCATACAAACTTCGTCGGTGTCTATCTCGGGGAGTATACAAGATGGAAAAGTGATTTCTCGGCAAAAGATGATCAGGACCTGAAGGTCTATTTGATGAATAGAAAAAAAATCAAGATGGCGGATTTTTTTTTTCCCATACAAAATATATGGCCAATATTGAAGAGACTATAGAACTTGAGAACTATGCAAGACTTTGATACGGTTCCTTTTGAAAATTTGTTTTCATAAAAGAATAATTCTCATTCTGACAAATGATGAGATATGATGATCGAGGGTTTGGAAGGTGGGTGAGGAGCACGGGCAGGGTATTGAAGATAGGTGGGAGGTGCTTAAACAAAAAATAGGTACTCGAAACCTCATCCAATTGGCAATGAGCTGAAAAAAAAATCAAAATGGCGGATTCAAGATGGCGGCCATACCAAATTCATAGGCATCTATCTCGGAGAGTATAAAAGATGGAAGAGTGGTTATTTGATAGAAAATGATCAGGACCTGAAAGTCCACTTGACGATAGAAAAACCGCGGTCCGCTTGCGGGCCGCGCACCCACGCGCCCTACTAGTTAATATATATATAGCTGTTCGTGCTGATTCACTGATTCACTGACTGATTGATCACCTCTCCTGTAAAATTTTGTATGAAAATTTTTTTTTTCACTTATGGTTTCGTATAGAAGACAAAAATTCATTCGGAGGAAAATTATGGAGAGAGCTGATGATTGAGGATTTCGGAGACGGGTGAAGAGCACGGTCAGGGTATCGAAGATAGGTGGAGGGTGCTCGAACAAATGTCACTCGAAACCTCATCCAATTCGCAATGAGCTGAAAAAAAATTCAAAATGGCGGAAAAAAGATGGCCGCCATACAAATTTCGTCAGTATCTATCTCGGCGAGTATAAAAGATGGAAGAGTGGTTTCTTGGCAAAAGATGATCAGGACCCAAAGATCTATTTGATGAATAGAAAAAAATCCAACATGGCGGAATTTTTTTTTCTCCATACAAAATATATGGCGAATATTGAATAGACTTGAAGCTGAGAACTATGCAAGACTTTGATACGGTTTCTTTTCAAAATTTGTTTTTATAAAAGAATTCTCATTCTGACAAATGATGAGATATGATGATCGAGGGTTTGGAAGGTGGGTGAGGAGCACGGCCATGGTAATGACGATAGGTGGGGGTGCTCGAACAAAAGTCACTCGAAACCTCATCCAATTGGCAGTGAGCTGAAAAAAATCCTAAATGGCGGATTCAAGATGGCGGCCATACAAACTTCAACGGTGTCTATCTCGGAGAGTATAAAAGATAGAAGAGTGGTTTTTTGATAGAAAATGATCAAGACCTGAAAGTCCACTTGACGATAGAAAAACCGCGGTCCGCTTGCGGGCCGCGCACCCACGCGCCCTACTAGTTAATATATATATAGCTGCTGGGGCTGATTCACTGACTGATTCACTGATTCACTCACTCATTGATCACCTCTCCTGTAAAATTTTGTATGAAAAATTTTTTTTTCACCGATGGTTTCGTATAGAGGACAAAAATTCATTCGGAGGAAAAATATGGAGAGAGCTGATGATTGAGGATTTCGGAGACGGGTGAGGAGCACGGCCAGGGTATTGAAGATAGGTGGGGTGTGCTCGAACAAAAGTCACTCGGAACTTCATCCAATTCGCAGAGAGTTGAAAAAAAATTCCAAAATGGCGGATTCAAGATGGCGGCCATACAAATTTCGTCGGTGTCTATCTCGGAGAGTATAAAAGATGCAAGAGTGCTTCTTTGGCAAAAGATGATCAGGGCCCGAAGGTCTACTTGATGAATAGAAAAAAAAAATCAAGATAGCGGAATTTTTTTCTCCATACAAAATATATGGCGAATATTGAATAGACTAGAAGCTGAGAACTATGCAAGACTTTGATACGGTTCCTTTTCAAAATTTGTTTTTATAAAAGACTGATATAGAAAGACTTCTCATTCTGACCAATGATGAGATATGATGATTGAGGGTTTGGAAGGTGGGTGAGGAGCACGGCCAGGGTATTGAAGATAGGTGGGAGGTGCTCAAACAAAAAATACTCGAAACCTCATCCAAATGGCAATGAGCTGAAAAAAAATTCAAAATGGCGGATTCAAGATGGCGGCCATACCAATTTCATCGGCATCTATCTCGGAGAGTATAAAAGATGGAAGATTGGTTATTTGATAGAAAATGATCAGGACCTGAAAGTCCACTTGACGATAGAAAAACCGCGGTCCGCTTGCGGGCCGCGCACCCACGCGCCCTACTAGTTACTATATATATAGCTGCTGGGGCTGATTCACTGATTCACTGATTCACTGATTCACTGATTCACTCACTCATTGATCACCTCTCCTGTAAAATTTTGTATGAAAAATTTTTTTTTCACCGATGGTTTCGTATAGAGGACAAACATTCATTCGGAGGAAAAATATGGAGAGAGCTGATGATTGAGGAGTTCGGAGACGGGTGAGGGGCACGGCCAGGGTATTGAAGATAGGTGGGGGGTGCTCGAACAAATGTCACTCGAAACCTCATCCAATTGGCAGTGAGCTGAAAAAAAATTCCAAAATGGCGGATTCAAGATGGCGGCCATACAAATTTCGTCGGTGTCTATCTTGGAGAGTATTAAAGATGGAAGAGTGGTTTCTTGGCAAAAGATGATCAGGACCCAAAGGTCTACTTTATGAACAGAAAAAAAATCAAGATGGCGGAATTTTTTTTTCTCCATACAAAATATATGGCGAATATTGAAGAGACTAGAAGCTGAGAACTATGCAAGACTTTGATACGGTTCCTTTTCAAAATTTGTTTTTATAAAAGAAATCTCATTCTGACAAATGATGAGATATGATGATCGAGGGTTTGGAAGGTGGGTGAGGAGCACGGCCAGGATATTGAAGATAGGTGGGAGGTGCTCAAACAAAAAATACTCGAAACCTCATCCAATTGGTAGTGAGCTGAAAAAAATTTCAAAATGGCGGATTCAAGATGGCGGCCATACTAATTTCATCGGCATCTATCTCGGAGAGTACAAAAGATGGAAGAGTGGTTATTTGATAGAAAAAGATCAGGACCTGAAAGTCCACTTGACGATAGAAAAACCGCGGTCCGCTTGCGGGCCGCGCACCCACGCGCCCTACTAGTTAATATATATATAGCTGTTCGTGCTGATTCACTGATTCACTCACTCACTCACTGATTGATCACCTCTCCTGTAAAATTTTGTATGAAAATTTTTTTTTTCACTAATGGTTTCGTATAGAAGACAAAAATTCATTCGGAGGAAAATTATGGAGAGAGCTGATGATTGAGGATTTCGGAGATGGGTGAGGAGCACGGCCAGGGTATTGTAGATAGGTGGGGGGTGCTCGAACAAATGTCATTCAAAACCTCATCCAATTGCCAGTGAGCTGAAAAAAAAATCCAAAATGGCGGAAAAAGGATGGCGGCCATACAAACTTCGTCGGTGTCTATCTCGGGGAGTATACAAGATGGAAAAGTGATTTCTCGGCAAAAGATGATCAGGACCCGAAGGTCTATTTGATGAATAGAAAAAAAATCAAGATGGCGGATTTTTTTTTCCCATACAAAATATATGGCCAATATTGAAGAGACTATAGAACTTGAGAACTATGCAAGACTTTGATACGGTTCCTTTTGAAAATTTGTTTTCATAAAAGAATAATTCTCATTCTGACAAATGATGAGATATGATGATCGAGGGTTTGGAAGGTGGGTGAGGAGCACGGGCAGGGTATTGAAGATAGGTGGGAGGTGCTTAAACAAAAAATAGGTACTCGAAACCTCATCCAATTGGCAATGAGCTGAAAAAAAAATCAAAATGGCGGATTCAAGATGGCGGCCATACCAAATTCATAGGCATCTATCTCGGAGAGTATAAAAGATGGAAGAGTGGTTATTTGATAGAAAATGATCAGGACCTGAAAGTCCACTTGACGATAGAAAAACCGCGGTCCGCTTGCGGGCCGCGCACCCACGCGCCCTACTAGTTAATATATATATAGCTGTTCGTGCTGATTCACTGATTCACTGACTGATTGATCACCTCTCCTGTAAAATTTTGTATGAAAAAATTTTTTTTCACTGATTGTTTCGTACAGAAGACAAAAATTCATTCGGAGGAAAATTATGGAGAGAGCTGATGATTGAGGATTTCGGAGACGGGTGAAGAGCACGGCCAGGGTATCGAAGATAGGTGGGGGGTGCTCGAACAAATATCACTAGAAACCTCATCCAATTCGCAGTGAGCTGAAAAAAAATTCAAAATGGCGGAAAAAAGATGGCCGCCATACAAATTTCGTCGGTGTCTATCTCGGGGAGTATAAAAGATGGAAGAGTGGTTTCTTGGCAAAAGATGATCAGGACCCAAAGGTCTATTTGATGAATGGAAAAAAATCGAAGATGGCGGAATTTTTTTTTTCTTCATACAAATTATATGGCGAATATTGAAGAGACTATAAGCCGGGAATCATGCAAGACTTTGATACGGTTTCATTTCGAAATAGGTTTTTATAGAAGAATTTTCATTGTGACAAATGATGATAGAAGATGATTGAGGGTTTGGAAGGTGGGTGAGGAGCACGGCCAGGGTATTGAAGATAGGTTGGGTGTGCTCAAACAAAAGTCACTCGAAACCTCAACCAATTGGAAGTGAGCTGAAAAAAAACTCTAAAATGGCGGATCCAAGATGGCGGCCATACAAAACTTCAACGGTGTCTATCTCGGAGAGTATAAAAGATGGAAGAGTGGTTATTTGATAGAAAATGATCAGAACCTGAAAGTCCACTTGACGATAGAAAAACCGCGGTCCGCTTGCGGGCCGCGCACCCACGCGCCCTACTAGTAATATATATAGCTGTTCGGGCTGATTGACTGACTCACTGATTGATCACCTCTCCTGTAAAATTTTGTATGAAAAATTTTTTTTTCACCGATGGTTTCTTATAGAAGACAAAAATTCATTCGGAGGAAAATTATGGAGAGAGCTGATGATTGAGGATTTCAGAGACGGGTGAGGAGCACGGCCGGGTTATTAAAGATAGGTGGGGGGTGCTCGAACAAATGTCATTCGAAACCTCATCCAATTGCCAGTAAGTTGAAAAAAATTCCAAAATGGCGGATTCAAGATGGCGGCCATACAAATTTCGTCGGTGTCTATCTCAGAGAGTATAAAAGATGGAAGAGTGGGTTCGTGGCTAAAGATGATCAAGACCCGAAGGTCTACTTGATGAACAGAAAAAAAATCAAGATGGCGGATTATTTTTTCTCCATACAAAATATATGGCGAATATTAAATAGACTAGAAGCTGAGAACTATGCAAGACTTTGATACGGTTCCTTTTCAAAATTTGTTTTTATAAAAGAAATCTCATTCTGACAAATGATGAGATATGATGATCGAGGGTTTCGAAGGTGGGTGAGGAGCACGGCCAGGGTATTGAAGATAGGTGGGAGGTGCTCAAACAAAAATTACTCGAAACCTCATCCAATTGGCAGTGAGCTGAAAAAAAATTCAAAATGGCGGATTCAAGATGGCGGCCAACCCAATTTCATCGGCATCTATCTCGGAGAGTATAAAAGATGGAAGAGTGGTTATTTGATAGTAAATTATCAGGACCTGAAAGTCCACTTGACGATAGAAAAACCGCGGTCCGCTTGCGGGCCGCGCACCCACGCGCCCTACTAGTTTATAATATGTATTGGTAAGAAAGAATAAATACTACGATAATAAAGGCGATCTATTTAAATTTTAGAACACAAAAGCTACTATTGTGATTTAAATACGATAGTTAGATATATTCTCTCCGGGACTTTTTTTGTAGAGAATAATGAGTACTTTAATCATGTAGTACATAATTTTTATGCATCATCAATAGTTTTCTCAGCACACGCCAAATAATGCACTTTATAGGCAAAATTTTGCTACTTTGGGCTACATTATTGCAATTTTCTTAAGGATCTCTAATTTTTTTGAAAATAAATTATAGCCTATGTTACTTCCCGATAACTAACTTTCTATTGGTGAATAAATAGAGCCTATTCGGTACAAACAAAAAACAAACAAACAAAAAAATCTATCCTCTTTATAATATTAATATAGTATAGAAGTATAGATACATAGATAGCTGATAGTTCTCTACTCTATGTAGCAACACTCAAAGAAATAATCACATTAGTGTAATTGCGATGCAAGGCGGAAAGTTTGTCCATTAGGGCATTATTGATGGGTTTTAAATTGCATCGGGTCCGCCGGGAGCGGACCGGCGCGGCCCTTCAGGTTGACGTCGGATGGGGTGACAAGCCTCATATTTTTGATTTCTATGGCTATTGATTCATGCTTATTCGCACTTCGATCGTTTGGATTTCAGATAATACTTTTATAGGTATGTAAAAATTTGCAGATATAATTATTTAAAATGTAAAATATTTACTCGTACCTAGGTACGTATAGAACGCGGATGAAATCACGGTTTCAGTGGAGTTAGGTCTTTTATTAACACTGCGGAACACCTTTGCTTTTCCGGGACAAAAAGTAGCCTATGTCAATCTCCAAGTCTTCAGTTATACTCATGCGAAAACGGCGAACCGTTGCTCTGTTGCTACCTGATTGAAGGACAAACCAACAAACAAACGCTCATTCGCATTTTTACAAGCTTTTATTTAACTTGCAATGTTTGTTTGGGTCAAATCTTGCAAGATGAATTAGACCCACCTCCCGGTTTCTGATCGAGCTAAAATTTTGCATGTGTGTGTTAATCGGATGACAATGCAATATTATTGTGACATGGAGCTGATCTGATGATGGAGACGGAAGATGGCTATCGGAACTCTGCAATAAAACGACGTAACCCCATCGAGTTTGGGCTCGTTTGATTCGTCATAACAAGTACTCTGATCCTAGATGAAATCCAGAGTCTAATGATGTAGCTACTAAAAGCTTGCAATTAAAAATAAAATTTTTAATTTACACTTGTTACAATAGGGAAGTAAGGATGTGAGTACATGTTACTACTCGTACCTGACTAGTGCCTAATAGATAATGTTAATTAGTATTCAGCGTATATTGTTTCAGCGGTGATATCGCGCCAGAAACTGTGCCACGGCTGCAATCACAGCCGTAAGTAGGCCGAGACTGCGTCAATTTCACGCGCACGAGAGCTTTCATTTACTCGTGCAATAAAATAGGTAGTTTTAATATATGTATATTTATTAAATATCGTTTCACGAGCCGATAGCTCAAGAAAAGATTTTTTTTTAAGTTTTTTTTCACAGATTTCAGGTTTCTCATACTTGTTGGAAGGTTATTATGTGACATAATATGATGGAACGCGTTTGCTTAGGAGATGCCTATTCTACTTATTTATTTTGTAAGAGTCATGAAACAGATCAAAATTGTTTAAAAAAAAAGATTTAAAAGTATTTCATAATACTTATCTCCAATGTCTTTGTGATTATATAGTTTACTAAACTGACAAATTGTAAAATTAATTCTGCCTAGGAACCTGATGTTGCAAATACATATAGTACTAGCTGATGCCCGCGACTTCGTCCGCGTGGGATTAGTTTTGAAAATCCCTCGGGAACTCTTAGATTTTCCGGGATAAAAAGTAGCCTATGTCACTCTCCATGTCCTCAACTGCAAAAAAATCACGTCGATCCGTAGCTCTGTTGCGGCGTGATTGAAGGACAAACCAACAAGCACACTTTCGCATTTATAATATTAGTAAGAAGTATGATTGTTTCATAAGTCTTCCACGTAGGTACTACGGCTTCAAGCCAATCTGCGCGCCGAGGGTTAGGAAACAAAATACCCATCATGATATATTATGTCAACCTTGCTTAACCAAAGTAATCGGCCTTATACATACATATACCTTATATAGTAGGTACATAATATTATGGTCCGTCTCAATTAAACCACAAGTTTTTTCATATAGTCTAGGTAAGATATTTAAATATTAAGTTGGATGTTCATAATATTTTCAGGTATGTAGCGCGACGTATGAAATGGATATGTACGCTTACCTACCTGCAGTAATCTCAGTTGAATCTGTGCCAAGCATGTGACTAAACAACCATACAGAGGCTAAGCTTTTAGAGATCCTCCAAAATTTATACCTTTTGTAGTAGGGTGTCAATTGTCATAGGAAAACAATATAAATAAAGCAAAATATTAGTTTTTATCTTTTTTTAATCTTTGATTTTAATACATACTTTCTTTTGCTACCGACTTCGTCCCCGTCGAGTTATATTTTTAAGAATAATTCTTCGGTTTTTCGGGATAAACAGTAGCCTATGTCGCTCTCCAGGTGTTAAACTATACCCCGAAACTTTACGTCAATCCATCGTTCTGTCGCGGCGTGATTGAAGGACTAATAAACCAACAAACCCAATTTCGCGCTTTTAACATTAATATCACACAATGTAATGTTTTAATTTTTTTGATTAGTAAAAAATGTTTTGAAGATACGTTAAATTAACAACACCATGAAGCGTGAACAAAAATACTACGCGCAAACCCTAAGCTTGTGGATCGTAATCCAAGCCAGCGTGAACCGGGATTATCTTCTCGCCACGAGTTTTAGTGAATATAGGCGCATACACAACACACTTAGTAGTAGCACAGTATAACGAAGAGAATCAGTAGTTCGACGCCTTTGATCTCGTCGTAAATGCCGCCAGCGTCTAGACATGCGTCGCGATAGTGTATTTATGGTAGGGTTGTCACAAAGAAACAATTTCTATTAATATTTATAATTTGTACTATATTTCAGATCAACATTACAATAAACAATAATAATTAATCAATAACCAAAAATTAAAAATAAATTAAAATTAAAATATTATTAGTTGAATTAACAACAAATCAGTTTCTTGGCTGGCCACTTCAGCGGTCGTATGCAAATCAATTCCGCCGCATGCAAACATACTTATAAAAATCGGCCAAGTGCGAGTCGGGCCTTTTATCGGTCGGCTCTTTTAGGGTTCCGTTAAAAAAAATTAAATAAAAATATTTCCATGTACCCATGGAAATATTTTAATTTAATTTTTTTAATTTAATTTAATTTTTATTATTTGTTGTTATAGCGGCAATAGAAATACATAATATGTGAAAATTTCATTTGTCTATCTATTAAGGTTTACGAGATACAGCCCGCTGACAGACGGACGGACGGACGGACGGACGGACAGCGTAGGCTTAGTAATAGGGTCCCGTTGGTACCCTTTGGGTACGGAACCCTAAAACCATATTTTAGACTTAAAAGCTATACTTTAAATGATAGTTGTATAGTTAGTTGTACACTTTAGCTGTTGTTAACAGAATCATCAGAATGTTATCAGCCGTTAATTTATGAAACATTATAAATGAGAGATAAATGTCACATAGACAACATGAAACCAAGAATTTTAAGCACCATCAACATGGGGCCGCGACCCATAGTATCGGAGATATTATAAGCTTTCAAAAATCTGATCACGTGGTCACATAGACAAAACGAAAACAAGAAGTTTGAGTACCATCTACATGAGGCCGCACCCCATAGTGTCGGAGATTTAAACTTTCAAAAATCTGATGACGTGGTCACATAGACAACACGAAAAAAAAAGTTTGACTACCATCAACATGTGGCTACACCCCATAGTGTCGGAGATATAAGATTTGAAAAATCTGATCACATGGTCACATAGACAACACGAAAACAAGAAGTTTGAGTAACATCAACATGGGGCCGCGCCCCATAGTGTCGGAGATATAAGCTGTCAAAAAACTGATCACATGGTTACATAAACAACACGAAAACAAGATGTTTGAGTACCATCAGCATGGGGCTGCACCCCATAGTTTCGGAGATATAAGCTTTCGAAAATCTGATCACATGGTCACATAGACAACACGAAAACAAGAAGTTGGAGTACCATCAACATGGGGCCGCCGAACCCGAAGTTTTTAGGGTACCATCTCACAAAATTTCACGCAAATCGGTTTAGAAATCACGGAGATATGCATATCACATGCAGAAAGACACAACTTCGTTTTTGAAAGTCGGTTAAAAAATTAAGTTAGTAAGCCTAAGGTACTTCTTATAACATCAGCTATCTGTCAGTTAAAGTCCGGACAACACCAGTCCAGCTGTTCCCGAGAAAAGTAGGAACAAACAAACAAACAGACAGACAGATAGGCAAAAAGTACCGAACCGAATATAAATTTAGTAAAAAATCTGTTATTTTGACATTACAAACAGATAGCTACTTCAATTTTATTTTTTTATATGTATGTCTGTATAGAGTATAGATATACTCGTAGATTTATAGATAATAGGTAATGAAAAAATTAATTTCAATAAATTAACCGTATAACAAGATTAAATATTTTACGCAAGCGTAATACGACAACCTTTAAATGTAGCTCCCATCTAAGCCGCGCTTACACGGGAGCTTACCTCGCTCCGCACTTACCGCACCCACCGCACGATTGCCCTGTCAAACCGGTTTCGTCGACACTCTGTATGAAACTATACTATCCTTACATACTATCCTTACTCTGTGGTAGTAGTGTACCTACCTATCACAGCACGGTTGTAAGAAGCTTTGTTTCTGTTCGGTTATTTACTCATGTGGTGCCAAGTTCGCAATCATGCCTTATGTAGGCCAAGAGACTGCACCACTTTCACGTGTATTATATTATTTGGAGGAGTAATTTTTAATTTAATTAAAATTACCTAATCCAGTTTTATTTGAAAATTCGATTATCTTTTTTATCTATAACATTTTAAGTATCCACCAGAATAAAAATAGTTTCTGTCAGAGTACAACAGATATTATTTACAATATTTACAGAGTTTTAAAAATAATAGTTAAGGATGATATAGTATAGAATATGCTAAGGAAGTTACCATTTAAGATTTTGAGCATATTTAGTCCTTGGGGTTGCGCAAGTGAGGTTAACTTTCCATCAGAACCTGAATCTTGAGCATTGAGGAACGAACACTTAGGTACTTCTGCAGCCCTCTTGCTATTTACTTTGTGGTATTTGTCAAACCGCTTAAAGTATTTATGTACTTGCAAAAAATTGCGGTAGAGCTGAGCTTAAAATAAAATCAAAGAAAAGTGAGTTTCGATAAAGCAAAAGTCCCTGCTATATATTCCACTTTACGTACGAGTACATGGGAATATATTAAAACATTCCTAGTTCGTGTTCTTACAGGGGTGTCGGCAAAGCCTTTTTTGCAGATATTTGTCGGCAAACCTGTCTCGCCGATCAAACAACATCTCCGATAGAATATTTGCTTACGACGCTCGACATTCTTGTATTATTTTTGGTGAAAATTACAAGCGGACAGCGAATTTTATAGTTAAACTAGCTGACCCGGCGAACTTCGTACCGGCAACTTAAACATCTATAAAATAAAACAAATAAACTACAAATACTACTACAACAACAACTACAACTACTACAACTATAACCAAAAATGCGTTTCGACGGATGGACCACCGACGGAAATTCTTAAGGTCGGTATCAAAGTACCTCCTTTTTACCCAGATGAACCGGGGTTTGCGCAACTGGAAGGCCTATTTGCACTGGCGAATATCACTAGTGACACAACTAAATTTTATTATATTGTCAAAATAAAGAACTTTTTTGAAGATTTTAATAAAAAAATTATTTGTTATATACAATAATAGACATTTAACAATTTTAGAAGAAAAAAATTACAAAAATTATTTTATTGTCTTTATTCGCTATCTGTTTCCAACTTGTACCATAATAAAGATAGGATCGTAGTGTTGAAAATGTTTTCACTTTTCTACGCCGTTGAGCCGGATACCATGAATACATACGGGAAGTTTGAAAGTGGGAATCATCCGGGGCGACTGCATTTTGAAATTTTAACGTCCCGGCTTCAACTTCCGACTCTGCGCGTGATGTTGCTGGAAATGTAGATAAATTTTAAGTTGTATTCATATTCTTGAAGGAAGATTCAACTATGTCTTGAATTACATAGGTGAGTATTTGAATAAACAGCAACTGTTACCTTTTCTACCTATTTTTTTTTACTTCTACCAACATTTTCGCATAAAATACAATACTTTTTGTTTCTTACATTATTTTCGCTTGATATTCATATCTGAAAGCTATGTCTAAGTTTTGTATTATTTTAAGCAAAAACTGCTTAATTTATTAAAAATTAGCTTTTAGGCATAAATTCAAATTGAAAACTATTTATTTCATGTAGGCCAACCTGTGGTTCTTATGATAAGTCAAGACTACCACCGGTTCGGTGGTATATCGTTATTTTTTATTATATTCATTTTGAATAATAATTGTTTTTAATAGTTTTCTGCAACTATTTTATTTCTCAACAACGTATTGGTTTTCATCAGCGTTCATAGGATACTATCTTAAACGCTAATAGATTAGGTAGATTATGGTATGTGTAGGTGATGTGATTCTAAGGAATTTTTATTATGGAAATTGTTTAAATATTAATGGTGTGGTGGTAGCACTGGTGAAATCGAGCATTTATAAAGTATGAATGAATGAGATATATCTACTCAGTGGATAAACCATTGATTTATGCTATCACAATATGTTACTATGTTAATGGCCTATATCATTGTAATGGCGATAGCTGAGTCAGGTTTAAAAGCGGTAATAGCTCTCTAAGTTGCCAAGTAAAGCTTAATTTACGGCTCCATTAACTGCACAATGTAGCTGTACGGGCCACATTGTTGGCACCTCATCGTTTTTGTTACCGCAAAATAACACGAGATAGTGTACTCTGGACCATTAATAACTTGGTTCAAGCTGAAATTATGCTATTAGATAGGCTAATTAGAGCTAGGTAGTGACAATAACGTGCATTATCGTTGGTACCAGGCCACGGTAAATAGGTACGTATCTATTACCTAAATAAAATACAGCTAATTTAAGTTAGGGTGTGTTAAGTTGCGGATTTCACTATCGCAATCTTATAAGCCAGCTGGTTTACCTTCTTCTTCTTTGCGGCTTGATTTATTACCTCAAGTATCTATATTTCCTTTCTATCTTACTTAGTTATTTGTTACTTTTTCCCCTGTGAGGCCTTTGCTTGTTATTTCATCCGCGTGTTTGTTTGTTTGTTATTTAGGATAAAAGTAAGATTGAAGGACAAACCAACAAAAAAACATACTGCCTCATTTATAATATTAAGAATTATTACGAATGCGCTATTCAACCTATGTTTATGAATGAATGTTACCTAACCTATGTTTACGCTTTTAAATACTCTGTTATTTGAATGACGCATAATATAATGTAGACAATAGCTTTTGCACGCAGCTTCGCTCACGTTAAGTTTTATTTTTCAAACCCCTATTTTCTTAGTTATTGAATTTATCTATATACCAAATTTCAGCCCGAAGATCAGTCAGTCATCTTTTCCTCTGATATGTATTTATTTAGATTATAATATATTTTACCAGAGCAACATTTTTATATTAACCTCATTAGGTTTCACAGTCGGTCGCAGTCGCAAAGTAGATAACACTTGAGCAGTCTTGGAACGCATTCAGACTTTAGCAGTTAGATCAGGATCGTCACTGCAAACTTGTTGGACTGAAAATCTTTAAGGGTCGTTAAAAGAGGCGAAGTGGGTTACTTCTCGTTTATCTTACTACTCCGTAGACTACCTATTATAGTGCCTATTCAAAAGAATGTTAATCTTTCTTTCAGAAAATATGCAGTGATAGCCTTAGTGGTTAAGATGTCCTTCTTTTTGGAAAGTTCCTTGGTTCGATCCTATCTCTGAATTTCAGAGTTAAGTATGTGGGTTTTGAGCATTTTATGTCCGTTTACACCAACCATACCTACATCATTCCCTAATTAGAAGTATCTTTAAGTAGGTAGCCCCTAAATTTGTATTTAGGAGCTACCTTCTTAAAGATACTCTACCTCTACTCAATGTCATTTCCACCTTAATTTGTTTCCTAAAGGTTGCTGAAAACTAAATTGATATATAGCGTCATCTAAATTAGCTTAGGTAACCTGTAAAAGTTAGGGATCTATAGTGAAAACGGGCATAAATATCACTTGCTTTAACAGTGAAGGAAAACTGCGCAAGGACACCTGCATGCCAGATAAATCTACATTATATTATTTTCAATAGAGTGTGAAGTTTGCCAATCCGCAATTGGCCAGTGTGGTGGAGATATACTAGGAGCCTGAGTATGAATTAGTGTTTTAGATATATCCGTACAATTTATTGGCAAGGAAATAAAACTAAGTAATTGGTTCGGTCAACTTTTTTTAGTATTAGTGATTAAGTACCTATTCCACTAATAAAAAAGTTTAGAAAACAAAATAAAGTAAAGGGTTTATGTACGACCATCATGCAGAGCGTTGACCAATGGCCATTTGCATGACAGTACATCGTTTGATAAAAAAAAATGTGGTGCAAACTGTAAGGAATTGCGTTTTAATTTAACATTAAAATAATTGAGAATTAACGTGGCAGTGGTCATATCTGTCGCAGAATCATTGGCCAATGGGGCAGACGTGTTCTGGAGTGGAGACCGCGTAACGGCAAGCGCAGTGTAGGATGACCTCCAGCTCGCTGGACCGATGACCTTAAAAAGGTGGCGGGAAGCGGGTGGATGAGAAAAGCAGAGGACCGTGTTTGATGGCGCGCTCTCGGAAAGGCCTATGTCCAGCAGTGGACGAATTCAGGCTGATGGATGGATGGATGAATTGAGAAGCGTCGGTAGTGCATTTAGATACTTTATTTTGGACACTATACTATGTGTCCATGAGCTAATAAGAATGTTCAAAGTCGGGCGATGAACAGAGCTATGCTCGTAGAATCCCTGCGAGATCAGATCAGAAATAAGAGAATCCGCAGGAGAACCAAAGTTAACGAGTTACCGACTTATCTCAGCGAGTCGCGAAGCTGAAGTGGAAGTTCGAAGAAATGTCGGTCGTTGGGATCCCAAGGTGCTGGAGTGGCGACCCCGCACCGTGAAGCGCAGTGTTGGCAGAACCCCCAGTAACTGGATATCAGACGAGTCGCTGGATACAGCAAAATCGAGGCTGTGGAAGTCCTGCATGGACTTTGTTCAAAAGCGGACGTCTGTCATTTGATAAAGAAGAAGATATTATGCATAAACGGCTATTAGGAGAAGGGTGGGGGATAGGAGAATAAAATATAGTTGCGGGTATTAATGAACTACGAGTATGAGAGTACGAATTCACTCTGATAATAAGAATTAGTGTGTATATCATATCAAATAGTTTTAAATATAAGAGATAATATAGGTATTAGTTTTGTTGGACTGAATAGAATTTAAATAGACTAATATTTGACTTCTCCCAACGATTGGACGAATGATTTCAAAGGTTCGTCAAAGAAGTGGGAGGTACCGCCATTTTGTAAATGAAACATATAAAAAGCGAAAAGAAAGACGAAAGGCTCTCAGTTCGGTTATGTCGTGAAAGCGTACGCTAAACTCTGTTGAGTTATCGCGCGAGTGATTTACCTATAATTTATGTTTAAATAAGTTTGCAGAAAAACTAGTGTAATTAGTGTTAATTTGATAATTTGTGATAGATATTTGGTATAGAAATAAAGGCCTGCTTCTGAACAGTAAAGTAGTTCCAATAACTAGTAGATGCTTTCGTGTCTAGGTCGTTGTATTTGATTGAGGGATTGCGATAGCAATCGCACCCTAATCGAATAAATATTGCCAGTACGCTTAGATTAGTGTTATTGATTAATTGATATTTAAATGTTTTTGATAACTACCCTCACGTTCAGATGGTGTTTGTCTGTCGTGTTTGTGGTTAAATTGATTAGATGTGAGGAAAGGGGCCGTTGTGGGGGTGGAGGAGACGGCTATAGGTAGGGTTTTAGCGTTTTAAGAGATGTATTCTCTTAAGGCGTGATTAGTTTTGAGTGATAAGTTCCGCTTCTGAGTCTATGTCCAACAGTCGTTACTACGTTCGGACTAGTGAAGTTCGGTCAATACTCTCAACGTGATCTTTATCTGAGTCCTCGCAGGAGAGAGGTCTTTAGGAAGACTTTGACTCTGATTTTCTACTGCCTCCATAATACCTTTTCTGCGCCTACCTAAATCCCTTGCAGCAGTTGAAGCAGCCCATAGAGATTAAGAAGTATAAACGAAGAAAAAACTCCCCTTCTCTACTTCTATACATTGTACCACAGCATAATCGCCAATATTAACTGAAGTTTCTAGGTTTACGGCTTTATAACGACGCGCTAAGCAGTGAAATATGTGCCAGGGAATGTGTCGCATGATTATTTAATACCAGCAGTAGATTGTAAGAGGTATTTATTACGTAAAGTTTTTCCCTAACTTCGAAATGAGGTTAAAATGTGGAAATATTACGTTAGTTTGTGGAACTAAAAGTGATTTAGGTACTTAAAGACGAATTTAGGTGGGAATAGAGAATATTGCCTCATAGTATACGTACGTTCATGTTATTTTTAGTCATAGTTAGACTGTACGTGCCTTCAAGGCAAGGAGATAAGTTAAGCAGACCGATGTTGTATTTACCTACCCAACTATAATTTTAGGTATCGTAATTTAAATAGTATTATTGTTCAGTAAGGTACTTAGTTGAGTTTGTATATTTTTGTATAAAGTAGGTAACTTTTGCCATTCAAGCCTATGTTCACAAAGTAGCCTAAGCCTATGGGTAGCCTAAGTATGTCACACTCTCTTTAACATTTCTGCGGTGGTGTCGTGTGATGCGGGTTGTTACGTTCCCTCAAATATGGTTGAGCGAAGCAATGGCTGGGTCATGCGTCATGCTCGTGAACGGGTGCCACCAGCGGCAATGGGGCTACTTTCTGTCTCCCCGTCTTAACATGTGTTGAATTATAATTAGATATAATTACGTATGCTTTTGTGGAACTTCCCCTCATTGTGGAAACTCTGCATACATAGCATAATATCTATTAAGTATATTGTAAAAGTATTTTGAAAAGAGCAACTGCCGAGTTTCTTGCTGGTTCTTCTCGGCAGTAACGGCATTCCGAACCAGTGGTAGACTCATTGACGATTCAAAAGTACTTGTAAAAGTTTATTTGAATAAAAAACATTTCTATTCTATTCTAAAGTCCTCAACTACATCCATGCAAAAAATTAAGTTGATACTTTGTTTCGGCGTTTGTCCTTCAGGACAAACCAATAAACCAACAAACCAGTAAACAAAAACAATTTCACATTAATTAAGTATACTTATTAGTAGAAACTAGGATAAAATTGTAACTTATGATTATAATTACGAGTATTTTATCTATGGCAAAGTTTATCCAGTCCACATAAGACTATCATACATTCAGCAACACTAAAGTCTTGCTTATACATCTAAACACAACACCGTGAGTAAATTGAGAGATAAAATTTTGCATCTCCACAATGTTGAACGTTAGTTCACCTCGGCTGAAGTGCATTCGACGATTTCCACTTTATCGCCAATACTTGTATGGTCGGGACGAGCCAAGGTAAACTTATCTCTACAACTTTCAAGTCAACTATCAGACGATGTAGATTAGAACTTGGGCTTGCTTCGGCAACGTTCGGATAACTTTGGATTGTTATAGAAAACAATGCACGAAGAGAAACTAGTGTTTGTTGGTTTTAGACGTAACACTTCTTAATTTTGTTTTAGTTTTAACGATGTTCTTTTTAAACTACGATCTCACCGATTTGATCAATGATTATGCAACCTACTTGTACAATGTTATTACAAGTGGGTTGTGGTGTACGCAGCTATTTTAACTTTTGTAGACCCATAAGAAACAATCTATATAAATAAAAATGAATGTTGGTAAGCGCATAACTCAAGAATGGATGGACCAATTTGGTTAATTTATTTTTTTGTATGTTCCTTAAGTTCCACGGAAGGTTTTAATAAAAAAAAAAACAAAAAACTAAATTCACGCGGACGAAGTCGCCGGCATCAGCTAGTTATGTATAAAAAAAAGCATTTATTACATATATATGTCGTATCTCATTATCATAAATATCTAAGTGGTGCATCGACTTGGTGGGCGTGGATTTAGATTTTTACTCTTTGATTTTCCAGGATAAAAGCTATCCCTTGTTAGTCACTATCAATCACTAGGATGCAAATTATCTCTATGCTTATTTTCGTTTAGATCCTCTCAGTAGTTAAGTCGATTAAAGATGATAACAGATAGACCGTCAGACACACATTTGCGTTATTTATTTATTTATATAAGTTTGAATATGGGTTTAACTTTTCATAGAAAACTCTGTCTCTGAAAATGAAAGTCAATCAAAAACTAAAGTCATTTATTGAAAGTATAGACATTATTCTCAACTATATTTCGATATTTCGAGCATATTCGCTCGAAATATCACCACCATCTCAGAGCTTTTAATAACTCAATCGTAATAAATAGCCTCTCAACAGCCTAACGGTTTAAGGCGTAGACTGAAAACTGAAAGCTCGATGAACTGTTTGATCCAGTTAACACAAGCTTTCCGCTTATTTCGAGATGGAGAGGAGAAATTCAGCTATAATCCTTTTTAAAAACAAAAAAAATACGTGTGGCACTCGGGGACTGCCGCGGTAAAGCTATTGCATAGCATTTTCTAGTCGCACGCAAACACCGTGCCAAAGTCTGCCGAACTGAAACGACGTTAGACGTATCCAGGGGTGTGTTAGGTTTATTTTCGTTACGGTATTTCTTGATTCGGCCGCCGCGCTCAAAGCCCGCGATATAAGCTATGCAATAGCTTAATAAAATAACCTTACAGGCAGGACCTTTGACAGGGAGTTGTACTGTGTTGTAGGTATTTAAGCTTCTTGTACTGCATATTGCATATATTATAGTGCATGTCATGTGTTGCAGATAGAACGTGACGTCTGATCTTTCGTGACGAAATTAGCTCACTGGAGCTATACACAAGACCAAGTTTGGAAATTTAATGTAGTCAGATTGTATAATCGCAGGATTTACGAGTTTGTTATTGTAGTGACGTAGTTTCGAGCGCAGTTTCAGTCTCCTTTGTGCATAAAATGCTAAGCGGGCGAAGTGAGAGAGCCGGTTAACTAGATGCAAATCATTATAAACTCTTACAACAACTCACCCTAGATCAAGCGAATAAAGAACCCTAAGGGTTGATTCACATTAATGTTGAGTCAAATAGCTCATACCCAGGGTTAATACAGAGGCTACATTTCATCCCCGAAAACATAGAGTTCCAGCGGGAATGAAAAAGACTTTAATCCACGAGGACGAAGTCGCGGGCATCATCTAGTCAGAATATTAGGTACAATCACTACATATTATAAAACAAAGTCCCCCGTAGCGTCTGTCTGTGTGTCAGTTCGCGATAAACTTAAAACTACTAAATGGATTTTCAAGCGGTTTTACCCAATAGACAGGGCGACTTATGAGGATGGTTTTAGTATATACATAATTTGTAAAGGTTTTGTGTAAATTGGTTGAATTTTGTGATAACTGCTGAAAATGTCCGAAAAATTCAAGTTGCCTTTCTTCTTTCTTTCTTTCATCGAAGATTTCATCGAAAACGCTGGCTAATCTCTTTGTGATATATGGTGGTGATATGGGGGGATAGATCTATACAGAAGTCTGCGATGGCATAACTATCTATTTTGTAAGGCTAGCTTACTATACCCATTTTAACTTCTAAAAAAATAGTCAAGTGCAATGCGGTAATTGGAAATTCATTTAGACGGTTACAGTACTAATCCTTATCAATTTAAATACGTTTGTTACCATTTCATGCACATTATGATAATCCTTTACATCATATAATATAAATGAATAATATCTTAAGAGTTCTCGCAAAATATAAATGAACGCGCGCGAAAATAAATTCACATATTCGACGCAACAAGCTGATGCGACACTACGACAGAAAAAACAATAATAATATAATTATGTAGGCATAACATTATGTTCTACTACATATGCGAAGCCGAAACGGGTCGCTAGTATATTATTATAATTCTGAAAAAAAAAAACATTTCGATATTCCGTTTAGACGCTTTCCCGCGAAATGCAATCTGATTTAGGTAACCGCTAGCTGTTAGTGACGGCATCGTAATGGGGGGACGGAGGGGGGGGGGAAGTGAGGGGGGAGCGCTGATTGGTGGATCACATGCGAATTTAATTTTGCATTGATGTTTATTGAACAGCGTATGCGGTTGTTGATTGATGAAGCTTATTTTCAATTTATTTATTGACAAATCTAGCAGATTAATAAAATTGTTGTATCTAAATAAACGGCAAATTATGCGTGTTAAGCCACGTGCAGTATAGGGTTCGTTTCGTAGTTCCGTAGGAAAAATGTATTTTTCAACACACTTGCTCGTAAAGTTGCTATTTTTTCTTTGGTCTTACGCCCGGAGTGTGGTTTATTACACACTAGTGCGTTTTACTTTTCATTGCCGCACTAGTGTTTTTCTTATTCCACTTTTTTTTTAATATCCGTAAAGAGGTTGTTACCAAAAGATTTATTATTTTGTTAATAAATAAACTTGTTGTAGTCAAAATCTGATAAGATAAGATTATACTTCATCTAATTATCTATTAAAGCATTTAAAAAATACAATATTTTAAATCATTAATTACCGTAAATTCTTATTAGAAATACCTACATAATTATTTAGTTTAATATATTGTGGCTGAATGGCGGTGTTCGGTGCCTCTGGACTTAACCTGCGCGCGCATTAGTTATTCAACCAAAGATACGGCGCGCGAAAAAATAAACCTCTGCGCCATTTTGTGCAAACATTTGTTCGTTTATAATTTGCTGATTTGTGACTGAAAAATGTCGAGTACAAATGACGAAGTACAGTTAGATTTGGATACGACGTCGCCACCAGATATTATTATTGAGGCACAAAACGCTAGTGACAGTTTGTTGCCATCAAAATCAAGAGAAAAATACATACGGGCTTACGAAAATTTCATGAAATGGAAATGCGACAAAAAAGCCCAGTCGTTCTCGGAGAACGTGTTTTTGGCTTACTTTAATGAGTTAGCCAACAAATATTAATTGTTTTTTTCCTCGCAAGTGTGTTGAAAAACGTCGTATGATACGCGTGTGCTTTGTTCATTACAGTCTTGGCTCTATTACAGCCCTCGCCTTACGGCTCGGGCTGTGCAATACCGCCTCGACTGTAATGACCAACTTCGCGCACTTGTATCATAATGTACTATTTTTACATTTTAAAATAACACTATAAAATTATAATGATTAAAGATGAAACACCTATTATAGATTCAAATTAATGACAAAAACATCACCGGAAATTGTGTAAGGAATTGACTCTTTGAAAAGCTGTAAATTTTCATCGAGTTACACTAGAAACTTGCAATTTTCACAAAACATTGACCTTTGTTGCTTATATTATTGGTTTTTGTGTTTTTTTAAAGTTTTTTATTCGATGACAAGATGGGCCGTAATAATCCCCAGTGTTATTTGTGTTTCATACAAATAAACAAAAGTTAGTACAAAAAAATCGATAAATCTGCTAAAAAAGATTAATAAGTTGATTCGCCTGAATTTCACAATGTCGCATGACTTTTAGTTCAATAAATAGTTCCTTGACATCAAAATAAAACGAGAGCCTTCTTTGTGTGCAGCGTTTCTACAAATTAATTAAATCTTGCTATAAATGCTTTTAACGTTTTCCGGAAAATTTCTTTTTATAAAGTTTTTTAGTTTACTTATAGCTTTTGACTGCGGTTTTTTCGTAATATTTCAAAGTTTCACCTGGTTCCACTCTTTTGATAGATAATTTAACAACTGTCTTTTAAAAAAAATATTTTTAAAAAACCGACTTCAAACGGCCCGCGCCATTACAAAGTAAATAAAATTTATTGTTGATATTTTAAAAACCGCTCGACCGATTTCGACAAAATTTTAATCGGACCATCTGGGAAGTTATACCCTTTGAAACAAAAAAAGAATTTTCCATATTGGTTCAGGCGTCTTCGAGTAATCGGTGAACATACATACAAAAAACATTCCGACGAATTGAGAACCTCCTCCTTTTTTGAAGTCGGTTATCAATTGATAATATAAATAACAACTTGATTCAATACGACACATAATTTCTTTTTCGTGTATCGGTTAGAAGTTTTTGGTTCCAAAACCACCAACGAATGAATCAAAGTTCGTTGGTTTGTATTTCAACCATACCATAAACAGAATGCGTGTAGCCAGGGATGATTTACGGATCTGAGACATGGTCGCTAACTATGGGCCTCATAAGAAGGCTCAGGGTCACCTAGCGGGCGATGGAGAGAGCTATGCTCGAATTTTCCCTGTGAGATCAAATCGGAAATGAAGAGATCCGTAGGAGAACCAAAGTCACCGACATAGCTCAGCGAGTCGCGAAACTGAAGTGGAAATGGGCGGCGCACATAGTTCGAAGAACTGATGGTCGTTGGGGTCCTAAGGTTCTGGGGTGGCGACCCCGCACCGGGAAGCGCAGTGTTGGCAGACTCCCCACTAGGTGGACCAACGACACGCAGGGAGCCGCTGGATTCAGGCGACGCAAGACCAAGGCCTGTGGAAGTCCATGCAAGAGACCTTTGTCCAGCAGTGGACGTTTATCGGTTGACAAAGAAGAAGACGAAGTAGAGGAAACGAAAAGTGACATAGGCTATTTTTATCACGGAAAAATAAAGTGTCCCTACTCGATTTTAACTCCACGCTTAAAGTTAACATGTCAATATGTATTCCAGAATATAAGCAGTATGTGAATGTAAAGAGCCTTTTAATGGGTCTCAATGGCCCATTTAGCGAAACTTTCCTAGGTTTTCTTTACATAAGTACATGAAAATAAAAATACTTTCTCTGTATTTACAAACAATGACGCTATTGAGAGCACTATCTTCAGCGGGTGTAGTTTGGTTTGCTTAGGACCTGTTTGCTTATACACGGTAAACATTCTCACAATATCGAGCGGACATCTTTATGATAATCTCTGATGGAGCGATTATACGAAACAGATATAGGTAGGTACTCGTAGGTACTTAAAACTATTCATACGAATTCATACAAATCCAGTATGTTTTTCAGTACCTATATCATAATATTCAGACAACAATATTACAAAAAAAAAAAATGTAACGATTTTTGAAGTTTAAAACAAGTGTAAATTAAAAAAAAATTAAAATACAAGCTTTTAGAAGTACATCATCATACCCTGGAGATCATATAGGACCAAAGTACTTGTCAAGATGAATCAAACGAGCCCAAACTAGATGGGCTTACGTCGTTTTATTAGAGAGTTTCCTTTAAGCACCTTTCAGCTCCATCTTCAGACCCTGGATATCATCTAGGACCAGAGTACTTGTCAAAACTAATCAAACAAGCCCAAACTTGATGGAGTTACGTCGTTTTATCACAAAATTGCCAAAAACACCTTCCGGCTTCATCATCAGACCCCGAATATCATCTAGAACCGGAGTACTTGTCAAGAAGAATCAAACGAGTCCAAATTGGATGGGGTTACGTCACTTTATTGCAGAGTTCCGATAGCCATTAGTGTTAGCCGACACCCCAGTGGACTGACGATATCAAACGAGTCGCAGGGAACCGCTGGATGCAGGCGGCGCAAAACCGAGGCCTGTGGAAGTCCACGCAAGAGACCTTTGTTCAACAGTGGGCGTCTATTGGTTGATAATAAAGAAGAAGTAAATAAGGTGGTGAAATAAGCCCGTTATACGTCTTATTTTAAACTTGTATAAAATCGTTACCACAAAAGACTATAATTATTAATCAAATTTAATGCGTAACAAACGCACCTAACACCTTCGAGCTCCGAATAGACTAATAATGTACACTATTAAATCATTCGGGGTTATTGAGAGCGGAGCCTAATAATCAAGTTTACTACATAGATTATTATGAACTGAAAATAGACCATAAAATAACATTATCATGAACTCATGAAGATATTAAATCTATATAAATAAAAATGAATGTTGCTAAGCGCATAACTCAAGAATGGATGGACCAATTCGGTTAATTCATTTTTTTGTATGTTCCTGGTCCTGGTTTCCTGGTCTTCAATTTAGTAGTTCAGAAGTTATAGACATCACAATCTTCAGTATAAGGTATGTACGGCTCATCTTAAGCTGGCATGGGTACTTTATCGTATATAGCCATCGTGGATAGCCGTCAGATTTTGCCAAACGATCATAATTATACCTACATACTACATAGTAGGTATGGATGTAATACATCGTATAGACGTAATGTTACAGTGTTTTCCTATGCAATTTAATATTCTAATCATACTAATATTATAAATGCGAAAGTGTGTTTGTTTGTTGGTTTGTCCTTCAATCACGCGGCACCAGACCTACAGATCGACGTGATTTTTTGCATGGGTATAATTGAGGACCTGGAGAGTGATAGACTAATTTTTATCCCGGAAATCAAAGAGATTTTAAAAACTAAATCCACGCGGACGAAGTCGTGGGCATCAGCTAGTTATATTTAAAGTCAAGCTCAGCATGACTAATATTCATTCTTAAACATTCTGAAAATTTTCTAGCCTATAATATTGAACCATGCTAACAAAGTACTGTGAATCTAAGATATAATACGAGTATCTTCATGAAAAACTAATATAGTTTGGTATATAATCTGTATGTAAGTATATTGGTTTCCAGGGTACTATAATAATTTTAGCGTATTGTCCGCTCGAACAACCGATTCGGAAACATACTCGTATATGAAACAAAGCTACAAGCCGAAGCAATTTGCTTTGCACGCGTTCTAGCAGCAATATTGAACTCGATTCGTTTTTTTAAGTAGTCATGTTCAGCCGTGCTCATTGTGTGATAAACTTTTAGCAATACTCTGTATCGACCGAGGACCAGGTGTTTATAACCATTTTCCGCTATAACCACGCTCAGGTTTTGTCGGTGATTGACTGACAAGTTTTAGAAATAACAAAGGGATCATCTACGATGACTTAAGTCGATCCAGGAAGCTTCGAGCACAGAAAAAAAGTGGTACGGGCACAGCTATGGGGCACGCAGTGGCGTTACCTATGCTACTTGTGCCCGTACCTGTACCGTGTTAAGGTAGCGTTAATGTTACTTAATCTGAGGGTGGGATCATTAAGTAGTGTCAATTCCGGTTGTAGATGATGCCACTTCTAGTACGCCGTACTGTACATCGTGTTAGATCTGTCACGGATGGTCGTAGTTTGGGTAATGAATCGTGTTCATGATCGGCATAGGTAGTGCAATTTACCACATCTCAGATGGGCGGATGAAAGAATGTCCATGCAAGACCAAATGCCCAGGATAGAAGGACAGGGATAGAAGGAGGAGGAATAGGCATAGGGGATGCATAGGGAGTGGAAGAAGTCAGAAGAAATAACGAAGATAAGGGCAGCTTACGTCTGATGTTATTTTGGTAATGGTTGTCAACCTCAGTATGTAAAGACTTAAATTATTATTTATTAATAGCCACGCCAGTCTTAAAAAGATGCAATCCGCTTTTGTTTGAGTGTTCTAACTTAAAAGCTTCTAAATGTTTTTCAATTTTCAGTGCGGTTCTCACCGTCATTTAGAAACATTCCTCCGCATTCAACGTGGATTTAGTACACTGGCAATTGCTACAGTTCTTTTATAAAAAAATGCCGCCTCGATTTTTATTATTTTCCTTTAGAATATGTCGATAGCGAAATAAATTGAAATGAAACGTTGAAATGCACAAAAGTTGTCGTCATGGCAAGATTTACACGCCTGTCTGTTGCGGCCTGGATGTTCTATCAATTAAGCCACATACCAATATCCCGATGTTAGTCACGTCACGTCGAAATTTTTCATACCTCCTATGCTGTTTTTAAGCATTTCAGAACATTTAAATTAGACGCATCACGCATGTGCCGTATTTTTTCATATTTCTTGTAATTGGAGCGCTCATGATTATAATTTATTAATTAAGTAGGCTAGATAGTAAAATACTATGACATTTTTTGTTAAATTAATTTAATGTAATATCGATTAATTTAAATCGTATAATATTGTATTATTAATTATTGTTAATATTGTAAATTACATTCGTAAGAGCTCACACAAGGCTAAACCGAAAAATAAAAATATTGAATTGAATTGAAGTCGCTTTAATACATAAACGAAGCATCTATCTAGGGAAACATATGTATACACCCTGAGGATGCTACATTTATTTCTGTCAAGAAAGTGCTGCTTTCCCAAAGAGGGTTGACGTCAGGCAGGCGGCCGGTCGTAAAATTTCATGCCTTCACTTACAACATGGCTTACAAGACATGTTGTGCCAACCCCAAATAGCGTGGGACAATGACAAGGAGAAGTTGATGATGATGAAAGTGCTGCTGTGCCTGGCGGCAACGAGTATTGGCGAGGAAACCTAAGATACTATTAGATCGGTGACGGTGAACGTGTTACAGGGATTCTAGCTGCGCTTGCATCACCATTTCAGCACCTTGAGCCCCAAATGTCCATTGGTTCACCGAGCCATTTATCAAAAAAAAAAAAACAAAATTCAAAATTATTTATTTCACGTAGGCCAACCTGTGGCTCTTATGAAACGTCATGAATCTACCTCCGGTTCGGAAAGCGGGTTTTGCTGAGAAGAGCCAGCAAGAAACTCAGCAGTTGCTCTTTTCAAAATAATCATTTTACAATATTATTATGAAGCTATTACATTGTAACAAGTTTTATAAACTATCTTGTGGGCAGCTGGATGTCAAGCCGATTTAACCCATGCAACTTGGTTAGAATAAAAAATAATATTTCCACATTGGGGAAGTTCCAAAAAAAAACGTAGTACAATTCAATTCAATTCAGTTCATGTTATGACATCCCACTTGTAAGTAACGATTAGCAAATCTGAGTGCGGAAGTAAGATTGAGATCTATAGAGCATTCTCTGACTTAGTTCGGACTAAAGATCGAGTTTATATGGGCACAAAATATTTCCTGACAAAAATCTGTCTCGTACTTTATAGCCACAGTGTTAATATATGCATAATATTTAAATACGCTACTTTGCAAGAATTTTAAATATTTAAAATAGGTTGCGTATATTGCTTTCGAAATACACAAACGCTTAAGTACTTAAGCCTGACTATACATATGCATTTATTAAAAGCACACATGGTCTGCGAAATATGAAACAGTCTGAATATTGTTCCAATAAAGTAGGCAAAGCAAATTGCTCGGTACGTGGTATCATTTATTTAACACAACAAATATAAGCGGTGGTATAGCCAGATATTTTTTATATTTATTAGGACAACTAAAAATTTTTAGTATTCTAATATTAGGTACTTAGAAACTACACAAACACACAAAATTAAATGTACAACTTACCTAATTGAAGAAGTCACATGGGCTAAAAATTATATAAAAATAAATGAATTAAGTACCAGTTAACAATGATTTCAAATCTAGGTCTTTTTGTTTAAAATTACTACGGGGCCCTTAAAATGAGCGGTTTCCCGCGATTTCGCTTGGTGAAGTCGATTCACTCACACACATCTGTAGCATTTTGCAGATACCGACAGATAAGAACCATCAACTTTTTCATTGGGACCTGTAAGCTTTATTTCATTTTATTACACTTCCGAAACCGGTCACCCATCCAGATACCAACTTTTGTCAGCGTTGCTTAACTAGCTGATATGTGCTCTCGCAACTAAGCCATGCCAAACTCGAAGACAGGTTACTTTAGGACCTAATTTATTGTGAAATATTTCACCAGGATATCATTATAAAAAATCTCCATACCTAACCGTTTAGGCGCCAAGCATATCTACGAAAATCCGTTTATTTGGTCAAGTAATCCCATCCGGAGCGAAGTACCGCTGGTAACAGGAGATTTACGACTCGAACCGCCAATATTTACTCAGGCCTGGCGAAATATGAGATAATGTATTTGGATTGCAATATTAGTTGAGTCGGAGAGCGGTGAGGGTCCCTATACTTTTTGTTAATGTCTCGTACTTTATAGCCACAGTGTTAATATATGCATAATATTTAAATACGCTACTTTGCAAGAATTTTAAATATTTAAAATAGGTTGCGTATATTGCTTTCGAAATACACAAACGCTTAAGTACTTAAGCCTGACTATACATATGCATTTATTAAAAGCACACATGGTCTGCGAAATATGAAACAGTCTGAATATTGTTCCAATAAAGTAGGCAAAGCAAATTGCTCGGTACGTGGTATCATTTATTTAACACAACAAATATAAGCGGTGGTATAGCCAGA
Organism: Oeneis ivallda; assembly: GCA_029955525.1. Lineage (NCBI taxonomy): Eukaryota > Metazoa > Arthropoda > Insecta > Lepidoptera > Nymphalidae > Oeneis > Oeneis ivallda. The sequence goes on from JARPMR010000003.1 coordinate 24,280,531, forward strand.
TATTTTTTATATTTATTAGGACAACTAAAAATTTTTAGTATTCTAATATTAGGTACTTAGAAACTACACAAACACACAAAATTAAATGTACAACTTACCTAATTGAAGAAGTCACATGGGCTAAAAATTATATAAAAATAAATGAATTAAGTACCAGTTAACAATGATTTCAAATCTAGGTCTTTTTGTTTAAAATTACTACGGGGCCCTTAAAATGAGCGGTTTCCCGCGATTTCGCTTGGTGAAGTCGATTCACTCACACACATCTGTAGCATTTTGCAGATACCGACAGATAAGAACCATCAACTTTTTCATTGGGACCTGTAAGCTTTATTTCATTTTATTACACTTCCGAAACCGGTCACCCATCCAGATACCAACTTTTGTCAGCGTTGCTTAACTAGCTGATATGTGCTCTCGCAACTAAGCCATGCCAAACTCGAAGACAGGTTACTTTAGGACCTAATTTATTGTGAAATATTTCACCAGGATATCATTATAAAAAATCTCCATACCTAACCGTTTAGGCGCCAAGCATATCTACGAAAATCCGTTTATTTGGTCAAGTAATCCCATCCGGAGCGAAGTACCGCTGGTAACAGGAGATTTACGACTCGAACCGCCAATATTTACTCAGGCCTGGCGAAATATGAGATAATGTATTTGGATTGCAATATTAGTTGAGTCGGAGAGCGGTGAGGGTCCCTATACTTTTTGTTAAACTGTTCAAATCTGGATTTGCGGATGAAAAACATAATATGGGAAAGCTCACAGTACCTAATTGTCTGTTCCACCATGTTCATATAACGTTTAACCGACGAAATTTTGACATTCTGATTTTCAATAAAAAAATTAAAAACGTTAAACTTATCCCATCATCTTCACCATCGTTGAATAAAGCGTCAAATCGATTCGTTGAATAAACGATTTTCGGTGATGGTGAAATTGTATTATAATTATTATAAAAAAAAGCCGGCCAAGTGCGAGTCGGACTCGCGCACCGAGGGTTCCATACTCCAAAGTAAAAGTAAAACGATAATATTATATTAATTTGCTTATTTATCGTTAACTTTGTTTGTAGAGGTTTATTGTTAATATAAAAAAAAACTATGCTAGTTGGTTTTATTTTTCCTGTAAAATATACATAAACCTCTATTGACCATAATTATTTCAGATTTTTCGATTGGTAAACTTCGGAGATAAGGGGGGGAACGGTATTTTTTTCGACATTTTGGCCGATTAGTCAGAAACTATTATATCTAGAAATAAATAAATAACTGGTTTAGAATGCACAAGCAAAGGCCTTTCATATGATACCCCACTCGGTATAATTATCTTACATTGAAATTTCAAACCCCTGATATTCCCCCTTTTTTAATTAAACTAAAATAATTTTCGCGTTGATTTTATTTTTCCTGTAAAATATACATAAACTTCTATTGACCATATTTCAGATTTTTCGATTGGTAAACTTCGGAGATAAGGGGGGGGGGAACGGTATTTTTTTCGACATTTTGGCCGATTACTCAAAAACTATTATATATAGAAATAAATAAAAAACTGTTTTAGAATGCACAAGTAAAGGCCTTTCATATGATACCCCACTTGATATAGTTATTTTACTTTGAAATTTCAAACCCCCGATTTTCCCCCTTTTTTTAATAAAACTAAAAATAATTTTCGATTTTTCTTTATTCCAATGATGTTGGACCACTAATTATACACAACTATGCCAAATTTCATGTCGATAGCTTTAATAGTTACTGAAATAATCGACTGTGACAGACGGACGGACAGACGGACGGAGAAAGTCTCACCATAAGGGTTCCATTTTTACCATTTTGGTATGGAACCCTAAAAAGAAACATTTTAAGATAAGACTTGCAGTTTAATAAATTGGAATGCCATTTATGATTTTAGTGACTATATAAGTGCAATCATATCCCAGTTTTGATTCTGTCAATAATTTCTAAATCAACCCATGTTTATTCTTGAAGACTTGTTACCAGGCCCTATTTGATATTAGTTATAAGCTTTTTTATTTTCACTCTCAACTTTGCAATTTATTAAGTCTGGAGAGAGTGTTTTTTGATGTTCAATTAATTGCAATGTTTTGAAAGTGAAAACTCTGTAAAGTATTGTCTGCAGTTCATGAAGTAAGGTTTCATAAATAACAATTTTTTTCTTGAATTACACGCAAACTGGAAAAGTAAGTATGAGTGAAAAGAGGGTGCATCAAAAGGGGCCCAGACTTCTAGCACAGATGTACCACTAACATACCGATTATGGTTATCTATGGATTGAATCATACATGATAGTTATTCCATCATCCTTAATCAACCCATCGCCGGACCCCAAGAACTAATGGGCATGAGTCCCTTCTGAGAAAGAAACGGAAACATTTTTCTTTCTGAGAAGGTGGTTGTGTATAAAAGAGAAATATTTTATACACAACCACGCTGGCCAAATGAGGATTGAACGACTTCACACACCTTTGAGGAGATTATGGAGAACTTAGGCATGCAGGATTCTTCCAAGAATGTTTTCCATTTCCAAAAAATAATCAAGTATTATCGTTCTTTAATTCTTTAACGAACTTTTACTTAAGTTTATTTTTGTCTCTGTCCAAGCTAATCTTTGGGACGGCTTGCGCTTGCTTGAGTTTTATTTAATTCTTGGGAAATATTTCACCAGCAATCAAATAAATATACTTACCTGAATATTTTAAGCAATAACATTATTCTTTACAATCGGTAATACGTAGAAAATTAGAGACCCCTTGAATTGCAGGAAAACTGTGTTAAAAATTGAAAGGCTTTCCTCGATGGAGTCTATAGGGAATTAATTGAGTTTGCCTCAAGGGAGCGACTCTTCTGTTTTGCATGAGACCCATTCGCGCATTGCTAATAAAATTATCGTGTCTTTTATGAGACGGTACGGTAAATAATACTATCAAACAAGACAGTGTTAAGTGACATCTGTGTAGCGGTAAAGATCCCTACTGACAATATAAATGCAAAAGTCTGTTTACGTAGGTAGCCCCTAAAAACAATCCCTTGCCCAATTTTATTTCCATCCTTAGGTGTTCCCTGGAAGTTTGTGAAAACGAAATTGACAGAAAAAACTTACATAGCTTAGGTAGCCTGTAGGGAACGTTGATGAAAACGGGCATGATTCTTTTATCAAGCAGCAATGAAGCACGATAGACGTGATTTTTTGTTATTTACACCTGGAGAGTAATATAAGCTAATTTTGACGTCAACAAACCAAGAGTTTCCTGCCCGGCCAAAGAGGTGGGTTTCATCATAATTCATAATTCATTTATTGTCCAGAGTATGGTATATTATAATTTATAATATAGTTACACATTATAGATGTTACATTAACATAGTAGGTAAGCAAGTATCTGCATGTTCTACCGTTGCCGGTGTACAATATTATAGTATTTCATTATTCATTATATCATCGTCTTACGTTTAAATTTTTACGGGTTAGGTTAGGTTCACGTCACTTCAAAAATATTTAATTATTTGTTTATTAACTAGCTGATGCTCGCGACTTCGTCCGCATGGATTTAGTTTTTAAAAATCCCGTGGGAACTCTTTCTTTATCCGAGATAAAAAGTAGCTCTCCCGGTCTGAGGAACCACTACTACATCCATTACTATACCCATGCAAAAAATCGCATCAATCCGGCAATCAATGTTCTGTTGCGACGTGATTGAAGGACAAACCAACAAACAAACACACTTTCGCATTTATAATATCAGTAATTCATAATTGTCAAATTTTTTACAACCAAAGACAAAATTACGTTTAGCTGTCATTTACGTTTTGTTATTCCACTGTCATTTGCGTTTTGTTATTCCATGTCAGATGCGTTTTTGTTATACCACGTTTTATAGTGACTTGACGGAAACGCGGTCGAACGGGATAAAAATTATCCTATGTCCGTCTCCTGGTTCTAAGCTACCTCTCCACCAATTTTCAGCCAAATCGGTTCATCCGTTCTTGAGTTATAAATAGTGTAACTAACACCACTTTCTTTTATATATATTTATTAATTTATTAATTTATTAATATGTAACAATTTATTTACTTTTTGATAACTTTTACTTTTTGATGTTTAAGATTTGAAAATAAATTGATAAGCATAGATCTAGGATTGAAAGTCGCTTCGCAAAGCGACTAAGCTACCAATCCTAAATGTAAGATGTTAAAAAACGTATTGATGGGTGTTGTGTATATTTGCATATACACTTTTAATTTATTTTACGGTTACGTAGGCATTCTTTTGTAGGAAAACAAAACTATTTTCTTTCTTCAACCTCATGCATCAAACAAGTTTTCCTGGAACGTTTACTTGTTTCGAATGTATAAGTAATCGAAAGAATGTACAAGCCCGGCTCTGATGAATCAACTGCCTTGATAAAACAGAAGTATACCTTTACACTAGTTACTCGTTACCTTAATGTATTGTGGTTAAGGTAACTAAACCACAATACATATATGTATTGTGGTTAAGGTAACTACCTATACTTAAGTCCAGATGTACGTCAGGCATTTAAAGCCAAGTTAAAGTTTAAGTTACAGACCACCAAGCAAAGTGACAAGCAGTGTGGTAGGTATAGAGTTAAAATCATTGTTTGATAAAAAGTTTAAGAACCCTAGAGGAACCTAATAGGACTCTACGAAAATTGACTTTTGCAACATACCTACTTTAGCTATTCTCTGACAAGCAAGTTTAACATAAACTGCTACTACTATTACATACTTGCAGCCTAACGAGTAACTTGGCTTCGATCACAGAAAAAAACATTGGCTCTTAGAATTTAAAGCAAGAAAAATAGTATAAGGACGAAAGATCGAGATTATCGACACACGATATTTTCTTAAGTATATGATACTTGTAGCTTATTTTTGAAAAATTCTTTTCGCAGCTCGTTAAAACAATGTAGGCAAGATGTGTTTTTGAGGAAATAAAGTTGTCATCATATTATTGACATTGATTCCAAATGAGGTTTATGTAACGAACTTTACTTACAAATAAACCAAGAACTAATACTAACTGTTACCGCTTGTGGTGAATGTATAAATAATTAAGCAAGGAGCAATGACAATGATGGATGGATCTGTTGCATAAACAAGAATGTACATTGTAATTCCGTTTTTTTTCCTATTTTCCTCCTAGGTAGTCTTTATATTGGCTTAATAATTTTTATTATTCGTTACAAGATTTAGGACATCCAAAAACCTGAATAGATTTAACCACTAGATTTAAGATTTAATAAAACACTTAGTTGACACACTATAAATAAAAGTCAAACTGTGAATACTGTTTTGTTGGATATAAATTAGTTTGTTAATATTACTGTAAACATATTAAAAATAAATAAATAAATAACTATTCAAATTATGTGCCTCACCCAATTTCACTTCAGTTCCTAAAACATAACTCAATTAGAACTATTGACGTGATAACGTCTTATAAATCGATGAACACCGGCTGCACGAACGAAAAAGCGTCACGTTCCGCCTGAGCCTAAGCGTGCAAGCGAGAGCGCGGACCAAGCGATAGAGAGGCACGATCGGCCCAAGCGTTGGCTTGTGACACATTTATTCATCAATGTTTCTTTATGACGCTATCACGTAAAACTATCGTCCGTAAACCAACTTTACAGACAACCAATTTTTTTTATTATCATAAAGTTATAGTAGGTTTTCGTGCCTACCAATAAAATAAAATATATTCTCACTAAAATCCCTTTGAAATTAAACTGTTGGTCACTTCTAACATTTAGAAAAGGAAAAGATAGAATTATTATACTAATTAAATACCTAAAAAAAGGAGTCTTTCTTTGAAATATGAGTAGGACCGCGACCGTTAATACTACTATTTAAATAAAATTTTCAAAACGTTTCTCATTCAAAACAACTCTACTATAAATGCTGTCTTATTTTCATGTCTTTCACTAGTATTTCTATTTGCAGTTTCAAACATACCTACTTGCATTTCATATTGAATTTAAGTTTCACAGACATAATTACTAGCATATTTCGTATTATGTATTCGCTGCCATATTCGCTACGGATGCACCTACGCTCGAAAGCGCGCTCTAACGGAAAATTGTAGAAACTCACGCGGCCGTAGAGTATGCATGCACGTCGCGTCCTCGCAAAGTTTTCGCTTGCTTATTTTTTTTTTATGTTTTGAAAAAGGAACGTCTATTGAATAATGAAGCTGTGACGCCTGAGTTTCGAGCTCCAGTGCTTGCGAAATTTTTGAATTTCGAACACAAATTGTTTTATTGTTCACTTGCTTTCAAATACACCATTATGACTTTTTTAAATGTTACTGCAGAAATTATTATCTCCTCCCTGAAATTCTATGGTCTCATGAAATATTTGGAAACTTTGAATAGTCTTATTACGCTCTCTTTAACATTTCCGTGGTGGTGTCGTGTGATGCGGGTTGTTACGTTCCCTTAAATATGGTTGAGCGAAGCAATGGCTGGGTCATGCGTCATGCTCGTGAATGGGTTCCACCGGCGGGAATGGGGCTACTTTCTGTCTGCCCGTCTTAACATATGTTGAATTATAATTAGATATAATTAGGAATGTTTTTGTGGAACTTTGTTGTGGAATTTTGTGGAACTTTCCCTCATTGTGGAAACACTATACATAGCATAATAGCTATTATATTGTAAACTTGTTTTGAAAAGAGCTACTGCCGAGTTTCTTGCTGGTTCTTCTCGGCAGGAACGGCATTCCGAACCAGTGGTAGACTCATCGAAGATTCAAAAGCACTTGTAAAAAAGTTCATTTGAATAAAAAACATTTCTATTCTATTTTTTAAGAAATGTTTTTGTATACTGTATTATTATAAAAAAAAAAACAAGTAATGATGTCGAACTTTAGGTACGCTCCAAAAAATGGCAGGAAATGTTGCTTTCCTTAACTGCACCAACTAAGAATTTTTAGGTTATTAGATAAATGTTTTTAGTTTTAAAAGTCTAAAAAGTTTTAAATAATGAGTGAATCTAGTGACGAAGGTAGAGTTACGGTAAAGGAGCGAGTTTTTAATGTTGACTAATTGTAATTATCCAATGTCTCTTGTCCTTAAAGTCCAAGTTAGAGTCATAAAAAAAAAACCTATACAAATATAGAAAATTTCATGACTGCAATGGTTCATACTTATATTTCATAGTTCGGAGAGGGCTGGGGTTAACTGCGCATGTCAGCAACTAACTTGTTGGCTCAGTGTTTCCGAACGGCGGCGACGGCAGTGCGGCGCGGTCGGACGCCTGACGCGCGCTTCACGTTCGAAATTCGAACGCTTCCGAATTCGATTTCCGCGTTCCAAGATTTTGTTGGTTTCTATTTTTTTACTTTTATATATTTACTTATTGAGTTTATTTTTTTTTAGAATTCTTAACAAATATTTAAGCTTTACTTTTGTTGTTTTTATTTTATTGCATGAGTTACACTTTCGTTAGCTCCTGTTTTCTTTTTTGTTTTTGTTTAAATACTTAAATAAAAAAAATGGGTACTACATAGCTCGTTGCAGAGTGCACGGTGTGAAAATGTATTCAACAGTGAAACTGAAATAATCGAACAGTGTATAATGGCGTCCAAAAGGCTCGTTATCGCTTGGGCGGTCTGGCTCGCGTTGCCCCTGGCAACGGGCCATCTCAACGTGCTTATCAGCCAGGCAGAAGTTATGAAATTGCTAGGTAAGTTTTTTTACCAATTAAGTACCTTTTTTGACTAAACTAGCGGCACGCTATGAAGGCCGGTTTGACGTTTGTCCGCTCATGAAGTTCCGTATTAATTGATAACGACTTTGAAGGAAATAATTGTATTACTTTATTGACGATAGTGATGTGCAGAGATTCATAAATTTTATCGAATGTAGTTTTAGGTTTAGGACTCAAAATTTATTTATTAAATTGATTTCTAAAATGTATACAAGTGTAGAAAAATCAGTTTGCACCATTTAAGGGGTGAATGTACTTGTGAATATGAACAATTTTCACTATGTGGACAAACCTCTGAAATCGCAAAAAAATATCAGCTGTTTCATACAAAAGGTAAAATTTTTATTTTTATATGATATATACCACAACTCGGCATTTGGTTTTCTAAATTGAAAATTTTTAAAAATGGAATCTAATACGATCGTCACATAGGATCGCTGGCTAGCACAACTACTACCTCCGGCAAACTCGCGTCAATGCTCAATGCAAAACAAAGCAGTTTCGAATTGACGTTGCTTCGAAAAGTATAAACTGTCAGTGCAATGCGATTGTGATATAGTTTTGACCTGGCTTTGGATTTCAAATATTGATACTGCATTACTGTTGACCCTTGCTCGTTAATTTGGACTCTGTTCAAGCCCTTTGTTGTGGATTTCGTCGATATGACCGAACGTACGCAGAGAACTGTTCTAAATAGTCAGACACGTGAGTTCGTGATACGCCTTCGTAACTATTTCGATCGTGAAGCTCAAAATGGAGGGCCAATTTTACCTATAACGTCAGTGGTTGAACGCGTAGCTGATGCGCTTAATATTGGACAACGAACTGTTAGACGGATAACTAAAAAAAAATATGGCGAGACTGGCACAGAAGAAAATAAACTTCACACACCAAAAAAGAGAAAACGAGCAAAACCAGTCGTAGGCATCGATAGCTTTGATGCCGATGCTATCCGAAGACATGTTTACGGCTACTATTTACAGAAGGAGTATCCAACAAGAAAAAAGTTGGTGCATTCACTGAAGGAAGCTGGATTATTCTTCGGTGGGGAAAGTTCTTTAACGAAGATTTTGAAGACCATTGGATTTCGATACAAAAAATGTAACAAACGCAAAATATTGATGGAAAGATTTGATATAGCGATGGCAAGGTATACTTTTTTACGGCAAGTGAAAGAAATCAAAAATTGGCAAAATGTTGTGTTCTTGGATGAAACATGGCTTAATGCTAACCATACTGTAGGCCGTTCTTGGAACGATGACACAGCAGCATCTACTTCCAAAGTTCCTGTAGGAAAAGGATCGCGACTTATAATTTGTCACGCCGGAACCATCAACGGGTTTGTCGAAGGTTCTCTCATGGCTTTTGCGTCAAAAACCACTGGAGACTATCATGAAGACATGAATGGAGAAAAGTTTACTGAATGGTTTACCTCAATGTTGTGTAGCCTCCCTGAACCATCTATTATAATTATGGACAACGCCCCATACCACTCGATGCAAATTGACAAGCCACCTGCCCAATCCCAAAAGAAAGCTGATATCGTCGCATGGCTTCGTAAAAATGGCGTAGATGCAAACATGAATATGTTAAAAGCGGAATTAGTACGTCTTTTAAAAGAAAACAAACCAACCAAGATCCGATACGTCATTGACGAAATAGCATTAGAACATGGGCACAGAGTTATACGGTTACCGCCTTACCATTGTGAGTATAATGCGATTGAGTTGGTGTGGGCTCAAATTAAGGGATATGCTGCAAGACACAATACAGAACCCCCATTTACCACAAAAAAAATGCTAAAATTATTAGAAGAAGCTTGTGAACATGTGACTAAAGGAGACTGGGAAAAGGTTGTGAATAGAACTGTTAAATTAATAAGGGAAGATTATGAAAGAGATGTGAAAATAGATAATATTATAGAAAACGAACATATAATTATTAATGTAGGTGATGATAGCAGTGACGACAGTGAAAATAGTAGTATGGACGAATCTGATTAATTATGGCCTTTTGTGGCACCTTTTTTGGTATCTTTTGTATTCATATGTTTCTTGTGTGCATATAAAGTATGTATATTCATTTTCATTCAAATATTCAGTTCGTTCAAATAAATTAAATAAACATATACATTTTTGTTTTATTAAACCTATTTAATCAGGTACAAAAACAAAACTTAATTGTTTTTTGTTCGAGAATAAATTGACATTCCACATCACTATTGTAATGTGTCAAACCGGCCATCATAGCGTGCCGCTAGTGTACGCTTATTGAATTGGATACAGTTCATTTTTTTTATCGAGTTCTTTTACAATTTTTTATTTATATTATTATTTATATTTAGTTATCATCAGCAACCCATTAACGGCTCACTACTGAGCGCAGGTCTCGTCTCAGAGCAGGGATATAGGCCATTGTCCACCACGCTGCTGGCCCAATGCAAATTGGTAGACTTCAAACACCTTTGAGAACATTATGAAGAACTCTCAGGTGTGCAGGTTTCCTCACGATGTTTTCCTTCACCGCTCAAGATTGTGATATTTAATTTCTTAAACGCACTTAACTAAGAAAAGCCAGTGGAACCCGGGATCGAACCTGCGACCCCCGAATAAGAGACCGCAGTGATAACCACTAGGCTATTACTGCTACCTATTTAGTTTATACTAACGGTTAATTAATATTTATAACGACTAGCGGTCAGCTCCGGCTTTGCACGGGTGCAATTTACATATATTAAAGAATTGAGATTTTCATACAAAAATAGCATCCCCGATTTTTTAGGTAGATTTTTCAAAAACTGTAGTTAGTCGGTTTGTCCATCAATCACGCAGCAAAGGAGCAACGGACCGAAGAGAGTTCTTGAATGAGTATACGGATCTCCTCATTTTTGATTCGTTCCCACAGGGACACTCCGAGCATAGGCTCTCTTCATCGCCCACTGATACTACATTATACCAACTTTAAAATAACTAGTGGTTCGCCCCGAACTGAGACCTCGCGGTAACGGTATCCCATGATTATTCATTCAATCGATACATGATAACCAAAACTGACATTATTATTATGCCCGTTTTCACCAAACATACCTAAATCATCCCCTAAGTAGGAGTCTCTTAACGTAGGTAGCTCCTAAATACAATCCTAAGTCCTAACATCCGTCCCAATATCCTTTTAGGTGTCCCGTACAGGATCGTGATAAATAAGTTGACAGAAAACATCAATCACCTAACTTATAGGTAGCCCGTAAAGGTTAGGGAACGTTAGTGAAAACATTGAATTAGGTACTAACGAGTGAAACCGGGTTACGGGCATCTGTACAAATCGTCATCTATCGACGCGAATAGAAAATATACAATATTTAACTAAAATTTAACTAAAAAATAATTTTAATTGAATAATATGGTACAAAAAAAATTACAATACAATTATTGTATTATAATAAGTAACTAAATAATAATGGTCGACGCAAAACTGTTTTGGGATAGGTCGTTAGTCGTAACTCGTAGTTCCATGGGAATAGTTACTGACTGCGCCATCTATTAGCATTATTGTGAAGCTATGTTGATGCTATATGAATTACTGATGTACATTAAAAATTAAATAATCTCGTTTCTTTATAATATTCATATAATTTTAGTATTTGTTGTTCAAGTACAGGATATAAGTGACCTAAAAACATAAAATCAGTTTGAAAATCCATAGCGGATTTTCTTAGGGAGCGTCTTCAAGCGAGCGTATAAAATCGCCACTTTGAAAGCCCCCCATTTCGTCAATTTTAAGGGAAAAATTAAAAAAAAAATATTTTTGTACTCAGTTCAAAATTATCTTTAAAATGATACGTAACAATTTTATGTCACGCGATATTTTTTTTTTTACTTCGCATTCGCTTCTATGAGAGCCCCCCTGAAATAAAGATTTTTATAACTTTTTAAGCCATTTTCGGCTGGAGGCCATCGGTTTACATATTATATCTAAATTTGAAGTAATTACGTTCAGTAATTCAAAAGTTATAAGGCTCTGACAGACGGACGGACGGACGGACGGACGGACGGACAAGTGCAAATCGCTCTAGTTAACTCAAAGACCTTCGCTTCGCTCGGTCGAAAACACAAATATTAGCAACAACGTCATAAAGGGAAGTGCTTTCGAATATAATTTTCGTACGTATGCCGGTAAAAATCATATAAACGTCACAAGTTCGAGAGTTATTTTCAGAGGACTGGCCCGCTCGGGAGAAACTGGCTATGAATATAAAGAAACTGTATCTAAGGAAAACGGGTAGCTACATCTTTTGGTCATAAACGTATTATTACTGACCGTATTTTTAGGCGACTACGGCAAAGTCAAAAAGATGGGTTAGGTTGGGTTAGCAGTCTATGTAGTATGTATATGTATGTGTCTATTTACGTATGATCCACTGTAGCGCCTAAGCTACTGAATCGATTTTGATGAACCCGGACTATAAACGAATCAATCGATATCTCAATTTTCACTCAATAAACTAATGAAAATGGGCCTTTCAAATAAGTTGCCCGACTGGAAAAAGAAAGGTCGATGGTTAAAACACCACCCTTTGCAACACCATCCTTTACAATATTTGAAGTACGCACTCCTTAACAAAGCTTTACGCCTAGTTGAAGGAGAAACATTAGTCATGTTCAACATGGCTGATATTCAGCCAATGAAAAGAAAACTACACAGTCGAGTCGTAGTTACAGTAAAAATAAAAAATACAATTATATTTTTTTTGTTAAAGTTCCACTATGACGTCATTTTACGCTTAGTTGGAGGGGAAACATTAGTCATGTTCAACATAGCTGAATATTTCAAATGCTGAAAAAAAATGTTCAAGTTGATTTATAAATAAATGTCTGAAGAAAGTTTTGATATGCTAGGTCCATAAGAAAAACATAAGTAAAAGTGCATGAAAAATTAAAAATAGCCCTTATTTTCTTTGACGTAAGCTTTAAGCGGTTTGTCCACAACAAATCAACAATTTATTTACACATGTCCAATATCTTTGACACTATCAAAACACTAGCACAAAGACTTGACACTCCGTGTGACGTCATCCCCCGAAGATCAAAAAATGTAATTATCTACCCCCGATCTACCCTCAACCATTTATATTTGTTCTACAAATTCGAAGTATTTCCTATACGCAATTGACATTATTTCCACTGCTGCACGATACGTCATTATGCATTATGCTGTGAGTACAAAATACCTCCTTTATATGAAACTTTAAAGGAAGACATATTGCATTACGAAATTAATAATTTATTTAGTTTATTTAGATATTAGCGTGTAAGTTTATCTTATTATACTCGTAATTGCAACACCTCCTACGTCTTCTAATTCAATTCTATTTCTTTTTTCCATAAGGTTGTCTAGAAGAGATCGCTTTTTAGCGATAAGACCGCCTTGTTGTGCGTAAAATATTCTTGCTTTTGTTAAACACTCTTTTGTGTGCAATAAAGTATATTTAAATACATTAATTAATTAGGTAAGCATATCATCGGTATATGAGAGCCAATCCATTGAGAAAGTAGGATGAACAATTTCTGAATTTTATGTTATATTTTTACATAAGCATAAATTTTAATGCCATCCAGCAATACATACAAGAATATAATATTTAAAAAATTAATAAATAATTACCACTATATTAATATAGAATATAATATTATTTTATCAAAGATTCTTTCTGGTGCTGGGTGGCCGGTATTTTGACAACAAAAGGTTACCTTACCGTTAAATTAAATAAACATAAAAAATTAATTAAATAAGTTTATTTAAATCCCTTTTTTTTTAAATAGTGAAAATGGACCACAATACGATGGCAAAATATTCGCACGTCTAAGGAATTGCAAGTGTCCGTCTTTCTGATATATTTTATTCGAGCCGTTACGTGGAATGAAAACGTATACCCGCCCAGTACCAGTGGTTTATTACTTTAGGGAGCCTGTGACATGGAATCGGGATCTTATTAGAGTTATAGGACCCGTTTGCCACTGCAATGCATACACAACCTAACAAGCTGTCGAGATAAATGAGATGGAATAATATGACTGGTATGAAAAAATAGCTAGTTGATCTACGGAGTTGAACCGAATGAAGTAGAAAATTTTCACCTCGTGGTCTCTACCGTTATATGTCAATAATATAAATGTAACTAGCTTTTGCCCGCTGCTTCCCTGAGGTTGAATTTTCAAAAATCCGTCTACGTCATAATAGCAATGTGAACCCTATGCCTTTCAGCCAGATCCGCCAAGTTTGAGTTTGAGCTGTGCGTTCATAGATCAGTTAATTTTTTTTTGTTATTGAATAATAAAAATTTAAAAACTAATTACAAACAATTTCCATCCTCATGAAACTTGAGTGTTTATGTGAGGATGGAGAGTACGCTTATTCTTAAAATAATCTTCTATCTTCTATATATATATAAAAGAAAGTGGTGTTAGTTACACTATTTATAACTCAAGAACGGCTGAACCGATTTGGCTGAAAATTGGTGGGGAGGTAGCTTAGAACCAGAGGACGGACATAGGATACTTTTTAATATTATAAATGCGAAAGTGTGTTTGTATGTTGGTTTGTTTTTCAATCAAGTAGCAAAAAAGCTACGGATTAACGTGATTTTTTGCATGGGTATAGTTGAGAACCTGGAGGGTGACAAAGGCTAAATTTTATCCGGGAAAATCAAAGAGTTCCCGCGGGATTTTAAAAATGAAATCCACACGGACGAAGTCGCTGGCATCAGCTAGTAATTATATATAATAGGTTACCTATGAAATTGCCGTTTTGTATGCAATAAGTGAAAGTACTTATTTTTTCAAACTTTTTTATTTCTGTTATTCGAAGTAATCACCCATGCAATCGACGCATCTTTGCCAACGCATTGGCAGTTTATTGATGCCCTTCTTGTAAAAATCAGCTGGACGGGAGGCAACAAACTCTTCAAAGGCATTTTGTACTGCCTCTCGGGAATTGAATTTTTTACCCAATAAAAAGTTGTCTAAATTTTGGAAAAAGTAATAGTCGGTAGGTGCAAGGTCTGGTGAGTATGGCGGATGAGGGAGAGCTTCCAACCCCAGCTCTTGCAGCTTGGAGACTGTCTGTTGCGCAGTATGGGGTCGCGCGTTGTCGTGAAGGAGCAGTGGGGACGACCGATTGACCAAAGCTGGTTGCAGATGTGCAAGCTTCTCCATCATTCTCTCCAGTTCTTCACAGTACACTCATCTGCATTAATGCTCATGCCGTTTTGTAAAAAGCTGTGGTGAATCACACCCGCAATAGACCACCAAACAGTGACCATCACCTTTTTAGGGGTCATTTCTGAACCAGGGTCTAACCAACTTGCTGAGCGCTTTCGATTGTCGAACAGAATCCATTTTTCGTCGCACGTAACAATTCGTTTCAAAATTCCTTCATTTCTTTGCCTGTTGAGCAGCGCAAGGCAGGTCTCGACGCGTACGTTGCGCTGGCGATCGTTAAGGTCGTGGGGCACCCATCTATCAAGCTTTTTTACCTTGCCAATTTGTCGCAAATGGATCAATATTGTTTTGATGCTTACATCAAAAGCTGCTGCTAGCTCAGCTGTAGATTGAGTTTCGTCAGCTTCCACAATCGCCTTTAATTCATTATTGTTAACCAAAGTCTCCGGACGACCACGAGCTTCATTTTTCAAGTCAAAATTTCCAGAACGGAACCGGGAATACCAATAACGGGTTGTGCGATCGTTTGTACAGTTCTCTCCGTAAACGTTTTTGATGTTACGGGCCGTTTGTGTCGCGTTGGTGCCACGACGGAACTCATATTCCATAATTACACGAATTTTTAAAGTATCCATTATGACGAAAAATGTTCAAATGTGAAAATACAACGCTAATCAAAAAACAAAAGACTGAGTTTGTAAATACAATGTCATGGTTTTAAAGCAAAATTAATTTGAATTTAGAATACAGAGGCAATTTCATAGGTAAAGACCTACAATAATAATATATCATTACGTTGCAATCATACTCAGTCAATCAGTCACCTTTTCCTTCAACATTGAAGCATGAAAAATACTCGTAGGCCGCATCAATAAAGTATTAATAACTAGATGATGCCCGCGACTGCGTCCGCGTGGATTAAGGTTTTCAAACCCCGCGGGAACTTTTTAATTTTCCGAGATAAAATGTAACCTATGTGTTAATCCTGGATATAAGTTATCTCCATTCTGAATTTCAGCCAAATCGGTTCATTCGTTGAGGCGCCAAGAATAGAATAGAATAGAAATATTTTTTATTCAAATAAACTTTTTACAAGTGCTTTTGAATCGTCTGGCTCTACCACTGGTTCGGAATGCCCTTCCTGCCGAGAAGAACCAGCAAGAAACTCGGCGGTAAAGGAGTAACAAACATCCATTTATCCTCACAAACTTTCGCATTTTCACAAACATCTATTATATGAGTAGGATAGTAGGATAGGATAGAGACAGGATATGTATAGGATAAAGAAAAGCATGAGTCACGACCAATACTTAAAGTAAGAACACAATTTTTATTGATTTTGTTCTCCGATAAGACTTTCTTCACAGTCTGGCCACGTCATTACATCAGCCCAACAAGTGGTTCATATATCCAGCTAGGAACTGACCCACAAATTACTTCTTTTACTGGAAATACGTAATTCAATACTTAGTTCACAGCTGGCTAATAGCTTTATGACCATTATATACCGAAACGGAAATTGTGATTATAGCTTACGTCAAATAAACCAGCTATGGTTAACTTTTAACGACTAACTTGATTAATATACACACATCAAAAGTGTCTAGGGATCAACATATATTTTTGCAATAACTTTTCTCCTGATTGATATTAATTAAAATTTTCTTTTAGGATTCATCAAATAAAGTGTTTTCGTTTGTCACAGTAACGATAAACCAAGTCACCTTTGCATTAATAAAGAAATTTGCCATTTTCCTAATAAAGGGATTTTTGACATTTGAACCACTAACATTAAAGTTCGAAAAAAAGACTGAAATAACAGTTTTCTTTAAAATTTTATTGGGTAACTTAAACAATTAATAATCCGTGTTTCTACCGCGAACACTAACAACACAAGAACATCGGTTTGGCATACTCAAAATGAGTTCATCCAAATCACGCTGTGGAATGGTCGCCCATGTTCGTTGCAACAACACTCAAGCGTGTTTATTCACTGCCAAAAGGAGTCCCTTTACCTTGACTCCAACTTTCCAAAGTGTGTCCATACCGATTAGTGACCATATTGAGCTCCTGGGCATAGACATCTCGCCCAACCTCAATTTCGGGAAATGCATCGAGTCAAAGGCAAAAACAGCAGCCAAAAACCTTGGTATCCTGAACAAGGTGAAGCGGTGCTTCACGCCTGAGCAGCGCCTGACTCTCTATCAGGCTCAGGTGCGCTCGGCCATGGAGTACTGCTGCCACCTATGGGATGGCTCTGCCAAGTACCAACTCGATGCATTAGACTCAGTAGATCGCCGTGCCCGCCGAATTATGTCACTAACGCAGGCAAAAATGCTCAGTCTGCAGCACCGTCGCAATGTTGCCTGTCTATCGGTCTTCTATCGGATATACTTTGGAGAGTGCGCTCAAGAACTTCACAACCTTGTGCCCCCTTCACCGTTTTACCACAGAACTTCGAGAAATCGTGAGCGTTGGCATCCTTACGTGGTTGAAATCCAACCTGCTCGCACGAAACGCTTCTGTTCAACGTTTCTGAATCGAACCGCTAAGGTGTGGAACGCACTTCCAACTTCTGTGTTTCCGGCCACGTATAACCTCAGTACCTTCAAGGCAAGAGTGAATAGGCATTTTCTAGGCAAGCGCGCTCCAACCTAGACCTCATCAGTGCTGTCCAGCATTGATTGTCGTCAAGCGCAAGCCTATCCCGCAATAAAAAAAAAAAAAAAAAAAACAACAACAAAAAAAGGTCTTCTTGCCACTGGATACCCTCCATATTCGGCAGAGCTCTTCTCTGTAGCATATCCCATGCATGCTCAATCGGGTTCAAGTCTGGCGACTGAGCAGGCCAGGGCAGGACATTGATGTTAGCTGCGGCGAGAGTCTGTCTTACAACTCTTGCGGTGTGCGGTCGTGCATTATCATGCATTAACTGAAATAAGGGACCGATTTGCACTTGTAGAGGAACGATGACGTCTGATACAATCGTCTCAGCATAAATTTGAGCGTTGAGGTTGCCTCTGATCCAAATCAACTCAGTTCTTCCGCCGATCCAAATACCCGCCCATACCATGATGGTTCCACCACTATAAGGATGGACTTCCTGGCAGGATTTTAATCGCTGTTGGCGTCCAGGGGTTCTCCAGTGTCGTATACGTCTTGTATCCGGTCTCATACCAAAACGAGACTCATCAGAAAAGCACACGAAACGCCATTGTTCTTCTGCCCAATTTCTGTGTTCAAGAGCCCATTGATATCGAATCCTACGATTGTGCATTGCTATAGGTGGTACCCGTAGCGGTCTTCGGGAATGAAGGTTCACTTCATGCAAGTGGTTTCTGACTGTTTGGTCGCTAATTAAGTTCCCTGAAGAGTGATGAAGCCTCACGGCTAACATCATGGCGGTTATTGTTGGAGCTCTTCGAGTTAAGATTTGAATGTATCGGTCTTGTCTCCGTGTGGTGCAGCGATACCGTCCTCCATGGCGCTCAGCCACGGTACCAGTGCTTCGGTAACGTGTCCAAAGTCGACTGATAACACTCTGACTTGTATTCAGAGCTAAAGCCACAGTACGTTGCCGGGAACCAGCTTCTATCATTCCCACGGCTCTGAGCATTTCTTCCCTGCTTAAATGACGTCGCCGCTCCATAATAACGTTGGTTTTAATCAGTAGTAGGGAAACAGTAGCACTAATAATGTCTTCAATGCGTTGTATGTTTTTATAGGGAAAATATTGACAGCTGATTTTCATCTTTTACTCGAATTTGATTGACAGTTCCTGATTCAAATTATGAAATGCACCAAAAAGGATCCATATAAATTTATAAAATCATAAATTTATTACAAAGCCACATCTCAATCTCAAGAAATCCGCATAAAAATGCTTGATCCCTAGACACTTTTGATGTGTGTAAATAGCCTCAGCACAGTATGGAGCGTGTTATGTTGGCTGGTTAGTTTGGTAGAATTAGTAACTTGAAGTGAAAAAAAAAATAGCCTCAATAGCCTAACGGTTAAAGGTGCGAACTGAAACCTGAAAAGTCGACGGTTCGATCCCGTCAGTTGTAACTTGCACTCTTAGCTTGCACTATTGAAGTTCCCACTCCTAAAACAAGCTTTCCTCTCATTTGAAGGCGAATAGAAGAATATTAGTCGTGTTCAGTTTTGTTAATAGCTACTAAGTATCATGGTTCATGTCTTTCGTAGTACCGATGGCCAATTGATAATATTATGTGTAACAAAGCAGAGAGAGCGTACCGGGAAATGCAACATGGGACGATCTCCGGCCTGCTGGACCGACAACCTTAAGAAGGTAACAGGAAGGGGCTGGATGAGTAAAACCTAGAACCCTGTGTGACGCCTGAACTCTGGTAATGAAATGTAGTGGTAATGTGTAGAAACTGTTTGTTGTCCACCTATTATTATTCCCTTAGACTAAATATGAGTACATTTAAAAAAGGCATTTAAGAAAAGGAGAATAATATATTATGATTACATAATATATTATTCTCCTTTTCTTAAATGCCATCGGAAAGGTCTATGTTTAGCTTACGACATTATGGTAGAGAAGTTATGGCAATAGATCAACCATTTGAGATTTCAGTCCACAGTTACAAAACTGTGAAAAGCTTAAAGATTTCCTTCTCACTGGCGTTAGACTTATGAACGTCTTCGGTGGTAGACCATTTCTTCTCAGATATTATTTAAAAATAGTTTTAAGACACAACCATAAAAGTCATTAAAGTTAGGCCATCCATTCTGAACGCTATGTTAAGAAGAAAATCATCAATAGGTACCCACCTCATGGTGAATGGACGGATAAAATAGGTGGATCGAAAGTCAACAATCTTCATTGAATTAAAAAAGCTTCTTTTTATTATTATACTTTTTGTTTAAGCTTACACCCACCCACGTTGGGTGTCAACCCCTTCTAAGTTCCCAATACACCTCTATAGTTTATAGTTTAACACTCGAAACTTCTTATCGACTATAAAGTTTAACTATAAAGAGTTGAACTGTCTAGAAAAGGTCTTCACAGACAAGATGCAAGATAATAGACATCATAGAAAAAAAAACAACTTTATCTTTTTCAAGAACAATGAGCGCTTAATAGGAGTTATGATGAAATGACTTAATGAAATATTAACATTTTCTTTTTATTCGTTCATTTTTCTTTAGAAAATTTTGTATAAAACACCAATTTGTTTTTTCAAAGTGTATTTTTTATATTTTATGTTGTAATTTTTCTTTGTTCATCGTCTCGTTCTATCACCGGGCCACTTGTGGGCAAGGGTATCCTCTCAGAATGAGAAGGGCTGTAGTCACGCTGGCCAAATTCAGATTGGCAGACTTCACAGGCCTTTGAGGACATTATGGAAAAGTCTCAGGCGCGTAGGTTCCCTCACGAAGTTACTCATCTTCTAAATATATAAAAGGAAAAGGTGACTGACTGACTAAGTGATCTATCAGCGCACGGCTCAAACCACTGGACGGATCGGGCTAAAAAGAATACAGATAACTATTATATCGTCGGCATCCGCTTAGAAAGGATTTTTAAAAATTCAACCCCTAAGGGGTGTAAAATAGGGGTTAGGAAAAATCGAACTTAACGCAAGCGAAAGCCGCGGGAAAAAAGCTAGTGTTAATACATTATTTTCATTCATTGCTTAAAACAAAAAACTCCGAGAAGTAGTACATTCCCGAGATAATGGCCGAAGGATGTTTGTTACTCGGGATTAAAAGATAATTCAGTTTAGAAACATCATAGTAGGAGTAGGTGCATTAGTAATAAAAGTTACTTTGAAAGCCCAGCTTTCTTGCTCGTTAACTACCTTAGTTACAAGAATCAACTAGATATACTAGAGTGTGTTAAAAATATCCACTGATGACTACTTCGTAGCTTTTAAATCATAAAAACCAACAACTGTCACAACATGAGATGCTACAAATCACTATACTAATGAACTTAACCGGAGTCAAACCAATTTGTATCGACTACGCACGCACTCGATAACACGTCGCTATGAATTAAGCTGGGCGCACATTGACTACTATAGCCCAAGTCTCTAGCCGCTTCAACCGAAATAAGCGTCTAAAAAGTGGTTCAAACGCTCTAGAACTGATGCTCGAGTCACTATTAGTCGTTAGCTATTGAAATCTTTATGATACTCTAAAACTCTGCCGCTTCATTTACTCGACAAAGCGACAGCTACAAATGTGCGCCCAGCCTTACAACTGTTTCGGATACATATCAATCTGTCGAACTGGGTATCCAATTAAAAAGCAACGTAAAACGTGCTAAATTGACGGGTATTATTCAAATTCTCATGTGTCAGTTAATATTAGTGTAAACTGTCACATATTATGACGTAGAGTGTTTTATAATAAGTAAATCTCAATATATGTGTTTTTTGTTTTTTTTGTGTGGGGATTTTGGAATGCAACTCCACAGATTTTAGTTATTAAAACTTTACTATTCTTATCTTTACTAATATATTATTATAGTATTATTATAAATGCGAAAGTGTGTTTGTTAGTTTGATATTTTGCTCTTCAGTTACGCTGCAGAAGAGCTATGGATTGACGTGTTTTTTGTATAAATACAATAACTAGGTATATTGTGGTTTTTTTTCGCATGGATAGTGATATGGGCTATGTTTTGTCCCGAAAAAACAAAGGATCCCGCAATAATTTATGAATCAAGATATTATGGATATTATTTTATTTTGTTGCATTAAATTTTTACATCGAAGCCTGATCTGGAACTATTTATGTTTTGGTATACGCGAAATTATTTTTTGAATTTTACATCACTTTTTTTAATGCTTAATTTATTTAACTCATAAATATAATGCAATGAAAACAACTATAAGTGAAGTAGTACTGGAATAGAAAATTTTGCTCCAAGCTAAAGTTAATTAATTCACGTGAAAATAAAAATCCTCCGAAAAAAAATGTTTCACCACAAAAAAGCCACAGGCTGTCACAACATGAGACCCAACAAATCGGAATAGTTAATGAAGTCGGGCAGAGTCAAACCAATTTGTATCGACTACGCAGTACGCACCCGCTCCGTCATACGTTGTGATGAATTACGGGTCCGTATACGCTGCAATCTGTCAACCCGGTGTCCAATTAAAAGGCAACGTAAAACGTGCTAAATTGTTGGACATTATTAAAATTCCTGTGTCAGTTACCGAACGCTGGTGGGGTATGTAAGGAAAGTGCGATGTGGAGCGAAGTACGAGTATTTCAAATAGTTATCTACTGAACGAATTTTCAAGCGTTTCTCTATTTGTTTCGCATAAATTATTATCCTTCCTAATTACTATCCTTAAGTACTCTGTGCTAAAAGTGTAAATGCGACAGTATATGTATATTATACATAGATTTAGGATTGGTAGCTTAGGTACGAAGCGACTGCCAATCTTAAATCTATGATATTTTAGACCTATTTGTTGGTCTAACTTTTAATTAGGTACTTAGCAACGGAGTAAGGCACTGACGTGATTTTTACATGTGCATAGCTGTTGAGGACTTGAAGAGTGACATAGGCTACTTTTTATCCCAGAGAAAAGGGTTCCCTGCAGGCCTAGCATACACGGGCGAGAAAATTTTGTCTACTCCTCTTCTAGTATTATCTCTAACTAACATGGTTGCACACTATGGTTCGTCTCGTTACGTTAAATGTATAGTTAAAATATTTTCTCTATTTTTCTGTACGAACTCTAACATGATGAGTGGCGACGTGATTTTCTCGAATTTTGAGGTTTTAAGAGTAAACGAGAAATCAGTCCACATCGACAATATCTCTCTCTCTCTTAGCGAGATATCACTTCGACGTGCATGCTAGGCCTGCTGAGGATTTTTAAAATACTTCACTCTACGTGAACAACGCAGTCAAATTTGCAGGAAATAGCTAGTCCCTACTCATGTGAAGCTTTAATAGTGCTTAGGTGGTTAACTGCTTAGGTGCGGACTGAAAACGTGTGCTGAAAACTGAAAGGTCGAAGGTTCTATCCCCACCCGTTACACTATTGTCGTACCCACTCCTAATATTAGATTTCCGCTTATTAGGAGGGGAGAGGAGAATATTAGTCATGTTCAGCTTGGGTAATACTCATTCTTAACAAAATATAAGTCACGATCAAAGGTTAGTTATTATGACATTGTACCTATGTATTGTCACTACTAACTAAAAAAAAAAGATACTGGCCGAATTGAGAACCTCCTCCTTTTTGGCGTCGGTTAAAGAGCTGTAAATATTTTGTAAGGAAAGCTGGAAATATTTTCCCCTAATCGTAGCAACTCTACTTCGTTGGTATATAGTTACGTATTTTTCAAGTAGTTTTTTTTTTAATTTGGTAAATCCAACACCTCTACTTAATTATTTGATATGACAAAATATAAATCATTCTTACGACAAAACAACAGTTGGATATGTCAAAAATAATAGACTGAAGTGACATCTGCCGGGGTTGGGGGAACTAATGGCAATTCAAACATCAATTCGGGGGTAGTCTTATCGCGAGCCGCCAGCGACATGGGGGCGAAATTTACCCCCTTGTAGTTGCATACATGGGATTTTGTTTGCTGCATCTAATTCCCCTGATTAAGACATCGGGAGGAGGTAAGCTACTGTTACATTCTTCAAATGAAGATTTCGAAGATTTGAATCGCGCCTGGTCTAAGACGAGCCTACGACATACACAGCCGGATATGCTTTTTATTATATATCACAATCTCAAAAGACCGCTAAGGTATTTGACTCGCTGAAGCAGTTCAATGAAATGGCTATTAGGTACTGAGGTAATATTTATTAACATCGATAAGAATAAGACGATGATGATTTAAGTTTTAATTTTATTTATTACATCCGAAACGTGGAAAAATCGCTTAGATTTCCGTCCAAACAATCGACGCCATGGTAATAGAAAACCATTATAACAGCAATCCTCCATTTATTATTCGTACAATAATTCAAATATAAAGTCATGGCAACGCATTAATCAGCAAAAGGATATAATGTATCCCAATAGTCCTTCGTTAGCAAAAATGGCGTCAAAATACACGCGCACAAAATAGCCCGTGAAATATATGGATGCATTTATCGCGCTTATCATTTTTGGAGCGTACACCTTGCCCATTGGGGCTCGTTTGATTTGACAACACGAATTATCCGATGTTTATTGGTTGTTCTTTAAACATAATATGCAACAATACTCGTAAAAAATCCGACGCGTCACGTAGGTATACCTGCGATTTTTATAATTAACTAGCTGATGCCTGTGACTTCATTCCCGAGAAAACTGTTTTCCGAGAATCGAGATTAACAGTATCAATTAACCATCTTCAGGAATTTAAGATACTAATAATAATAATAATAACCTGGCAACCCTGAATGTCAGCATACATCATATTTTTTCACCGTTACATTTTTGCCGAAATAAATATTATAAAACCGATCTCAACAGAATTTTCGATTTAATTCAATAAATTTACCATAGTAAAAACTAATTAGAACAACAAACCATGAAAGAACAAACAAAGAAAATCAAATCAATCCGAAATATAACTGACACAACCTGTCAATAGAGACCTGATAAAATACAAAAGAAATTAGAAGAATTAATAATGTAGAATGCTGACACGATCCAGAGCACGGAACGCACAAACACCACCCCCGGACTCGTCGCTCAGTTCCGCCTCGCAGCCACACGGAATCACGCCCAATGCTGCAGTTGCGTCGAGTTCGAGCGACGAGTTTTTCTCCCCGCCGACGTCGCCACCACCAGTACATCGTCGTGGGAGAGGCCGGCCGCCGACTTGCTTGGGATCCCGAGGCCCACCGGCTTCTGAAAGGGTCCCCGCTTCCGGCGGTAGTGTGTCGCGCATGAGGTGGACAACATCCATTAATGAAAATGTCATGCGCGCATACTTAGGGGCTACTGAGGGTGGAACCAACATGACCGCGTACCGTGCTAGGATGCATGCTTTGTTTCAGGTCCTTGAACCAGCTCTCAATGTGTCGGCTCAGCGACTGTCGGACCAGGTGCGGGTTATTCAGCGTAATCACATGCTGGATAACGCCGTGCTTGATCGGCTTCGCTCTGAACTGCAATGTAACCGCGCTACCCCCTCCTCACCGCAAACTCCAGCACAATCGCAAACTGCTCATGCGATTTCGCTGCAGCCCACTCAGGCTGGTGAGGGACAGGATAGCGGGGCTGCACATGTAAGTACCCAGTGTAGTGAACAATTGAGGAGTGCTTTGGAGAGTGCTATTCGGGAATATAGATCTTCACCACCCGAGTTTAGACCGCGATTACCTCGGTTGCCCATGAAAAATAAGAACAAAGCGCTAATGGGTGCCCTGGATTCACTGCTGCCGAGTTATTTTGACAGCAGCGAAGACCTTTCCGACACACATTCGATTCTGTACTGCGCGGCTGTTGCGGCATGTCGTGTTGCTAATGTAAAGTTTATTAATAATGATACAGCAACACGACCGAAGCCTGCCGCACCAGCCTGGCAGTGCAGGATCGAACGTCGTATTGATGGGGCTAGGGCACTCATTGGCAAACTACTCTGCTTCAGGGAGGGCAACACTCGCCCTAGAGTCATGCGCTTTGTGAGGCGCGCTTTCTTGGGGACTGATATCAGCCCTCAAGATTATATGGCGCGCGTCACTGAGCGCATTGACTTCCTGAAACAGAAGGTCTCGGCATGGGCTAGCCGTATTCGCAGATACAAGTGCCGGGTCGAGAGATATACCCTGAATCGCACTTTCCAAAGCGATCAGAGGCGGGTATACCGAAGTTGGGAACACCCTGACCAAGGTGTCACCGATGCGCGCCTACCGGATGATGAAGCCATGACCTCATTCTGGCGCAACATCTGGTCGGCGCCTGTCGCTCACACTGAGGGTGGTTGGACGTGGGATGTAGAAAGAGCGTGCGATCAAATTCCAGAAATGGACCTAGTTACTATCACCCCTGAAGACGTGGTCACTGCAGCCCGTCCCCTGCCCAATTGGAAATCCCCTGGGCCGGACGGGCTGCACAACTTTTGGATAAAGTGGCTACGCAGCTCGCACGCTCGTTTGGCATCCCAATTCCAATCATCTCTAGAGTCAGAGTCGCTACCCCAGTTTCTGACAACAGGTATTACCCTCCTGCTCCATAAGTCAGGTAGTACCACGGAGCCCAAAAATTATAGGCCGATTACGTGCCTACCAACATTGTATAAACTTCTTACATCCATTCTGAGAACGAAAATTAACGATCACATCGATACAAAATCCATCATGTCTATTTCTCAGAACGGATGTAGGAATGGCTCCCGTGGTACTAAGGAGCTTCTCCTCATTGATATGGCCATTTGTCAACAGGTTCGGCGCTCCCGAAGGGATCTGTCGACATGTTGGATAGACTATAAGAAGGCCTACGACTCTGTGCCCCATACATGGCTCATGAAGGTGCTGGAACTGTACAAAGTAAACACAGTACTACGCGCCTTCCTACAGACGTGTATGGGGCAGTGGAGGACAGTCCTTCACTATCCAGGGTGTCGCCGGACCCTGGGGAGCGCGGAACCTATAAGGATTGAGCGAGGCATATTCCAGGGCGATAGCCTCAGTCCTTTGTGGTTTTGCCTGGCTCTGAATCCTCTGAGTACTCTCTTGGAGAATTCAGGGCTAGGTTACCGGTTGAGGAGAGATGGTCAGGTTATATCACACCTCCTTTACATGGATGACCTAAAACTCATTGCCCCCAACAAATCACATCTACTAGAGTTACTAAAGGTAACTAAAGCCTTTAGTGATTCCATTAGGATGGAATTTGGTGTGGACAAATGTGCGGTCATGCATGTAAAGCGAGGGAGGATTGTGGAATCTGAGGGGGTTGAGCTTTCGGATTCCATATACCTCAGATCGCTCTCCCCAACTGAAACCTACAAATACCTGGGCATGGCGGAGGCGTTAGGTATCAGAGAGGCCGACATGAGGCAGTCGGTGAGGGAGCGTTTCCTTGGCCGCCTGAAGAAAGTGCTGAAAAGCCTTTTGTCGGCGGCAATAAGGTGCGCGCCTTCAACGGTTGGGTCATGCCGGTCTTGATGTATTCCTTCGGCATACTCAGGTGGACTCAGACTGAGCTTGACGCCCTGGACAGACAAGTTCGTGCACTGCTGACCACATATCGGATGCATCACCCGCGCTCCTCGGTGATGAGGCTGTACATCCCGCGGAAGTGTGGGGGAAGAGGCCTTTTGAATGCCAAAACCCTCCACAACCGCGAGGTGTGCAGTCTCAGGGAGTACTTTCTCCACGCCGAGACGGAGATGCACCGCGATGTGGTCGCAGTGGACAGGGGTCTGACGCCGCTCTCCTTGGCTAAAGAGAACTGGCGCATACCTGTGGTGCTCAGTACCAATGACCGCAGGGTTGTATGGCAAGGTAAGGAGCTTCACGGACGCTTTGATCGGGCCCTCCATGGGCCTGATGTTGATTTTGAAGCGTCCGTGGCCTGGCTGCGCTTTGGTGACCTCTTTGGGGAAACCGAAGGGTTTGTGTGTGCAATTATGGACGAGGTCATGATGACGAACAATTACAGAAAATACATAGTGAAGGATGGAACGGTAGACATATGTCGGGCATGTCGCCGTCCTGGAGAAACTATCCGTCACATTGTCTCTGGTTGTTCTCATCTGGCTAACGGCGAATACTTACACAGACATAACCAAGTGGCCAGGATTATCCACCAGCAACTTGCCTTGAAATACAATCTTGTGGAATCGGAGGTACCGTACTACAAGTATGTGCCCGACCCAGTTCTTGAAAATGGTCATATCACACTGTACTGGGATCGATCTATCATTACAGACAGGACTATTGTAGCCAATAAGCCTGACATAGTGGTGATAGATCGATCAGAGCGCCGTGCAATGATTGTTGATGTTGCTGTCCCGCATGACGAGAACCTCGTGAAAGCCGAGAAAGAGAAACTCACCAAGTATCTCGACTTGGCGCACGAGGTTGTCGCCATGTGGAATGTAGACTCAGCAATCATTGTACCGATAGTCGTCACCGCTAATGGTCTTATAGCCAAGAGCCTCGACCAACATCTTTCGAGGCTCTCGTTGGGTAGCTGGGTCAAGGGCCAGATCCAGAAAGCTGTACTCCTGGACACGGCTCGCATCGTCAGGAGGTTCCTCTCTCTGGGGCCCTGACCGCCGGTTGCTTGGACCCTGTTCCCGAGGCCGGTGGACCGCTATTCTTATATTTTTAAATGTTTTTTTTTATAATCAAATATTTAAAAATGTAAATTATATGATATAAATGAAATAAATGAAATAATAATAATAATAACCGCCGTGTGGCACCGGCAGAATAGAATGTTGCCACCCCTTCCTATCCCATGGGTGTCGTAAGAGGCGACTAAGGGAATTGGGGAACCAAATGACATCTAGGTTCCCCCAAACCGAGCGAGCTGGCTCTAAAACAGCCTCCTTGGGGACCTGAGTGGACCCCGAGTGAAGTAACTGCCACTCACCCCCCACCCCCCCTTTTATGATGATGGACAGAAATGAGAATGCGCGAACAAGGCCGCTGCCTGGGGGGCGCCAGGGCGCGTCTGGGACTGGCGCTGGACGTGACAGCATGCGGACCGCCAGTCACACCAGCCGGCCGCCACTACCACCTCGGCGGCCGGCCAATCCATCATCCCCACCAGAGGGCTTGGCACCGACAGGGTCCTCAAGGACCCAATCTTCGGAGCCCGCCGCTGGTGGAGTGCGCCGCATGAGATGGACATCTCAAATGAACAAGAACGTCATGCGTGCGTACTACAGGGCCACAGGAGGGGAAACCGGACGGACTGGCTACCGAGCGGCAATGTACCGCGAGTTCTTGCTGCTGGAGCCGAATCTGACTGTCACGGAACAAAACCTGGCAGACCGGGCTCGGTATATTCAGCGCTCGAACATCTTTAGCGCTACCGAGCTCGAACGGTTACGACGTGAGGCTGTTCCCGAGGTGACAACCCCAACCACAGAGCAAGTTGTCTCTCTGGCGGAACCTGTCCGCGAAGAGACCGACGCTATCGCGCAAGATTTGCCTGTGGAGGAGGACACGGAGGGAACAGTCTCCCTTGACATAGAGCGGATGGGAAGGATTTTAGAAGAGGCGATTTCAGAGATCCGGAGTGCTCCTCTAGAGATCCGTCCGCGGCTCTCCCGGCTCACATTAAATGTAGCGACGCGGGATGTCATTGAGGCCATAAACCAAATGCTGCCTCAATACCTTGAGCGCAGCACTGGCCTGGATGATACGGCTTCTATTCTCTTTGGTGCGGCCTTAGCTGTTCACCGTTTCATGGGTGTCAAGACCCAGGAACGTGGACGCGCTACTCTAAGGCGCAGCACGGAACCAGCCTGGAAAAGGAGAATAGAACACCGTATCACCCTGGCCAGAGCTCTCATTGGCAGACTGCAGAGTTTCAGGTCGGGCAACACTAGGCCAAGGATTGTGCGCTCCGTTAGAATAGCCTTTAATGGGCTCGGGGTGTGGCTAGATCAGCCCGATATAGCCCAAAAACTAACGGAGCGCATCGACGACCTGAAGCAGAAAATTGCTGCATGGGGGAACCGCATCCGACGATACTCGGAAAGAGTCGAGCGCTTTCAGCAAAATCGCCTGTTCTCGAGTGATCAGAAAAGGTTCTATAAAAAACTGGAGTGCCCAGCAGTCTGTTCTACCTCTCAGCGGCCGAGCCCGGCTGACCTCGTCGCCTTTTGGCGAAGTGTATGGTCAAGAGAGGTGGAGCATGAGGAGGGCCCTTGGATTGCGGCGGTAGAGGAAGCATGTGCCTCAATAGAGCCGATGAACCCCGTCACCATCTCTTCGGAGGATGTAGCTGGTGCGGTGCGCCGGGCCCCGAACTGGAAAAGTCCGGGACCCGATGGGCTGCATCACTACTGGTTGAAGGGTTTTTCGCTCTGCCATGCTACTTTGGCTCGACAATTCCAAGATGCTCTCGAGCAAAGGGCACTCCCGAGCCTTTTCACCACCGGGATCACTCATTTAGCTCCTAAGTCAACCGATACCGCTGACCCAGCTAAGTACCGCCCCATCACATGTCTTACTACCATCTATAAGACATTGACATCCGTTCTGAGCCTTAAGATCTCCCGTCACGTAGACGAGAACAACATCATGTCTGAGGCTCAGAACGGATGTCGGGGCGGTGGTCGTGGTACTAAGGAGCTCCTTCTCATCGACTCCGTCGCGGGCCAACTGGTCAAACGCAATCGCCGGAATTTCTCTGCCGCCTGGATTGACTATAAGAAGGCATTCGACTCGGTGCCCCATTCATGGCTCTTGAGGGTC
This sequence comes from Oeneis ivallda, assembly GCA_029955525.1. NCBI lineage: Eukaryota > Metazoa > Arthropoda > Insecta > Lepidoptera > Nymphalidae > Oeneis > Oeneis ivallda. The sequence continues at coordinate 24,310,889 of JARPMR010000003.1, forward strand.
CTTGAGCTGTACAAAGTCGATAGTACAGTTCGAGACTTCCTCGGAGAGTGTATGGGGCAATGGAGTACGATTCTTTGTCTCCATGGCGAGCGGTTGGCGGCTGCGGGTGACCAGATCAAGATACGGCGGGGTATCTTCCAGGGCGATTGTCTGAGTCCTTTATGGTTTTGTCTGTCGCTGAACCCTCTCAGCTCTTTGCTGGAGAGATCAGGGACGGGTTTTCAGTTTCGGAGAGGAGGGACAAAAGTGCCTCACCTTCTCTACATGGATGACCTCAAGCTGCTAGCACCCAATGCCACCCGCCTGAGGGAGTTGCTGAATATCACCACTGAGTTCAGTAACTCCATCAGGATGGAGCTTGGACTAGACAAGTGTGCGGTCTTACATGTGGAGAGGGGACAGGTTACTCATTCGGCTGAGATCAATCTTGAGCCATCCAACATCAGGACCCTCTCTGAAGCTGAGTCATACCGGTATCTGGGTATGTCACAATCCGTGGGGGTAAAGGAGGCGGACGTGAAACAGTCAGTTTGCGAGGTCTTTTTTGGCCGCCTGACAAAAGTTTGTAAAAGCTATTTGTCGGGTGCCAATAAGGTCCGAGCATATAACGGCTGGGTCATGCCCGTTCTCATGTACACCTTTGGCGTACTCAGATGGACTCAGACCGAACTAGACGCACTGGATAGAAAAGTCCGCACGACTATGACTCTCTACCGCATGCACCACCCCAAATCGTCTGTTATGAGGTTGTATATACCCCGAAAGTGTGGTGGTCGAGGCGTATTAAGCGTCAAGACCATGCATAATCGGGAGATATCCAGCCTCAGAACCTACTTTGAGACGAAGAGGGAGTGTCCAATGCATAGAGACGTCATAGAATGTGATAAAGGACTCACTCCCCTATCTTTGGCCAAACTCGAGTGGCAGAAACCGGTGGTACTAAGCACCTCTGACCGGGAGACCGTATGGAAGGAGAGGGAGTTGCATGGACGCTTTTTTAAAGCTCTTAATGAGCCTCACGTAGATAAAAAAGCGTCCGTGCAATGGCTGCGCTTCGGTGACCTCTTTGGGGAAACCGAAGGTTTTGTGTGTGCAATACAAGATCAGGTGGTTAAGACGCGGAACTACCGAAATTACATCTTGAAGGATGGCACTCATGACATCTGTCGAGCGTGTCGCCATCCCGGTGAGTCACTCAGGCATGTGCTTTCAGGATGTTCGGCTCTTGCTAACACTGAGTATCTGCACAGACATAACCAAGCGGCCAAAATCCTTCACCAAGAGCTTGCTCTGAAGTACGGTCTCCTGGATGAGAGAGTGCCGTACTATAGGTACACACCGGTGCCAGTACTCGAGAGTGACGGAGTCCGGCTCTATTGGGACCGGTCCGTCATCACGGACAGGACTATTCTTGCGAATAAGCCTGACATCGTGCTGATGGACCGGGCACAGTCGAGGGTGTTTTTAGTGGACATCACCATCCCACATGATGAAAACCTCGTGAGAGCGGAGACGGAGAAAAAACGAAAGTATCTAGATCTGGCTCACGAGGTTGCCAGCATGTGGCATGTGGAGTCCACTGAAATCATGCCAATCGTCATTTCTGCGAATGGGTTGATCCCAGTCAGCCTCGCTCACCATCTGAGGCGACTGGGGTTCCGTGGCAGTTCGCTCGCGGCCAAGATGCAGAAAGCGGTGTTGCTAGACTCGGCTAGGATAGTCCGTCGGTTTCTCAGCCTGTCGCCCTGACCCCCGGCCGTCTGGTCTCCCCTGCCGGGGCGTAATCCTCCGCCCGCTACAAGTATTTATTTATGTAATGTATGTGTAAGTTTATTATATGTGTATATATTTATGTTTATTATATTTCCCTTTGGTTTTATATGTATTTATATTGTACGCGGGTGTGAGAGTCAAGATATATAAAAATAATAATAAGCTCTCATTGGCAGACTGCAGAGTTTCAGGTCGGGCAACACTAGGCCAAGGATTGTGCGCTCCGTTAGAATAGCCTTTAATGGGCTCGGGGTGCGGCTAGATCAGCCCGATATAGCCCAAAAACTAACGGAGCGCATCGACGACCTGAAGCAGAAAATCGCTGCATGGGGGAACCGCATCCGACGATACTCGGAAAGAGTCGAGCGCTTTCAGCAAAATCGCCTCTTCTCGAGTGATCAGAAAAGGTTCTATAAAAAACTGGAGTGCCCAGCAGTCTGTTCTACCTCTCAGCGGCCGAGCCCGGCCGACCTCGTCGCCTTTTGGCGAAGTGTATGGTCAAGAGAGGTGGAGCATGAGGAGGGCCCTTGGATTGCGGCGGTAGAGGAAGCATGTGCCTCAATAGAGCCGATGAACCCCGTCACCATCTCTTCGGAGGATGTAGCTGGTGCGGTGCGCCGGGCCCCGAACTGGAAAAGTCCGGGACCCGATGGGCTGCATCACTACTGGTTGAAGGGTTTTTCGCTCTGCCATGCTACTTTGGCTCGACAATTCCAAGATGCTCTCGAGCAAAGGGCACTCCCGAGCCTTTTCACCACCGGGATCACTCATTTAGCTCCTAAGTCAACCGATACCGCTGACCCAGCTAAGTACCGCCCCATCACATGTCTTACTACCATCTATAAGACATTGACATCCGTTCTGAGCCTTAAGATCTCCCGTCACGTAGACGAGAACAACATCATGTCTGAGGCTCAGAACGGATGTCGGGGCGGTGGTCGTGGTACTAAGGAGCTCCTTCTCATAGACTCCGTCGCGGGCCAACTGGTCAAACGCAATCGCCGGAATTTCTCTGCCGCTTGGATTGACTATAAGAAGGCATTCGACTCGGTGCCCCATTCATGGCTCTTGAGGGTCCTTGAGCTGTACAAAGTCGATAGTACAGTTCGAGACTTCCTCGGAGAGTGTATGGGGCAATGGAGTACGATCCTTTGTCTCCATGGCGAGCGGTGGGAGGCTGCGGGTGACCGGTTCAAGATACGGCGGGGTATCTTCCAGGGCGATTGTCTGAGTCCATTATGGTTTTGTCTGTCGCTGAACCCTCTCAGCTCTTTGCTGGAGAGATCAGGGACAGGCTTTCAGTTTCGGAGAGGAGGGACAAAAGTACCTCACCTTCTCTACATGGATGACCTCAAGCTGCTAGCACCCAATGCCACCCGCCTGAGGGAGTTGCTGAATATCACCACTGAGTTCAGTAACTCCATCAGGATGGAGCTTGGACTAGACAAGTGTGCGGTCTTACATGTGGAGAGGGGACAGGTTACTCATTCGGCCGAGATCAATCTCGAGCCATCTAACATCAGGACCCTCTCTGAAGCTGAGTCATACCGGTATCTGGGTATGTCACAATCCGTGGGGGTAAAGGAGGCGGACGTGAAACAGTCAGTTTGCGAGGTCTTTTGTGGCCGCCTGACAAAAGTTTGTAAAAGCTATTTGTCGGGCGCCAATAAGGTCCGAGCATATAACGGCTGGGTCATGCCCGTTCTCATGTACACCTTTGGCGTACTCAGATGGACTCAGACCGAACTAGACGCACTGGATAGAAAAGTCCGCACGACTATGACTCTCTACCGCATGCACCACCCCAAATCGTCTGTTATGAGGTTGTATATACCCCGAAAATGTGGAGGTCGAGGCGTATTAAGCGTCAAGACCATGCATAATCGGGAGATATCCAGCCTCAGAACCTACTTTGAGACGAAGAGGGAGTGTCCAATGCATAGAGACGTCATAGAATGTGATAAAGGACTCACTCCCCTATCTTTGGCCAAACTCGAGTGGCAGAAACCGGTGGTACTAAGCACCTCTGACCGGGAGACCGTATGGAAGGAGAGGGAGTTGCATGGACGCTTTTTTAAAGCTCTTAATGAGCCGCACGTAGATAAAAAAGGCGTCCGTGCAATGGCTGCGATTCGGTGACCTCTTTGGGGAAACCGAAGGTTTTGTGTGTGCAATACAAGATCAGGTGGTTAAGACGCGGAACTACCGAAAGTACATCCTGAAGGATGGCACTCACGACATCTGTCGAGCGTGTCGCCATCCCGGTGAGTCACTCAGGCATGTGCTCTCGGGATGTTCGGCTCTTGCTAACACTGAGTATCTGCACAGACACAACCAAGCGGCCAAAATCCTTCACCAAGAGCTTGCTCTGAAGTACGGTCTCCTGGATGAGAGAGTGCCATACTATAGGTACACACCGGTGCCGGTGCTTGAGCGTGACGGAGTCCGGCTCTATTGGGACCGGTCCATCATCACGGACAGGACGATTCTGGCGAATAAGCCTGACATCGTGCTGATGGACCGGGCACAGTCGAGGGTGTTTTTAGTGGACATCACCATCCCACATGACGAGAACCTCGTGAGAGCGGAGACAGAGAAAAAACGAAAGTATCTAGATCTGGCTCACGAGGTTACTGGCATGTGGCATGTGGAGTCCACTGAAACCATCCCAATCGTTATTTCTGCGAATGGGTTGATCCCAGTCAGCCTCGCTCACCATCTGAGGCGACTGGGGTTCCGTGGCGGTTCGCTCGCGGCCAAGATGCAGAAAGCGGTGTTGCTAGACTCGGCTAGGATAGTCCGTCGGTTTCTCAGCCTGTCGCCCTGACCCCCGGCCGTCTGGTCTCCCCTGCCGGGGCGTAATCCTTCGCCCGCTACAAGTATTTATTTATGTAATCTGTGTGTAAGTTTATTTATCTGTGTGTATATATTTATGTTTATAATACTTTTTGGCCCTATATCTATTTATTTTGTATGCGGGTGTGAGAGTCATATTATAGAGAAATAATAATAATAACCCTGTTCCCGAGACCGGTGGACCGCTATTTTTTATATTTTTAAATATTTTTTTATTTTTGTTTTATAATGAAATATTTAAAAATGTAAAGAATATGAGTAAAAGTAAATAAAGATGATAATAATAATAATAACTTTATTTATTTGATGCCTTACAATCACAGTATTTACATATTATTTATCGTATATATGGTATAAGAAAAAGGCAGGTCAACCCCTGAACTAGTCAAAACTGTATCACAGTGGGTTGACCTTCCCCATGCCAAAGTACTCAGTAGGTAAGTAGTACTGCGAGGTCGGACGTTCAGTCTTATTAATAATATAATATAGCTTTAGTGTGTGTGTGTGTGGGTGTGCGTGTGCGTGTGTGTGCGTGTGTGTATGTGTGTGTATGTGTTTGTGTTTGTTTGGTTTGGACGTGTATGTGTATGAGTTAAGTTTTGTGTTTACTTATGTATTTAGATCATATTATTTTTATCAGAAGATCCTCAGTTTCATTGTAACTTAGAGCATTAAGATATTTTTTTAATTGTGTTCTCAATTTATAACTTGTAAAATCTTTTAGCACTACCTTCTTGCTTATTGCATTGTATAGTTTAGGACCGAGATAATTTATGAATTTCTGAGCAAAAACTGTTTTTTGTTTTGGGATAATATACACTTTATCTATTCTACGCCTTGTTGTAAAATCCGGTTGATTTGTATGTTGTGTAATAATCACATAGTTTATAAATAATTGACGTACTGTAAGTACCCCCAGTTCAGAATATAAAAGGTGTGTAGGGTAAGTAAATTTTTTGTAAGCCATTACTTTTAATACAGCGCGCTGCGCTCTTTCTACTGTTAACAAGGTGGTTTTGGAAGTACCTCCCCACGCTTTTATCCCATAAATAATTATAGACTGACATAGAGCATAGTAGGTGTTTAAGAGTAATGTGGCTGAGCAAACGTTCCTGAGTAATTTGAAAATATAAATAAGTTTCCTTATCCTGCTGCTTAACTTTTCTATGTGCTGTTTCCAATTGAGATTCTGATCAATTAGTACACCAAGATATTTAATAACGCTTGTCTGTTTAATACTATAACATGAACAGTTAGTAAGTTCAGAGCATGTATGGACTTTAATACAAATTAAGTTCTTATGAGGTTGTGTTTTATTTTTAATACTGTAAGTCATAAACTTGGTTTTGTCTAAATTTAATGTAAGGAGATTATGGTCCAGCCAAGTGGAGACAATTCTAAGACCTTCATTAGCTAGATGATTAGCTTCTTGCCAAGACTTCCCACTAAAAAGCAATGAAAAGATGTAAGCCATCTTTCCACTAAATTGCAGACCTATCAGATGAACTTAATTAGATGGGCTGTTCCACTAGTCCCTACCAACGTAGGTAATGTGGTACTCTGGTGGGTAAGTGGTAGTTAGTATTTTTCCCACTAAAAATAAAGGGGGACAAAAATGGAAGTTTAAAAAAGAGGTGAAAGCAATGTAAAAAATTCGCCCCATTTATAAATTATACTGATGATTAATTTAAAAGGCGTCAATTTTCAAAGTAAACAATAAACACACTCGACCATTACGCTAAATTTAACGAGGTGCAAACTGTTTACATTTACACCACGCAAGAGCAATACGATGCTCCCTAACTAAACCGAGTGCTTGTTAGTGATGGAAATATTGCTGTGTTTATAATGCATGCACGTGCAAGTTTATTATAAAATTCAACATTATTTATTTCATGTAGGCCAACTTGGGGCTTTTATGACCAGTCAAGACTCTACCACCGGTACGAAAAGCAGATTCTGCTGAAAAGAGCAATTGCTCGATAAAAATTTGTACCTAATAGGTAAATAAATAATGTTCCTTTAGGAAAATAGTAGCACAGAAAATATTATACGATTTAATTTTTCGATTCAAAACTACAAAAAATTGAAAAAAGTAAACATTTATTTTTGCACTATTATTTAAATCTTTAACAGCAATATGCGGTTATACCAAGCTATTTTTTCTCTCATAGCTGAGGATCATGGCCTTTTCATTAATCACATCACGTTTCCTTGGGATAATAATTCGGTGTGCTCTCAGATCTATCCGCAATTCGGAGAGAAATACATGAGCTTATACCTTATTTATCAATTTCAGAGTAGTCCGCTTCCATCTGGGAGTTAGAGAATGCTATTTCAATAAACATGTACAGGTGAAACATACTCAATCAATGTTTGCTATATTACGTTACTAGCTGATGCCCGCGACTTCGTCCGCATGGATTTAGTTTTTAAAAATCCCGCGGGAACTCTTTCATTATCCGAGATAAAAAGTAGCTCTCCCGGTCTGAGGAACCACTACTACATCCATTACTATACCCATGCAAAAAATCGTATCAATCCGCTGTTCTGTTGCGACGTGATTGAAGGACAAACCAACAAACAAACACACTTTCGTATTTATAATATCAGTAATGCTTTATTATAACACTTTTTATAATTGTCAAATTTTTTACCATACTTAACCAAAGACAAAATTACGTTAAGCTGTCATTTACGTTTTGTTATTCCACTGTCATTTGCGTTTTGTTATTCCATGTCAGATGCGTTTTTGTTATACTTACCACGTTTTATAGTGACTTGACGGAAACACGGTCGAACGGGATAAAAAGTATCCTATGTCCGTCTCCTGGTTCTAAGCTACTTCTCCACCAATTTTCAGCCAAATCGGTTCATCCGTTCTTGAGTTATAAATAGTGTAACTAACACCACTTTCTTTTATATATATAGATTTTTCCAAAAAGGAAAAAATTATACCAACCTATTTTCAAGTCATTATTAAGTAATGTATGCCTTCTTGTCTCTTTCTTGTACATAAGAAGTTTCCTTTGTTTTTCCGGAATTAAAGACAAAACCCTCTGTTTTAAACGATAGACTGTGTCACAATCTGGTGTGACATAGAATACCTTTGCAAAAAATCACGTCGATCCGTTGCTCCGTTGCTGTTGCTTGATTGAAGGAAAAACTAATAAACCAACTAGCAAATTATTAAAATACAATAAAAAATCAGTGTCACTCTGGATGATGTAAGGATTCTAACGTGGAGAAAAGGAACACAGACATACATGAATACTTTCCTTATCTGAATCTTTTTTTGGGCAGTCGTATAATAAATAAACAAACACACTTTCGCATTTGTAATGTTAGTAAGGATATACGTCGTACTTTTAGTCAGAGGCTAATTTTTATAGCTCCAATAATCTTGTAAAATCACGGTGTAACTTCCATGAGGCAATTGCGTTTTAGGTGCTTTCGGATACGACCACTTGTTGCAAATGGCCGCACTTGCGTGCGAAATCCACTTAACCCTGAAGTAATGTCATTGTTATCCCCAAAGCCGAAATGTTACGATCTTTTATTAGTAAATTAAGCGGAAATCCGATGGAATATCAATATCGGGTAATATCTCCGAGATTAATAGACGACTTTGCCAAATGTCGAGGTCAAAGAGGGAGAGTTTGTTTATTTGTTGATCGTCGGGATCGGGTACTGTGCTGCGAAGCGGAACAAATTTGGGAAAATACAAGCAAGTACAACAGTATTTTCATGTCGTGGAGGTATGTCATTTATTGCTTGAACTTTTTAATTTTTCAATCACTTAAGTACCATGTTTTTATAAAGCTGAAGTGAAGATGGGCGGGGCACATTATGTAGTTCAAAGAACTGATTTTCGTTGCGGTCCCAAGGTGCTAGAGTGGCGACCCTGTAGCGGAAAGCGCAGTGTTAGTATACCTCCTCTAGGTGGACTGGAATTAGGATATCAGACTATTCAGGATGGATAAAGGCGACAGAAGTCCATGTAAGAGAATTTCGTCTGTCTATCGTCCTTAGCCTGTCACCAGGCGAGGCACATAATGGGAGCTTAATGGTGGGCAACTAATCACGTATATTTTTTTGCAGTTAAGAGTTAGGCGTATTTACGTCGATTATTAGTATTCATTAGCCATCATTTGAAATAATATGGTTAGCTGGTTCTCTCTATACGCATAAAAAAGACAGGCGGATTCAAATAAGGTCACAAGGTTTGACTAATGGCGCACTAGTCGTGAATACGTCGCGGCTCCCACGACTCTTTGTGGAATGTAATTTTCATTTTCTTGTTTAATCTTAATTTTTATGACATAGGCAGATAGCCAGATACATTTTTAAAGACTTGAAACTAATTAGTTGACGTTTCATTGCTTGATTTATTTATGAACGCTTTATTTGCAACTACAAGTCTGTCCATGCAGAATCGCTCACAAATAACAACTGTATGCTACTAGCGGTATATGAAAGCTTTCATTCAACATAAAATGCACGACAACAACAATTGTGATATTGCGGCGGGTTCTAATAATAATGTTTTTGCTCGGTCACAAGACTAGACTTATGGCGCACTTGTCGTGAATACGCCGCGGCTCCCACGACTCTTTGTGCAATGTGATTTGCGTTTCCTTGTTTAATATGAATTTTCAAGGCATAAAATAGGTTCATTTTCAAGGACTTGAAACACTTTAGTTGACTTTATTGCTAGGTTTATTTAACAACGTTTTTTTGCGAATACAAGTCTGTCCATGCAGAAAAGAGCTCGCAAACAACTGTCTGTTGCTAACGGTCTAATATAAAAGCTTTCATAAACAATTCAACATCAAAATGTAGTTGCACGACGACAATAATTGTAATATTGCGGCGGGTTCTAATAATGTTTTTGCTCGGTCACAAGATTTGACTAATGGCGCACTTGTCGTGAACACGCCGCGGCTCCCACGACTCTTTGTGGAATGTAATTTGCGGTTCCTTGTACCTACACGGCGGGTTTAATTTTAATTTTCATGACACCATTTGTTTCATTTCAAACGGGGTCGCGATTCTAAAGCGAGATTTTCTCATTGGATGCTTTTGTATGAACTAAGTACGTCGTCGTAGTTTAATTAAGTATAGAACTGGAGAGTAAATTTACTTTGCTATATAAGGTGGAGTAGAGAGTAGAGTTTTTCAGTCTTTTAGGAACAAAGATTATACGTACTTACTTTATACTTATGATTATTTATTTATATCTCTTATTACGATTACTTATTTTTGATTGCCTCCATACGTGGCTCGTGGCATGTGGCTGTGGATTTTGGAATCTTGACTCGAACCAGCGGTGAGTTCGAGTGTCAAGTCGGGGCAAAAATAAGTTATTGGATTTTTCTGTCAAGAAAATCTCGTTAGTAGCCTAGATTTATCAATTATGTTCTGTGATCGAAGGCCTTAACTACGCAGCGCTCGAATATCTTTTAGTTTTGTGCCAATTTTTTCTATCTTATTGAATTGCAGACCTATGTTGGCGCAAATACCTACAATTATGCACTATACTATCTCCTGCGCAGTTGGCTAGTCACGACAGTTAATAACGTGTACCTACTTTATACTACATTTGGAGATGATGTTGTCATAGACAGGACGAGTTAGACTGTTTAAAATGTATGATAACATTAAAGATAATTTGGATTCGGATAATATGACGTAGAAGCTAAGACTCTAACTAGACTAAAACAATTTTTTAAACTTTAAATAGGTATTTTTCCAGAAACAAATAAACTTTCGTCATCGTCCACTGGCATTATAATTTCCAGAACTCAGCTCTGGCAAATTATTCGCAATATTAAACCACTCGCTAGTCAATTTGTACAAGTTTAAGATATTCCAATATTAATTTCCGCAAGAATTTACAGAAGATAGTAGCAAAGGGACACTTCACTTAAGCCAAAATGTCACTTGGACAAGCTTGGACTGTTTTCTAGGCGATCCATCAAAACAAAAGAGGGCAGAAAAGCTTCCTATCCATTATTTTATCCTTCACGCTTTTAGGTACGCAACATTAAAACGACGCAAAAATTACTCGGCGAAGCCAAAATAACTTCGAGTCGGTATGCACATACATAATACCTTCATCAGCATATTAAAAGAGAATCTAATTACTTAACAAAATTAAGTCGCTAAAACCGCGGCGCCTGGAAAGCGTTGAGTCATTTAAGAAATTAAAAGAAAGCAAAATACTCGCGTTATGAATAATCCATAGAATTTTACGCGTGGCGTCCTTTCTTACACCCTCGGCAGGTTTCGTTCCAATTATATACCTAAATATCTCAGGACACATAATTAAGAGCGTGTTATTACCATATAGGTAATACTACGGTAGTATATATAATACTATGTTTAAGTATAGTAATACTATACTTTTATGGTGGCATGGCAATACACACTGGTCCAATGTAAGTGATGATATAATTATAACGAAAAAGATGATGGTAAAATCTTCATGCGACGATCAATTTGGGTTTGAAGATGAACATAATTTTCATTATCTGCTGATTACCCCAAGATACCTCAGTAGTGTGTTTTCGCTCTTAGGAGATTTGTGTCATGCCTGCCAGTCGTGTCGTGGCTGGGCGACTGAGAATAGCTTTGTGTCCAGATGGAGCACGGGTCCAGCATGAATCTACTTAAAATAATGTCAAGTTATGACGTCATGACTTTGCTCACAGGCCTTGCTATATAAGATAGATTCATTCTTTCAAATATTCAGGCTATTCAGGCAGGCTAGAAATTCTCAGTAAGAACCCGGAATTAGGAAGTTGACGGTGTGTCATCCCCGTGCTTCGGGGAGCTCTCTCCGGTCGCGTCAACTTTCCATTCTTAAATCGGAACATGAGAGTGAGGGAATACATAGTCCATCTAAGATAACTCATCTCTATAGGAATTGATTGACTTCGCCGAATTCAGTCGAGAGGAAATATAATTGAATAGTTTTAATTGATCCTACCCTAAAAACGAATGTTATTATGTGTAGTATATAGGCGGTAGACATCATAATGTCTGCATTGCTCATACAGTAAATAGTGGGTAGAAGCAAAACATAGAGGCGCATAAATACGGGCACCACTAGGTGGGGGGACTCAGTCGTGTGTAAGCCACGGACAGAGTAGTACGCAAGTGAAGTGTGTGTGTGCTATTACTTACTATAGAATACATGTGTACATGTGTATTCTATATCGGCGACGAGTTAAAAAAAATTACCTCACGTAAGTGCTTATATTTTATTTTGACTTTTATTAATATTTATAAAGATAAATTTTAATTTTTATCGAAAAGGAAGATGAGTTGATTATGCTGAAAATCTACCCTGATTTTCTTAAGTCTAGTAAAACTACCCATACAGTGAAATACTTCTTAATTTGTCAAAGGAAGAGAATTCTACTGTGGCAGACTGTCAAGTAGAATTTTTAATTTGTTATTGTTTGCATTCATATATCTACTTACACATCTAATAATAATATGGGGTTAGATTACATGAGGCCCCGTCAGAAGGTTGCATAGTAACAATTAATTTACAATTAATTTCCCTTCTGTAGACCTCCTTTCTACTCTGTTAGATTACATGAGGCCCCGTCAGGAGGTTGCATAGTTACAATAAAATTACAATTAATTTCCCTCCTGTAGACCTTCTTTCTACTCACTCTTTAACAATGAATGTTAAAGAGAAGAAAAAATAATATTTTAATAATTACATTTACATTTGCTGTTTTGATGGATTTTAATGAGCCCTAGAGGGTATAGTGTAGTATATTGCAACTCTGGAAGCACAATACACAGTCAGCCACATAAATGACTTTCGGCGGAATTTGATAATGGTACGATTCGCGGCAAGACGATCGTCGAGCTTTGACTGCGCCGAGCTATGATGTTTGCGAGCTAATAACGACCTGCCCAGCTTAGACTGTTTGCGAGCCGATGATGATCTGCGTTCTGATTGATGATCCGGTAAATGGAATGGTGATCCATCAAATTGGAATGTGATGCGTCAAAGGCTGGAAGTGCAATGTAGCCAAGTGGAATGGCAATTTATCAAAGCTGGAAGGGGCAATCTGTAGCTGGAAGTGCAATTCGGCTAATACCCGGTCATAGCTGGAAGTGGCAATCAGACAAAGCTGGAAGTGGCGATGGAAGAGTCAGTGCGGAAGGGCGATCTATCATTGTCAACGCGGAAGTGCAGTCGTGGCGCAAGTGAGATCTGTCGAGCGTAAGGGCGATTTGTCGAGCGGAAGGGCGGTCTGTCGAACGTAAGTGCGATCTGTCGAGCGTAAGTGCGAGCTCTCGAGCGTAAGTGCAATCCGTCGAGCGTAAGTGCGATCCGTCGAGCGTTGTGCTCTAAGGGACGATCTGCCTGCTGGAAGTGACGATTTGCCTGCTGGAAGTGACGAGGCGCCTGCTGGAAGTGACGATGCGCCAGCTGGAAGTGACGATCCGCGGCTGGAAGTGACGGTCTGCCTGCTGGAAGTGACGATCTACTTGCTGCGTATTGTGCATTACTTGCTTGGGATTCCTGTTCTCCCTGTATTTAGTTACTGAACCTAGTGGCTGACTTGTTCGGCTGTGAACTAATGACGTTCCGGGTTCAAGTCCCGATGTGGGTGAAATTAATGAACTTTTGATCAATAAATTTTCATTAATAGCCCAAAGATGTGAAAGTTGAAGTTTGAATGTGAATTTGGCCTAAGTTAAGACTGAATAAGCAGACAAGCGTGCTGCCTATTCAGGCCCTGCGCCTTATTTACAAAAGAGTGCGTAGTGTTTACGCGCACGCGTGTGCACTGACACCTCTAACGTAGTTGATTAGTTTCTATAGGGAGTTGCTATCGGAGCCATATTTATTTATTTATTCAATTTAGTTAAAAGAATATTAAAATAAACTCCTACCAACCAGTAAGATAATATTATGTATTGTGTCATAATATAAAGACTTTTTCGGAAATTAAATTAAATATATATATATGGCTCACTACCATCTCAACATTTAACTGCTATATTGAATCACGTGAATAGTAGTAGCTTTCATGCTAGTTGTGACGTATGGTCAAGTGGTAACGATAGCAATCTCATGCCAATCGAATAAACATAATCTTAGCAACTCAAATATAAAAATATTATAGTTCAACTCGGTTGTTGTCAATATTTCACATTTAATGCTAGTTTGAACTCCTGTTAACTCCCAGGGAGCATAATTGATATAAAAGTTTATTTATACAAAAAATTTGTAAAGTCATATTATTAGAAACCCATATCAATCAATTATTTAATTATTTGGAAGGAATATATTAACAACAAGTTGCCAGTTGTTTTCTGAAATATAAATCAAGTATCGAAGTTATATAAACATCATTAGATTGCATTAATGAGTTGTAATAGTTTTATATTTTATAAATTTTTATTATTAATTCATCTCAAATCACAAAATTACATAATTAAAAATAAAAATCTTAATCTAAAACTACCATATAGAAATGTTTCCACTGCCCTTGTTGTTAATTGTTAAAGAGTGCCCTTAGAGACCACAAACTTTCTTTAGTTAGGTTAAATTTACCACAGTCAAATAAATTCATAAATTCGAAAAAACAAATGGAAATGTGACAGGGGCTACAACAAAGTTAGAAATATAATTTGAAAATATTAATCCTAAAGTAAGGGTTGGAAAATGCCTTATCCCAGGGAAACCAGTTTTTCTTCCCGTTTATGATTAACATACACAAATAAACAAAATTTGACTGATTTAATGCAGCTCTAAGTTTAAATAATTTCTGCTATTCAGTACTGTCTCTTTTATAGTTTATATGAAAATCTGTCCTACATATTTAAAACATTGTTTATCTTAAGTCCATTCAAATTTAAGAGACGTACGAACTTCAATGTTTGTTAATTTAGCGCGAAATTAAGCGCTAGCAGATGGTGAATTGCAATGTCCAAAGCATTTTTGACTAATTAGCGCAATGTTTAATGGTTGCGTTATGTTCATCAAAAAAATTTATTGATACAACCTACCCTAATCATGCTCACTATTGTCAGACCGACTGATATTCGTAATACAATACTTATGAGCTATTGGCCAGCATATGGTTATAATCAGGACAGCCTAAGGAGTTATCAATTTCTTAGTTAGCTTCTAATTGAGGTACTTATTGTATATTGGGAATATTGAGCTCATAAATTTGGTATCAAGAATTAGTTGGTATACGAATTATAACAAGGAGTCAATGAAAAAAATTTGAGCTTTGTTAAACATAATCTAACCGATTTTAAAGTTATTGGTGTAGTCTCAGAATCTACAAGAAGACAAACAATGATTAGGTCATCTAGGTTTTACTGAAGATTCACAGTTAAGTATAGTAGTAATAATAGACCACAAGGAGTGTTCGCGAGGAGAACGAGGAAAGGTGCTCTGTAAGTATTTTTTAGATTTTTCCTCCTTTCATGGTCAAGCAAAAGAAGAAAAGGAGAAAAGGCAGCTGATAGTCGTGAGTATGTTTACGAGTTTCTAAAAGTCCTCAGCACAAAATCTGGAGAGAATTCTGATATGTTCCTGTAACGTTGGGTGCAAACTCTGCAGTTAATTCACAAAGGTATGGTAGGGATTTAACATTGCAATCTTAAAACGATCGATGATTGAATATGAGTGGCCTGATGCTAGAGAAACAGCTAAGGAACGCTGCTATATAAATGTTGACCTGATTCAAACATTAATTTTCAAGTATCACCTGGTAACATTTAAATACTTTCCCCAAATAGGCAGGACCTTCAGTTAAATCCGTAAAAGATTGCTTCGAAGTTTTAAAAAAAAATCTTCATATTTTATCAACATAATGTAGATTAAGATTTATTCTGATTTTTAGTTTCAGTAAAGGTTTCAAATCATTACCTTAAGTTTTGTTTATCTTGGTAATAATATCAATTCGAAAAGTTTAAATAAGTAATTTAAAGAGACCCTACTACACAAAGTATTAGCAGTAATCTATTAACTTAATTGACATTTATATATAACATAATTATAACATATTTTACATTTACTCTTAGTATTATAAAGAAAATGAGAAATTCGTTATCGTAATAATTATATCCATTTTGGTAGTGAATCCCATTCAAACAGGTGGGTATTTGAATACGAATTTGTCTTGTATAATGACCAGGTCAACAATAATTTGTTGTTCTATTGATTTCATGTGCTTAGATTAAAATTTAATTAGTCGTGGGTTTGAGAAGTTGCGAACCAGTTATTCACAGCTCGATTATTTAAAGTAGTTTCGTGGATTTTTATTGAAAGGATATGTCCCAGCTCAGTATAGTGGCTAGTATTTGATGTATTCATTGATTGGAATTTGTATAATTCCAAATAGCTACTCGAATCTTTTAACTTCAGAATCAGTCAGTAGACAAATGTCACTGTTAAGCTTCGGATGCATGGTTATAGATGGAAAGTTTTCTTATTCTAATTCTTAGTTATTGGAGTAGCACTAATGTAAAAAAAAATGGTAACTGGTGACAATCACTTATTGACATAATTGGCATTGACAAGTTTCTTTGACAAGAGTGACAGGTGTCAACTTAAGTTTCAGTCTGAGAGGCAAGGTTCAATAAGGCGGGATTTTCTCAAATTGGCGACATTTAAAATAACTTTATTCATTATTTTAACCACGATGTTAAGGGATCTCCATCCTTATATTATAACATTCATTAATCCTTCATTTTACAATACCATTCTGAGACATCTTCTTTATTTACAAATGGTCAATCTTAAAATGATATCAGAAAACATAGGGCTAATAACTTTACTTTCCGGGTTCAGATTATGACATTTTGTAGCAGTGCAATTACAGGCATTTATTAGTGATCGTAAAATTCATATTCAATTTCAAAGCCTTTAGTTTTCTCATCTTTCTGAAATATTTTCATTGGTTGAGACCAGGTATTTACTCATCATGTGATCTTTGTTATGAAAAAATCCAGTTCAAAAAAAAAGGGAAAGAAAGGAAGGAACTTTCTGGCGACCATGGTTAAGTTAATACCTACTACGAGTATATTCATATTAGTGACTTTGTTAATAAGCCACTGACATGACAAGTAAAAATTATTTAAACAAGGAAGGGATGTAGTATATAGGCGGTAGACATCATAATGTCTGATTTGCTCATACAGTAAATAGTGGGTAGAAGCAAAACATAGAGGCGCATAAATACGGGCACCACTAGGTGGGGGGACTCAGTCGTGTGTAAGCCACGGACAGAGTAGTACGCAAGTGAAGTGTGTGTGCTATTACTTACTATAGAATACATGTGTACATGTGTATTCTATATTATGTTATTATGTTTAGTTAGCAACTAATACAAAATTAAACAATTATTTCTTTTGATGTGACATATAAAGTGTAAAAATAAAAAAGTAAAGTAAGTAAGTACCAATCAATATAAAAACAAAAAAAATTTTGAACAGGGTTTTCTGAAAATAGGCATTATTATCAATTTACAGTCGTGCAGACTTCAAAAGGACTTTAATAAAAATCATCGAAACGATGGAAAACGAGGTTCAAAGTGAAACGATATAAAAACGCCTCTACTTCACTCTTTTTTATTGGTTTCATTTAGAAGAAAATTTTGTTGTTGAAAATTACAATAATTAGTTTTATAATAATTGACGCTTGTTCCTTGGAGGACAGGGAGGTCGCTTGTGTGGGATGCCACCTGTATAGATACTCTAGCTGCTTCCCACATCCATGCGACCTCCTCTGTGGCGGGTGCAGCGGCTACTAGCGCCGAACAGGCTAAGAGGCGCAAATATGAAAAACTTGACAGTGGTTTCTTATTTGCGCCTTTTGGTGTAGAGACCCTGGGGCCGTGGGGCCCGGAGGCTCGCGCACTTTTTTTAGAGATATCGAAAAGAGTGATCGAGTCTACCGGGGATCCAAGAGCTGGCAGCTACCTTGGCCAAAGGATTAGCTTGGCCATCCAAAGAGGTAATGCTGCCAGCATCTTGGGTACTATGCCACACTACGGTGGCTTGGATGGGGTTTTAGATTTTAATTAGTTTTTATTTTAGTTTTAATTTTAAAGTAAATTTAGGTTTAATATAGTATTGTATATATGAATAAATAATTTGATAAAAAAAAAATTGACGCTATTTTAATCATAATAATATATTTTGGCAAAAGAATTTTCTCTGCGTAGTTCCTTACTTTCTTACTAGTAATAAAATTAATACAAAAGAGTGTTTGTTTGTTGATTTGTTCTTCAATTGCGTAGCAACAAAGGTAGCAATGGAGCAACGGATTGACGTGGTTTTTAGCAGGGCGTGATGTAGTATAGTTACAACGTATTTGAATGATCTTTAGAAACAAGTCATATTTATATATCGCAGAAGGTCAAAACTATTGCTTCTGTACCTACAATAGGATAAAGTTGGAATCCTATGTTCACAGCAATAATAAAACGTTACCGTACCGAAAACGTTAATGTGTTTTCCAAAAATACCATAAATTCCCAGTTAAGATTAAGATCATTACTAACATTAAGGATAAAATTACACCCAAATTCCTAAGGATACTATATCAAAATGTCAAAATTATAAAATGCCTAGCCACAGAATTTATGGAGCCTACCGAACCCCGTTATCGTCACGATAAATTTCAATTTGCTTCTGGCCTCATTTTCGGAGATAAATCCTTTATTTTTCGTCGTCTTGTGTACTGTAATTGAAAATTACTGGCGTTGTAACACTTCGGTTGTAATCTATCTGGTCTATTATTAGCGTTTAAGATACTAATTTATGTTTCTAAATATAAACAAATCTATTTATACATAATAAATATGAATTAAAATATACTGCAATTATGGCTTTTATTTTGTAAATATTTTATAGTTAAGTTCTTTATAATTTGCCAAATTTTAATTACTAAGATCATAATAGGGATATAGTACATGGTAAAGAAAATAAAATTATAATGTTAATTAATATTATCGTGTAGAATTTGCAATTTTAAAAAGTAAGAGCACCTACCTTAACATAATATCGATTCGTGTGTTTGGATACTGTTATTAAGAAGTTTATAATAAATTTTAAGTTATAACTATTTAAAAAAATGTCTTACATTACAATATGACATTAAAATTAAAATAATACGACCACATTCAGCAGGTAACTTTATTTCATTCGGATCCCGTTAAAATTTTCATTATTTGCATACAAAATTTTGCAGCTTTTGTCACGTCCACCGAAACAAACTAGATAAACTCCGAAATGGTAAATTCAAACGCCGTAAGCATTCGTTCGCGTGTATTTAACAAGGAATGAAACAATAAATACACGGCTATCGCCATTTTAATAAATGCCCCTGAAACTTTGCGGAACAAATAAACTAGCGGGGCAATAACGGCTTATCTTTGAATAACGGTATGCAAAGATACAGTTGTATATGATGTCTGGGATGGCTTTTGTACAGGGTAATAAGCAGTTGTTTATTTGAGACTAGATTATAATTAAATTTTCGCTTGATAAATCCATTTTCTCCTTAATTATAATTTTAGACTTAGTGCTATTAACATAACGTTCTTCTATTGTAAGTAGGTATATTATCTTTTTGTTCAGTTTGAAAATTCCTGGAATCCTTCACAAATGCGAAGCTTAAGGTTGATTATACGGGTCTGCCTGCGAAATTCAAATTTAATTTAGTTTTTTTTATTTTTACTTTTTACTATCAGGTGACTAAATACATATATACAATACTATATTAAACCTAAATTTACAGTTTTACAGTTTTAACTAATTTATTTAGTTTTTTGCAATTTGTAAACTAATACGGCAAAGTCTTAGTAGGCTTATGAAATTAATAATTGCGCTAATGGCAGTATCATCTTCACAGGTTTATGTAAAAATCTTTCAAGTGTCCAGTTTAAGAAATTACACTAGCGGCACGCTATGATGGCCGGTTTGACGTTTGTCCGCTCATGAAGTTCCGTATTAATTGATAACGACTTTGAAGGAAATAATTGTATTACTTTATTGACGATAGTGATGTGCAGAGATTCATAAATTTTATCGAATGTAGTTTTAGGTTTAGGACTCAAAATTTATTTATTAAATTGATTTCTAAAATGTATACAAGTGTAGAAAAATCAGTTTGCACCATTTAAGGGGTGAATGTACTTGTGAATATGAACAATTTTCACTATGTGGACAAACCTCTGAAATCGCAAAAAAATATCAGCTGTTTCATACAAAAGGTAAAATTTTTATTTTTATATGATATATACCACAACTCGGCATTTGGTTTTCTAAATTGAAAATTTTTAAAAATGGAATCTAATACGATCGTCACATAGGATCGCTGGCTAGCACAACTACTACCTCCGGCAAACTCGCGTCAATGCTCAATGCAAAACAAAGCAGTTTCGAATTGACGTTGCTTCGAAAAGTATAAACTGTCAGTGCAATGCGATTGTGATATAGTTTTGACCTGGCTTTGGATTTCAAATATTGATACTGCATTACTGTTGACCCTTGCTCGTTAATTTGGACTCTGTTCAAGCCCTTTGTTGTGGATTTCGTCGATATGACCGAACGTACGCAGAGAACTGTTCTAAATAGTCAGACACGTGAGTTCGTAATACGCCTTCGTAACTATTTCGATCGTGAAGCTCAAAATGGAGGGCCAATTTTACCTATAACGTCAGTGGTTGAACGCGTAGCTGATGCGCTTAATATTGGACAACGAACTGTTAGACGGATAACTAAAAAAAAATATGGCGAGACTGGCACAGAAGAAAATAAACTTCACACACCAAAAAAGAGAAAACGAGCAAAACCAGTCGTAGGCATCGATAGCTTTGATGCCGATGCTATCCGAAGACATGTTTACGGCTACTATTTACAGAAGGAGTATCCAACAAGAAAAAAGTTGGTGCATTCACTGAAGGAAGCTGGATTATTCTTCGGTGGGGAAAGTTCTTTAACGAAGATTTTGAAGACCATTGGATTTCGATACAAAAAATGTAACAAACGCAAAATATTGATGGAAAGATTTGATATAGCGATGGCAAGGTATACTTTTTTACGGCAAGTGAAAGAAATCAAAAATTGGCAAAATGTTGTGTTCTTGGATGAAACATGGCTTAATGCTAACCATACTGTAGGCCGTTCTTGGAACGATGACACAGCAGCATCTACTTCCAAAGTTCCTGTAGGAAAAGGATCGCGACTTATAATTTGTCACGCCGGAACCATCAACGGGTTTGTCGAAGGTTCTCTCATGGCTTTTGCGTCAAAAACCACTGGAGACTATCATGAAGACATGAATGGAGAAAAGTTTACTGAATGGTTTACCTCAATGTTGTGTAGCCTCCCTGAACCATCTATTATAATTATGGACAACGCCCCATACCACTCGATGCAAATTGACAAGCCACCTGCCCAATCCCAAAAGAAAGCTGATATCGTCGCATGGCTTCGTAAAAATGGCGTAGATGCAAACATGAATATGTTAAAAGCGGAATTAGTACGTCTTTTAAAAGAAAACAAACCAACCAAGATCCGATACGTCATTGACGAAATAGCATTAGAACATGGGCACAGAGTTATACGGTTACCGCCTTACCATTGTGAGTATAATGCGATTGAGTTGGTGTGGGCTCAAATTAAGGGATATGCTGCAAGACACAATACAGAACCCCCATTTACCACAAAAAAAATGCTAAAATTATTAGAAGAAGCTTGTGAACATGTGACTAAAGGAGACTGGGAAAAGGTTGTGAATAGAACTGTTAAATTAATAAGGGAAGATTATGAAAGAGATGTGAAAATAGATAATATTATAGAAAACGAACATATAATTATTAATGTAGGTGATGATAGCAGTGACGACAGTGAAAATAGTAGTATGGACGAATCTGATTAATTATGGCCTTTTGTGGCACCTTTTTTGGTATCTTTTGTATTCATATGTTTCTTGTGTGCATATAAAGTATGTATATTCATTTTCATTCAAATATTCAGTTCGTTCAAATAAATTAAATAAACATATACATTTTTGTTTTATTAAACCTATTTAATCAGGTACAAAAACAAAACTTAATTGTTTTTTGTTCGAGAATAAATTGACATTCCACATCACTATTGTAATGTGTCAAACCGGCCATCATAGCGTGCCGCTAGTGTAGTCCGATTAAACTCAATAGTTTGACGTGAGTTACTCACAAATTAGTATTACAATAATGGAACTAGGAATTACGACTTGTCTTCCTATTTCTACGATTACAATATAATAGCGGCCGTAGCGATGCTACGCGCGTAGTAGCTGTGATTTTTTTTAATACTGAAAAACTTACTTTCTTTTACATACTATAGGAAGCGCCAATATAATTAGTGTTCTTATTTTTTATGGGAAAATTTCGAATACGATTTTTAAATGAAGTAATGCCCCTACGAGTATTTAGTTGACCCAACCGAGCTTTTTTCGGTAGGATATGTAGGTGTTCCTATTACTATAACCAATTACTGGTCATCTATGGGTACGTAGATGCCGTTCTGTAATTTTTGAGATTGTTCGGCTTAAAATGCGTCGTGCTGATTTTAAAATTATATAGTAATTTATAATTAATTATTACACAGGCCACAGGAGTGTTAACTCACTCTCACATGTGAGAGTGAGTGAGACTGAGCTGTCAAAAATAAAATAAACGGTTGGACAGGGTATAACTAGGTTGCTTATTAAATATATACTTTAAATCCATAGACACTGTAAACGAACTCTATTATTCCAATGACTATTAAAAGCGCGGACTAGTGCTCAGTAAAATGACCCAAATTACAGGCTCACTGAAACCGCACTGTCCGTAATTACGTGTAATGGCTCATTACACTGAAACCGGAGTGCGTGTCGCTAGCTGTTAAAGTGTATTTATGAGCATTTTGCTCTCCAGGGCTCTTGAAATCCGCTCTTTTTAGATGGCTATTACCATTATAATAAGTGCACGTGTACTTGATAGTTACATTACAAATATTCCTTAATTATACTGTACCAAAAATATGCCTCCCTAATGTGAAAAAGAACCCAGCATTCAAAATAAGCTGAGCATCAGTAAAATTCGTACCAAATTATGTGGAGCTCCTTCGTAGGTTCTTTAACAAAGCAGTGCGATACTATTTTTGTAAATAGTGAACGGATTATTATTTATTTTTGATAGTGTTGCCAATGCGAATGTGTGAGCCTTTTTGTGATGGTGCTTAAATCATCAGTTGACTGCACTGGATAAGAAACCTTGAACAGAGTCGGAAGGCTGACCGACTTCGGAGATCCGAATTTATAGGCCTTCTATTTTTCTTCGTTTCGAGAGCACGTTAGCCGAGTCCGGTACTCTGAGTTGAGTCGTAGGTGTAACGTTCTGGGAACCCACCATGTTATAATCCCCAGAAAACTCCTATGTAAAACTATACAAAGAGATTGTTAATTTTGTAAATACGTACCTGCTAAAGTTTGATCTATTTTTGTAACGACAAGTATTGAGGAAAATTTCATATTCACAAACTATTTTTATTTCTAGTCTAATTTTATCGAACACACTAGCTATTATAATTAATAGTAGTTTGATCACAGAAAGTATGACGTAGAGTCGACGCTCAGCTGTGATTGTAAACTTTTTGAATATAGATTACAAACATTTTGTTCAATATAAAAATAGGAAGTAGGTATTTTTATTTTTAATTATAAATTATAAAAATAGAGCTGCGTGTCACCTATTTGCCCACTATTAGAATTATACGTGACATAACTCGTGGTAACGAAAACTTACATGACTCGATAACGTAAACCCGTAGCTAACAAGCAAAAATGGAAAATGCATAGAAAAACAAAACACGAAATGAAGCAAGCCTAAAAACACACTAGCGACCGTCGCGTCGCTCGACCAATCGTTGCAACTTACATGTAGCTAAAAAATCGTATGACAAAATGACGTACACACTTGTAAGGCCGGCGGAGAAGATTAGCAACTCGCACACTGATTTCACATGTTTATTCGTCGATTTTCGTATACAGAATTATCCCCTCTATGTCGCTACATAGATTTTATACAAAAAACGATTGTGTTACGAATGTGAAACGAAAATGTTACGAATGACGTCAGCCATTCTTGAAGTTTCAACACTTATTAGGAATCAACATCAGTACACTATCGTTAATATTATTTTAACTGACAAAAATGTGATATACCACTTGGATCAATAATTTTAGTAATTTTAACAATTAACTACCTTAATAACTATATTAAATTAAAGCAATGTACAGTACCCGGCGATATATATTGGACATCGGCCTTTGGAATAAAACGCTATTATATTCTATTCACAGTTCGACTGCATTTTTTTTATATATGTTACGTGATGTGCTCGCCGATTGTGAAGAGATTTCAGTAATTACTACGTGAATTTCTGGCTAGCTTTCCTTGCAATAGAATAGAAATAGCGTTTTATTCCAAAGGCCGATGTGCAATATATATCGCCGGGTACTGTACATTGTATGGAATAGCATTTGATTGAATTAATGAGTAAGTCTCAACACAATGTTATTCATTCAATCAAATGTTTTCTTAATATTCAAATAATCCATGAACTGTTATTTGTCTTAAATGTCTAATTTATATTTATAATTATTCATAATTTATAAGTTACTAGCTGATGCCCGCGACTTTGTCCGCGTGGATTTAGTTTTTAAAGTCCCTCGGGAACTCCTTGATTTTCCGGGATAAAAAGTAGCCTAGATGTTGACCCGAGTAATAAGCTACTACGGTATAAAATTTTGTAGAAATCTGTGCGGTAGTTTTTACGTGAAAGAAGGACAAACAAACAGACAAAAATTAAATAAAAATCTGTTTTGGGCTCAGTATCGATAGTAAAGCATCCCCCAATTAAAATTTTCAAAATATATTAAATGTACAGAAATCCTCCAGTTACAGTTTTATTATATGTATGTATAGATAACACACTAGAGACATTGCTGCGAGCTCACACAAAGACACCTCTACAGGACCAAACGCACTTGCCGTCAAAACGTTGATGTCCAGCTGTAGGTAGGGCTAACATGAGCGCCACGAGAAAATTATTTCTATCTATTCTCCCGTGATCTTTTTTGTTTCACAAAGGCAAATACTAGACGCTTGGTTACACTGTTGTAACAGTTGCAATAAGACATCATTACAAAAAGTTGTGCGAAATATTACGTTTTAATATAAAATGTTATACATGATATAACGTTTGGTTGTACGCTATGTCGCAACTCTGTTCCACGCTAACCGTATACGCGTAGTACAGAGGGCGTGTTTCCCGTAGCACCCTGTAGTACTAAGGGGATCTCATTAACAAGTTCCTAGATTGAATCTTGTAACGAGGTGCATATTCGCGCGCTGCTAACAAAGGAATCGCCGCGGGGATGCTCATCTGCTCGTTAGTACGTTCCCATATAATTAGAGCGTGATTGTTTCAAAGGATAGATATTCTGTTTTACGGGATAATGTCTTTGTTTCAGTTTTTTTTTACTAAATTTTCTTACAGAGTTCTTATGAATGCGTAGAATATTTTATTTAAGTAATACAATTTTCTATTTTTTTCATTTTCCATCCCTCATCGGATGTAACTTGGAGTCTCAATTTTTGAAAATATTTTGCTTTTTCATAAACCATTCAAATCAGTTTAATAATTAATTAATTGTATCATATTGACATTGTGTTCGCGCCATAATTCCTAGTTCCATGGTCGTGACGCTAGCAATCTCTTTGGCTCGCAATGAATTTGACAGATGACACTTGAAAGGTAAAACTTGCCGCGATTTTTGGGCGTGGTTTTTGCAAGTTCCCTTTTTCCTTTTGAGTGCTAACACGTATTCACGAAAAATCCGGTCGTCTCGCGCACGTTTTTGCTGTTTTAAGTGTCTAGATTCAGTTTATTTTACTGTTTTGTTGCGCCGTTGAGCGATCTATGTGTCGACCTAGCTATAAGCATCATTGTTAACGTGCTGTCCGTAACAAAAGAACATTTTTTGCAACCCGCCGATTTTGCTCGCCAACGCGCTCGGCGAAGTGTGTGTGTGATCAGGGTTTTGGACCTTAACTAGTGACAAGCCGAGTGTACAGTGCCACGCCAGCCCAGCGTCTTCAGCAGGCCATAGCTGGCTGCCTGCCTGCTGCGCCTAGCGGCCTGAGAAGTTCACCTTACACTCTCTCACAACACACCCCACATACACCACTCTCATACAATCTCAGGCCGTACAAGGATTGAATGCTGCAAGGAAGGTCAGTGCAACCCTACCACATTAAGTCCACACTAAGACGAGAACAAATCTGACCGCGGTCCAAAGGCCGCTTTGGGCAGCGACCCTGGACTCAGGTTATAGCTGATGGGCCCCTATACTTCGTGTTCCAGGCCTTGACTCGTTGGCCAAGCCGTTGGCCTCAACATTTGGTAGTCAGAGCGCGGTTAAATTGATTCCGCGGACAGATTTGGCATTACTGTGGCTTAACTTGGCCGTTCTAGGGTTAACTCATTTATTGTAAATTAATGGACCTTATAACTTATTAATACACAGGCTTGTTGAGTTGCTGGTACATGGCCTGCCTTGTCGCATGTAGGCCTGTATAATGATTGCAATTATTGAGATTTTGTTTTGTTAATTTTTGTTGATTAATAATTAATAGTATCTAATTGTTGTTTGTGGCCCGTAACTGGCCAACAGTTAGATGTAGATTGTAATAAATAAACTTAATATTAATATAATTTGATAATTGTAGGGTTCTTACCAAGCCAATTTGTAATTTGCAGTACCTAGTATGAGTCTAGTGGCTTAGTACGGGTAATTAAAAACTTAATTTTTCTTTTATCTTAATTTATGTTATTGATTGACTTAACATAAATTATTGATAGCTTAATTTGTATCTTTTGGAACTTTTAACCAACAAATACTTTGTTTGTTTACTAAAACCCCTCGTGGTTAGGTAACAGAGTAGTTTGTTTGATGTATTTAAAATAAATAATTCTTGTTTTAAAGTAAATAATCCTAATTAATAAATAGTATTTAAGTAGTAATTTGTTTGTGTTTAAAGTGGGTAATTCTTGTTTGATTATTAATTTGTTTGGTTGAAGTTGAAACATAACTTGTAACAAATAACTTTGTTTTGATTTTGTTATCCATTTGTTGTAACTACCTTTATTTAAGTTGTTTTGTACCTACCTAAGATGGCAGCCCACAAAAAATTGAGCGTGCAAATTCAATCAGAGCTGCGTTGGGCTGCTACAGCCAACGCCTTGGTAGGCCGGGAGGACCGGGCATCCGCACTGCTCCAGCGGTGCGAGCAGGTGCGGACCAGGCAGGCGGTCGTCGAAGGGGCCTTCCGAGACCTCATGGCATTGGAGCTACCTCCGGAATCGCTGGAGTCCTCAGTGCGGGACTACGAACAGTTTTTTGAGCTGACAGACGGTCTGGTGGAGGAGGCCGCGAGGCTCAAGAAGGAGGCGAGAATGAGCTCTATTCTTGAGTCTCCCACCAGACCCACCACGCAGCCTGCGTTACAGGGCAAGTTGCCAACAATAAACTTGCCCCACTTTTCTGGCAACCTGAGCGAGTGGCTAGGCTTTCTCAGCCTCTTTGATAGCCTGGTGGACGCGAGAAGAGACCTGTCTCCCTGCCAGAAACTGGCCTATCTACTCTCTTCCCTGCAGGGAGAGGCTCTGGGTTTAGTTAGCCACCTAGACCTCTCCGAGGAGAGTTATACCACCGCGCGGGAACTACTGACTCGGCGGTATGCCAACGTGCGCCGGTTAGCAGACACACACGTGGCACAAATTCTAGCGCTGCCACGTGTCTATGGGGTGTCTCATTTAAGAGAATCGCTCTTAAATCCACTGATTGTAGCCTGCAACGCTCTTAAGCGTTTAGAGCTTCCCGTGGACCAGTGGTCCTTCCTTTTATTACACATTGTGTTGTCCCGCCTACCTCCCGAGTTGAAACTGCGTTTTGAGCAAAGGTATGGTGGGGACGGGGCCAGCTACCTGCCCCCCTTTTCGGACCTTTTAAAGTTCCTTGAGGAAGAGTGCCGGCAGGCTGATAACTCCGGGATTGCTGGTCCTTCAAGGACCCCAGAGCGGCCTGCCCAGCTGAGGAAGGAAAGGGGTCACACTGGCGTCCCTGGTAAAAGGACCTCCGACCGGAGACCAATGCCCGTTTACACTGGACTTGCTGCCACTGAACCCGCCCCTTGTAACTATTGCAGGCGTCCAGGCCACCGGGTGCTTTCTTGCCCCCAGTTTCTCTCTAAGCGGATCAAGGATCGGAGGGGCGTTGCAAGAGACCGCCACTGGTGCTATAGCTGTCTGGGAGCTCACATGCAACGGGACTGCCAACAGCAACGGCCATGCCCAATTTGTAGGGGTAACCACCTGGAGATTTTGTGCGCCAACAAGAATGGTGTTGGTCGCCAGGTGGAGAGTGAGGGCGCGCCCCGCACGGGCGGGGGCGCTCTTACCAATCGCTCCCCGGATTATTTGCGTCGGTCCCCTGATCAGGGCCATGAATCCCGACGCGTCCGGATTTCGACCCCGCCTATGGGGGCTTCACCCCCCCCGTGAGGGGGGCGCCAACCCCCCTCGACGTTCTGATGGGAGATTTGTGGCGGCCCCGTCTACGGTTCGACCTACCTGCTATTCACCTCTGCTTCATGAGTGGCCACGCCTCGAACGCCGCCCACCTCGAGCGGGTCGACAGCAGTACTACGACCTACCGACGTCAGCCCGTATGACTAGGCCCGTGCTGCCGCCACGGGATGACGCATGGGTTTACCCAAATGGAGGTCCATCCCCCTCACCTTTGGAGGTCCCCCCTGAGTCTCAATATGAGATTCCCCGGTCAGAGGACCGGTTTGATGAGGACGACCACCAATAGGTAGTTGCCGCCCTAGCCCCCACCACAGCAACTTCTCCTGAGACCTTGAATCTCCGGCAGTCCGTCTGTCAGACCATTCTTTTGCCGACTGTCTCAGTGAAGGTATTCAACCCGAAGGGTGAATTTTTAATCGTTCGCGCCCTTTTGGATTCGGGTTCACAGCGCTGTATTGCTTCTTCTCGTTTGGTGGGTGAGCTAGGGCTCCCTTGGAGTCCTCGAACAGGACGGGTGATAGGTATCGGGGGTATAGAGCCCTCGACTCCTAACGGGGAAGCGGAATTAATGTTTGGCCCCGTTACGGGCAATCTTAGGGTCTTGGTCAAGGTGTCAGTCCTTGACAATATCTTAGGTCCCCTACCGCAGATCCGAATAACTGACGCTGTGGTGTCTTGTGCATCAGGCCTAAACCCAGCTGACCCCCACTGGACTGAACCCGGTCCTACGGACCTTTTGTTGGGTTCCGACGTGTTGGGCCTGGTCTTGTCAGGGGAAATTAGGGTTTTGCAGAAGGACGGCCTATGTGCCATGTCCACTATATTCGGTTCTAGCTTTTTTGGACCCGTGCTATGGTCTTCGGACCTACCGGTGCTGGACCAATTGCAAGCAGCCGGCTTGACGCTGTCGGACGTGGTCCAGCGCTTTTGGGAAGTTGAGGAGCCGCCGCATGCCGCACGAGTTGACCCTCTTGACCTTGAATGTGAGTTGTTTTATCAAAACAACACAGGCCGCCGTGTTGATGGGCGATTTGTAACTCGCTTGCCCTTTCTCGCTTCTCGCCCCCCGCTTGGTCAATCGCGGGCCTTGGCGGAAAAGAGGCTCTTGTCTATGGAACGGCGCATGCGGCGCGACTCCACCTTCCGCTCCAAGTACGTTGAATTTATGCGCGAGTACGAGGGCCTGGGGCATATGTCACCATCCAATTTTGATTGGCGCGCACACGAGCACTACTTCTTACCCCACCATGCCGTCTTGAAGACCCCTGGGGGGAAGATTCGAGTGGTTTTTGACGGCTCCGCGGCCACATCCAACGGGGTGACATTGAACCAATGCTTGCACTCCAGTCCTAAGCTGATCAAGGATATCTCCGATATACTCACGCATTTCCGCCGGCATCAAATTGTTTTCGTAGCTGACATCAAGATGATGTTTAGACAGTCGATGGTACATCGCGATGATCGGAGATACCAAATGATTCTGTGGCGCGAAAATCCTAATGAGCCAATGCGTGTCTTTGAATTGAACACCACGACCTATGGACTCAAGTCAAGCCCCTATATTGCTATCAGGACCTTGTTAGAACTAGCTAACCGGGAGCGACTGAATTACCCTCGCGCATCAGCCACCTTGGAATCGTCAGTCTATATGGACGATATTTGCACGGGAGCCTCGAGCGTTGAGGAAGCTCTGACTCTTCGCGATGAATTGATTGCAATACTGAAGTCCGGAGGTTATGAGTTGGGCAAGTGGCTGTCCAACTCCCCTCACGTCTTGAAGGATCTTCCGGGAAAGGATCAGCAGGATCCTCATATTTTTGAAAATCCCGAAAATCCCAATTTGCTGACGGTCCTTGGAATACAGTACCAGCCCGTCCAAGACGTTTTCACCTACCGGGTCAAATTAGACCCACCTCCTAAGGTCTGGACTAAGCGTTCCGTATTGTCTACGGTTGCTCGCACTTTCGATCCCAATGGATGGATCACTCCCGTAATATTTTTGGCTAAATGTTTCCTCCAGAAGCTTTGGATTGCTGAACTCGGTTGGGACGAACCACTCCCTGGGAAGTTATTGAAGGAGTGGAACTCCCTTGTGTCTTCACTTCCTGAAGTTAACCGAATTTCCATGCCTCGACGCTTCCTACCAACAGGAAGGTGTCATGCCAGTCTCCACGGGTTTTGCGACGCCTCCGAACGAGGATACGCCGCCGTGGTATATTTGAGGACTGTCGATGTCGCCGGTGAGGTCGCGACGCATCTCGTCTTGGCAAAAAGCAAGGTGGCCCCTATTCGGTCACGGTTAACTATCCCGAAATTAGAATTGTCTAGCGCCGCCCTTCTGGTACGCCTCTTTAACCACGTCCGCTCCTCTTTGGCATCTGCGGTCGATCTGACCGACGTTTATGCTTGGACGGACAGTGAGATTGTCCTTTGCTGGCTACGAGCCGCGCCTCACAACTTAGAGGTCTTTGTTGCAAATCGGGTCTCCCAAATTCAGAGCTCTGCAGTACCGGTGATTTGGAGACACGTACCCGGAGAACTGAACCCGGCCGATTGCGCCTCCCGCGGCTGTGAGGCCTCTTCACTGGTCCACCATCACCTTTGGTGGGATCCAAGTTGGCTATCCCAATCCGAGACGACTTGGTCTCAAAATAGGTTTTCCGCTCCCGAAGTATTGCCGGGCTTAAGAGTCGGAGTGGTTGAGGATAAACAGATCCCCGACTTGAACTTTCTTTTGAACCGTTACAGTTCCCTTGATAAACTAATTGGTGTTACCGGTTGGATTCGACGTTTTATCCATAATGGGCGGAATTCAGAAAATAAAAATTTGAGTCCTGTGCTTTCCCCTCTTGAACGCCAAGACGCCCGGAACTACTGGGTGCATGTGGTTCAGGTGGAGCATTTTTCATCCGTGATTGACACTCTAAAGAGAGGTTTAGTTTTGAAGGGCCCCCTTGCTCGCCTAAGCCCTTTTTTGGACAATAACGGAATGCTACGCGTTGGAGGACGCCTTAAGAATTCCAATCTACCCTATGGTGCTCGCCACCCCCTTTTGCTACCTAAGAACGGCACCTTTGTCAAATTGCTAGTGACACACTACCATCTTAAAAATGCCCACGCTGGTTGTAATGCACTCTCGGCTATTTTACAGCGCGAGTTTTGGATTCTGGCAGGGAGACGCACCATCCGGAACGTCACTTTCAGATGCATTCCGTGTTACCGCTTGAAGGCTAATACTTCACAGCCGATGATGGGTGATCTGCCCTCCGACCGCGTTCTAGCCACTCGACCCTTTGCTGGGGTTGGCACTGATTTTGCTGGCCCGTTTGCCATCAAGAGCTCTAACCTCCGCAACGCCAGATCGCTCAAGGCCTACCTCTGCCTTTTTGTATGTCTCGCTACCAAGGCGGTACATTTAGAACTTGTGAGTGCCTTAAGCACTGAAGCTTTTGTAGCCACGCTAGGTAGATTTGTCTCTCGTCGAGGATTGCCTGACCTGATTCGCACGGATTGCGGTACCAATTATAAGGGCACTGATAGATATTTAAAAGAAATTGTCGAATTCCTGTCTAGCAATAAGATTAGATTAAGTACAGCATTGTCCAAGATGGGGGTAACCTGGAAGTTTGACCCCCCCAGCTTGCCCTCATTGGGGTGGAATATTCGAAGCTGTGGTTAAGGTGGCCAAGACTCATCTCCGGCGCGTTATAGGCGAAACTGTTTTAACCTTTGAAGAACTCGCCACCGTGTTTTGCAAAATTGAGGCTGTACTCAATTCTCGGCCACTCTGTCCCCTCTCATCTGACCCAAATGACCTGGAGGTCTTAACTCCCGGTCATTTTCTGATTGGTCAGCCCCTTAACGCTCTACCCGAATACCCCTTCAGGGACGTGAAGGTCTCACGTTTGTCCCGATTTGAGCTGCTGCAACAGATGACTCAGAGTTTTTGGCACCGTTGGTCACTAGAGTATTTGCATCTTTTGCAGCAGCGGGTTAAGTGGGCTGACAAATCTGATCCACCCAAAGTTGGTGACCTAGTGTTGATTAAGGAACCTAATTTGTTGCCTTTATACTGGCGCCGTTCTTAAGCTGATCTACGGGCCTGATGGGGTTCCCAGGGTTGCCGAGGTAATGGTCGGAGACTCTGTCTTGCAGCGAGCCATTTGCTCCTTATCACGTTTACCCATTTACTAGTAAGTGGACGTAAATCCTTACGACCACGGGCGGGGGGATTGTTCGCGCCATAATTCCTAGTTCCATGGTCGTGACGCTAGCAATCTCTTTGGCTCGCAATGAATTTGACAGATGACACTTGAAAGGTAAAACTTGCCGCGATTTTTGGGCGTGGTTTTTGCAAGTTCCCTTTTTCCTTTTGAGTGCTAACACGTATTCACGAAAAATCCGGTCGTCTCGCGCACGTTTTTGCTGTTTTAAGTGTCTAGAGTCAGTTTATTTTACGGTTTTGTTGCGCCGTTGAGCGATCTATGTGTCGACCTAGCTATAAGCATCATTGTTAACGTGCTGTCCGTAACAAAAGAACATTTTTTGCAACCCGCCGATTTTGCTCGCCAACGCGCTCGGCGAAGTGTGTGTGTGATCAGGGTTTTGGACCTTAACTAGTGACAAGCCGAGTGTACAGTGCCACGCCAGCCCAGCGTCTTCAGCAGGCCATAGCTGGCTGCCTGCCTGCTGCGCCTAGCGGCCTGAGAAGTTCACCTTACACTCTCTCACAACACACCCCACATACACCACTCTCATACAATCTCAGGCCGTACAAGGATTGAATGCTGCAAGGAAGGTCAGTGCAACCCTACCACATTAAGTCCACACTAAGACGAGAACAAATCTGACCGCGGTCCAAAGGCCGCTTTGGGCAGCGACCCTGGACTCAGGTTATAGCTGATGGGCCCCTATACTTCGTGTTCCAGGCCTTGACTCGTTGGCCAAGCCGTTGGCCTCAACACATTGTATGAGCAATATTCTTACAATTAATTATTAACCGACTTTCAAAAAGGAGGAGCGAATTCCCCTCGAATTGAGAGCCTTATTATTTATCCTTAGCATTTTAACGACAAAGTCAATAAACAATTGTATACCTTATTAAGAATTGACAATGGTCGACAATTAATAAGGTATAACAATACACAGTTGGAGCTTTATCGACTTATCGCAATTTAATTATTTTTGTTCTAAATGACCACAGCAATTTTCGCAGTTCTAGCAAAATATTTCAACGTCAATGTCAAACAGCAAAACTTGCAGTAATTCACTTGCCACGAGTGTATATTATAGCGCCTTGCCAGAGTTGATTTCTGAAAATTGTGCTAGTGAATACTTTGCTTTAACACCTTGTAAACTTGTTCGCTCTGTATTAGTAAAACATTTAGGTACACACGTTAAATGATACCATTCAATTGTAATCCCAGAAAAGTAGTCGTGAACACTTTTATGAATTTAGTGAAAAAAAGAAATTTAATTATTCTTAATCTTAATATATACTAGTGGTTCGCCCCGAACTGAGACCTCGCGGTAACGGTATCCCATGATTATTCATTCAATCGATACATGATAACCAAAACTGACATTATTATTATGCCCGTTTTCACCAAACATACCTAAATCATCCCCTAAGTAGGAGTCTCTTAACGTGGGTAGCTCCTAAATACAATCCTAAGTCCTAACATCCGTCCCAATATCCTTTTAGGTGTCCCGTACAGGATCGTGATAAATAAGTTGACAGAAAACATCAATCACCTAACTTATAGGTAGCCCGTAAAGGTTAGGGAACGTTAGTGAAAACATTGAATTATTATGTAGGTACTAACGAGTGAAACCGGGTTACGGGCATCTGTACAAATCGTCATCTATCGACGCGAATAGAAAATATACAATATTTAACTAAAATTTAACTAAAAAATAATTTTAATTGAATAATATGGTACAAAAAAAATTACAATACAATTATTGTATTATAATAAGTAACTAAATAATAATGGTCGACGCAAAACTGTTTTTGGGATAGTTCGTAGTCGTAACTCGTAGTTCCATGGGAATAGTTACTGACTGCGCCATCTATTAGCATTATTGTGAAGCTATGTTGATGCTATATGAATTACTGATGCCCATTAAAAATTAAATAATCTCGTTTCTTTATAATATTCATATAATTTTAGTATTTGTTGTTCAAGTACAGGATATAAGTGACCTAAAAAAATAAAATCAGTTTGAAAATCCATAGTGGATTTTCCTAGAGAGCGTCTTCAAGCGAGCGTATAAAATCGCCACTTTGAAAGCCCCCCATTTCGTCAATTTTAAGGGAAAAATTAAAAAAAAAATATTTTTGTACTCAGTTCAAAATTATCTTTAAAATGATACGTAACAATTTTATGTAACGCGATATTTTTTTTTTTACTTCGCATTCGCTTCTATGAGAGCCCCCCTGAAATAAAGATTTTTATAACTTTTTAAGCCATTTTCGGCTGGAGGCCACCGGTTTACATATTATATCTAAATTTGAAGTAATTACGTTCAGTAATTCAAAAGTTATAAGGCTCTGACAGACGGACGGACGGACGGACGGACGGACGGACGGACGGACGGACGGACGGACGGACAAGTGCAAATCGCTCTAGTTAACTCAGAGACCTCGCTTCGCTCGGTCAAAAATAGGTATTATAAATGCGAAAGTGTGTTTGTTTGTTGGTTTGTGCAGCTCAAATCACTGAATGGATTGGGCTGAGCATACAGTAGCTATTATAAGGTAGATATCAACTAAGAAAGGATTTTTGGAAATTCACCCCCTAAGGGGATAAAATAGGGGTTTCAAAAATCAAACATTATACGAGTGAAACTGCGGGCTCAAGCTAAAATGGCTTTCAAATGTTGTAAAAACTGAACCTCGTAATTCAATCTAATATAAATGGCGTCTAGTGTAAATGTCGCGTAGTTTTAATACCGGTAATAATCATTATATTTAATTAAGAAAGCGGGAACACTATTTTTAATGGCTAAATAATATCTGCGGTAAAATAGCAATTACACAGTTTACGTGTTTATTTTATTATGATAAGTGCAATTTATGGAATTGAAATTACTGAGTTATCTTTGCATAATTTATACTATTAGAGAGTGTTTGCACTGTGTCCGGTCTGGGAACTTCGTTCGCCTTTCAGGTTTTTTATTGAAAAATTTCATAGAGATTTTTGTTCCCAGAGATAAAGAGTATAGCAAGCCCAGTATAATATCCATATTTTTTATCACGATATTAAAATGTCATTGACACAACTCTTTCTCTACCGTTGCGTTGGTAATCCAAGCCTGTGTTAACGTAAGTATAATATAAAATAAGTATAACACAAGTACCTACATAACTTACTAGTGGTTCGCCCCGAACTGAGACCTCGCGGTAACGGTATCCCATGATTATTCATTCAATCGATACATGATAACCAAAACTGACATTATTATTATGCCCGTTTTCACCAAACATACCTAAATCATCCCCTAAGTAGGAGTCTCTTAACGTAGGTAGCTCCTAAATACAATCCTAAGTCCTAACATCCGTCCCAATATCCTTTTAGGTGTCCCGTACAGGATCGTGATAAATAAGTTGACAGAAAACATCAATCACCTAACTTATAGGTAGCCCGTAAAGGTTAGGGAACGTTAGTGAAAACATTGAATTATTTATCAAACATTGAATTTAACTCGTAGTTCCATGGGAATAGTTACTGACTGCGCCATCTATTAGCATTATTGTGAAGCTATGTTGATGCTATATGAATTACTGACGCCCATTAAAAATTAAATAATCTCGTTTCTTTATAATATTCATATAATTTTAGTATTTGTTGTTCAAGTACAGGATATAAGTGACCTAAAAACATAAAATCAGTTTGAAAATCCATAGCGGATTTTTCTAGAGAGCGTCTTCAAGCGAGCGTATAAAATCGCCACTTTGAAAGCCCCCCATTTCGTCAATTTTAAGGGAAAAATTAAAAAAAAAATATTTTTGTACTCAGTTCAAAATTATCTTTAAAATGATACGTAACAATTTTATGTAACGCGATTTTTTTTTTTTTACTTCGCATTCGCTTCTATGAGAGCCCCCCTGAAATAAAGATTTTTATAACTTTTTAAGCCATTTTCGGCTGGAGGCCATCGGTTTACATATTATATCTAAATTTGAAGTAATTACGTTCAGTAATTCAAAAGTTATAAGGCTCTGACAGACGGACGGACGGACGGACGGACGGACGGACAAGTGCAAATCGCCCTAGTTAACTCAAAGACCTTCGCTTCGCTCGGTCGATAAATTACGTGTCACGTTGTTTGTCCGCGATGGACTCCTAAACTACTGAACCGATTTTGATAAAACTTCGTAACTATCTGTAATTTGGTCCAACTTGAAAGATAGGATATTTTTTTTTATTAAGATAATTTATTGGTTTTATTTATATAGGCAAGTTGGCGGTACGAAGTTCGCCGGGTCAGCTAGTTATTCTATAAAAAAAAAACTATAATATTAAAATGAACCTACACCGACGTTTACAATAAAGCCTCTTATTTTTTCTATTTTCCGTGTAATTCAAGAACGATTAAAGTAAATTAAAATTTTCTTATGGTTCTTAGGCAAGGAATGTTAAGAGTCTTCCTTTAGTCCTTGAGAGGTTATTTATTATTTTCTTGAGTTTTTCGAGTTTACTGAGTGTTGTAAATTTCAGCAGGTAAATATTTTACCTACTATTTTTTTGCTTTGGTTTTAATATTTTAAAACGTACAGTTTATCTAATTCTGAGGTTACATTGGGAAAATAGACTTTTGAGACCATTCAAAAAGATCTAAATCCTTACAAACATTTGTAACTAGCTAGCTGATGTGTTTTTGATTCCCGAGGGAGTTCTTTAATTTTCCGGGATAAGATCTATATTTTTAGCCCATAGGCTATTCTATTGGTAGTGGCCTCCTACCGCCGCTCTTATAGTGACTACAAATCCTAAATTTATGCCTATAGACTATTCCGATGTACTAGCTATTACACTGTGAATTTTCATCAAAATCTGTCCAGCAGTTTTTGCGTGAAATAGTAACATAAACACATAATAAATTTTCGCCTTTATAATATTAGTGTCACATTAGTGTGATTTTGTAGGATAGGAGGATGCGACAGTGTGTTTGACGTGATTTTTTCATTTGTATAGTTGAGCACCGGGAGAGTAACATGCTACTTTTTATCCGGGAAAACAAAACCTAACTCCTCGTGGACGACGTCACGGGCAAGAGCTAGTCGATTTATCCCCCCTAAACAGATGCGTAGACGTAAGTATAGTAAACAGATAAACGCAGCGATGCTCTCAAAGTGGCTACGGGGATGTCTAGGGTGTCCAACGTCTATATTGTCTGAAAGTATAAAGGAGAATGGGGTGCGTGCGCCTACTGGTTCAGGGTTGACAAGTCCTGAAAATAAAGGAATATTCCAAGGAATATTATGATTATAAAATAATAGGTATCGATGCAGTATTATGTCATGTGATATGTGTGTGTGTGTGTGTGATACGTTATGTGTGTATTATACATAGTTAAATTCAATATTATATAATAGTATAATCATATTAGTATACTGTTGTGTAATTGTTGATATTCAAAAAATGTACGATAAATAATCTACCTACTTTAATCAATAAATTTTGAGTTCGAGGTTATCAAAATAAGTTTTAAAATTTTCGTTTACGATCTTACATTTCCACTTGATGCAGCTAATTTTGTAACTAGAATTTACTGTATATAGAACAAAAACTATAAAAACCTCATCTACAGCAAAGGGATTAAAATATTTTGTAACACAAACATTAGGATTTAACGTACGTTTTTCGTAATAATAGAAGTAGAGCGGTGAAAATTATTATAAAAAAAATAAAGGTAAATACATCGCATTTTCTACTTATATATCATCTCAATGTTGGAATGGACACAAAAGGACATTTAATTGACTAAATAATATTTAGTATTATTTTTCCTACGTCGACAACCCTAATAGTTATATGTGCATGTTCAAAGTAGGGGTAGTGATTCATCAATTGTGCAAAGTGCCACTTCATATTCAGTCCGTTTGACTGTCGCGTCCGCTTTGCCGCCTCCAAATGAACGTTGATTGGATGATCCGCCATTTTAATTTTTAACTTTTTTTATAATCCTTTTTCAATACTACAAGCTAATATTCCGACAAGCACCACTTGAAACGGATATTCGCGGATTTGTTGTTGCCTATATCAAATCTATGGTTGTTATTTCAATGAAAAAAGCTTGTACCTACCTAAGAATACGAGTACTTTTAATCTAAGGCTTGTACCTATTTTAGAGGTTTTCAGACGTATAACCTTTAATACAAAAGTTGTATAAACTTTACTTATAGATTACACAATGCTTTGTCTTTTTCTTTCGTATGTCAAATCTCAGATGACAGAGAGTGAAAAATCATTATTTAACCATTCCCTGATACTACAATAAAGTAAGTTTTAAGTCAACTGTTGAGTAGTAAAAGTTAAAGTATTTTTGATAAATTATATTTTTCCAATTTTTTGCAAACACAGTATTACTGTATCATCCCGCGTATTCAAAGACAATAGATACACATTAACTTTTTTGAGTGTGTGATAATGTAATATTTTAGACTTTGTCAAATTATAGATTAGAATCAAATACCTATACGAACCAACTTAATTATATCTTTACAATTTCGTTTTTTTATTTTTCCCAGATAAATCTATCAAAAGACAGATTCACATTTCACAGAATACATACTAGATACTTCTGAAATAAAAGAACGACGTTGACCACTCTCTGAAATTGTTACCCTCTCTAAAGCGACTCACGTAGCAATTTGATGGGACAAAAATTCTAAAGTACCAAAATCGCTCGGTCGTACCTATACTCTTTTCTTTTTTGGCTTAGCAAATGGAGTTAGTGGGATAATTTGACGCACTACGCCCCCAGGGAATCGAACTAGCATCTGGGGAGGTGAGCCATTTGTACGGTGCATTCATTCGGCTGTATCCAAGTTAAACTCGTGGATCATTTGCTAGAGGATCTTGAACTCTATGCACATTTAGTTAAGGGGATTTTGTTCGGAATATATTTTATCCATTGCCGAAATTAGAATAATGCAATTTTTTGAGAGAATGCACTTGAAATATTGATGAGTTTTCTTAACATAATATAAAATTCGACGAGGGTTTTGGCTACATAAATTCCAATACAGTGATAAATGGCTGAAAAAGAATGAATTAAAGATCATCAGCAAAATCCATCAAATCATGATTAGGATATTCTCTTGATTTAATTTAAATCTTTCCCTTTTCAGTAATTAATATTAAATAACATATAATCTAATCATAGTTCATACTTTAAGGCATTAAACATTATTTTACTGATGATGTTTAGTATAACTTTTAAGAAAAACTATTTATGTTCAATTGAACCGACTTAATTTTATAGGAACTTCTCTTAATTTACCTACTCAAAACGATCTAAATCGTATTTCAGACAAAACAAATACCAATCAAACATACAAAAGAGCAACAGCATAAAGTAGTGATGTGATCCCTACTAATAAAAGCGAAAATTTAATTGTTAAAAAAAATTAAATTTAAAATTGTGTACCAACTTAACGATGGATCGACATAACTATTTGCATGGTAGACCCATGCAAAAGTTTGATGGCCAGTAGAGTGACAAGGCTTCTTATTTTTATTCCGGAAAAACCACGAAAGGCTTCCCGCAAAATTCTTATAAAACCTAACTCCATGCGGACAATATTATATAATTCTGTGATAAAGTTTAGGTGTGTATAATGTTACCCTCTCTATTCTAGTATAAATTGTGTATCTCTTAAATTCTAGTGTAAATTGGTCGAACTATGTGACCTTCAGAGTCAAGTTAGCTAAAAGTGGACTGTAGCTAGTAGAGTATACAATAGTTATTTGTGTTATATGGGGCCAAAGGAATTTTTTGTTCCCCGAGGGCGTTATTTTGAATTCAGAGCGAAGCGAAGGATTCTATAGTAGACTCCCGAGCGCAGCGAGGGATTCTAAAGTAGAATCCTGAGCGTAGCGAGGAATTCAATATCCGCCCGAGAACAAAAAATTTTGGCCCCGAATGACACATACTATTTTTCATCATTACCTATAAGAAAAAGCTAGGAGTATCACCTACTATGTATAGAGTATAGACATTACCAATACGTATATTGAAAATTTAAATAAAACACAAATAATTTTTTATGAAATAAATTAATATTTATGTTGGAAGTATGGGCGTATATGTCTAATCGACAAATTTGATCACGTGACTTATCGTAGACAACAACAGCTTCTCAAACATTTTTGAATTTCGACACATTTTTGGAATTCTCTCTTCTGATTGGTCCGCGTTAGTGCTTTAGTATGCTAAAGCACTATAACGCGGACCAATCAGAAGAGAGAAATGAAAAGTCCCATGGGGTTAAAATGAAATTTTGCTCCCGCTGTCCTCTGAAGCCAATATTCGTTTTTCGAATAGGTATGATGAAAAATCTTTTTTGAAATTCCGCCTTTTCTTTGATTGTTACAGGTTTAGACGCAGAACTTTACTACGTGCGAGAGGGCGTGGTGAATACCTACGCCACCGGTTTCATTGTTCCTGTGCCGGCTCACATTGCCGACTTGGAGTTCATGTGGCAAGCGCTTGGCAGGAGACCGGTGAATATTTGATTTTTACTCTGTGCACAGTATACGTAATAGTTATTTATGCAACTGTTGTATAATAAGGGGTATTAAAACACGAATGTGGGTGATAATAGTATCACATGAGTGTTTTACTTAGTACCTAATTATCAACAGTTGCATACAAGACTTTATCTACTCCCATAATTTTTTTGTAAATTAAGAAAAATGGCAGGGATTCGAATAACCTTTTTTTTTACGGCGCGCGGCGTTCGGTACTGAAACGCGCGTGAATGACAATGTTCTTTTTTTGAAATTCATACAAATGTTTTTTTTTTAATTCATAAGTAGGTAGATACCACGCATCGAACAGTAAGAATGTGGCTGTCTGTGGAGTAAACCTTTGCTCAGAAGGGATCGAAAAAAAAAAACAAAAGAGTTATTATGAAATTCAGTACAACATTATACATACATAACAAACATATCCGTTTGGATGACATTATGGTTATTAAGACATTGGGTGTTTTAAAGTTGGCAATAAGCTAACTGTTTTAGAATCTTTTATAGAGGATTTAAAGCATGGGAGTAGATAAAATATTTTATTAAATACTAACCTAACTTAGAGTAGGTACGAATGCTGTACACGACCTTTCTAGGCAACCGTTTGAAATAGGTAGCAAGGATACTAATAACTATAACTAACTAACTACATAACTGTTTTAAGGTTTAGTTACCTCAATGGCTCAATGGGCATGGGGCCGGACTGAAAACCGAAAAGTCGTCGGGATTTAGCTTTACGCTAATTTGGAGGAAAAAAGGGAATATTAGTCATGCTTACCGTAGCAAATATTCTTTAAGGCCCACTTGCAGAGACGCCGGGTAAGGTTTAACCCAGGAATAAATTTGTAATTTTGACATATATAAGCTTTTATACGAAATCTTTCAAAGCAGCATCTAACTTTTCAAGCGGTTTCTGCAAGCGGGCCTAAGAATAGTACCCCTGCTAATAATTTTGGTTGAAAACTTCATCTATCATTAATCTTTGGATACCTTTACTTTATTTTACTAAAAATAATGTATAAAATATATCAATCGTTATAATATACAAAAAAAATTTTAACACTACACAATTAATTAATAAAATTGCGTAAATACCTGGGGGACCTAGGACCCCTACCTGTGTAGTTAACTGTAACATTTCTTCAGTAAGAATACAGCCTTAATTTCTAATGTAGGTATTTATTTGTTCGATGCTTATTTAACGTAATGTTGATGCCTTGTTAGCAATAAATTAGTCTTCCATTCAGTAAAATACGAGTATACTGTTTCAAATAGCAACTTTAATTGTTCCGATGTTGTTTCCGCACTTTCCAATTTGGATTTAAAGCGCTTTAATTTTACATAACAAAAGACCAGATTAAGTCGTCGTTTTTCATTGAAATTCTGAAGCGTATTCTGTTCGCGAACAGTGTTTATTGAGCGATTTATTTGATAGATTGTGTAAGTAACGAATTTAGATACGATTGTTGTTTGTAATTACATAACAAAACGATCGTTAGCATAAAATAATATGTGTGCTTCTACTTAAATGTTTGGGTTTCTGTTTGGTAATTTGAATTTGGAAATTGAGGTATCGTACGTGTTCTAAAACTGTGTGTTAATTTTTAATGAGAAATGGCTGTTACCCGAAAGTGTAATAATAATTTAAATTTTTTTCAAAAATAAAACCAATATTTGTAAGTTGTAGCTAATAGTAATCCTTATTTATTTCTAAAAATAATAATCGAAAAATAGGCATAACTTTTTAAGCGCATAATGAACTATATTTATACATTTTTGTGCAGTGGTATTTCTTGATTTAGATTTTGCCTAACATGTTGATTTTAGACTAGGTACGTTGTCGGTTGATAGAAGAGTCTATAAAAAACACATGGAAAGTGGCAACTTTGTGAAAGCGTAAATAAAATTAATCTGATTTTAATTAAAAAAAACATGCACACATTTAAGTGGAAAGGTGGAATAAAATATGGAAAACTCTTGACTCTCAAAACTCATTACTTATTGAACAGATAGTCTGTTATTAAATAAAATAAAAATCATATAAATTATCCTTAAACAAATAATCAAGATAAATTTTAAAAGATCGTAAAGTAAAGTACAACTTTAAAATTTATCACAAAACTACGAGGATGCAATGAAAATTCTTCTAACGTCTATATTATTTCACAGCTAAATGCTTGGGGACTCACGTAGGGGATTATTCACTGCGTTGTTTGTAATTCCGTGCACTGAGCTGTACGTGATGGGTAATCTAGACTCGCCATAT
Source organism: Oeneis ivallda (assembly GCA_029955525.1). Classification (NCBI taxonomy): domain Eukaryota; kingdom Metazoa; phylum Arthropoda; class Insecta; order Lepidoptera; family Nymphalidae; genus Oeneis; species Oeneis ivallda. The sequence continues at coordinate 24,354,224 of JARPMR010000003.1, forward strand.
TGCTGTGCCATACATAGCCCCTGCATTGTCGTCAAAGATTATTTTCATTTAATAGTAAATGATTGTTTTCCAGCAATCAGCCCAATAAATATATATTTTTTTTAATTTTGTGCTTAAATATACACCTACAAACTATCTGAAAAAACTTGCACGTAATCTAACATTGGCCTTGGCGATACTTTTTAACCGACTTCAAAAAAGGAGGAGGTTCTCAATTCGTCGGTTTTTTTATGTATGTTCACAGATTACTCGAAGACGCCTGAACCGATTCGGAAACTTCTTTTTTGTTCTGAAGGGTATTTCCAGGTATATTTTATATATTAGTAGTGGCGCGGGTGTTAGAAGTCGGTTTTTTAAAAATATTTTTTTTATATTAAATTATGGTAGGAGCATAATTATTGACTGCGTTGTTTGTAGTTCCGTGCACTGAGCTGTACGTGATGGTTAATATAGAGTCTCTCACTATATTGCTTTGCCATTAATTATAACCCCTGATTTGTCTTCAAAAATTAAATTTATTTTGAAGTACGAGTACTCGATTATTTCATAGTAAACAACCCAATAAATAATAATATTTTTGGAATTGTGTTCCTTAAATAAAATATACACCTACAAAGTACAAGCACATAAAAGTTAGGGAAAGTTGGTGAAAACGGGCAAAAGACACTTTAAGTTTATCGACCGAGCGAAGCGAAGGTCTCTGAGTTTACTTGAGTGAATTTGCACTTGTCCGTCCGTCCGTCTGTCAGAGCCTTATAGCTTCTGAATTACTGAACGTAATAACTTCAATTTTAGATATGATATGTAAACCGATGGCCTCCAGCCGAAAATGGCTTAAAAAGTTATAAAAATCTTTCTTTCAGGGGGGCTCTCATACGAAATGGGGGGCTTTCAAAGTGGAGATTGTATTCGAGGCTAGATCTCTAAAACCACTTTGTTTTAAAACTTGAAACTTACACATAATTTGAGTTATATTTTGTACTTGAACAACAAATACTAAGATTAGATAAATATTAAGTATAAAGAAACGAAATTATTTAAGTTTTAATGGACATCAATGTTTTTAACAAAACTTCACTATACTGTTAATAGATGGCGCTGTCTTTAATATCGTAAATACAGTTTTGCGTCAGCTATTCTTATTTTGTCTATTACTAATTATGATATTCAATTAGCAAATTATTATCAATAAAAGTATCACGTTGTTTTTGCAAAAGTAAATCCGTTTCTATTTCCAATAATTAGACGTTAGCACCTATTTACTACCGTATGATGGTACTGTGTCGCAAGCGCGCAGTCATGGCAGTTTATAATTTTTTTTATTATGAAATCGTATACTTCGTAACACCCGTTCAGCGAACCAGCTGAATTTTAGTAAAATACTGTAGGCATACGCATCCCATCCACGAAAGCAGATGACGATTGACGTCATCAGATTCGGCGCGTTTTAATTACAATATAATATAGTTCAAACTACCTTATGGGAATTATGGGATACCGCGAGGTCTCAGTTCGGGGCGAACCACTAGTTATACATACCTCCAGTAGGTAATATACTAATTTTATTTACTGTACTTACTATACTGTATAAATCATCATCATCATCATTAGCAATCCATCAACGGCTCACTACTGAGCGCAGGTCTCCTCTGAGAGAAAGTTTATAGGCCATAGTCAACCACGTACAATGCGAATTAGCGGACTTCACACACCTTCGAGAACATTATGAAAAACTCTCAGATGTGCAGGTTTCCTCACGATGTTTTCCTTCACCGTTGAAGCAAGTGATATTTAATTGCTTAAACGCACTTAACTCCGAAAAGTCAGAAGTGCGTACCCGGGATCGAACCTGCGACCCCCCGAATAGGAGACCACAGTCCAAACCAGTAGGCTATCACTGCTTACTCTATTACTTAATTAGTCTTACTGTATAAATAGCTTACTATAGGTACTGGAATTCGGAAAATACAAAGATTTATATTATTATGTCCGTAATTAAACCGTCTTCTTTAGACCCGTTATAATATAACTTTGCTCCTTAATGAATCGGGAGCCATGTTGGCTATGCGTTATTCACACGAGTGTTGTTTGAAATTCCACACAGCTGCCGTACGTGATGGGTATAGACTACGAGAGCCGGGGCGCCATGCTGCCGCCTCAAGTCAATATCTCGGAGCGGGGCTACGTGCCTACGACGCTGCAGACCTTTAGGTAAGTTACACTCATTCAAGGTCAAGTTTCTCTATCTGAATCGATACCATAAACATTTATTTGGAAATTGCCTTCAAGAGTAGGTACCTGAGGTAAACACTTGCATGAAGATAGAAATAGTAAGAGCATCATGTCAGCTTTAATAGGAAGAGTTTCATTGTAATTTTGACATGGACTTTGAAAAGTGTACCTATACTCTCCTCTGAGGTGCACTTAGGCGTATCTCACACTCCGGGACGCGGGCTTGTGTGTTTAAGGATGTTCGTATAAGCCGCGCGCAGAAGGTTTGCCGATGGCTGCCCCTCCCACCTACGCCGCGTCTGCCGCATTTCGCGCTCGCCTAGTTTAGTAAAAACACGCACGGTGTCACACACTAACAACGCATCCCCGCGCGTGGAATCGCGCAGAATTACGCGCGGGGCGAGTTGCAGTGTGGGATTCGCCTTACAGGGATTTTTTTAAAATTCCATCCACAAAGGGCGAAAGAAGAAGGTTTATAATTCTATTCTTTTTCCTCTTCGCAGTTAGCCAATAAGAAAATAGATAAAAAATCACCCAAGCTATCTCTGCACACTACTGGGTAAAAGTATCCTCTCAAAAATATAACCTCTTTAATAGGGACTAATAGAGCAGTACTATATGTAGAAGTATAGAGATTGCCTATTTATTTAGTTAATTAAGGACACCCAACAGGGTACAGAAATAACATTAAAAACTATAAAATCGAAATGTAAATACTAAAAAAGAGGAAATGTTCAGTAATTTAGACCCACTTATAGGTTGCCACATGCTTAAAAGCTACTTAGATAGAACGATAAAGATAAAGATAATCCCTGATAGGGATGTGGTTAAAATGTATTCATTTTTTTCAGAGTTCGGCTGCCGTGTACAGGAACAAGAAGTGCCGAAATCTTAGTGACGATGCAGCTCAACATTTCAGCACCAGATCGAATGCATAAGGATGTGCGGTTGACTTTCAAAAGAAACAAGATTTGCCTGAAAGGTAAGTTTGGATAATAAAGTACGTTATAAACGTTTTTTCCCCACAAAACTGTATTATATAATTACGTGCCTTAATTATTCAATTAAACAATAGCCGTGCGTCAAAGTCAGTCTATCGTTTTAGAACCTTTCGTATACTTACTCAACTCGTGATTAATTTTAAAACACACCTGTTAAAACAAAAACTGTCAGAACGGCCAATTTATTCCTCGGATAAACGTCATTCAATTGTTAGATTATTTTTCAATTATAAATTATTTGACTGACTAAAATGTATGATAATAATATTTGATTTAAATTATATAGTATAAAACCGGAAATAAGAAATAGATTTCATAGAAAATATGTGGCATGATACCAGAAAAGGAAATTAATTAGGAATAGAGTGTAATTTGAGTTAAAATGTATTAAAACGGAAAAGTAAGCTGATTGGTTGAATGGAAGGGGAAATTGTAATCATTGGTCTATTTTGTTAGTGTAAAAATATAAAAGGGTAATGTGCAGTAGTTCAAAATTTATTATGTTACTGCAAGTCTAGAAGTTCAGTTCCTACATGTTTAAAGTATAGCTACTATGCTGAGGTACCTAAATGAATTTGTGTGATATAAATATACTGTGCAGAAATGTTATATACTATGCTATATAAATAAATACCAGCATTTGATCAAGTACAAGGTGGTTTCATTTTTCAGTTCAGAAGTGGTATTGTTCTTCGCCTACGGACAAAATTAAGTTTCAGAAATTATGGACAAACTATGTGAAAACGAGACGGCAACAAGCGAGAGGCGGTCTCGTTCACACACCAAGCAGAGTTTGGAATCACGGCAAATACGGTCTCGTTCACGCACCAGGCAACGTTGGGAATCGAGCTGGGACCAGAGACGGTCTCGTTCACGCACCAGGCAACGCAGCGAATCGCTGGAACGATGCGAAAGGCGTTCAAGAGCGCCACCACGTTCCGCGATCTTTAAGGTTCAGCAAACAAGGTCGAAGTCGAACCAATCGTCCAGAAAGCGGAGAAGAAGCGGCTCGAGGCATCGAACAAAGAAACGAAGAGTACGGGTGAGCGGATCTTCTAATTCTAGTTCTCGTGAAATTTCTGATAACGATGTTGAAAGTGTAAGACGTAAATTACGTCGCAGAGTTAAAAAGTGTGACTTTAAAAATAGTGACGATGAAAAAATTGTTATCACGGCTCATGATATGTTAAATTTAATTAAAAACCTGCCTTCATCATCATCACAAAATCAAAATCACTTTTCCATGATTACTAATGCGGTCCCTGAATTTGACCCAGCCAATAAAGAACAAACTGTCGATGTATGGTTAAATAAGGTAGAAGAGTGTTCCAAACTATATAACTGGTCTGAATCACAAATCATTCATTACGCATTACCAAAATTAGTAGGGATAGCTAAAGTTTGGTATCAAGGTCTTCCTTCGGTAAATTTCACATGGATAGAATGGAAGGACAAACTAAAGAGAAATTTTCCTACGGTACAAAATTATGCACAACTGCTCCAAGAGATGCTTGAACGGAAAACGAAATATAACGAACCTTTCGAAACTTATTTTTATCATAAGATGAATTTAATAAATCGTTGTGAAATATATGGAAGGAAGGCTATTGATTGTTTAATAGACGGCATAATAGATAGGAGTGTTAGGATAGGAGCACAATCCGCCGATTATTCTAAACCAGAAGATTTATTAGCATATTTTAAAACTATTAAATATGAAGAAAGACGTGCGCCTTTTGTACGAAGACGGTTTGGTACCCAATATAATAGCTCAAATAGTGTTAATATACATTCAAATCAGCCCAACAATTTAAATGGTTTAATAAGTGATAACCTAAATAACGTTAACAACTCAATTAATTCTAGTAAAAATATAAACTATTCAAACAATACAGGTACTTCAAACGAGACTCGTCGCTGCTATAATTGTAACTCTATAGGACATGCAAGTTTTAGGTGCTTAAAGCCTTTAGTTACTTGTAGCAATTGTCTAAAGCAAGGTCATAAATCCGTCTTTTGTAAACAACCATTACGTACTAATTCGAGTACTGAGGGTAAAAGCGTCGATAAAAATATTTCTGAAATTAAATTAGTTGGAAATTTAGATGAAAAATATATATTACCCATTTTAGTAAATGAGATACCCAAAACATGTTACGTGGATTTAGGAAGTCAGTGCACCTTGATAAGATATAGTGATTTTAAAAATCTACAAATCCCACATGATCAAGTTGATGAATTTTCCTTGAAAGGGTTTGGTAACTACCTTATAAAACCAATAGGTAAAGCTAATGTTACTTTGCAAATTCAAGGGGTTTCTGCGTCCGTAGAAGTTCTCATAGTCAATGATGATCTTTTAAAATTTCCACTATTATTAGGTCATACTTTTACTGAACAAAATGGCATTATTATTATTAAAACAGACTCCAAATTATTTTTTTATAAACAAGAATTACTAAATTTCGATAACGAGGAAAAAGTTAAACTAATGGTTACTTCTGATGTAAAATTTGATACAGTTGCTGCAGTTTCTGTTGAAGCTGAAGAACCATTATCATGCAATTTATTTGTCCAAGAATCTACTAGATATACTAAAAATTGTAAATATCATGTTATGCCAGGTAGTTATACGTTAATAAACGGTAAGGGTTGCATAATTTTAGTAAACTTAAATAACGAAAAGATGATGTTACCCAAAGGTCAACTTCTAACGCGAGCTTCAATTTTGTCAAATAAATCGTATGATATCAGGAAAATACAAACCGATTTACCCGAATCCTTCACTAGCCAATTAAAAGTTGGTGATACTTTGAACAAGGTAGATAAAATAAAGCTAGAAACTTTACTAAAACACTATAGCAGTTGTTTTTCATTTGGTTTAAATGATTTAGGACTGACTGACTTGACGGAAATGTCGATAAACTTAAAAGATGACACGCCTGTTGTGTATAGACCCTATAGGCTAGCCTATTCAGAAAGGGAAACTGTCAAGAAAATGGTAGACGAAATGTTAAATTGTGGCATCATCGTGGAGTCAACCTCTGCTTACGCGAGTCCAATTTTACTTGTAAAGAAAAAAACTGGGGAACAGCGACTATGTGTCGATTACAGGGCTTTGAATTCTAAAACTATTAAAGAACATTTTCCCTTGCCAAGAATTGAGGATCAGATTGATCGTTTAGGTGGTCACAAATATTTTATAACGTTAGACTTGGCATCGGGATACTATCAAATTCCAATATCCCCGGAGTCCCAAAATAAAACGTCATTTGTAACGCCCGACGGACAATACGAATTTACTAGAATGCCATTTGGGCTTGCAAACGCACCTTCAGTTTTTCAAAAAACCATTAATACAATGTTAAAAGACTCTAAAAATCAGGCCTTTGCTTTTATGGATGATATTATTATCCCTTGCCACAGTATAAATGATGGTATGGAAAAGTTAGAATCTGTACTTAAACTTATTCAGGCAGCTGGTTTAACCCTAAAATTGTCAAAGTGTAATTTTTTCTTTAATAAGATTGATTATTTAGGGTTTGAAATCTCAGAGGAAGGAATTTGTCCCGGTAAAAATAAAACTGATGCCGTAGAAAATTTCAAAACTCCAACTAATCAACATGAATTAAGACAGTTCCTAGGATTAGCTAGTTTTTTTCGACGTTTTGTTAAAAATTTTGCCATAATAGCCAACCCTTTAACGAAATTATTGAAAAAAAAATGTTAAATGGGAATGGGGTTTGGAACAAATAACTGCTTTTAAGACTTTAAAAAACGAACTTATAAAAAGACCTATACTTGCGTTATACAACCCAAAAGCTAAAACTCAAATCCATACGGATGCTTGAAAAATGGGTATCGCAGGAATCTTGTTACAAGAAGATAATAACGGTGCATTTAGAGCAATATCATATTTTAGTCGACAAACTACATTAGAGGAACAAAGGTATCACTCATTTCAACTAGAAACTTTAGCTGTTATTGCGTCTTTAAACAGATTCCGTGTGTACGTGCTAGGTATCCCATTCACGATTATTACAGACTGTTGCGCGTTACGAACAACTCTTTCGAAAAAAGATTTAATTCCACGAATAGGCAGATGGTGTCTTCAGTTGCAAGAGTATGACTGTAACATCGAGTACCGTCCAGGTAGTCGAATGGGTCATGTGGATGCATTAAGCAGAAATGCAATCCCAAATACAGTAGATTCTGAAACGGTATTCGATGTTTTGGCCATTGAAACTGAGGATTGGTTAAGCACAATGCAAAATGTAGACGACGAAATTCTTAAAATTAAAAAAGTATTGCAGGGCCCTAAATCGGTGAATAATGTAGACATACATAAAAATTATAAACTTAAAAATGGTAAAGTTTATCGTCTCGTTAATGATAAATTAAAGTGGGTAGTTCCAAAAGGTTTGCGTTGGCAATTATTAAAGAAAAACCACGACGAATTAAGACATTTTGGTGTCGAAAAAACTATGGAAAAACTAAAATCTCTCTATTGGTTCCCAAAAAGGAACAAATTTATAAAAAAATATGTATTATCTTGTTTAGACTGTAATTATCATAAAATTCCAGCTGGAAAAAAGCAAGGCATGTTGCATTCAATTCCGAAACTTGATGAGCCCTTTCATACCATACACATGGATCACATAGGCCCTTTTGTTAAAAGCAAACTTAAAAACTGCTACATTCTAGTTATTATTGATGCGTACACTAAATATATCGCACTTTACGCTGTCAAAAATACAAGAACTAAAACTACATTGAAAGTGTTAAATCAATATTTTAGTTTTTTTGGAATTCCTCGCCGGTTAATAAGCGACCGTGGTACTTCTTTCACCAGTAAAGATTTCAAAAACTTTGTTTTCGAACACGGAATTCGACACATTCTTAATGCCGTGGCTACACCACGAGCCAACGGGCAAGTGGAAAGATATAATCGCACAATTTTAGCATCTTTGGCTGTTAAAAATCATAACTGTCGTGAAAATGAATGGGACGTACACTTAGAAGAAATTCAATTAAGTTTAAATACCACTATTAATAAAGCATTAGGTAAAAGTCCTTCGGAAGTGTTGTTTGGCGTACGCCCTCGTGCAAAGGGTGACGGGTTAGTTTCATCCTTGTTAGATCAGGAATGCGGAAATAGAACCGAGAGTATTAAAAAAATAAGAGACGATGTTAATTTAAAAATAACTAAGGAACAAGTTAAACAAAAAAGTAGGTTCGATAAATCACGCAAGCCGGCGTTACAATTTAAAGTCGGTGATCTAGTTAGAATCGAAAGAGACGTAGGAAGCAATAATGGTAGATCAAGAAAATTGTTACCAAAATTACAAGGTCCTTATAAAATAATTAAAGTTTTAGATAATGATAGATATATAGTTGAAGATACACCTCTTACAAAAAAAAATAATAGAAGATACGAAGGAGTAGTGTCTATTGATAAAATTCATCCATGGGTTACTTATACCCAAGAATACTTACGCGATACAGACAGTGACATGACAGTTGAATCAAATAGTACATGTAAAAGTGATGATGATTAAGATGTGAACAGTGAATAGGTATATTTGTTATTATTGTATAGATAATTATTTTTATTTGTTATTATTGTTTATGATTATATAATTATTATTTTAGCCGATAAGCTAACATTAAGAAAAATGATCTAGATGTGTCAAAAAAAGTGAATAGGTATATTAATTGTTATTATTGTTTATATAATTATTTTAGCCGATAGGCTACCATTAAGAAAAATGATTTGATCCGATCGGACAGATCTTGTTGCAAATAAACTAACTTAAGTGTTCACGATCGTGAAAGCCGATAGGCAAATATGAAGTCAAAAAAAATATTGAGTGATGTTCGCGATCGTGAAAGCCGATAGGCAAACAAGTGATATTCGCGATAGCGAAAGCCGATAGGTAAATAAGTGATGTTCGCGATAGCGAAAGCCGATGGGCAAGTAAGTGATGTTCGCGATAGCGAAAGCCGATAGGCAAGTAAGTGATGCTCGCGATAGCGAAAGCCGATAGGCAAATAAGTGATGTTCGCGATCGCTAAAGCCGATAGTTAAGTAATTTGTGTTTTTAAAGATGCATAATATTATGTCCTTTTACGTACACAGCCGATCGGCCAGTACAGAGGTGTTTGTAATCCTAATGTTATGATCATTAATAGTTTACATATATTTTGCCAACAAAAGACTTATTTATGTGTTTTGAAAATGATTTAACGACTGAATATTGTTGTATAGGTATTTTGTTTTAAAACATTGCTTGTGTAATTGGAGGACCAATTAATTCAGTAAGATGGCCGAACCACATTTATAAAAATAGCGAGAGGACTCGCTTGATAAGGATGGCCGAACTGTTAGATTATTTTTCAATTATAAATTATTTGACTGACTAAAATGTATGATAATAATATTTGATTTAAATTATATAGTATAAAACCGGAAATAAGAAATAGATTTCATAGAAAATATGTGGCATGATACCAGAAAAGGAAATTAATTAGGAATAGAGTGTAATTTGAGTTAAAATGTATTAAAACGGAAAAGTAAGCTGATTGGTTGAATGGAAGGGGAAATTGTAATCATTGGTCTATTTTGTTAGTGTAAAAATATAAAAGGGTAATGTGCAGTAGTTCAAAATTTATTATGTTACTGCAAGTCTAGAAGTTCAGTTCCTACATGTTTAAAGTATAGCTACTATGCTGAGGTACCTAAATGAATTTGTGTGATATAAATATACTGTGCAGAAATGTTATATACTATGCTATATAAATAAATACCAGCATTTGATCAAGTACAAGGTGGTTTCATTCTTCACAATGTTGGTGAAATCGGCACTTTGACAAAGAAATTGCAGAAATATATTTAGGTAGTAGGTAATATCATAATTCGCTGTCTGCCAGACGTACGGAAATCTAATAAATAACCATTATCGTATATCATAGGAAATAATGTATTCAAATAGAAAATAATATTACCATTTTCTTATCGCTGCAATTTGAAAAATGACAAAACTTATAGGAGGTAATACTTCCCCTCCAATCCCTTTATAACAACCAATAGATACACTAAAAACACATAAAGCAATATAAAACCAAAGTTCTCCCGAACACTTTGTCTGTGGCAATAATAATAACAATAAATTCTACGACTCACAACTGCCTTTGGTTCAATAAGAGGGATTCTATCATCCTGTTTATTCAGAATAGCTGGTGTATACTCGGCTGCGAATAAAAATTGATTGCATGCCCAATAAAAACTTGTTGCGTTGGATAGGTGCGGTTGGGTTGGGTTGGTATTTTTCTTCCAGCTCTGGCAACCATAGGGGTAACTTAAATATGGATTTGCCCATTGGTACTAGAAGTATAGATGCGCGAATGATATTTTCTGCCAAATATTGCGGTTCAGCCAAAGCTGCATGGCCAATTAATAAATTAATTATTTTAGCGACACTGACAGAAAAATATTGTGTAATGGTTCTAAATAAGTTCATGATTATTGATCATGAATATCTCCAGAATTAAAGTTACCTGGTCATTTATATATTTTTTCGGATTACGCTGGCAACAGGTGCTAGTTTACTTTATAAAAAGAACTAATATTTACCGTCGACTTGAATTGTCAGCGTTGAATATGTATAAGTAGAATAGGTAGAGTAGGAAAACCAACTAACAAACAAACATTTTCGCTTTCATAATATGAGAAAGGAAGTGGGGTAGTCTTGTAGTATAGGTATTAGGTATTTGCTTTGTTTATTATACTTAAATAGGTAAGAAAATATTATGTAAAAACAAAGCAAATAACAACATTTATATCTTTATATTTCTATCTTTATTCTCATTATATATTATAAGTTATACTTATAATATATAATGAGAATAACTGGAACTAGAGTTCAGTCAGCAATGAACAGAACTGACAAATCAAATTGTCAAAATATTCGCAACCACAAAGAAGACAAGTGTCAACTTTTAAAAGCCACTTTATTTCGAGTATTGCTGCGACTTCGCGTGCCATAAAATATGGGAAAACTTTGCATCTTGTGTTGTATAAACATCGTTTTATGAACTCTATTCATATTGTATGTCCATACTTATATTTTAAATGCGGAAATAACTCAGTATATCTCTTACTTTTTAAGGCTTACGCCGCTGAACCGATTTCGACAAAAATTGGCAAGTTTGCGTCCTGAGGAATAATTACACAGAATAGTTTTAGATTGGAAAATAATCAAATATCAAAGAATTGCTATGAAATCAGCTATTCATTTATACAGTTTAAATAGATCAAAACAGATAGGTGACGGGGAGAGCCATGCTCTGAATATCCCTACGAGATCATATCAGTAATGAGGAGATCCATATGAGAACCAAAGTCGCGTAAGTTATATGATTCGCTAAATTGTAGTGGAAATGGCATAGTTCGAAGAGCTGATGGTTGTTGGTTTCGTTGGGGTCGCGAGTTGCTGGAGTGGTGACCCCGCATCGCAGTGTAGGCAGATTCCCCACTATTTGGATTCGCACGGAGCCGCTGGATGCAGGCGGTGCAAGAACGAGGCCTGCAGAAGTCCATGCAAGAGGCCTTTGTCCAGCTTTGGACGTCTACTGGTTGATAAAGAAGAGGAAAAAGTTCAAAAAAATAATTCAAATTAACGCAAAAGCCACTCTGTTTTAGAAAGTTTAAATTATTTACATAGGTATATTTTTAATCAGATGATGGTTTTTGCACATCAATAAATAATAATTTTATCATTAATTGTTATTTACTACATATTCATAGCTAATTATTTGTTTTCCAAGAATTATCTAAATATGAATAAAATATGAAAAACCAACAGTGTCGGTAACATCCAAAGCAGTTAGTTACAATTACGTATACTTGTAACTAACTGCTTGGGACCCATACCACCGAATATATAATAGTAAATATATAATAGTACTACGTCCCATACCATATGATATGTAATACCCATTTATATAGAATAGGATAAATAAACATTTATAGCCAACTGTACATTACCGTGTCGTATCTAAGTGAACGTACGTCATCTGATAGCGTAGTCGATTTTCTCTTCAAAATTTCCCAATACATATTTACGATATTTTAATACCGGAAAAGCGTTCAATTCCACGCAGATAAACCGTGTGACGGTTCGACGTGCTCTCAAACGTAACAGAACTTCTATTTTATAATAATACTAGCTTTTGCCTGCGGCTTCGCTCACATTAAGTTCGATTCCTCAAACCCCTATTTTACCCCCTTAGGGGTTGAATTTTCAAAAATCCTTTCTTAGCGGAGGCCTACGTCGTAATAGTTATCTATATATCTGTATCTGTATCTAGTGATTTGAGTTGCGAGCTGATAGATCAGTCAGCCAGTCATTTAGTCAGTCAGTCACCTTTTTCTTTTGCATATTTAGATTTGAAATTCGAATTTTGAATAATATCAGAATAATGTTCAATAAGTGAATACAAATACAAACTACCAGCAGCAAATATTACAAAATAATATAGAAAGAGATAGTTGATGGGCTTTGCATTCGTACAGTGTCGTCTCTGTCACACGCAGTGACCAAGCGATTCTAAGTTTTGATATGTAATATTTACTGGCCGGTACCGAACCTTTTTAGATAAGCACAGATTTTTTTAAGATAAGCACGATCCCGGGCACGCACCACGACTTTTTGGAGTTATGTGCGTTTAAGCAATTAAATATCACTTGCTTCAACGGTGAAGATAAACATGGTGAGAAAACTTACATGCCTGAAAGTTCTCCATAATGTTCTCAAAGGTGTGTGAAGCTGGCAATTTGTATTGGGTCAGCGTGGTAGACTATGGCCAATAGCCTTTCACTGAGAGGAGACCCGCATTCAGTAGTGAGCCGTTGATGGTTTACTTACTGATTATAACGATGACAGATTTTCTGAGAAAATAGAGGTATAGATATAAACAAAGCAAAACTGTTTATCTACATGCCTTTCCCCAACTGTGAGACAAAAATTCACACGTTTTTCTATAACCATGAAGAAGTCATACTCTTTGATAAAATAAGTTAGAGAACTATGCTTCACTAGAAACTCGCTCCTTGAAGGAACTTGTGAAACTTTTCTCATACGACTTCAGTCGTAGTAAGAAAAGGTAAAAGACTAAGGAATTTCATTGCGCAAAGGTGCCTAAATCAGTGCTATCCGCAATCCGCATTGCGTTTTTATACAGAAGCTTGTACAAAGACTAAGAAAAAAGATAGACTGAGTCCTTGCAGTCAAGAAAGGCCATAGTATAGCAGCAAAGCCACAGGGCGAGTCGCGATGTTCGCAATGCTGGTTACGCGTCAAAAGTGACAATTGCAATTTTGAAAATTAGAATTTGAGGCTCATAGTGCTGGAGTGGCTACCCCGCACCGGGAAGCGCAGTGTTGGCAAACCCTCCCACTAGGCGAACCGACGACATTGTCTGATATCGTCGGAGCTAAATATAAGTGGCACAAGACGTGTGGAAGTCCATGCAAGAGACTGCAAAAGACCTTTGTCCAGCAGTGGACTACCGACTACTACTAGTTGATAAGAAGAAGAAAAAAAGCTACTTTAATGAGCTATTTACGTAAGGAGCTTGCGATTTACTGCTTACCACTGGTGCAGCATACGTAACATAGGCGCCGCATACTTAGTAATGTTGCACCTTACTGTGACGTTTAGGAGCAACACCATGTTACGTAATCTAGCTACGTAATCAACATGGCACCGGCTACAAACGTAATAGTATCCTGTTTTGCTACGTAAAAAAGTATGGTGGTCCAGGAAGTTTTTCTCAGTGTAGTGGCGCGTAGTAATACGTGTGAAATATCACGGATTTTTGTTTAAAGAATGCTGCAGCGGTGTAATATATTCCACTCTGCTGGGGCATGATAGTAGGTACATTTAATAATATTTTTTTAATTCTATGTAATTAATGGGTAAAAAAGGAAAGTTTTCGTATAAAAATTCTTCTCTATCGGTCACTCTTGTCAGAGTGGTCGTGGCTGCTGGGATGATGTGACATTAGTTGATAGCTGTCAGTCTCCTTGATTGTTTTTGGATCGCACCGCCTCCCGTGCGATGCTCCTCCACTTGCGACGGTCAGTTGCATTGCGGGAGCACTCCACCACAGTTGTCCGGGTCACCGCTTTGATCAAGTCCGTCCAGCGCGTTGGTGAGCGTCCTCTCGTTCTTTTCCCTTCCACCTGACCCTGCACCACCAACCGTTCAATTGACCCTTCATTTCTAGAGATGTGACCGAAGAACTTCAGAATTCGCAACTGCACAGTCGACGAAAGCCTTTCTGTTATCTTTAGTTCTTTCAAGATGGAGTTGTTGGTTCTGAAGGCCGTCCAAGGGATCTTCAAAAGGCGCCTCCAGCACCACATCTCTAAGGCATCAATTTTACGGCGGTCCTGCAGTCTAAGGGACCAGGTTTCAGCTCCGTAGAGGAATATTGGGAAGACAAGGCACCTCATAAGTCGAACCTTAGTGGTTTTGGTGATCCTTCTGTCCTTCCAGATTTTGTTGAGCTTCTCCACCGCAGACCTAGTAATAGCACATCGCCTTCGGATTTCTAGCTCACAACCCCCGGTATTGGAGATAGTTGAACCTAGATAGATGTAAGTTGGCACCACCTCACAATCGGCAATGCGTTGGATTTCCGTTCTGTTTTGATTTGCGCGATCTACTATCATCATCTTGGTCTTATCCCTGTTGATGGCCAGTCCAAATTCTAAGCTAGTTATCTCCAGACGTGTTAGCAGCTCTTCAATATCCTCTTTTGTTTGAGCAAAGAGTGTAGTATCGTCTGCATATCTGAGATTACACATCTTCTGCCCGCCAACAGATATGCCTTTATCCCAGTCTTCCAGAACAATCCGCATTATGTGTTCGGTGTAAATGTTGAACAGTAGTGGTGAAAGAATACACCCCTGTCGAACGCCGGCTTCGGTCTTGAAACTTGTAGACTCTATTTCATCCACCCGAACAGCTGCTGTTCCATCTATGTACAATCTTTGGATGAGTTGTATTAAATGCAGAGGTACGCCCATTTGTGATAATACTTGCCAAAGCTTTGTCCATTTAACAGTGTCAAATGCTTTCCGAAAGTCAACAAAGCAGATGTATAGAGGGGTATTGAATTCTCTAGCTTTCTCTACGATTTGGCGGATCACAAGTATTTGCTCTCGTGTACCTCTACCTTTAACGAAACCGGCTTGTTCTGGTGCAATTTGGCGCGATAAATAGGCCTGTAGTCGTGTATTCAAGATGTGAAGTAGTACTTTACTGGCATGGGTTATAAGAGAAATCAGTCTATAGTTATTGCATTTTTTCGTTGAGCCTTTCTTATGCAACGGAATGAATAAGGAATGTGACCAGTCTTTTGGCCAACACCCCGTTTCCCAAATTTTGCAGCAGATGGTGTGTAAGACATCAACGCCTGTTTCTCCCATAGCCTTAAACACTTCTATAGGCAACTCATCTACTCCCACTGCCTTATTGCCCTTAAGACGCCGGATAGCCGCACGCACTTCATCCTTCATTATTGTGGGTTCCTGTTCATCTACACACATTACAGGACTGTTTTCATTCTGTAGAGTACTGTTATCTGAAAACAGTGACTTACAATAATCCCTCCATATAGTAACGATGTCCTTTATTTCTGTAACAGTTACACCGACGGAGTTCTCTATGGCCCAGGTTTTCAGCTTAAACGTGCGAGTCAGATAACGAATTTTATTATGGAGATCCCTAGTTTCGTGCTTCATGGAGTGCTGCTCAAGTTCTTCGCATAACTTTGCCAAAGCACCGTTTCGATCGCGTCTACATTCCTTCTGTATTGTAGCACTTATACGTATAAAAATAATGCTTTATTTTACTTAGCGTATAAAAATAATGCTTTATTTTTATGTCGATATACCTAAGAGGGTGAGATTGGTAGAAAAATAGAAGAATAATAATATAAAAGTTTTTGTGAGAGTCCATTAATCAACGTAGTATCATTTTTAGAACACATAATTTGGTCAGTATTAGAATGCCTAATCACCCAGCGTGGCCTTGAGTAAAATCAGTATCCTTCCTCCCTCCCTAGCAACCCATTCAACGGCTCACTACTGAACGCAGGTATCCTCTTAGAGAAGGGTTATAGGCCATAGTCCACCACGCTGGCCCAATGCGAAATGGCGGACTTCACACATCATCAGAACATTATGAAGAACTTTCAGGTGTGTAGGTTCCCTCACGATGTTTTCCTTCACCGTTGAAGCAAGTGATATTTTATTGCATAATCGCACTTGACTCCGCAAAGTCAGAGGTGCGTACCCGGGATCGTACCTGCGACCCCCCGAATAGGAGACCACAGTCCTAACCACGAGGCTGCTCGTGGTTAGGCACAGTGCTCAAAATCAGTATCATTAATGTTTAAATGCAAAGTGATAATTAAGAATTTGAAAGGAAAACCACCATTTTACTATACTGATACTTGAAAGTTCCTCAATTTACAAAATAACTTGTAGGTACCATAACTTTCGACCACCCATTGTACCTGATCTTTTTTCATACAAATTGTGAAACCATCTCCCTTCGGCGGTGTTCCCACTAAAGTTCAACGTGGGGTTATTCAAGGATTTGACCAACAAATTCCTGAAAAACCGGCAACGTGTTGGCGGTGCCTCTGGTACTCCAAAATATGTTCAATGGCGGCGGTAATCACTCAACATGGTGAACCGCCTGCTATAGGTAGTTTGCTTGCTATTTTTAAACAGTAAAAATAAATAAATAAAGAGATGAAAATGCTTTTTATAAAAAGATTCCTTTTCACTGCATACACCTTCCATTGTTTGGTTTATCGGTTACCTTTACGATATTTTTTATTATACTGAGGCTCCCCAAGAAAACGTTTGATTTTCTTACAGATGAGCGGCTTCAAGTTTACTCGAACAAATCACTCCCTCTGATTCTTTATTAGCATGTAGAAGATTCGACAACACGATGGTATACAAAAACCTAAGATATGCCCTTCTTTGGAAATAAAATTAATGAAGTATTACTTTTATTGTAAAAGTAACGATTTGATCTTACATAATCGTGCCTCCTATCTAATATATCTTATATCCTCTTGGGTTGGAGAGCCGTTAATCGAGTGCCCGAGGGCTCGAGCTCCTTTTATAGAATTTTCAAAAAATGTCGAATCTACCGGGGATCCGAGTACTGGCAGCTATATTGGCAAATAAAAAAAAACTTGTTCACGCTAAAGTCCATCATTCTTACATAGAAATAAATACTATACATCGTGCCCTAGAAAGATGCAATCAGCCAGCCTAAAGCTTCGTAGAGCATCTTTTCTGTCACTCATATTTCATGCAATAGAAACGACGCTCTATTAAGCTGAATTCAACGGTTGTGTATATTTTATGAATTATTTAAATGCTGGTATAACTACAGAAACCGTAAGTAAGTTACAGTGTATCTTATTTTTATAAATATCAATGATGCAACAGGATATTTTGCAAGGGATGAAGACGTATTATGAGGGTGTACGCCGCACCCTCTTTAATGTGTTTACAAGGAAGTATCGATTGTTCTATTGTACTTTTATTTGACTTGGAAATTTACGTTCCCCCGGAGTAGCGTCAAGTTTATTGTGCCTTTTATCAAATTCACATTACAAGTGTAGCTAAGTATGGAAAACAATTGAACATATTGGAAAATTAATGGATGTCGATTTCAATTATTGTTCTTGGAACTTTCAGACACAATATAAGTTTCTTCAATGTTCTACTATCAATGTTGCGCCAGCCAAAAGTATTTATCATCATCATTATCAACCCATCATCGGCTCACTACTGAGCGAGGTCTCCTTTCAGAGAAGGGTTATAGGCCATAGTCCACCACGCTGGCCGAGCTTTCGAGAACATTGTGGAGAACTCTCAGGTGTGCAGGTTTCCTCACGATGTTTTCCTTCACCGTTAAAGCATGTGACATTAATTTCTTAAACGCACTTAACTTTTTAAAGTATTTATAGATAAGGGATATCTTATATTATTAACTATCTTACATAATAATAAAATAATGATAAAATATTAAAAACTACAATTTACTAGCGCTAAAACGCTAGCCAATAGTAGAAGGATAATAGATTAAAAAGAAAACGGGCAAGTGCGAGTCGGTCCTCGCTCTTTTAGGGTTCCGTTAAAAAAAATTAATAAAAATATTTCCATGTACCCATGGAAAATTTTAATTTAATTTTTTTAATTTAATTTAATTTTTATTATTTGTTGTTATAGCGGCAATAGAAATACATAATATGTGAAAATTTCATCTGTCTATCTATTACGGTTTACGAGATACAGCCCGCTGACAGACGGACGGACGGACGGACGGACAGCGTAGGCTTAGTAATAGGGTCCCGTTGGTACCCTTTGGGTACGGAACCCTAAAAACTGTGACCCGACTATGAAAGATTTGATATGACATCAGTCTTATTAATTTTGTTCATATAAAATTGTCACCTTATACATCAAAGTACAGTAGTAGTACATATGAGTATTTTAGGCGCTTCGGTGGAACATACGTTAATAGACAAATACATACATAGACTGCTAAAATCAGCTTCGCCGTAGTTGGATAACAATAAAGCATCATTCCAACCTATTACTTTATAACTGGAAAAGTTCCTAAATGAATTATGTATGATTCAAATTCCGTATAAATATCAGAAGTTAGGCTCATATAATATTTGCATTGGGCAGTATGTTTTAATTGCGCTTACAACTTTTCTAGCGGGGATGCGCTAACTATTTTAGTTTTGAAAATGAGAAATTCCGCACGGAACTAGTTTGTATTGCCGCGTTTAAAACTTCCATATATTTATAGCTTCGCAAAGTGCTATCGAGATATTTAGATATAGCTGTGTGTTCATGGTTGACGACGACGAAAATATTGAAGCTTCCACACAACCTAATATAGTTTCATCCATACATCCTTTGAGCTGTGATTATTTCGTGACTAGCTGATGCCCGCGACTTTGTCCGCGTGGATTTAGTTTTTAAAGTCCCTCGGGAACTCCTTGATTTTCCGGGATAAAAAGTAGCCTAGATGTTGACCCGAGTAATAAGCTACCACGGTATAAAATTTTGTAGAAATCTGTGCGGTAGTTTTTACGTGAAAGAAGGACAAACAAACAGACAGACAAACAGACAAAAAAAAATTTAGCTTCTGTTTTGATATCTGTATCTTGAACACAATTAGAAGCAAAAACCCTATTTTGAATCTTTTTCATGTACAGAATTGGTTTCGTTTCTGTTTTATTATATGTATATATTATTTGTAAATCTGTATAGTACAACACGCCGCTCGCGCAGAATACTGCCGCTCTTCTACGAGTAAAAAAAATACAGAAACAACGCAACACTAAGCCCCTGTACCCACGGAGCTGTTTTCACCCCCGCCCGCAGTGGTTGCGGGCCCGCGGCCCCGTAGAATACAGATTTGTATGGAAAATGAAGTAGCAATTTCCACGGCGCGGGTGCTCGCGGCGCCCTCAGTAGAACCGCGCGGGACGCGTTTGGTGTCGTGAGTATTGAAATAAAACAGCTGTACCGCAACCGCTGCGGGCGCGGGTGAGAATCGCATCGTGATTACGGGCTCACCCACGCACGCAGACTTTTTCTGTTTTGGCGGATTATAGCAAAATAATTTTGTTTTTCCTTGGATAGGTATCAAGGAATTCCGCAATATAACGCCTGTTTCTATACAATATACATTTCATTTCATTTTCATTTATTTAATTTATTAACAACATGACCTTAACATACGAGTAATAATAAGCGGAATACTTACAAAAGTTATATTTTGGCCATATGCATGGGTGATCGGGTCTGTCACCTAAATAGGGAACCTGTATTTAGGTTGATAAAACCCACCTATATTATCGCACCTGTATTAATCGCACCTTACTTTATATTCTTATCATCATCAGCAACCCATCAATGGCTCACTACTGAGCGCAGGTCTCCTCTCAGAGAAGGGTTATAGGCCATAGTCCACCATGTTGGCCCAATGCAAATTAGCAGACTTCACACACCTTTTTACCTTCACAAGAAGCAGTCCTAGTAGATCGCCTCGAACCTGCGACCACCCGAATATGAGACCACACTACCGCGTAGCACCTACTAACCACTAGGCTATCACTGCTTCTATACTTATCTTATAGTACCTTTTATTTAATATTAATCAAAGGTATACGAAGCCAATAAAATCCTCATTGTATACGCTTACCTACTTAATCTAATCTTCAATTTGCAAAGTTTTCCGCCCAGTTTAAATACGAGACGGTATACAACCTACCTGGATGATAGCTATTACACGCCGGGACCCACCCCCCATTTCTTGAAAGTTTTTCTATTATCCCTAATATTTCATTTACTGGGTTTCACTTAATATAGGGGTGTTGCGCGGAAAATACTTTTCGCACTGATGAAAAGATATTATTTAGGCGTTTTACTAACGTATTTTTTGTGGATAACTTGCGCTTTAGTTGGAATTATGCTTGGATGAAATAATAATAATAACAATGTTATCTCGAGCGAATTTCAGCCATAGCGACCAGTTTCAGTAGTATAGTTTCAATATAGGTGGATTCTAACCACCTAAGTAGGAGATATTATAGTGCAACAAACTGCACGTAACCATGAGTGTATTCCCTCGGATTCATAGTTCGCTGGGACAGCAATCCGACACAGTGAAAAAAGATCAGGCGCAGATTCAATGCTCTCCGAGACACGGGAGGTATATCTAAAATAGCTTATCTCCCAACTCCAGGCTGGTACTGAGAATTTCTTGACAGAGAATCGCAATTAAGTACTCCGGCATCGGATAATGATGTTATGGGTTCGAGTACCGGTTCGGATCAAAAATAAGTAATTGGATTTTTCTGTCCTGAAATTCCCAGTGGTAGCCAAGAGTTGGAAAGTCTCTGTCTGATCTCTCTCTGGTAATCTTGGATTGCTGTGCCAACGGACTATGATAGTGAGGGAATAGAGAATGAGAGTGCACATAAAATTCCTATTCAGTGTGATGAGGTAGACCGTCAAATAAGTAGTAGAGGCTCCGGGGAGTTCAGACAGAAACACGGGCCGTGAGATAAACTAGCATTGCATATTGGTCTGACGGCTTACCATCTTAGACTGAAATCTTTAAGGCTGTTATCATCATCATCATCATCATTAGCAACCCATCAGCGGCTCACTACTGAGCGCAGGTCTCCTCTCAGAAAAGGTTTATAGGCCATAGTCCACCACGCTGGCCCAATGCGAATTGGTGGACTTCACACACCTTCGAGAAACTTATGAAGAACTCTCAGATGTGCAGATTTCCTCACGATGCTTTCCTTCACCGTTGAAGCAAGTGATAGTTAACACTCTCACCGCCACGTGGGCTGCCGGCGGCCCACAAAAATTCTATCCTAGCAGGCCACTATCGGTTTTTTGAATTTTAACTGCCAGGCCATCAGTATAATTAGGTCAATTGGCCGCGCGCCGCCCACGTGGCCTGCTGGGAAAGAATTTTTTCATAAATTTTTCAAAAAATCATCACAGTTTGATCATAGAGAAAGACTTACTAGCCAAAAATGTATACATTGTTATGAAAACAATAAAAATGGTGGATTGAACTGAAAAACTGAGCTAAAACAAGCCAGGGATCGAACAAAAAGTAAACACTGTATGCCTGAAATGCCCAACTCAATCTAGTGTTTGTGGCCAATGATACGCAGAAATCCATGTTCAAATTAAACCTTATTTTTAGGGTTCCATACCAAAATGGTAAAAATGGAACCCTTATGGTGAGACTTTCTACGTCCGTCTGTCCGTCCGTCTGTCACAGTCGATTATTTCAGTAGCTATTAAAGCTATCGGCATGAAATTTGGCATAGTTGTGTATAATAGTGGCCCAAAATCATTATAATAAAGAAAAATCGAAAATTATTTTTAGTTTTATTAAAAAAAGGGGGAAAATCGGGGGTTTGAAATTTAAAAGTAAAATAACTATATCGAGTGGGGTATCATATGAAAGGCCTTTACTTGTGCATTCTAAAACAGTTTTTTATTTATTTCTATATATAATAGTTTTTGAGTAATCGGCCAAAATGTCGAAAAAAATACGGTTCCCCCCCCCCCCCCCCTTATCTCCGAAGTTTACCAATCGAAAAATCTGAAATAATTATGGTCAATAGAAGTTTATGTATATTTTACAGGAAAAATAAAATCAACGCTCTAACTAGCATGGTTTTTTTATATTAACAATAAACCTCTACAAACAAAGTTAACGATAAATAAGCAAATTAATAAATTAATATTATCGTTTTACATTTACTTTTGCAGTATGGAACCCTCGGTGCGCGAGTCCGACTCGCACTTGGCCGGCTTTTTTTCTAATAAATATTAACATTAAGATTTTTGATTTTAATTGGTTTTTAAAGAAATAAAAATAAATATTATGCTTTTTGGTACTAGTTTTACTTACTCAGTTTTCACCCCTATAGTTCTTTAAATATAGTCCAATTTTCATCAAACTTTTTTTTATGGGTAGCGTTTTGACTAAACTAATCGAAGCAATAATTTTCGAATCTTTATCTAGCAAGCCAAGCTCTATAAAATTATATGAATTTGTGGGATCACAGCGGACCTCATGGCCTGCCGGTAAAGTTAACGACGTGTCTCGCCGGCCGCCCACATGGCCTGCTGCACTGTAAAAACCTTATATACGTATGGCGGTGAGAGTGTTAATTGCTTAAACGCACTTGACTCCGAAAAGTCAGAGGTGCGTACCCGGGATTGAACCTGCGACCCCTCGAGGAGACCACAGTCCTAACCACTAGGCTACCACTGCTTCCTTGCTTTGCTGCCTTGTAAAGATTGGACTTATTATTCCTTAGCTAAACAAAATCTTTTTTCACAGGCCTATCAACGATAGTAACGCACAACGAGACGGCTAGACTGGCAGGCGATGCTACCAGGAGTTCAGGCGGCGTGCTGTTCGCTGCGGGAGGCTGTGCGGCCGCCGCTCTGGCGCTGCTGGCCGGAGCCGCTGCTGCCGGTACTCTGTACAAACGAGGGAATAAGGCCCGCCACCATGACTCCATACAGTAAGCGACGCTTGAGTATCATCCATCAGCAATTGTGAACGGCGACAGACCAGCGACCGTGATGTGCATCAAACATTTTTGAAGTGACAACTTCTTTAGGCACGTTGAGCACTTTTTTGGGTGAGCAAAAAACATGGATTTCGTGAAATCGTCAACTGGAGATTTCAGTAAGCGTTCAACATTTTAGAGGTTCTCAAGCAATCTTGTACAGCGCGGTGGGCCAGCAGCCGCCTTCCTTACCCTTTAATGTATGATGTCGCAGGTTCGAATCTCACTAACGAAACGTGACAGTGCGCTTTTTTAATTATTTTTATTTATTTTATATTGATTTTATTTTATATTTATTTAATTTTTTATTTTATTCATTTTTATTTTATATTTGTTTGTTTTATTAGCAAATCTAGTTTTCACTTCTATCGGCAGTCCCTACGACTACACCAATTTTTTCAAAGAACTTTACTCATGCTGAACAAATGATATTCCTCTTTCCCCTTCAACTAAGCGTAATAAAGTAGATACGACAATAATAATAGTGAG
Organism: Oeneis ivallda; assembly: GCA_029955525.1. Lineage (NCBI taxonomy): Eukaryota > Metazoa > Arthropoda > Insecta > Lepidoptera > Nymphalidae > Oeneis > Oeneis ivallda. The sequence continues at coordinate 24,378,178 of JARPMR010000003.1, forward strand.
ACGGAAGGGATTTGAACTGTCGACCTTTTGGTATTCAGACCGCTGCCCTGGCCTTTACGCCATCGAGGCTTTATTAAGGCTTTCTTTTTATTCCTCGCCATTAGAGTGTTGGTGGCAATTTTGTAATATTGGCATCTTATTAATATTTTTTTTGGAACGAAGTTCCGTACTGGACGGTAAGGACTTAGCAGATAGACAGACTAGGCGAAAAAAAGTGTAAGAATTTTTCCGTCACGACCTTTGTGTGTTATCTTAGTTTATTACACACGTTCCGTCATAGCTCTGTTGGCGCAGCGGCTAAACGAAGGAGTGAAACTATCGGTTCGGGGGGTTCGATTTCTGACTTCAGATTATTCATCATCATCATCATCTCAGCCTGCGGACGTCCACTGCTGAACATAGGCCTTTCCCAGAGAACGCCACCACACCCGGTCCTCAGCCTTCCTCATCCAGCCACTTCCCGCCACCCGCTTTATATCGTCGGTCCAACGTGCTGGAGGGCGCCCCACACTACGCTTACTAGTTCGCGGTCTCCACTCTAGAACTTTTCGGCCCCATCGGCCATCGCTTCTACGACAAGCATGGCCTGCCCACTGCCATTTCAGCTTGCTAATGGTTTGGGCTATGTCGGCGACCTTGGTTCTCTTGCGGATCTCTTCATTCCGAATCCTGTCCTTCAGAGAAACTCCTAACATAGCCCTCTCCATAGCTCTCTGAGCGACTTTAAATTTGTGGATCAAGCCTTTTGTTAGTGTCCACGTTTCAGAGCCATAAGTGAGGACGGGAAGGACACATTGATTGAAGACTTTCGTCTTCAGGCATTGAGGTATTGACGATGAGAAGACCCGACTTAATTTTCCAAATGCCGCCCAGCCCAGCCGTATCCTTCTGTTGGCTTCTTCGTCGAAATTGTTTCTACCCAGTTGTATGATCTGGCCAACAATTTCGATTTCAACATTTTCGACGTTCACGGGTATCGGGACAACATGTTGATTGAACATAACCTTGGTTTTGTCCATGTTTATCCCAAGACCAACTCGTCTGGAAGAGCGGCTTAGGCTATTCAGCATCTGTTCCAGATCTTCTGGAGTCTCTGCCAGGATAACCACATCGTCGGCGAACCGCAGGTGTGAGATGTATTCGCCATTTATATTAAAGCCTCGTCCTGTCCAGTCCAGCGTTTTGAAGAGGTCTTCTAGAGCACTATTAAACAGTTTTGGTGATATTACATCCCTCTGTCTAACCCCCCTTCTCAAGTTTATTGGTTTTGTTTGCTGAGACTGTACTTGGACGGTCATTGACGCAGTATCGTTAATACATCGCAGCACCTCGATATAACGCCAATCGACTTGGCATCTCTGCAGTGACTCCAGAACAGCCCAAGTTTCGATAGAGTCGAAGGCTTTCTCGTAGTCCACAAAAGCAAGGCAGAGTGGGAGATTATACTCTTCCGCCTTCTGTATAATCTGCCTTAAGGTGTGAATGTGGTCTACGGTGCTGTAGCCTTTTCGAAACCCAGCTTGCTCTGGAGGTTGAAAATCGTCAAGTCTTCGGGCGAGGCGATTTGTGATCACCCTCGAAAACAACTTATAAACATGGCTCAAGAGTGATATCGGCCGATAGTTCTTTAGAAGCTCCTTGTCACCCTTCTTAAAGAAAAGGATTACCACACTCTTGCTCCATGCTTTTGGCGTAGTTCCGTTTCCGTAGTTGCGTTTTCAGATTATTATTTTTATTTTTTTCATTTTTATTATTAAATTATTATTAAAAGGAACTTCATTCCAACCGAGTGGTCCACGACACACACGCATTTTTTTGGATTATTTTATGTACTTAGTTTTATTAATAAGATATCTAAATAATTTAAAATATAAACTTGAATGAAATATTGAAATAAGACACAGTCGCTAACTAAAGGGCAAATAAGAAGGGTCAGAGTTCCTCAGCGAGAGATGGAAAGAGGCTCGGAGTATCCGTGCGTGATCAAATAAGGATGAGATCACTGATCGGTAGATGAATCAGGGATTATCGTCAGAGCTCAGTTCAGATGTGTAGTCTACTGATATTATTTTATATCGTTGACAAAACGCTGTTATTGATAAAACAGTCATTCACATTTACCGCAAAGTAATAATAGGTGTGTTTTAATTCAACTCTGACAAAAACATGGGAATGGTTTGGACGGCTGCAAAGCTTCAACCAAAATAATGACGCTGTTATGATAAAATTTTCATAAAACAGATTCAAATTTCACCGCTGCTCTAGTTTTTGAAAGTAAAAATACTGAATGTAGGCGCATCGAAGTTGAAATGTAATCCACTGAAAAAATATTTCACATTTTATTATTTTTTTGTGTAGGTACGTACAATAATAGGGAATATGCATAAAATTTAAATTTGTCTCAAATATTTTTTTCTAGATTCTTTATTGCCCTAACATTATACTTAAAAGGTATTTTTTTTATTTAGTTATTATTTAAACCCAGAAAATATTATATAGAAAGTGAAAAATAAAGGAGGGAAATTCAAACTTACAAAACGCGTCGCCATTGGTCGAAACGAAATGTGACGTCATTTGTGTTACGGTTGATTTACGGCGTCGATATTCATACAGTGTTTGTGAGAAAAATTGTTTAAAACTGTATTCCTGTGTGATTACTTGTGAATTTATATTTGTAGTCAATCTAGGTCGATGACAGAAACTGGTTTTGTCAAAGCACAATCGGATAATTTACCGGAAATAGATGCATTTATGATGTCAGTATATTTTGTATCAAATCTCGATTTTACGAGCGCAGAGATCAAAGGAGTGAAAGCTGCAAGATAATTATTATGTTACATGGTATATTTTAGTCCTTAACATAGATTTTTATTCTTATATGTTTAAATAATACTTAAAACAAAACATAGCCTTTAAATAACCATCTGTGTTCCTAAACTCCTGATTTACGTCTATATCATGATAATTTATATAAACAATCCAAATACGTAATATTATGTTATTGAAGCTCACTCAAGTTTGATATGTTTATATACTTTTTGTAAATAAGTATTAGATAAATACGATATTCCGATTTATATGAACAATTTTCTTACACTTTTTTTTCGTACTTTCGCATCTCGTGGAATACGAAAAAATCGGCCAAGTGCGAGTCGGGCCTCGCTCTTTTAGGGTTCCGTTAAAAAAAATTAAATAAAAATATTTCCATGTACCCATGAAAATATTTTAATTTAATTTTTTTAATTTCATTTAATTTTTATTATTTGTTGTTATAGCGGCAATAGAAATACATAATATGTGAAAATTTCATCTGTCTATCTATTACGGTTTACGAGATACAGCCCGCTGACAGACGGACGGACGGACGGACAGCGTAGGCTTAGTAATAGGGTCCCGTTGGTACCCTTTGGGTACGGAACCCTAAAAACACTTTATCGGGTGTACTAATAATAGTGTTGTTTTGTATTTAGGTACCATACAATACTTGTAAGAAGGTTTTTTAACTTCTTCCATGGTTTGTGTAGCAATTAAAACTGAAAATAAGTATGAAGTAACTGAAACGCTATAGTAAACAAACACGGGACATGTCGAATGACGTCATCAAAAGCGCGCGCTAAATGGTGGCGTTTGAACGGCTCAAATTTATTCAATGTTTTAAATTTCACTTTGAAAAATTATTTGACTATTTTCAAACCTATTTATATTTTTTATATGTTATAGAGATGTAAATGATTAATTTAAGAAATTAAAAAAAATTCATGCATATTCCCTATTTCATTATTTTTTCTCAGTAAACTTATCTGTTATTAATTTGAAAACAATATTACTTTTATTCTAGTTAAAATAATAATTCTCTTTCAATAATAGAATTGTAATATTTACATGGAATTTTTTTTTATTTTTCGTGTTATCTTGATATCATTATAAAAATAAATTCGTTACTTTAGAAGTTTAGATTGTATTTTTGGAACATGATCCTTTACTTCTTTCAAAGAAAAAGATCTACGCAGAAATTATATTTGTGGCAGTTGGCGCGAACTTATTTCAGTCAATCACAGCTCTTCGTTCTACCAGCGTAACATCTTGTGCTATGTTTATTGCGTACGTGTTACGGTGACGTCATCGTCACCAATGAAATTCAAACTAAAATAGTAGGGTATTTTTTGGGATTCTGTCTTTTATTCAAATGGTGGTGAGAACGGGTTGAACTTACTATATTATATCTGAAAAGAAACAAGAGTTTATAACGAAGTTATCTTACTTTTTAACTTTAACAAATTAATTATAAGAACTTCGGCTAGAATTATCTTCGAAACGAGGTGCTGTCAAATGGGATATAATTAATGGATAATTTTCACGAGCTCCAGTAAGCGTTTTATGAGTTCTTCTCAAAAATAGTTGCATCTTCATGAACATTTTGAATAAAAATAAAAACTAAAAATTGTCCTATATTCACAGGTATTTTCACTTGTACGCTTAGAATAAATTTATCTAAGCTTGTACGTTTGAATTATTTAATGGGCTTCTTTCTTATTGATTTTTGCTATACTCTTCGATTATATCAAAGCGATAAGTACTATACGTTCCTTGTTGCCCAATTTTGTTTTATTCTAAAGACGATAGCCGTGTACCGCTGGACATTGCTGGACAAATATCTTGCAACTGAAAACTTACTCTCTAGTGGCTTTCAGCGACTTGCTTGAAATTGGCCATCCAACTCCTTTCAGCGTTTATCGTTTCGCCGCGACTGTCTGTAATACTGGTTCTCCTCATATCTAATTTGATAACGCCTTCCGTCGCGCGTTGAGTAACTCTGTGGTTTCTTATTACCTATTTATTTATTAAGATCATTTTATTTGAAGTCAAAGTCTAGATGGTTTTACATCACATTCTCACTGTACCATAAACGTAGTATATTTACTACCGTAAGAAGACATAGGCAGCAGTGAGGAGCGAAAAAAATCTCTTACGGCACTACCTAAAGATAGAAAAGGAAAGCAAATCTGATATCGCATGACCAGATTTAAAAGAAAAATTCGTCACATTGTTGGTCACGCTAAAATAAATACTGCCGCACGCTAAAATAAATGCGCTTTACTATAATATGTACTTTATTTCTTTATGCATCACTATAAGTTTGAAAATCAGAATTGGTTACAAATTTTGCAGCTGTCAGGGGGTCTAAGCTTACGGTAGTTAAGTATACTACGTCTATGGACTGGATAATGAACTAAAAAAAATAATGGTAAAATTGCATCGCATAATAGCGTATAACAACCGATATTACTCGTACAAACATTATTGGTCGACCCTGTGCTTGATGGATGATACGGAAGGCTCTATCGATAGATAATAAATTATCTCGTGACGTTTAATTGCGCACCGCTTTAGTGTTCCGTAATGAAAAATGGTTTGTACCTATCTACTCTATTATTGGAGATCGGAGACGAAAAGTTTTGTATGATAATGACTTGTGCATATTTAAAACTTCTTAACTGCTGGTCGATTGCGAAAAGCTGCATCAGTCATTTCTACAGTTTCAATTGTGATGATTGGCTGAATTTATGGTGATTATGTTGCAATAATGCATTTAAGCAAACGGCGAGAGAGTGTCGGCCAATCAGAGGTGACTGCGACCTTCACACTTTGGCTGTCATTCTTAGACTCGCGATTGTTTGTTATTCGTTTAAGCGGATTTTGTTGACTTTCCAAAACAGAACTCATAAAAATGTAGCCAAATGTAGGTAGGCTTTGGTTTTGGAAACTACTTTGTAGCTGGTGTTTTATACGAATGCACCTATTCCGAGGTTTCGATTTCAATTCGCAGTAAATTTTAATAATTGATACATCTTATCGAATTAGATATCTGTCTGTGGTTTAGATGCTATTTATTGCACGGATAATAAAAACATATAATAATAATGATTGTACGTCAACTAACGCGAAACTGCACTTTTTAATCGACTTCAAAAAAGGGGGAGGTTCTGAATTCGTCGGAATCTTTTTTTAAAATTTTTTTAAATGTATTTTCAACGATTACTCGAAGACGCCTGAACCAATTTAGAAAATTGTTTTTTTTTGTTCTTTTAAAGTGTAACTTTTCAGGTGGTCCCATTTAAATTTTATCTATCTATATATTTTATTTATATTGTTGGTATTTAAAATATCAACAATAATGATTTGTAATGGCGCGGACGTTTGAAGTCAGTTTTTAGGGTTCCGTACCCAAAGGGTACCAACGGGACCCTATTACTAAGCCTACGCTGTCCGTCCGTCCGTCCGTCCGTCCGTCCGTCCGTCCGTCTGTCAGCGGGCTGTATCTCGTAAACCGTAATAGATAGACAGATGAAATTTTCACATATTATGTATTTCTATTGCCGCTATAACAACAAATAATAAAAATTAAATTAAATTAAAAAAATTAAATTAAAATATTTCCATGGGTACATGAAAATATTTAAATTTAATTTTTTTTAACGGAACCCTAAAAGAGCGAGGCCCGACTCGCACTTGGCCGATTTTTTTTATATTAAATTAAATAATTTTCTTTTGACTGAACTAATTTTCAAAACAGCTAAAACGATTTTGACGAGACTTGCAGGAAGGTAGGGGACGAGACCAAACTTCTTCTTTATCAAAGATCTTCTTTATCGAGATCAAACTTCTTCTTTTTCTTTATCAACCGACATACGTCAACAGCTACACAACGGACTCTTGCATGGGCTTCCACATGTCTCGGTCTTGCGCCGCCTGTATCCATCGGCTCCCTGTGACTCGACTGATGTCGTTGGTCCACCTAATGGGGAACCATAATTTTTTTTTCAGGGTATATCTTTTATAAACATCGAATATATCGAGGGAAAAAGCCAGCAGGTATTAATTTTAATAAAATATTCGCATACAATAGGTAGACATTTTTCCCTGTTCCCTTTTCATTTACATAGTACACCGCTCCCCAAACCTCAGCGGCGCGGCTTGTCGGGATTTGGCATCTAACCTCAAACCTTGAAAGGTTTCGCGTATCGCTTTTCTTATGGCTGGTTTTTGCACGCTTCTTTTACAATATTTTTCACGTACTTATTTTTATGGCGTTACATAGGAGGTACCTACTTGTTTTCCGTGTAACATTGATTTCAGAAAATTCCAATTTTCAGTACGACAAAGAAAAAAAGGAACCTAATAACATCTATTGTACTATTTTTTACTTTCTATTTTTTAGCAGACCCCACTAGGGGGACCAACGAGGACGCCACTGGATATAATCGTCGCATGACCGAGGCATGTGGAAGTGGTGTGGATAAAGAAAAAAATATTTTATGGACCATCAAAAACACGATCTAATTTTCGGGCACACATTCGATTTATATATATTATTTATATATTTATTGCCTAATACTTAAGCTTACAAAGGTTTATTTTTTAATTATAAAGAAAAACTTTTTACGCGACTACGGTAAAATCTAAAGAAAGGGCTATGATTTAATCAGTCAGTGTATGTATTTTTGTATTTAAGTTTGTTCCACCGTAGCGCCTAAACTACTGAGCCAATTTTGATGAATCGATTCGTTATTATAGCCGGGTGACATAAGCTACATTTTATACAAAAAAATTGGTTGTTTGTAAAGTCGGTTTATCGACGATAGTTTTACGTGATAACGTCATAAAGAAACTTTGACGTTGACTGGCGAGCGGCACAAGCCAACGCTTGGGCCGATCGTGCCTCTCTATCGCTTGTTCCGCGCTCTCGCTTGCACCCTCAGGCTAGGCGGAACGTGACACTTTTTCGTGCGTGCAGCCGGTGTTCATCGATTTATAAGACGTTATCACGTCAAAAATCAATATAACGAATCAAACAACGGATATTACATCCAATTTTCCTTTTCATCTAGTCGGGCTACAGTTTTTAAACTTTTTCTTGTTATCAGTACATCCTACACCACCGCGGCGTATGGCAGCCACCAGAACGTGCTGTTACGGCTAGACACCCTTGGCAGGCCGCCCAGTTCCACGGGGTCCTATGCTACTATAGCCAGTCTACACAAGTTTCCATTCGGTAAGTAGGTACTATTACAATTTTTATGTTTCATCTGTTGCGGTTAGTTTAATCTCATAACGATCTTCAAAATTCGTATTGATTTATTTAATGGAGACCATCTTCTTATAAACTTTTACGAGAAGTCAAGACTCTACCACCGGTTTAGAACGCAAATTCTGCTGAGAAAAGCCGATCGGATGAAGTATAACTTCATGAAAATAACTGAGCCCCGTTATTACATGACAGACCTTCAAGGCTTGTAATAGACTGCGTCATTAGCTGATATAAGTATAATTATTATAACGTAGTCTAAGGCTGAAATTTGTTTATGGAATACTTTGTGAATTAGAGTCGTTGGAGTGTCCGAAGTTGCTGAAATGGCCAGCAGTCTAGCGGTAAATACGGTTGACGACGATAATAATCTCTCCATAGATCTCTATAGACCCCAGTTTTAAATCCTTTACGCCGATGTTGGTCGAGTACGTCGGTTCGGCGTACAATTCGTCTGTCAGCGATATATTGTGTAGACGTAAACAACGACTAACATCAGCGTACGAGGAGCTCAAGCTCAAACTGAGGTGCGATTGTCTAAAAATTGCCGATCAAAATCTTATTCATTTCATGGCATTAGCGTCAAAGTAAAATATTCCTTGACTGTATTGATTTAAAGTCACAAATTCAGTACAACCGATTCTAACATGGTTATGGAGCGTATCCGTACCTAAACGTATGAGAATGCATACACGAAATTGAGCTCTAATTCAATATAGTTATGGTTTATTTTACCTTGACGCTAATGCTATGAAATGTATAAGATTCTGATCGACAACTTTTAGACAATCGGGGGGCAGATCTATTTTGGGTTTATGGAAAAATTCCGTGGGTGCATAAAATCCAGCAATTTCGTCGTACGCATTTTCCAACTCCGAAGTTATTCTACATACATTTTACCATTTTATTATATTTTTTTAAATCCATGAAAAAGAGAATATTCACTATCGCTACTTATTCAAAAAGCTGATTATGAATAATGAATGATTGCACAATATAGCCCGTGGACTATCCTTTTATCGATATTAAAACGGGTGGGAATTAAATTTTTGTATTGCACCTTTATCGCCTTTCGACAGCGTCAGTTCGGTCTATTATTCATTCATTTGAGAACAATTTCAGTCGATATAATCAATTTGCATTTCTACGTAGTTCCTTTGTACTATTTCAGTCGGTTGCAAATTTAATAAACAGCTAGCTTAATGTGTTTTACTAATTTAATTATTAACTTTTTTAGCAAAAGCATAATATCATTTATATGTACTTAGGTCAAACTTGATTTAATTATATTTGGAATGCCCTTCCGTTTCTCCAACTAACTAGGTATGACTTAGAAAAAATAAAATAAATAAAAACCGGCCAAGTGCGTGTCGGGCCACGCGCAGTGTAGGGTTCCGTAGTTGAAAGTCTCAAATATTATTGCTGACCTAGGATAGGTTTTTATTTTATTTATGAATATTGAATACATTTTGAGTTCCATGGTTTAAATACTATAATATACTACAAAATATGCAACTTACACTACTTGTAATACCTAACTTAGAAAAAACAGATATAACTCCTTAACTAATGAACCCTGCTTAGCCGTGATAGTTTTCCTTTAAAATTCATTATATATACTACTGCTGTGATTTTTTTCTTGTATCCTTTATACAACCATTTAGCTGGCACAGGGGGGGGGGGGAACACTTGACTATAATAAAATTTAGCACTTTAAAATATCATATTTCACAAACGGATCCCTGAATTGAAAAATGGTGTTCCCACACCCACAATATTTTTGAAAGATCTATTTAACGACACCCCACACTATGGGATAGATGAGAAAAATCTATACCCTTGTCAAATTACAGATTTCTAGTACCAATAGTCTCTGAGCTAAACCGCGGACAGACAGACAGACAGACGGAAGGACATGGCGAAACTATAAGGGTTCCTTGTTTACTACGGAACCCTAAAAAACACAAATAATTATCACAATATAAAGCCAACAACATTAAAAAAACAGGTAAATTACCATGTTATTTTTTAACTTTACCCATAATATCATTTTTCATTGGTTGGCAAGACTGTGATCTCACCTGATGGTAAGTGACGATGTTCCTTGTTTACTACGGAACCCTAAAAAACACAAATAATTATCACAATGAAAAGCCAACAACATTAAAAAAACAGGTAAATTACCATGTTATTTTTTAACTTTACCCATAATATCATTTTTTCATTGGTTGGCAAGACTGTGATCTCATCTGATGGTAAGTGACGATGCAGTCTAAGTTGGTATCGGGCTAACTTGGAAATGGGTATGGCAGTTTAATCTTAATCCATACCACGTCTTTGATGGTATCAGAAACTAGGCACAGTCAAAGTCTCCCACCAGTCCAGATTACAGACAATAATAAATTCCTAAATTGCCCCTACCTGGTCGATTCCGAGACCTCTCACTCATAAGATGAGCTCACCGCTGTGTCAGGTCAAAAAGTACATGCGTCAAACGTGCGTGTAGTAAAGGAACTACTTTTTGACGTGATAACTTCTTATAAATCAATGAACACCGGCTGCACTCACGAAAAAGTGTCACGTTCCGCCTGAGCCTGAGCGTGCAAGCGAGAGCGCGGAACAAGCAATAGAGAGGCACAGTCGGCCCAAGCGTTGGCTTGATTAGAGAGCGCTCGCCATCGCCCGCCAGTCATCGCGTGCGCGCTGTGGTTAGCGGATATGTCGCGAGCTAGTTCTAGCTGCACACTGTCCATCGGGCAATGTTTCTTTATGACGTTATCACGTAAAACTATCGTCCGTAAACCGATTTTACAGACAACCAATTTTTTTTAGGAAGTCGAAGGTCTCCGTCTCCGTACGCAACGACCCACATCGGTGAGCACATCTATGCGAAGCCGGAGTCAAGGGTTTCATACTACGCAGCTTCCAATCTAACGCACGTGTCACAGGTTAGTGCAATTTTAATTTTCCTCTACACATTTGACCACCTGGTCGATTGGGGAAAGCTGGATCAATCATTGCGACAGACTCAATTGTCGTGGCTGAATTTACGGCATTCTGCTCTCTCTATTCTGTTCTTGTTATTGGCTTACATGCATTCTGAATGCAACTAAACTTTAAGTCAACAGCGAGACATTCTCGGCCCACCAAAATTGGTTGTGACCGTCACACTGTAGCAATAATTTGAAGAAAATCCCGAAACAGAGATATAGATACCTTTATAAGCTTAGCCCGTCTTACTAAATGAGAACACAAATATTTATGGAGAGTAGGTATAATAAGTAACCTCAACCTCAAATGAATCTACAACCTGAGTAAGGTCCGACCTGTAAAAATAGGTACTTTAAGAACCACAATTACCAACCAACGTTGCCTTTATTCCTCGAATAAATTAGATCCTTACGACTTCTGTTTGTACATCGACACATATAAATTAAACCATATTATGGTCTGCGGTAGGTAGAGTTGTGCTACGAGAAATCTAATATTGTTATTCTACTAGCTTTTGTCTACAGCTTCGCTCAGGTTAAGCTCTTATTTTACTCTTAGGGGTAGGGGTTGAATTTTCAAAAATCCTCGCTTAGCGGATGCCTACAATATTATAATAGCTATCTGTATGCCTTTCAGCATGATCCGTCCAGTGGTTTGAGCTGTGCGTTGATAGATCAGCGAGTCAGTATTTAGATTTAACTAAATTATTTGTAAGTTACAAAGATTTTTGTTAAATCTAAGTTAAGATTTAAGTTAGAAGATTTTGCAAAGATGTTTTAAACATCATAATATAATATCTGTGTATGTTATATAGTCGATATCTTAAAATAGTTACAATATTATGGTGTTGGAAAGTTGTTCAAATTCCGTCAATTTCATCATCATCATCGTTCACTACTGAGCGCAGGTCTCCTCTCAGAAAAGGGTTATAGGCTATAGTCCACCACGCTGGCCCATTGCGAATTGGCGGACTTCACACACCTTCAAGAACATTATGAAGAACTCTCAGGTGTGCAGGTTTCCTCGCGATGTTTTCCTTCACCGTTGAAGCAAGTGATATTTAATTGCTTAAACGCACTTGACTCCGAAAAGTCAGAGGTGCGTACGTGCGTACCCGGGATCGAACCTGCGAACCCCCGAATAGGAGACCACAGTCCTAGCCACTAGGCTATCACTGCTTATCCTCCGCTTATGCTTATGCTCCGTCAATTTAGTTTCTTAGAAGGTAGTAAGTAAGTGGCATTTATTACTATCAGATTTATTACATACATAGAAAAAGTAAGAACGTGTCCTATTTACGGAAAATTTAATAATTCCATAAGCCCGCAAGAATACAAAATGGTCAAAAGAAGACGGTATTGTATCTCTTATCCGGTAAGTGCCACTTTCTTGAAACTTTTTGAGCATCGTGGAAGATTGAATTGCGCAGAAAATGAGCCCTTTACCTCATTAGGGATCCAATTTGCGCGAGATGCAGCCACCCCTTCAGGTGATACAAACGTAATGCAATTAGCGATCTTCTTGGCTTGACTTTCATATCTCTGTACTGGAAGGATTAAGATTTTCATTAATGTTTACAATTTCGTTTATCGTAGTATCCTGTATTGATTAAGTTTAGTGCCAGCATGGAATAGATTTTGGAACAAAGTTCCTTTTCGGACGGGTTGGCGGATGGAGGCTAGCCGAAAATAAGTGTAAGAATTTTCCGTCACAACACTTGTTGCCTTCGTTTATTACATACGGGCCGTTATATCTTTGGCGGCATTGCGGCGTAAACAAAGGAGTATAACTATCGGTTCGGGGGTTCGAATCCTGACTTCAGATTATTATTTTTTATTTTATTTTTGTTATTAATTTATTATTATTTATAATTTAATAATAGTATTTGGTAAAAAATTAAAAATAATTAACACTTGTTTACGCACACTTTAGGCGGATTTATTTATCTCTAGGAGTTATCTTTAGGAGTGGAACTATCGTTTCGGGGGTTCGAATCCTCACTTCAGATTATTATTTTTTATTTTATTTATTTTAATTATCAATTTATTATTAGAAGGAACTTCGTTCCAATGAAGTGTTCCACGACACTCTAATTTTTATTTTTTTTATTTTGATACAGGAATTTATTATAATATCATGAGTTCTGAAAATACTTATTCTATTATACCTACTTCTTCATATACAAGAAGATATTGCAATAAGGTCTACGACAAAAGTTGATTTAGAAAGTAGGTATGATTGATACTACTATTATCTACTAATATGTACTCCTACTACAACTTTGAATTATATGATAAACATATTTATATACCTAACGTCTTTTATACCATTCAACAATTAAAATACTTCTTTTTAATCTTTTCATGATATTGCTTTTTTATCCTTGTATAAGTACTTTAACTTGTCTCTTCTAGCGTACTGATATCTTTTCATTATTAGGCTTGGCACGGCACGGCATTTTTAATTTGCAACCCCTTTGTTCGTGAATTTATCGCGCCGTTGAAAGTCTTCAGGAAATATGAATTAGTGTCCTTTACGCTGGGCGCTAACGACGGTAGAAAGCGTAACTGGATACCTTTTTCATACCAATTGCCGCTAATTAATTGCTTATTTATTAAAGAAAGAGTAGTACATTAAAGCCTATTAAGCAGTGATGACCTATTGTTTAGGGCTGTGGGCTTCTATCTCGTGAGTTCGATCCCGGGCACGAACCTCTGATTTTCGAATTTATATGCGTTTATGTAAAAAATTTCACATGCTTCAACTTCCCTTTGATATAACTTCCCTTTATTTCGTCCATCGCTGGACATAGGCCTCCTCATGTGCACACTATTCCCTTGTTGTTGTTCCAAACTCATGCAAATTATGCTCACAAACTTGATGATGTCGCCGGACAAGTAGAACAACAACACAACCTACGTGCGTCGCGAAATATACCCTACGGATAGGCAAATAGAAAAAAGGCTGTACTAATTTCCAAAAAAAAAAAATTTAATTTTTAAATTATTCATTCATTTCTTTATTTATATGCACCTAACTACTATAATAATAGGAGTTAGGTGCATATAAATAAAGAAGTGAACTCTGGCATCAGTCCAGAAAACTGCTTTGAAACGGGTCTCTTGAGTGTATAAACATCTGCAGTTCAAAAATGCACTGCAGCTTTCTAGCTTGAATATCTATCTCCTTGATGGCTTAAAAGGATATCTTTTAATTAAAAACTATAACTGTTCGAGAACATGGTTTTGTGCAGCTCAATAATTCTGTGCTGGATCTGTACAACCAATGTCTTGTTAGAGTAATCTTTGATATAACTTTTCAGCCAAAAACCTATTGTGTCTAGACTCGCCGAAGTGAGTTGACCAGCAGGACTAACCTACGCGCCACCGGCAAATTTTGCATAACAATTTACTCGCGAATCTCTGAGGTATCACGAGAAAATGGGCACTCGAAATTATTGATATTCACGAATCAATGCCAAAATGTTCTCGTGGCGCCCATGGTAGCCCTAAAAGAAACTTAGTTATCTTAAAAAGCAGAACAGCATTTCGAATTGGTAATGACACTGCCAGCATTGTGGATATTTTGCCTCAACGCAGAGGTTTGATAGTCTTAGTAGGTCCTAATTTATGATATCTATTTTTCCGCCAGCAAACTGTGACCAAAGATCGGATAACAGATCCGGCGGAACAACTCCGTTATCTTACAACACCGAGATCCAACATTCGCCTCGAGATCTTGGTCCATGAAGGCACTTTCGGGAGGGTCTACAAAGGCGTGTTCAAGCGAGGCGACACATATGAAGAGGTTTTAGTTAAAACTGTTTCAGGTAATTATATTGGACAAAAGTATTCCATGGTACACTGGTACAGGAACAACAAACTTCTTTTGCTATACTAAGTCTGAAAAACCAGCAAAAAACTGTATGGCATAACGTGGTGCTCGCATTGTACACCTCCAACAATATACAGCGCAATTTAATGCTGTTGCAGATACAGGCAATGCTAGATGCAGGAATAATGCAACACCACACAAAGCCTCCAAAATATACTCTACGTACGTTAAGTTGAAAATGGTCTGGTCTCGGAGTTTCTTGCTTATTGTGTATCACGTAATTATTTTCACATTCCAGGAGCAATAATTACAAAGAATTTGAATGAATTGTTAATAATGCAATGCATTTTAACACTTAACTCTTCGGCAGTCTGATGAAACTTATTTGAGATACACACATCAAAAGTGTCTAGGGATCAACATATATTTTTGCAATATACTTTTCTCCTGATTGATATTAATTAAAATTTTCTTTAAGGATTCATCAAATAAAGTGTTTTCGTTTGTCACAGTAACGATAAACCAAGTCACCTTTGCATTAATAAAGAAATTTGCCATTTTCTTAATAAAGGGATTTTTGACATTTGAACCACTAACATTAAAGTTCGAAAAAAAGACTGAAATAACAGTTTTCTTTAAAATTTTATTGGGTAACTTAAACAATTAATAATCCGTGTTTCTACCGCGAACACTAACAACACAAGAACATCGGTTTGGCATACTCAAAATGAGTTCATCCAAATCACGCTGTGGAATGGCCGCCCATGTTCGTTGCAACAACAAAAAAAGGTCTTCTTGCCACTGGATACCCTCCATATTCGGCAGAGCTCTTCTCTGTAGCATATCCCATGCATGCTCAATCGGGTTCAAGTCTGGCGACTGAGCAGGCCAGGGCAGGACATTGATGTTAGCTGCGGCGAGAGTCTGTCTCACAACTCTTGCGGTGTGCGGTCGTGCATTATCATGCATTAACTGAAATAAGGGACCGATTTGCACTTGTAGAGGAACGATGACGTCTGATACAATCGTCTCAGCATAAATTTGAGCGTTGAGGTTGCCTCTGATCCAAATCAACTCAGTTCTTCCGCCGATCCAAATACCCGCCCATACCATGATGGTTCCACCACTATAAGGATGGACTTCCTGGCAGGATTTTAATCGCTGTTGGCGTCCAGGGGTTCTCCAGTGTCGTATACGTCTTGTATCCGGTCTCATACCAAAACGAGACTCATCAGAAAAGCACACGAAACGCCATTGTTCTTCTGCCCAATTTCTGTGTTCAAGAGCCCATTGATATCGAATCCTACGATTGTGCATTGATATAGGTGGTACCCGTAGCGGTCTTCGGGAATGAAGGTTCACTTCATGCAAGCGGTTTCTGACTGTTTGGTCGCTAATTAAGTTCCCTGAAGAGTGATGAAGCCTCACGGCTAACATCATGGCGGTTATTGTTGGAGCTCTTCGAGTTAAGATTTGAATGTATCGGTCTTGTCTCCGTGTGGTGCAGTGATACCGTCCTCCATGGTGCTCAGCCACGGTACCAGTGCTTCGGTAACGTGTCCAAAGTCGACTGATAACACTCTGACTTGTATTCAGAGCTAAAGCCACAGTACGTTGCCGGGAACCAGCTTCTATCATTCCCACGGCTCTGAGCATTTCTTCCCTGCTTAAATGACGTCGCCGCTCCATAATAACGTTGGTTTTAATCAGTAGTAGGGAAACAGTAGCACTAATAATGTCTTCAATGCGTTGTATGTTTTTATAGGGAAAATATTGACAGCTGATTTTCATCTTTTACTCGAATTTGATTGACAGTTCCTGATTCAAATTATGAAATGCACCAAAAAGGATCCATATAAATTTATAAAATCATAAATTTATTACAAAGCCACATCTCAATCTCAAGAAATCCGCATAAAAATGCTTGATCCCTAGACACTTTTGATGTGTGTATTTACAATTTTGTATAAACTAAGGAAATTATGCAAATCTACGAATAAAATTTTCGTTTTGTTATAAAATATTTACTTATAAGTTTTTCTATGAAAATTTAGAAGCAGCATCAGCCATGCAAGCTGCTTTACTAGTAGCTGAGGGACTTCGACTTTGTGGTTTAGCTCACGCAAATGTTCTTGCACCGATGGCCGCTTGTGCGGAAGAAGCCAGAAAACCATTGCTAGTATATTGCTGTGTATCACATTCTTCTAATCTTAAAAGGTGAGTAAAGTACCAAGTGAGTACTCAATTCAATAATGCAAAGCCTAAAGATGAGAACTGAATAATGAAAAGTTGAATGAATATTAATATTCTGAATCAATGTAATGAAAATATATTCTTTATTGTACACCAAAGAAGAAACAACATACATGGGTAACTTGAAAAATTAAACAAAAAAACAAAGTACATTAGGCGGCCTTATCGCTAAAAAGTGATCTCTTCCAGATTCACTTCCAGGTTCAATCCCCACTCGTTCCCACCCATTGCACTATTGGCGTACCCACTCAAAACACAAGTTTTAGACTTTAAGCCTACGAGTAAGTCTGCCTGTCCATTGATGCGGAGCGGAGCGGAGACGTGTTTCGCAGACCAATCAGGTCATTGATAGATGACGCGATAATTTTAATACGTCATCTCTCAAAAATATCCAATCCAGATAACACATCTCCGCTCCGCTCCGCATCAATGGACAGCCAGCCTAAGAGTCAAACTCTCGTTCTTTAGTCGAGACCGGAGGATCCTTCCTCTTTCTCAAAGAACTCGCCGAAGGAACATACTGCATTATTATCTCAAGAAAACAGCTTCTACCATTATTATTCTGAATAATGAAAAGGGGTCAAGACCCTCCGTAACGTGGAATACGATGCAGAGAGAGGAGGGAAGGCGGAATATTAGTCAAGCTCAGCATGGCTAATATTCTTTAAAAAATAACAGGCAATCACATCATCAATGTGGTGATTCTTTAATTCTCACTACATACTCGTATTAAAATTAGTGGTAAGTAATTACCGAAATGAGGTGGTGACTGAAATAATTTTCGCCGCTGGAAATTATTCAAAATCTGACCGAAAATCCAGTAATGGGATAGAATTTGTGTGCAATTGACAATAACCGCTCGGTAACCACATCAGAATAATTAATAAAGGCCTAGTTACAAGTTTCGATGCATCTGTTTTAAAATTTCATATTTAGTTTGAGACATTAACTAGTGGTTCGCCCCGAACTGTGACCTCGCGGTAACGGTATCCCATGATTATTCATTCAATCGATACATGACGACCAAAACTGACATTATTATTATTATGTCCGTTTTCACCAAACATACCTAAATCATCCCCTATGTAGGAGTCTCTTTACGTAGGTAGCTCCAAAACACAATCCTAAGTCCTAACATCCGTCCCAATGTCCTTTTAGGTGTCCCGTACAGGATTGTGATAAAGAAGTTGACAGTAATCATCACATAACTTATCATAGGTAGCCCGTAAAGGTTAGGGAACGTCAGTGAAAACATTGAATTTTTATGTAGGTACTAACGAGTGAAAACGGGTTAGGGGCATCTGTACAAATCGTCATCTATCGACGCGAATAGAAAATATACAAAATGATATTTAACTAAAGAATAATTTTAATTGAATAATATGTTATTATATTATGTACCTAAATAATAATGGTCGACGCAAAACTGTTTTTGGGATAAATCGTAGTCGTAACTCCTAGTTCAATGGAATAGTTAATGACTGCGCCATCTATTAGCATTATTGTGAAGCTATGTGAAATTTACTGATGCTCATTAAAAATTAAATAATCTCGTTTCTTTATAATATTCATATAATTTTAGTATTTGTTGTTCAAGTACAGGATACAAGTGAAGTAAGAAAATAAGTACAACTTGAAAATATATAGAAAATTTTCCCAGAGAGCGTCTTCAAGCGAGCGTATTAAATCGCCACTTTGGAAGCCCCCATTTCGTCAATTTTAGGAAAAAAATAAAAAAAAAAATACGGTTGTACTCTGTTCCAAATTGTCTTTAAAATGATACACAGAAAACCTATGAATCGCAAATAAAAAAAAATTTCTTCGCATTCGCTTCTATGAGAGCCCCCCTGAAATAAAGATTTTTATAACTTTTTAAGCCATTTTCGGCTGGAGGCCATTGGTTTACATATTATATCTAAATTTGAAGTAATTACGTTCAGTAATTCAAAAGTTATAAGGCTCTGACAGACGGACGGACGGACGGACGGACAAGTGCAAATCGCTCTAGTAAACTCAGAGACCTCGCTTCGCTCGGTCAATAATATCATATCATTAAAATTAAAATATGCCTAAATTATATACAACTAACAAAATTAAAACTAAAATAAAAATTAAATAAAATCTAAAGCCCCATCGAAGTCGCAAATTTAATTGACATTGAATTTAATAATATTTAATGATATGCATTAAATAGTATATTATTATTTAGAGCTTGTAAATATACCTATCTATTAAATTTTCTATAATCAGATAAATTCTTTTGTGCTATTGATAAAATTTACTTGATAGATCTGGCCCTCTCAAAAACTCTTGTTAGTCAAAATGTACAAACGTTGTACTTTTTC